>JAUNZM010000088.1:0-1450219 GCA_033459285.1 Clamator glandarius
TCAAAGTTTTCTATAAACCCTTTTATTAATTAGTTTAAAATGTCATTTTTTTTAATCCAATATTGAATTCTAGTAGTGCTTACAAGTTTCTGAGGTCTGCATGCAGTTCTTCTGGATATTGTACACAGACAGCCATAAATAGTCCCTGTTTTGAAGCGTTCAGTCTAAACAGAAAGGAGGTTCAACTAAAAATTCACCAACCACTCAAGGATCACAACAGTCTAAACATACATAGATTAACTAATCTAAATTAAATTGCAGTACAATTCTTTGGCTAATTGATTCATTGCTGTTTTCAAGGATCATTGGAAGACTGCATTGCTTTTTGTTCACTACTATATATTTCAAAAACTGCACTATAGGGTCATCTCCAGTAGGTATGGGTTTTGTAACTTAGCTTTACCAACCACAAAGTGAAGGAGTGATTATGGTTTGTTTAGTTGCCTTTCTCTGATGCCTTTTTCTAGAGATGGTTAGATGAAGTATATAAGCAGAATCTGAATGAGCTTCCATCAGTATCAACTCCTCAGTTCCTGAAAGATGAGAATCTCCTCAAAATAATTTGATATCCAGTTTCAGGGACTGAAGGGAGTTTTCCACCCAGGTCAAATCCCCTTAGAACATCCTGTAGCTCTCCCTAGCATGCAACATGCTCTGTTTCTTTCTTCCATCACCTGCAACTTTTATTTAACCAGTCTTCCAGTGGCACAAAAACCTAGGACACTGGTGATGCTCGTCTTCTAGTCTTTCTGCAACACCTTATAACTGTGGCTTGAAGACTTCAGCTACAAGTTTTATCCTTCATTTGCTGAACCACAGTTCACAGCCTGTGTTGTGTGCAGTGGCTATACTAAACTAGTTATCTTTTCCATGTAAGTTTTTCATTCTGGGAACTGAACCTAAGGATTTAAGTGTAATCCTTCCTCCCTTTATATTCCTATGTATCTCAAAATATCCTCTAACACTGGGTTTACAGATAAGGAAATTGAGGGACAGAAAATCAGTGGAGAAAAAAATCCGAATCCCCCAGTTCTGAAAAGAAACCATAGTAGCTTTCTTACTTCTTACAGGTTAGTACCTGATGGTTTTTTTAACACTCAGTTTTATATACTGTTATGTTTATAACTAAACTCCATTAATTTGGATACAATTTTGCTGTGTAGCCTCTGAAATGGAAAAAAAAAAACCTAACTCATATGTCTTGAAATTATAATACTCTGAGAAAGCACAATAAATTCAGAAGAAATGTTCTCTTGTTAAGGGCTCAGTTTCAAAGGTAAGTTGTCTCAGATGGTCTGACCTAGGTCTGCATCAGCTGTCCAAGATGTATTGCAAACATCTTGTAGAAGATACCAGGACCTACCAGTGAAGAAACAAGGGCTGATACTTAGTATCTCCATTCCTTTATTACTAGACCTCCTCAGATTCAATCCTAAAAGAAAGAAGCACTTATACCTTCAAAATTTTTCCTACAGCTTCAGCCTTCCTTGTACTTAACCAGGACATGGATTGGATGGGGCAACAACTATAAAAAAAGATGGAAGTGAAATTCAATGTGCAACTTTCATGGAACACCCTGCTCAAGGTCTTCCTAAGAAGCTTGACATTACAGCTACTTCTTGACCTCTTGAGGTTTTAGGAAGATGCAGAGATTTTATTTTTTTTCTCAGTCCTCTGGTACATGCAATATGCTGTACATGGGCATGCCCTGTCATCCTTAAAGTCAATATGATACAATCTTCAAAAGACGCTGGACAAGAACTGAAAGGCTACAATAAGTTTTCACTGGTGCAAAACATCCAACTATATATGTACCAGAGCAAGCACATTAACTTCCACCCCTACCTCAGGAATCTCCAAATACAACTCAAGCTACTGGTGCACTTCTTGGAACCCTTTATAAAAGGGGGTTTGTATGAACAACAGCCTTTGTGTGGGCCTGGTGGAGGAATGAGGAAGTTTTCAATGGCAAACAATGAACAACAGCACTTCCTTTCATGATTTGTGGGGTTTGACCTACAGAACACGGTGCCAGTCCCATGATTAAGGATTTGTCTTTGGGGTGGTCTGATTTACTTATTTTTTAGGGTCTCTAGCCAGGTGCAACAATAATGCAAAGTATGAGGAGATAACGCTCTTCTTCAGTTCAATATCACACAATGCCATGTTACATGTAACTGAGCGAGGCTGGTTTGGTAGACCTTGCAAAGACTCTGCAACACTTTAGGAGAGACAAAACACATCTCAAGGAGGGCACAGATAAGCCTTGTTTCCTTTTACTGCCCAAGATGGATAACACCCATGCAGACAGACATATTGCATCTCTAACGCCTAATCTGCGACTCTTCTTTTTGTGTTGCTGCCCTTTCCCATTGCTCCAGGCCGCCTGGTTACACTCCAGGACTCAATTCAACAAACTGTGATCTTGAAAATATTTTGAATAGTAGTGTGACAGGGCTGGCCAGTACTGGAGTGAAAGCAGCCAAATTATGGAATCTGAAATTGGCCTAAAGAGCATCCCTTGTGGGCCTTGTTTTAGTTAAAGTCAACTTTTGTTTTTTTCTCCAAGCTATGGCAAATTTCCCAGGCAGATGTATTTTCTTTACACCATATGACTTTACTCATTTTTCCACGGCAACAGTTACACTACATGGTAGCATTCCACCTCATCTCACATGCATCCTACAACTTCCTTCAGCACACGTAGCCTCCACATCTTATAAATCCTCATAAGAGAAACAGCACAGTGAAGCCTTTAGGATCAATTTGTCCCGTAGGACCATTATGTACATGATTCACCATTCACATCAATAATATTCTCTTTTTACACATGGAAGTGCACAGTACAAATGTCACACTGGTGCAAATGGCACTTGCCTTTAAGGACTATCCAGCATGCTAATAAGGCAGGTGGCAAGAGCGTTGGCAGCTACTGGCAAAATACAGGTGCTTTCAGTACTCTTACAAAAGTGCATATAAGAAGCCTAACATTTGACAAGAGAAGGCTTCTTGGCTTGTATCAGAAATGGCGTGGGCAGCAGGTCCAGGGAGGTTATTCTCCCTCTGTACTCAGCACTGGTGAGACCGCACCTCGAATCCTGTGTTCAGTTCTGGGCCCCTCACCACAAGAGGGATGTTGAGGCTCTGGAGCGAGTCCAGAGAAAAGCAACAAAGCTGGTGAAGGGGCTGGAGAACAGGCCTTATGAGGAGCGGCTGAGAGAGCTGGGGTTGTTTAGCCTGGAGAAGAGGAGGCTGAGGGGAGACCTTATTACTCTCTACAACTACCTGAAAGGAGGTTGTAGAGAGGAGGGAGCTGGCCTCTTCTCCCAAGTGACAGGGGACAGGATGAGAGGGAATGGCCACAAGCTCTGCCAGGGTAGATTTAGGCTGGACATTAGGAAAAAATTTTTCACAGAAAGCATCATTGGGCACTGGAACAGGCTGCCCAGGGAGGTGGTTGAGTTGCCATCCCTGGAGGTATTTAAAAGATGGGTGGATGAGGTGCTCAGTGACATGGTTTAATGGTTGATAGGAATGATTGGACTCGATGATCCTGTAGGTCTTTTCCAACCTAGTGATTCTGTGATTCTGTGAAAATATGCAATTATATTCTCCATCTTTCATTCTACCAGTGTAATTTGCATTAGTTTAAGTCTGCAAAAGCTAGCTTTCTAATGATATTTTACATTGTTCTGAGATCAGTTATGTCATAGATTGTTTTGTCACTCTGCTGAGTGTGTCATTGCAGACATCATCTCACTGATTCTCCCATAAGTCTATCTACAGGACAAAGCTCTCATGGACATCAAGAATGGATGCACAGACAAATCTTACATTGAAATTTGTCTTTTAAACATGCTGAGTGTCTCCAATTTCTACCGGCTTTCATTCTGAGCATACAGCTCCTTCTAAATCCTTGTTCAGTGAGAAGTCTTCATTTAAATTTAGGTAGTTCTGCTGGGATCATATATGTTAAGCTAAATGTTTTTTTGTCTCTCCTAGAGTGGTGCAGACTCTTTGCAAGGTCTATCTGTGATGACTAGGGGCTGCATGTACTAATACAGTCTTATGTGCTGTCCTAAATCGGGAAGGCTGTAGACTATAAAGGAGAAGAGAAAGTTTGCCATTGAAAGCTTTAAAGAGTTAGTCTGTATTCTTACATATATCTCTCTTCCCTGTCTCTCACATAATTCTTCTTCCCTCTCTTCCATTCTTTGTTACTTCTCCCCTCTCCCAGCTCAACACATTCACAAGTCAGCTACTGGAATCTCAGTATAAACACCCACTAATGTCTTTATAAAATTGTTATGAAAAAACAGATACCAAGGACAGAAAGATGCATTCCAAGGGAAATTATCCCTTTGAAATATTTAGATGCATATCATTGTTGCTGTCAAACAGAATGAAGTTGTGCTCAGTATAGTAAGTAAATGGTAATGTCAGAAAAATATGAGCAAGAGTGGGTGTAGAATCTGAAGCCATTCAAAGTGGTTACACAGTCAAGTTTCTGGAGAGGTAGAAAGAGAGACAAAGAGAAATTTTGTGACAATATTTTAATATCTAAGGCCGTCAAAGCAAAGAAAAATAATTTGCATAGAAGGTCTGTGTAAATTGAAACACATTAATATTCACATCCTGCAGACAGAGACATTATGGCACAGGGAGCATTAGCCTTGTTTTTTGAGACAGTCATTTCCCTGAAAGCCCTGCTGCTTTAGCATTTCAAAGATGATGCCAAAAAGTCACACACTGTAGTTGTGTCACGCTTGACTTTAAAACCACTTCTTGTGGTTCTTCTTTCCTTGTTCTTTATTTTTATGAAATACTGTACAGAAAATAACAGCAAAGTCACTCTGCTGAACTCTGAGGGTCTTGAAAAATCAAATTCCTGCTCTTTCAGAGTCTGATGGGTCTGTACCTGTGAGGTCATAGCAGTATATTACTGAAGTCTGAGATATTACTGTTTTGCTTATCCCAACCATCTTCTATCCAGTAGCTTCAGACCACTCTAAAGCTCTAACCAAATCAGGTCTAATTGCATGTAACCAACTCAGTTAAAAACACTGTAAAACTGATGGTAATTACTTTTTATGGGATAAGGATTTTTTATATCAGTGTTACGGATTATTTGTTAAATTAATTTCATAAAAATAAACATTAATGTGAATAGAAAGCAATCAGAGAATGAGAGAAAAGAATAGCTTTATCAGAACATTGCAGTCCAGAAGCCTTGCTGTCTACTAAAAGGTCAATCCACAGTGACACTCCCAGAAATTTGGATATTTTGCATTCATGTTTCTGTAATTACCTGTAGCACTTCTGCACTCACACAAATCTCAGCTCTATCTTTCATGCCATGGACACTTGCAAGCCCTGTAATATCAAACTAAAATTTCTGTGTAGTTTTATGCAAAACACAGAGTGGTGTGGAGCACCTTCTGTGTCATGAATAGCTCCTCAGCACCTTGCAATAACTTGAAAAGAAAAAATTAAGTAAGCGTTCTTAAAACTGCCAACAGTATTTATAAGGATTTAGACCTACTAATCTGACTTGTTTCTGTAGATTTAGAAATGCTGTCATAACTAGTTCCTCAGTGCTCCATAAAAAGAAGAGGCATTTAGGAAGAAATGTTTGCCAGTTAAGGGCTATAGAATTGTGATAAGCTACAAGACAGCATAAAACTGAAAATTTTAATATCTGAGTTTGACCTGTGGCTTATTACTGGCCAAAGTTTCTGTAGTTAAGGGAGTGTCACTTCTCTCCTCTTGAAGAGTCAGTGCTACAATTACCCTCGATCAGATTAAAAGAAATCACTGATGAGGTAATGTTGATGCGCTACAGGCTCCAAAATGATTAAATTCTAAGCCTTGAATTTCGCCTGAAACATACATATTTTGCCAATACAGAGATAGGCTTTTTGATCAGCTTGAACTTCTGTGATTCTCAGTTCATTAAGCCTCACTGAGTTTAATTCTCCTGTTTTTTCACCCCCATTTCCCTCCCTCATGATCAGTCATCCCAAAGGCTAATTAGAGCCTACCATTTACAGAGCTATGAAAGAAAAATTAAAAGCTAGGAAAAACCTGGGAATTTGAAAAAAGCTTGATGTTTGTATTTATTTAAGGGAAATACAGAAACTTTCACAGAAAGGCAAATGGTCTCTTCATTTTCTAAACCTGGGGAATAAACAGCAATCATCCTGTTCAATATTGTATTTTGCAGGATTTAGTTTATTTAAGCAGAGGGGAAATATAATGAAATCGACTTACGATTACACAAGTCAGCAATGAAACTTTCAGTCACTCCAGAACAGAAGAATAGCCTTCCTTTCTTTGAAGTTTCTGTATACCCTGTTTTTCCTCATAACCTGCATTTGCTTCTCAGAAAGTAATCGCCTCCTTCTCTGTCTCTAGCTGTGTGCTTATCACCATTCTCCCTCCCTCATTCTGGCATCAGCGCATCTTTTGCCCAGTGGAACTCCAGGCACTTCCTTCTGTCTTTAAAATGTCCCACCTGGTATGTGAAAATTAGCTTGGACACATTTATTTCTAACTAGACCTCCCTCATTTACACTATAATCACACATACTGCATGATTTATGTGTGTATACCTATATATCAGCCACTGAAGAAACAGAGTAAAGGTACTTCCTATCCAAGGAACCTTAAAAAGTTGAAAGAAGAGTGATGGGAAAGAAAAAAAAAAATGCTTACTTTGTTCCAAAACAGTGAAGACATATCCTGAGGACCATTTTTAGACTGCATTTTGTATGTCTGACTTGACAAAACAGCAGTGGGTGACCCAGGCTGCCAGTGAAGAGAAGTAGAAGCAGACACAACACCAAAGTTAAGCAGTCTTTATGCTCAATACTGAGTTGAAAATCCTTCTGTAGGTTATATAGCAACTCCCTGGCAAAGCTGGGGATTAGCTAGACTGCTGGAGTTCAAAATAAATGTCTTAATCAAGAAACCTTTTGTTCTCTGAGGTACTTACTATACTTGAAGACTATTTCTGTCATGACAGCAGAGTTCACGCCTCAACTTGACTCTTACAAAATGCAATAGTAAAACACTTTAGAAATAACACAAAATAGTAGTTTCAGTTTTAAATATGTGCTCTAAACCCAGTGCTGCTTATAAAGAATTTTTTAGCACTGAGCTCTACAATTGTTCCCTCTGGGCATGAAGGGCTGTACTTTGATTTTGACCTCCCAGTGCAGGGAGGCTCAATTACTACTTTCTTCACTAGAGGTGCACTTTCCTCTCTCATAAGATGCCAGAAGAAATAACGTGGCATTAGTATACCCCTTTTTGGTAATGTTGTGACACTTGATCTAAGGAGTTCTTATATTCACAAAAAAAAAGTCTCTAATTACGTGAGAGGGGGAATTAAACTGGTTCTTTCTTTGTAACTTTTAATCTCATACATAAACTAGAGGATACCCAATCATTCATAAACTACATGGGATTTTAACACCAAAATTGAGCCATTGTGCAATTGCTGCAATACTATCCAGCACTGCAAAGCTCCACAGGATATGCTTCTAAAAAGCCAAGGAAAGGCATAATTTGTCAGGCTGTGCTGATTCACATCTAGGCCCACCCTATCCTAATATCTTGCCTCACGTGCGGACACCTATGGAAGAATCAGAACAGCACAAGTTTCTCCTCATTTTTATCCCCATTTCCTGCATTTCAATTTGCGCTCGCTGCTTCCTGTTCTGCCACTGGGCACCACTGAGAAGAGCTTTTCTCTGTCTGCTTTACTCTGTCCCAGGCAAAAGTAGGTAGGACATGCCATGAGACTCGGATTCAAGATCTAATGAACCTTTCTTTGTGCAACATAAGGGGCTATTCAAGGCCAATAAGATTATAGTTCATCTTCAGTCACTGTTGTTAAGGTGGATGATGCACAAAATGCTTTGCATACCCAAAATACCCAGCATGTCAGTCTTGTACAAAGCCCTCCTGCTGCATTATAAGAGAGCAGGAGAAAAATGCTAGCAGATTTTGGCCTAGCAAAGGATGCTTCTATTGACACATCGCTGCTAAGTGAGTTCCATTGCCTTGTGCCAACTCCTTTCTTAAAAGTCACCCTAAATGTCATTAACTAATCAGCGGGTCTGCTTACCACGGGGGAAATAGAAATGTCAATATTTTGTCCTGCCTCCATTGACTGCCACCTTTATATGAAACTGCAAACCTACATCTGTTTGAGGAGGCAACTGTCCAGCCACAGGCGTCATACATGCTGAGCAGGTTAGATGCTGGCTTCTCTTAGTTGGGGCAGGGAACAGAGGGGAAGGGAAAATGCTAAAGAAAAAAAGTGTTTGCAAAAGAGAACAAGGAGTTTCCTTGCTAAAACACCCTCACTACCTGCCTTGTAATACAAGACAACTGTGAGGTTGCCCGGCCCAGCCATGGCTGTGAATGATGTTGCTAATCACCAAGTCTTGATGTAAGTAAGATCATTAAGTGTACAGCTAAGTTGTATAATCACCTACATAGAAGGCACTAAGTTGTTCGCAGGGTGACTGAAAGCTGAAATATGCTGAATACTTAAGAGACAATGCTTTGACAAAACAGAGTTGATATACACCTTTGGGGGAAAGCCTGCTCAGCCAACCACTTAGCTAAACCAAATTGCTAGAAATAACAGTAACAAGGCTCCAAAAAAGAAATAAAAGAAGAAAAAAGGTATTAAAGGACTTAATTTATAAATAAAAATAACTTCTCCTGTGTTTTCAGCTGCCTGTTTCTGAGAGAGAACACATTCAAGATCATCTCTAAAAGCACTCCTAGCATCAGTTGCACTGAAGCATGATACAGGATAAAATGATCCAAGCTCATCTGGATCCTATTTTCTTACACAAATTTTTGCTAGTCAATTGGGGATGATCTACTGGGAAGAAATATTTTTTCCAAAGATTATATCAAATCTATGACTCTATTTCTTACAACATCTCTCAGAGGGCAATATCAAAACCTTAGCAGGAAATGATTTGAAAGATGGGCAAATCAAATGAGCCATTAGATGCTGTTTCATTTTTCTCTCCGTTTTTTTTTGAGAGGTGATAAAACATAAAGCACACAAATATATCAGGAAATGTATTAATTTCACACTGCTGTGAGTAATTCTGTTATTTCTTCTTACATCTGAATTAGATAAGTCATTCTTGAGAACTTAAGCCAGCCAACTCCTTCTATATAAACTACTATATATAACATAGTCTGGGTAGTTTTTGTTTCTCTTAATAATTTCTCGAAAGTTCATATATTTGCTGACTTAGCAATAGCTTTTGTGTAGAGTTTCCTTAAAATCATAGAATCATAGAATAGTTTGGCTTGGAAGGGATCTTACAGATAATCTAGTTCCACCCCCCTGCCATGGCCAGGGACACGTCCCACTAGATCAGGCTGCCCAAGGCCCCATCCAACCTGGCCTTGAACACCTCCAGGGATGGGGCAGCCACAACATCCCTGGGCAACCTGTGCCAGTCTCACCACTCCTGGTTAAGAAATTCTTCTTTATATTAAGCCTAAATCGGCCCCTCACCAGTTTATACTCATTCACCCTTGTCTTAACACCACATGTCTTTATGTTGTGGGATTTTCTACAAGATTGCATGAGGTTTAACAAGGCCAAATGCCGGGTCCTGCACTTGGGGCACAACAACCCTGTGCAGTGCTACAGACTAGAAGAAGTCTGTCTAGAAAGCTGCCAGGAGGAGAGGGACCTGGGGGTGCTGGTTGACAGCCGACTGAACATGAGCCAGCACTGTGCCCAGGTGGCCAAGAAGGCCAATGGCATCTTGGATTGTATCAGAAATGGTGTGACCAGCAGGTCCAGGGAGGTTATTCTCCCTCTGTACTCGGCACTGGTGAGACCACTCCTTGAATCCTGTGTTCAGTTCTGGGCCCCTCACCACAAGAGGGATGTTGTGGCTCTGGAGCGAGTCCAGAGAAGAGCAACGAAGCTGGTGAAGGGGCTGGAGAACAGGCCTTATGAGGAGCGGCTGAGAGAGCTGGGGTTGTTTAGCCTGGAGAAGAGGAGGCTGAGGGGAGACCTCATTGCTCTCTATAACTACCCTGAAAGGAGGTTGTGGAGAGGAGGGTGCTGGCCCTTTCTCCCAAGTGACAGGGGACAGGACAAGAGGGAATGGCCACAAGCTCTGCCAGGGGAGATTTTGACTGGACATCAGGAGAAAATTTTTCACAGCAAGGGTCATTGGGCACTGGCACAGGCTGCCCAGGGAGGTGGTTGATTCACCTTTCCTGGAGTTGTTTAAGGCACAGGTGGACGAGGTGCTGAGGGGCATGGGTTAGTGTTTGATAGGAATGGTTGGACTCAATGATCCGGCGGGTCTCTTCCAACCTGGTTATTCTGTGATTGTTATCTCCACTTCTAAACTATCATGATGTTATGACTGCAAATAAATATTAAATAGATATGCTGTTACCTGACAGAAAGTGTGTTACTACTCAAGTCTCAGACAAAGTACTCCCAGCCTTGAAAGAGAGAGAAAAGCTTGAAAATTTTGCTATGTGATACTATATCGATAGCTATTTTCTAAAACAAAGAACCAGTGATTAAACATGATTTAGATCACGAAGTTCCTCTAATCATCGTAAGGAAATTATTTGAGATGCACTTTTCTGAAAAAGTGATTTCCCCAACACCTATAACTGTAAGCTGTTATTATATATCTATCTTTATAGAGTCTTTTAGATACCAGCCATGACCTGGCATATTACAATGCATCAATGTACCATCAGAAATCCAGCAGTACAAAACAGAACAGAAATGAGAAATTTATGGAGAAATGGCACATACTGGTACAGGTGCATTGAGAAGTATGGGAGACTTTTAGAGAAATATTGTTTCTAAACAAATTTTTGGACTAATGAAATGCTCCTTTATTTAGAAATTGCACTGAGAAAATTTCACTTGCCATGCGTGTTAATAATGGGGCACAATTAACATAATCCTCTCAACCCATTAAAATGCAAACATCAAATGACAGAAATTGTAAAAATTTCTTCCTTTAATTATAAATTTTGCCTTTTTCAAACCAGTCACGGCTAAGCTCAAGAGACATTCAGCTGACACAGTGTAAATGAAATCCTTGAGGGAAAGCCCTGTGTTGCCAGGCTGGTACCAGCCACTTGGCAAAGCACAGCAAAGCATCACAGCTTCATCTTTGAAAGAGAATGTGGGTGTCTGTGGCATTTTCCTTGAGGAAATAGCACTTATTGTGTGCTTAATGAATAAGGGAATACGTTAAACTCATGGGAAAGGATAGTCCTTAGAACTGCTTATCACAACGAGGAGCACAAACTGTCCACTGAATAATTTTCATTTCACATAAAACAAGGAGGCTTCTTGGGGGCTGTTGGTGTGCTAATCATCACTGATAATACAGTAAAATCACCACTGCAGCCTTTGCAGCAGGACTCAAAATAGCAATATTCTTTGAAACTCCCCTTCTCCCCAAAATTCCTCTTCAACACTAAAAAATGTGTCAACAGCCCTCAGTAAATGCCACCCTCCACTAAAACTCCCCTTGCCCAATACATATGAAAACGCAAATTTGTCTATTTGTATCCACAGACTTTCTAGGCTGTATGCCCTGCAGAGAAGCATTCTCTCAGATTCATAAGCACGGTAATTACTACAGCATAACCAAGCTTTCTGGTTCCAGGTAAGTCAGAATGCTAAGCAGTCGTCCACTGATTATCAGCTTTTACATACAGAACTGGGTTCCTTTCAATTACTAAAAACACAGTGATGTTTTGTGTAAAGTATTGTTCAAATTTTACCCCCTACAGACGGTCAAACTCTTGCAATTGAAATGTTGTTTAAATAAGATATTGATATTTTAAGAGAAAAAAAATTATTAAATTATTATTATTAAAATGTAAAATAAATACCCAAATGCTGAAAGTTTAGGGATATATGCAGATGAGTATATAGAGACAGTAGCGATTTGTCACATGCCCTTCTCTTTTCCCAATTCAGAGTTGCCAGCCAGACTGCATCTGTCATGACACAAGTGCATACTTTTTCCAGGAGAGACTGTATATTATAGCATATTATAACCTAAAATGGGAACATAGCCAAAAGAAGATAAGGAAAGCTGGACATACACATCCTTAGAGACAGTTTGGAAAGCATTTGCAAATTATATTTTTTGCTTTCAGGCATAATTTTTGACAATATGATTTTTTTAAGAATTATTGTACCTTACAGAAAAGATAAATTAACA
This sequence comes from Clamator glandarius, assembly GCA_033459285.1. Taxonomy (NCBI): domain Eukaryota; kingdom Metazoa; phylum Chordata; class Aves; order Cuculiformes; family Cuculidae; genus Clamator; species Clamator glandarius. The sequence continues at coordinate 12,267 of JAUNZM010000088.1, forward strand.
TCTTTTTTTTTTTTTTTAAAAAAAAAGAGGGGGTATCTTCTATTCCTAGCGATTTTATCGCTTAGATTGCTCAAGGAAAAAGTTACTTTAAAACGTAACAGGGAATGTTATTTCACCCCCTGCTCTTCGCTTTGATGGTGCTGCCTTTTTGTCAATCTTGCTGAAGGCCCTGCATGCTTGAAGCCTGCCTATCTTTTTCCATCTGTTTCAGCTGATCTAATAAGAGATATTACCTCTCCTTTCCTTGTCTCTCATAGAATATTATTTGATTCTAGCGTACTTTGGTCTAATCTGCTACAAATACTACAAACTATATAAGTAAAAAGTATAACCACATGCTTCTTGAAACCAGCTCTCTCACTTTATTCCCATTCTGATCAAAAAGCACTTTAACTAAAGCATAAAAAGAACAAGAACATATCTGAGCTGCAGAAATGGGGGTCATAATGTCAGTGAAACAAAATACACACTGCATCCTGTTCATCAGCTGCTGCACTTCATACCAAAGAGCTGTTTTTTGCTGTCATGGGCCCCTCTACTCTGCATACCTATGGGTAGTCTGCAATCCCATTCACATTTCAGATTTCAGATTTCCAGCCTATGAATTCTCTTCTACAGTTTCTTCTCACAGTGCATTTGTTAATACTGAGACAACTGAGTAATTTGTGTCACTAAGAAATGCCACATTCAGCACAGAGTCACTTCCATTTCAGATTTCACTCAAAATTTGGACACCCTTGTAATTAATATATCTTGCAGCATCATAAACTTTATAGACTATTTAAGGCATTTCTGCCTTGCTGCCTCTTAAATTGCAAAGCATGATAAAAAGAAAAAAAAAATTGCAGCTGTCACATACCCTTTTTTTTCAGGATTCTTATTTTTGCAGTTCCTGACTGTATTTGGTTGGTGATGTATTTTTATTAATACTATTTATCATTTAATGGGACACATATCTAAGGGAGGAGTGGAGTAGAGAAGAGTTGCAGCTGCAAGTAGCTTTTCAAAAATTCTTGAATCACAGAGTGCCTATGTTTCCTTATGGTGAAACTCAAAATCTCCAGTTAGTCTTTGATAGATCAGAGAAACCATGTATATGCAAAAGTCAAAGAACTAGATAGAGAAAGAGGAAGGGGTGTGTGGCACATGAATGTAAAGCTGGGTTGCAAGGGGCTGTGGGGAATGGATGCTAAAATTTGCAGTGTAGGATTTGCTTCACATGAACAAGGCCAGCACTGCATCTTGGAACGTAAAGAGATTTTGGAACAAATAGTCCAAGGAAGTTTCAAGGAAGTCTGAAGTCTGGGGTGAGGACATGCAGCTGGCGAAAAGTAGAATAAATGTACTAATGGAATGAAGGAGAAAGAATAATGCAATAAGAGAGATGGGATATCCTAACCAGAACTTCAACACTAATATCACGCCAACAAGGAGCTATACAATATTTGCTGGGTAAACAGGATGAAAATGCAATCTCACCATTTTATTTGGTTATGATGATTTTTGCAATGTTTAAATTAACTCCCACAGAGTTAAATGGTGTGCAGGGAAAAAAATCTGAGCAAGTGATGGCCCCTCTCCCTGCCAATTAAACCTTAGACAAGGCATGTGTAGAAAGAAGCAGACAGGAGAGATCAAGGAATAAGGATCAATAGAGAGTAGCATGATAGCCCAGTAACGACCACTGCTGGTGGTCTTTATATCAAGAGAGCTACACTTCAAATCACACTAAAGCCCAGATCAATGATCAACTGAAAAAAAGCTCATTTCTGTTTTCAAAAGGAATGTTAGGAGTGGAGAGGCTACAGAAAGCAGAGAGTCAAACAAATGCTAAGTCTCAAAACTTGAACTTAGTCCAACAGCTCAATCAAAAAGAAGTGTCAAAGGTTCAAAGGTGTCATGCTCATCTTCTGCAAGTATTTGCACATAAAGAGGTAACAACTAAAACACACACACATTTTCCTGGTTCTTGCCCTGAAATGAAGAGGGAAAGGGGGAAAAAAAAATTTCTCTTCACTAACAGCACACAAACAGCCCACAGACATCCAGAGACTGAAGCTGAAAGATCTACAAATTAAACCCCAGATTTGGGGGTTGTCTTATAACAACTTCTGTATAGAGATTATTCTAAGAAATTCTAAAGCACAATGTGGGAATTGGGAGCACATAAAGGTAACTGCCCCTCCTGATCATAAACTTCATAAATATCATCAGTTCCTACAGGAATTTTTTCCTACTTTTTAATGTTCCAAATTCAAAACATACTTTTCCTAGTTAACTACAGTATTATTACAATCTGTCAGAAAAGGATCCTCAAAAGAAACTTCTAAGATTTTGATACATTTAAGATATTGTCATTTGCAATTATTACTTAAATTTTGTGGTAATTCATAATTCCAAGTCCGAAGTGTGTCCAATTTTTTGCTCTTGCCCCAAGGGAGAATTTTCTTTCAACTGGGAGCAAAACAAGAAGTTTTGATAGGGGTTCTTCAAGAAAAGTTGAGTGGAATCTAATGGACTCCACTATTGCCACCAGAGAAGTGCGGGCAGGCAGTAAGAGCTGAACTCTCTCATTTCTCTGGAAACCATCATGCAATTGAGATTGTTATAGGTGCTCACAAAAGGGAACTAGAAAGTCCATTCAGACCTCGTATATTCATTGCTTGAAACAGCTGTGTTCCTCTGCACAGAAAAGTACCACAAGAATGGAACCTCCCTAAGCATCCATAATTAAATATTAACAGAGAAAAGGTGAAACGAAGCAAATATTAACAGAAGAATGAGACAACTGAGAACAGTTGTCCCAAGCAATCCCAGAACAGCAACTTTGCCTTCTTCAACAGGCACAGCATATAAATAGTAATTACAAATACAGAAATTTGCCTGACAGTACATTGAAGTACATGTCCTGGAGCTTCTCTTTTTTATCTGGTGGTTCTATTTTGAAAGTAGCTTTGTGCTGTTTTTCACTGCATTCATTTAAATCCTATCAGCTGCTACATGCTAATGTTCTCCACAGGTTTCATTCCTGTAGTTCATAAAGGTACTTAAAACATCTGAGGCATGGCAAGGAATCCTTCAGCCTTGTGTTCTTGGATCAGTTCTTAACTACAGCAACATCCATATATTCTGTCCGTATTTTATCAAAGGATAAAAATAATTTACATCATTAGCCATATAATTTTCTATAATCATTACGTGATTAAAGTGCACCTGGGACATGCAAAGAGATGGAAGATTACAAATAACTGGATGCATGAAGAAAGAACTTCAGAGTGGGAGAAAATTTTCTTCCAGACAGATTTCTTGCCTAAAAATCTTTTTTCCCCTAGAGGTAAAACTCATTAACTGTTCAAATTGGAGTTGAATCAAGTTATACTGGTTTTGGTACTAAGTCAGCTGGAGTTCAACTAATGTAAAACAATCCAGGTCTAGAGTGCAAAATTCAGATATGTTCACCTTCAGCATTAATTCTTTAATCAGAGGAAAGGGGCTTTCAGCATAAAGCTCATAGGCTAAATCTGATCCTCTCCCTTTTCTCCATTCTTTTAATCCTATCTTTTACTAGGATTTTTTGCAGTCATAAATAAAATTATAAATTAATGGCAATGAAAAATAAAACTAGTATTCCTTATGATATACTTTAGTTAATTATACTGAAAAAACTTGCTCAGTGATCTAACAGTATTACTTTTATTGTTAATGTCAAATTAGATAAAAAGAAATGTAATTAAAAATTTTTAGCACATAATTCTGATATCTTCCTCAGAAGTGCAGGTAGGATTCACTGATGGCGTAAGAATTGTTACTCACAAAATCTAACAGAGGAAAATAACATTTATTCCATCTCCGCCTTTTGCTTCCAAAACCACACATTGATTTTTGCTGGAACAACTGACTGTACCATGTCATTAACACCTTTACATCCTGCCTAGAATATCATGGAATAACTAAACACACAAAATACATGTTACTATGGAATGAAAAAGGCCTTAATCAAACAGAGCTTGAAGTAACAGCAAAAAAGTTGACCAACTGTTCATCACCAGTGGGTAGGTATTTTTAAAGAAACTGAGTAACAGTTACAGTGATCCTGGGACAACCTGGTCACATCCTGCAGGCAGATATTGTAGTGTTATTTATTCCATTATGTCATTTTCTGCTTCACATATTCCTCCAGTTTGAATCAAAATCAACTAAGAATACAATAGATACTGACTGAATGATCCACTACTTTAATATTTCTACAACTCTCCCCAGGGTTACTGAAAATAAAATACTGCTTCTTTGCTAGCTCCCACACTTGCTGATAAATTCCAGATAAACACAGCAATGCACAGTGAGCCTTGGGACACCTCAGGCTTTCTCTAAACCAGAAACTGCAAGGGCTTAACAAGGTCATACAGATGTTTAGATACTCCTGAACAATCTGACAAACTCTCCTGGCCCAACAAGTTTAGATTATCCTTCATTCAGAGTAACTTAATAAGCATGTTTGTTTTCTTCTGGTGAGCATGGAAAAATAAAAACTTAGCCTTCAAAATCCCTAATAACTGCCTTATAGCCTTCTTCTGTTTAAAAATAAGAATTTTAAGGTGTATATCTTTTGCTGCCTTGGGTTTTAATCCATAGGGAGTTAAACACGATCCATGCTTTCAGACATTTGCCACATTCTGGAAAACTGCTATTTTTAACAAAAAAAGTTGTGGCTTGCTTTGTTGTTTTTTTCCCCCTGAAACTTCCTGGTCCAAATCTGGACCTTCCAGAAAAATGACTATGACAATATCTGACAAACATTCACATCACATCGTGCCAGATTCACAATAAGGTAGTCAGTACCTAAACGACCTAGTGACCATGTTTATCCTCATCTCTAGCAGGAAGAATTAAGCCAAGATATGTATTTGCTGATGAGACGTAGAGTTTACTAGGGCGATGCAGATTGGTACCCCATGATCCTTCTATTTTGGCTCTAGCTGGAGAGTTCTTGCATGCAACAACACCTACTGCTGTCATGACACTTAGTAATTTATAAGACAATAGTCTTAGATTTAATAGGTGGTATCAAAGTGCCCTCATGGCACCAATACAATAAATACCACGCTGCTCAGAATGGTGGACAAGCCTTGGAAGTGTCTCTTGTGTCATATGCAAATACACAGCAGGATGATATGACTACAAGATAAAAATTACTGTAGAGCACAGAACAGCAGCAGTGTTTTAAACAAGGTCCCACATCAGTTTGTACCAGCAAAACACTGCAACATAGCAGCAATGTTTTATCACCTTAAGGTATGTAATTCACCTTAACACCTCTGAGGGCTCTGTATTTGTTTCCCACAAAAACATGCTGCGTGGCTTCAAAGTCTGTTATTTCAGCATCATCAATATCACTTCCTGTCTCACACTCTGAAGTTTGTCTAGGGAATGAGACATATTGTTTTGATACACTGATGTGGTTTTTTTTTCCACTGTTGTCAAGTGGTTGGACATGAGGCATGGCCCGTGGCCTCTCTTTTTCCCTCTGGAGGTGCCAGCCGAAATGTCAGCTTTAAAACTAAACAAGCAGTAGTACTTGAGGCAGCAGCAAGGACAGAGGAAACATAAGGCTGATAGATGACAGCACTGCGGACAAACAAGACAGTAAGTAGGACAAGAAAAAAAAATAAACTTTCAAAAAACCCTTTTGTAAACATTAAGCCATTTTTTTTTCCAAAGCTGAAGGAGAAATAGGTGACCATAGAGATATGAGAGAAGCAGAACAAAGCAGGTGTTTAGAGGGGAGGATAATAACAAAATCAGCTTATTAGCTAATCCGTGGATCTTAGAGCCATGCATAGATCATTGCAGGGACTTCAACGTTACTGTAGGGTTTAAAGTTGCCATGCACCAGCTCATCTGCAATAGCTGCCAGGCAGCTGCAGAGAAATACACACAGGCCTAGCTCTGAGCCACAGAGCTAATCTAACCTGCTTGGCTTCACATCTGCAGCTACCACAGATCAGCCACTGTAAATTCAGGTATCTAAGTCCTGACAGGTTACCAAAACTGTGGTCCACAGCCACAGGTTTCACCTCTAACACACCAAGATTATTGCATTAATACTATGAGCCACCACAATGCCACAAAACATTTTGTTAACACAATAGGTGCTGATTCATGTAATCATGTATCAGTACAAGTATAGTCATTACATTAGCAAAAATTCATTCTTTATGGGGGTCTATAATAGCTATTCCACTATTCACAATACCCAGTGCACATAAAAGATGGAAAAAAAAACATGTTAGGAAAACTTACATGGGAAAAATCACAACTAATTGTCAATTAACTAACCCAACTACCTCTGAGGTAGTAATACACGTATCTAGGCTCTCTTTACCATCAATGAAGAAAAAAAGGCACGCTTGGAGCCTGATTCATCTCATCCTAAACCAGACACAAAAACAGGTCAGAGGTCTACAAAGGGAGCCATCGGAAGTACTTCAGGTAAAAGTGTCTACTACAAAGCATCTGAGGTTGCATTACAGAAATACCAGTGCCGGTGTGTCTTTGTTTTCTGAGATGAACATGAAAACTAAGAACAATTCATTTACTAATCCCACCATAACACAGGTGAGAAATGAATGAGCTCATATTTGTATTGGAAGTTTATTTAAAGGATGATGCTGCCTACATAATGGAATGGAATGCTGTGCCTTTATATAACTCTACTTCTGAGACAGGCAAGTTCCTAGCTTTTATAAGATCAGACAGAATCGTTTGAGAGCAAGAAAGACATTAGTTAGACATATGGATTACTGTCTGATTTGCAGTGGTCTCTGAGCTACCATTTCTGAGTTTTCTTCTCCTTCTCCTTACTTTTCCTGTCCTACATTTTGCAGTATCCAAATCATTGCTTTAAAAGGCAAATAATATTCCCTGAACATCTACTAAATATCTGCTCCTATGCAAAATTTAATTCTAGACCTATTTCAAAAGCCACTTCTTGCTACTAATGGGTATCTAAAATTATATGCACTAGGATATAGGCAATAAATGATTTTCCATCAACAGCTGCTTCTCATCAAGGGTGGACAGTTCTATTACTCCTTATCTTTTCTCTTGACACACAGTTGTTTCCCAGCCTACAAACCAAAGTCACTAAGGCCACAAGGTACTCTATTCAATTTTCAAAACACAAGACTCAATGTCAGAGACTTGACCCGAAACATGACTTTCAGAACTGGTTTGCCAGCAGTGTGTATCCCCCTCAAGTCCTTACAGCTAATGGCAGGAAACTGTTCTTTGAACATATCTCCCAAGTGCAAGCAGCAGAAGCTGAAGGCAGAAAGAGGAGAAATGTCTCAAAGTGACATGTTCTCCTCTGCATTTCACAGCATATCTGCACTATTCTTGCATCCTTTTTAATTTAGGCTTGTAATTGAGTTCTCTGAAATGAGTTGTTAACTCTCTTTGGTGTCAGGCATAGACTGTCAGGAATGTGAAAATGTGATACAAAAGAGAATTTGAATAAATAGGATAAAGTCTGAGAGAATAGGTCCTTGGAAGAACTCACATGACGTATGTCATCTAAAAGCTACTCCAGCTCAATACCCTATCTGCAGAAACAGTCATTAGAGCACGCTTAAGAGAGATTATAAGGAACGTGGCAAATACAATAATCCTTACTCAAACAGCCAGCGGATTAGAGACCATTAATTGTCACAGGGCTTAAGGGACCAAAAGAGTATAGGGCTTCTTACTATAGATGTGCCATAAAGGAATGAGTAAACTGTCTGCTTCTTGATGGCACATTTGACCCCAGGAGAGATACCCCTGCTTAGCAAAACTAATTACAACCAACGGTCTCTGTAATATGTCAGTGTCCTGAATCTCATGCAGTCCTATGTAGACAGACCTGTCTCTCAATGGAGAATATAGATACTGAGTTGGAAGAATGACATTTAAATGCTCATACAGTGCAATTCACACCACAGAGGCAATAAGAAAACTTCAAAGATGCCACTTCTTTTGGAAACCTCAATTAGCTAGCACTTCACCAGTCAATTTGTCACCATAGCCTACTATCCTCTCTCAGGTAGGAATGATGCTTAACAACAGACAAGCCATCATACCAAGACAGACCAGAGGCTAACTAGTCCCATAATCTGCCTCTGGCCACACAAGAACAGAAAATCAAGGTCACAGGGGAGCATATGTGAATATCATGTTGCCCTCCCAATCTTTTCCTTATAAAGTTTTAGTGACTTCCACAGCCAAGTATGCAGCCAGATCAACAAGTTCAACAGATATTTATGGACTTATTCTCCCTGAACTGGTTTAATCCCTTTTAGGGTGACAGGCTCATTTACTCAGTTCCACAAGCACACATGCTGATACAAATTAACACAGAAAATATTTCTTCATTATAAATGAACAAGATGTTGCTGTGTATTTGTCTTCCTTACAAGGAAATGCTATGCTAAGCAAGAAGAAAGTCAGCCACCAAGGAATAATGACAACTATCACTTGAGTATACAACTGTCACAGGGAGTAGCAAATTACTATTCTCTTCTGTAGGGACATCTGGCTTACACCTCTGGTCTGGAGGACATTCAAAGAGCAATGGAAGAGCATGGAAGAACATGAAAGCAACCTGTAATCTTGGTGTACCATAGGTGTTAATTAACGTGGCAGCCATCCAAACTACTGGCTTCAAAATCCACTTATCTGGGAGCTGCACATTTCAGCTTTTCTGCAGACACTGCGATGCACAGAGACACTGCACTGCACAGGGACAGCAGGATACAAAAAAAATAAGAAAAAGAGACAGAAATGGAGGAACAGTGAAAGTCATTACATTGCAATCAGAAAATATGTTAGTAGTTGGAAAAACATGCTATCTGAAGAAATGTACATCTGTATAAAGCAGGAGTTGCATCAAGAATGTAACAATAACAACTCTGGGAAAACAAGCACAAACAATCTCTACTGAGAATATGACACAATTAAGGTACAATTATGCTGAAGCCAGAAAGAGATAACAGTTTGAGTACAGGCATTTGTCTCTTGAAAGGAATTATTTTCTACATACCTGTCCAGTCTCCTACTACTTTAAGGTGGACCCCAAACGTTGCTTTGATATCTGTAGGGCACTAAAAATATTGAATATATTAAAGACCACTTCTGAGTAACAAAAAAAATAGCAAAATGCATTCAAAGTACAGTTGTAAAGGCAGAGCCTGGTGTAAACAGGACATTCCTGAGCAGCCACACCAGTAGTTACACACTTAAAGCAAGTCTAGCATCACTACAGATGAGGAAGCCAAGCACAGCTAGTATCCACTGAGTCTTAACCCCTTCTTCTGGTCACAGAGGAGTTTGGGACAGGCTTGTCTGGGGAGGTGATTTGGAATAGCCACCTCACTAAGCATTACTTAGAAATGATATCAACTGAGGATATAATAGTACAGAAATACACCCTTTATTATTGAAATATTCAAAATCAGGAATTGCCCCATCACTCCTAAATCAAGGTATTTAAGAGACTTCTGGTTCTTGAATGTAATGATACGTGTTTTCAAGTCCATCATCTCACACAACTGACACTTTCTTCTAAAAGAAAACAGATTTTGCTGCACTTCACAAGAGCTTGGGTTTGCAAAGGAAAAACATCACAGTGATGGCACATCATAAAAACCACTTTGCAGCCATCATTGTCTCACTCGCCATCTAAGATCTCATCTCAGAGCTACTTACTTGCGACTATCCACACAGGGATGATACAATCTTATCCACATCATGGCATCTATAAAATTCCAGCTAAACCACATCAAAGTCTTAAGGACACACCCCCTCCTAGTGCTGTTCCTTGTTAGCTATAGGGAGATTTCACATGCACTGTCTGGACAGCTTTTGCGAGTTCATCGTATCATTGTAGGTATAAACAGAACAAGCAACTATAAAGATTTTTCACTTTTTTTCCTATAAAACAACATCATTAGTTTCTTTATGATAGAAGCTATTAATATGGAACTTTGACACGTTTCTTAGAACCTGTTAGTGACTGATCCAAGCTCCAGCATGAACTCAACATCCAACAGTCAACAGTTGTCTTTTTTTTTTTTAAACAGACAATAGGAAATCTGAAGATTAAATTCAAGGAGCCTGTCTATATTATGAATAAAAGAGGCTTTGAGAGTGAATCCAGCATCAACAGTCAGTCATCCACCATGCTTGTGAGGACACTTCTTGAGTGGGTTCTGAACCATTGCCATTAGTGTTCCTAACATAATCTGTTGTGGAGTGGGAAACCACTGGCCTCGGGGCTAAGGATCAGTTCCTATCAATTCCTTATTTTGCAGCAGACACAGATAAAAGGCTAGTATTCTTCACATCTTGGCAAACCTAAAACAGGGAATACAATGTCCTGGCTAGTCACTTCATTTCCCTGAAGGGAAGAGCATTATTGTTAATAGTATGGATTACTAGACAGATTCGTATTTAATTCTCTGTCATCTTGAAAGCTTTCCTGTAGAAATGTGGTACAGAAACTTAGCGTCAGAATTATTTCAGCAAATCTCAGACTTCAAAAAAGTGACATCAAGGGGATGCAGGCATACCTCACACAAGAAGACAAATATTTGCTGTGGCTAACTGCGATGTCTTCTAACAAAAATATCAGCACCAGTTCTCTAGATAAAAGTAGATAAGCAACCTCTCAGCTAGAAAATTACATACTGGCAGTGAAAGATCTGTTCTCCTGGGGGCTTTATAAAAGAGGTTAGCAGAGTTTATTTTTCAGTCTGGGCTTTCCAAGGCTGTGTTTTACAGGAGGTTGAGTGATTTTCTTTTCCAACTATTCACAGCCCCATCTTCATTCAGCATATCTTCTATAAAACTGGCTGTCGTTCCCTCCTTCCATTAAAGTTAATTGCAGAATACCCCTTGTCTCCAGCCAGAACAGGTTCAAACCAGTTATCCTTTACATTACCCTTTTGACTAACTCCTTTCTGCACTACTTTGAAAAATGACCCAATAAAAAAGAGATTTCTTTTTCTTTAGACTTTAGGAAGCATATTTTGATACATATAGATGGGTATGAGAGTTTCTCAGTGTTCTGGAAAAATCTTAGTGTGCTGCTAAGGCTTATGAGAAGAAACAAGCATGTTACCTACACAGAGTGAATTTCCCCCAGTTCTACAGAGAGAAAGATTGTAGGTGGCTAAGAGCCATCAAGATGATGACATGACTGAAGAACATGACATACAAAGACAGGTAAAAAAGGGAATGTGTCTGTATAATTCACAGAAAAAAAAGCTCAAAGAGATCACTGCCTTCCAATACCTAAAATATTGCATGGTGACAGGACAAGAGACCAAGGACATAAGTTGCTTCAGGGAAAATTTCATCCAGATATAAAAAAAACATTCTTCACCATGGAATAGGCAGTCAGAGAAATGCTGCCGTTTCTTTTGCTTATTCAGTTTCACAGGTCCCTTGATAACCTCACCTATGGCCCTCACATCAGAACGTTGAACCAAATGATCTCCAGAGGCCTCTTCTGATTTAAGACCTTCCTACAGACCTGCAATTTTAACTTTCAAAACTGTATTTACATTTTTTACTGCAGAGAATACTTATTTTACCTCTCTCATCTCCATAAATACAATCAAATCTCCAAATTGTGTCTTCTTTCAGATGGTTAGAAAATACATTCCAGAAGCGTAAGAAAATATCAAAAGAAGCTTAATCATGAAAATGGGTAAACTTTCCTGTGTTATTAACAGACCACTGGGTATGTGTATTGAAGTGCAACAAAAATATACTCTTACATATTTAACCTTCATGAGATCACAGAATCATAGGACAGCTGAGACTAGAAAGCACCTCTGGAGACTGACTGCTTCAATCCTCCTGATCAAGTAAGGTCTGCAAGAGCAGGTGGTCCAACACAGAGTCCAGTTGGGTTTTGAATGTTGACAAGGATGGAGACTCCACAGCCTCTCTGGGCAACCTGTATCATTCTCTCAAAAAATGGATTTTCCTCTTATGTTCAGATAACACCACCTGTATTTCAGTTTGTGTTGTCCTGTCACTGGGTGCCACTGAGAAGAATCTGATTCTGTCTTTTTCACTCCAGCAGTTCCAGATCTCTCAGACTCTTCTCATATGAGAGAGGCTCCAGTTCCTTAATCACTTTCATGACCCACTGTTCTCGTGTAGTGGAAAGCCCAGAACGGGACACATGGCTCCAGAAGTATCTCATCAGTTATGAGCTGAGGGGAATGGCCACCTCCCTCAACAAGATAGCAATGCTCTGCCTAATACAGCCCAGAAGGCCGGTTGCCTTTTTGCTGCAAGGGCACATTGCTGGCTGATGGTCAACTTGACGTCCACCAGGACCCCCAAGTCATTCTTTATTGAGCTGCTTTCCAGCCAGTCAGTAAAAAAGTCTCTTTTCACCTATTTCACTTTTAATTTGCCCTATCTCACCTTTAAAACACTGCACAGCTAAACAGTGCTCCAAGATCCTTCTTACAAACAGCTCATACATTTACATTTAAACTGACATCTATTTATGTTCTATGAAATCAAGCACAAGCTGAAGAATTCTCTTGAATCAGAAATCAAGCAATTGGACAAAAAAAAAGGTCTATCAAAGTGGTTTCAGCCAATGCATGACATCTTCTCAGCAGGATTGTTTTTAAAATGTGTTTTAGCAAATAGTACTTGGCTTTGCCCCTTCTCCTTTTAATCTAGGAACCATAAGAAATGATCCAGTGACTTTTAACTGTACTCTCCTGCATGCAGCTCATTTTTTTGTCCTTATTGCCCAGCATACTGCTTAAGGGGAAGTTATAAAGATTAGCCAAACTTGAAATAAAAAAATATACTTTCTCTTAGTTCCTTTCTTAAAAAAACAATGCTTTCCAAACAGAAAAATCACTGATTTGAATAGTCTGTAATGAGAAGGGCCGTTGTTAAGTAAAAGTCACAAGTGGTAAGTTTTTCAGTAGTTCTTTCTGTACTCTGAAGAGTCAAAAGAACCCCATTTGCCACACTAGTTTGATTAAAATGCTGGAGTACGCAAATTAACTGTGGTAGATAATGTAATTATGCAAAGCAATGTCAATCTTATTCTAACCTCAAGCTATCTGTTATCTCTAAAAAGTAAAAGATTTTACAGGTAGGCACATCTATGCTAATCAGATTATCTGCCAGCACTTGGCCATCTTCCAAAAACACCCGGAAAACAAAGGAATTCTATTAAATTTAATAGAGCTGTGCAGATTTACAGCCCTGGAGAGGTCAAACTGCATTCTTAGCATTGGAAAGTTGGTAGATTTCCTCTAAGCTGTTAATCAAAAGTACATAAGCTTACGATGCCTATCTGTATTTGATTTTTATATGCATTTTCACATCAAAAGTGAGAACAGTATTTTATGTGTTGGTAAAACCTACAGAACGCATATTTTGATGAAAAAATACCTTTCTGTATAGATTTTTTAAAGCTAACTTGAAATACAAATGCAAATTATCACATATGAAATTTGAAACAATCCCAGGAGACCTTTGTGCTTATAAACAACCAAATTAATTGTACTCAGCAGCAGCTGTAGTTCCATTATTTATCTGTATGCTCACATAAAAAATAGATGATAATCTTTATTCATTTTAATAATTAATGTTTTATCCACTACTAGATTAATGCATACTTAACATGTCTTTTTTTACACGAGTTTTACATTGTGAACATGATTCTCTGTTGTCCTCTATGCCTTCCTTTTGTATGAGTAAAAAGTGAGTGAACAAATTACTATTACATCATAGTGATAATACTTTACACCCACTTTCACAGAATTATAGAATTAATAGATTGGAAAAGACCTCTTGGATCATCAAGTCCAAAAATTCCTGTCAACCACTAAATCATGTCCCTCAGCACCTCCTCTACCCATCTTTTAAATACTTCCAGGGATCGTGACTCAACCACCTCCCTGGGCAGACCGTTCCAGTGTCCCTTGCTGTGAAAATTTTTTTTCTGACCTCCAGTCTGAACCTCCCCTGGCAGAGCTCGAGGCCATTCCCTCTTGTCCTATTATCTGTCACTTTGGAGAAGAGGCCAACACCCTCCTCTCCACAACCTCTTTTCAGGTAGTTGTAGAGAGTAATAAGATCTCCCTTCAGCCTCCTCTTCTCCAGGCTAAACAACCCCAGCTCCCTCAGCTGCTCCTCATAAGATTTGTTCTCCAGCCCCTTCACCAGCTTTGTTGCTCTTCTCTGGACTCGCTCCAGAGCCTCAACATCCTTCTTGTGGTGAGGGGCCCAGAACTGAACACAGGACTCGAGGTGCGGTCTCACCAGTGCCGAGTACAGAGGGAGAAGAACCTCCCTGGACCTGCTGGTCATGCCAGTTCTGATACAAGCCAAGATGCCATTGGCCTTCTTGGCCACCTGGGCCACTGCTGGCTCATGTTCAGTTGGTTGTCAACCAGCACCCCCAGGTCCTTCTCCTCCTGGTAGCTTTCTAGCTACCCTTCCTCTGGTCTGTAGCACTGCATAGGGTTGTTGTGCCCCAAGTGCAGGATCCACCATAGCTGTATTCCACTTATGCAAGTCATCCCACCACGTTTTCATGATGGCAACTACATCACAGTCTCATTGCTTCCAATTCCTCCTGTTTATTGCCCATGCTGTGTGCATTGGTGTAAATGAACTTCATCTGGGATGTTGATCCCACAGACCTCATAAAGGGAATAGACTGCATTCCCAAATGACTGGTCCTTAGATTATCTAACCCATCAGAGCCATTTACATCTTTTCCATGATGAGATGTACTCATCATTTTTTTTTATATTGGTACAAAAATCTACTGGAGGTAATGAGCAGTGAAGACATCTGTGTAGTTGAGAGCACAACATATAGCAAATGAAAACTACGTTATCAGCATCTGTGTTGAACACCCCAAATATTTAACATGAGTGGTATCCAGTCCTACTCAAGAAACCTGCCCAGAACACGAAGTAGGACAAATCTTATTGAAGTAATTTTAATGGTATAAAATAGTATTGAAATAGTCTAAAATACTCTTTTTAGACCTTGAGGTGCAGGGAGTTGGGGTGAGTCAACAGTTAACTAGCAAGAAAATAGAAAGTTAAATCCTGAAACTTTGCAATTCCGTACATCTCTGCCATAAGAACTGTGAACACTCATTACTGAGATGCTAGCTTTTGACTACAGCAGTGTCACAGAAGCGCTCATGGATACACCAGGATTAACATTGCAGAGTATGAGAAAGAGAGCGATAAAAAGGATGCCCAAGTTATGTGGCTTTGCCTATAAAGGTCTCTACAACATTCCATGGAGGTACTTCTCTTAAGCTGATGCAACACAGTTAAACACTAACTTCTGTCTTTGCTGCTGTAGTAGGGGCATGAATAGTGCTCAAAGTTACAAAGATCTGTGCCACAGCTGGAAAAACAAAGTGAAAACTCATCTTTGCCTGACCTTTGGGAACAAAAAAGCTCATTGTAGAGTTTGTTTAAATAAAGGGAAACTCCTTCAAATAAGGTTTTCACTTCAGGGAAAAAGCCATAATGTGATCCTAATATGGATCTGCAGATACTCTGGCAAGATATGTAAACACTGCTGAGACCCCTGATCTCTTTCCATGCCTCTGCCTGTCTGCCTGTCAGGGTGAACCAACTGCACCACAAGCCCCATTTCATCAGCCTGTTCTTGCTCCAGACTCAAAAGAACACTTACACAGATCAAGAAAAATAAACTAATGACTTAGCACTTTTGGGAAAGAGGCAGAATTGAAGGATTAAAAAAGAAGTAAACACAACCAACTTCTTTTCCCTTGCACAGAGGGAAAAATAAAAAAATCCAAACAAAAAAAAAACACAAAGAAAAGGCTTTCAACTTTGTCACCTGTCAAGAAAATGTGAACCTTGGAAGCTCCATAAGCTGCAGTTTGTCTGGTTTCACACAAAACTGATATAAACATTCCTAAAATGATTCATCCTGACACTAGAAAATGAAGAGGAGTGATGACAAACACAGGCTTACTATATAAAGGTAGCCAAAAAATAGTAGCTAGACTTCAGTCTGACTCACAGGAGGTGAACTCTGTTACACTGGTCTACCCTTGTTTTCATTAATGAATCCCTTAAAAAACAAATTCCGGGGGCAGGGGGGAAGTTATTCTTTTAAATACATTGTTGCCTCAAAGTCTAAAAGATTCTCTAAAAAGGCTCTGTTTACTGTTATTTTACAGACTGGATTTTGTCTAAAAGCTTTCTCTGTCAGAGACTTGGTTGTACAACTATCCTAATTTAACTGTCAGACATCAGCAGACAGTATAACATCTCTGAACGTGGGGAAATCCTAAACATGGAATGTGATTTAAGTAATGAGGATCTCTGGATGACCAAGGCAAGACCACCATGCCTTGAATACTCATTGCTTCAGCCAGAGCCCTCCCACTGCAGAGCTGACTCCTTACAAGCAGCCCAGTTGCAGAAACATATGCCAGACACTTTCCCCATTTGCTTTCCATTCCCTTATACTCCTTGCAGTACAACCCCAAACACCTGCAGTAAAGCTAGTGGAAGAAACAAACCATAACACTGTGGGATGCTCAGGGTACGTAGCTGGCCAGCTGCAGAGCCAAAGGATCATTCTGGTCATCTGGGATCTAACTTCTGAAACATGAACTACAAACAACAACTAATCCTCGTGAGTCTGTAGTTTGCTACTTCACTTCCTGCAGTTGTTAAATTATTCTCTGTGTTCAAAACAACCTTTTTTTTTCAGGTCTCAATTCTCTTGCATCAAATCTTTACTGTAATAGATATCCTAGGACTTTAAATAGACCAATAGTTGTAAGTGTAAAATGCATAGAATGTCACATAAAATGTATAATTGTTGAATAAATAATATGAAATTACTTTACTTGTTGTCTAGTAAGTCTGAAATACCCTACCAACTGCTATTCTATTGCTGCTATGGATGCACTACGAAGATACACCTACAAACTAGTCAATATTCCTTTCCCTCTGCAGCTCCACCAAGGTGAAAATCTTGCAGACTACCCTTTCAACCCAGCAGACACATTACATTTCATAGAATCATAGAATGTACAAGTTGGAAGGTACCCATAATGATCATCAAATCCAACTCCAACTTTTAACATAGTAAAAATGTTTCAATCCTAGCAATATTCAGCCCATAAAATATATGCATTTCAAGTTGCTAGCTAGTGGAAAAGACAAGCCACTACATTATGGGATGCTCAGGATGCCAGCCTTTGTCTGTGAAGGCAGAAGAGCCATGTTCCTGACCAAGGCTGCCTCTTCAAGTCCTCCAAGTGTATTGGGACACATTGCCAAGTAACACCATGTGAAGCTGACAAACACATGACCAAGGAAAGTGAATGGCACAAAAGGCCCCTTCTCCATCATCCTTGAGCAGAAACTATAGGCACTCATAGAAAGAACCATCAAAGGTTCGATATATTTTTAGTTGCACCACCAAAACCTTAAGAAACACTGTGTCCCTCCAAACTACCCTACCAGCACACACAGGTTTTTGCCAGGCTAAAGCACAGAGCCCAGAGAGTCAGCTGGTCTTAATTTTAAGCCACCAAGAGGCAAGGTGTTGCATTTCCCCTAATACTTTGTCCACATGTTAACTATATTCATGCTTAAAAGTTGTACTTAGTTTTTTGGGTTTGGTTGTTTTTTTTTTTCATTTTGGTATCCTCCTGTACTTCCTTGGACTCTCTGTGATGGTTTACATGAGGTTTTTATACAAATCCAAAAACTATTAAGCCTAAGACCAAACCAAACCAAACAAACAAGTCTAAGGAAGTACTGAAGGCATCTGAAATATTAATCGATTCTATTTTTGCTTTACTTAAATTCTTTGTAAAACAGCTGCTAGATTTTCTATTTCTATGAAGAGCAGATGAGCTCTAGGGATTTCTCTAGTGTGCCAGCAAAATACTTCACCATATCTGCATTTCCCTAAAAGCTCTGTAAATTATCTAATAAGCACAAGCTTCATAACTATTTGCAAAAGAAAGACATTTAACAAATCTTATTAGAATGTCATCATGCTAGATTTTGTTTTTATTGTATTTATCTGTCGAACCTAACTCTTGACGTCCTTACATACTTCTTACTCAGGTAAACTTCCAATAACTTTTCAAATTTTTATGGGGTAGTTCAGAACTTGGCCTCTAGGCTTTTCCTCTTGTGGATAATTTCTCAAGTTCACAGTATAGGACATATGTTTCTCCATCATCTCCAGTCTTGCTCCTTGTGCAGTACAAAGTTTCTTTCTTGAAAAAAGCTTAGAGTTAAAACTGCTAAAACCTTCACTGATTTTAAATGAACTCTGCATCATCCAGGGATAAAGACCACCTTGGCTCTACAGAACACTGATCCTCTCTTACAAAAGCAAATATGTTCCTTGTGACATTGCTTATAATCATGTGGGGGTTTTTATGAGATCTTTCTGTCTAGCATCAAGCCCCAAAATGTAAATGTACAGATGAGGTTTTTCATTTTGCAACACATTCGTGCCTAAATCCAGATACCAAATGGACTTTAATGGAGGTGCAGGGGTAACAAGGAAATGTCAATGCACTATATATATACATATATAGTGTCTATGCAGTAATGCATAAAACTCTGATGTGTTATGTCTTGGGTGCTAAAATAATGCTTCAGATATCTCATTAAGGTTAAGAATCAAAATACCTGCAAAGACAATTTATTATACACACACAATTTTCAGATATGGAAGAGGACAATCATTTGAGATCCAATATTTTAGCTGCAACAAAAAAAAAATCGCAAACCTGTCCTGTTGTATAAAACAAAACTTAATGAAGCCTTTCCATCAGCAGTCCAACTTCTGCAGAGAATACTGCAGACTGACTCATTCAATGACTACAGCAATTGCTGCACCCTTCTCCATAGCCACCATTGTAAAAGGCAGCAGTAAAGAAGTTTTCATGAAAAACTCACTTCACCACTTTAAGTATCATCAGGACTAAGTTTTCCTTTCTCCTTATAAGTGGTACTTCTAGTTTAGAGATCTTACCCACTGAAAGAACAGTTTTGAACAGTTTGTACAGTTTCACATATGCACCAGTGGAAGGATTTTAAACTTCAAGCTATTCAGAGAAAATTTTAACTGAGCTCTGAATTCATACCACAATGGCAGAATAGTATCACTTATCTTTCCACAACATACATTTCCATTTCAAGAGGAAAAAGGGGCATGATACCAGCGCTAGTGACAATTGAAACCGTCACGATTTTGACATAACAGATTACATGATCCTGAATTTGGCGATATTTATTGCAGAGCAGCTTCACCAAATCTCAGATCTGAGCCATCTACAAATTCAGAAGACTTTGTCTCTTGGTCTTGTCCTTGTTTCAAAGTCTGTCACAATCCAAGTTCCATGTGAAGTGATGCAATTGTTTCCTACCTTCTCTTGCCACAAGCAAATCAACACCACAAAAGCAACAAGGTTACCAAGCTTTATGAGGTACTGAGAGTAGAGATTACTCTTTCAGTAGCCAAGCTGTCTAAACCGCAGCTTTTGTGCTAGTGGCTTGCATTTGCTCTGTAGCAGATAGAGCAGAGACCACATGCAAGGACCCTGCTCATTTCTGAAGCACTTAACATCTGCAAAACACAAGGCTATTTCCACTATGCATACTGCCAAACACATCACATTAACAAAAGAAATTCCAAAAATGTAGCAGAAAAGGTGCCTTCTCTTGTAAGACAATAACATACATTCTAAACAGAAACCTACTTCTCAAGTCATTCACTAGGAAAAAAAAAAGAAGTGAGCAGCCATAAATGGTCAGTACTATGGTTTCATGCTGCTGCAAAGAATAAGTAGTGTGGTTAAGTATTTGAAAAGAGAGGGAACTCAGTACTAATAAGATGGAGATGGAATCAAAACCAATTCTAATGTAAACTGCAAGCTTTAGTCTCCTCTTGTTCATGCAGGTTAAACTGAAGAGCAATCAGAATGGAGTCAGAGGGAACAAACACTTCCCAAAATGTTAAAAAAAAAAGACAGAACAATCTCCATAAACTAAATCTGTCTTAGTTTTGATAAGAGGTTGGGCATTATACACTAAAGAATGGAAGCAATATTTTGGATCTGTAGAATCATTTAGGTTGAAAAAAGATCCTTAAATCATCAAGACCAACCATTACAAGTCCAGCTCTAGACCATGACCCTATGCACCATGTCTACGTATCTTTTAAATACCTCTACAGATGGTGACTCCAGCACTTCCCTGGACAACCAATTCCAATTCTTGACAACCTTTTCAGTGAAGACATTTTTCTTAACATCCAAACTAAAACATCCTCTGGCACAACTTGAGGCCATTTCCTCTTGTCCTATCACTTGTTACTTTGGAGGACAGACCAACACCCACCTTGCTACAACCTCCTTTCTGAAGGAACATAATTACCACCAGAAATTAGTACTTTTGTTAATGCTTGTTTTCTTTTCTAAGGACCTTAAAGACAATGGCATTTAAACTGTTTTCCACAGCAAATAAGTTCCACATCTACCTTTACAAAAATGTAAAGAAACGTCAATTTCGGGAAGTAGAGCACTCAAGATAAGATTTCTGATGTTTCTTTGGATGTTCTGACCTCTAGACCATATTCTGCATTTGGGCTGAAAGACAAATCTTTTTAAAAGAGTTCATCAGGCAGAAGCATAAAATTTATTTGCCCCTCTATAAACCCTTAACTAAATTATTTATTTACAGAAAGTATTCCGCTTCGCTATAGATGAAAATGTCTTGGAGCATCTATATTCTGCTCTGATTCTATTGTAAGATGTAACTGTATTTATGCATTGAAAATATTCTGCACAGTATCTAAATATAAATGTGTTATTGATATTCATTGAGGAAACTCAGACTCATGAGAGATCTATTATCCATAGCTCCTAGATCTAGAAGTTTTCATGCAAAAATTCCTTTTCATAACATGCTTTATTATAATACGCCATTTTACGTACTAGATAAAATCCTCAATTTATCCAAAGAATCTGACTTCAGTAAAACATCCTGTTCAACTCCATCCTGTGATCTAACCCAGTAGGTCCATGTAAATAGTCTCTTTACTGATAAAAACATATCATGACATACAAGAAATTTTGCCAGAGGAAAGACTACTGAAGCAGGTCTAATATTTTTTGATGACATTATTTCTGGAAATTAGAATCACAAAATCCATTGTTTTAGCAGTCTGCCAGTATTAAGAAGAGTAAATATTTATGAGAGTCCTATAGTTTCTGAGCTGTACAAGTACTACTAATGATGAAACCACTACCACTACTTTAGTTCCTTCAGAGATGGACAGTCAGAAATCAAGTGAAGTTTTGAGATGGTATCTCCATTGTCATAGGAGAGCTGTACATTTATTAAATATAGCTATGCTAGGTCAGAATTAGTATAAAGAGCAATCTGAGAAATGCTAAGTTCTTTAAATTTATCTTTCATCACTTAACTAATGAAAATATCGCTACTCACTGAGTTCTGCACAAAAAATCAGCTACCATTCCATCACTTCCCAGTACATCATTTTTCAGCATTGCACATCTAGTTATCTTTATGCACTATAAAGAGGAAAGCCTTAAAAATTGCCTACTGGACTTCAACCAATAAATAACACACACTTCTCTTTTCCACCAGTAAAGTGAATAGTGAGGAAAACTTTTCAAATAATCCAGCTATTCAAGAGCCAATATTGCTTCATCAAGCTATATAGATGCAACTTCCCATACATGCAATTCAATCCCAGATTTACAGCAAGGTATTTTTTTTGGATGGAATTTAATGTCAGTTCACCTGTGGCAGTACTCGCCTCCTGGCTCGGCATATAGATAAGTTAATTAAACAGAACCATACTCCACAAAATCAAAGAGCTGGAAGTGGTCAGGACCTGGCTGTGCCCTATGAATCTCAGGTAACAGTAAAACGTATCAGCTGTTCCATAGCACTAGGTACATACAATTCAGTGGGGATAAAGTACCAGTTATCAGTCCAAAGAAAAGAATCAAATATGAGTATTTATCTTACAGTTTTCTTGAAGAAGAATATTAGTTTCAGGTGATACTAAATTATTCCTTTTAGAAGGAAAAGATTACCACTAATACGCAACCTTAGGGTCTCCTTTTTGTAACAACATAGCCAGTGCAGTACAGTGATTTTTTGGTAACATATCCCAAGTCTCTGCACTGCTCACTTCTGTAAAACTTTGGATATGTCTATATACTGTCTCACTTTATTCCAGTCTGCCTCTAGGTGGTCCAATTCCTATTCTAGATCAATTTAGCTAACTAATAATCCAAATATTGTATGACTTACCTGGTATCTCAGTTTAAGTCACTGATATATCTGTCAGCATAAAAATAAAGCAGAAGACTATTCTAGAAACTTCTTTTTAAAATTTGAGGGGTTTTTTCTAACTTTGGAAAAGGCAGTTTCAGGAATGTCTTTTCATTGAATATGAAAGTTGACATAAAATTATTTACAATTTATGCTCATTTTGTGTTAAAAGTCTACAAAAATGCCTGAAACCTCTTCTACAAAACAATGATCAAAATCACATGGATTTTGTTTATTTGTTTATTATTGTTTTTCACTTATGGAAGACTTCAGAAAAAGTTCCCATTATCATTTTTTCAACAGTCAAGAAAATTAAATATGTATTGAGTACTGTCATACATAACAATCAACGTATCTCCCATGCATTTGTACCCTCATTAATGAAACATAACCTCTTCTGGAGGAAGTTTTCACCTCAAAGACAATAAAGACCATTAGTTTACCAAATATAAATAGAAGGGAAAATACAGGAAAAAAAAATTATATTTCTTACCATTGTAAGTGTGAATGGATGGCTTTCCAGTGTGGACACTCTGGGACAGTGTAGAATAACATACTGAAACAAAATCAGCCAGACAAAATAAAATGATAGAAAAGATGTTCAAAACACTCAGTGATGGGTTAGTACATATATAGAAATCCCGTAGACAATGCTACTTGAACAGTAGTCTTTTTAGGAGCACATCAACTCACCTGACCAGGCCTTGCTTCAAAGTCATCTTTCATCATCCTTACTTCAAGGACATTGGAGGGATGGCTTATCACTGAAGTTATTGTGACTGGTTTATTGCTGCGGATGTAGCGGTACAGCCTTTCCATACAGTACAAGCACAGAGGTCCAGAAATCCAAAACCAAGTCTATGGAGGAAAAATAAAATGGTACCTCAAGGACTTTTCATTTTATATTTTCTCACTTCAAAACTACTTGAGTGCTTGCAGAACATCATTTCCCATCTATTGCAGAGCAGTGTTTTAGTTACAAGTAACCTCCACACCTCTCTACACACAGAAATCCGAGTGCATTATGGAGGCTTAATCATCCACCAGCAGCAGCATCCACAAACACCATTTTAATCATAAAACTCATCAGCAACAAAATGCTAATGACCTCATTTGCAACCATGTTATTTTGGTTTTATGCAGTTAGATTGCAAGGGGGTTCAGCTGTGAATTACACAGGACATACACTGTTTCAAAACGTAACAGACTAGAGTACTAAAAAACTGGTTTAGCTTTAGGAGAAAATACTTTCTAGCTTGCAATGTTATTTGACTATTACCGTCTTTCCATTATCTCAGGTACAAAAAAAATCTAAGAAAGAAGCGATTCTTGTGCTATACAATTTATGCTTATGTTGCTGGTGTAAAATCACAGAAAAGGGAGAAAAACAGGCACTTTTGAATCACAACTCATATGCCCCTGTGGAAGATGTGTATGCTAGACAAATAATGCCCTAGAAATGCCTATTACTCTGTGTTGATTATAAAGGGAGCCCTGGGTGAGTACCTCAGATGGAGACATTTAGCTGCTCAGCTAAATTCCATCCTAAAAATCAATTATTGAGAGCTTATAGCAGAGCTAACTACTAATTCCACTTCTGCTCAGTCACTCAAGCCATGGCACTGAAGTGCCCTCATCCATCTTCCCTTCCCAGTTTTTGTAGTTACATATCAGCATCTTTTGCAACTAGCAGAGTATTTGATTTCTTCAAGCACCTCTGGTCTTAAAAACTCCAGGTCTAAGTGCATAGAACACTTCCAAATCCAAAAAAGTCCTAAATTAAAGAGCTGCCATGAGAACATGAAACAGTTGTTTCTTTCCATTTTCACAGCTCTGAAGCAGGTATCTTAAGCCCCCAAAAGGACTGTTTGATATCCTGTGAATCACATGGAGCCAGATACACCTTGATGCTTGTAATTCAGGAATAAAATCAAACCAAAATAAAATCCAAATAACTTTGTTGGAGGACTTCTATGTGGAATAGACTGTTTCTTATTATGATTACATGCTCCATAGTAAAATGTGTTCCCACTGCAGCTAGTAAGAGATGTGTTCTACAGAAAACAATTAAAATAATAAAAAACTCCTGTGAGTTATGTTATGAGACCAGCTTGAATGGTGGGCCTTGGACTTGTGGACTCAGTATTCCCGAACTTCCTCTGACTGCTTGCCAATCAGTCCAGCTCATCTTCTCTCAAAAGAAAAGAGAAAATCTGGATGATGAAAAAGCTGCTGCCACGGAACAGAAAGAAACAAAAGGACAATGGAAAACAGAAAAAGGAAAGGCTTTTCTATCCCCACTGTCATCATACTAATTTACCCATGCCACATATAAAACAAGCCTGCTGCAAACAACAGGCTACACGAAGCCAAACCACAACCAACTGCAACCCAGAAACAAGTGTTAGGATCTGCATCCACATGGTAAAAAAAGGAGAACAATTGGAGTTTGATTACTTCAATTAACTACTGCCACACAATGCTTACAAAAGGACCTTATGAATATGTTATATAAATGTTTGCTCTGAAGTGCTATGCTGTAATTTAAAGTTGCATTTATAGCAAGACCAACACATCTCTTACTGTGTAGCACAGAAAAGAACCTTACAGTCAATCTCTTGACATTTTCCCACCCTATTCTACACACTACATTGCAATGCAGTTCAAGGTTTAACACAGATTGTTTTTTCCCCATCAGATCTTTGAATGCCTAAAAAGATTTTAATAATATTTTCCATTATTAAAACATCTGGTCTGGAAATGCAATAATTAGTGGTTATGGCTGACTGAAAGACTTGGCATGGCTTGTAATACCTGAAATATCGGATCATACAGACCTCTGGGAAGTGTGACTGGAATTTGGGTCCCTCGGAACAAATTCTCATAAAGTTATTTTGTATGAAGGGTTCTGGTACTGATAAGCCCCCTGGGAAAGGCTCAGTAGTATAGCCAGGAAACAACTCTTCAAAAGCCTTTGGCACCGTCACGTTCTCTTGGAGTGTTTTGTTAGGATTAAAGCAACCAGGAGGGTGTTCCTCTAAGTTCGTCTGGTACTTGAGCACTCCCCTACAGGAAAATAAAAATAGCAAAGACACTGAAGTAACAGTCAAAACCAAGCAAATTATATTAATATGGACAAGATTTTAGAAAGCAGTCACAAGGCTCATTCTTTGTAAAATTTTTATTCCATTTGCTTCCAGGACTTTCAATAAGATTGAAGCTTTGCAACAATAGAGCCCACTGTCATTGAAGGCAAAGTCTAAGTTTTCCAGCTCACTTGGCACCCCCTCAGTGAACAGCCTCAAGCTTAATACAACTTGAAAGAGGGAGATACGGTAGGAGACTTGAAAAAAAAATTAAATAATTACATACCCAGCTCAATCACACCCAGGCTGTTTTTAGTCATCCTCTCTAGAGGCAGCAAACCCCTGGTTTTACAGCAATCTGTAGCAGAAGTGGCTTAATTTGCCAAATCATAAACTGTAGGAATGTTCCTACTACTTGGTATTTATCAAGTTTGCACACAATACTATAATTTGCTCCTGTGAATATCATCTTGTCAAACAGAAGGAAAAAAGAAAGTCCTGCATCATAACCAAGGAACCTTTCTTGTGAATTATTTTGTGGGGTCCATGCTTATTTTTAAGGCTAAAGTTAAATTTGTAGCAATAAAGTGAGAACCTTGCAGCTGCAATTAGAAACTATGAAGAAAGAAGTGGAAACCTGAGACTCTCCAAGATGTCTTAACACATGAATGAAACATTGAAAACAGGGAAGAATAGATAATACTAGTAATAAAATTCCTCAGACATAGTCCTTGCTTCCAAATCTAGATTTCATGACAGTAAAACCACAAGGAGGAATATTTAAAAATCCAAAGGGCTAAATGGCAGCTGTACAGGATGGTGCTGAGTGGGAGATAAGGCACATTGCCACAATGTTTGTTGAGATGTGTCTACTGAGCACCAAGCCACGTGGTAAAGGCTCATCTGAAGTATACAATCAAATATAAGGACATATGTTCTCCCCTTTTCTCCCCAACGTACACACATAGCAGCAGCAGTGACTCAGTTTAATCCACAAAGACAGAGAAGTAGGACATTGCAATATTCCCAACTTAAATGGGCTCCAACAGGCTACTGGCAATCTTCCCTACTGAAAAGCAGTCCTGGCAGCTAGTAACAAGCTTCCTGCGTGGTCCAGTGAATAATACAAAGCTCGGAAGTGAAACCTGCTCACTCTGAACTCCACATGTGACCCAGGGAAAATCACTTGGGAAGTGTCCATGTGCCTACATCCATGCTTCCGTCTGTATCTATTGCCTGATCATGCCTATCACTTGCATCTGGCATCACTGTTGGTCATCACATATTTGCAAAGCAACAGATACCCCTAATATTATGCTAGTTCCTTGCTCCATAAATATAGCAGTGCCTCATGGATTTAGCTGCAAGCCACAGCACATCTGATATTTTTCCAATCAGCCTTGTGTGCATGCCTGCAAGCTGCTTTCAGTTTTCTGTTCTCAGAACATACCAAAAGAGGATTCCAAGTTTTCCTTGAGTCATGAATAGCTGTACTGCAAACATGAGCATCCCCTCCAGTGATCTCTAGTTTGCTTGAACCATTACAAACATGCTGACTGAGTGGCAAGCTAGGATGACAAAGCTGCCTGTTAACAGCAGCTGCAATGATTCCCATTTCTGAAGCTGTCAAGGAAAGGCAAGTTGTCTTACACACTAAGATCAGTTTCCAGAAAGGCTGAGTTCAGCACAACTGTTAAAGAGCTTAAGACATACCCTCACATATTTATTCAGTGCAACACTTGAATACATAAATATTAATGTGTGGATACCAGTAAGTAGGAGACAGATATCTTCAGAAAAAAAAAAAAAAAATACAAGAGATAAAAAGTGCAAGTCATATAAAATGTCCTACTGGTTGAGCAACACAGTGTACAGTCTATTTGCATGGGCATACATCAGTCTCTGCCTCAATTTTCCACCCACCCAACAGAGACATTCACTTCTGGCTAGAGCTGGAAAATATATATCACTATTTCTTGAGATTCTTAGGATGATAAGCTATAGATTAATGATTCTCAATGTTTTTTGTAGGTAACTACACTGTTAATATCTTCTTATGCATGTTCCACTACTCAATTCAAGATGAGTTGCTTGAGGGGTATCCTGAAGGTCAATGTGTAAGTAGAATCTTAAACAGTTTTCAGCCTTTGGAAGATAAATTATTGGATAACTCTAGTGGCTCCAATTCTCAGCTCCTATGAACCAGTATAGCCCTCTTATCTTCACAGTAATACCAAATTTGGATCACCTGAGAATCTGACTCCAAATATTTCATATGTTTTATAGCTCTTTATGATGGAACTAGAAACATCAAGCTTCTGTTTTTAGATAAACTATTTTTCATTCTTGATATTGCTGTCTCAAAATATAGATAAACTATTGTAGATATGCACCAAGACTTAAGCATCTAAAATATGTGAAAGTCATGTTGCAAGAAGTAGAAGAGCATTTTAAATCTTTAAGAATAACTCTCTGAAAAATTCTCCTCTCCTTTAGGGTGCAGACGAAAAAATAAACTACTAACACATGACAGATGAATCATGTCACTTTATGCAATGTCAAGTGCTTGGCTACCCTGCGAAAGAATATACTGTAAGAACATACCTATAATAGTTTGGAAAAAAAAAAACCAAGAATCCAGGAATACAGTGGAAATACTCAAAAGGAGAGACTCCCAAGACACCTAATCTGCTTGCCCAATCCAGTCACAGGAAATGCCTTGCTCTGTCGAGTGTCTAGTCATGTGTCTGCAATAATATAAGTAAAGCCATGTAGGAGTCACTTCGGCACCTAAGCATGGGTGTCTAAGTTTCCTTTATTCTCAGAAAAGACCTTCTAGTCAGTATCACAAATGGAGCACAGGAATCAATCACTATAATGTAGATCTTTGAAGCAGCAGGTTAGACGAAGCAATCTCAAGGCTTCATTGACTATTTATTAGAACTCATTAGCCTATAATGGGAGAAAGACATTTAGAAAGCATGTAGGGACCTACATTTAGGCATCTTAAACTTCAACTGACTCCCACTCTCCATGACTCATTCTTCTCCCACTTTTACTGACACTCAGTTCTTTTAGATTTGCACTGAACAACTTTCCAACTCAATACTAAGGAGGCTGTGTAAAAGAAGATGCCTGTTTAATGGTTGGTGCATTTCTGCGGGCTTGGTTCACAAACTTCTTCAACTAGTCTTCTTCCTTCATGAAGTGGAAACATGGTTAGGAAAACAACGAAGAAAGGGTAATATAGTGCAGGAGATGACTTAAACTGGACTTGAAAAATACTTCAGAAGTAATCATTGGAACAGATTGCCTAGGGAGGTTAGAAGAGTTCAGTCACCAGAACTTTTCAAGAAGTTAGAAAGATACCTGTCAAGAATAATTTAGCAAAAGTTCATCCTGCTCCAGGATGAGGAGAACAAGTTGGATTCATTTTCACCAGATATGAATGAGAGCTATGCCACAGTTAACAAAAAAACCCCACCTAAATAAATAAAAAAGAAAAAAACAAAAAAAAGGCAAAACAAAGGACTGGAGTTGTGTCCAAGGCATTTGATTGTTTTGAACTCATTTCAGTTCACCAGATCTCAAGCTGCGTTGTTTCATTCAACAACATATACCTACCATGATATTGTTAGTACTAATCAGCTCTCAGTGTTTACTTTAAGCAGCAGAGCCAAGTGTCGCACAGACATTTCAGTTTCCAGTGTTTCGGTAGATGTTTGATGGCATGCAGAAATAAACCTCCTTCCAATACACCTTCCTTTCCTTATGCCAGTCTTGACACTAATGGTATTAACGGATCATGTTTTCACACAGCATAAGTTGTGGAAACTGCTCTACCTTGCAATATGGCTGGGCTTGTTTATGCCAGATACAGACCTGACCATCAACCTTACAGCAAATGAATACTGGCCTGAAGTCTGTGAAAACAGGAAGAAAATCTAGCAAATATTTTATCATAACAACGAGAAAGAGATAATCAGGGAGAGGCCATTCCTTCCCTCAAAATGGAAGTTAGAAAGGAAAGAGAAAGAGATGAGCAACTTCACATCCTCCTGTCAGGAGCCAGGTAAGATGGATCAGAAAAGAAAGAACGTTTTCTTCATTTCTCACTAGAAACTAGTAAAAGGGACTACAAATAAACTTGAAAGTGAAGAGGTTTGTGCTGACCGGCTTTACTAACACACAGTTCTCCAATGTACAGTCTGAATATTATTTAAATAATAACCCAGTGAAAAACTGAAGAGCACAGCAAGGTGTCAAGAAGTTGGCCCGCTGTGCACAAGTGAGCTCAGGAAAGGCAGTAATCAAGGAAACTGCTCTTTCTGGTTGTGCCTCAGTAAAAAAAGACAGTGTTATCCATTTACTTACCCAGAAACATGTAGCATCAGCAGTATATAGAAGACAAAGAAAAGGTTGTGTGTATACCAGAAGATGTCATAGTTTGAAACCCTGAAAAGAATAAACCATGGTTCAATGCTGTTTCACTTAGATGGAATCACTCCTAATTAAAAGCAGATCTGTGCACATAGGACATAATTTACACCACACAGTCATATAGATTAGTCAAAGCCCGGTATGTACTCCTACAGGCACACAGTACTTTGAAGTCATTGAGTGTTGAGAAAAACAGGTGACTGGCACAGAAGTAAAAAAGCTGAGAAAGAGGGATGAAGGATATAGAAGTACGTAGTTGAAGAATTCTTCCTAATTTTATGACGTCACTGCTTTCATAGATCCTATTTGGTTCTTATCATGTCCTTGTACTTCGAATAGTTCTTCAGTCTCCAGGCTCAAAATTCAGCCTCTTCACAGTGAGTGCATCCTTGTGTTCCCCCTGCCCCAGCGCAGGGCTGCGGTGTTTAACGTGGCAGTACCAGTACAACAAGTAGCATAGAGAGCTGCAAAAGGGCTGATGGGAAAGGTAAAAGAAACCAAATCAGGGTATGGAGTGGAAGAAGATACAGAAGGAAAGGGAACTACAGCAAGGAAGTAACCTGGAGAATTTTCATGGCAGGAGGTCACATATAGTGGGACTCTAGAACTGATGGTCTTGGGAGGAACAAGAAGAGCATTACAACTGTGAGGATCAGCGAGATGAAAGGGGAGGAGGACTTCCTTTCATCAGTAATGTGTTAGGTAATGTAAAAAGAACCAAGACCAAAGAACTGGAACTGTTTTCTGTTAATCCTGTTTTGGTTTTTTCTGGAGTAAAATAGTCACTAAAAAAACAACAACCACCAAATGGCTGAGAAAATACCTATTTCATAGCACACAAACACATCTGTCACACTACACGGCATGGTTGGAGGGTCTCTTCCAAAACCAAAAGACCAATCCCTATTCAGAAGCCAAAACAATTATGAAAGAAAAAATGATCTTAACTCTGAGAACACAATTTAAGAAGCTATTCCTCCAACATAACTGACTTTTTACATAATCTTTCTCCTGCATCTGAAATATACGCTGCATTTCTTTCTGTCAATACAGGACTCAGTTGTTCCATTTCTCAAGACAAAAAATAAATTTGACATTCTTAGGGCCACCAAAATAAAACAAAAGCAAAAGCAGTTCTAAGGAACTCACCAGCAGCAAGAGACTCTGAAACTCCTCTGTATCCCCCAACCTTCTCCCATTCATCACCCAAGATAACATTTTTTCCTCCTTGAGGATACACAAACCATTTCTAACTACATACACCCTGGTAAGCATTTCTGTGCAGTCTCTCATGCTTTTAAAATGTGGAAGTGAATATCAGGAACATGAAAGTAACAATGATGAGGAGTGGAAGGAAGCACAATGAAAAGGCACAAAAAGAACATTTAGTCCCAGACCTGAAGCAAGTTTTGGAGTTCTGTTTTTATTTGTATTTTTCTACAATATCTAAAGCTGCACTCTGAATTAATTCTTATTGGTTCTTGAGTAATTTTTCAGAATGCACCAATTTTTCAAAATTTCAGTGATGGAAAGTCAATCCCAGCTTCTGACATGTTGTTTTCAACACCTAATCATCATTACTGGTTAAAATTGCTGTCCACTTCTTGTATGGGTATGTCTAAGTGTCAGCCTCCAGCTAGCTGTGCAGTTTTTTTCTTCTTTCAGCATTCCTGCAGATACCTCTACTATCAAAACCTGGTTCCTCACATGCATCACGTTCCCTTAAATATAATCAAATCCTCTCAACTTCATCTCCTTAAATGAAAGGGATGAAGATCCTTGAACCTCTTACCAGGAAGCATTATTCCCAATATTTTAATAATTATATACTTCTTATTAGTGTCTTTCTTAAACTGATTGTCTTACAGATACATATAGTGCTGTAATACACTCAAACTTCCTCTGTATAAACGTGCTTAAATTATATATTTTTATAGTTCTTCAGGACATTTATTACTTTCTTTACTCTCTTCTTAGGGCTTAAAACAGACATTATTCACAGAATGAATGCAAGTTTTAGGAACTCAAAGTCCCAAAAATTTGAGATCAAGTTGAATACGTAATTTTAATCTTGGTTAGTGTACTTTAGAGTTTTACGGGTGAAGAACAGCAAGAGTTAACTAACTGAGAAACATAAGGGGAGACTGCCATGCTTTAAGGGGACACAGTAAGCACCACAAGCTTGGAAAAAGATTTTTAATTCTGTTAAACCTAGTTTTTAAAAGGAAGGCATACACAGTAGTATAGAAGGTGAAATTGAAGACTGGAATATTTGGTCACAAAAACATATAGCACTGGAACAGCTTGTATTTCAATACTGCCTTAAAAATATGATTTCCAAAGTCACCAATATTCGTGTTCAATGGAAACACCATTGAACAACATGTATCTGAAAGTTAGCAGAAATGTCAACATGTATTCACAGGATTTATTACATTTTTCTAATGTCATAATCCTTCCAACAAACAACTACTGAACAACAAATGTCTAATTCTCAGATATGACAAGGCAGAAATTAACAAAATTTTTCACACAGTACTCACTTTTCCCACTTAAAATGTTAGCAGCTAATTCAATCCTCCTAACACTTATTCACACAGTTTACTGAACAAGCAAAGGCATTAAAATAGCCAGATAATCATGCATACGAAAATTACAGAAAGAAAATATGAAGGAAGAAATTAAGCAGGTAAGTTTGAAAGAGTGGACTAGGGTTGAAATTCAGAAGAGTATAATAGTTCCTGAAATACTTTTTTAAAAGCCCAGTTTCTGATAGACACTGAACATATACAGTTAATTTTCCTATGACTAACACATGAGCTTAGCCATCATAAGACATGTGAAAATTCATAGGGAAAGAGATTGAAAAGGGACAGTGAGATGAACATGGAAGCTTGTTACCTTAGGAAAACACACTATAAAAACAAGCTTGATCTATATGACTGAAGGACAGGCCAGGATAAAATTTCTATATTAGAATTATTACTAGAGTAACAGGAGATGCAGATGATCTATTAAGGGCTTTGATTCTGCTGAACAGGTGGCAGAAAGATGGCAAAGCAGTTGCACTTAGAGTAAATGAAGAAGAAAACAACAAGTATGTAACTTTGAAAGATGGAAACATTTGCTGCATGAGCACCGAAGTTGTTATTTCCAAGAATATGTTTGAAACTACATATATTTTCCTAGGTTTCTAACTCATTAGTAAATGTTGGGGTTTTTTTCTAATTTATCGCAGCCCTGGTGAAAACAAGACTCTGTTCTGGCTCACTGATGTAGAGTAAAGTAATTGCTTTATTTTTCCATCTTCCCAAAACCAGCTTTCTTTGCAAGCAGAGTCATCTGTGTGGACTATGCAATGTGCAGCAATATTTGACATCTTGGGCAGCACTTTTATCCTGTACTTCTGCATACCACAAAGGTCTTAACCCTGGAAGTATCTCTGCCAACAAAAAAAGTGCACAAGCATTTGCTGAACTACTTTCTTGAATCAGCACCCTGATAACATTGCTACTCAGGAAACACAGATTAATCCAACAAAGTTCAAGATCACATATCTATGTCACATAAGTTGAGTACCAGTAATGTTTGAAGATATGGAAATAAAATGTTCTTCAGTGTTTGCCTAATTGAGATGATGTATTTACATAATGAGTCTTTGAATTTATCAGAGACTGCTTCAAAAATAAAGGAATTTTTTTTATATATATATATATAAATGCCTAAATTGCAGAATCAAAGCCTTGAAATGGCTACAGTGTTGGGCTAGATCCTCCTAGTCCAAGGTACCAGTCACTCAAATGTACTATGTGTTCAGTATTGTTGGTGCAGAATGTGAACTCATGGATGAAAAAACCTTTAGAAACTCCAGCCAACATTACACAGCTGTTTCAAAATTATAATTGACATCAAAAATAATGTATCTGACAACCAGAAGCAGAGCTTTAAAAAAGCAGTATTCTACTTAAGTGGCAAAATTCCGTTCCGGTTTGCTTTTTTGATGATTTTTTGGCTTGTTATTTTTTTACAGTTTGTTGTTACAAGTAACTGGTGAAAATTATCAAGAAAAAGAAGACATCTTATTTTGATTCCAGTGGACTTAATTTATGCATTGGACAGAAATTTCCATATACTTAGTTTACTGCCTCCCTACACACACAGGAAAAAAAGAGCTATTTGGACTTTTAAAGGTCTAGATTTTTTAACTAAGCGCATTCCCAAACAGTATTTTTCTCTTATGGCAATTTAATCAGGTTTTGTACTTTTTTTTAATACAAAACTTAGTGTATTAAATTACCTAGTTAAAAAAAAAAGCAAAACAAAAACAAACAACAGGGTAAGAAAACTGGCATTTCTACCAATTTCTAGCATTTATTTAAATACTTCTTGTCTCGCATTGCATTTGCTCTTCATCCCCTCTAATCAGTACATGATTACTGAAATGGCATTTTTCAGTATAATGATCAGGTTATGTCTTACCTGATGGCATACGTAGAAGCTGTACACATTAAGAACAGTACCAACACCATAATGACTCCAGTTATACCTGGAACTAAAACAGATATAAGATAACTTACATTTGAATCATGAAGAGGTACACTTATCTCCCATGACCTTATCAGACATACAAATAATGATTCAATCAAACTCTTGTTATCTCTTGAAGACAATTCATGTATCAAACTAGACAGGAAAGAAGAGCTGCTGTGTTATTTCCCGTTTTCCCAGAGAAAATAGCTCTTTTCCTTGCATTTCAACATGCATCACTAATTTCCTATTAGTCTTTGCTACTGTAATTTTTTGCTCACACCACTTGTCTCTAAGCAGGTAACCAAGAACCAATCCTGCCTATTTGTCTGTATTGGTTGTACAAGTTTCTGTATCTCTTTTTATTCCAAACCCTAAACTCTGTTGAACACAACAATTAAAACCCTGGTCAGGGACAGAATTTCAAGCAAATCATTTTCTATGCAAGCTGTCACTACAATTGTTTGCCAACCCATTTCATCCTGGAATGAGAAATAGCCTGAAATTACTCTCCATGGCATTGTATCATGCTTGAAATTGTTGCCTGCAGAGCAAGGTCTGTGAGCATGATCTACAGCCAGTATTTGAGACGGAAAGATTAAAAACATTAAGGATTAGACTCATCTGCTCACATGCAGACGCTGTTCAAAATTCATCTATCCTTACCTCTTTTTGAAGTCAAAGAAGAGAAACAAGTATTTCTACAGCATGATTTATTTCACCCTAAAGAAAAATCCTGTCCACAAAGTACAGTAAATCATCAGCCTAAAGACAGATTAGAAAAAAACCCAACCAAAGTTACCACTTTTTCTGAACACCTTATCTTCAAAATTGCCATCCTAGGAACTAAGAATCTGAAATCAGAATTAAAAATGTAAAATTCACAAATAATTATATCAAAACCTCTTAATTCTCAAAGAATGATAACTTCTAAGCATAGTCTTTAGTCACCCTAACATCCACAACTTCCCTGCGCAACCTGTGCCAGTGCCTCACCATTCCCATGGTGAAGAAATTCTTCCTTATGTCTAGTCTAAACTTGCCCCTCTCCCATTTATACCCATTGCCCCTAGTCCTATCACTACAAGCCTTTGTAAACAGTTCCTCCCCAACTTTCTTGTAGGCTCCCCTCAGGTACTGGAAGGTCACTGTAAGATCTCCTCAGAGACTTCTCCTGGCTGAACAAACCTAACTCTCTCAGCCTGTACTCATACAGGAGCTCCAGCCCTCTGATCATCCTTATAGCCTCCTCTGGGCATGTTCCAACAGCTCCATATCCTTCTTATGTTGAGGATTCCAGAACTGGCCACAATACTCCAGATGAGGTCTCACAAGAGCAGAATTAGAGGGGCAGAATCACCTCCCTAGACCTGCTGGCCACACTTCTTTTGATGCAGCCCAGGATACAGTTGGCCTTCTGGGCTGCGAGTGAACATTGACGGCTCATGTTGAACTTCATCGACCAGCACCCCCAAGTCCTCTCTGCAGGGCAGCTCTCAATCACAGCATCCCCCATCCTGTACTGAAATCAGGGACTGCCTAGAAAATATTTTCAGTGAAAGGTTATAATTAAAAGCATTTGAAATAAAAAATGTGCATCCTTTCTGTCATCTCTTTCTTCATTTTTCTTTTTTAAACTTATTTTACACATAGTGTGCAATCTCCCCTCTGACATGAACAGTTCTGATCCAATTGCATACAGCACTTGATCAGCTTCCTAAATTGTCACCTAAGCCAGCAATAACCTTTTACATCTAGTTCTTCAACTCTCTTCTCCATCAAAGTGTAAGCATGAAATCACTCACAACATTAGTCCAATTCATCAGTGCATTTTTAGTGTTTCCTCTCCTCCCTGTCCCTGTTTCTCTTTTCCTCCACTAACTATAATCCTGAACACTTGCTCCTTCTAAAGCTAGCCTCACATCCTTAAGCAAGGACGTTCTTTCCTGAAGCGATCTGAAAAGTCATCACACCATAAATCCTTCCAACTCCTCATTCCTTCTCTTCATTGTTCGAAAAAAAAATCTACTTCTGAACTGTTTGAAAAGAGACCATTATTGTGCATATTTGTACAGCTCCCACTGCAGCACAACCTTAAGAAAGGATCCTTAGCTAACTGTTCTGATCCTCCCTCCCCATCTTTAACTCCCTCTTCTGTCAGTAACCCTCTTTCAAGCCACCAGCATTGATTCACAACTACACCAGTTCACAGAATTATAGAATGGTTTGGGTTGGAAGTGATCAAGAAGGTCATTCAACTCATACTCGCACTACAGCACACAGGGACATCTTCAACCAGATCAGGTTGATCAGAGCCCCGTCCAGCCTGACCCTGAATGTTTCCAGGGATGGGGCATCTACCACCTCTCTAGGCAATCTGTGCTTGGGTTTCACCACTCTCAGCAAAAAAAAAAATATTCTTCCCAATATCTAGTTAGAACTTCTCTTCTTTTAGTTTTAAACCATTCCCCTCTGTCCTATTGCTACAGACCCTGTTACAAATTATTTTCCCTGTTTTTATAAGCTCCCTTTAAGTCCTGAAAGACCTCAATAAGGTCTCCTTGGACTCTTCTCCAAGCTGAACAACCCCAACTCTCTCAGGCTTCTCTTCACAGGGTAGGTGTTCCACGCCTTTGATCATTTTTGTGGCCCTCCTCTGGACCCACTCCAACACGTATACATCCCTCTTGTGCTGAGGGCTCCAGAGCTGGATGCAGTATTCCAGGTAAGGTGTCAACAGAGCAGAGGACAGGGGCAGAACAATCTCCCTTGACCTGCTGCTGGCTACTCTTCTTTTGATGCAGTCTAAGATATGGTTGGCCTTCTGAGCTGCAAGTATATATTGCCAGTTCATGCTTAGCTTCTCATCCACCAGGACTCCTAGGTCCTTCTCAGCAGGGCTGCTCTCAACTCCCTTCATCTTCCAGCCCATATCAATACTGACAGTTGCCCCAACCCATGTGCAGGACCTTGCAATTCGCCTTGCTGAACCTCTTGAGGTTTTCACAAGCCCACCAGCTTGTCAAGGTTCCTCTGGATGGCATCTCATCCCTCAGGCATGTCAGCCTCACCATTCAACTTGATGTCATCCACAAAGCTGCTGAGGATGCACTCAATTCCATAGTCTATGTCATTGATGAAGATATTAACACCAGTCCTAGAAGAGACCACTGAGGGATATAGCTCATCACTGATCTTCATCTGGACATGAGACATTGACCACTACTCTGTGTGTGACTCACTTCTTATCCACTGAGTAGTTCATCTATTGAATCCATATCTCTCTAGTTTAAAGAGAAGGATGTTGTGGGCCACTGTGTCAAAGGCCTTAGAGAGGTCCAGATAGATGACATCCATGGATCTTGCCTTGTCCACTGCTGTAGTCATTTCCTCACAGAAGGCCACGAGGTTGGTCAGGCAGGACTTGCCATGCTGGCTGTCTTGAACCTCCCTGTCATCCATGTGCCTTAGCATAGCTTCCAGGAGGATCTGTTCCATGCACAGAGATGAGGCTGACAGGTCAGAAGATCCCAGGGTCATCTTTTCTGTCCTTTTTAAAAATGGGCACAGTGTTACCCTTTTTCCAGTCACCAGAGACTTTGTCGGACTGACATGACTTTTCAGATATCATGGAGAGTGGCTAAGAGACTACACCAGCCAGTTCCCTGAGAACTCCTGGATGCATCTCATCAAGTCCCATGGACTTATGTATATCCAGGTTCCTCAGGTCATCACAGCCTTGATCTTCTGTTATAAAGGGAAGGACCTTGCTCTCCCAAGTCTGTGTCTTGCAGCCCATCCTCTTGAGAGGTGTGGGGAGAGAGGTTGCTAGTGAAGACTGAGGAAAAAAGTTGAGTCCTTCTCATCTGTTGTTGCTAGCATGGCAGTCTCACTTATCAGAGAAGGTACACTCTCTTTGACCTTATTTTTCTGATCCACACACTTGTAGAAGCCCTTCTTGTTATTTTTTGCATCCTTTGCCAAGTTAAGCTCCAGTCATGCCTTGGCCTTCCTGACCCTATCCCTATACAACTGGGCAGCATCCCTATACTCTTCCCAGCATATCTGACCCTGCTTGTACTGCCTGTGCATTTCCTTCTTGCCCTTTAGTTTGAGCCACAGGTCACGACTCAGCCATGGCTGTCACTTGCCTTTCTTGTCAGACTCCTTGCACTTGGGGATGGAGAGCTCTTGTGCTCTATGGAGACCATCCTTAAAGATGGTCCGGCTCTGTAGTTACTCAATTTATTTCCAGTTAGCAGTTAACTTACACCTTAGTTTCTATCATTTCACTTTCTTGTTTCCCCTACTCACAATAGACCTACATCTTGCTTAGTGTGTTTGGAAAGCTTTTTCCCACACACTGCTACTTCTAGTATACATATAGGAATTGACAGATCTAGATTCCCATTTATTGCTGTCCAGACTTACAACTTTGGACCTTGCCCTAAATGTTACCAAGTTGGAATTTTCACATTTGATGTAAATAAAAGTGAAAAGAGTTGATATCAGAAAGGACCTTTACCTTCTTGTGAAGCATTACAGCTTGGGTTTGTGCTTACCCTTCCATACCCAAACACTGCTCCCTTCTAAATTCCTGCATCAAAAATGTCTTTGCTTATTTGTTCTTTATGTGTGCTGAAGCCTGATTCCCCTGTACCAGTTTAGATAGCTCTGAAGTCAAACCAACCTCAAATAAACCAGAAGAAGATTGCTTTTTGTTGGTTTTCTTTTTCTAGAAATTGGATCAATTAGGAACTTGATTTTAATATTATGCAGAATCTCTGTTTGAAACCTATGATTTTCAACTGACTCATCTGTACAACAACAGCTTTGAAGATGCTGCTCATCCTGTTACAGGGTTTATGTAACTCTTCCCTCCTGACTATTGGATAAGCAAATCCAGTTTATATTAACACAAGTAAAACATCTCAACCTAGCTGAGATACAACAAACTGAGCGCACAAACACAGGATCAAAATGTTTTGTCTGGAGAATGACAATAAGAAGCAGCAAACTTTCTCATTCAGTTTTGCAACAGACTTACCAGTAGCAAAAAGCAGTTTCCTTGGGTCCTGAAAAACAGAAAGGTAAAAAAAGTCAACATATATGTTCTCATATCCATATTAATAATATAATAAAAGTACGTAGCTCATAAAGCTCACATGCTTGATCCCCATAAGCATTCCCTAAATCTGAAGGCAGGAATGGATTTGGTATTCAGTATCAGTTTATACAGACTATAATTCAAAATCAACTAAACCTTTAGCCCTTGCAATCTCCCGGTGAAGACAGTCCTGATCTGTTATGAAAAATCAGGGTCCAGATAATTTTATAAATAATTGAAAAAAAATAGTTATTTTTTCAAAGTTTAACTTTACTTAATTAACTCATACTTTTGGAAGGACAGAGGAAGCAGAAGAGGGAGAGATGTTGAATTTAAATGAAACACCAGCAGTGAGTATTTTACTGCCAGTTACATCACCAAGAAATTTGCAGTGCAGTGTGGTGAAGCGGGACTGAACACAAAGGACCTGACAGTACAAGGCCAGAAGTTCCTGTGTCCTTCACTAAGTATGAAAGGAAGAGGGGATGTGTCAACCTCACAGGAGACTGCCTCACTCCTCCTGAACCCTGTGCCTCATGAGGTTTTGTCTTCACTGCAGTGAAAAACTTGGTTTTATTAAACTTGCAGCAAAATGCAGTGAGTGGAGGTGAGCAACTTTCATACAGGTCAGGAAAAACAGAGCATCCCTCTCTGTGGCCTCGTCACATCCAAACTTGTGCACTCATATATAGAACATGACAGTGGTATCCAGACTGCTCATCACACTTATAGAGCAGGTTTAAGTGGAATTCGAGCACAAAGGTTTGAAAGCTACTAGAGTACCTAAAATCTGTGAGAATTTGATCTTAGAGTTACTAGAATCTTGTTATCAACTCCATTTTCTATTACAAAATTCCTAAGGCTGCTTAGTATAGGCTGCCATGCACACCCTGACACTTTCTTGCCTGAGGCAAGCTCCTGCTAAAGTTCCTGATAAGGCTAGTTCTATTAGAACACTCCTAACACAAAGATACTTTGAGTTCAATCAGCACAATAGTTGGTGTTGGCATGTCTGCCTGCCATAGAATAACTCAGCGATTAGATCATTCACCCAGGGAGTGGAAGACCTTGGGTTGCACCAAGCTCTCCTTTTTCAGGAAAGGATGCAGCTGGAATAGGGTTATTCTAAATCTTTCCTAATGAACCTGGTAGAAGAGAAATGCAGGCTTGAGACTAGAATGAATATAAACAAGAAAGAACTTGATTGTAGCCCAAGGAAGAAAGTGTCCTGGACTCGATCTTACTCCTAAATTCTGCAAATATTTCTGCAGTGCCAAATGCATAACCAAGCACC
The DNA here is from genome assembly GCA_033459285.1 of Clamator glandarius. NCBI lineage: Eukaryota > Metazoa > Chordata > Aves > Cuculiformes > Cuculidae > Clamator > Clamator glandarius. The sequence goes on from JAUNZM010000088.1 coordinate 53,154, forward strand.
CAGAAGAGGGACTAGGAATGCGGTGTGCCTTCAAGAGATCTGCATGACAGTCAGAGAAGTCATACAAACAAAATATTTTGTAAGTAGAAATGAGCTCCCAGTCCAATTCATGCAGACAAATAATACCAATCTTAGTATATATACTACAGTTCCCTCTGTTGGTAAAAGCCCACAATATCTTCAAAATATCCTAGGATCATCGGACAGGCAGGAGTCTTATCCAAGCCAGGTGCCATTTAATGATTATCATGAGTAAGTTTTGTGGTATTGAATTAAAGTTTGTTCAGCTGTATGGTTTTCTATAGAAAAGAGAGACTAGGCTTTTGGAAATTATAGTGTAATCTATTAGCATGACTTTTCCGTGGAGAACTACTAGGAATGTAAGTAAGTTAAAAAGTTCCAAGCCAGCAGTTTGCACACGGTGAGCCAATAATTGGAGGAGATGTAGAGGAGATGACTAATAGGTGAAACTGGCAGTTAATTTTTGGGGTGATGAACACCATGCACCCCCTCAGAGTAGGCACAGAAGGTGCAAGCAATGATTTAACACTCATTATATTTACATATAAATATGTGATTACATGTACGATGAATAAATGCATGGCTTTGTGTAACTTTGTGTGCAAATGAAGGCGACAAACCCCTTGAGGTGTCCTTGATTTGAGGAAAAACTCCAAGCATCCGGGATTTGTGCAAACCTGTATGAAGCAATGTCTCTCTCAGTGATGTAGCTAGTGACTTATTGCACACTGGGTAACAGATCGAACCTTTTGGACACCAGCTGCAGTTTAAAAATGCAAAATCAGTCCCAAATCTCACTAGCCTCAAATCCCCTCTCCACGTCACATAGCACTATATTCTAAACATCGCAAATGCAGATTGTATTTTCCTAAAGCAGCAGCAGAAGTATTTCAATCAGGCCCACACAAAGAATGGAGAGAAGCAGAAGAAGACATTAAACTATTTCAGCTGGAAGGGACCAAGAACAATCATTTAGTCCAACCACCCGATCAGTTTAGGGTTGACTAAAAGTTAAAGCATGTTGTAGAGAAGCAGAAGAACAGTGTGCAATGTGAAAGGACTTGATGACAGCATTCTCCACCTTATAATCCAATAGGTCTGAATCCTGCTGCTTAAACAAAGTGCTTAATACTTGTTTTGTCCAGAGAAAGATAGAAAATCCACAGCAATTCACATGACGGTGAGTTTTCACTGCACAAAACCAGTAGTCTTGTATAGATCATAGGATGGATCACACAATGGAATCAGATGTAGAAACATACATATATTTCAATTATATACTTAAAAGCAAAATACAAAATGACAACTGGCTCACCTCACCACGATAGTTTGCTGCATTTATTGCCAGAAAATCTTCATTGTAGTTCTCAGAGAAGTTAAGAGCATTCACCAGATGAGCGGCAACATGTAAGACTAAAAAAAACAGAGTAAAGCTGAAATGCATAAACAAGAGACATGTTGCCTGAAGTAAAGAAAAGTGGCTACCAAGAGGTTAAGCTATAATCACATCACCTGCATGAGGCACATCAGGGACTAAGGAATTATTTTTCTAAAGTAAACCAGGTTATAGCTATTCATGGCAGAAATCTGTATGTATTTTAAGATTTTTTAAAACTAGAGCAATCATTTCTGTGCTGCAATGCTTCAGCTGGGAGACAACATTCAAATGTGTTTATCAAAGACTGTGTCTTCTTCACCAAACGAATTCTGTATTTGCCTCCCCAGTTCCCTTTTCTGCAAATAAGCCTGTAGAATTGTGCTTTTTCACTCAGTTCCTCAGACGTAATCGAAGGTCACTTACAATGGCATATTCTTACTTGATCTTACATACCTATCCTTTTAGGAACTGGAATTTTAAGGAAAGGCTCAGCATTAGAATGTAAGCATATGTGTTTAAAGGAATAACAAAGCAAAAGCCATGCACATCTAAGAAAGCATTCACAATTTAAGACAGGGAAGCACAGAGCAAGACTACCCCCAAATGTACTGCACAAGAAAAAACACAGAATACTGTTTTAATGTGTTTCACAAATAAGCTGCAGCTCTGCACAGTAAGCTCTCACCTGAAAAGATGCATATTGTAACACCACATGTCACATGGAAAGTTTTACTTTTATCTAGCAGCCTTCTGGTTTTCTTGCTGGCAACCTAATAAGAGAAGAATTCAAGCAATCTCTCTTCTAAAACAAAGCAAAGAAAAAAATACTAACAGCAACTGAGGTGAATTAATAGCAACTTCAGCTTTTACTAGGTTTATCAACCTTGCAAGCGCAGTGCCAAAATTTAAAAACTGCAGGATTATGTCAACAGGCCAATTTTGAGGTCTTGAAGAAGAAATTACAGTTGGATCTATATTACATAGATGTCAAGAGCACATTAAAGTAGCATGCCTTCTGGCCTTAAATTTTTGAATTCCAGCACTAATAGTTGTAGGCGTCACTGACTCTTTAGTGAGTAGGATCAGAGAGAAACGGATCTATGTATATTTGCATATACATATGCACCTAGAGGCATCAAATCTTAGAGGAACTCATAGGTTCAATCTGCAACCATCTAAAACCCACAGATTTTCCTCAAAAGCATTATATATAAAAGCAACAGGCAAATCACAAACAAGATAAACTATTGTTTACTGAATACTGGCACAGAAAACAAATCCTTATAGCTTTGCCAGAACTTCTTTTTCTCACATTATAATGAATATATCAAGTTGGATACTTTTATTTAAAGTTCTGTCATGTCCAGCAGGACACTTCTGGCCATGCAGAGATAATTCTTTTTGCTCTGTTGAATGCTATCCGGAAGCAGTAGAGAGGACACAGATGCCTTCTATATTAGAGTTGCAAAAGAAGGAGGAGCATTCATTTGGTCAAAGCTTCACAGCAAGACCTCATCCTTCAAAATGTGTTGAAGACACCTTCCTCACAACAAGTCCAATCAAACTAGACAATGCCAGTCAAGACATTGTCTTCAAAGGGTCCTGACTCTAAGACTGAATGTCTGATACCTGTACCATGCAGGCGCACACTGTATAACAGATGCGGATATAGCAGATTTTTTTCCTATTGATTTTAGACTAAACAGAAACCAGGACCCTCTTTTTTTTCTCAACTGCTCAGTTCTGAATAAAGTCCTTACCCTCCGAGATCCTCGCAGGAAGGCCAAGAGGACACGGCACATCGGTAGAAGGACCAGGCAGCAGTTGAGATTGAGGACAGATGCTGAAGCTCTGCTAACACATAATCCTAGCTGAACAAACATAGCAAGAGTTAGATCACAAGGAGAAAAAAAGATATAATAGTTCAGGTGTCAGTATTCAACTTCCTTTTCCTTGCTGTGCAACTGAAGAGCTCCCATGCACTCTTGACTCATCAGAATAGTGGAGTTCCATGAAGTTTTTCATGTACTGGAAAAAACATTGAACATGTGATAGATATGTTATCCTGTTCTCTGAGTGAAACCGCTCTCAGCCACATGGTAAAAAATATATCTGAGACAACATTAAGTGTCCACTGAGAAATTGCATGAAATGTTCAACAGACATAACTAAATAAGAAAGAGAGATAAATACTATAATGATACTATACAGCTACTTAAGTAAAATATAATGATTTTCTGGTAAACAAGCCAGAAAAAGCTGTAAAAAAAAAAAATTGATTCAATTAAATTGGAATGATAATAGTGTTTCAAGGACTGTTACAGAATTGTCACAGAACTCCTCATCCATTCACACTATGCAGTGCTGCATTAGAACCTAAAGAAAGTAAGTTTTCTTCATTATAACTACACAATAGCTGGGAAGTGTAATGAAATCTAATTTCACTGATACTTTCACTGGTATATTTGGAACTTTTATAATTAGAACAAAACTACCTGTCAAATAAATGAACAAAGCACACGTTAATGTCATAACCCTGTATTTTTTAATCTTATTATATTTTCTCATTCATTTATGAATTTTTAAAAAGTTAGCAAAATGCCATTGTTCTCCTAGTTATTAGGTTCAATTACCATTTTACTAGCTTATATAAAAGATGCTTTTAGACTGCCAACAGATTTCTAGAAGGGTATTTCATACAATGTTCTCCAAACTCCAAGTTTTTCAACTCTTGAAGAAATTAATAAAAAACTATTATAATATTATAACTCAAATATGGCAGAGGTATGTGAATGATCTGAACAAGTACAATTTTTGTGTTAAAAATTACTGAAGATTTATTACTTTTCCAAACTGAAACCTTATATAAAGAAGAATATTTGTTATTTCTTGGTCAAACAAAAGCTCATCAGTGAAACATTTATTATAGTCATATCTTTCTTATCAAGAAGAAGAAGCAAAAGTGGAAAGAAAAAAGATCTTATCTCTTTGGAAATATGTTCTTACAGAAATTATGAAAATTTCTTGTTAATTCAAGATTTGTAATTGCTATTACTTGTTTTTACAGAGTTATCTACATGTCACTGAGACAGAAATAAACTATTAAAAATTAAGTGAACAAAATAATTGGACTTTAGCATGTCTATCAAGATCACAAGCACAACAGCATGAAGGGAGCTTCTCGGTACCACAAAACATCAAAATTTTCTCCTCTCACAGTTAACACCCACGTAACCCCACCTTCTCTGCAGTCCATCTAGGCACAAAACCAGTCAGTAAACAGAAGGTAAAGATGTTCAATCTGCCTGAAGCATCAAGCCCTCTTTTCTGGCTACTTTCAATTATTTAGTTAGACCTGAGTGCCAAGGATCTCCTCAGCAGGCATTACCAGCTTCCACAGAACAAAGCAGGCAGAAGGGTGGGTTCTTGCTTGTGAAAAGCAGGAGCAGTTACTCCACAAAATGTGCTCTACCTTGCTCTCTGCTATGTAAATGAGGGACCCCTGGCAAACACTCAGGGAGCAGATCTCATGGAAGTCACACTGGGAGGAACACGTACAAAAGAGCTAACCTGAATTATAAAAATAACATTAAAATGAACGACACCACCTAGTTCTTTCTCACTGTCCAGATCCCCTCTAGTATTTCTTCTTTTGCACTTTGACCTTTTTTTCATTATATAAAACCTCCTTTGCTTCTACTTCCTCTCTTACTTCACCTTCTGTCCACATGCACAAGGAGAGATTATTCTTGCTACTTTTCCCTGACAAGTCATGTTCTTTAGACCTTAGACTACACTCTTCTGTCCCCTCTGGACTCACCCAGCTGGTCCAGAGCTCAAGTGCAATGACTACAGTTGAGCATCAGCTACAACGGCCACAGCCGCAGCAACCAAGCCGATGTCACTTTCCACTTCAAAGTATGATTAAAAACCATATGTGAACAACCATAATCAATATTTCTCTTTCCTTTCCCACAGTATATTAAAGTGACTTTAGAATATCGTAAATATTTTTGGACTCCAGATAAAATGGCAACATCCTTGAGATTATGGGATGTAATGGCAAGTAAAATGTCTCTATAGTGTCTCATTTCCATATACAAGACTGTTTCTATTTTCACTAATTATTATTACTTTAAAAGGAAGTTAAAAAATATCTGTAAACCTCATAAAAAAAACCAGCTTCAAAACCATGGTCATTGAACACATATAAGCATTTTTATTAGAACTTGTTGATGTGCTGATTAAATGGGTATGTTATGAAAAACACAAGGATTATATAGAAGTAACATTATGCAAAACCCAGAAGTAAAATGAACCATTTTGGTAGCTCTTGACTAAAAAACAAAAGCTGAAAAATGTTGCAATAGAATTAATAAGTTAAAGCGCTTCAAAAGTTGTAATAATTTATATTATATGACCTATATGATGCATTATTAGTTTACAAAGAATTTATGTTATCTTAACCAGGCATAATATCAGTTATCAAAGACTTCCTTTATGAGGCACAACTATTTTTTGCAAAACTTCAACAAAACAGTCTAGTTTGAAATAATCTACAATAGAGTTAATCCTAAATTGTATAGTATTAAATAAATTAAATAATTCATTGTAAAAAATAAGTAAAAAGCCAAACAATTTAACTAGTACAAAAAGTATGAACCAGCAATGCTAAAGGAAAAAACTACTCTACTAACATTCCTTTGTGGTCTTCCATGCCACTATTTAACATACAGTAAATATACATTCACAATGCGATTACAATGGAAGAACACCGATGTATTAATTGTAATTCAATGCTATCTGCACAAAGAAAAAATAAATAAACAAAGCAGGAAATTACTGCTCCAAATATGCAGTGCACTTCTAGGAAAGAGTGATTTAAGTAGTTACATCAATGGTTCATTTAAGGTTTAATTCTGAAGAAATAAAGTTGAGTAATGTTTGCTGCAATAAGCCCATGCCCAGTTTGAAAGCAATGGCAAAGTAATACATTTAGCAATGCTTAGAATCGCAATTCATTCAAGAAGCAGAAAAATAAGACAGTACTAAGTTAACTCTGAACATATATCAAAAGGATAAAAATATCCCTATGAAACCAATTCTTTCCAAATGGTTTCCAAGGGGTCTCTTTCTTGACTCTTTGCATTGTCTGGGTGGCATAGTAACAAATTAACATTAAGTATTGTGAGATGTTTAACAATAGTAGAGGCAACTCACTGGTTCTAGAAGGGAATACATATCCTCACTAGCTATCTAAGAAATGAGAGAAACATAATCCTCTCTTCTTCCTAACATTATCAAAATAAAAAAAAAAGAAAAATTGTTATTTTATATTAGTGGCATGTAAAATTGCTGTAGGATCAAAACCAGAGAAAATAACCACCCCAAAATCCCTGCTGGATATTCTTTCATCCACCTTTGCTGATATCAAATCCAAGCATTTACAACCTCCTTCTTTACTCTGCCTACACAGTATCACACATGCTCTTATCCCATTTCACAGAGGAGCAAAGAGGCATAGTAAAACTAAAGGATTAATCGAATCCACAGAGGAAATCTGCAGCAAGGACAGTAGATAATTGGACCCACTACAAACTCAAATCCTCAAAACTAGTCCAAACTTTTTTCCTCCAGACAAGTATAAAACAACCTTCGTATTCTCCTCTCCATAGCAGCGGAAAGGGCCTCCAGAAATTTAAGTTCTCCAGCTATTCCCACCTGATGTACAGGGTCAAAAAGCAATATGAAAGCACGGCAACATTTTATATATTAATCAGAAACAAGAGCTTGAATAGTTGGTCCCACAAAATGCAGCATAATCTGAACTCTACAAGGTCAGTCATGAGTCAGTGGATTAAGGGTACCCAAGTCCTCCCCAAGAGACTCACAACACACTGCAACTCATACCCATAGCAGAAAGTTGCTCATTGCCATATTTGAGTCACAGTCACTCAGAAATGATGCAACGTCTGCTACTAAGGGAGAAAGAAAACAAGCAGAACTGCATGTTTAATACACAAAATTACTAAAAGCTCATAACTGAGAACAATCTCAGCAATGGTGCTGACCTATGGGCCGTCCAGGAAGGACAAAGTATTGAAACAAAAAACGTGACAAAGAGAGTGCAAGAAAAGATTTACTTGCAAGTTCAAAGGGACTATCAAGATAAGGTGATAAGGTCTTGTGGATTAACACCCTCAATCTTTATTAGGGAATCCTGTGCAAATACATATATAATACATACGTATATACAGTGCTTCCATAGCAACAAATCTATTATCAGACATCTTTGCAACACCCTAAAGAGCAAATCCCAAATAGCTTGGTTACAAGACAAGTAAATAACAAAAACATACGCCTTTAAGGAAAATAAAGATCAAAATAAATAGCTTCATGTCAGTGCTCAGATGTGTGGGGGCAGCAGGCTGCAGTGCAGTTACATAAGGATCAATGAAAGCAAAATTTGGCCTCAATTAGTAAAATGTCTGTCATTATGATAAGTTAACAAGGAGAGATATGCAAGTTACTGGAACATCTGGAACACATTTCAAGCAGTGAATAAAGATGAAATAAATGTGATGCACAGTACTGCAGAGTAAGAAGGCAGCAACCACATAGATAAGAGTGAGGCACATTTTCTTTTCAGTCCCATTTTCAGTTATTCAATCTTCTCCCAAAGAGACCCTTCTGAGTATGCATTTTCTCTACTTTGGTGTGAAACTCAGAAGCTTATCTCTTGCATTAACATCCATTTGACTACTTTAGGGTTATTTGAGCGGGGACTAGAGACAGAATACAGGAAAACAGACCTCTTATGCCATGACAAAATGATCTCAACATTCTTTCTGTTCATGAGGAACTCAAACAACATGGAACAGGTATTTCATTTAATGCTGTTAAAAGCAAGATTTGAATTCTATAGTAAGGCCAGTACTGGAGTCAGGATTGAATTTGTTGGTCAGATGCAAGTGAACTTGTTGGGCAAAAAAAAAGCCAACTAATCTGTAGATTTCTGAATCTTGAAATCTGCAAAGAAATTAATCATCCAGATAATTTCTCTGATTGAACAGACACAAAATCTCCAACAATGAAGATTATGGAGCAATGGCAAGTAATTTATTAATCTGCCTTTCTGTAATTCATGCCTATTACATCTTGTAGTATCCACCATGAACTCAAGGACGAGAATATTCCTTTCATCTTTGTCACATTTCTTTCTAAGAAATCCATGCCTGTTGGGTGTTTCCCAGACCTCTCTTCTTCAAGCAGTGTAAGGCCAGAAGTTAACATTTGTAAAATTATGAAAAACTTAATGAATCATGTTCCTGAACCAGTAGCAATGAATGTATTCATATGGTAAGACTACAATCTGCAGTATTACAAAGCAATTAAAGTATCCAAAGTGATGGTTCATCAAGGCAGAAGTACAGGGAAGGGGTTCACACCCACTAGCTTCTGGTTGAACTTACAGTGCAAGAATCATATAATCACAGAATTACTGTAGTTGGAATGGACCTCAGGATGTTTCTATTCCAAACACCTGCTCTAAGCAGGTTCAACACCAAACTCTGACTAAGTTTGCTCAGAGCAAGCCCAATAAGTTTTTCCAAACCTCGACGTCTGGCGATTCCACAGTGAAGAGTTCATGGTCTCATCAACAGGACTCAAACTGAGCAAATGAGGCTCATTTAACAGAAAATAAATATACTCGCTAAATTTTGTAGCATAGTATAGGCTGATTAACCTCCTAGCACATCAATGCCTTTGACATATTTATTCTCTTTGCAACCCCAGGACACCACGATGCTCTGACTGTATTTTCACAGGTGCAGAATTAAGGATGAGAAAGATTGTCATTGAAAGACTGAGTGAGTTACGTGCCTAAATATTAAAATCCTATGCTAAGTATCTTGTTCCAGGTCACAGAGGATGCAATCAACAACAAATAACACTGAGCCTCCCTCTCAGGAGGCTGAAGGAAGGTGAACCACTCCAGTGACCACTGAAGGAAAGAATAACCTCAATATTTCTCCTTCTTCACATTAGAAAGAAGTCATGGCATGAAAACATGGTAAAGCTGAATATATTCAGTCCAAGATTTCATTTCACATCACAATTCAATTTCCTACAGCAACTCTTCTTGTTCTTCATTCTGTTACTTGGTAAACAATAAAATTACCTGTGGCAAAGCTTTCAGTGCTGCCAGTGCAGACATTCTCGAGGAAATTTCAAACTATCGTACAGGAAAAAAACGCCTTACCAGACTGTTATTTAAAAAATGCCATTTCTTTTACCTTTTTTTTGTTAACTGAATGGGAAAATGAATCCATTTTCATTATAGTATCTGTAATACAAGTTCATTAAGAAACAGCTGTGGAATTATAAATGAATAATTTTCACCTTAAAATTTTCAAACATCAAGAAGTGTCACAGAGGAATTGCCAGCCACTCATTCATGAACAGAGAGGAGACTGGTTGTGGAGATGGGCCATGGGCTGGGAGCTACACAAACCAATGTAGAAAAGTAAGAGGAGCAAAAATCCCTGTGAAAGGTAACAGCAGCAGTAGTATTGATTTGCTTACTGTGTTTCCTTAAAAGACTAAAATTGGGCTCAGTTTTCCCAACCCTTGCTAAACAATCTGTGTGATTTATATGTTTATACAAATATACTGAAGAGAAGGGAGAAAACTTTTGTTCTTAGGATGACATCTAGACAAACTGTAGAAAGTGAAGTACAAGGCTGTGTTACAGTCTTCAATATTGTCGAAATTTTTAAATGAGTTTCAGAATCTTGACTAAAAGTATCTTTCAGAGTTATCTCTTCACTCTCCTCATTTTAGAAAGTATATAAACTTCTTGGGTATTTTTTCCCCACAGTTGCAGACACAGTTAGACAAACTCAAACACACAATCTCCTGGTTCTCATCTGCTGACCAAGACAAGGAACATGTTGCTTGAATTGTGTCACAGGTTCTGAACACACATTATATTGCTTTGGCTATGGCTTTCATTTTGAAGCACAAGCAAACCAGAAAAGGACCAGACGATGAGCTGGTACAAGACAGATGCATCTTCTGAAATGAGAGGAATTTTGCCGATTGATATCATCTGGCCTAACATGGTGACCCAAGAACATTTGCTTTCTGAACAACCCACTTGCTCTGCATGGAACAAACACAGTTTTCAAATGGATGCACTGGTCTGCAAAACCTTTAATAAAATGGTCAAACTAAACACATTTTCACATTTTCTTCTGTCAAGAACTCATCACCTTGAAGGATTTAAGTATTCTCATTCTTTTTGCATAACCTTTGCTAAAATTAATTTCTTGAAAACTTTGAGTCAGCCATAAGAAGAGAAAGAGAAAAAAACATCAGGTCAACTTACTTACAAGCAAGTTCAGAAAAGCTTATAGAACTGGCTAGTATGGCAATGATATCACCCATATGAAAAAATACATCCTGGATGTACCAAAGTAAGTTACTGTATCACAGCAACTGGATTAAAAAGAATTTGTCAACATCAGCCCATAAACTTGGCTAGCATTTTGATGACAAAAAGTTGAGCTCCAGTTGACTGTTGAGCATGTTTGTGTTCCTGTGAGCCTGCCTGCAGCTGGGAAAACTGGGAGGGAGGAAAGGACAAGGGAAGATCACTGTCTAATCATCTCACACTTGACTGCCTCTTTTTCTTCTCAACTGTTCGCTTTCTCCTCCTACACAACCACCAACAATATCCCAGTAATTTCCTACTTGATTTTCCCACTTTGAAAACTTAACAGGAAGTTTCTTTCATCCTTGATTTGCAAATGCTCCTTTCTCACCTCCCAGTATCCCAGTTTCCAGGGCAGTATGTAATGTGTGGTTTATGTCATCCTTGATAAGTAAATCCATTCTGCCCCTTTCCCATCTCCCAACATCTCAATTTCCAGGGCAAAAAGTAATGACTAGGTCACTCACCCCTAACATCTGATGCAAATAATAATACTGCAGCCCTTGATAATAGAGCAGGAAGGTTTTCCAGAAGAGCCATACATTGAGGGAGAGCCAGGAAAACTAAAATGAAACAGAAACAAGAGATTGTAAGTGAAAGTCACAGTGCAAACTTTCCAGTGTTGATTTCATTCATAAAGCTCACAACTCTCTAGTTTAATAAACACAGAAACACAGAATCACTAGGTTGGAAAAGACCTCCAGGATCATTGAGTCCAACCATTCCTATCAGTCACTAACCCATGCCCCTCAGCACCTTATCCACCCCTCCCTTAAACACCTCCAGGGAAGGTGAATCAACTACCTCCCTGGGCAGCCTCTGCCAGTGCCCAGTAACCCTTTCCGTGAAATTTTTTTTCCTGATGTCCAGCCTAAACCTGCCCTGGTGGAGTTTGAGGCCATTCCCTCTCGTCCTGTCCCCTGACACTTGAGAGAAGAGCCCAGCTCCCTCCTCCCCACAACCTCCTTTCAGGTAGTTGTAGAGAGTAAGAAGGTCTCCCCTCAGCCTCCTCTTCTCCAGGCTAAACATCCCCAGCTCTCTCAGCTGCTCTTCGTAAGACTTTTTCGCCAAACGCATGTAAACGGAACGGGAGAACAAAACTTCAAGCATTTATCGCAAAATATTTTAAAATATTAAAAGGAATAGCTCCTGCGTGATAAATTTTCACTTTCATTCAACTTCCCAAAACTTTATCTTTGTGCCTTAGAACTACTGAGAGCTGGGAAAACCTTCCACATACAAAATGCTACTTTAAATCTCTAGCTGGGTGAAAACTAGCAACAAAGAGACAAAGGCAGGGCGACCTTGACCTCCGAGGAGACGCATCTTGTCCCCGAACCCCTCCCCAGAGCGGAGCTAACAAAGAGCAAAGGGCAGCGCCCGGTGCCGCCGCGCATCCCGGGTACCCGCATCCCGGGTATCCGCATCCCGGGTACCCGCATCCCGAGGGCCTCCGCCCCGCTGCCCTCGTGTCCCCCCAGCACCCCCGGCGCCCACCTCCCCGCACCGGAGGGGGCATCCCCCGTACCAGAAAGAGGTGTTTGCTGCCCTCATTGGCCAGCCAGCTCCTCCAGGACAGAGCCATGGTGCGGGGCGCCCGCTGGACGGGACCTAAGGGGGGTGTTAGCGGGGGAGGGAAGCGGTCGATGCCTCTTTTTCTGCCGTCGGGAGCCGGTCCTCCCCTCTCCCCACCCCTCACCCCCCCGCCCAATCTTCCGGCTTGGCCTTTGTCGGGCCCGGCCCCAGGGGCTGCGGGGGCCGCGGTGCCACCGGCTCCTCGCTCCCCCTCGGCCTCCACAAAGAGCTTTTCCCCACGGAGGAAGCCCCGTCCGGGGGGTTCTCCCCGCCCCACGCTCTGCCCCCGTGCTGAAATGTGATACAGAGACAAAAAAAAAGCAGGAAGGGAGTGGGGGAGCAGCCGTACGTGCTGCGGGTCCGCAGAAACAAAGAGGCGGCCCGGGAAAGGGCTGCGGAGCGTGAGGTCCCAGCTGGGAAGGGCCGCGTTGTACCCTGCTGCGGGTTTCATCCCGCCCCAGGTTTCATCCTGCCCCCATCGGGTGTCCCCTGTGGCAGAGAAAGGCTTTGCCTGGCACGAAGCAACCGAGTGTGCGTGCACGGTGCGTAATTATACCCTGTCACAAAATAAAAATTTCCTTTGGGCACCTCCACACCCACAGCAGCCTCAGTTCTGATTGCTCAGACTGCTACACTTTGCAACCAGTCTGGTTTGGGACTGTTAAATAAAAAAAAAGAAGGGATTTCCTCTTCAGAAAGGAAGATTAAATATCCAGTAATATCCCTCCAACTCTGGAAACCTAGTCTTGGAGGAAAGAATTAAGAACTAACTGCACAGTCCATTCCCTTAGCCAGGAAACATATAAAAAGGTGACTTCATACTAAGTTACATTAAATTGAAGTGGTGGTCCTCATGTTTGCATCAAAAGAAGCATGGCCAGCAGGGCGAGGGAGGTGATTCTGCACCTTTACACCTCTCTTGTGAGACCTCAGCTGGAGTCCAGTGTCCAGTTCTGGAATCCTCAATGTAAGGATAAGGAGCTGTTGGAACGGGTTCAGAGGAGGGCTACAAAGATGTTCAGAGGGCTGGAGCATCTTCCCTATGAAGACAGGCTGAGAGAGTCAGGCTTGTTCAGCCAGGAGAAGACAAGTCTCTGAGGAAACCTTATAGCAACCTTCCAGTACCTGAAAGGGGCCTACAAGAAAGCTGGAGAGGGACTATTCATAAAGGCTGGTGGTGACAGGATAAGGGGAAATGGATATAAACTGGAGAAGGGCAGATTTATGCTTGACATATGGAAGAATTTCTTCACCATGAGAGTGGTGAGACACTGCACAGGTTGCCCAGGGAAGTTGTGGCTGCCCCATCCCTGGAAGCATTCAAGGCCAGGTTCGACGGGGCCTTGGGCAGTCTGATCTGGTGGGATATCCCTGCCCGTGGCAGGGGGATTGGAACTAGATGATCTTTAAGGTCCCTTCCAACCCAAACTATTCTATGATTCTATGATTCTATGATTTGGGTTTGGTGGAAGATTTCCGAAGGGGGAGTTGCACCAGATGCTGATTTTTATATTAAGAAAAAGCTTTAAATAAACCCTTGTTGCTAGCAGCTTCTAAATACAACACCCTCATGAGTCACCAGGGCAGCTTCCACTCTAAACTCTGCATCGTGGTGCACAGGGCTGTTCCTTGAGATAGCAGCAGCAGTAACAGCTGGCAGCAGAGCAGGGCTGGTTTTCTGGGAGATGCCAAGTCCAAGGAGCAGCGTTGAGAAGTCTCAGTGTTGAGGAAATTTTGAATTTAGAACTCCCTAGAACTGTACTTTGATGCCAAAGCAGCTCTAACAGAAGAAGGAATAATATAGTTTATCTTGTTTGATATTTCCATTCATTTTCTCATTTATGTTGGTATGTAAATAGAAGTGGAAGCTGCTTAGAGAGAAGCAGATGATGAAATTCTCTAGACAAGCATGTCAAAGCTGGAATGACAGAAAATAAAGCTTGTAGGATATGTCATGCCTAATAACACGGGGCCTCGGCCAAAGCTGAAATCGCAGCAAGCACAAACAAAACCAAAATAATTTGCCCATGCCATATGCTGTACTTCAAAATACCCTTAGAAAAGTCTGTGAAAAATCAGCTTATGCAGGATTTGACTGCCCACTCACATGTAGCTGATGACTCACGCATCAGCAACTGTACTTCACTGCCCACTTACCAAGCGCCGTAATGCCTGTGGAGTACGTGATTCATGTACCATTTGACACTGGATCCTGCATCGTATCTAGGTACAGAGCAAGGAATGTGTTTTTTTAGAAAGCGTCCCCTTTTTCTTTCTCCCTGGAAACAACCAAGGGGTTTGAATTGGTTGAGAGAGACCGGTGTCACACTAATACAGAATCACAGAATCACAGAATAACCAGGTTGGAAGAGACCCACTGGATCGTCGAGCCCAACCATTCCCACCAATCCCTAAATCATGCTCCTAAGCACCTCATCTACCCTAACCTTAAACACCTCCAGGGACAGTGACTCAACCACCTCCCTGGGCAGACCGTTCCAATGACTAATGACTATTTCCGTGAAGAACTTTTTCCTAATCTCAAGCCTAAATCTCCCCTGGCGGAGCTTGAGGCCATTCCCTCTCGTCCTGTCCCCTGTCACTTGGGAGAAGAGGTCAGCACCCACCTCTCCACAACCTCATTTCAGGTAGTTGTAGAGAGTAATAAGGTCTCCCCTCAGCCTCCTTTTCTCCAGGCTGAACAACCCCAGCTCTCTCAGCCGCTCCTCATAAGATTTGTTCTCCAGCCCCTTCACCAGCTTTGTTGCTCTTCTCTGGACTCGCTCCAGAGCCACAACACCCTTCTTGTGGTGAGGGGCCCAGAACTGAACACAGTAATCGAGGTGCGGTCTCACCAGTGCCAAGTACAGGGGGAGAATAACCTCCCTGGACCTGCTGGTTATGCCGTTCCTGATACAAGCCAGGATGCCATTGGCCTTTTTGGCCACCTGGGCACACTGCTGGCTCATGTTCAGTCGGTTGTCAACCAACACTCCCAGGTCCTTCTCCTCCTGGCAGCTTTCCAGCCAGGCTTCTCCTAGTCTGTACCTCTGCTTAGGGTTGTTGTGCCCCAAGTGCAGGACCCGGCATTTGGCCTTGTTAAACCTCATGCCATTGGTCTCAGCCCAGCGGTCCAGCCTGTTCAGGTCCCTTTGCAGAGCCTCCCGACCCTCCAGCAGATCCACACTTCCACCCAGCTTGGTGTCATCTGCAAACTTGCTAAGGGAGGACTCAATGCCTTCATCCAGGTCGTTGATAAAGACATTAAACAGGACTGGACCCAGGACTGAGCCCTGGGGAACCCCACTTGTCACTGGCCTCCAGCTGGATTTAACTCCATTTACCACCACCCTCTGGGCCCGGTCATTCAACCAGTTTTTCACCCAGGAGAGTGTGCGCCCGTCCAGGCCAGAGGCCGACAGTTTCCGAAGCAGAATGCTATGAGAAACTGTATCAAAAGCTTTACTAAAGTCCAGGAAGACCACATCCACAGCCTTTCCCTCCTCCAAGAGTTTAGTCACTTGGTCATAGAAGGTGATCAGATTAGTCTGGCAAGACCTGCCTTTCATGAACCCGTGTTGACTGGGCCTGATCACCCGGTTCTCTTGCAAGTGCTTCATGATCGCTCTCAAGATCACCCGCTCCATGACTTTCCCCGGTACCAAGGTCAGGCTGACAGGCCTGTAGTTCCCTGGATCCTCCCTGCGCCCCTTCTTATAGATGGGCACGACATCAGTCAGCCTCCAGTCCAGCGGAACCTCCCCAGTCATCCAGGACTGCTGGAAGATGATGGAAAGGGGTTTGGCCAGCACATCCACCAGTTCCCTCAAAAATCTTGGGTGGACTCCATCCGGCCCCATAGACTTGTGGGCATCTAGCTGGGCAAGCAAGTCTCTAACCACCTCCTCTTGGACCTTGGGAATCTCATACTTCTCTTCCAACCCTTGGGGTTGTGCACAGAGGGAACAATTTTCCTTACTGTTAAAGACTGAGGCAAAGTAGGCATTGCGCACTTCAGCCTTGTCTTCATCCCCTGTTACTGTTGTTCCCTCTGCATCTACTAAGGACTGGAGATTCTCCCTAGCCCTCCTTTTGCTGTTGTTGTATTTGTAGAAAGACTTTTTGTTGTCTTTCACAGTCTTGGCCAATCGCATTTCTAGTTGGGCCTTAGCCCTCCTGACTTTTTCCCTGCACGTTCTCACTTCCTCCCTATAGTCCACCCAGGATGCCTGCCCCTTCCTCCAGAGGTCGTAGACCCTCCTCTTCCTATTGATGTCTCTTAGGACCTCCCTACTCAACCATGCTGGTTTCTTACCCCGCCGGCTACTTTTCCAGAACTTGGGGACGGCTTTCTCCTGAGCTGCTAGGAGTTCCTTCTTGAAGAGCGCCCAGCCCTCATGGACACCTTTGCCTTCAAGGAGCGCCTCCCACGGGACTTTTCCGACCAGCCTTCTGAACAGCCCAAAGTCTGCTCTCTGAAAGTTGAGGGCTACTGTTCTGCTAACCTCCTTCTTCATTTTACCCTGCACTGAGAACTCTATCATCTCATGATCTCTATCATCTATACATACACATCCTCCCTCCATAGAAAAGGCTGAGTTTGCAAGTGGCTATATCATGCCTTCCCAGAGGTCTCTGGAAGTTTTTTGTCTTCTTTCTGTTTTAGACTGTCCCAGATGTATGTGAGCATGTGTCTTGAACTTCTTGGTATCAGCGCTCAGAAGTGGCTATAGATGCTAGTTATAACATGAATAATTAGAAAAGTTATAACATGACTTTTAAACATCATTTGGTCTTTTGTGCGTCTTGAACATCCAGTCTCCAGGTACGGCATTTGTTGTGCTTTGCCCTACCAGTTGGACAGACCACTGTCAAGGCAGGCAGTCTCTCTTAGAGACACATACTTTCTCTGATAAGATTTCTTCTTCTGCATCAGCAAAGTCACCCTGACTGCACGCTCACCTTCCAAGTCTACTTGCCATCAACACCCACTACACTCAGATCCATGCTTCCAGAGCTTATCCTTGTACTTTACAAGATTTTGCTGAGTGTTGTAGATAATCTATGTTACAGACATAGATTAAAAGATTTCTGGTGCTCAAACTTTGCTTATGTACCTGAGAGTGATCCACATTCAAATCACCTGAACTCCTAGGTATTTCTGTTTCTCAGCATATCGTGACCATCCTGCAAGTTCCTGCAGTGACACGTGATGTGAGCACAACATCCTTCCAGTTTGGGGAGCAACGTGGGCACTTTGTCTTCTGCTCTGTTGCAATCTAGATTTAGGCAGACAGGTCCTTAAATTCTACTGGCATCCCTAAAGGAATTGATCCAGTGTGTTTCCCAGAGTATCTACTCTTTAGACTGAGCTCGTGGGAGCAGAAGGAAATGTTGGCACCGATTTCATTACAGAGAACAGGAAAAGTTACGTTTCTGCATAACAGCTGAGTGATTAGAGCACTTGTCTGGTGGTAGGAGAGATGAACCTTTCTCAAAGAACTGAAGCCATTGGATTCATATTCCAGAAAAGTTCCCTAACCGCTGCTCTTCACTGGGGTCAAGAAAGGAAGCAGCGTCCAAGTGAACCACTGTGCAGCCAGGAATGCAAGAGAGGTCAAAGAAAACAGGAAGGGATGCTGGCCAACTCGTAACAGCATGCATCTCAGGAAGGGAGATCATCTAGGAGAAGGAGGTCTGGGATGCTAGTTCATTTTTTGTTTGCATTGGAAGAAGAAATGCAGAATAAATTCCAAAATCCAAATTGTTCAGGAGAAGACTGCAATCACAGAAGTAACCAGATATAGAAAGATTTCCCACAAATGAACTTCTTGTATTTCTTGGACACTTTCTCATTACATTTATGCTACATGTTGTTTGCCTTTTTATCACTTTTCCTAAAAATCCAGTATGTAGTCACAACATAAGGGTAAAATAGCTATCAAAACGTATGTAACTCAACATCTGTGCCGTGTGAGTAAGAACAATATCCTGAGTAATGGCATACGACTTTTATGGCATTACGTGTTGTATCATTTCTTTCCTGTTTTGAAACTGGATCTTTACATTTGATGCATAACATGAGATCAGCTTGCTTTCTTTTATGCTCCCTGATGGACTTGGAGGCCTCCCTAGGGTGAAATGTTTCTCCAGATTTAGGTGACAGACAAGTTTATTAATGTCAATGAAGCTGCAGTGATTCATGGTAATGAATTATTTACTGCTGCCATAGTGTCAAGGGGTATTAGGCATGGCCCAAGCCTACACTTTACATTACAAGAAAAGTAAAATTTTTGCACAAAGGCTTCAAATGAAATGTTGGAAAGCAATGAATGGAGATCTGATCCTTGATTCTTGTAGACACAGCAAAATGGACAGCAAGGCACCAATGCACTGGTAGCATTAGCAGGATGTGTTTCGCTTCCATTGAAACTCTCTCCGAAACCAAGGCATTTGGCCACTGCTCAGCTCCGTGCAACATGTTCAAAAACATGACAGGAGGTCTTACAGTATTTTGTCCTCAAATAACCTCCTACACATTCCTGATTTAAACAAGATAGCTTGACAACTCCAACACAGAGCAACGTCATTCATCATAAAAGAACGCAAGCACATAGCACATGGGGAAAATGTGTATAATAAATACAGCTGGAGTGCATTCCATGACAATTTGGGAGAAATGTCAGTTATATTTGTTTATACAACTGTTTGTAAGATTTTTCTTGAACACTTATTACAGAATTGAACCACATACCTAGAATCATGAACACATAGCATCTTTTAAGAGGTTTTAAGTCTAGACTATCTTCCACTGAATTTTTGGGCCTTTCCTTTATTTTGCTAGGAGTGAAGATCAGGTCTGAGAACATCACAGTGTTAAAATGTATCCTACATTGATTTTGGAGGTTAAAGATACTATTAGGTACCCCGAACTGGCATTCCAGAGTTTCTCAATCAATTATTTCTGCATTTGGCCAATCAGCTCTGTTTGACCTTGAGCAGTTCTTCAAAAAAAAATTTCGTTCTCTTAGTTTAAAACTTTGGAAGAGGGAAATAAACACAACCTAGCAAGCTAAATGATCCCTAAGTTAATTCTTTGGCTTCTTTCTTTCTTTTTTGAGGATGCACCATAATCTTAGACCAAACAGGACTAAAATTATTTTGGGAGAGCTGGCATTGCCACGTATTTTGCTCTTACAAGGAAATTAATCTATCCTCAGAAATCCCTTTTCTCTTCAGTTTCATGTAACTTACTATCAAGTCACCTTTTTACATGTTTTCTGGTTAATGGAATGGACTATGCAGTTAGTTCCTAATTCTTTCCTCCAAGACAAGGTTTCCAGAGTTGGAGGGATTTTGGCAGATATTTTATCTTCCTTTCTGAAGAGGAAATCCCTTCTTTTTTATTTAACAGTCCCAAACCAGGCTCACTGATGTTGTAGATAAGAGTACAAGCTTAATACATTACAGAATACTCCTCTGCTTGTATGCCAAGTTACTGCATTTGCCATTTTAGCTACAGCACTGCACCAAAGATTATGAATGCTTCTAGACCATGAATAAAAACTATTGAACAGAGTTGGGGTGGAAAAAAAGTTACTGAGCAATCACACTAATACACTACCACTGAAAAACAATCCCTTGTGATATACACTTCATAAACAAGTTATCCTTTTCAAAGAAAGACCAGAGTTCTAGTGGAATCATTAATAACCAAATGTTGGAACAGTCCATGAAATGAGTGAAAACTGGGCAAGAAATGCTTAATATCAGCAAAGTCATTTCTCAGGTAGAAGGCAAGAGTAGGTTAAGAATGCACAGCAATAATGTAAGACAAGAGAAAAATCATTCTTTTACATCTCCAGTAGCTTGCATCCCAAGGTGGCATGGTGCATACTAACACTATGCCAGGGCATCCTGATTCAGTGCCAGAGCATAAAGGTCAGTAGCAAATAATCTGCAGTATCCAAGTTTCCCAGGGCCTCATCAAGACCATGTCAGTCATGGTTAACTGAAAAAATTTAAACAATTACAGTACAAACCTCAGTTCTTACAGTTTACAGAGCATAGTTTACAGAAACAGTACAGCATCCAACAACATGCTTATACAAACATCATAAATATCAACATTGAGTAAACATTCATAATTCCTCAATTCTTGGAAAAAGTCTTTCCTTGGAAGAGTGTAAAGTTAAAAGCATCAAGACTGCAGATTCAAGAGATTGGCACATTCTTCCACATTAACTCTGCCAAAATGATGTTTGCACTCTTAATACAAAGTTAGTGAAAGAGGAAAAAAATGGGAAAGGCAAGGGCAAAGGAGGACACAAAGCTAAGAAGGGAGCTCTGAGGAGGAAAGCTGACTTTAATCCATGATCAAAAAAAGTAAAATCAGGAAAGCACTTTTGATACATCAAGATAAAAAGTGAGCAAATTTTGGTTAGGTATCCCAGGTACTAGAAATTCCCACCAGAGGAAGAATTCATTCTTCGTCTATTCACGTTTTTGCATCTTAGAATTCTCTTATAAAAATGCCTTAGCCAACTTTATTACTCTCATTTAATCTGAGGTACATTTGTCTTTGTAAAGCTTGCTCAAATCACTCATGAAGAGTACTTCCATGGCATTTCACTGCTGTCTCCACGTTTGAGAACGAAATTTCCATGGAAATGCAGAAAAGAGCTATTCAGATATTTCTCCCCTCATTACTCTGTCTTTAAATGTTTACCTTCTAAAAAGTGCCTTTGGGCTGCCTTCAAGTGCTGGCTGTATGGATAGGGAATCTGAAGTGCAGTATGTGCTGCTGTTGGAGGTGTGAAAATCTCCAAATGCTCAGCCCACATGCAGATGAAAGGTTGAAACAGTAACAGAAAAAAAACCAAAAACCAAACAACCACCAAAACACAGAAGCAATGACAGGGACATGCCAGGCCAGTCATACAGACTTAAGGCAGAAAAATTGACTATGCTGTACAGCAGCATTTGTCAGGGAGCTGAGAAGTAATGCAAACACGATGAAAGCACAAGATCTGCTTAGCTTGGAGAGGAACAGTGGTATGGGATTCAATCAGACAAAGCAACTACAGTTGGCAGTAAAAGAGTCAACATTCATAAGGGAAAGCACTCTGCCACTCATTGAATAAAGGAGAACACCAGTACATGAAGAAATATTTATACCCTGTCCATAGTTAAATTTAACCTGGATACTAGACAAGGTGAAGCAAAAGGCTGGAACAGCTTTCCAGTAAGAGTAATGGGAGGAAAAAAGAACTTGTTAAATGTTAGAGCTCTGTAGTTTTATGAAAAGGACTGTATAGTATCTTCTGTAATAAGTGGAAGACTGTTAAATAATCCACTTTCAGAAAATATCTTCCAGGTCAAACACATCTTCTAGCAATTTCTACAATAACTTGAGACTACCACCCAGGGCTCTCTACAGTCAGGCACAGTCCTGACTTCACCACTACTTCCATTTTAGTAGCAGGTTTTTGGGACAGAATTTCTAAGTTATTTCTGATGATTTCTTTCCAATTTAATATTGAATATAATGTTTGTCTCCTTTTTTAATTAAAATACTCTTGAACTTTCTTGATAACATGACCATTATTGTCATAAATATGGGGACTTACTCCAGAAGTCAGCTATTTTTGTAGAAGTAATATTTAATATTCTTACTCGGCAATTAACTGCACTGCAAATTTAACTCTTATTGTCAGCCTCATAGAACTTACAGAGCCAGTCTCACAGTGTTAGAAGATCCCCACTCCCTGTTCAGTTTCATGAAGCACAATTACATATGGAACTTTCTATGGATCATATTGCATTTAGTGCTAAGACAAGATAAACAATATCAGGCAAGATAGTTTAGAGAAGAAAGATTGTGAGTGTTATGGAGAAGATTACAGGGGATATACTCCAATCCTGTATTTTATTCAATTAGACTTTCACCCAGTAAAGGTCTTAGGTACACATTTATCTTGAACTATACCAAGCATTAGCGTCCAGTCTAACTTAGCTTACAGTTAAGTAAAAGGATTTCTTTGCTCAGTAAGGTTTTTCAGGACATGTGTAAGTGCTTTACTGAATCAAAGTCTTGCACAGGAGTAAATGAGAAACAACAATACTGTAGTGCATGGAATTATGTCAGTTAGACTGCAAAGAAAACATGTCTGGTTATTCCTCCTTGTTCTCACCTCAGTATTCTGAGTAAGCAGATTTATTAGAGACAGTCATTATGAAAAACCTTGGGGCAAAGTAGTGCTATTTTGAAAAAAAGTCATCTTAAATGCATTTAAAGTTTAATAACACATGTAAGTGTTAGTGGATATCTAGAGGATTTTCTTGCATAGAGAGATATGCTTGTGACTGATGCTATGACTTTTTTTTTAAAACCATGCCATTATTTTGCAAAGTATCTAAGTAGAAAGTTAGAACAAGTCTTAGTTATCTGAATCTATTTTGGTCTTTTTTACTAGACAGTCTTCTGACGGAAGCTGAAGGTCTACTCATTGTACAATAAAGACTTAGATTAGAGTTAATTTTCTTCATTCCTCTGGAGGCACGAGCATTACACAAACCTTTGCAAATTAATTAAACAGTTTTCTGCTGAGGTTAATTAAACTGAGCCAACCAAGAGCCTCATGACAGGTAGGTCTTGAGTTTGTGTGAGGCCAATTCCACAAATGAGAAAAAAATACTCTTGCATGGCAGCCTCACCTCTCAGCTACACAGTATGTGAACTATTTACACAACCACTTAATATCCTCCTGACTATGTCTTAAGACAGCAGCATTCTCTTTTTCCTTATTTATGTGGTGTGTCTGAAAAATTTGCTGCAGTCAACTTTCTGTATTGCAAGTCCAATATGTGTTTGCCATGAGAACAGTGCCACTGTAGATTATTTTAAGCGTCACTGAAACTAAGGGCTGTAACCAAAGTCACTTGCCTCTTTTCTCTCATTTAAGAGAAGAATCACAAAATCATTTAGGTTGGAAAAGACCTTTAAGATCATGGAGTACACCCATAAACCTAACACTGCCAAGGCCACCACTAAACTGTGTCCCTGGTCCAACAATCAAAAAGATTATTGAAAATAAATATCGTCAGAAAAAAGGCACGTTACCGCTCCAAAAGGCAAGTATACCAAAGGTGAATTTGTAGAGGACAGAGTTTGCCCTGTATTAAGAAGATCAAAGTTTACATTTGCACATGAAAGTACTGCAAGCTAAAACCAAAAGAAACTGATGGAAGAAATATAAAAACTGTGCCCCCCTGAATAAGAGTATCAAGGTTTGTAGCTGATGAAAAGAAGCACAGAACACAAACAAAGATAATCTTTTTTTTGCACTAGATCCCTTGCTAAGGAAATGCAAATGTACATTCTTTATGAATAAACACATTTTGCAAATACTAATAGTATCAGGATGTTCTTGTTTTTTTCAAACATTTTTTCCCTCTGCAAATCTAGCTCTACTGATTTAAAAAACAATGGAATAGAGTAGAAGATAATGACATGGTTTCTTCAATTAATGTATGCACAAAATTAATAGTTCAGTATTTCAATTTTCATCTCAGGGAAAATATATAAGATACAAATAACTATAAAAAAATGTTCTTTTTCCCCCAAGTAAGCATTCTTCTATCATTATTCATCCCTTTTTTTGCTTAAAGTATTATGATCACTTTATAAACTAGAATAGAAGAATAACATCTATATCCTATTATGCTCGGCTCTTGGAATTACAGCAGCAATTTCTCCTTACTTGGTAATTTGTTGCCTAAAAGCAATTTCACTCTTTAGATGTTATTAAAAAGCATAAGTATTTTTCTCATACATAGACACTTCAAAGTGCATTAAATCACCTAAATAATGGATGATATAACAAGTATTCTTGAGTAGATTTTCTGCATGTTCTTTTTATTGCCCTGTACTCTCAGTGGAATTTAAGCTATCATCATCTGCTTTGGAAGCCAAAAATGTGTATTGCACCATCAACTAAACAGTTAGTAATAATTAATCTTAAAGAATGTAGAGGGGAAGGATTCATAAAGATGTTTAAAATACAAAGGTCAGTAAGCAGCATCATTTTTCGCTAATTTAATACAAATCAAATTTTGCTATTTGGCTGAGAGACATTAGAGGAAAGTGAAATATGCTTGCTAGGAATGAAATGCATTTATATTTTCCTGCCAGTAAAGGTAACCAACTGACATCAGAAATGAAAAGAAATAAACAAACAAGATATAGTCAATTCTCTGTGAAAATGAAAAACATTTTTCTGTAATTAAATTGCATCCCAAAGGAAATAAAATTTTCAGTTCAATGCCGTAGTCTTTCATCAGATAACATTCTCCACTGTCTAAAGGGAGGGTGCTGGAACACTAAGGTACTAGCATTTTCAAGTATATCTATAAGATTTGTTTGACAAGAATTAATGTTTTTAATAGGAAAAACCTATTTCAGAAGAAAATTATTTTTCCTCCTTGGTTGCAGCTCAGTTACGTTCTCAAAGCTTTTCTCTTTTCCTTGTTTTGCTACACATTGCTAAAGGAAATCACCAAGACATTCTCTTTAGGTTTCTCTGCAGGTAGAGCTACCTGCCATCTAGACCATCCTGGATACATCTTCCACCAAAACATGCTGTCTTGAGGGAAATTGAGGACTTGAGCTGCCCGTCTAAAATTTCGAGACATACAACAACTTGATAAATCTATAGCACCTGATGTCTATAAAGATGTCATGTGTTGTTTTTTGGAGGTAGATCCTTACTGAAGTGGTTTTTTGTTTGTTTTTTTTTTTGGATACAGATAATCAAGTCACTCAAAAAAATCAAAATACATTTCATGATGGTAGTGGAGCACGTAAGAAAAACAATGGAATGAATGCCAGATCACTGAGGATGGCTATTAGATCTAAAGCTTATAATCAAGTGGCATCTGATACTGAACCTGTGAGTTTTGTCCTTAGCCCAAGGAGATTTGAGCCACCAGATTCCAGGGGAGCCTGGAGTGTAGATACGCTGCTGAAACTCCAGTGCACTAAACAATGCCAAATTCAGGCAGCAAAAGGAAAGAAGATCACAAGTCATATCTTGGCTCTGCCACAAGTGGAAGAGCACAAATAGAAAGAATAAATTCTCACTTGCAGTCCCAGCTGCCAGCATTGCTGCTGAGTAGCACATTAACAAGCTAATAAAACTTGTTGCAAACAGCTGCTCCTTAAATTAGTTCACCAGGTGCTTACCTTCCTCTTTTGTGTGACATGTAACATTATTACAGTAGACACAGATGGATCCAGAAAATCAGGTATTTTTATTAGTAGTCTGTGACTGTTGTAATTTGAGATACAGAATATCACAGTCATTCTTCTGACATGCTGTGATACATTTCAAGGAGATGTGATAAATGTTAATGAAGCATTATGAAACTTAATTATAAAAGTTAAAACCAGCTTTATATTTTTCCAAAACAAGATCTTTGTAATTTCCACTTTGGAACAATTCTGGAACATAGTTTTTATTCAAAACGCCAGTGTTTTCTGTGAAGCAGATATTTCCTTTCCTATCTTTTAACTAAGAACTCAGCAATGGGCGATAAGGTGATACTGTAGTAGTAGCTCTAAACGCTGTACTAACAAAGCTGTATTACCTGTCTATTGCAGAATTCATGAATTTTGGCCTATGTGCTACTTCTGTTCCAAGTGCTACATCTATGCCTCCTCCCAGTCTTCTCTGGTCTCTGCATAGACTTATCCTGCAACTGGAAGGAGATAACACTAGAAGCAAATTGCAGGTCCCTTGTCTATCCTGAGGGGTAACACTCCCCAGAGCACTGTTACTGAAGGCTCAGGTTTAGCAGACTCAAAGGACGAATGAGGAAGGTAGAAGCCTGCAGACCAGGGATAGTCCTGTGTGTTAAGTGAGTGAAGAACAGGGAGTCCAGCAACCTTCTGCAGCCCTCACCTTGAGATAAAGTTCTCAAGGAATATTTTGGTGCCTCAGCAACTTTGGGCAGGGAAGGAAGAAAGAAAGAAGGGAGCCCACAGCCAGAGTCACCTCAAAACCTATGGAACTGTTTCTGGGAGGCTTAGTAGGATTACCAAATACATAAATACATGTGTATCTCAAAGGAGTTTGAACAGTATCAACTGTTGGACTAATAGAAATATTTACCTCTTTAGCTGAAAGCTGTAATTCCACTATCTTGTTGCAATCATCTGTTGCTCCAGTCAGGTAAGATATACAGCAAGGGCAATAGTCATGCCTGGATAGGAAAGCTGAGTGCCTGGGTGGTCACCACATCCCCTCAGTACACAAAAATAGGCATCATTCACTGAGCACCGCTAATACAAGACTGCTACAACAGTTTATCTCATCTTCTAGGCAAACCTGTGCATCATATGAGTGCTGTTTATTCAGCCACAGTTCTAAATTTCAATCTATTCTAATGGAAATCCACAGTAGATGTTGTAAGAGACTGTTATCAAACTGCTTTGGCTCAGCATAAGCTGTCAACCACAACAATATCTCGTAAGAGTTGCCAACCACAGAGACTAACTGTCCCCAAGTGAAAAACCATGACATCCACCCGAAGCAGTGTCTATCAAGCCGAACACCTGGGCATGCATGCATAGAGGGCAATGTCTTCTTTGAAGTGGGTGGACTGTTCGACATCTACCCAAAGCAGTGCCTATCAAGCTGAACACCTGGGCATGACAATGCCTTCCTGGAAATGGGTGGACTATTCGGGGAAATCGTGGGGACTGGGGTGATAAATGGGGAAGCCTTTTGCTTCTTTGTTGCTCGGTGAACTCGGGGAGCTCAGTTGCTTCTGACCTTGTGTATGTTGCTGTGTGTGCCCCCTCCCCCCCCACAAAGTCTTGCTGGAGCTTGGAGCATCATTGTCACTCCGTGGCCATGTCTTCATCATCACCTGCACCGAGACCAATCCGATGGGACATCACTGGATTCATGGTAGTGGTAATTAGCTGCATCTCTACTGTCTTCTTGCTGAGAGAGTCTAACCTTTCCTTTCTTTTTCTCTCTGCCCTATCACTGTTATCAGTTGTTAAAGAAAATAGAGCTCACAAGATTGTACGGCATCTGACCCCATTTGAGTCTTAATCTTGGCCTCTTGGGATCATTTAAGAACCCTCCCCTATATTGGATCGGGACATATGTGCTTATGCATTTATAAAGACAAACATATATTTACTGAAAGTGACTTCTCTTTGTTATAGCTACAACCAAACAAGCTGTTGTGATGATAAATTGGAATATGCATCTTAAAGATCCTTTTAGTATTTTATATTTTATCTATCTGGTTTATGTCCCACAATGTTTTAAGCATAATTAGAGAATCATAGAATAGTTTGGGGTTGAAGTGACCATCCAGTTCCAACCCCTCTGCCATGGGCAGGGACATCCCACCAGAACAGGCTGCTCACGGCCTCATCTGACCTGGCCTTGGACATCTCCAGGGATCTACTGCTTCCCTGGGCAACTTGTGCCAGTGCCTCACCACTCTCATCATAAAGAAATTCCTCCTTATGTCTAATGTAAATCTGCCCCTCTCCAGTTTATACCCATTGTCCCTAGTCCTATCACTACAATTACAACTGCGCTTGGATATTTGAAACACTTCTCCACATTAATTCACACAACTTGTATAGCACCTCTGCTTTCTGAAAACAAGAATAAATGACAAATTATTGTAGTGTACATATAATATTTATATTATAATATAAAAGTTTCATAAAAATTGCAACTATTGCCCTTCTGTCTCTCACATTATACTAATCTAACCTAGGCAGTGATATTTCAAACTTGTACTGTAGTGTGACGAGTGCAACTTTAATTTAGTTGGACATTTCTCATGCTTTGATTGTTAAATCATATAAATAAGGGAGCCATAAACTGATGTATAACAAGCACCTGTACCAGTCTGTTAAAAAAAAAAAAGGGAAAGGAATAATTTATAGAGGTTTTTTTATTTAAAGTCTTTGTTACATTAAAAAAATTCTTCCTGTTATTTCAATGCACTAGAATGAAATAACTCTGAACAGTACAACAAACTTTCTAGAAATGTCATTTCATCAGAGTAACCTAGCCTGGGGACTGGAAGGTTTGCTTTGGCTTTTGTTTCATTCCAAAGATAATGAAGCTAACATAATATGGAAAAGGTCTGGCAATATTATATCTAAAAAGACATCACTGGTTTATACCAAGAGTCACGTGTTTATGTTTAAAAATATACTTAAAAGAAACATCCTTAATGAGCAAATACACAAGGAGAATGATGGAAGAGTTTTTTTATATATCTAAGCAACCACTCCACAATCACCACTGCCTAGCTTCATCCTTGAACGTGATTTTCCATCTTTACCAAAGATAGGAAAGACAGTAAAATGATCTGAAGTCAAGGCAATTAATATCAAAGATATTAGAAGCTATACAAGGTGGTACAAGGCCACCAGCATTTTTTTTGTAAGCATGATATTGAAGTACTTGAAGGAGGCCACTGAAGTGGCTTTGGAGAGTTCAGCAGCAAGCTCCTTTTACTAAGAAAGATAAAATGGGGAGAAGTCCAGTTCGTGTTTGCTGGCAAACTTAGTAAGTGAACCAGGAAGGTCAACAGTACCATCTGACTAAGCCTAGTGACTGACATTGTGATGGCAAATGGCAGGTAACAACCACCAAGGTTCTTCACAGCCTAAGGAGTTTATGTTTGGTCTGTCAGTGAAAGGGAGTAATTCACCAGTGATTGATAAAGAGATCTTTTCCATATGAAGAAGGATGGTTCACAAATCAGTGACAAAAACTTAGTGTTGGCTGCAGGGACAAGCTCCATTATCTTCACATCCCGTCTGTAAAAGGAGGCTTCCTAATCTTTCAACATTCTTTTTTTGCAGGGAAATGTTACTGTTTTTACTGTTCCTGAAAGTGACCAGAGACATAAAGACCTAGATAAACAGGCAAAAGACAATTGGGTTGGTTTGAGTTGGGTTGGGTTTTTATTGTGTGGGATTAATACTCTGGTTCCTTATCTCACTAATTTAGCAGTCAATAGCAGTTAAAAAATAAACCACTACTTTGACTATGAGATACAATTATTATCTTAAAAAGACCTGCCATCTCTATTTTTAGAGTCAGATGTCTTAGACATCAAAGGTTTTGCCGCAGAGGTTGATGAAATCCACAGGCTGGTGGATTTTACCCTCATGCTCAGTGAGCTGTCTTCTACCCCACAGGATCCCAGTTAGGTAAGGGTTCTAATAAATCCTACTGGGGTAGCCCAACTATAATTAAAGTTTTCAGATGAGAACAGGACTTGGGTGAGCCAGTAATGTGCGGCTTGATAACTGCTGGGAAGAAGACATGCCTAGGCCAGGGTGGAAAAACAACCATTAAGATCCTTGAGAACTGCCAGTGTTAAAATGATGCATCTAAAAGAGCATGAATCCCCACCTCACAGAGAAAAAATCAAAAAACCCCAACAAATAACATGCCATCCTTTCCTGTTAACACAGATCCACCACAGGACAATATTTGTTTATCAGGGTGTTTCTTTTTTCTTCAGAAGACTGCTTCTCTACTTGTAATAAATCTTGTTCTTAGGTGGTTTATTGGTTTGGGTTTTGGGTTTTTTTTAATTAGATCCTCTGACAGAGAGTGCTTAGCAAAGGAACCATCTTGCTGTTTAATAATTTTCTTTTTCTTTCTTTTTTTTCAGATTCTTCATCCATTGTGTGGCCTCACACTTCTCTGTATTGCATTGCACACAGAATATTCTGTTTCCTCTGAAGCTTTTTTATTATGTGCATCACCGCATAAGCATTTCTAGCTTTCACAAATTTACATGCAGCCTTGTGAGATGTCCTCATTTTACAGAGAAGAAACTGAAGCAGAGTGTCTTGACCCTAAAATACTTACTGATTCTGAGTGTGTGAGGTTCTTCTGTTCCTACATCGTTCAATTTTTCCCTCTTCTGATCTCCAATTATGTTGTCTTTCCACTTCTTACACTACAGGCTTTACAAGACCGATAGCCCTCCTCATCTTTGTGCCTTGTCAGTGCTAAATAAACAAAGCAGCATGATAGAAGATCATTTTTCCCCACACAGATTGAGAAAGAATTCATGGTTCTGGCCATTTTGCCAGGCACATGTCAAGTTAAACAACAGTTAGTTAAACAGTTTGGCGAAGAGAGGAAGTTTGGACTCTCAGTACCTTTTCTTTGCCTCCACTTTTTCAAAATAATTCTCTAATCAAGGCCATGCAACACACAGCCAGACTGAGTTCACAAGGAAACTTCTTTAGGGACTATGTGCTCTCCAGCCCACAAGGACATGTGGGCTGCAGACTAAACATAACAGATATGTGTCTCTGGCACTGCAAAGCCAGTCCAGTTTCCAAAGCTGAATGTCCTGGAGGCTCCAGCCTCTGTGCAATGTTAAGTGACCCAAAATGCAGAAAAAAACAACATGTAATTCATATTATTATTTATTGTATTCCAAACGTCCAAGTTCAGATTATAAAACCCTGAAAAAAATGCCTTAGAGTGCAATATCCATGCAGGGTCAGGCAAATGGCTTTCAACATTGTCCCTGTGGGCAGCCAGGATATGATACCTAGGAAAAAAAAAATAAGGAAACAGCAAATGTCTTAGGGATGCAGAATGATCTTCCAGCATCACACTATTTGTGGTCCAGTGAGTTCCTAAGAGTCAGTCCATGGTTTTAATCCTTGTAGTGTTTTTCTCTCCACTGATTGTCCATCATTTTAAGAACCTTATAGATTTTCAGTGTCTACTGCCTCCACCTGTAAGAAATTCTGCTGCTGAACGAATATTTTCTTCTGCTACTTAAGACTGCTTACCTACCCATTTCATTTGACATCTCCTGTTTATCGTTTTAGAAGTACAATTGTTCTGTACTAATTGTTAACAAAGCACTTGGTATTTTGAAGACCAGTATGTACCCTCCTCCCCAAAGGTGTGTTTCTTCCTGGACAATACCTCCTAATTCAGCTTTTCTTTCTCAAACCTGAATCACTTTGGTTGTCTCCTCTTTTGCTCTTCTAGTTGTACTATAACATTTTGGAAAGGAATTAACGTTGTTTGTGTAGCACTGGTTCAACAGATGCCTGACATTTCTTCTGGAATCTGTAATTCCAATATGTGTAAGTAACAAAGTTTTACGTAGAGGAAACTGAGAATTTTAGAAATAAGTACAATCTAGGACAGTTGTCAGGATTGCTCAGAACAGGACCACTTAAAAATTTTATGAATGAAAACAAGAAAAAATGCTGCAAACTAAACATACAGAGAAAAAAGTTTACTAGAAAATGTAAAAGAATAATCACAGAATCATAGAATGGTTTGGGTGGGAAGGGACCTTAAAGAACATCTAGTTCCAATCCCGCTGTCTTGGAGAGGGACACCTTCTACTAGATCTGGTTGCTCAGAGCCCTATCCAACCTGACCTTAAACGTTTCCAGGAATGAGGCATCTACCACCTCTTTGGGCAACTTGTGCCAGTGTTTCACCACTCTCAGCATAAAAAAAATTTCCTTATATCTAGTGTAAATCCACTCTTTTATTTTAAAACCATTAACTTTATCTCTACAAATCCTGCTAAAATATTTGTCCCCATCATTCCTGTGAGCCCCCTTTAAGTACTGAAAGGACTCAATAAGGTCTCCTCAGAGCCTTCTCTTCTCCATGCTGAACAATCCCAACTCTCTCAGCCTTTCTTTTTCCAATTACCAGGGTCTTCACCCGACTGCCACAACTTTTCAAAAATCATGATGAGTGACTTGACAACTACATCAGCCAGTTTCCTCAGGACATTGTTTTATCTTTTCAGGTCCCATAGATTTATGTATATTCATGTTCCTTACATGGTCATAACCATGGTCTTCTCTTACAGAGGGAGGGACTGTGCTTCTGTAGTCCCCAACTGTAGTTCAAATGCATGAAACAAGATGAACAATGGAAGTAAAAAAATAAAAACTAGGGGAGTTGGGTTTTTTTTTTAATGTTGACTAAGCTAGAAAAGATAAGATTATTTGAATTCACTAAAAGATGCAGTGACATGAGTTATAAACATTTTGTGTTATGTTGAGCAAAACAGTGAGCAGTGTCAAAAAGTATCTGAAAGTAGAAACAAACTATGGAAAGAGACTTTGAAAAAGGATGGTATATTGGGGATCTCCTGAAAGGTGCTAAAGACAGTGGTAGAGAAATAGTACTGCCAGCTTGGAAGAAGTTGTAATATGACAACTTCCAATCACATAGTTCCACAGAAGAAAGATAACTGAATGCAGACTGGGAAAGAGAGGAAAATAGATATGATTTAATTATCTCAACAGAGCTGGCTTTAGCCACATCTGAAGACAAACAGAAGAAAGGTCATCTGAAAGAATGTGAAGCTGCTAAAAAACAAAGGAAAATGGTAAACAACATTTTAACAAAATGAGAAATGGGAATAAGGAGAGGAAGAACTTCCAGTCCTTGTCCTTATTAAATGGGATATTGTCAAGTTTAATTCTGTGAAACATTCAAACATAACAAACAGTCCACAGAAAGCATAAAAATAAGGATCAGACTGCTGCAGAAGTTCATAGAGTGAGTCATCAGGCCTGGTCCCTAAAATCAATCAGAAGTTGCTTGCAGGAGGAAAAGACTTTGAAAGGCTGCAGCAAAGGCACCTTAAAGGCTGCCTTGGACTTCTGTATCCGGGAATCTTGCAAAGGCAGCAACCTGTCAAGCACTGCGAGACCATTAAGGTCTACAGAGAAATATTTATGCTATAATCAGTTGTTATGAAGCCATATAAAGTTTCACAGGGCAAATCACATTGGAATGGCAGAAAATCATATCACACTGATGCAATTGACATTAGGTCTTCCTGCAACACAACCAACCTTCACTGCATTTCAGGATGCAGTTCAGATCCAGACAAAAATGGTGGGTTTGTCCTCACAAAGAATAAAACTAAGAGAAGTCATTGTATTACAAATTTTGGTTGTTATGGAGGAAGGACTGAGAGTTCTATGGAACTGTTCTGAATCCCCATTTGCTTTCAATGCCATTGTATAAGCCTCATGAGCAGATGGAAAAGAAATTAAGGGCTGGAAACCTGCAAGTCTGAGTCTGCACCAAGAGTCAACTGGGACAAGATATCAGCAACATGTATTTCTGCAATTTATGCCTTCTTATTTCTAGGTTTTCTTTTGAAATAGCGTTTCTGATTTCATAGTCAATGACTGCATTTCTTGCTTTGCTGCAAATCAAATTTACTGTTTGCATTTTGAGCATTTTAAAGTGAATTTAGGCTATTCTGACCAGTAAAAGATATCTTAGTTTTTTTGGGGGTGCAGCCAATTGCAATAAAATATTGCTATAGATATACTCTCCTTCTGTAACTGCCACTCTGTGCCACATCTTTGTTGAAGTGACAGAGGAAACAGCCAAAGCACCAAGTGGCAAGAATAGAACCAGGACACGGCAGAAGGCAACTAACACCTTTTTGGAAAAAAATGTATCCGTCAAGAGTGAACAGCAGGAAGAACAAAGCAAGTGATCTCCTTCTTCACACTGCATAAGAGTGTCATAATACAAAGTGCCCATAATGCTCACCCTAAGGTGTTGTAAAGCACTTTATGCTCAAAAAAACTTGGTAGCTAATGATACTGGCTACATATCAATATGCTCAGTGTCAACAGGGATTCCTACAAATGATTACGCATCACTTTCTCTCCCAAAAACATGCTTTTGAGGAAACACCTTTTTTATCATTATTTGTGTCTTCACATTCTTCAGACATACAGGTTTCAGTGGTCTTTTTCCACTCTGTTTCCACAGCTGGCTCCATTCATTTAAGATTTGCTGTGAAGCATTGGAATACTTTGCTTCTGATTGGAAGGAGAAAAGGCTTAAATCTTAAATCCCAGTTTACAAAGGAAGATCTCTGACCAATCATTATTTGAGAAAGATCTCTCATTTACAGAGATCCAACTGAGAAATTCTTTCAAACCTAATGTAGCATAGATTAGGGATTTTAAAAATTGCCAACATTTTAAAGACAATATGCAATTAAGGTTATCCTGCCTTACTTTCTGAGTATCACAAGTTAAAAGGGCTTTATCCAGAAATTCCTACAGTGACCATATAGAAGAAATACTCGATGCCAAACCATTTTTCTTAAAGATGCCCACTCTCATGTAAACATATCTCAAGTGATAAATATATTCCATAGCCATCGATAGTAGTTCTTAGTCATTTATTAATATCTCTATTCAAATATTTTACTCCATTCTCAATCTGAATTGATATGTCATCAGTTTCTAAAGATTGGATCTCTGACTTTGTTCTCCTAGATCAAAGGGTGTGTACCATCAGATTTCTTGTTTTCTGTCAGTACATTAAAAAATACCTTCATCAGCTTTGCAATATTTCTATTTGTAAACTATTTAGGCTCAATAATCACACCTGAAACTAAACTTCAGTTCCCACATTTCTTTTCAGAATGTTTAGGATTTACTTGATACTTCTGTTTGAAGCGAAAACAGTTCTGGACAAAATAGTCCAGTAGTGGTCTTCTCCGCTCTGAACAGGACTCTTAACACCACCTCTTTAACATCAACCATAGATGATGTTCCTCTGGTGATAGATCCAAGTACTGAGTTTATCTTCAATGACACCATCACATTTGAGGTTTGCATTTGATTTGTTAAGGAACATATCCCTGCACCTATCTTGGAATCACTTTTCCAGGAAACAGATCCATATGTAGACACCCTTTTTCTCTGGCATTCCTTATAACTTATTAAGAAGTAAAATCTTCATAAGTACAGTCCTTATCAAGCTGTAGAAACCTGTTTGCATAATTGATCTGTCCTCCATTTGAGAACTACCTGTGTGTTCATTTTATGTTTTCTTTTGAACCATTAATAACCAGCTCAGAAGCAGTGGGCCAAGACCATCATGAGGAAATGTCAGACGTTTGCTATTTTGTTTTAAGAAAATAATATTTTTATTATTTAATATATGCTACACTTATGCACATATGAGTGTAGTTTCTTAACTTGTCCTCAAGCAATTCAAATTTACCAATAGATTAAACATAATTGGTATTATCGCTTTCCCAGAAACAGTCATAACAAGTTTATAAACTTGCCTACTGAGCAACATTGAAGACAAAGTTAAGTGCTTAAGTATCTGCACTTCAAGATTTAGGATGTTTAGATACTACTGTTACTTGAAGTTTAAATATTATTATGAAGTTTTAAAACTCAAGTTGGAGAAGAAGCACTAGCCAAAGAGCCGAAGAAAAACATCCTTTAGTAATTCCAACGGAGATAAACAGACTGAATAACCAAGTTTTAATATTTTTTTTTCCTGGCAATATGTCTTGTTTTTAATTTTCTAGACTAACTTTTTAAAAAAAATACGTCTGTCTGGAGAGAAATACACATGAACCTAAGGGAAAAGAAGAGGTACTCAAAACAGTAGCACAGCATAAAATTTTCAGCCACTGGAAGGGGATGACCTCATTCTAGTTTTGCCTGAGTTGGCAGGTTCAAAGAAGTGAGCAGGTCATGAATCTCTTCCAGAAATTCTTTGTAAAAATCAAATTCACCATTAAGAGGGGTAATGTAATTCCTCTTCCTCGACATTAATATAGTGGATATTTTGGAAGTTTGCAGTGCCCCAAAAATGAAAAGAAACTGTAGTGTAGTTCTCCCATAGAAACATTAGCCACATCGTAGAGGAACATATCACAGTATGCACTGTAAGCAATAAGAGAAATTATCCAATATATTTTTTTGCAGTAGAGAAAATTATGAACAAGGTAGAGCAAATAAATTCACTCCTGAATGCACAGTCTTCTTAAGACACTAATTAGCAAGAACATGAATTTTAATTTCTCTTCTAAGAACTAAAAGAAAAAATCTACTTTAACTTCAAAAATGAGACTAAAATTAAAGGTATCTAATCTAAAAGCTATTTCCTAGTGAGATTGTCTCTGAAAGTTCATCTTCTGTTCTTCATGTCCTTGTTTTCTGTTCTCCAGCTTACTAAGTATCCTAAACCCATGAAGCTCCATGCAGCAGTCAGCTTTAGTGAATATCTCTCCACAGAGTCAATCTTGGCACATTGATTGAAGCCCTAGCTTATGTCTAAGTCTGTTTTCCTCATAATTGTTTCTTCATTTTCAGCAAACAAACTGTATCGCTCTCCTGCTTCCCAATAAAAAAACCTCAAAGACTAACCAGGACTGCCTTTCAAGCAAACTGGGAGAAGGCCATACCAGACACTCTGTGAAACAGACTTCTTAGCTGTAATTATGCACATCCTGAACTAATTCATCTGCCTATATGCATTGATTCCAGCACAAAGCTATTTCCCCACCCAGCAGGGACATAGGTTTCTTATTTTGTAAAGGAAATGAGAGGCACAGAGGTTCCAGACTGCAGTGGGTCTATGTCTCCCTCCTTGTTGCAGTGAGGCATAGGTACACACGCACACAGAAGTTACATCTCTCCAATGTTTTAACAGAAAATACTAACAAACATATTTCCACAAAATATTTTAGATTTTCTATTAATACTTTCTGTCAAATGAACAAATTCCTGGAATGGTTTATTTGGGGTGTTTGGGTTGTGAGTTGTATTTTTATCGAGACAATATTTTTGTGTCAGCTCTTTTCTTGGCAGCTCTTTGCAAGTGAAAAAAAATGTTAGAAATTTAGGGAAAAGTTTGTAAGGTTGGAGCTAAAGTCTGTTGCAAATTTTTCAAGCCTAATCCCAAATAATTTCATGAAACTCAGTCATGTTTCTCTAGATTACTGCAGTGTAAGTGAAATTCAGTTTGGTTTCAAATGTCTATGTGATGTTTGCAGTGTACAGGGATGCTTCTGCAATGAAATATCTCTTTCCTTTGCAAAAAGGGTTTATGCTTATAGCAAGATAGTGTCTGAGGCGAGTATAAAAGGGCTATGTATCCTGATCCAAAGTTGGTGTGACAAGCTCTCTGTGTGTTTGCATACTAGCTAACAAATTCTGAGGTTCTTTTTTTCCTGAGAATTTTAAGTACTTCAGTCATCATATCCTCACTTCTGATAGTGTAAAACAGCCTTCAGCTACGAGGTGCTGCATGTCATGGAAGAGGTTTATATTACACATATGGTTTCTAGGTTACATGAGCTCAGTAATGACCGTGAATCACTTCCTAGTCCATAAACTACAAAGCATTATGGTTTCCTCCAGAGAAAACAGAGAAAAACTTATGCATAATATTTTGCCTTGTTAAAATGTTTTTCCCAAACGAGCAATAAGACAATCTTGAGAAGTGACAGAAATGAGGAAAACGTTGCATTCCCTTTTTGCCTTTGCTTCAGAAATAGCAACTGTGCCAAAGACATGAAGGGATGACAAGTGTTTAAAAGTGGAAAAATTAGCAGATTTAGGTTGCTGTAATTCAAACAGTACCAGAGGAAAATCATAACTACTGTTTACAGATACAAAAATTATGAATATGAGTGACTGAATTTTATCTATAATGAATTGTACTGAGAAGCATGATTAGTTAATTGTGTAATGGGACAGAGATTGTTGCTTCCTATATGCTCCTGAGCAGCAAGATGCCAGGCACCTTGATATACCCTTGCAGGAATTTCTGTGTTATCACCCGCTGAGTTACTTCGTAGAGATGCTGTCCTTCTACCCTAATCTTGCAACGATCTAAGAGTGGGTATGGTGTCACTTCCACCTCTCTGTCTGTGACAGAAGGAGGGGTTATGCCTCAATTTAAAGTTGGCAGAGCCATGGCCAAACGTTTCAGCGCTTAGCCCAGGATGTTTATTTGTCTTCCTCCCACCGCTCCAGCTTCCAACCCTGTTGCTCTTCTTCTGCCAAGTAGATGCTAGGGCCATTAATGCATCCCTGATACTCCTTCATGCATACCAAAGAACACTTTTGCACTGACCTGAATATCACTCATATCTCAGGAAGATATCATTAACTCTAATTTGTCCTGGGAGTTCAAGCTACATTTTATAAGCTCTAGGAGGACTGTAAGATCCTCAGCATTTAGAAAAAACATGTTGTCTTGGACCTATGATGCACATTTTCATGGAAATTCACTCCGTACTTTACTGTGTTTCGATTTTCTTTTGTTACATTTCCAGGCTTAAGATACTATGAACAAGATTCTACTTTCCCTTCAGCAAAAGTTTGTTAATACAGCATTTTTAATGGGTCCATTCTTGGCACATCTCTGGGGTTTTATGTTTGCTTTTAAGGGTTTATCAACAAAAAGATATTCCTGTGAGCAGTGATATCCTTGTGGTGTCCTCTGTATCACCAGCTTATAGGCTGAGTTCAAGTACAGGCAAAAATATAGAGGTGGAAATATCTCAAAAGTCTTTTTAAGTTTGTTTCTTTACAGTAGCTAAAAAGCAGAAAGTTCTGTTGATAAGCAAAGCTTCTTCAACCACAAAACATAACAGTCAGATTCCTGTATACTGAGGTTAATTCTTGGTGTGACTCTGAAACAAATTATTTCAGGTTTGTGGAACTTAATTGGTTCATTGCATGGAAACCAGAAACAAAATAATTCTGGCTTTGCTTTTAAAGGAATGTCAGATCCTTGACCATAAAACTCTGCAACTACTTAGCATTCATGATTTGAAAAAATTTAACTGTCCTATCATGGTTTGTTTATGATATACTTCTTCATCATAGCTCGTATTAATATTTAAAGAGATGCTGCTCACTTTAGCAGATAGTCATAAGTTAAATTTTCTTTTTTGCCTATGTATCTACAGGAGACATTTAGGACAGCTAGCATTTTTTTCTTAGTAAATCATTGTCCTGGCTACATTGCTGCTCTAATTCTTCAAATGCTGCAAGAAATTTCTAGAAATTGTAGCCTTCTAAGAGGCTGGCAGGCAGGAAAGAATTTTTAAGATAAATATCTGTGAAAATAGGTACAAACATCTATTTGGAGCAGTGAACATAATTTTACTTGATGTTGACTTATTACAGAAATGGTCTTGAGCTGTACCAGTGGAGATACAGATTGAATATTAGGAAAACTTTCTGCACTGAAAGAGTTATCAAGCATTAGAACAGGCTGCCCAGGGAAGTGATTGAGACACCATTCATGGGGATATTTAAAAGTCATGTCATATGGTGCTTAGGGACATGGTTAAGTGGTGAACTGAGCATTGTTCAGCTTGTGGTTGGATTCAGTCATCTTAAAGGTCTTTTCCAGCCTAAATGGTTCTATGACTCTATAATATCCCAGTGGACACAGTCTTACCACCACAAAATAATCGAAAAAGATCTCTATCTCCGTAAGTTATCCAATAACCAATAATATAAAAGCAGATAATTCAGGACAACTTAAATATTTCTCATTATTCAGAGGAATTTTAAATAGTCTGAGATTTTCTGTAAGAAATGGAAGCACACAGCAGTAAACAATAGACCATGTACAAGTACAAAGTGGAAACAACAGTTGTCAGAGTTGCCTAGTATTCCTGTTCTCAGTCAGCATCAATTCATTCTCAGTCCACTGAAAAAAAAACTGTAACATGGTTGGGAGGAATCCCTTCAGTCAGTGCACTCAGACCTTTGAGGAACCATCCTGGGATGTTTATTTTATAAATTGATTGAGCTCTGTCTCTCCTTTAGATGCTACACATCTTGATATTGGCTTCCAATTTTTGGAGATTTTAATTTTCATAACTGGTTTAAAAAAGATATCGATCGAATGGAACTTGAGTTATGGCTGTTCGTGAGATAATACCTAAGATCCTACTTAGACTTTCTGCAGAAAGGAAAACAAATATTTCCCATGTCAAGGAGCAGCAAGAGCAGAGCTGCTGTATGAGGGAGAAGGAGCCACAGGTGGTGCAAGTCCCACATACCTAAGCAGAGCAGGATGCTGATAATAGGTTCCATCAGCAGTCCCACACAAAGGAAGGTAATTAATCCAGTCTAGAATTTATCTGGGGTATCCAGAGCATCAAGAGATGGGCTACAGACAGGAGTCAACACAAGTTGACAAGATAGGTCCAAAATCCAATCAAAAAATAAACAGGGTCATACATGGATACATACAATACAGCTCATGCAAGACATGGAGACACAGCATAAAGTCTAAACAGAGCAAAAGATGCATGGAGTGGAGGTTCCAAGGTGAAGTCAGTCAGGGCAATAGCTCATGCGAGGCATAAAGATGCAGCCCAAGTCTAAACAGACCAGAAGGTGCATTGAGTGAATGTTCCAGGGAGAGGTCAGACAGGATAATTAAGGCCTGCTGGTGGACTCAGACCACAGTGGTCTTTAAAAGCAGTATCTCCCCTAATCTGCAGAGTTTGGGCAAAAAAGAAGCCCTAGAGAGGGAAAGGATGAGCAATCTGAACTTGGGAAAGAGACAGGAAATATTGTACCTATCTGCATGAATAGTTCCTTGACTTCTTTATAGCCATCAGTTTCTGCAGACATTCAGCAAACAGAATTTTACTGTTCTCCAAATCTGCCATCTATGTCTTTTCAATGGCCAGCAAGATTTCAAGATCCAAACAATTAAATGATGTTACACATTTCTCTTCTTCCTTTAAATGCCATCTACTTTGAAGGAGATGGACAAAACTCCAGGGCATTAAAAACAAGGATAAAATAATTGAGTGCAGTCATATTAAAAAAATAAGAGATGGGAGGTGTTAAGGTCTTTCAATTATTTCCATTTTTCCCCATGGGAAACCAAAAATGTTTCCTGTTGAAGGGTAGCAATCTTAAAAAATGTTGACACCTGCATAAAAATGTTTTATTAACTTACAGTAATAATCCTTTAAAATGTTAATAAGCAACCATCATTTATTGATTTGATAAAATTCATTGTATTCAAATGGATGTAATAAAGATTTTATTACAATAATACTGATTTAAGTCATTTCTGCATAGTTCTGTTGATTCTGCAGTTTCAAAGGCCATCAGAGGAAGCAAAGAAAACATATGCAAACACCAGAACAAGATTTCAAGTCAGTTTTTGTGGCACTCTTGCTCTTTCAACAGTCATAGAATCATAGAATCATAGAATAACCAGGTTGGAAGAGACCCGCTGGATCATCAAGTCCAACCATTCGATCACTTGATCCGTGGTAGAGTTTAATATGCAGAATGTCCCTAAAAGTCTAAAACTGCATTTCTGGATAGGGTTGCCTCTCTGTGCTATAGTCAGCTGATAGCCTCACTTGGTATCACTGCTGGCAGTATGATTTCTGAGAGCGTGGCAGCAAATAAAAACTTGCTTTTTCTTCTCTTCTTCAACAGAAATGATCACCTGCTGATATTCTGGACTCACTGTAAAGACCACAGGTTAGATGGACTCTCTGGAGAAGGGTAAGGGTGTGTTTCTTTGTGTATTTCTTCAAACAGAAGTTGCTTCAGCAGCAGAAATAAATTGTATTTCTTGTGGCAGCAGTTTGTAAAATTATGATGGCAAGCTTGTAGCCTAGGACAGAAGTTTGTTTTCATAAGACTATGACTTCCTTGCCCCTAGATAAAACAAAGCTGTAATTCATCAAGATTTTACTTCATTTTTGCATCAATTTGACCAATTTGAATTTTGATTATTCTCAGATACAGCCTGTAAATAAATATACTTGACTTACTATATTAACAGTGATATCCTATTAAATACCTGCTATATAGCAATGCATCTATAAATCATTTTATAAAATCAAAATAAATTACAATTT
This sequence comes from Clamator glandarius, assembly GCA_033459285.1. Taxonomy (NCBI): domain Eukaryota; kingdom Metazoa; phylum Chordata; class Aves; order Cuculiformes; family Cuculidae; genus Clamator; species Clamator glandarius. The sequence goes on from JAUNZM010000088.1 coordinate 95,396, forward strand.
TTAACAGTCACCTCAGTCTTGTGCCACTTTTTCTTTTAAAAGTTGCAAGCTCATTTGATGCCATTTGTATATTTCCAATAAAAGCAGGGGCTGGCTTAAGTTCTTACTGTCAAGAGATTCTCACCAAAGGTAGTGCAAGGTGAAAATACTTTGACAATATTCTAGTTTGTTGATAATGCAGCAGAAGATACAATAAGACTGTCATGACAGAATACATATTTGGGTTTTGAAGGATTCTGAGATTTACAGATGGAAGAGCATGGCTTGAATCAGGAGGTGGGCTTTCAGCCTCCAGCCAGGGAACATCAATGGCAGCTGCTTGAGTGTATTTGGAAGACAGGGGTGCAGAGCAGTGCTAATAAAGTCCTGTCAGGTAACTACCTCTCCAAAGAAAATATTTTTTTTCCTTTATTAGCTTATATGGTCAATGGCTCACTTTGGCTTTTTTGATTGATGCCTCCAAATCTCTATGTGTCTTTTTCTCTGTTCCAAAATCACTCTTTCCTACTTTTGGTTGACTACTTTGGCACAAGTTATTTCCAGGTGTTACCATAATTTTCATCACTAATGTATTTTACATGAGAAAGTACAAAATCTGATGACACAAACCTAAAGCATAACTGCAGTCACGGTGCTTTACAAGTAAGACAACATTAATGAAGAAACAGTTTTCTCTCAGCTCACAGACTGTACAAAGTCTACATTTTGTAGCTGGCTACAGCTTCTGTCAAGGGAAAGGACATGGGAATGTCATGATAGTTTCATAGTAAGTGTCCTAAAACACTCTAAGACTGATAAAAACAAACAAAGAAAAAGCCTAATGGTATACAGACTGCTAATACTTCCCCTGTGGTGAGACATAGCTTTAATTAAAAATATTCAGTTAACTATCTGCAGATTGGAAGGAGTACTGCATCTGAAAGGTCACCAGTGGAAGATCAACAATGAGAGCCAACAGTCATGTTAAAAAAGAAAACAAACCAGCAAGTGTGTTTCTTGGGCAGTGCCTGGGAAAAAAGACAAATTCTAATAAATGATCTGCAAAGTACTCCCCATTTCTGCAATTTAAAGCATAAAATAGCAATCAAAAATAAATAAACATCACCAGCAGCACCTCAGGATGCCAGATTTCAGATGATGGAGGCTTCAGCTGCAGGGTAGAAAAGGTCCCCAGAATAGCCTGGCCCTGTTTTGAAATATCAACTCTTACTCTCTGTCTTTTTCAGCTTCCTCTTGCGATCTGCCAAGCCCAGTAGCATTTCCTCCAGAAGGGTTTTTGATAAATCAAGGAGTTACTCCCAACGGGAATGAGCCTTCACTAGGGACCAAAAGGGGCATCTGGTTCAAATCAAATCCTGGATCAGAGAGTGGGAATATTTTGTCTTAACTGATACTAAAGTTCTGCAGTTTCCACGGAACAGAATGGGGCATAGGATGCCAGTTCAATTAAGCAGCACTGTTGTTTCCTCTAACTCCAGTAGGGAAGTTCACTGTAGCAAGGCAGACACTCCTGGGAGTCACAATTTCCTTGCTATATGACCTTGGGCAAGATTCTTCATATTCTCATAGTTCAGTTAACTGGCAAGAGCTTTGAAGTCTTAATTAACATGGCAGAGACATGAAGGTGATTCTAGACAAAGTTTAATTTTGTCATTATTACTTTTGCACTTGGAGTAGCTCATGCATCTCTGCTGCTATTGATCACCTTCCAAAACTGTTTTAGTTTTAAAGAAAATATAGCGACAGTTTGAATAAGCTAGTTTATAAAGTAAGCGTTCTACTACAGCTAATCTAGTCAAGTCTACAGGATTGCTGAAAGAAACATTCAGGGCTCTAATGTCCTTTATGCTCAAGTGCTACCTCATGCTTACGCTTTCCTGACTGCTCCATGAGCTGGTAGTGCTCACTACCAGTTCTGGAAATGGGCAGGAAAAAACGCTTCCCCCCATTAAATGAATCATTCTGTTGGAGTTATAGAGCAAACAGATCTGTCTCAGTCATGTCAGCCAAGCTCTGCAGACAGAGGAGCAGCAAGAGCACTTTTGCAGGGAGCTGGGGTGGAAGAGGAAATGGCACCTTCAGCCTGGTAGCGATGAGCTCCCTTGTCCCATCTCAGACTTATGCATGAAACAGGTATTCCCACAATTTATTTACATTTCAGATAAAGGAGCACTGTGTCAGTAGATGTGATTCTTTCTCAGAAACAAGAGTGAATCTTCAGAACTTGTGTGGCCTTAAGAATCAAGAACGTTTTTAAAAACTAGCCCATGTATGCCTGCTTCGCATCCTGTTATCCTGGGAGCCTATCTTATGCTTTCCTGGGCTTATTTCTTTCAGAGCTCTTTCCAGAGAGACAAGCAGCTGATAAAGAGACTGGAGGAGTTGCACAGGAAAATATAAGACTAAATTTGAAGTCCCCAATAAATATTTAGACCATTCTTTCATAATCATACCACAGCATCAAGACAGCTTGCACTTTAACTGCAGCTGAAGAGGGGCAAAAGAGAAGTGAGAAATTCACTTTTTGCTCAATTTTCAATTGTCCATTCTTTTTTCAGTGACAATTGTTAAGGAAAAATAAATATAATGTGGAAAAGTGCTGCTTTCTCTTTCAAAAAAACCCCAAAACAGCTGGGTAGTTTTATCCTCTGATCATTATCCCATTCAATCCTGATGAATCATTTTCCAATAAGAGGGAGAGGGCAAAGTAAAGCAAAGAGAAAAATTTATAGTTTAGTACAAAGAAAAAAGTGTCCCTGTTTTCCAATTGGCCTGATGGAAAGAGGAAAACATAATTTCAAAAGTTGGAATTTTTTTACTCAATCAAAACTATTTTATTCAGACCTGGACTTCTGAGTATTCCAAAGTCATCTATTAGGAGAGACAAGAAGGAAAAATTTCTTCAGCAGTTGTTTTGGTCCAAGGCATATTCATGTTCTATTATCACCTTTGTAAAGTAACAATTTCCCAGATAAAGAGAAAAAATTCTTCTTCATCTTCTTCCTCTGATTTTATTGTTCCTTGAAATTCAACTTAGCTCCTACAGCTATTGATGAATCAGATTAATATATCGATAGTGCATAGGCATACTAACATATGTATCCCTTCCTTCAGCTCTAAATTTAAATAAGAGTTATGATTGGTTATCCTGTTTTATTTAAAAATTAGAAATAGTCCCTTCTCGTGATCTGCCTTGGTTTTAGAAGAAGCCTAATGAGACTTTTCTTCTGCTTGTTCCCACCCTTTTTTGGATTCCTCTGTGGCTGGAACTTGTCATGTTTGTTATATAATAATTGAGTAATCTTCTATTTTTACCACCCTTAATCCTTATTTTCAAGGTTGAGCTACTAAGTGCAGTACAGGAAAAAAAAAAGCAAGCCCTCAGAGTAGACACACTGAGTTGATAAGTTGAAAGGTCTTGTCAGGCAACATTGCAAGGACAATTCTATGCTTCACTTTAAAATAGCAGATATAAGGAGTATTGCCAAAACGTCAAATACTACGCATTTGCACTATTTGAGAGAACAGAAGGCCTGTGCCCTTCAGAGATTTGGCCTGTCACCTTCAAAACTGTGTTAGAAATTAAGTTTAATTAAACCCAGAGGATAAATCAAGACATTTAGAATCCCACTAATACTATCAGGAATCCCTTAGAAGGGTGGATGGAAACAAATATATCCCAAAATTAAGTGCTTTTGCCTTTTAGCAGAAAGAAAGAGACGTTTCCTGACCTATATTAATAATAGTGGAACTTCAACTTCAACAACAAAAATAGAATGTTATTCAATTATGTGTGCAATGGTTCAGATATACTGGAAGCTGATCAGATGCTGTCCAGTGAATATAAGGATATATCTGCTTTGTTTCTGGTGTGATTTCTTTCCATGCTGCACACCCACCTCAGCCCAGATGATTCTCTACTACTTGTTAGCTGCTTTAAAGTCCTTGCTCTCTTGCTCTGAACTGGGGAAAACCTGAAGCAGAGCTAATCAGTGTAGTCCTTACTTGGGAAAGTACTTTAAGATTACTGTTCCCATAGGTACTAGCAGAGACGTTTCTCATAGAAAAACAGAACAGGCTGTTGGTCTGTTTCTACAGCAGATTCTCAGCAGGAATATATCAGCTACTCAACTGGCGATCGGTCCATGTGCCTTTTCCTACTGTTGTCACATTCTCTTCTGAATGCTAATGGCACAGGTTTCTGGAAACTGAGACATTTCTGAGAGAATTCTTTTGGGACAGAATAGAAGATGAATGAATAAAGCAAGCAGCCATAAATACAGTGACCTTGAACTCCAGTTCATTTGTGAATGAACTATAGAATTTTTAGGCATAAGTGTAATTTTTTCCCCTTTTTCCTTGGTTTTAAATTATACAAGCTCTAAACTTCCAGTGGTAAATCAAAGTAAAAAAAAATCACAAACACAAAACCAACACTAAGCCTATTAGTCTGCACTTTGTGATAGAGAATGAGTAAATTTTTTAAACATATGGGAGATGTTTCTAAATTTTAATCACTGTATGAGACTTACTAGGCTACAAGGGCTGTGGGATCAGCAAGTTTACAGTCCTAACATGAAGCAGGACAAATACTGTGAGTCTTTGCTTATACAGGGATGAGCCCCATGCTGCTCTGATAAATTATTCTTTGCACTCCAGCTGATCAGGAACAACAGCATTAACCAGGTCAGTGCTTCCAGCTTCATTGCCCCTTCCATCAGTGAGGTGGCCCAATGACTCATAAGTATCATACAATAAGAAGCCAGTTTACATGTAATGTGTGCAGAGTGAGAGATAACCCAGGAACAGCCCCGTCCTCTCTGCAGCAGGTACAGGAGGACAGCTGGAGGCAGTATCTTTGCCTAACTCACTCCTTTTGGCACCCATGTGATTTTCAGTAGGTCCATGGGCAGCCAAGGGAACCCACACAGAGAAGTGTCTAAAGACACCTGATATTTGAGGTTTAACAAGGCCAAAAGCCGAGTCCTGCACTTGGGGCACAACAACCCTAAGCAGAGGTACAAACTAGGAGAAGCCTGGCTGGAAAGCTGCCTGGAGGAGAAGGACCTGGGGGTGTTGGTTGACAGCTGACTGAACATGAGCCAGCAGTGTGCCCAGGTGGCCAAGAAGGCCAATGGCATCTTAGCCTGTATCAGAAACGGAGTGACCAGCAGGTCCAGGGAGGTTATTCTCCCTCTGTACTCGGCACTGGTGAGACCGCACCTCGAGTCCTGTGTTCAGTTCTGGGCCCCTCACCACAAGAAGGATGCTGAGGCTCTGGAGCGAGTCCAGAGAAGAGCAACAAAGCTGGTGAAGGGGCTGGAGAACAAATCTTATGAGGAGCGGCTGAGAGAGCTGGGGGTGTTTAGCCTGGAGAAGAGGAGGCTGAGGGGAGACCTTATTACTCTCTACAACTACCTGAAGGGAGGTTGTGGAGAGGAGGGAGCTGGCCTCTTCTCCCAAGTGACAGGGGACAGGACGAGAGGGAATGGCCTCAAGCTCCACCAGGGGAGATTTAGGCTTGAGATTAGGAAAAAATTCTTCACAGAGAGGGTGGTTAGGCATTGGAATGGTCTGCCCAGGGAGGTGGTTGAGTCACCATCCCTGGAGGTGTTTAAGGTGAGGGTGGATGAGGTACTTAGGGGCATGGTTTAGGGATTGGTGGGAATGGTTGGACTCGATGATCCGGTGGGTCTCTTCCAACCTGGTTATTCTGTGATTCTGTGATTTGCTGTGGATGAAACAATTCACAGGGTTGCACTACTAAATGCATCAAGCTAACACATGTCTTTATATAAAATGCGAGAAGCTTTACAGTGTTTTAATGCAATTTTAGATTGAGATTTTATTTATAAGTTAACTAGAACGCTGTGATTGCAATCAGAAGGGCTTCTTCATTTTTAAGCAGGTACATTTTGGAAAAAAAATCAACATTTGCTTATTCATAGTCTCAGCTACTATGACCCAGAAAGACTCATGTTTACAAGTATCTGCATGATTCTCTACGCCACCAACTGGCTTTTATGCAGCTTTTGAAAGGTATCCCAATTTCCAAATTTTATCCCAAGATTAAATAATTTACCAAGTCACCTCTAACCTGAGACACTAACATTGAGCCAATGCTATTAACATTATAAAAATGCTTTCTTGGAATCATAATATGAAGAAGCTTGGGTCAGAGTTTTACAGCCTTTGCCCACCCAGGATGGGTCAAAACTTCCTTTTATTTTTAAAAGTCTATTAATTATTCATATTAATGTACTAAGCATTTATTTGTTGTATCAAACTTCAAAATCAGGGTAAATTTAGCAGATGCTCAGATAAACATCTGTAGCTCCTGTCAAAATACTAAAAACAAAATTTATTTTCTTGGAAGGTCAGCCTAAATGTCATCTTCCGCCTGCTTTATTCTCAAGATAGGATTTATTTAGAGAAATGATTCATGTGAAACCGCTTAGTGTCATAAATTCTAAATCCCAAAGCTACCAAGAGCGTCTCTGGGCTGAATGTCATACCTGGCTCTCATACAGATTTTCTTATTTGTCTCATGCTTTAGAAAGAGCTCTGCAATTTTTACCTTTATATTTAATATTAAAACAAACAAATAAACCCTCTATCAATACTTTAAAAAAATTAAGGCAAGTGCTCCTTTGAAAAACAAGCAGTTATATTATGCTTTTCTTAAAAATATCGTGTTTATAGAAAATAATATAATGTGCAAAAAGAACAGCTTGGGTAAGGCTATTTATACAAAATACTATTTTATTCCTGCAGCACAAGTTTACATTAGTCATAAAACTAAAGCAATTTACTTCTCAGTTGCAGGAATCTAACACTGATTATCAAGTCCTTCATCACCCTGCAGCAGGCAGGTAGAAACAGCCACAGAAACAATAGTTTTTAATTGTACAACCAGACTTTCAAGATTTCAAGGCAAGAATTCCTGTGGTCTCAGCATCACATCTACATTGCACTCTGCCACTGAGTGCAGGGAAAACAAGTTAGCTTGCCTACAAGTAGTCTAGCCACAGTAACTCTAAGCTTGACGTGGGCTAATTTCTCCTGCCAAGAATCTGAATACCTCCTGAGAAACAAAACAAGCTGTGTTAGTTCAAATCTTTTATCTAAATTACATTGGATGTTTTGAGCATCCAGACAACCATAGGAGGTCCAGACAAGTGAACCTTTACATAGGACAGTCACAAACACCTGGATGCTGGCGAGACCTTTTCACTTTCATTCTTCATTGCACTGTTTAGTTCTCCCAACCTGACTGTGATATTAAAGCCTGTTTGATTTACAGGATTTTAAAAATGTTTTTTCATGTAATGTATTTTACAACAATTCAGATTATACCAATGGGGCAGTATAAGAGGGCAACATTTTTCTTCTTATTTTTCTTATTTAGGTCATCAACTTAACAGGGAAGAAGGGAGTATAGTACCAAGCCCATAGGGGACCGTGATCTGATCAGGGGTTTGCCAGCATTCTTGCTGTACAAGTAATAAAGTAATTTCTGAACTACTTTGAAAGTTTGGAAATGTTGACCGTTAGTTATTTTGTATAAAGGATAAAAGTCTTAGAAAGCCAAATTGACCAGACTCAGTTATGTTAGTATCATTAGTAAATGCAAGAAAGCATCCATGGATGCATTACTAATCCTGGCATAGTTCAGTGCTGCAGCATTCCTATTGCAGTTCACAACTCCCATTCATGCACTCGAACTATAGATCAAATTTCTGTCATAGCTTACAAACCAAAGTATTTCTGGCAGTTTCCTATTTCCTTTTGGAGAGAGCTCACCAAAAGGAAATGCAGTTTTAAAGCCATCTTTGTCCACAGTACAGAATACATTCTTGGGGAACACCTTTGGAATTCATTTTGAGCAATCTTTTAAATACATGCTCCTGGCAATAGCTAACACCATGATGGTAGCAAAACTGTCAGTCATTTCTGGCATTCTGGCATGATGACTGAACTAAATTGGTTCCAACACAGAAAAGGACTCCAATAACTATTTACATTAAACAGTAATGCATAAATGAGGACATTTTGTGCAAATGTCTTATAAGCATAGAAATTTACAACATAAGTATTGTCAGTTGGGACAACATGAAATAAGCAGAGAAAACAGAAATAAAGATATATTCTAATACAGAGTAAGAGCCAAATAGAAGCTTTTTACTGACTTCATTACTTAGCTCATTGCAACCTACTAACCACCTTCTCAACTGCTATATATTAAGAACACAGATTACAGTCAGGAGATGGACTAAGAATTGGAACTGGATTTTAAGGCTAGATAGTGGTATGTTTCCTTGTTTTGTGCCTTCTGTGTTTAAAAGGCAATATTTTCTTTGGTTCTATTATCAAATATTAGCCACCTGGATTAGAATACAAACATCACCTGCATCAGTGCTAGTATTTATTTTGCAGAAAAAGAATGAGACATCAAATTGAAAAGTGATAAGAAGTACAAATCTGACTTCAGAGTGGTGTGGCATACTTACTGCACACCCTTCACAACTGTCACTGTGGAAAACAGCCAACACAAAGCATCCTCAGAGTATAATTCAGCAGTGGCTTTATACAGCTGCCCACTTCTGGCATGGTAGGTTGAGGCAGCTTACTCAAGTAGCTGGCTGAAGTTCAGTTCTATGGGCTCTAAGTGATAAGTTATCATCATACTGAGCTGGTATTATTCCAGCTCAGTGGAAACAACTTTGGCTGGAATTTCTGCTCACCTCTGCCCACAAATGCATCCTAAATCATTATCGGATTATCTGTTCTTAATGACCAATCTGTTGACCTGAGCAGGTAGCATGTAATTTGCAAATTCTGAGCCCATCTGTGTGATCGATAACAAGAACTCTTCAGATTTTTCCAGTCTTCCTGAGCTGTTCCGTAAAAAAGATATAATGATTACAGAGAAGTGGAATTTAAAACAAATAGGTTATCTTACCACCTCTGTGAGGTACGGTCAATTTGGAGAGACTGAAGTGTGAAGGGTTCACCTGCCATGTATATAAATGATATTTTTACCTGGCATGTGAAATATAGTGCACATTTGTAAATGGAGAAAAAATATTTGTAATTATATTAACATGGGGTGGTAAGATCTAGTGGTCGGACAGTCACTTATCTTTTAAAAGTTCTTATTCTAATGGCATCTTTTAATGGATATAGCTTCCTAAGCATATCAGAACAAGTAAATCCACATAAAATCATATAAGCAATTTGTGCTTTCTTGGAGACATGGAATTGGCACTGCATCTTGAATTCAAAAAAAACAATCAAAATTGATAATGGTTGATGATCTATTTGTCTTTTCCTTTTCTTGCATTGATCAAGGTCATGTTACAACTCAGAGCACCATGGATTTTGACAGATTCAACATTTCATCTGTGACGTTTTCAAAATATTGGCTGGACATGACCTGGGGAAACAACTTTTTTTTTAACTGTGGTGCCACTAATTATAAGTATAAATAAAAGGATTGTTGTTGATACAGTGTCAGTTTAAGTAAGCTGGATCCAAACCAAATATCTGAGATCAAAAATTAGATAGGAGCTAAATAGTACAGCCGAATTCATAGAAGTACTTAGCCTGCTAAGATCCATGCTCCCCCAAATCTTTACAGAATTTCACCTCTTGTGCACACTGCAGATCACTCTTTCTGAGGCCAGAAACACCAAAGACAGAGATTAGTTCTAGCATCGATTTGGAAACATTGGTTCCTTAATTCTAGCTGTAATTATTTAATGGCTTTTTTTTTTTTTTATAGGATATTCTTGGTTTGGTCTCTGAGATGTCAGTGTATATCATAGTAGTCATGCATTCCGTATCCTGGAAAATGAAGTTTAGCATAAAAAGTATAGCCCCATAGTAGCTGCTTTAATTAACTTGGAGAAGACAAGTCTACAAAGGCCCCAGTGTTAAATAGCTTACCTCCCAAAGCACGTCAGCTTATACATTTTTGTTTTGACGGTGATTTATGGCTGTGATTTTTGCACAGCAACGTAACAGCAATACTGCCCTAGGACATATGTTGCGAGACTTAAAATAAACAAGGCTCTCCACAAGCTGTATTTCACTGTGTTACTCCACAGATGCGACTTCTATAGCAAGACAAGATATATACATGACATACATACTTAGCTACCTCACTCCTCTCAGGTTGCCGCTTGTTTCCATTCTGACACTCCTTTTAGTGCCTTCAAATGTGGGAGATAATCAGCATCCAGGATAGGCAAGGATCAGTCTCAACATAAATAGTATTTCCTTCAGCCATTATATCTTTTTCTTGAAATATAACCCTTTGCACACTTACAAATAAGAAACTACCTTGCCATACCGTGAGAAAAGGGGAGATGGCCAGCTTTCATCAAACAGAGGAGGCAAGACCCTCAGTCTAGAAAGACCTGCAGTGGATTTGAGAATTTAAATGTATGCGCCGATGCTAAGACCTCAAACAGAGCAGGCTTCCCATTGTGGTAGGTGCTATTTGCATGCCAAGCATCCATCTCTTCTTGAAAGAATCCTCAGTGTAAAAGCAATCAGAGGCAGACATGCTGCCCACATCTGATTCTTTTCCTTTGTAACCTCATGAGGGCAAAATGAGGAAAGGGCAGGAATTTCCAAGACAGATGTAAATGTTTTGGTCAGCAACTGTAAATGTTTTCCTTTTATTATTAGTTTTAAATGGATACAGTTTAGATTAGCTACCACGTAGGATGCACAGTATACATCCCTTTTCATAGTGTACAAATACAGATTTCAAACAGAGATACTTTATTATTATGCATTTTAAAAGTCAGTAGGAATGCGTTTCATAGATCTCACACAGTCCTCTTTCTAGCCTGGGACACAGAACCTTAGCCCAGCAATACTAGCAGGTAGGCACAACTAATACTGAGAATATTCAAAGTCATAAAATAAGTGAACCAATATTTAATTCTGTTGCATCTTTGGACAAGCTTGCAATTAACTTCACTCAGTTTTCTTGGTTAGTTAAACTGCCACAAAAAGGCAATAACGTGAAGACACTTCCAGGAGAAGTGAATCAACCACCTCCCTGGGAAGCCTGTTCCAATGCCCAATGACCCTTTCCGTGAAAAATTTTTTCTGATGTCCAGCCTGAACCTCCTGTGGCACAGCTTGAGGCCATTCCCCCTTATCCTGTCCCCTATCACTTGGGAGAGGAGGCCAGCTCCTTCCTCTCCACAACCTCCTTTCAGGTAGTTCACAGAATCACAGAATATCCAGGTTGGAAGAGACCCACTGGATCGTCGAGTCCAACCATTCCCACCAATCCCTAAATCATGCTCCTAAGCACCTCATCTACCCTAACCTTAAACACCTCCAGGGACGGTGACTCAACCACCTCCCTGGGCAGACTGTTCCAATGACTAATGACCATTTCCGTGAAGAACTTTTTCCTAATCTCAAGCCTAAATCTGCCCTGGTGGAGCTTGAGGCCATTCCCTCTCATCCTGTCCCCTGTCACTTGGGAGAAGAGGCCAGCACCCTCCTCTCCACAACCTCCCTTCAGGTAGTTGTAGAGAGTAATAAGGTCTCCCCTCAGCCTCCTCTTCTCCAGGCTAAACAGCCCCAGCTCTCCCAGTCTCTCCTCATAAGGCCTGTTCTCCAGCCCCTTCACCAGCTTCGTTGCTCTTCTCTGGACTCTCTCCAGAACCTCAACATCCCTCTTGTGGTGAGGGGCCCAGAACTGAACACAGGATTCGAAGAGCAGTCTCACCATTGCTGAGTACAGAGGGAGAATAACCTCCCTGGACCTGCTGGTCATTAAAACCAAGATGCCCTTGGCCTTCTTGGCCACCTGGGCACACTGCTGGCTCATGTTCAGTCAACTGTCAATCAACAACCCCAGGTCCTTCTCCTCCAGGCAGCTTTCTTCACAGAAGGATCACTGGGATACACTGCTATAAATCGAGGGTGCTGGTGAAGTGGTAGGTGGAGGAAAATCACAGCAGGTGCAGAATAGAGGAGAGCAGTAGGTTTAAGACTAAAGAAAGCTTTCTTTGTCCAGAGAAGGGAAGCAATTATCTTCAGCACTGTGTAGACAGACAGTGCATTGTTACTCATGCAGACTTTTTTCAGTGTTGATAAGGCTCATTTCCAGTTCCTCAGAGATTAAGAGTCATTGCTCGGTATTGATGTGCCTACTGAAACTGTTTTATTTGTAAAAGTAATGCTTCTTAACTGGAAACAGTAGAAAGAGTTAGGTAGCTAAAATACACTCAATATAATAGAAAACAGATGTTACATGAAGTAGACATATTACAAGATCCAGCTGGAAGATCAGGGGGACACCACCTACATTCAGCATTGCCAAGTTCATATAGTTTTGTATATTATCCTAAACTAAGCAATTATCCAGTTATCTGTATCATGCTTAACTTTCTAAAACTTATAATTTGGTATATAATATTAATTATAACAATAATAATGCCCTTGTGTGTCCATAATATGGGGTTGAAATAACAACAATAAAGGAAAATACCAAAATTCACTGTGTGAACATGATCTCACTGTCTGTATCGTCAACGAATTTGTGTTTTTTATCTTGTTGCTGGACTCCCTCACTGCAAGGGAGAGAAATTCAGTGAATGAATTCCAGGTGTCTAAGCTCCACAATCCTGGCTACTTTCAGTACATAGTTGTTAGTTCTTTCTTTCTCTAGACATTGCTCTCAAATATGACTATGTACACTCTCTAAAGAGAAGCTCTCTTTTTCTTACATAAAGACTACATGAAAAGGGCTCTTTCTGTCTGGTGCCACTGATTTTAATTAGGATTTTGGTAGTGCATAGACTTCATTATTGCTTTTGGCCAAAAAAATCCCAAATATCAGTATGAACCAAGATTCAGACATGTACGTTCATTTAATTATTCTGAACAAATGAAAACAATGTAGGAAGGTTGTTTATGTTTTTCCTTTTCCACCGGGCAGCTTTCCAGCCACACTTCCCCAGGCCTATAGCATTGTATGGGGTTGCTGAGATAAAAGTGCAGAACCTGGCCCTTGGCCTTATTAAATCTCATACAATTCGCCTCGGCCCATTGATTCAAACTGTCAAGGTCCCTCTGCAGAGCCCTCCTGCCCTTGAGCAGATCGACACTGCTGCCCAATTTGGTGTGATCTGCCAGTTTACTGAGGAAGCACTCAATTTCCTCATCCAGCTCATTGATAAAGATATTAAATAGGACTGGCCCCACACTGAGCCCTGGGGAAGACCACTTGTGACTGGCTGCCTACTGGATTAAACTCCATCATTCACCACAACTCTCTGGGCTCAGCCACCCACCCATTTTTTTTACCCAGCAGAGAGTCCACCTGTTTAAGCCACAAGTTGACAGCTTCTCTAGGAGAATGCTGTGGGAAATGGTGTCTTCCATCCATAGATACCTTTACAAACCTGAAAGTAAAAGGAAAGTTGTAAACTCCATTTCTTTTACTCACCATTCATTGCAAGCTAGTAATACTTCAGAGACTATGTTTTACCTATCTCAGAGGGAAAAGAAAAATTCATTCCCCAACCCCCATTCCCATTAATTCCCTTTTGATCTAACTGCTACCATTTAGGGTCTGTCCTAAGTGCAGTCACCCCTGGGATCTCTTAGTCCTCTGAAGAAAGGTGACAGCCCTGGGGGTGTTGAGGTACTTCATGCAAAACCCCAAGAACAACAGAAACACAACTAGCAACAGGAACTGTGGCTACAAGAGGAGGAAAGGGAAACTCTGACATGACTGTAGCTTGTCACACCCACGTAGTTCTTGAATAATTTCAATAAGAACAACATCCTCCACCCACTGAGAAGAGTCTACATATCTCAAATGGTAAAATCAGCCCCTAGAAGAGGTACTCTGACTTTCAGGAGAGCATGTGCTGAACTTCAGAACTAAAACCAGTATTCAGTCTGCATGCAGATAAACAATACCCGCTCAGTTTTTCTCAGTAAATTAAACATATTAATAAGTAATTATTTAAATCAAAAAATCATTCTCAGGATGCATTTTAGGCTGGGGAAATGCTCAGATAAATGAGGTTAAGAAAACTAATTATTTTTATTTTTGCGACATACTGAAATAGTCTAGTGTTGCACCAGGGACTGACTCCACCGTAGTTAACTTAAGACCATGTCAAAAAGTGGTTTTAAATTCTGCCAAGATATTTAAAAATTGAGTGAATTATAACTCTCTTTCCATCATATTTAGCAAGAGATCAGTTTTAACTATATTTTGTTCCTGGTTTAAAAGTTATGATATTATTTTGATTTTAACTCAGGATGACAATTCAGTTACTAGAAGATTGCCAAATCCAAGCATTAAAAATACATTGATTAGTCAGCTCCAAAGAATGCAATTGAAAAAAAGTAATTAAGAAAGGCAAATTTTCACATTCAAATATCTAAGCTACTTTGAACAGGTTTTTGAGATATAATCTATAAAAATGAGGAACAGTCTCTTTTTTCTTTTTGAGGGAAAAATACATTAGAATTGGAACTTTTACACTAAGCAAAAAGATATATGTTTAATCAAATTCAAAAGCTGAAAAAATGTCAATATCAAATTCCATACAGACATTTCATGACCAACTATTTCTGCCATCACAGATCATTTAAGTCTAAATATATTTAGCCCACATACTTGTCCCTTTGAGGCAGAGTAGTAATTACATCTGAGTTTCTCAATGTCTCACAACAAGTCTAGGAACAGAATCCTGGCTTTGCTTGCTCCATGATAATAATTTCTTCACCAGAGCACTTTTTCACATTATACAGTTGTTTTGTTTTCAGCCCCACAGCACTGATTGAGTCAGACCTTGTTTACAAGTTTATTCATCAGCTGTTGAAACCAGGGCACAGGAATAACTGCTCAGCCAAATCTGAAGAAGTACATCAGTCAGAACTGGATCCCAGGGACATTGCCTTTCATACACACACTTTATCATCAAATCAAGCATCCTTCTTGCAATAAGAGGCAATAGAAAGAATCCAAAGCAAGATATGCTCTATTAACATATCATACCTGAGCATGAATAATACATCTTAAAAAACAAGATTATTTCCAACTGAAGACACAGTTATTATTACTGTGTATAGAAATAACTGTGACAAAATTGAGGATATTTAGGGAGATAAGTGGATATCTAACAGACATTGCCTCTAGTCCTACATCCTGTACAAGTCTAAAAAGGCATGCTGTCTGCTTGGTACTTCAAATATTTCTCTTAAAACAACAGGAATTGTGAAGCTTGTCTGACATTGAGAAGTTCTTTGAAAGCTGTGTACAAGGAAGACCAAGTTCAGTTTTGGAGTATTTCCATGAAATTAATGTACTCGTCTGGGAAAAGGGAAATACATACTTTAAATCAGGCAGTGCATTTTTATGGACTTAGATTTTCTCATATCTCAGACAACTGTTCTGATCTCCAGATTAACAGCTTTGTCCATGGTATTAGTATTTAAATTGAATTCAGGCAAAGAGAGAAAACATGTTTATTGAAACTATTATTTCAGGAAAGATTCTGATTCCAGGCAGTAAATATTTCTGACTCATTGCCTTAGAATCATAGAATCATATAATGGATGAGGGTGGCAGGAACCTTAAAGATCACCTAGTTCCAAACCCCCTGCCATGGGTAGGGACATCCCACTAGATCAGGCTGCCCAAGGCCCCGTCCAACCTCATCTTGAACATTTCCAGGGAGAGGGCATCCACAGCTTCCCTGGACAACCTGTTCCATTGTCTCACTATCCTCATAGTAAGGATTTCTTCGTAGTGAATAATTTCTTCCTAATGTCTAGTCTAAATCTTCTGCCCTCCAATTCAAAGCCATTGCCCCTCATCTTATTGCTACATGACATTGTAAAAAGTCCCTCCCCAGCTTTCTTGTAGGCCGCCTTTTACATACTTGAAGGCTGCTATAAGGTCTCCCTGGAGCCTTCTCTTCTATAGCCTGAACAAGTCTATATCTCTCAGCTTCTCCTCAGAGCAGAGGTGCTCCAGCTCATTGATCATTTTGTGGGCCTCCTCTGGACCAGTTCCATATCTTTGTTATGTTGGACACAGTACTCCAGATGAGGTCTCACAAGAGAGGAATAGAGGGGCAGAATCACCTCCCTCCACCTGCTGGCTACACTTCTTTTGATGCAGCTCAGGATACAGTTGGTCTTCTGGGCTGTGAGCGCACATTGTCAGCTCATGTCAAGCTTCTTGTCAACCAGAACCCCCAAGACCTTCTCTGCAAGGCAGCTCTCAATCATGACATCCCCCATCCTGTACTGAAACCATGAATTTGCCTAACCCAGGTGCAGGACCTTGCACTTGGCATTGTTGAACGTCATGAGGTTCCCACTTCTCCAGCCTGTCCAGGTCCCTCTGGCTGGTATTCTGTCCTTCTGGTATGGCAACTACACCATTCAACTTGGTGCCATCTGCAAACTTGCTGAGGGTGAACTCAATCACACTGTCTGTATCGTCAATGAAAATATTAAACAGCACTTGTCCTAGTACAGACCCCTAAGGGACACCACTTGTCATGGACCTCCATGTGGACATCAAACTGTTGACCACTACTCTCTGAATGTGACCATCCAATATATTCCTTATCTACCAAACAATCCACTCATCAAATCCATATCGCTCCAATTTAGAGAGAAGGATGTTGTGGGGGACTGTGTCAATGGCTTTACAGAAGTCCAGATAGATTACATCAATCCTCTCTCATTACCTTTACCCTCACCCTCAAAAATGAGAAAAAAAGACCTTACCCCATTCTTTAGCAATAGCAAGATACTAAATTCTAGTGATAACAAGGGAAATGGCTGTCCTGAGAATGCTGCTCAGGCAGATACTGAAGTTTAAGTAAAACAATCCTAACAGTAACAATAACATCAGTCACAGACATCTGGAAGAGTTTGATTCCATCTTCACATAATTTTTTAATGCAATGATTTTTCTGAGGATCAAACTTGAAAGCAATACTTCAAAGGCAAAAGCCACAAAACTAGTTTCATTTAAACAGTCACTTTTCAAGAGCAATCTACCAAATTTATGAGTAACAGAGCTCCCAAAACACACCTACAAACTCTGAAATCCTTTCACATTCACTTCAGTTACTCAAATACATGAAGGGTTAAAAGTAGAGATGGCCTCAAACAGCTGTGCAATGTAGAAAGGTAGGGGAATATTGATTTACATTAGCCCCTGCTGACACACAAACTAGTGCATGAGTGCACTATTAATGTATGTTTTCTTCTGCTCAGAGAGACTGTAGCATCACAAATCAACTACTAGCATTGCACCTTGAAGAAAAGAGTTAAGGCTGAAGAAACAATGTATTTGCTTGAAGATTTTTAGGCTTGTGTGATGCTTGATTCAAACTTGAGTATCCATCCTCTTATTCTAAATCACCAAGCACACCATCAAATGATGGAGAAAAACAAAACAACAAATTAAAAATGAATAAATGACTGCAGCAATATTTTATGTTCTGGAAATCCAAATCTCAGCAGAACACCAGAGAGCCCTGAAGCATTTTCTTCTGTTCTGAAACCTTTCTTGTCACTGAAATAACAAATCTACCTAGGAAAATGTGTTTCAGGACAGTACAGGGGATAGTGATTGGGTTGCCCTGAAGAAATACAAAGAAATGATGAGTACTTACGCAGGAATGTGGAGTAATTGAAATAAATGCTTTTCCTTTACAAAACAGATAGCCCATTGATAAGGAAATAAGTCTAGATTACTCCTGACTGATGAGCCAATAAAGAAATTAAAGGAAGAGCACAAAAGTTCTGAGTTTTTAAAAAGAAAGGAATACAGCACTTTTAGCTAGTGAAAAAGTATGAGTTACTAAAATCATGAAATCCTTTGGAAAAAAGAAGAAGATAAATCAATGATAATATAATCCAATGAGCCATTGAGTCTAATATTAGAAAAAAAAGTAGGTCAATTATATAAGGAAACTTAAAAAAAATCAGGAAATTTATATCTTAAAAGAAATCTTGCTACAGTCAACAGCAGTTTCTATGGGACAAAAGTTTTGTTCAAATAAAATCAAATAGTAGAATGCTATCATCCAAATCACACATAAGTGGCCTACCCTTAGCAAAGACTCTGGTCACATAAAAAAGAAAAAATAAAAGAGAAATGCAGCATAAACTGAATAAGCATACTCATGAGGAGGAACTAAGAACAGAAAAGTGAACCCAGAGGAAAGACAACAGAACAACCTTGCAGAATCCCAGAATTATTGAATCACTAGGTTGGAAAAGACCTCCAGGATAACTGAGTCCAACTATTCCTACCAAACACTAAACCATGCCCCTCAGCACCTCCACCCATCTTTTAAATACTTCCAGGGAAGATGACTCAACCACCTCCCTGGGCAGCCTGTTCCAGTGCTCAATGACCCTTTCTGTGAAAAATGTTTTTCTGATGTCAAGCCTGAACCTCCCCTGGTGGAGCTTCAGGCCATTCCCTCTTGTCCTGTCCCCTGTCACTTGGGAGAAGAGGCCAGATCCTCCTCTCAGGTAGTTATAGAGAGCAATAAGGTCTCCCCTCAACCTCCTCTTCTCCAGGCTAAACAGCCCCAGTTCCCTCAGCCGCTCCTCATAAGGCCTGTTCTCCAGCCCCTTCACCAGCTTCGTTGCTCTTCTCTGGACTCGCTCCAGAGCCTCAACATCCTTCTTGTGGTGAGGGGCCCAGAACTGAACACAGGATTCGAGGTGCAGTCTCACCAGTACAGAGGGAGAATAACCTCCCTGGACCTGCTGGTCACGTCGTTTCTGATACAAGTCGAGGGGCTATTGCCCTTCTTGGCCACCTGGGCCACTGCTGGCTCATGTTCAAACGGATGACTGAACTTGACATAGATCCTCACAAAGGATGCCTTTACACACATGCGTGCATTGTTTTCAGCAAAATTCACAGGACAACTCTCCTCTTAATATTCCATTATGTTTGGAAAAATACAATATTCAGTCAACTATCTCAATTTAGATATATAACTCAGTAGAGCAAATTTATTCAAGGCAATTGAAGTACACAGGAACAAGTGCTAAAAACAACTACAAAACAAAGGAATGCTTATCCACAGCTGATCTCATCTGAGACAGATAAAGCACTACTACTAATAGTAAAATATCCTCAACAGTGCAATTCACCTGCTCCAAAAAATCAGTAGCACTCAAATTCTTCCTGCATCTAAGCTACTCATCCCTTCTGGGCTGCAGAGAGAGGTACAAGGAATGGTATGCAGCAAAAATAGAAATGCTGCCGAATTTCACAAAATTTGAATATCCAAATGAGGATTTAATGGTGTTCAACACTGAAGGAAGGAATAAATCTTTATGTTAAGGGAATGAATTAGCTTAAGCAATAATAAGAATAATAAGATTAATAAGAACAATAAGAATCAAACCTTGGCCAGCTTGCAGTTAGAGAGAATGTGATTGTAACAGTTTAGCTTGTTTATTCTTTGAAACAAGGAACAAATCATGTATTGAAAGGACAGTCCCACAGCATGAACAAAGGACAGACCTGAGCTCACCAAGAGGAGACTATGAAAGAGATAAGATAGAGGCCATTAGAGGCTTCAAAGACACAAAGAAACTGTTATGTCCATACAAGAATGGGCATGCTAATAGGTTCCCAGAAAAACAATGGACACATAACATGTTTCTAGGATTCTATAAGAATATGTATGTTTAATCAGTATTTCCCAGAATCTATAAGAATATGTATGTTTAACCAGTATAGAAGTCACGTAATCAGTCTCAATAGTTGGACACATTAGATGGATTACCCCATGTGTACCCCAGCACTGTTTATTTAAAGGATACCTGCTTAATAATCAAATTTGTATTGATTATTGAGTTTGGCTTTTCATGGCACCAACACTAACACATTTCTATGCTTTCTGTGAAGCTGCTTTCTGGGGACAACAGGATACAGCAGAGATTCTCCATGCTATACCCCTGTTTAAGAGCTTGGTTGCTAGTCTGGATTAACAGCCCTGGTCTTGGCTGAGGGACAGTCTTATTGAAAGACTGCTTCCTCACAGAATGTGAAACTTGGTCTGCAAATAGAACACAGGAGTCCATCACACTGTTGCTAACAGAGAAAATCCCATCTATACCAAGACAGTTGGGGTTGATTAAAATAAAATAAAATGGTTAAAGGGGACACACATTATATCCAATGGAGAAAAATGCTACAGAAATAGTTGTTGACTTCAACTAAATTCTTTATCTGAAAAACATCAAGCAACAGCTCAGGGATTTTTCTGTCACACTGTTTCAGTGTACGTTTTGTCTATTATTTCTAAGAATTAAAGCCTGCTCTTTCCTGCATGCCAATACTAGCAAATAAGATATGCATCTAGATGACTCAGCTCTTTCTAAATCTATTGACATTAGGGGTTCAACACTGCAGACATCCAGATACCTCTTTCTCTCTCTCATCTTCTAAAGAGAGCTTGTGAGCTAATTGAAACCAGCTCTAGGAAGCAGAGACCAAAACCTTCTGGTTTCACTGTGGTATTTGTGCATTCATTCACAGGAAATGCCTCATGATACCGTGAAGATGTCTGTAAGAGCTTTAAAAGTAAAATGGAACAGTGCACTTTAAATTGATTGTTTAGGAGGAATATCATTAACTCTGACCTGAGAATGCCTTAAATGAGGCAGAACAAGGTTTCCCATATGGTGATTTATAGAATCATAGAATCATCAAATCACTAGTTTGAAAAAGACCTTTGAGATCATCAAGTCCAGCCATACCTGACCACTACTAAACCCTGAGTACATCATCTACCCATCTTTTAGGGATGTTGACTCAACCACCTTCCTGGGCAGCCTGTTTCAGTGCCCAATAACCCTTTCCATGAAGAATTTTTTCCAGATATTTAATCTGAACCTCCCTTAGTTCAACTTAAGGTCATTTCCACTCATCCTGTGATCTATTGGTCCTCCCTATTGGACGCAGAGGGAACAACAGTGACAGGGGATGAGGAGAAGGCTGAGGTACTTAATGCCTTCTTTGCCTCAGTCTTTAAATGTAAAGAAAGTTGTTCCCTCTGTGTACAAACCTCGGAGCTAGAGGAGCAAAATGAGGCTCCCATGGTCCAAGAGGAGGTGGTCAGAGCCTTGCTAGCCTGACTAGACACCCACAAGTCTATGGGGCCAGATGAGATTCACCCGAGGGTATTGAAGGAGCTGGCAGATGTGCTGGCCAAACCCCTCTCCATCATCTTCCAACAGTCCTGGAAGACTGGGGAAGTTCCACTGGACTGGAGGCTGGCTGATGTTGTGCCCATCTACAAGAAGGGTCGCAGGGAGGATCCAGGGAACTACAGGCCTGTCAGTCTGACCTCAGTGCCAGGGAAAGTCATTGAACAGGTGATCTTGAGTGCTATTGTGAAGCACATGCAAGAGAAGCAGGTGATCAGGCCCAGTCAATATGGGGTTACAAAAGGCAGGTCTTGCCAAACTAACCTGATTGACTTCTATGACAAAGTGACTCGGCTGCTGGATGAGGGAAAGGCTGTGGATGTATCTTCCTGGACTTCAGTAAAGCCTTTGACAGTTTCTCACAGCATTCTGCTACGGAAACTGTCAGCCTCTGGCCTGGACAGGCGCACACTCTCCTGCGTGGAAAACTGGTTGGATGGCCGGGCCCAGAGAATGTTGGTAAATGGAGTTAAATCCAGCTGGAGGCCAGTGACAAGTGGGGTTCCCCAGGGCTCAGTCCTGGGTCCAGCCCTGTTCAATGTTTTTATCAATGACCTGGATGAAGGCATCGAGTGCTCCCTTAGCAAGTTTGCAGACGACACTAAGATGGGTGGAAGTGTGGATCTGCTGGAGGGTCGGGAGGCTCTGCAAAGAGACCTGAACAGGCTGAACACTGGGCAGAGTCCAATGGGATGAGGTTTAACAAGGCCAAATGCCGGGTCCTGCACTTGGGGCACAACAACCCTAAGCAGAGGTACAGACTAGGAGAAGTCTGTCTAGAAAGCTGCCAGGAGGAGAAGGACGTGAGGGTGTTGGTTGACAGTGACTGAACATGAGCCAGCAATGTGCCCAGGTGGCCAAAAAGGCCAACAGCATCTTGGCTTGTATCAGAAACGGCGTGACCAGCAGGTCCAGGGAGGTTATTCTCCCCCTGTACTCGGCACTGGTGAGACCGCTCCTTGAATCCTGTGTTCAGTTCTGGGCCCCTCACCACAAGAAGGATGTTGAGGCTCTGGAGCGAGTCCAGAGAAGGGCAACAAAGTTGGTGAAGGGGCTGGAGAACAGGCCATATGAGGAACGACTGAGAGAGCTGGGGGTGTTTAGCCTGGAGAAGAGGAGGCTGAGGGGAGACCTTATCACTGTCTACAACTACTTGAAAGGAGGTTGTAGGTGTTGGTCTCTTCTCCCAAGTGATAGAATCATAGAATCATAGAATAACCAGGCAGTGGAACAGGTTGCTGAGAGAAATTGTGGATACCCCATACCTGGAGGCATTCAACACCAGGCTGGATGAGGCTATGAGCAACCTGATCTAGTGGGAGGTGTCCCTGCCCATGGTAGGGAAGCATGGAACAGGATGATCTTTAAGGTCTCTTCCAACCAAACCATTCTATGATCCTAGTGTCAATTATTGTTCTACAGCCTTAATATTCACTGAAGAGCTGACAGGCTTAGTTAGGTAGAAGCATTTCGTATTTGGTGTTTGAACTGAAGAAGAGCCATGAACCAAAGTTGTTCTAACCCTACCATTACAGACTGTGCTGACAGAGAGTCAGGTTCAATAAAAAGTATTTAAACAGACACACAGTGAGGAACAGGAGCAGGTGGAGCATTTATTCTGCTGTTACCCAGAATAATCAGTAAAGAGATTTCTTCATCAACAGGGATCAGCTTGCTGGCCAAGGGCAGTTCATATTTATACCAGATTTATGCCAATCAAAGAAGGTAATATGGCTCATATTTCAAAGCAATATTCACAATCCCCACTTTGGAACTGGTTCGGAACCATTTTTCATAGATGCATCTCCCACTGTAGCTGATGGAAACTTTATCTGTGTAATTGTACCAATGTAACCAATTATAAAATGAGACTTCCAACACAAGATTTCATTGGATTATTTTGGCAGTGCTTAGTTGACTGACTGTGGTACTCCTAGACATTCCGTGTATTTGAACAGACCTATTAAACAAAACAAAAAGGATATCACAGTAAATTCCATAATAAAGAGACGATTAAAACTCTATTTCAGCAGCAAGAAGAAGTGTGACTTCATACAGGTTCCCTGTGTTCTACTAATCTAAAACATAAGTGGACAAATCAAATTAAGCAGAGTGAGTCCTCAGATGAACAAGTAAGAACTGAATTTCACTATGTTCCCATCAAATCCATGTATCTGGATCTAGATCTCCAGAAAGCGTCTTTACATCATAATAAACATGAGAAGAGGTATGAAAGATAAAGATTTGGCCCTGGATGAGTCACATATCTTTGATGAAAAATTTAATCTGGCCTCTTGTATGCAGAAGTAGAATTAATTTTAGGTTCTTTTTCAGCTGTTCTCAAAGAAAGTACAACATAGGATCAAAATTTATTTTTAGATTACCTGCAATAAGTTTTAGTTATGACCATTCTCAGCAGAAAAAGCTTATTATGGAAGCTTGAATGTCTTCTATCAGACCTCTCAGCAGATTTTATTTCCACACTTGTAGAGATGCATATTCTACCAAAGACAGATTGCTCCTCAGCTGCAGCTCCAGAGTCCTACAGCTCCCTCTGCTTTCCCTGCTGATTTGAAAGAAGGCAATTCCCCCCATGACCCAAGCATTTGTCCTAAACTCAGGTACGTTTGGATCTCCACTTCCCTTGACCCTCCCCCACGTTCCTTTATTCAAGCCAAAACACTGAATAGCCCATTTTTCGCAGCTAGGACCAAGAAGACCTTGCCTAGGTCCAAGGTATCAGCCACACCAGAGGTGAAGAGGTAGTTCTGTTCTTTAACGATACAAGAGACAGAACATCAGCTATAGGAACTAGGGACCTAGCAGATTTGAACTGCTTAGCAAAGTTCATGTTTGAAAAGTCACTGTATTAAGACTAGGACTGACCTGAGGATCTCCATTCTCCATTCTGCACCACAAAGCAAGGTACCTCAGACTGCTGGCAGTGGGAATCACTTGTGCACTCTCCAGTAAAGGATGATTTTAATGACAATGCTGTTTCTCTTTCATAATATTGTGTAGGACAAGGCAGTATTATAGCACTTTACCAAAGTACTGCACTGCAGATAAATTTTGTCCCAGTTTAATATTCTGCTAGCTATCTGATTTTCCAAAAACATAACTTTCTGAATTGTTGAACTATGAAATTTCACAATCAAGAGATTAACAACTTGTGACTGCATTTCCAGAAATAATAAAATTAATGAAAGCAAAATGAAGCATTTAATTTCTTTTCACAGGAGGGATGGGAGGTTGGTTTTGGTTTTGTTTTCATTTTTGTTTTTTTCTTTTTCTAACAGTTGTCAGTGCAAAAACTTCAGTTAGATGGAAAACAATCATTGAAATGTCTGGATTATCTGAAAGTTAGGAATATAAACATCAGCATACTCATTTATTTCCAGTCACTTTCTTCCAACAGTTTGTAGTAGACTGATTTACTGGAAAAAAAAAAAAGCGCAGCTATTTTTCCCCTCAGCCTGGTACAAAATAAATTAGTTAACTTTACAATGCTGTGCATGGAATTTAATATGCTTCTGAGGCAGCAGGTACCTACAAATGAACCAGATGTTGTCAGATCATGAAGATACTAGTGCAATATACTTTTGGATGGTTCTCACTTAAGTGTTAACAGTTGGACAGAACATCTGGTGCTGGGAATTCATCAGCTATTTTTCATCAACACGCTTTCTAGCAGACTGGTCTAGGGGTGACTGTGAATGCTGATTAGTTTTCCCTGGATTCCAGGAAAATCACAACATGTATGTGGAATACAAAGATGGAAGAGAAATAAGGCAGGGCCGTGAACAACTTAAAAAGAAAACAAACAAAAGAAGAATTGTTGGGTGCTGGGAAGACCCAGGTAAAAACATAAAAAAATACCATGTATTTTACAATCAGAAACCCTGAACTGATATAAGAATATGCAAATTCACAGTATTAACTGCGTTTAGCAAATTAAAGCTCCACAAGCAGCAGTGCAGAAACATCTACATTATAGCAGACTTGGGATATGGATGTATTTTACCTCTGCAAAACCTTTACTACTGCAGTCTATTCTGGCAGCCTTGCAATCGGTGTCTTAGCAAAAAAGGCCGGCACAACTTGCACCTCTACAAAATATGGATAAATAAGGTTTGTGCCTAGGAACAGATACGTTAACACAGACCCCTGAATCAAAACTATAATTCCCAAACAGAAATTCTGGCCTTGCTGTCCCTCATTTAATTATATGGCTTTGCACAAAACCAAATTCCCTGGAGATCTTTAGAACTTCCCCTTCATCCTCTTCCCCTTCCTATTTTCTTCTCTACTACAGTTCAACAGATGTACAGATTTTCAAAAAGCTACATTCTAGAAACAGGTTTTTTTCTTCCCTGTTGTTGCTCATTCAGCCACAGAACTATGAATTCTCACTGTTTATCACTTCTACATCTCAATCCCTTCTATCCTTTTACTGCAGAAACCTTACAGAATGTAGAGACTCTAGTAGTTACTTTCCCCTGAAGTAGAATAGTTCCTGAAAGCCAACTGCCTACAAACCATTGCTTCAACCTGTGCCTTATTTTCAAAAAGCAACTTCAGCAAACAAAATTGTGGGTACTTGAGATAGGACTGACTTTCAAGTTATTAACTGTGCTAAAACACTGGTCCAGTTTTCCATGACTCAAACTTCCTGCTGGCATTTTAGAGTAGTCATAATTCCATTTTTTGATAACTTCATGTTCCTGGATCATGATTTAGAGCAGTTCTGCTCTGAACACCTCACATCCCACAATTTTTTTCTGAATGTCTTTTCCAAGAGTTTACCTAGAAGTTTTCTACTTCCTTTTAGCATTTCAAAAATTATATATTATTATTCAGCTGCAGACCTAATGAACTCCTTGTGCTTCCAAATCTGGTGATTTTTCAATGCAGGAAAAAGATTTTCTTTGGACATGTGTGATGCTCTCTGCTAACCTTTCTTGCATTTATTCCAGCACTTGAAAGGGGCTACAAGAAAGTTGAGGAGGGACTGTTCACAAAGGCTCATAGTGATAACATGAGGGGCAATGGGTATAAACTGGAAAGGGGCAGATTTAGGCTAGACATAGGGAAGAATTTCTTCACCGTGATAGTGCTGAGGCACTGGAACAAGTTTCCCAGGGAAGTTGTGGCTGCCTCATCCCTGGAGGGGTTCAAGGCCAGGTTGGATGGGGTCTTGGGTGGCCTCCATGGCAGGAGGGTTGGAACTAGATGATGTTTAAGGTCCCTTCCAACCCAAACCATTCTATGATTCTATGATTTATTACAATTTTTTTATAAACAGTGTTTTTTGCAATATCAGCATTTAGTGGAACTGCTTCCCTTAATTTTTTACATTATTAGTTGTTTTACATTAATGTTGTAAGCCAGGATAGAATTTTCTGGGCAATCTGTGCCAGTGCTTGGTCACCCGCACATAAAAATTGGTTTCCTGATGTTCAGTTTTTGCTTATAACTCTTTGTCTAGACACTGGGCACCACTGAAAAGAGCCTGGCTCTGTTTTGTTTGTACCCTCTCTTCAGCTATTTGTAGATATTGATATGATCCCCCTGAGCCTTCTCTAGGTCAAACAGTTCCAGCTCTTTCAATCTTTTCTCATAGGAGAGATGCTCCAGTCCCTTAACCAACTTCTTGGTCCTTTACTGAATTCTCTCTAGTATGTCCACATCTCTCTTGTACGAAGGAACTCAGAAGAGGACACAATACTTCAGCTATGGCCTCACCAGTGCTGAGTAAAGGCTAAGTATCACATCCCTTCACCTTCTGGAAATTCTTAGTATAATGCAGCCCAGGATACCATTAGCCTTGTTTCCACAAAAGTACATTGCTGGCTGTTGTCCTTGGTGTTATTTAGATTTCAAGTCCAGTTGAACATTCATAAATTGTTTAATTTTCAGTTTAGCTTTACAGCCCTTGATATGTCTGTAGCACAGATCTCCACAGGTCCTCCATCAGCTCAGAGACAGCTGATTCTATCCTCAGTAGTTAGCTTTTCGAATGCTTTAGGTAGCTGACTTTCTACTACATTTCCAGAGCTTGCATCATTTCTAGACATATCTGCTTTATGAAGGCAAGGTCTTCTATTTTATTAAACTTGGATGACATGGTTTGGCCATCAAGATATACATTTATACCTGGCTACTTATTTGTGCAACAGTGATGAACTAAGAAAATAAGCTATCTTTATATATTTTTATGTTAGCTAAGACATCCTGACCTCTGACCAAATGCCCCTCTGTCGAAGTTTTCTTACTATTACAGAAAAGACTTTTGTTACTGTGTCTTTTAGCCTGCCTAGACATTTTGCATTTATTGTTCTAATAAAGTATTGAACTAATGTCTTTTTTTCTCCTCTTTATGGCAATAAAAATATAATAGTCTTTGTATTGTATGTACTTCTTCCATTACTTGTTCCACATTCTTATAGCTGGGTACTAGCTCACAACATATGTTCTTGCAATGTATTTTATTTCTAGCACCTTCCTGGTTACCCTTCTTGACCAGAAAGGAAAGCTAAAGTTTCTTCTTTTAAATCATGTAGAATAAGAAATTGTGAACAAGCTAGATGGCAACATATATTTGATACTACTGGTTGTTTATATGCATCTGAATCCATTTGAACTCTAAGGATGAAGACAAAGGCAGTTTACTGGATTATAATAAGCACCTTTCCAACAGCCTTTTATCACGTTTGCCATACTCCTAAATTTGGATTGTATCTCCTCCAGGACAACAGTTTACATATCTGGTATATAGTCACTTAAATTTCCACATGGCAACACAGAAGGCATGTGGATCAACTGAAGAAAGTTCAGGGAAGAGGGTTAGTAAAAAGACAAGCAACATTTACTAGAAGACAGAAAAGCATTGAGTTGTTTTCTTTAGAAAGGAGAAACTAGGGAAATGTGTATTGACTTAAAGTAAAATAATAAATAAATAAAGAGAATAAACTCCTCTCTATGCCTACCATGAGCAAAGCCAGTATTAATACTTTAAATTACAGAAGTAGAGATTTTGTTGAACATAGGAAAAGAAAAGTTTCCTAGCAATAAGGAAAATGCTGCATAGAAATAAGTTGTCAATCAAAGTTGATGGAACCTCCACCACAGAAAATTTTAAGGATTTTAAGGATTCATTGGATATGCATCTTTCAGAAATTCTAACAATTTCACGTTCATTTACTTCATATATACTTTCATACATACCTTTTCTTCATCTGTGCTTCTTTGCAACCCTATTTTCTGTGATAAAGTCCTCCTTTTGTAGACTTCAGAAAGCTTTTTCAGGCAGTCCTATCCACTTCAGAAGACACTTGGATATATGTCTATGAATTTTGATGTACTTCCAAATTTAACATTTTTAGATAATACAAAAAAGCATTTCAGTTGAAGATTTGATGTTTGATGTAAAAAGTCATGTATTTTTCTATGGCTCTGAATTGCAATTGCAGCCTCTCTGATATATGCCTTTTTTTTAATTCTCTAGACATCTCCATTGATTGGGTAGAAAAAGATAGCTATGGAGTTGCAGCTAATGACTCTATTCTGCTACACAGATACCAAATCTAGGAGGGGTTGTTGTGATAAGCGGATTTTAGCACTCTTAAATAGTGTCAAGCCACAGAATTTTGATTGTGCCCATTTTATTTCTTATGCTTATCTTACTTGCCAGATTTTTTGCTGTGTGAGGTTCAGATATATCTCTACTGGAAGTCTTCTGAGGGAGAATACTGATGGAAAATTAAATAACTGTTTATGGACTTTTCTGATATGAAAATCCCAAGCTGCCAACATCCATCTGAATTAGTTCTTGGAAAAGAGCAAGGCTGCAATAATATTATTTTTAAGTAGTTCACTCCATGACTTATTTCATTAACATAACGGTTTGCTCTAGGCCCTTGAATGACGACTGTAGAGTACAATCTGCCACCAGCTCTATCAACATAAGTCATACTTTATTTTTGCTGAAGGGAAGAAGAATGCTGCATCACAGAGGAGTAAGTATTCTGCAGTACCTTACACAGCTTATTAAAAAGTTTCAGTCCATATACAATTTAAAAATTGTCCTAATGCTCAGCCTCTCTCTTCGACACTGGAGATGATCTTCATTTCTCTGCTCTGCCTGGTATAGTGGAAGAACAGTGGAAGTTTACCTACTTAAGCGCCATTTTTTTTCCCAGACCTGAGAAGATCTGAGAAACTTAGAAGAATCAAAGTTATTGAAAATGTAAAAAGAGGATGGTAATACAATTTTTCAATACTAAGCTGCAAACTCAGAACAAATATTTAAGTATCCTCTGTAAGTATCGACAAGACACCCAGCTGAAAGTACAGAATGTGAAATGCAAGTAATTTAAGACTTATTGTAGATTCTGCTTCTAGAAAATGCACCAATTAGTCAAGGATTGATTTTCCAGGGCAAGCAGCTCTACAGATGATGTTCCCTGAATGATCAATATATTATTGCTTACTCAGTGAGTGATGAAGCTTGCCTGCCTTACAGAGCATTATCGGCTCACCTGGAAACACATCTTTCCAGTTCTTTAATATGTAGAAGAAAGATGAGCAGGGGACATTTGTGACACAAATGCAATCCACAGTGGCATTACCATTATCACATTATCCCTAGTGGCTGGATTATTCATTATGTCACGGTATAAGTGACTGAAAAAGGTACTTCACATTATGCTCTTTTCTAATAGCACACTATTCCCTTTTCCTAGCACATTTCCCTTATGTTTGACATTGTAATAATGAAATACAGTTGAAGGGTAGAGCCCACCTCCTTGCTTAGTAATTCTCTCCCCTCAAAAACCAATTTATGTAAATTTATGTCACCTGCCCTTAGAAAAGGAGATTGTGCCCTCACTGTGGGTAGTCTCTTCCTATTTTTCATTCATGAGTGAATTAATTAGACTGCCTAAAATCAACTACACCAGGTCAACTCAACGTTCCTTGTAGTCCATAATTTTCTCTCCAACACCTATATACAGAAGACAGTAATAACAGGACAAACACATAGCAGTACTTCTTCAGACTACACTCTCTGGTGGTAATGAATTCTGGTTTAAGAAAACACTGAGCCAAAGTTGCTCAATGTGTTTTTATTACATGACCTAAAAATCACCTGCAAAGGGTAGATTCTATGTGGAATAAAGAAAGCCTGTAGTGAAGAATTATATAGCCTCAGAGTTAATTCAAGATTCAGTGTTGTAATTTATATTGTAGTGATTATCACTTGAAATGCTTAAGTTTCAGACTCTATTTCCCATTTCACCTATCTCTACCACTATCAGTTGCTACTATGGCTCTGAATTAGGCTCAGGAAAATATTCAAGTCCTAACTTTTAGAAATTGCTGCTTAGAGTAAATTAAGAGTCAATTAGAAGTCTTTACAACCAGATTCCCTTCCCTTCTCTTCTTGAAAAAGTTTATATTCCTCTTCTTCTTTCCCCAAATATTTATCTAAAACTAGTGACTTTGTTTCAGGAATATTGTCAATTTCAAGTAGGCAAAAAGAATTTTGTAAAAAAAAAAAAAAATGAAATTTGAAAAATTATTATTTCATCAAAGAAAATCTTGCAAAAATTGTAAGTGTACTTTTTTCTTTTGAAAGAAAATAATTTTAATATTATAAAATTAATTTTCCTCTTCCCATTTAGCTTTCTTTCTGCTTTGAACAATACAAAAAGGAAAAAAGCCAATGTTGTTTGCCACGTGTAAAATGACAAATATCGTTAATGAAAGACATACACAAATATAAGAGTTGTTAAAGATAAGAAATGTTCTCTTTATTAAAACTGTGGCTCATGTGATTTTAAAATCCTTGTTTAACATTGATCTAACATTCTTATTTTACAGGCATCCCTCATCATACTTTTTGATTTGTCTGATTCATCTCTGCCTTTTGTAAAGACTATCTGCTTTAGATGGTTAGCTCTGCAGCAAATTAGATCCTAGGATTATCTCAGGTAGGTTACATGATGCAGCAGTTTAATACTTTCTGTAATTTCAGTTTAAAGATTCCTTCATGCTAAAACCAGTTCTTAGATTTTGGAGCATCTCTGCAGCATACTCTGAAGGTATTAAAATTGAGTCATCCAGTTTTGCGTGTTAGTTAGTGGATAGACAATGAAAGCAACTAAGAAGATAGGAACATGGAATAGTGTCTACTTAGTACAACTGGCCTGTTGTTAACTTGCTAGGCACACTCCCTTGATGTAAAAAAGGTTAGATACAATGGAGACAATAGAAATATTCATTCATTTTCAGATGTTGGCTTATGATGTCTAAAGACCTTTGACTAGTGACGTACTTAAGATAGGCAGCTGCATAAATTACTGTTTCACTTAGTCTGCCAACAAATAAATCGGAAAAAAACCCTCAACTTACCCTCTTTGTAAAATTCACAAGTGAAACCTTAGTGCAAATTTTTGGATACTTCAGGTTGAGAGCTGGCAATCAAGCCAAGAGATGAGGTGTTTTTGGCAAAATTATTTTAATCTTCTTTGGATGTTTTCTCTTGCTCCCTCTCCTACCATGACTCCCCTTAGATGGCTTCAGTTAACAGACTGGGATTTTAGACTTTGAGGAAAGAATGATAAAAGGGAAATTAATAAGGGAATTTTAATTTTTGTTTGTTAAGAAAGTGCTCTCAAATGCTGAAGAAAAAGTATACTAGAAGGTAACTTAAATCTTTCTTTTCATATTGGTTAGATGAGAGTAGAACATACAACAAGCAAATAACTTCATATGTTACATTATTTCTAAAAAACCAAACCGAAATTGTGAAAAGGCCTTTGAATTACACAGGAACCCATGTCAATTTAAAAATCAAACAGAAAGTCCCCACTGAAATCAATGTTCTTTAAGGGCAAGGACATAAATAGTATGTTTAACTAGAGCTATAGAGAACAGCTTTAGAATTTGAACCTGCTTAGCTTTCCTGTCTTGGAATACCCAAGGGCTTCATTAGCTGTAGGGTGGCATATCCAGAGGAAAAAAAAAAAAACAGCCTTATATTTTTAGGGCTCCAGAGAGGAAATAAAGGGCACATGCCTTTGCAAAGCTTCAGTAAAGCTATTTTGATTAGAGGAAGGTTTCTTTCTAAGGAAGCTATTAACCACAGGAGTTTAAAAATGTTATTTTAAGATACAGGAGCAAAGCAGTTGCACTTCAGTGAGCATTAGCAAATTATTTCTGCTTTTAAAGGGGTACAGGGGAGTTAATTGGCTTTCTGCAAAAATATTGAAGAATTTGCTGACAGACCCAAGTATTATTTTGAAGAGCAGATAAGGAAATACACATGCATACACACAGTTTGCAGAAGTACTGTCAGCTAAACCAACAAGCATTGCAAATTGTATGTTCACAAGGTGTCAAAAGTCCTGTAAAATCACCACACAAACTTTAGAGGAGGAAAAGACAGCCTGATGGCAGACACTTGCTCATGTAATGGGTACATTGGAGGGAGAATTGAGAAAGGTTTCCTCTGACCAACTTCAAGAGCAATGTAAAGAGAAAACCAACTACTTCATGCATTTTTTACAGATTTGCCATTTTGCAGCAGATGCCTGGGGTGAAGGCTTCTGAGATCCAGTGACTATAAAGCTTTTCCTGTTAGCCTGATGCTTTGTGACATAAGAGCTAGTAAGTTTGTCTTTGCTGTTTTCAGTCACAGTCCATATCAGTCCTAGAATCATGATGTAAAAGGACCGCAGCACAAAATAGCCCTAACAGCAGCTGTGCAAAACCTACTGAGTGGACAGTGACTGTGCAGAATGTCTGGTGACTTTCAGCACATGCAAGATTTCTGCACCAGACTCCAAAAGCCCTGTAAGCCTCACTGACAGCGTTGTTCCCCTCACCAGTTTGCTGTTGCAGATGGAGATTCACCCGGATATATATGCACTGAGGATACGATGCCTGCTTCTTTTGCCACATTGAGAGGGAAAAAGGGCAATGTCAATGACCTTTTCACCAAGAACAGAGAGACCAAAAGAGCATCCTTGGCATTCTAGTAACAGAAAAAGCACATAGCATATCACAGGCTGATACTCAGGTCCAATAAGCATCTGTGTCATGGTTTTATCTATGCTCATCATCAGTTCTGCTCTCTGCCCTTCTATAAGCTCACTGCTTTCATACTGGCACTGGTTTTGTATGCAGTCTGTCTGATGCCTTCAGTCATATGTGTAGTAGAGAGTCTTCTTGTTTTGAAATCTTTCCCTTCATCCATTTTAAGCCCAGGAAGAGATGGCCAGGCCTCAGGATTCCTGCTTCAAATTATATAGCTTATTTCAAATAAGCTGGCACTAAAGTCCTAGACATGCCCTTCAGCGACAGAAATTGCTGCAGAAAGGGCTATGCTCATTTCAAACTGACTGAAAACAGTTCTCAGATGCTTTGCCTCTCATGAAGAAAATTATCATCATTTATTGTCTCTTAGCACTGTTGAGTCAATAGGCATAGCTGAACACTGGCGGTGCATAAGGACATATGATGGCACTTGATTATTATAAATGTAATCTAACCATCTGATACCAAGGTGGGCCTAAAAAAATTCTAAACAAAAAGTAATACATTTAGCTAGACTATTGACAGAAAAATGCTACAGAATGAAGATGCTGGTTGAAATTGCCTAAAATTCAAGCACTGATTCAACCTTTCATTTCTATTTATTTTTATTTTAGAAATTGTGCAGAATAGTGAACAGAAGTTACTTTTAAAAAGACATAAAAATGCAATTGTTCAGTGTGACGCTCAAGGGGAAAAAAGGAAGATAACAGAAAAAGCAGCAATACAAACAGGTAAATCCAGAGCCTGGCACTCTTAGAGAGGCTGATTGATGTTTTTCACCCCCGTCTTCACAGAATCATAGAATGATAGGGTTGGAAGAGACCTCTGGAAACCATGCAGTCCACCCTCCTTCCTAAAGCATGTTCATCTACAGCAGGTTGCACAGGAATGTGTCCAGGAGGGTTTTGAATATCTCTGCAGAAGGAGACTGCATAACTTCCCTGGGCAGCCTATGCCAGCGCTCCATCATTCTCACAGTAAAGAAATTGGAACTTCCCGTGTTTCAGTTTCCTTTGCCTCTTGCTTGTCACTGGGCACTACTGCCAAGAGTCTGGCTCTATCTTTTTGACATCTGCTCCTTAGATATCTATAAGCATTAATAAGGTCCCCTTTCAGTCTTCTCTTTTCCAGGCTAAACAGACTGAGTCCACTCAGCCTTTCCTCAGGTGCTCCCTCGGTCATCTTTCATGGCCGCCCACAGCCACTGGACTCCTCCAATAGTTCCTTGCCTTTCTTGAGCTGGAGAGCCCAAAACTGGACATAATACTCCACATGGGGCCCCACTCGGGCAGAACAGAGGGGGAGGATAACCTCCCTCGACTTGCCTGCTACATTCCTGTCGATGCATCCCAGGATACCATTTGCCTTCTTGGCCATGAGAGCACATTGTTAGCTCAACTAGTTGTCTACGATGACTCCCAATTCCTTCTCTGCGTGGCTGATTTCCAGCTGGTCAATGCCTAACCTATACTGGTGAAGAGTACTCTTCCTCCCAAGGTGCAGAACCCTGCACTTGCCTTTGTTGAACTTCACTAGGTTCTTCTCCGCCCAACCCTCCAGCCAGTCCAGGTCTCGCTGACTGGCAGCACAGCTTTCTGGCGTATCAGACATTCCTCCCAGTGCTGCATCATCAGCAAATCTGCTGAGGAAATACTCTGTTCCATCATCCAGGTCACTGATGAATATATGGTCAGGAAAAGGTCTTATAGATGGCAACACTGGCACTTTACCATCCCTAAATTCTTATCAGCCAGTGTGCCTCGCTACCTAGAAAAGAAAAAACCCCATGAATTAAAAAACAAACTCAGTCCAGGAAGAACTTCTTTCCACTCTTGCTACTCTTTCTGAAAGGAAAGAATTACATCATCTTTACAAAGTTCACTGAGGACTGGTATCACTACTGCTATTCATTCCAGACAACTACTGTAATGACAAGTATAAAGCTCCTACACGAAAAGGATGTTGGAACCATGTTAGTGACAGCTTCAATCATAATGGAGACTTTGTGGCAGGATCTTCAACTACGTGTGCATTAATCCTGGAGAGTAAAGGCCATTAGCCCTGTTCTACAAAAAAAGCTACTAAAGCTGATCAAACTCTTATTTGACTTAGAAAAAAAAAACTAGCCAATTTCAATAATACAATGGAGAATAGCACCCAGACTACAGTTTACAGGAAAACATAAATTTCCTAATGTAGATCTCTAATCCCACAACAAGTCCCAGCTTCTTAGTTTGTCAAGAGCAAACTGATTTCACTCCAGTTATGCAATTTTACATTTGCTGTTACAGTATTGCTGTTAAAAATGAATTGCTCATTTGTTCCTTATCAGTGTCACTTTTTGGCTCTCATCCCAACACAGAACTGCAATTCACAAGCTACAGACACTGCACAGAGAAGTTTCATTCTAAATGAAACAAAAATGTTTCACCATTATTATTTAAAAACCACCCAAGAAAATGTATGCATGTGATGTATATAACAAAATTTAAAACCTCCGTTTACACTAAGGCATCTCATGACACCATCTTAAGCTTTCTTCATATTGTCACATTCTTTGTATCAGGCTTTGGCAGTTATCTCAAAAGAAATCCTAAACAAAGAGGTGTAGCTTTACTTTCATTAAGTTTAAGATTTGTCACTGGCTTTAACAAGGACTCAAGTCTATAAACACTATTGAAACAAGATGCAAGAAGGCAGACACCCAGCCTTGTAACTGACTCATCTCAGATAAATGGTACGTGATTTAGAAACTAAACATCATCTGTCTTCACACTCTTACTTGAAAATATTGCAGTTTCAAGGGTTTTTTTATCCAAATATTACTGCACTGGGAAGCATCATGAAAAGCATTCTGAAAGCATTATTTTGAAACACACGTCCAAACCTTAACAGACATTTTTTACAGAAGCTATACTGAACAGCAGTTTTGAGGACAGGTTTATCATTTCATAGGTGACTATTACATTTAAAGAACCAGATCCAGATAAGAATGCTAGCAAAAAAAAAAAATCATGAAACGTTTTAATGTAACAATGCTACAATAATACTAGGCATTGCCAAGGCAGCGTGTGAAGAAAGATTAAAATCAGAACACTATTGCTACCTTAGTGGTCCAGTTGATAGGATGCACAACTGTAAATTCCTTCAAGGAGAGAAATCAGGGGTTCTCACAGACAGCAGGTTTTAGTCTGATTTTAACTAAAAGGCATTCAGATACTATGGGGAGAAGAACAGAATATGAATATACACAGAATAAAAAGGTAAATTTTTTTTTTCCTAATTAATTTGAAAAATTAATCACAGAATTGTTTAGGTTGAAAAAGACCTCTACGATGATCAAGTCCAACCATTAACCTAACACTGGTAATTCTACCACTAAAAGATGCCCATAAGTACCACATCTACACACCTTTTAAATATTATCCAGGGATAGTGACTCAATCACTTCCCCGGGCAAACTGTTGCAATGATTGACAACACTTTCAATGAAGTCATATTTCCTAATATCTAGTTTAAATCTCCCCTGGCACAACATGGGGCCATTTCTTCTCATCCTATCACTTGTAACTTGACAGGAAAGCCCAACACCCACCTAGCTACAACCTCTTTTCAGGTAGTTTTGGAGAGCAATAAAGTCTTTCTTCAGACTCTTTTCCTTTGAATTAAGCAAGACCAGTTCCCTCAACCACTCCTCAAAAGACTTGTGCTCCAGCCCCTTCACCAGCTTTGCTGCACATCTTTGCACACACTCCAGCACCTTAATGACATTCTTACAGTGAAGGGCCCAAAATTAAACACAGTATTTGAGGTGTAGCCTCACCAGTGCTGAGTACAGGGACATGATTGCTTTCCTAGTTCTTGCTGGCCACACTATTTCTGGTACAAGCAAGGATACTATTGGCCTTCTTGGTCACCTGGGTACACTGTGGGCTCATGTTCAGAGCTGGCCCCAGCACTGAGACCTGGGGAACACCACTTGTGACCAGCCAAAACTCTTTGGGCTCCATCATCCAGCTATTCTTTCCTTTACCCAGTGAAGAATATGCATGTCCAAGCCATAAGCGGCCAGATATTTCCAGACTAACAGGCCTGTAGTTTCCAATAATTATGAGACTATTCACAGCTCTTATAAATATTATGGCATGAATTTTGGCCAGGAAGACAGCAAGATCTCATTTTCCTGATGTAAATTTTATGACAGCAACTTTTACAGGAGCATAGAGTAACTGGAAAACAATTGCCTCAGCCTAAGTAGATTTGCTGGCCTTAAATAGAATAGGATCTCATTTATAAAACAGACTGATGTCTGAGTAACAGTCAACAATCTGCAGAGACACCAAAGTCACATTGATGTATATTACTGAACAATGAGTAGAAAGAGGGGAAAAAAAAAGGTGAGGGAAGAGGGAATTTCGTTGTCTGAGTGAGGCAGTGGTGGAGATGGGATAGAGTGGACTGCGTAGCAGAAGGAAAGGACGCCACGTCACAGTGTTCTGGGTAATATTCTGGTTTAAGATTCCTTCCTTCACTTTCTGCTGAATTCTTTTATATTTCATACACAGAGGAGTCTAGGGGGTCATAGTACCTTAGGGCATGTTTGGAACTGAACATATGCATTAGTTAGAAAACAGGTATATGCAACAGCACAACGTTCCCTAGCCTAATGCACTTACAGTGTTCATCTCTACCCTCACAGCTTCATTCACATCCTCCAGACCACTGGCCTGGAACACTGCAATTCTTCCTTTACGGCATCACACAGAAAACACTGCAGTCCTTTAACAAAACTACCCTCCAAATTATTTTGGAGTGAAATTGAAGTCAGACAATCTGTTGTTCATCTAGGCTGTTCAACAGACCCTTTCAGCTATGTTCATCTCATTTTCTGACTCCTCCCTTTGTTCCAATGCATAACTCAGTTATTCAATACAAATTTTGTAGGTACAGTTGCTGTTCTATTGCTGTGTCTGCAGAAGCTATCTTTCTTTTCTAGCTTAATCTCTTTCTCCCTTTGCTGTACTTTACTCTCTATAGCTGTAAGAGTACAAATGAATGAAAAAAACAAGACCTTTTCATTGTAACAATTTTCATTTGAGGACTACCTTATACTTTTATGCGAATTAAACTGAAAATTGAATAAAATTGTGTTGTATTCTATAGAAAAGCGAGCCCCTGAAATAGCACAGGGGACTAACTCTCTTACAGTTAACACTCTTTCCACTCCAAACATGCATTCCAGTGTGGCATACGGGGACTAAGCAAAGATAAAGGAGGATAAATTGCAAAGGTTACAGTTGATGGAGATGTGAGGGCTGAAGCATTTTCATGTGATCTCAGGAGCAGTACTAACATCACTCACTGGAATATAAACAGATATATTCTGTAATAATAATAATAAAAGTTCAAGATGTTTCTATTCAAAAAAACCCAAATATACAAGATGGAATTTCCTCATGGATAACATCTGGTAAAAATAACCACTAAGCTTTTCTGTTGCCATGCAGCACAGAATACATCAAAAAGGTCCAAGAGTACAGTCCTTGCACATCTAGTTCCTGAAGCCATAGGATCAAGGCAAGGAACAACAGCCAAACTGAACTTCACAACTTCTTTCCTGTTCAGAGCAGCTGGCTGGCTGAGCACCATAGCATTATACTTACTAATGAATCCATTCACAAAATGATGCAGTATCCCAACACTAGGCAAAGTACCAGAAAAAAGTTTGCAGAAGTACTTTATCTAACATTAAAAATATGTCTCCCACACCCTACCAAAGCACTTAGCAACTTCAAGGATACTTCATAATGTAAATATTCCATATATAGTACCATTGCAAATGCATTTTTAAATAATAATATAACTCTGGTTTTGCAAGACTCTGCCAAGTTGACAATTCCTGCAGTGCTCTATATTCTGTTTCCCTCTTAAGTGGTAGCAATACAACATGTTCGTTCTTTCCTCTGTAGCTGTCTAGTGAAAGTGAGGAAATCTATAATAGAGCAGCTATCAGAATGCTCTAAATTATACTATATATATTTTATGAGGCCAGGTTTTACCACTGCTGTACTGTAATACTAACAAATAAAGACATTTTTTATTGTTAATCATGATTGTTTCACAGCACAGAGAGTAAGTTTTATCTCCACAGCTGTATGAAAATAGTTGGGCTTTGGTTTTGCTTGTTTGTTTGCTGGGGTTGTTTTTAGGCCATTAGGAAGTCTCAAAAGCTCTAATAAAAATGAAGAGTAGCTTAGCTATTCAAGATTGACCAGTTGATCTTCAAGACCAGAAAAAGAAAGGCACCAACAGCTCTGGGTATCCATATTGGAGTCAAAACATCATGAAGATTTAAGGATGCAGTATCTTTTATTTTAGTGAAAGACTGACAGTTAATATTCCAATCAAAAGCTTAGTAGGCATGCTCTTTCACATTACCTAAACTGAAGGCAAATTATGACCTTGCCTTAGGACATGAGTAGCAGTCTTTTTTTTTTTTTAATGAAAAAAAAAAAATTGTATTGCCAGCTTTTCTTTCCAGAAGAGAAAGAACAGTAACTGCTGAAATCCTTTCCCATCTACACATGTGAAATAAAGTAGGTCAGGAAGCGGTCAATGGTAAAGCCTTTCAGAAAAGCTACCAGCAAGTAAAATACGTCAGAAGGAAAGAAGTGGGCCTGTAATTTCTCATCTGTGCAAATGTTCCAAATGTAGGCTGCTGTTTAAGGTAGAATTGAGAGCATTCATAAGTGAAGTGGTTACTTAGGAATCAACTTCGTAAGTGTCTCCCTTTTGAAGATCAGTCCTCAAATCAAAACCAAGGATAAGAAAATTGAAATAACAGCTCACAGAACCAAGACTGCACTCTGCTTCAGCCTCTTGTGTTCTCCTTCAGCCAGCATGTAAGAGAGAGGGCACAAGTATGAGGGATCCATGCAAGCAGCTCTTGCTTCACGCTACCCCCTAGGTACACCAACATACATCATAACAGCTTCCTCCCTGCTATCTGATTTAATGTTCTGGCTGCAACTAGGTGACCTGAGCTGCATCCTCCCAACATGCTGCACCCTTCATAGAATCATAGAATAACTAGGTTGGAAAAGACCCACCAGATCATCGAGTTCAACCATTCCTATCAATCACTAAACCACGCCCCTCAGCACCTCTTCCACACATCCCTTAAACACCTCCAGGGAAGGTGTCTCAACCACCTCCCTTTCCATCAGGTAAAGAGAGTAAGAGAAGAGCCTGTGGCATGGCTCTTCAGCTACAGATTTACAAACGACCAGGAACCTGTTAAAGAACAAACTGTCATACATTGAGACACTGTGATCCTAGCACTCTAATACAATTTTCCATTTGAGCTTGTACATTACTTTGATTTACATCAGCCTGGAGTAACTTAGAGTGGCTGCAGAGCCTGCTGAGTCAGGCTGATGGCTTGCTGATGGCTTATTGATGGCCAGGACATGCTGGAGAGTGATTAGACTTATCTATAGAGAAGCAGTTCTGCAGCAAGGAGGAAACCCTCCTTTTGTTCATCTGCACCACATGACTGAAGAAAACAAAATGATGGCAACTGGCTTTTCACTTCCACATCTTGCAAATGTGCAAGATTCTTCAGTCATTACCGTGTTCTAAATCCTGAACTGTGAAAAAAGTTTTGATTTCTTCCCCCCCACATAGGAGAAAGACACACAACTCCCTGAGCATTTCTACTTTACAAAGCGGTTTTGGGGAAGTTTTAGCACAATTTCTATTCATCCACTCAGCCATGCAAAATTTTCTTTAGTGTTTAAAATTCCTTTGAAGGCTTTTCTTTTTCTTCTTCTTTTAAGGATAAGAGTGTTTAAAGAACCAAATAAAAATCCCACAATCTTTTTAGATCAACACTCTTGAGGCTGGCCAAAGTCCAATTAGATTTAAAGAGCCATAGAGGACTGTATCAATATAAAGAGATTTAGTCTGGAAATAAACAAATGTTATTTG
Organism: Clamator glandarius; assembly: GCA_033459285.1. Classification (NCBI taxonomy): domain Eukaryota; kingdom Metazoa; phylum Chordata; class Aves; order Cuculiformes; family Cuculidae; genus Clamator; species Clamator glandarius. The sequence goes on from JAUNZM010000088.1 coordinate 136,745, forward strand.
GTCACTAGGTCTCATTTTGTTTCATGCACATCTCTGTTACATATGGCTTCCCCAGGCTGTCTACTCAAATAATTCAAGAGAGCAGTAAGGGAATTAAAATGCTGGAGTTTTGCATGTTCCCCAAATACTGCCAGCTCACAAAAACTCACAGCACACAGACAAAAGAAAAGCCAAATACAAAGCAAACATCTGGCAGCTCAGAGGAAAACTCAGCTTCTTGTGTTGGTGTTCTTGTGTCCTCCTTGGACATTGATTTCTAAATTAAGTAAGAACTGCACTGAAATTAAAGCCAGTTCTAAGAGCTCAGAAAAATGATAAATGATATTGTTTGTTCAGTGGATGCTATAGTGCCAGTAACCCTGGATATCTGGGATCTCTCTTAGTTCTGTCTTGATAAACTCTGTGATAAACTCTGTGAGCAGGGACACATCCCTGCTCATCCTGCCGATAACTCTCCTATATTATTTAGACTGTAAGTCCTTTTCTAAGAAGTTCCCATCCTAGCATATACTTGCATAGAGTCCAGTCCAGCAGAACTAAGACTCTGCAAAATGCTGACAATCATCTCTCCAAGTGAAGAATTTAAGCATTTGCTTTCCAGGTACCTAAGTTAGAATCACAGAATCACAGAATAACCAGGTTGGAAGAGACCCACCGGATCGTCGAGTCCAACCATTCCCACCAATCCCTAAACCATGCCCCTAAGTACCTTAGACTTTGGCTTTCATGCATCTGATGATGTCAGCATGGAAGAATAGATATTTTATTAACATTATCATACAAGACGAGAGGCTGGGCTGAAACAAGGAGATGGGATCCTGACTGGCTCCCATAGAAGGCACACTCCAAGTAAGCCATAGTACTGCCATATCTCCCTCCCAGTAGGCATGCTGGAGGATGAAACAAGACATAAGAAGGAAGGAAAGAAGGAATAGGGGTGAAGATAGTGGAAAAGAATATCTCACAATGAATGTATGAGATTTAGCAGGAGTCAGTGTAGTTGTCAGGCAGCACGACATCAGATGTTGTAAAACTAAGACTATTCTTTTCAGAAGCTTGGGCCAATATAACTCAATTGAATGTGTATCATTGTCTCTTTCTGCAAGCTGAGGACCTGAACTGACCTTACGCAACCAGACCTAAAAGGGCTGTGAGAATAACATAACAGTCAAAGAATGAATTTACTCTACTGGATTTTAATACATTACATAGGCACATTTTTGCACACATATGAATTCGTCAGGCCTGATTCCTCACTTCCTCAAATGGTAAATGCTGTAGCTGCAGTTATATAAGGCAATTATAAGTGGAAATCAGAAGCACCAAACCTGTGATGTTCATTTTACAGCTGTATTTCTTTTTGCTGACTTCTTGAAAGAAAAGCGTCTCTGTCAAGACTACCGTCTCAGGTCATAGAAGTTAAATAAATAGGAGAATATATTCAGATTGGTGGGCAGTCTGCGGTTGCCATCTGGTGGCTAAATGTAAATAGTACAGGAAAATAAGGAAACATTCCCTTCTCTCAATCATGCTTTCTTAACGGCATTTTGAACGAACATGGACATATTATCGCTATTTTCTTTTGGTTTAGGGTTAATAACATGTATAATACATTACAGGATTCATAAGTTATATTGGCATGTTCTCAGAAATTTAATGCTTCCAGAAATCTTCAATTATTGCATTCTCCCTCATTCTCCCTCTTGTAACTTACCCTCTGCAGACTAGGTCAAAAAAGACTTAAAAGTAGTTGCATGTAGAGGAGCAAGAGATTCTCCTGTCAACCTCATCCTTTGGCTAGTAGTACACCAATCCTACAAACATGTCACCCCCACCACCCTTTACCAGCACATCATTAGATCCTGTAGAATCAAGACAATATTGTTAGACAATATCAGACGGTGTTGATTGACTCTGATGTCCAGGAAGCTGATACTGAGGTGGCCAAGAGCATCAGAAAAGGGACTGATGATATGGACATTGTGAGGAAAGCCAGAGATGGAGGTGCGATGCTACTCAGGATGCAATTCTATAAAATTTACGTAGGAGAGGTTGTTCACTTTCATTTTTCTTTCAAACCCCTTGTAATTTAAGGCTGTTTCTTTTATATTTTGAAAATACCAGTATACAAACTTCTTCCTTCTCCACAGATTCCCTATTTCAATGCTGTCTTTTCAGATAACTTTGGCTTGTTCCAAGAGAAGAATAAGTTGCTATTGGCAACATTTCTTTTTTAAATCCACTCTGCAGGACTGTCTAAAGGATTCACCCTGTAGGTTCAGAATGGAGAGCACAATTTCTCCAAGGACTAAATGAAATGCTATGGTAAGTCAGACTATTTTTATTTAAACTCCTTGGGTGAGGATGAAAGGATTACAATTCTTGGTAAAATACTTATAGAAAATCAGTTAATTATATATGGTTACAGTGCCATGTTCCACAGGCATCCATACATATGCATAGCACCAGTTCCATCTGAGGCTGTAGATGCTTCTATAACACAAATTAATAATATTGCATATGAAATGTCACATACATTCTACCAAAAACTAATGTAATTTTTGAAACTGTTATAAGTTCTTGTCAATAGGTTTGTTTCAGCAGTCTTTTAGCAAAACAACCCAAAGTCACCGAAGGGCAAGAACCTCTGACAGAGTTGAATTCTGCGTCACCAGGTTGGTTAAGGCAGCACATACCCAGATCGCCCCCATATGCCATACATCCTTTCACTTCAGTCCTTCACCAAAGGAAGTATGTTTGCTTTGCACTTCTGGCATAGCAAATGAAACATAAGAGGAGATCTTTTTGTGTGATAATGATATTCAGCAATGAAAATAGACTAAGACATGAGTGGGACCTGCCTTCTTGTGCCTGTCATACACATACAAAGAAAGAAAAAATCAGACATGGCAGGTCTCCTCAGAGTCACCAATTTCACTGTCCTCATACTTGAAGGCTGAGGCAGTTGGTAATTTTAACTGAACCAGAGTGATGTTGGAATTATTAAGTAATCTTTCAACAAAAGAAGAAGACAAGGTGTTTACAACTAAAGTAATTAAGCCTGTGGTGACTGAAGAAGTGGACCCCACAGATCCAATTTCCCTTACCCTGAAAACTGCCAGACTCTCAACTATATGATGTGTCTTCAACATAAAATGCCTCAGCTAAAGAGAGCTTTCCTTACACTAACAGGTAGAACAGCTAACATGACTCAATTGTTGAGTGAATTTCTGTCTTCAAACAATATCAAATTCACTGACTGAACATAGGTAAACATGTTAGCACTTCTCTTTCACATAGATTTTTCAGAGGACTGATGACTTCTCTTTAGAAGAAGAAAGGGCAGAGGAAAGCATTTTTCCCCTTGCACTGCAGGACCTTCATGGGAGTTATTTTAAAGAGTTGTTTATTTCTTGCCTTGCCTTTCTTCAGCTTCTGTCTTAATCTGAACTCTATCCTTTGCTCATATTTTTTTTTCTAGAGCTCCATATCCCTTTTATTGCTGTCTCAATTGCTTTTTTTTTCTGGAGGTTGAATGAACTTCAATTTGTCCTTCACATGGTGATCACCCAAAGTTCAGGAGTCTGATTTACTTGTGTATCATTCCAATTTCACACCAATGCAGTTTCTTTTTAAAGAGGCTAGAGAGTAAGACTGCTGTGACTCAGGTCAATGCTACAGATTTGTATGCAGTTCTGAAAGCCAGTGAATTATTTAGGTGTCTGCTTGGAGGAAGTTTCATGTGAGCCACTGGGGCATTTTTCAAGGAAAGACAATGCTTGAAATACACAGAAAAATGGTGGGAGGGGAAACTCCCCACTTTCTACTGATAGCAGAAAGTTCGATACCGTAAGTGGAACTTTACCCAGTAGCATCTTTTTTCCTACGTGCCTTTGCAGTAACAGCAGTTGCAAAGACCACAAACTAGTTAGCTCATGCTGTTAAAGTCAAGTGTAGGCTTAAGGAACATTACAGGCTTTGGATTCAGGGAAGTTACCATAGTCAGGTGGCCAAGACACAGGACTGAGAAATCAGAGACCTTCCTTGTTTACTCTAGTGACCTCAGGTAAGTCAGAAAGACTCTGTACTTCAGACTGAAAAGTACCTTGCATGAAGTTATTCAAATTACCCAGGTGCTATTTAAGACCAAATATAGTAATTTCTCTGTATAAGAAAAGAAATAGAACAAAGTAAAAGAGCGTGAAATCTCTAACCACGGAATTATCCTGAATAAGACAAAAATTGAAACAGAGATTGTAAACTTCAGGAGCAAATATTTATTTCTTACCGCTGACCACAAAAAAATCCCACTGAGAATTATTAGCATCTTGTTTCTGAGAAAATGATATTCACAACAGGAAGCTCTTGAAAAATAAGCTTCATACTTCACATTACGATGCAATCACAGAACAAACACAAATGTCCATAATGGTGGTGCCTATTTTTAACTTGTTTTTAAAATCTAAAGCAACTATGTTTTGTTCACCAGCAGACTTGAAATGGTTCCCTGCCTCTCACTTTATATACTGACTCTCTTGCAGCTAAAAGTGAATATCTTACAGAATGAATGGCTAGGAACAGACAAAACTGCTAGAATGTGTACAACTGCTAGGATGCATCCTGTGATAACCACAGCAACATCAAAGAATGCTGGATTGAGAGAATACATGTTGGCTAACTGTGACTCATCATCAGTAAAGAGGGTTATTTAACAGGCAATACAATATAAGTCTGTGTAGGCAAGCACAGAAAACAACACTCTTATCCATTGCTTCTGTAGCATGCAAAAAGTAGGATATTAGTAGGCATCAGAGCACTCCAGTGCAGCTATGAGTTAAGCAGGAACAGTTGGTATGCTCAGCTTAAGCCATTTGTAACATGACTAAACTGCAGTTTATTGATTTCTCAAAGCAGAAAGGCACACATTTTTATATCAACTATGCTCTAACACCTGAGAGGATTTTCATGTTTATATCATTAATTCTGCTCCATTCTCCTTGTTTTCCATTTGGCATCTCAGTCTCTGCTGGAAGAATCAACAGAAGAATCTGCACTTGCTCCATGTGAAAGATCAATGCCCTGTGAAAGCAAAAGCTGAAAACCACAGAAAAAAATTGCCTTTCTGTAAAAACTTGTCCTCAGTCCATAGGAAGACTCAAGGCAATTCAGCCATGATGGGGTTCATTCTGCAGTAATAACAGGCCATTTATTTTCTCATCTCAAAGGGCAGTTTGAGCTGATTTAATGTTCTGCTGCCACAAAAGTGGCAGACATTTGGTGGATACTTTTTGCCTCATCTGCAGCACTCTGACTCCTCCATGGTCCAATTCAACACCACAACCCAGCAGCAAACTGAAGTTGAGAGAAGTATTTTTCCATGCATAGAGATGAAGCCTAATGAATCACATCATGAGGAGTTCAGTGAGCACCACAATTGGGAGAGAACTGACTTATGAAGCCAAGAGCAGAAGCAGCATCAAAAGCTCCCTCATGCAATCTGAACAGCCATTAAATGAGTGCAGGTATCTTTTCTTTGCTTTATCCTTCTGCGTCTTGCGACACTGGGGCTGAGTTGGTATCTGATACAATCCAGAATTACCTCAGGTCTTTACTTATGTAGGACAGATCCTTAGTTACCTTTACATTAGTTTACAGACCCTTCCTCTTTCCTCTTTTACAATGTTCTACCCCAAAATATTACACTATTTGAATAACCAGATTCCTTTCTGCAAACAGATGGATATTCACTTCTACGACTTCTGTACAAACTAGAGTGTTCCAAAATTTCATTAGCAAGCTCCAGAAGACAATATAATTATTTCTGACAGAGTAAATAATTTCACCATTCAGTACAAAAGGGAGTTAACAGGAGAACACACCTAAGCAGGTAGGTACTACGGCTAATTCATTACCGTTTTCAGTAGGGCATAACAACTGATTCCCTTGTAGACTTTTATGAGTTGGGAGAGTAGGAAAGAGGATACAAAAGGTACTCAGAAAAGAAAAGGAGGACAAAATTAGTGAACCATTGTGGTAGGAAAGCAGCCCTACCACTTCTGCTTTTATTGATAGTCACTAAAGCCTTAGCAGAAGGAATGCTAGTGCAGCAATGCAAATACTCCACAGATCCCTAAGCACATAGCATAGGGAAAAGGCACAAACCAAACACAGAAAGCTAAAAAACTTGACTACCAAAAATTAAAATCAGAGAGGTGATTCTGCCCCTCTAATCTACGCTGGTGAGACCCTCTCCCCAGAGTACTGCATTGAGGTATGAAACACCTCTCCTATGAGGACAGACTGAGAGAGTTGGGATTGTTCGGCCTGGAGAAGAGAAGGCTCTGGGGAAACCTTACTGTGGCCTTTCAATACCATGAAGGCAACTTTGAAGAAAGATGGAGACAGACATTTTAGCAAGGCTTGTTGTGATAGGAAAAGTAATGGTTTTAAACTAAAACAGGAGGGATTCAGACAGGGTATAAGGAAGACATTTTTACAATCAGAGTGGTAAAACATCGGAACAGGTTTTCCAGTGAGGTGGTGGATGCCTCACTCATAGAAATAATCAGAGTCAGATTGGATGGGGGTCTAAGCAACTGATCCAGTCAAAGATGTCCCTGCCCATGGCATGGGAGTTGGACTAGGTAATCTTTCAAGGTCCCTTCCAACCCGAACTATTTTATGATTCTGTGATTGCCCAGTGCATCATGTAGGTGCAGAGGCAGCATTCTGACTTCTTTAGAGACCTATATGGTGAAAAATATGGTTCCAGTACATAAGCATATGTGGCACCTTGCAGAATGCAATGTTTCAGAACTGTAGTGTTTTGTGAAAATCAAAAGTAGCATGGTTTCTGGGCACCTGAGAAAGTTTTATCTATGGAATTTCTATTATAAATACAACACGAAGAGTATATAGAAGGGGAAAGGAAAACACAAGTAACATGTACTTATTTGCATGCCTTACATTATATGAGTAAAAAGTATGAAGCAAGTATTTTGAATAGTTTGAAAATATGAAGCTAGAATAAAGTACAAGAAAAGTTTTCTAGGTGAAAAATCTTCTAGGTTTCATTTCCTGCTCTTCTATTGACATTTGACAACAATATATCTAATTTAATTCACTCATGAAGCCTATAACAATAACTTCTATCAGAAACACTTCAAATTTAATTAGCAAGTGGTGCTATCACATAATAGAGACTTTGAACTCATGAATTTCTTTCCTTTTATTCAAAACAATTTAAAACCAACAGAACCCTCGGGAAGTAGGTAAGTCTTTTCAGTTCACTATCTCTATTGTAAATTTGTAATAGAGAAACACAGACTTTAACATTTACAAAGCAGACCCCATATTAAACTACAAGCACCTCTCCATTAAAACTCCAGAATCATAGGAAAAGGTTACAAAGGACCCCAGGAGGTCAATTCAGACCAGTTCCTGCTCCAAAGAGAGCTAACATCCAAATTAGATCAGGTTGCAGAGGCCTTTGTTCAGGCATCTTCAAAAGCTCCAAGAATTTATATGCCACATTTTTGGGCCAGCCTGTTCTAGTACTTACCCACTCCCATGCTGAAGGACCTGTAATCAAGAGACTTCTAGTTCTTTAAATAAGGTTTCATGCATTTTCTCATCTTGAAGATAGCAGTCAGTAGCAGATGATCCACATGATGTTCCCTTGTTGGCCTCTCTTTGAGCCCTGACACGTAAGCACCCAGCGAGTCTGTCACCAATTCCATGGCAGAACTCCATGCATTTGCACATCCATTCTTTCACAGTTAAAACTGTACAATTACTGGCAGCTGTACGCAAACACACCTTTATTGACAAGCTATTAAAGTTGTCTTCAGATACTACAATAGTGTTACCTCCATACTAAACCGTCTGTTCCTCCAGTGGACTGTAAGTGACGCAACCGGTTTCATCTTCTTTGCCTTATGCTTAACCAAAAGCTTGGAAGCTCCTGTCCCAATCACCTATCAAACTAGCTTTGTGGCTCAGAAGAATGAAAGCCTACTGCAAAAGCTGCCATAGAAATAACTTTTCCTCACCCTTTCCCAAATCCCAAACCTGAGTAAGCTCACAGCATGCATGCAGTAGGTACATCAAGAACCCTCCCCACAAATATTTGTAAGCCTTATTTACAGTAAATGAACATGACAACACCTTCACATGCTGAATAGAGTAGTAATTCAGCAGGCATATCAAAAGGAAGTAGCACAGGAGTTGATCTTATTGTATCTGCATTTGAACAGCACCTTAGTATACAATTAAATTCCTCAACACCTTCCAAGGACAGATCCTACTCAAAATAATCACATGAAATTGGTTTCAATTGGACCTAAGGAAAACAGTGTCACGATAAATAATATGCAAAAGCACAACCCTAAACAAAATGTTACCTAATATTTGCATCTCAAAAAACAGTGAGTTTGTTTTTTCCAGTCAACTAATTGAAAAAACAAATTTTTTCATACATTCCTCACATACATTCCCCACAGTTCAGAGATAAGAAAAATAATTTACAGTACTTGATTTAGCAGAAGATATAAGCAGAAGTGTTCTCATAAGCCATGGAGATTGATTAAATCCCTCTGGAATATTAATTGAGAGATAAGATATACTTTGCTCAGTGCCTAGTCCCATGGTGCTTCATTAACTTAATTTCCAAGTGCATCAAACAGAAATTAGCTGATCCAGAAGCTCTTCCAAGTTCCTATGCTCAAAGGTACTTGGCTATATTAATCTTTTTTAGGAATACCATAAGATGTGCCTGTTCTTCAGCCCATTTAAGCACTGCATTGATTTCAACTTCCATCAAAAAGTAGTAGTATAGTAGCAAGCACAGGCATATTGTGCCTCTCCAGGTACACTGCTGGGTAGGGGTAAAGCTTTCCATTGGGCTCATTTCCAAACTTTGGTCCCATATATATTATAAAGGAGAGCTAGGCATTCCAAAATCTATCTGTCTAGTATCTAGAGCTGTCAGCACGCTGAGGGTAACTTGACAGGCATCTGAGTTGACTTGACAATGTGTCAAAATACCTTGCTAAGAGCACAGTTAAAAGCAGGGCTTTTGCACAACAGCGCCAGACTGTGTAGGACTATATAAACCTGTAGAGAGGACTAAAACCACAAATACTGGCTTTTTTTTTTTTCCCTTCAGTATCTGGCTGGTCATTTCGGTTTTTTTGTATCTTATAATGTTTTGAAGCACACTACTACTGTGTCATTGGTGCACTGCCCTTTGGAATCAACACATCTATTTTCCACAGGGCCTATTTAGTGGTCTAGTATTAAAATTTCCTAGTACAACAGGCTCCGCAGATGAGGTCAGTCAAAGTCCAATGTCTGGAATTTATCTTAGATTGAGGTTTTGTCTGCCTCAGCAAACAGTAGGGTGCAACAGGAGCACCTGTTGCTTGCACTTCCAGTGGAGAACGGCTGTCCTTACTGTATGTCGACATGGACACAACATAATTACAGATTTTGTGTCTTAAACGTCAGCTTCCTCCCCAGCTGGCACCTGAGCAAGTGTTCCAAGGATGAAAATCTGTGTGCAGCCCAGGAGTTCACCTCTGCATTTGAAGTTCCTCGCTATTCATGAACCTAAAGGTTCAGCCTCCTCCCAAATGCAATGACCAAACTGAATGGAGTTTTTTCTAAAACCATACAGTGGAGGTTTCAATAGGTGGTAAAAAGACTCCAGCAAAGCCATTGTGTACAGTTTCCAGTTTGTCCTCAAACCAGGAGCTGGAGTGCACCTTCAGGTGTTAGGGCTGTGCTTCTGTAAACTGGAAAGAAACAGAGCAGAGAGATGTGTGATAGTCAACCCACCCCTAACAGCGGCATATTTCTCTGAAAAGTCTTTATGGCCTCTGGGAGAATGTTTGGTATTGGGGCATAATATTTCTTAAAATAAATCTCCTAAAATAATGGCTTTTACTTTTTGCCCCTTCCCACCTTTGCCCTGCTGGTGTTGCCTACTCTGGCAACAAAGCTGGTGAGGGGGCTGGAGAACAGGCCTTAGGAGGAATGGCTGAGAGGGCTGGGATTGTTTAGCCTGGAGAAGAGGAGGCTGAGGGGAGTCCTCATTGCTCTCTACAACTACCTGAAAGGAGGATGTAGAGAGGAGGGAGCTGGCCTCTTCTCCCAAGTAACAGGGGACAGGACAAGAGGGAATGGCCTCAAGCTCCGCCAGGGGAGGTTTAGGCTGGACATCAGGAAAAAATTTTTCACAGCAAGGGTCATTGGGCACTGGCACAGGCTGCCCAGGGAGATGGTTGAGTCACCTGCCCTGGAGGTGTTTAAAGCACATGTGGACAAGGTGCTAAGGGGCATGGTTTAGTGTTTGATAGGAATGGTTGGACTCCATGATCCAGTGGGTCTCTTCCAACCTGGTTATTCTACGTCTATGATTCTTTGATATGCCCTGCAGAAGGTGGTGCAGCCCTGTGTGAAATAGTCACAGAGAACTAGGTGTCAAACCCTTCACTTTACTTCCTCACTGCAATCTGTAGCAAGTTAAAAGAAATTTGGGGTGGTGGGATAGCTAGGACATGCAGAGAGTGAGGGGGGAGGCAGAAGGGAAGTCCTGAGGACAAATGTCTCAAAACTGACAGATGGAAAAGGACCTGGAGGTGGTGGCTGACAGCCGGCTGAATAAGAGCCAGCAATGTGCCAGGTGGCCAAGAAGGCCAACAGCATCCTGACTTGTATCAGAAATACTGTGACCAGCAGGACCAGGGAAGTGATTGCTCCCTGGTACTCAGCACTGGTGAGGCAGCACCTCAAATGCTGTGTTCAGTTTTGGGTCCCTCAGTATAAGAAAGACATCGAGGTGCTGGAATGCATCCAGAGGAGGGCAATGAAGCTGGTGAAGGGACTGGAGCACAAATCCTATGAGGAACAGCTGGGGGAATTGTGGTTGTTCAGCGTGGAGAAGAGAAGGCTGAGGGGAGACATTATCACCATCTACAACTACCTAAAAGGAGGTACTAGTGAGGTGGGTGTTGGTCTTTTCTCCCGAGTAACAAGCAATAGGATGGGAAGAAACGGCCTCAAGTTGTACCTGGGTAGGTTTAGACTAGACATTAGGAAAGTGTTGGAACAGGTTGCCCAGGGAAATGATTAAGTCACCATCCCTGGAGGTATTTAAAAGAGGTGTCAATGCGGTACTTGGGGATATGGTTATGTGGTGGACTCTTAGGTTAACGGTTAGACTCAATTTTAGAGGTCTTTTCCAACCTAAATGATTCAGTGAGGAGAACACTTCTGGACCGACTGACAGAGAGAGTGGCAAGATCTCAGCTGAGCTAAGTGGTACAGTCGTCACACCAGAAGGACAGGACATCATCCAGAAGGATCTGGATAAGCTGGATAAGCAGGCCTATACAAACCTCATGAGGTTCAACAAGGCCAAGTGCAAGGTCCTACACCTAGGTTGGGGCAATCCCCGATTTCCGTACAGGATGAGGGAAGATGTGAAGAGAGCAGCTCTGCAGAGAAGGACTTGAGGGTGCTGGTTGATGAGAATCTCGACATGAGCCAGTAATGCATGCTCACAGGCCAGAGATCCAACCATATCCTGGGCTGCATCAAAAGAAGCGTGGCCAGCAGGTTGAGGGAGGTGATTCTGCCCCTCTGCTCTCATGAGACCTCACCTGGTGTACTGGGTCCAGTTCTGGAACCCCAACGTAAGGATATGGAACTGTTGGAATGGGTCCAGAGCCGGCCTATGATGATGATCTGAGGGCTGGAGCACGTTCCATACCAGGACAGGCTGAGAGCTGGGGTTGTTCAGCCTGGGGAAGCGAAGGCTCTGAGATCTTACAGCGACCTCCTAGTACCTGAAAGGGCTACAAGAAAGCTGGAGAGGGACTGTTTACAGAGGCAAGTAGTGACAGAACGAGGGGAAATAGCTTTACATGGGAGGAGCCAAGATTTAGGTGGGGCATTGGGAAGAAATGGAGAATTCCTCACGCTCAGGGCGTGAGGCACTGTCACAGGTTGCCCAGGGAGGCTGTGGCTGCCCCATCCCTGGAGGTGCCCAAGTCCAGCTCGGTGGGCCCTTACGCAACCCAGCCTGGTAGGAAGTGTCGCTGCCCGCGACACGGGGTGTAGCTGGACGGGCTCTCAGCTCCCTTCCAGCCCAAACCACTCCACGATTCTCCGATCTGTCACGCCCAGCGGGAGGGGCCCCAGGGCATGGGAGAGACCCGCCCCTTCCCCCCCCAACTCGAGCGGGGCTGGGCTCGGCCGCGATGTGGGCGCCGCTCGGTGCTCTGGCGGAGCCGCGGGGATCCCGGGCAGCCAGCGGCCGCCGCTGGGCAGCCGTGCTGGGAGCGGCGGCGGGGCTCGTCCTCCTCGGGTTCCTCCTCGGTACAGTGCGCAGGGACCGGGGAGCGCTGCGGCCGCCCTGCCCGCCGCGGGGACGGGGGGGACGGGGGAGGAGGCTGCCAGCGCCCGGGGACGGGAGAGACCGGGCTCCCTCCGCAGCCACCGGCGCCTCCGGGCATTTCTAGCCCCTCCTGGCGTTTCTGAGCCCTCTTGGGGTGTCCATGCCCTCCTGGCATTTCTGTGCCCTCCTGGCATTTCTGGCCCCTCTGCAGAAGTGGTCTGCCATCGAGAGTGGCTTTTGGGCTTGTTTTTCATAGAGTAGAATCATAGGCTGTAAAAGACCTCTGAGATCATCAAGTCCAACTATCAGTTCAGACATGCAAGTAGAATGGTTTGGGGTTTTTTTTCAGTTTCCTTTTCAATCAAGTCGTTTTGCTCTGAGCAGTAGCAGAAGGGCAGGATTTGTGAGGAGGAGACTGAGGCAGGACCCTTGGCTCTGCTGCCCCAGAGCTGCGCCAGCCCAAAGCCGAAAGGGTGACATGTAAATGGAGGGCTGAGGAGTGCTGATGGCAGCAGGGGTGTGGGCTGCAGCAAAAGAAGCATGCCCAGCAGGTTAGGGCAGGGGATTCTGCTCCTCTACTCTCTTATGAGAGCCCCACCTGGACTATTGTGTCCAGTTCTGGAATTCCCAACATAAAACTCATATGAAACTGTTGGAATGGGTTCAGAGGAGGGCTGCAAAGATGATCAGAGGGCTAGAGCATCTTCCATATGAGGAAAGGCTGAGAGAGTTGGAGCTATTCAGCCTGGAGAAGAAAAGACTCCAGAGAGACCTTATAGCGACCTTCCAGTACCTGGAGGGGCTACAGGAAAGCTGAGGAGGGACTGTTTACAAGGGCTTGAAGTGATAGGATGAGAGGGAATATCTTTAAATTGGAGGGGGAAAAATTTAGGCTAGATATTACGAAGAAATTCTTGGCTCTGAGGGTGGTGAGACACTGGAGCAGGTGGTCCAGGAAAGTTGTGGCTGCCCCATCCCTGAAGGTGCTCAAGGCCGGGTTGGGTGGGGCTTTGAGCAGCCTGATCTGGTGGGAGGTGTCCCTGCCCATGGCAGGGTGCTGGAACTGGGTGACTTTTAAGGTATCTTCCAACCAAAATCATTCTATGATTCTATGAATTTCTTGTTCCACCTCCTACTTGGCCCAAGCAGGGAGGCCTGGCACTTGCTGCCACAAGAGATTTTCCCTCCCTCCCTTCTCATTGGTTCACAGATGGATCAGGATCAGTTTGGAGGAGAAAGGAAAACAAAAGAGCCACTTGTATTTTGAAATGCCTTTTGGTATGTACTTGGGATTCATGCCATTGGGACACCCTGACCGAATTATTTATGTGAAAAGAATCTTTCACTGGGCCACCAGTCAGGGCCATGCCAGTGCCAGCTTGTTACCCACTCTCTGATCCTCATTTGCACAACCACATGTCCAATCTCTGACTTATAAATTAAAAAAAAAAAAAGATGTCAGAAACACTGTATTTGTAGCCAGGTGTTCCTCTCATCACTTACTCTGGTAATGCCTGCACAGTAAGGGAAGGATTCCAGAATAAGAGCCAGACAGACCAGAGGGTGAGAAAGTAGTTAGAAGACATCTGTTTCTTACCAAGGGTGTCTGTGTTTCTGTGCATTTTTTGTAGAGCTGCTGCCTTATTACTGAGGTGACTGATATGATTGAAATGAGTGACAGCACAATGTTCTGGTGCTAAAGGAAGACAGATAAGTCTCCTTAGCACCTACAGTAAAATAACTGCTGAATAAATACAACATATTATTTCATTCCCTTCAATATCCACCTAAGTAAAGACGTTCTCTTACTGTGTGGATGACTACCACTGCCATCACTGCAACCTTTATTGGTTTGTGGTTGCTTGTCTGCGACGATTGCAGAATGCGCAGTGAAAATCTTGTGGTGATACCAAAGAGAAATGGTGTGTGTTATGGACATATTACTTTGGTGGTTTTACTCTCATATTTTGCTGTGTTGTACAGGCTGGTTTGCAAAACCTACAGAAAAGAAGACATCTGTGAGTCCCTATGAGAACATGAAGGCGGCATTTATGGCTGAAATGAAAGCGGAAAACATCAAGCAGTTTCTTCAGTAAGCAATGTATAGACTAATCGATCAAAAAAAAAAATCCAACCAGAAAGCAGCCCAAGGATGCTACCAAACAGAGGATAGTGTGCAGGTTCTTGGCTACAGGGCCTATCTAATGTGTCCTAGTGAGCTGTGATTGACAAAACACTCCATCTCAGCTTCTCTTATTTATGTTTGTGTTAGAAACAGTTGTGTTGGTCACTAATCTCAATACTTAAAGTAACTAAAAACTAAACTAAACTCTTGCTCAGCCTTGGGTGAGTGCTTGTACAGTGTGAAGGTTCAGCCTTACTCTTTTGTGTCTGTTTTTAGACTACCATCCTGTTTATTTTACATTGGGTTTTTATGTGAAAATCATTCACTTAAAATTGGGCTGTAAAAATTAACTTAAATCAGGAGAGATTGAATGGAATATTAGTGTAAAAGAGAAGAAAATCATACCGGTGTTCAAGCCTTTAGTTCTTCCTACAGCTTAACCCGTAATATCTTATTGCTACTCTCCCTTCACACTTTGTCATACAGTGACCAAACGTATGCATTCATCTGTCACCATTCTGACCTTATTTTCTCGAGGGAAACTACATCTCCATGCTCTCTCCTACACAGTGAATAGCTACGACAGACGTACTAGATGCCAGCTAGTGGGCCAATGGCGCATTCCACTGCTTATAATACATCTAATAGTCTTAAAGCTTTAGAGCCTTTTTAGAGCCTATGTTCTTTTCCACAATAATTTTTTCATCTCATCTAACTTTTACTGCTTGAATTAGTACATTTTAAATGTACTTATTTCTTTTATTAAATCCTAAAAGCAAACCTGCTAACAGTTGTTCCTAAAAATTCAAACAATGGAAGATGACAATACAGGGGGATTTTTTATTCTGTTACAGTTTAACTACTGTAATTGATTTCTTAATTTCTATAACTTAGAAGCTTTAGCAATAAGAAAACTGATGCACTATTATTTATTTATTTTAGAGATCTTGTAAGTAGATTATTTTTCTTTTAGGAGAGTGTAGTAGTTGTTAAAAGCTGTATTTATTTCAGTCAATCCTAGACCAAAAGTCAAAGTTTATTGATAGAAATTTACTTTCTGTTAAAAAAAAAAGTGTTAGAATATCAGTTATTTTGGAAGTGATCAACAAATTCAGGTTTGCTTTAAATTCCCAGCCTGATTAAGTAGCATGAAGTTGTATCTTGATACAAAACTAAATTACTAAAAATACATTTTCAGTTTATAAGATTTGGGCAATCCCACTCCTTTCATTTTAAATGCACTTGCTTCAAACTATTGCAAATGCATTACCTGGAAAGTACATTCTCTTTACTACAGAACAGCCATGTCCTGGATTATATAAAGATTGAAACCTAAGATTTTTTTACAGTCTTAACCTGTGTTTTGGCTCCTACAATGTCAGCTGTTGTTAAACAGCTCTGTAAGAGGACTGCTTTCTGCCATCTAAACAGCCTGTGTCTGTGCCAACAGGAAACATTGTACTTCCTTTACTGTCATAGGGCCAGTTCCGCAGTGAAATAGGGCAGACACTTAGTCACTACTCAGAACTACAAGTATGAGCAGTCAAGAGAGGAAATGAAAAAAAATACAATATGCAGTTAAATGGGAATATAGTACAGGAGAATGTTATTGCATAAGTCAAATTTTAAGGAAAACATTCCTAACTTTTACAGAAAACAGCTATTAGCTCTAACAAAAACACATAACTGCTCTCGGTTCGGTATGTCATCTAGAAAATGGTACTGTCACTGTAACAAGGTTTTCTAGCACAGTGTTGGTACTGGATTTTGACATTATCAGAGGACCATGGTTTTGTCTAGCAGTATTCATTACAAAGCAGAGGTGTATAATTCTTTCAGAGTGCTTTGTTTGATGGCTTTGTTTTTACTGGAACTCAAGAATTAAAAGTTTTCCTAATCTTATTAACCCCTCCTTGTTGAAGATCCAGTTTCCTTCATTAACACCAGCTGGTGCAGCACATGCTTCTGTGGCCTGCTGATGGCATGGTCCTGTGACAGGATGAGGAGATCATGATGACAACTTCATGCAGCTGGGAGTTTCTTCAGCTCACTTCACCACTGAACCCTCTCAGTGGTCTAGACAATTTATGTTTTTATCAGGCAGTGGGTTGCTTACTATTTATGGTATCATTCAGTGCTTGTTATTCAGTCTGAATGACTTTTAAGTCATAAGCTGTTGAGATTTTCTTTTCCTTGTTTGTAAGCCACGGTGAACTCACTCACTCACTCTTATTTGCCAACAAGACACACTCAAAGTGAATTTTTGTGCCAAAATTCATCAAAGTGGGATACAAGAAGAATCTCCAGTTAATTAACTGTATGGATCAGAGTAATGATGCACATTTCTAAATGGAATACACAAGAGATAATTATACTCAATATATTTAGTACTTCACAAAGAAGTTTATTCTCATTATGCGTAGGATTGATTTGCTTAAGGTCACCCAGAACACAAGGAGTAAAGGGAATACAAGACCCCACAGCTGATATAATCATGCCATTCTTACTAAACCACACTTTGCAGAAGGTGCGAACACCTGTGATAATCAGGACAGACCAAAACCATTTACCTCAACTTATATGCATATAAGACAGGCAGAAGAATTGATGTAGAAGAGTCCTGTTTGTTATTTAGCCCAGATACATCTGGTTCATTTCGAAGAGGAGTTTTGATTATGAGCTGCAATGCCTGATCCTGACTCATTCCTTCTTCTTCTCCAGCAATTTCACACAGCTTCCTCACCTAGCAGGAACAAAGGAGAATCTACATCTGGCACAGCAAGTCCAAGCTGAATGGAAGGAGTTTGGTTTGGATCATGTTCAACTGGTTCATTACGATGTTTTGCTTTCTTACCCTGATGCCACTAAGCCCAACTACGTCTCAATAATTGATGAGCATGGAAATGAGGTACAGAAAATACCAGTTTTTTGCAAACAGGGAACAAAATTACCTTCATACACTTGGGAAGTCTGTGAGGGAAAACTATACTTGGCTTTGTTAATTGTGTTGGACCTGATCCAAAACTCACGGAAATCAGGGCTTCCACTTTGCTCTTATATTTTGTATAGTTATTTCTTAATATGTGTTAGGAATACTATTAATTACCCTGATTTTTATAGCATACTGACACATTGATTAAATGAGAATTATGTATGATAATTACTTTATGTAATTAAATTGTTATGAAATTGTTCTTTTACTCAGAGGAAAGCATCTATGATCAGCATTACTATTTGTGATGTTTCATCATATAATATCAATGATAGTGCTAAATTCAGTTTCTTGAAGATTAAAACTTGGACCTCAAGATATATTATCACAAGTAACATCAGTTCATTATGAAGCAGCTCAAGTGTTCATAGAAGCTGCAGGGAAGAGGAGAATGCAGGTGTTTTTTTACTGCTACAATATAACCTGCTTTTATCTGTGGTACTGAGAACACCTTAAGGGACCGTGTGTTCATTTAAATAAGATTCTCTGTGAAGAGTGGAGATGGGAGGAGGTCACGCATTGAATCTGCATGCTCAAAGGGATGCCCAGTGCTTGCTTAAGTTTTGTCCACTCTAGGGTTGTAAAACTAGAGTCCTTTAAACTGCAAATACATGTGAAATGTGACTCAATAGGCAGTGCTTCTTTTTCATATTGCCTAGTTTTACTTTTTTATTCTTCCCTACTAGATTTTCAACACATCATTATCTGAGCCTCCTCCTCCAGGATATGAAGCTGTTAGAGGTGTGGTGCCACCTTACAGTGCTTTTTCAGCCCAAGGAACGCCTGAGGTAACATATTAAAATAGTAAAAATAGAAATGGAAACAGAAATAGTGGTAGGAACAGAAATAATAGAAACAGAAATAGAGACAGAAATAGTAATAATAGAAACAGAAGAAATGGAATACCATTGCATAGTGTAGCATAGCATGGCACAGAATAGTGTAGAGTTATATAGAATAATGTGAAATTCCTGTGTCTTAGACTTTACTTCAAAACCTGACATGTCACCACTTGGAAAGATGTCCTATGAATGATGTACTTGGAAGTTTTACAGTGGAGTAAAGTTCAACTTGAGCAGGCATACATATATGTTTAATTTTTTTCTCTAGTTTGAGTCAGAACTGGATTTTATTTTTATATTTTCCTTAAAAAAATGGTAATAAGTCTTGAATGTTTGTTTCTGTAAGCTTATTCTGTGACTATGTACCCTTGTTTCCCATCTTGGTGAACAAATAAGACTGTTATATTTACATAGCCAAATGAACAACTTCATTTTCAAAATGCTGCTTCCAAAGGCTGATACTGACAGGTAGAACTGCACCAGGTGCAGTGTGCCTGAAAGTGGCTTTTGCTAGCACTTCTAGCTGGTGGTAGAAGTGTTGCTGTGATCTGAGCTTTACACTAATCCTTGCCATCTTCTTGTACAGATGGTACCAGCTGACGGGCTTCCTTTTATAAAGCTGGCCTGTGTAACAGGAGTTTTCTATCCTCTGATCCATTAGTGGTTTCCATTAATATTTTGTAAGATTAGAATTTTGTTGTTGTTGTTGTTAGTATCTTTCCTGTCTATATGTAGAAGAGACTAGGTTGGCAGGGCCCTCTGCAGGTCATCTGGTCCAGTCTCTGAAGCAAGTTTTAAAAGCTGCAGCTTACTTCTTTAGAAAAAAAAATATTTTAATTAAGTATAAGAGCATTTTTATGAAAAAAACCTCCAAAATAAGACCTATTGTCTTTTCAAATATGAAGTTTATGTTCACTTTATCACATAATACTTTGACAAAAGCTCCAGGTACCTAACTAGTGCTGATAGCAATAATGTTCTCCAGTGAGAACATGTATATAGCTGAGCAGTGGAAGTACTCAGTGGGTTCAGAGCTCTTCAGAGTTCTCCCACATCTGTGTATGTATTTTGTGTTAAAAGCCATTCTATTACCTACCAGAACTAAGCTGTAGAGTATGATATTTGGAACTTGTCAATATCTTTCTGCTTACTAATTTTGTGAATGATTCCTGCTTGAAGCTCTGAATCAGTGAAGGCAGAATGCTTTAAAGTATTTGCATCCCAGGCTAATTGTAGTTTCACGAGTAGGCCCCCTTTTTGGAAATCAGGAGAAATGTATCAACGTTCTTCATACTGAGAGACTTCAAGAATGCAGTGCTCACATTTTGTAGGTGAGTGCTTTAACGAGGGAGTTGTGGAAATATAGTTTGGTACTGCTAGCTCTATTACTTTTTCCTGCAGCTTTTTTTTTTTTTTTTTTAAATAAGTGGCAGTGACTGTGTTTTGAAGGTTAGATACTGTCAGAATGGCATAGTAGTTACTTGCCTGCTAGAGTGAGACCCTGCAGAGATTTTCAAGTAGATTCCAGTCATTTCAGGTTGTCAGTAGGTGGAAGATGGAATATATTCTCGTGTCATATAGATTGTTAGGAATGTTTGTTTCTTCTGTGTGGTGTATTCTAACTAAATCCCAATAAACGGATGAAAAAAAGGTAAATTTTGAGCAGAAACTTATTTTAACAGAAATATTTAACAGAGAGTAAAGTAGTGAAGTCGCATTCTGTCAGTAGTAGTAATAGTGGTTCGGAACATTAGCATCATAAATAATGGTAAAATTCTGCTCTTCACCTCCTTTTTTAAGTGACTGCAAAAATACTCTCATCTAGTTAATGATGGTCACAGGTAAGAGGTGTGCTTGAGATCTCTAACTTTGCTAAAACAGCCTAGACAAAACATTTTATGAGTCTCTGTTACATTCCTAAAGCTTGTATTTTCTAATAGTTCTATGTACTTGAGGGATTTAATCGTATCACTAGAAAATGGTGATACATAACTGTCATAATGGTCTAATGAGAAATGTATGGCATTGATGTACTTCTTATTCCTGTTAATGAAAGTTAAAGATGAAGAATTTTAAGAAATGCTAGAAGAAATTAATTAAGAAAGCCAGATTTACTATGCAATATATTGAATATTGCCAGAATCTTCAAATAAATAGTTTTCAGTGTAGTTTCAGGGTTGTAGAGATTGAATAAATATGAATTATTCTGCAACACTTGGAAAAACGCTATGAATACAGATTTTTTATTTTATATAAGATATAGTTATGAGAGTTTCTTCTAAGGATCAGAACTGTTCTTTTCTTTAAATGATGGCATCTATTTAATCAAAGATGTTATTTAAAAAGCCCTGTAAAATGTGAACAGGTTTTTACCATAAAATGTTACTGTCATGTTAACATTGAGCAGGATCCCTGAATACGAGAATCCAACAGGTTTCTAGTAATTGTTATAATTGTAACTCTGCAACTATGTAAGCCAAACTATTGAAATCCTCGATTTTGTATTTTTCATAAAAATGCCCATTAACCTACAAATGTAGGTATTCTGTACAAGGTACTGTAAAGAAATTAGGTTAAAATGAAGGAACAAACTCCCCCTCTGATTAATCTAAATAGACTGTAAGAACTTGCTTCACTTCAGTAGTTACACTTGATTTTACAAAAAGGGAAAACTGCTCTCTAAATTCAGAAAAGCTACCCCAAGGATAATCCATACATTTATTAATTATTCTCTGAACAGAGAACTTGAGCCTTACTAGATGTGAAACTGTTTGCCTTATTTAAATAGTCCCTTTTATTTAATGAATTTATCCTAACTGAATTGATTTTGCTTAATTTAAGAAGGAATTAGAAATTGAGCAGATTACTGATGAAACCAGTACAATCAAAATGACTGTACCACTGGTATAATCAATGTGAGGTATATTGTTCCTAAAATAGGCTTATCAAAACGAGTTTGGGGTGAATTCTCCTGGAAGGGGTGAGTTCTCAGCTTTTCCCTGGCTATGGTGTGTACTGTTGGAGTTTGTAAGACAATGCACACAATGTTTAGGTTACTAAGGACAAATGAGGCACACACCAAATACTGAATAATGTGGGTGAAACACAGTCATGAAGAGTACTTCATTTGTGTGCAAGGTGTATTTATTGTGACAGTCATCCAGCTGTTGCTTCTGCTGTATTCAATGAAAATCAAGTCCTGAGAATTTCATTGGATGCTGGCATAGTTCAGATTACTCTTACTGCGCAAAGTAGAATTGATACTTACTGTGGTGTCTGGCTCCAAAATACGTCCAGCTGTCCAAGGCCAATTATAGCTTAAACAGAATATGAAGTGAAGTAAATGCCATAGACTGAGCACTTACTTTACTTTCTGATTCACAAGTCATATCTTAACATTCTCCATTGAGGGCAAAATCTGGCAGCTTTGCGTGGCAGGGGTCAAAGTTCATCAGAAGTCACTTGCCTACTTAATGGCTTCATGACCAAAGCTTGAACTCGTACCAAAACCAATCCTGGAGCTCATTGTTCCCAGGTTATTCTCTTACTAGATTACATGCTCCTTTTGACATAGAATCATAGAATAACCAGGTTGGAAGAGACCCACCGGATCATCGAGTCCAACTATTCCTATCAAACCATGCCCCTTAGCACCTCATCCACCCGTGCCTTAAACACCTCCAGGGAAGGTGAATCAACCACCTCCCTGGGCAGCCTGACATGCTCATTGACGTTCTTGTTTCAAATTCTACCCCTTTCTATCAGGGTGAGCTAGTATATGTGAATTATGGCCGCACCGAGGACTTCTTTAAGCTAGAACGTGACATGGGAATTAACTGTACAGGAAAGATTGTTATCGCCAGGTATGGGAAGATCTTCAGAGGGAATAAGGTAATGCCTCTATATAAAAATGTTACTTGTGCCATCCTTCAGTTGATTTCAAGAGACTGAAACACTTGCCTGAAATGTTCGGGAGATTCTCACATAACTGAGATTTTCATAGGCATGTGTTCAAAGATATTTCTTTAGTAGGATATATAAGATATATATTTGATATAATACATCTATAAGATAGAATTAAATAAGATGGAAAATGTTATATATTTTTTATATACATTTGCATACTGTAAATTGTTCCAAAATATTTCTGTCACTATTGGGTATCTTAACTCTGCGGTAGATTGTCTTCCCTATTGGTTCAGCTGTGCTTTAAGAGGCCTGCTTTGGGTTTCTTTATAATGGTTTCTGTTCATCAGGCAGACCGTAACTATATGCAGGTTATTTTAAATTCTATATTTGTTTATTCAATGTCTGTATCATATAAATATTTTTAAACTACAGATTACTGCATGTTTACATGGCTTGACAGGAAAGTATGTAATCACGTATGTACTTCATGCATATACTCAAGTTATTTCTTCAATACAAAGACACTCTGTTTTAAGGGTGTTTAGTTCTTGTACAAAAATTAGTTTGGCCTTAATTTGGGCAGGACTATAATTTGTATTTCTCAGTTACCAGAGGGTAATGCCAGCTCATACATGCTGTTGATTAATCTTTCGTGAGCTTTTCAGTAACTAATTGGTTTGTATGTATACAGTTTTCACCAGTGAAGACTAACATGTAACTCATATTCTGGGACAGATGATATTTTTACTAAATTCTTTACCTCTCTTAAAGATAGTATCTGAATGGAAAAGACTCAAAAACTGAAGAAGGCATTGCTGTCTGTGAATATTTTATTAAAACTAAGTACAAACACTTCTATCTAGAGGGGCAGTTATACTGTGGTTTGGAAGTTACATGCCCTCATTGACACAAAGGGATGATATGTTCATTTTTACAGTAGTATTTCTGTTGATTGTTTATATACTGAAGAATTTGGTAGCCTGTGTAAAATCTTGAGAACCGTACTGTGATTTTCCAAATTCCTAATGTTATGCAAGAATGGGATAGAGGATGAAGGCAAGTAGTGTGTTTCCTAAAAAAAGCCATGGTATTTCTGAACTAAAATATCCAAATATAAAACTGTTGAGGATTAGCTGTCACTTAGTCACTATGAATCACTGTCTTACCTGGTGGCAAAACAGATTGGGATGTCAGATTGACATATATTTTCTCACTCTCCATGAGCCAGGATCATACAATAATGAAGTCTCATGGGAACACTTTTCTAAAATCAAAACAACATGCAAGTCAGCCCCTCTCCTGTAATAAGCCTAAGCCTAATGAACAGACCTCTTTGTAGTTAGGCTTGCTCACACCCAAAGAGGCTTTCAAACTCTACAATAACGTTCTTTCTGTGTAGTCTAAACTCTGAGATACACGAGGAGATCATTTAGGGTAAATAAGATAAAAACATGACTAACTGAAAGATAAGGTTGCATGAATGTGTTACAATTTTTTCCATCCATGCTGCAGACATTTCAATAGTCAGTATTGATCTGGAGGACAGAAGAGAAACGCAGGTTATGCAGTAATACTACGAAGGATATTTTCCATGTTCACAGAACAGAATAGAATCGCTAGGTTGGAAAAGACCCACAGGATCATCAAGTCCAGCCATTCCTACCAATCACTAAACCATGCCCCTCAGCACCTCATCCACCCGTCCTTTCAACACCTCCAGGGAAGGTGACTCAACCATCTCCCTGGGCAGCCTTTTCCAGTGCCCAATGACCCTTTCTGTGAAAATTTTCTGATGTCAAGCCTGAACCTTCCCTGGCAGAGCTTGAGGCCATTGCACCTTGTCTTGTCACCTGCCACTTGGGAGAAGAGGCCAGCTACCTCCTCTCTACAACCTCCTTTCAAGTAGTTGTAGAGAGCAATAAGGTCTCCCCTCAGCCTTCTCTTCGCTAGGCTAAAGAAGCTCAGTTGTCTCAGCCGCTCTTCTTAAGACTTCACAGAATAACCAGGTTGGAAGAGACCCACCAGATCGTCGAGTCCAACCATTCCCACCAATCCCTAAACCATGCCCCTAACTACCTCATCCACCCTCACCTTAACCACCTCCAGGGAAGGTGAGTCAACCACCTTCCAGGGCAGACTGTTCCAATGCCTAACCACCCTTTCAGTGAAGAATTTTTTCCTAATCTCAAGCCTAAATCTCCCCTGGCGGAGCTTGAGGCCATTCCCTCTCGTCCTGTACCCTGTCACTTGGGAGAAGAGAGAAGAGGCCAGCACCCTCCTCTCCACAACCTCCCTTCAGGTAGTTGTAGAAAGTAATAAGGTCTCCCCTCAGCCTTCTCTTCTCCAGGCTAAACAACCCCAGCTCGCTCAGTCGCACCTGATAAGATTTGTTCTCCAGCCCCTTCACCAGCTTTGTTGCTCTTCTCCGGACTCGCTCCAGAGCCACAACATCCTTCTTGTGGTGAGGGGCCCAGAATTGAACACAATATTTGAGGTGCAGTCTCACCAGGGCTGAGTACAGAAGGAGAATAACCTCCCTGGACCTGCTGGTCACACGATTTCTGATACAAGCCAAGATGCCCTTGGCCTTCTTGGCCACCTGGGCACACTGCTGGCTCATGTTCAGTAGGCTGTCAACCAACACCCCCAGGTCCTTCTCCTCCAGGCAGCTTTCCAGCCAGGCTTCTCATAGTCTGTAGCCCTGCACAGGGTTTTTGTGCCCCAAGTGCAGGACCTGACATTTGGCCTTGTTAAACCTCATGCCGTTGGACTCTGCCCAGTGGTCCACCCTGTTCAGATCCCTTTGCAGAGCCTCCCGACCCTCCAGCAGATCCACACTTTCACCCAGCTTAGTGTCGTCTGCAAACTTGCTAAGGGTGCACTCGATGCCTTCATCCAGGTCATTGATAAAGACATTGAACAGGGCAGGACCCAGGACTGAGCCCTGGGGAACCCCACTTGTCACTGGCCTCCAGCTGGATTTCACACCATTTCCCACCACTCTGGGCCTGGCCATCCAACCAGTTTTCCATGCAGGAGAGTGTGCACCTGTCCAGGCCAGAGGCTGACAGTTTCTGAAGCACAATGCTGTGAGAAACTGTGTCAAAGGCTTTACTGAAGTCCAGCAAGACCACATCCACAGCCTTTCCCTCGTCCAGCAGCTGTGTCACTTTATCATAGAAGGCAATCAGGTTAGTTTGGCAAGACCTGCCTTTTGTAAACCCGTGTTGACTGGGCCTGATCACCCAGTTCTCTTGCATGTGCTCCATGATAGCACTCAAGATCACCTGTTCGATGACTTTCCCTGGCACTGAGGTCAGACTGACAGGCCTGTAGTTCCCTGGAACATCAGCCAGCCTCCAGTCCAGTGGAATTTCCCCACTCTTCTGGACTGTTGGAAGATGATGGAAAGGGATTTGGCCAGCACATCTGCCAGCTCTTTCAATACCCTTGGGTGAATCCTATCTGGCCCCATAGATTTGTGGGTGTCTAGTCAGGCTAGCAAGGCTTTGACCACCTCCTTTTGGACCATGGGAGCCTCATTTTGCTCCTCTAGCTCCTGGGTTTGTTCACAGAGGGAACAACTTTCTGTCACTGTTGTTCATTCTGCGTCCAGTAGCGACTGTATGGTCTCCCTAGTCCTCCTTTTATTATTTATATATTTATAGAAAGATTTTTTATCTTTCACTGACTTTGCCAATCTGATTTCTAGTTGAGCCTTTGCCCTTCTGATTTTTTCTCTATACAATCTCACTTCCCTCCTGTAGTCCACCCAAGAGGCCTGTCCCCTCTTCCAGAGCCCAAAAACATTCCTCTTCTTCTTGATATCACTCAAGATCTCTTTGTTCAACCAAGCTGTTTTTTTCCCCTGCCGGCTTTTTTTGTGGAACATGGGGATGGCTTTCTCCTGAGCTGCTAGGATTTCCTTTTTGAAGAGCTCACAGCCCCCATGGGCTCGCTTGCCCTTAAGCACTGTCTCCCATGAGACTTTGCCAACCAGCCTTCTAAAGAGTTCAAAGTCTGCCCTCTGGAAATTTAATGCTACTGTCCTGCTGGTCACGCCATTTCTGATACAAGCCAAGATGCCATTGGCTTTCTTGACCACCTGGACACACTGCTGGCTCATGTTCAGTCGGTTGTCAACCAACACCCCAGGTCCTTGTCCTCCAGGCAGCTTTCCAGCCAGACTTCTCCTAGTTTGTAGCACTGCACAGGGTTCTTGCACCCCGAGAGCAGGACCCAGCATTTAGCATTGTTAAACCTCATGCCATTGGTCTCATCCCAGCGGTCTAACCTGTTCAGATCTCTTTGAAGAGTCTCCCTACTGTCCAGCAGATCAACGCTTGCTCCCAGCTTAGTGTCGTCTGCAAACTTGCTAAGGGTGCACTCAATGCCTTCACCCAGGTCATTGATAAAGACATTGAATAGGGCTGGACACAATGTTACTGCAGTTATCTCCTAACTAATTTCTGAAGCAACATCAAACATCTTATTTTCATATGGAACCTGATATCTGCATATATATTTTCAGGAAATGTTAGGTTATGAGACATTTGGGCCCTTTACTTAGCCCAAGCTCTGTAAAAGGCCCTGAGGAATAATCACTGTAATTTATAATACCTTCTTTTGCCTCTTGAACTTGTGTCAAGCTGTAAAGTGACAGGGACTGGAGATGTGCTTTGCAGGTGAAGAATGCCGAATTGGCAGGTGCCAAGGGAGTTATTCTGTACTCTGACCCTGCTGACTACTGCGCCTCAGGAGTAGATCCCTATCCAAATGGCTGGAACCTTCCAGGTGGAGGAGCTCAGCGTGGAAACGTATTAAACCTGAATGGGGCAGGGGATCCTCTGACACCAGGTTATCCCGCAAAAGGTAAGTAACATGAGGAGTCATGCTCTCAGGGTCTGAATTCAGGAAAGGTGGGGAAGGTAATGGGGATGTTCTTTCCCTAGGAACAAACCATATTTTTTTCTTGGTCTATCTGTTGCTCAAATAAGCATGAGAGAAAATGAGAGGATGTTAAGGGGGGCACTCAGTGCAGTGCTGGGCTGCTCAACTTCACAGACATACACAAGCTAGCCCAGAGGTCATGACACAAGTATTTGATAGCTGAAACCGTAGTCTTTTCTTTCGGCTTCTCATCAGTAAGTCAGCAAGGAGCCAGCCTGCATAGCTCACAGGTTTCTTTGGTTTTGTAGTTTTCCTTTCTGCAGGATTTGAGCTGCTTTTCTTCCACAAGAGCCCTTACTGATAATTCTGGAAGCTTTCATGCTGGGAGTCTTGTCACCTGGCTGCAGCTGAGGCTCCTGAGAAGATGACCATTCCCCACTGGTTCATCATCTTCCTTTTGCCTCCTTGACTGCTTATTTGAGCTCTGCCTAAGCTGTTTCATTAAGCACTTGACGCAGATAATTTTACCTGAAATGTATTAAGAACCATTCAGACCAGCACTGGAGCCAGGATGTCTGGGTGAGGCAGTCACCTCAAGAGCAGCACTTTCTGTGATGGGGAAGGTTACCTGTAGCCAGCACAACTTGAGCTGGAAGAGGACACATGTTCACAACAACAGCATGGCAGGAGCATGAAGAAGATTTCTGGTTCTTCATGCTAGTCAGGAGTCTCATAGATGAATACCTGTCTGCTTCCCTCAACAAGGGTCCATGTGAATGTTGTGTTAAGGAGGAAACTGTTCTTTTCCATACCTGGTGGCTTGCAAACATCAAATCTTGAAATTTTGTCCACATTGTGAGAATGAAGATTCTCATTTACTAAAAAAAAAAACCAAAACCAACCCAAACACTTCATTTGTATTTGAGCTTTGTGAGAACAAAGCAGACTCCATAAAACCAGCAAAACAGAACAGAATATTCATTAGCCCAGCGTGTAAGATTTTATCTGCCTCTCCTATCAGCTGGAAATATTTTTTTACTTCTGAGATGAATGTTCCAAACATCAGACTACAGGATCCCTCTTTGCTCTTGTCCTTTCTCTATGGCTTAGTCTGAAGTTCCTTTCCATTGAGAGAAATAGTTCTACTTAAATGTATTTCAATGCCAAAAAACCCACATGATTTAAAAATTTCCAGCCTTTTCTAAATGCAGATGCAGATGCTAAGAGAGAATCTTTCTTAGTTTCTCTCTGGAAACATGTTGATAGAGCATAAAGAATGAAATCACTGAAGAAATGTGAGCCCAGCTTTGAGGGAAGTGAAATGATTATCCCTGATTACAGTGTCAGGACTGTGCTACAAACTGTACAATTCCTTCTGAGAGTTGTAAACATGAAAATATGTCTTCTGCTTTCAGAATACACCTACCGGTTAGACAAAGCCAGGGGTGTAGGTCTCCCAAAAATTCCAGTTCATCCTATTGGCTATCATGATGCTGAGGTATTACTGCGGTAAGTGTATGGGAGACACGGAATTTTAAGCAGACTGTTTTTTGGAAGTTATAAGAGTATTTCAAAAGAAAGGGAAAATACTTTTGCACTGTGCTTCTACTGTTGCTGTTGAAACAGTGTAAGTTTGTCTGTCATTAGGTTCTCTGTAAGGGGTAATTACTACATACCAGCTATGTGCAGAGTGAACTGGGAAGGATAATTTGTAATATATCATGAGCAATCAGATATACTGAAGTTATAAAAGTGTTTCTCTGCACAATTAAAGGCAGAAATTTTTGAGGGTAGCATGATACCTGACTTGTGAAAAAGACTACAAATGAAGTAATTAATTTGTATAGGGATATACTTGCCATGTGTGTTTGATGGGACAGTATCTGTATGGTCCTCTGTTAAATGGTTCTTTCTCTAATCACATGTATTGTCTTGGGTAAATATTAAGTGATGCTAGCAAACTAATATAAGGGTACTGAGGAAACTGAAGTCTTGTAGGGGATTTAATAGCTATCTACGAGTAAGTAATTGTGCTTACAAAACACGGAAGTGACAGGAAGAGAGGCTACCAGCCTGCCAGAGGACGGCATTCAAATTTATAATTATCTTAAGAAACCAATTATGTTTCCTGGAAAAACTAAGATATGATTGAGCTGGCAAGTGTATCATTCCCTTAAAAGTGTAGCAGCAATCATCTGTATCAACAGTAGAGAGACAGAGCAGGAAATGCCAGAGTTGGCAACAGTACAATAGATAAATGTTTAGAGCAAGTGAACATAATCTTGGATGTGTATTTGTATAGAAGTTTTATGTCTAAATTACATGAGCAGCCTTTCTGCTCCAATTCCTCTGTTTGAGTATTGAATTAAAAAAAAAATAAAAATCTTACTTGGTTCTCCCTGCAGGTTTCCTCTGAAGTACTGAAGTTAGTTATTTTTATATGAGGCACAATTTTGCTGCCTTTTGTGATTTCACATACCTAATGTTCATTAACACTGTTCTAGTGTTTTTCCTGTTTTCTCCCAAACTTGCATGGAATGACATATCTTCAAACTATATTTTCTTTAAAACTTTATGATCATCACTGTTGTGAGGGTAACTGCTTATAATAATAAAGATATAGGTTAAAAAAACTTTTGTCACTGTAGAGCAGATTAGTATTTATAAATATGATGTAGCTATATATTTCTCTTTAAGAAGTTTTAAATAATTCTAGAACTTGGTTTTAATAATTATGAATGAAATCTACATCCCTCAAAAATACCAGGTCCTTCTTTTCACTCTTGTCTTGAGAAGTCATACCTTCTAGTTATTCCTGCTACTATATTTTCATATAATAAATGTACCAGGGAAGACACACTGAAGAGTTCTGTGGAATAAATCTTGACTGAAGTGTACATTTACAGTAAATGACATGCTTTCATTTACAATAAACACATTTTTCCTAATAAAAGCCATCAGCATAATTTTTTAAAAGGTTTCTCAGAAGTTCAGGTCAAAAATATAAATCCTTTAGGACAGGTGGATAAGTATCAGTAATTGCAGTCCACTAAATTACTGCATTTTCAGTTATGTTAATTAACAAAAACCATCTCACCTTTGACAGTGGAACAATGAAAGGTAACTTGTAGTGATTCTCCAATTTTAATCATATTTGAAACACTTCCTATGCTACTAGGTTAAGCAGTGTCCAGGGACAGGCACTGAAAGACCAAGGTGTTAAACTGTTAGAACGTTGAACTTACTCACTGCTAATTCAAATGCAAATGCAGTAGAAAGTTCCAGGGACTGTTTACAAGATGCTGTTCTCACACAAAAACTTTGGAAGCCAACACTGTTTTCTAGGATAGCAGTAGGCCATTACAAGCTGATCTCAATACTGGTAACTATCCCCGTATGTTAATTTACTAGTATTAATATAACTAAAAAGACAGATTGTTCTCCTGTGGAAGCTTGTAGTATAAATTATTTAAGATAAAGACAATCACTGTGGTCTGTGTGCACTTGGGACCTAACAAAATGTGGTTGCTGGTTCTTTATTTGTGTTTGGTAAGATGTTTGTAAGTACTAATATTTTTTTTCTTTTTATAATAGTAATATGGGAGGATATGCACCACCGCATACTAGCTGGAAAGGAGGTTTGAATGTCTCTTACAACATTGGTCCGGGCTTCACCACAAATTATTCTACAAGGTCAGTTTTGTTTCATAAGGAAAGCTTGCTCGGGTTCAGAGGAAAACAGGTGGAGAAATAGAATTTCACCAAAGGTAGATTAGTTTGGGTTATATATAATTATTTTGATTATGACCATTTCCTGGGCTGAAATGCACTCAGTGCAAAACTTCGGTAGATTTACATCTTGGTTGGGTGGATATGACTGAATTGCATTAGTTTCCAGATAGTCTTGAACCAGTTTCATTTGAAAAGCATCTAGGCTTTTACAAATTATTGGTAAGACTATTTTTTTTTTGAGAGCTGAATTTGTTTCTTAGTCAGACTATATGAAAAATTCTTCCTGAAAAATATACAGATGACCCTTGAGGATGTGTTGTTGCACCTCCAGTTATGTGGTGGATAAACAAAGTGTTTTGATGCAACTCGGGTTGTCTGATTTTCTGCTGCCTGAGGTGCAGCATTGATTTTGCTGGAGTCAATTCTGATTTGCACCAACCTCTAGATGATTAGAACTATTTACCTCTTTAACATTAGATGGTTTTCATTGTTTGGTCACTTTTCCAAATTTAAAAACTAGCTGCTAGCAAAAAAAACTTTGAACTTGGAGTTCTGAACCTCTTATCCATATAAATCTTCATGACATCAATAACGGTACATAGCTTTCAAGGGCTAAATGCTGTTCTCAGTTGCACAAGTATAAATCCAGAAAAAAACTACGCTGAAATCTTTTGAGATTTACTTGGGTCTAATAGAGGGTAAATTTGGACCAAATGATTTCCTTACAGTTTATATTGTATCCTGTTGAAAGATGTCAAGATGTTTTATTATCTAATCTAGTGGATTTTTCCTTTTATTTTCTTCCTAATGCACTAGAAAGGTGAAAATGCACATTCATAGCAACAATGAAGTGAGAAGGATTTACAATGTGATTGGTACCATCAGAGGCACTCTGGAACCAGGTAAACTAATTTGTCTTCAGTGTAATGCAGGCGTGCAGTAACCTCTGCATGCACTTCATGCTTACAAGGGGAAACAAGGAATATTGTTTTCTCTGAAATACTGCACTACATGGTCATTGGTGTTGAAATATTTACTGTGCCAGCTTTCATATGGTTCAGGGCATGTCAGAACTTTCACTGTAAATGCTAATTTTCAAGAGGGAGTCATAATCGGACAGGAATATTTGTCTTCAGGCAAGTAACTCTACAATTGAAGGAGTATTCTTAAGTGTATGTTCTTCTCTGCTAACATGAGAATGAATTTTACGTTCCATCTGAAGATATCATATCCACCATTACCGACTTTTTGTCTGTCTTAGCCTGCTGTAACCAGTGTGATTTTAAACCCTTAATAAACAGATATATAGACATCTGTAGGATGATGCTAACGTCATTTAACTTGTAACTACAGCACACCCCTGTTGTCTGTAACACAACTCTCAACCATATTATAGAAGCACAGAGATCTAATCTGACTTGGATCTTGTTAATCACTTACCTGTCATGATTTGGACAACTGTTTTTATGATTGACTATATACATATATTCGGAGAAATACTGCAATCAACACACCTTATTGTTGTGAGTTGGAATGCTGTACAAATATAACTAGTGAATCAGTTTTACTGTGAAACACTATTGTAAAATATGGAAAGATACTTCTGTCTTTAGAAGAAAGCTGTATTTCTAATAATACCTGTGATGTGGAATTGAAAAGGTTTTAAGTCTTATGGGATCAAGTTATTGTGTTTGACAAATTCTTTAGCACTGGCTGAAAATGCAGAAAAAATGTCTTTGGAGATTTAAAATGTCCTTTGCCTTTCTATCATGTATATTATAAACTCTTAAGTTTTGTTTCCCGATATGTATGTGGAAAATTAGAAATTGCTTCCAATTAACATCTCTGTGGCAGGAAGAATCTCTAAGTAAACCTATATCATTAATTTCTCTAGACAGGTATGTCATCCTGGGAGGTCACCGTGATTCATGGGTATTTGGTGGCATTGATCCTCAAAGTGGGGCAGCTGTGGTTCACGAGATTGTGAGGAGCTTTGGAAAACTGAAAAGGAAAGGTAATGTAATGGAAGAATAAAACAAACCAAATTCACTGCTCTCAGCAGTATCCCTTGATTTCTCTGAGATTTAAGTATATGATTAGAATTAAACACATGTATCTTTTGATAAGCATGCTGCTCTGCAGCTGTTAATCATTTCCAGTTACAGCCTTGGTATATTTAGTACTTCTGCTCAAGTGAAAGTAGACTTAAAGGAAAACAAAACACAAACTGAGGGATATTGAAATAAATAAGATGTTTAAGTGAAATTGATTACTGTGTATTTGAGGCTGGTCAGACTGGATGTTTCAATGGTCCTATAAAATTGCTGTTGTGGTGGACTGATCAAGACGTCATCAAGGTAACGTTGAGAACCTTCTCAGCACTTGACTATAGTTGGGGACAGACACAAATGTAAATAAAGCATGTCTGTGTAACGCAGAGAATGAGCTGTGCAAATGTAGTAGTAGTTAATGGTTACAAATACTCAGTTACCTTAGAATAGGAACAAATGTCAACTGTACCACATTTCTGCTGCTGTCAGAGCAAATCCTATCTCTCGATCTGAAAGAAGCTCTGACTTAACTCAAATATGGTGCTAGAGGAACTTTCTTTGCCTACCTTAACCCTATTGACATTAAGTTTTCTTTCCATTTCCAAAAGGAAGAAAAAAAAAGAAAAAGAGGGGGAACAAAAGAAGAAAAGGTTCCAGCAGCCTCAAGTAAACTTTGGGCAAAGATAACAGAGGCAGGGCAACAGGCAATAAAGCCTGTTACATTTGGCCTGGGTTTAAACTGAATTCAGAGCTTCAAGTGAAAGACCTTTGTTTAGAAGGTGATCTGTCAAAGTTACAGGTTACAAAGTCCTTAGATTTTGAAATCCGGCATTTGAGAGACAAATCAGAGAAGTTCAGCAGTAGATATGAAAACTTGCCAGACACTTTTCTGTCAAAGTAGACACTGGTATGCAATGTGAACTGAATTGAACACAGCAAAAAATAGTTAAAAATCTTTTTTTTTCCACAGATCAGCATGAAACATAAGCCCCCCCCTCCCCCCCATCAAATGACATTTGTTTTCATATTAGTTACCATGTAACAAGCAGTCTTTATTTCTGTAATACAGTTTTCATAGTCTTTTATGGCAGGATGGAGGCCAAGGAGAACAGTGATATTTGCAAGCTGGGATGCAGAGGAGTTTGGCTTGTTGGGATCGACAGAATGGGCTGAGGTAAACCAGTAGTATTCAAAGAGAAACATTCACAGTGGTGGATCTTTGAGATATTTGTACCAGAAAGCAACGCTTGTTCTTTCTCTGCCTCCCTCTCTCTTCCTTACTTACACACACTCTCAAGTTTCCTATTGAACTACTAAGAATATATGGCTTCTTACGCTATATGATGTCTTTCCCTGAAACAGCTGTTACTTCTGTGGATGGGGAGATATTTCTCAGGAGAAATAAGTTTATGCTCTTTTCCTTCTCTTAGGAAAATGCCAAAATATTACAAGTACGAGGAGTGGCTTATATCAATGCAGATTCCTCTGTTGAAGGTACAGAGTTTTGGATTGTGTTTTACAGGAATAGTAATGGTATATACAACTCACTAGGAGGCATTTTCTCTTGAAGATCCATAAGACCTTCAATATGATAATGTTGTTTCATTAGTTCAGGAATAGATGTGAGGGGAAATCATAGAATCATAGAATAACCAGGTTGGAAGAGTCCCACAGGATCATCGAGTCCAACCATTCCTATCAAACACTAAACCATGCCCATCAGCACCTCGTCCACCTGTGCCTTAAACACCTCCAGGGAAGGTGAATCAACCACCTCCCTGGGCAGCCTCTGCCAGTGTCCAATGACCCTTTCTGTGAAAAATTTTTTTCCTAATGGTTAGCCTAAATCTCCCCTGGTGGAGCTTGAGGCCATTCCCTCTCGTCCTGTCCCCTCTCACTTGGGAGAAGAGGCCAGCTCCCTCCTCTCCACAACCTCCTTTCAGGTAGTTATAGAGACCAATGAGGTCTCCCCTCAGCCTCCTCTTCTCCAAGCTAAACAACCCCAGCTCTCTCAGCCATTCCTCCTAAGGCCTCAGAATCATGACTCAGAATCTTTAAATATCCTTCAAGTATTCCTGTTACTTCAAGGAAGGAGTCCATTACAGTAACTAAACAGTTTCAGAAGTCAAGGAAAGGGACAAGCAGTGTTGTGTCCCTGTCAGCAGTTTAATGGCAACTCTTTAGAGTCAGCTGTGTGTAATAAATGTGTGTAATAAACATAGGGACATAAGCTCTTAATTGTGGCTTCAAAAGCTGGGCCGTAATTCTTCCTAACCAATACAAAAACGTGCTGACAAGATCAAAATGCTCTTGTGCCAGAAGAATCGACTTGGTCCTTGTAGACAGTGTAGCTCTCTAGTCTTTTTCTTGTTAACAAATAATGTCATGAGGTTTCTCCTGAGTAGAACTTGTTTTTTCCTGTTTTTCAGGAAACTACACCCTACGAGTGGATTGCACACCATTGATGTACAGGCTTGTGTACAGTCTGACTAAAGAGGTAATACAACCTGAAATTTATAGCCAGCATATTCAGTGCTTCCTTAGTGGATGGGATACTCTGCATAACATATGGTGTCAGTTTGTTTCTTTTCCAACTGCAGTATACCTTTTCAGTCAGTAGCTGAGTAACTAGATCTTCTTCCCAGGAGCAGTAAAGGTATTTCAAGCTTCTAAGTTTAAATTATTATCTATTTATGATTAGGGGATTTTTTGACTCCTGTGAAAGTGTTACTTCTAACATCAAAAGAATAAAAAAATGCCATGAACCAGAGGACAGAAACAAGAACAAACCAGTCCTACTACTGAGGTGCCCATGGTAGTGGAAGACTCTGTCTCCCTTTAGGCAGGGAAATAAATTAGGCTTGCTACAGTGTTGTTTTCAGCATAATATGGCAGGTTTGATCAGCCTGCTTAACTTCAGTGTAAACTGTTCAATATTCATTGGCTCTGATGATGATGCTGTCACGCATATTTGTGTGGCACACAAAATTAAAACGTAGGGACCTTTTCCAGGAAATAATCTCACCATCTTGAATGTAGGATGTTCCTTGCTTTGTGAGTGAGTCTTAGAGGCTGGCACTACAGACTTTTTATTTCTGTACATCTATATTAAAACATGAACATTTAATTAGTCCTCTGTGTGTGCATTTTACATATGTATATATAACGTACATTTAACTACCATATATGTACCCTGGATCTACTACATTGTCTTCATCTGAGATAGAGAGAGATATACACACACACACACACACACACACACACACACATAGAGAGAGATAGTGAGTGTCATCTGGTTTTGTCAGGGTCAATAATTGGGTGATCTCTTGGAAGGTGGCATTGCCCCAGTACAAAAGTAAAGCAAATGTAGTAACTCAGTGTAATCATTTTGGGGCAACTGAAAGACAACAAATAAAATTTAACTGTTTTAAAATTAGTTGCCCAGATAAAGATAATTCTGCCCTGAACTGCAGAAGAGCTGATCACCTGCAGTTCCCATGGTAACCTGTGTTAAGTGCAGGTGTTCAGAACAGTCAGAAAATCAGGGCAGTGGAGCCTCAGTGTGGACACCAAGAGGCATTGTTAAAATATTAAGCTAAATACCAGTAAACATGGTTGTGTAACTCTGCCTGTTCTGGGGAGCAGAAACAATAGCTGATGAATGTATGTAACCATAGCTCATTGGCAGCTGATCAGGAAGCAGGTCTGCCTGTGATCCCATCCAAAATTAATCTACAGCAAAAAGTGTTAACGCCGCTAATACTGTTCTATGAACAATTAGCTATGAGACCACAAATTCAAATCTGTTAGTTTTATTTTGATTCCTATTGTGCAGTAATCCCTAAATAGTAGATACAGATATTAATAATAGAATAGATATTAATAATCTTTAACAGATTAAATGTAATAAAACTCAGCAGCCCACTGATAAAAAGATGAAAGCATACTTACAGTGTTTAACCTGCTCAGGTATCTGGAAAGTAGTGAGAGTAATAGATATGAACTTCAGGATGATTATTACTTGATTTGTATACCTTTGTAGCTGCTGTGATGACCAATACTGTACACTTTGCCCTTCTAAAGTTACTGCTGCATCCATGAAAATAATTTTTGTGAACTAACACAAGGTAGAAACAGTTTTGAGTTAAAACAGGACAAAATTGAATTTTCCTGACGAAATAAAAAGTTTTGGCTTTGATAAGGATTTTTTTGTTGAATATTTAAATTAAAAGGCTGCAAATCTCATAAAGAAATATCAGAATGCAAATATTGACTTCAAATGTTTTGCTTTCCCTGTGTCTTCTTCTATCTAAAATTGCCTATTTTTAGCAAAGAAACTGTTCCTCTAGAAAATGCTGTGCATTTGAAATGTTAAAATGGAGATGCAGAAAGGCTGAGGAACTGAAGACTGTGGTTTAGTCATTGCCCTGAGCCATAGACTTTATGTAATGACCGGTTGTAGATTTATTGCTTGGTAATATCTAAAATTGTATTGTTTTTTATACAATATACTTTTTTTAGATACCAAGTCCTGATGAGGGATTTGAAGGAAAATCTCTTTATGAGAGTTGGTATAAAAAAAATCCATCAAGAGAACATAAAGAGGTCCCCAGGTCAGTGACAAAAGAAAATAAACCATGTACCAGAAGTTCTTATAATGCGAAGAGTGTGGTTTTAAAAGAAATATCCAGTTGTAAAACTGATCACCTAGAAGAAATGGTGGGATTCTCAGCTGGGATAAATTTCAGAGTTTTATTGATTGCAGCTGATACACTACTTAACAACAGTTTTGTTAACTTGTCTTTTTAGTATGAATACGAGGCTTTATATATGAAGAGTAAAGTTTTCGTGTGGTTTATAGGGATTTAAGCAAAATAATGGTAGTACACACAAGTCGGAGGCAGGCACACAAGATGCTAACACAGCAGCTTTCACTTGCACTTGCTTCCAGTCTCCTGGAAGGCCTCTCAGTTTGGGTGGCTGGGGAGTGCACTAGGTGGGATTTTGACACTGTCCTTCAAATTTACCACAGTTTATTTATATAATTTCAAAGACTGGTTTTATTCCATGGAGCCATACTGATACTGTGATTTCTCCTAGTTGAGAGCTTGAGATAGTGGAAGTTCAGCAGGTCATTAGGTGTTCTCAGTGATTCAAGACAATGAGTTAAACTCTGCTCTTGCAAGTTTGATTTCTCTGACCCTGAGAATGATGACTCTGCTCCTCTGTGAATGCAATCCATGAGGTACATGTGATGTAGGGGTCACAGGCAATTCATGGTGTATTAACAGAAGTGGCATACTAGGGAAAGACTGTCCAGTGTTTGCAACTGTGGGGTAAATAATTGTCACAGTACTTCAAAGCATACTAAATTTATATTTTAAGTATTGTCACTCAAGGCATTTTCCTCTTTCTTGTTAAAAGAATAAATAAACTGGGTTCTGGCAATGACTTTGAAGTCTTTTTCCAGCGTCTTGGCATTGCTTCAGGCAGAGCACGTTACAGTAAAAATTGGGTAAGTTTGTGCCTTCGTAATTTTGTCTCCTCCGTAATCACCTGTTTAGGTTGCCAGCTTTTCGCAGTGTGTCAAGTGTGGAGTCCCAGTCCATTACTAGGACTCTACGTGCTGCTACAACAACAATATTTAGTAAATAGGAATGGTCAGCTTGGTGTCAGTCAGGCCAAAGGACCTTTACTCAGGGTAAATGGATGGGCTCAAAATTACCTGTGGTTGATTAAGGTTTATGAATAGCTTATGATGACTTCTGAATAATTTGTAATAACTTATGAAGCTTTGAATTCAAACCAATTCATGTTTTGTGGAAAATATGGGTTTGACTCTAGAGCATATTGTGACATGAAACTAACTGAGAAATGTTTAAGGAGTAATCTACTCAATGTGGCCTTTGCCTCTGAAAAGGCATATCCAAAGACACAAACAGAAATTACTGCTGGGATCCAAGCAAAGAGAGGAAGGGCAATTTCACCTTAATTTAGCCATCTAAAAGTTATGTCTGTTCTGAACTACTTTCTTTAGGCTCTGTACATGGTCAGTGGAGAGAGACATCTCCAAATGACTGTTCATCATAGGTCGATGTCTGAGAGAGCCATCACTGAGCAGTTCTGATTTGATTGACTGTAGTGGCTACACAGGATTAGTGTGACCTAACACTTAACTTTTCAGTGCCTTGAATTGCACAGCAAGGTTTTCAAGCAAAGCTGAAGTATCCAGAGCTGAATAAGGGTTTTGTTTGGGTTTGTTTGTTTCAGAATGTAGAAAAATACAGCAGCTATCCAGTGTACCACAGTGTCTATGAAACCTATGAAATTGTGGAGAGGTTTTATGATCCCACTTTCAAGAATCATCTGACAGTAGCTCAGGTACGGGGAGGGCTGGTCTTTGAACTGGCCAACTCCGTTGTTCTTCCTTTCGACTGTAGAGATTATGCATCAGCTGTGAGCAGCTATGCTCAGATCATCTATAATTTGTCAAGGAATCATGAAGAGGAGCTGGCAACTTACAGTGTGTCCTTTGGTACGTACAGTCTTTCATTGCCCTCATACTCTGTTAGTGCTAGCAGTGCCTTATCTTAATGTCTGTCTTAGTCATGAAAAAGTAAAAATAGCCACATCCTCCAAAAGTTTGGAATTTGAATATTTTGTCACTTAGTATGCCTATGTAGAGACTATGCCGCTTCCAAGTAGAGCTAACACAGTTGTATATTCTGTGACCTGTGCATGGCTCACTGATGTTAGCAACAAGATATCTTTGTCTTGGTCCCTGAAAAAAAAAAATCACACTGCTTTGCAGCTTGTTGCACAATTCTCTGTCCAACACTGATCATAGGACTATAGGATAATTCAGGTTAGAAGGAACCTCAGGACTTATCTGTGTCAGCATGTCCAAGGCAGGGTAAAATTTCAAGTTGCTCAGAGCTTTATTCCACCTGGTCTTGAAAACTTGCAAGGACAGGGACCACAGAACTT
The DNA here is from genome assembly GCA_033459285.1 of Clamator glandarius. Lineage (NCBI taxonomy): Eukaryota > Metazoa > Chordata > Aves > Cuculiformes > Cuculidae > Clamator > Clamator glandarius. Next base: position 176,673 of record JAUNZM010000088.1, read on the forward strand.
CTCTGGACCACAGTTCTTGACTGTCCTCAAGGTAAAAAGATTCTCCTTACATCCAGTCAGAACCTCTCTTATTTCAGGTTATAGGCACATGATAGCAAGTGCAAGCGTTATGAGAATTTTGCCTTGGGGCTTGGTCAGGCAGGAATAGTACTTCCCTACGCTGCAAGAAGGATCTCGTCCTGTCATGTGAATTTTTTTTTTCATGCTTTAGGGATTCAAAATATGCCTCTTGCCTCAGAAGCCTATATTTCTTTTGGCAAAATTATATAGTATGAATACTTAGGACTTGGCTGCTAATGACCAATATCACATGTGTGTGTGCATGCACACACACGTACACACAGGATGTCTTTCTCAAAACTTTGTTTGTGTGGAGTGGCATACCAGTAAAGGACAGGTTGTTGAGCTTTGTAAAATCCCAGACCTATCTGAACAGCCTGGTTCTGGCAATCTGTACTCTAGTTTTTGGTATTTCTGTACATGCTTCAAGTACCAAATAATAAATGATATTCACAAAAATACTGATTTCTATTGTCTCCAAGGCAAGTGTTTGCGCGGAATTACGTAGTTTTTAACGTAGGAATATGAGGTCATTAGTATTTCATTTGCTGAGAACTGACAGGTCACGATCACAGAGAAGGATGAAGATATAAATTTAACAATTTGATTTGTTAAATTTGAAGTTCAATAATTCCTTCCTTTCCCTCCAGATGCTCTGTTTTCAGCTGTCAAGAATTTTACAGAAGTTACTGCGAGTTTTCATGAAAGACTGGAACAAATAGATATCAATAAGTAAGTTTAACTCTTTTTTTTTTTTTTATTTTTTTTATCCGTTCCAGTCAAATACTCCATAAAGTAGTATAGGCTCAGGTGACAGAGTCCTCACTTGCATTTAGTCCCCTGAATAACTTTGTTGAGAAATTACTGCCAGTCATTTATTTTATTATATGTCCTTATGAAGCCTTGCCTTTAAGGATCTGGTTACTCTAGCAAACCAAGCATAGAAATGTTGAATTAGGGGACATCAGAGACACTGCAGAGACTGGGAATCTAGCCAGGCTAGCTTCAAAAAGTGTCCGAGCTAATTAGTCTATAATAGCTAAAATAAAAATAGCTAAATAAATAGCTGTACTATGACTGTACTTGCAGCAAGCTTTTTGATGAGCTTTTAAAAAATTCTGTGTGTGACCTATGCCAAGAGGCCTAATTTGCACATGACTTAATTCTTAATTTATTCATTGTAGGCAATACCCAGAATAAGAAACCAAACTTCCTTTTTTATATACATATATGTATGTTCCATTTCTTGTGGAGAATTTCATTAAGCCATATGATTACCCTTATGGAAGACTAAATGAGAAGAAAAACCATGGCAGCAACTTTCAAGATAAATGCATTAACAGTAATTTCTTATGTAAAATATGACACTTCTGACATATGACATGTATGTGACAATTGCAAAATTGTTTCTCACAGAGATGTGGCTTAACTTAAGCATTAACTCAACAAGACAATTTTGTTTTCCACTTACACCAGTGTAAATGCAAAACAATTTCATTGATAGTAGTGGAGTTATTCCAGGCTTACTGTACTATAAATTTTACCCCTTTTTGTTGGTGAGTATCTTTTGATGCTCTACAATCAGTTATTTCAGTTGTCGACTTCCAAACCCACATATATTCAGTATAATCTTCTTCACAGTTCTTCTATTTGTTAAGCATCAGTAGTATACTTGGAGCTATTCAAAGCACACAGACACAGATGGTCTCTGCTCTAGGGAATTTACAATCTGCTGTCAGAAAAAAAACCAATTCTTGGATGATTTAAAGATGATTCCAACATCACAAGGTTCCTGTTTCTCAGATGTTGTGATTTGACATAAAAATAAATGTGATATTATTGTAGTTATTTGCAGCTGGCTGGGTTTGTGGAAAACAGGATCTTTAGAAAACTGCTATACGAAAGAAGAGAATGGTCTGCCTAAGCATCCCAATGAAAAGGAGATAGAGTAAGATGCAACATGAGAGAGAAGTTTCAGTCTTCTTTCAGACTTTTCCTTGGCCTTTAAAAACAGCTTTAAGAGACTTCCAAATTATTAGCCAGACTATCTCACAGTACAGATCAGCATAATTCTGTTGTGCAAGTTAGCTGATATGGACTGTCCTGTGAACTTTAATTTCAACATCTTAGATCTACTGTCCTCCTTAAATCCAGAGTTGTGCATATTGGGGTATGAGATGAGATCTAACATTTTCCTCCCTTCTTTTTAGCCTACTTGCTGTCAGAACACTAAATGATCAGCTCATGTTTCTAGAAAGGGCCTTTATTGATCCTCTTGGATTACCTGGCAGGCCATTCTATAGGTAAGAAAGGCTTATTTTACACTTTGTGCCATGAGTACCCTGTGAGAATTCCTTAAGTCTCTGAATGGAATTGTAATGAGTTTATTAAATGTTTTAAAAGTGGATTAAGCAGGACAAATAATAACTGAAAAGGGAAAACAACATTAGGGGAAACTTCAGTTGAGATACACTATGCAGAATGAAGAAGGATCTTGTTGGAAGCCTAGTAAGATGTAAACCCATTTCCATTGATCTCTGCGAGCTTCTAAACTGATGTAAAATTTTGGCCCTGGACTTGGTTCAGGTAATTTCAATGGTAAAAGATCTTTAGGAAGTCATTATGATTTGAAAGTGAAATAGAGTATAACTGAAGTATCTACAATTTGATTTGATTGGTTATATCAGAACAGTCATGCTAGCAAATACAGTATAGAGGGCAGTGCTTCAACAGCAGTGAAGTGTATTCAGTAGTTCTCCCATTCAGTTCAAGAAATAAATCTTGTTTGAGAGGCAGAATAGTAAAGTCAAGTCTAGCTTTTTGGTCCTCTACCAATCTGCACAATTCAGAACAGTAATCTTTCAACTAAAAAGTTCCACTACAAGTAACTGTAGAAAGAGAACTTAAGATTTACAGTTGTTGTACGTCTCACAGCTTCTGGTTAAAAATCTATTGAGAGCAGTCTCCTGATAAAGCATCAGCTTTGCTGCCTTAGAACATACCTCTGTCCGTTGGAGTATATCTGTGAGAAAAGAAGCTGGCTTTTTTTTTTTTTTTAATCTTTTCATTTAATCTAAAATGAGGAGAAGGAAAATACTTACGTCAATTTTATCTCATGTCTTCCTAGCTACAAAGTTCTGGAATTCATATGGAAAAATGCAGCCTATGTAATTTTCTTGCTTCATAGATTATAGTTACTATTGCTGCAATAATCTTGTTTACATCTTCACTGTCAAGAATTTAACACATGATACAAAACCAGATTAGGTTTATTCAGAAAATATCATGGTTTATTTTCCTAATGCAGAATATTGTTGTTTTTTCCCCCTCAATTTCCCTACAGACATATTATCTTTGCTCCAAGCAGCCATAACAAGTATGCAGGAGAATCATTCCCAGGGATCTATGATGCCATGTTTGATATTAAAAGCAAAGCCGATCAACGTGAAGCCTGGGAAGAAGTAAAAAGGCAGATTTCCATTGCAGCCTTCACTGTACAGGCAGCAGCAGAAACACTGAAAGAAGCAGCATAAATATAAAAAACATAATCATCAATGAAAGCAATATGACAGTTTGAAGAAGCCTTAAAAACAGAGCAACTAAAAACAACTATTACAAAACAAATTTTAAAAATCTTGTTCTTTGCAAATAATATACCCAAGTGGAATACATTTAACTATGTTAACAAGGTTATGTACTCAATTCAGAGAGCTCAGATTTTAGATAAATTCTGAAGTTAAAACGTTTCATGTTTTCCTTCCACTTAATATTTTAAGTATTACTTAACACTGGATTTATTTTCAGAGCTTTGAATTTTGCTAGCTTCATTATTATAGCGCTACTCATAGTGCATTAGGAAACCAGAAGTAATTTCATGTTTCTATTGGTTTCTAGTTTTGTTGTTGAATTTTTGTTACTTACCTTGAGGTTGCAAAATTTTACTCCAAGATAGCCCTTTCAGCTCTCCTTTTACACAAAGAATCACTGTCACATGCTGTGTGAGTGATGTATAATGATTAAAACAAGTTTTGGGCAGCAGCCCAGGATACTCATCCATGGTGTTCTTCTTTTCACATACTGAATTTTGCAGCTGTTTGTGAATAAAATTTGAGGAAGAAGCCTTCTAGACACTGGAGTGAAAACAAGGCAATACATCTTGTCAGATGTATAATCATCTCACAAAATATGTCTTTCAAGATGAAAAGCTACTTTTATTTGTTTATTCCAAATCTACCCCTGCTATACTTTGCCTATATCAAGGCATTTTTAATAAGAAGACAACTAGAAGCAAAGAAAATTCATCATGTCCTTACTCTGAAATGATACCAAATTATTGCCATCTTCGTAGAGTCTGTATTTCTGATTTTGGTATGCAGCTTACTCTTGTGACAGGCTAATCAAAAGACTCCAACGGAACATCTGGGATCAGAGAAGACTCAACAAATCAAGTCCTTTCATCTAACATTTTGCCACTGGAGGATTACTAAGCTCCTGCACAGCAAATATGTTGTGCAGTTGTGATCTGCTATTGTCACTGAGGCCTCTGCCATGTGTTAGAAGGCTGTCCCATTATCTGATGGTTTTCAGTGTTATGGTAGATTTTTCCTTTTCTGCAAGATCTTGTTTATTTGTAAATATTTCTGTTTTTCATATTAATACCCTTTAGGCAATTTACTATGATTAAGTCATTATTTCACTTAACTGTTGCTCTGTCTCATAAAATAATCCCATCTACCAGATAGTGGGAAGTGCTCTTACACTCAGTTATTGTTCAGTTATTTTCACATTTTTGTGAAAATGGTTGGAATAAAACCATGGAGACATCTTCTCCCAAATCTAGTTGTGGTGATGGGAGACATTGCTTCAAAACATGCCTGAACCAGACATGAGCAAAGAGATATATGCTATGAAGCAGTCTAGTAAGGAGAGGCAAACAATGAGAAGCATTATATAGAAATAACTACTGTGGATTTTGTTAGGGGCATAGTTATTAGCTATCTCAAACCCTGAGTGTGAAATCCTTTCCTGTACAAGAAATCAAGATAAGGTTTCTGTGCTAATTCTCCTTTAGTGAAGTAGAACTACAAACAACATAAAAAAGTCTTTTGTATTCTAGACTTGTACAGTGAGTTGAAATTCACCCTTAAAGCTGCCAAGTGCTGTTAATCAGATTAGCTGGTTTGGGTCTCAAGCTTTGATATTATTCCATAGTAATTGGCCAACAAAGACTGTTCAATTAAGTAAAGAAGAATAATTCAGTTGTTAACAGGAATGTAAACCAAAATCAACTATGTTGAATTCATAGTTTATTGATCACTTAACATGAGCAAGTTTTTTGTGTAACTACAGATGATTTCAGCTAGACATGGCCGTTAGCAGGGTTGCTTACTATAATCAAATTTCATTGACTTTATTTGCTAAATATGCTGGAATTAATACTTGGAAAAACTAATACTCTAATTCCAGGCAGGTCTTTGCAAACACTAATTTGTCTTTTACAGATACTGCAGACAAACTCACAGAGACACTGATTTATATACAGCAGCAGATGACTTAATTACAAGAGCTTTAGCAGTATTTAGTAAGCAGAGGGAGGAACCTAGCTGGCACTGTGTTGAGAGCATCCTTTCCAATTTGAGCAATTACAAGAATCTAGAGATTAAATGAAAAAGAAATAGAATTTTTTTTTCAGAAAGCACACTCTTCCATTTGATCACAAGTTGGATGCTGTCAGAATTTTCTAAAGAACTACATACAATGACCATCTTATGCACTAAGAGTCTGAATCAAACAAATCGAAAACATGCCGATGTATGGAAATGGTAGAAACTAGACTTGTATGAAAATGAATTCTTCCTTTCATGAAATCAGAAATGTCAGTGTTACTTTGACTGGAAAGTCTTGTGACCTAGCAGCATAATTTCTAAAGATGTTGTTGACATAGATCTTTTAAAGGCTGGTTTAGCTGAGGCAGAGTAATCACTGGTGGTCAAGATCATTGAGACGGGACCTGTGCTCATCTCTGCTTGTAGAAGCAGCTTCGAATGTGCTGCTGAACTACAGACAACACCACAGTGGAGCAGAGCAGCCAAGTCTCATAGCTGGAGTCATAGTAAATTGTATTCATAGAATCATAGAATAACCAGGTTGGAAGAGACCCAGGTCCAACCATTCCTATCAAATATATTTTCTCACTCTCCATGAGCCAGGATCATACAATAATGAAGTCTCATGGGAACACTTTTCTAAAATCAAAACAACATGCAAGTCAGCCCCTCTCCTGTAATAAGCCTAAGCCTAATGAACAGACCTCTTTGTAGTTAGGCTTGCTCACACCCAAAGAGGCTTTCAAACTCTACAATAACGTTCTTTCTGTGTAGTCTAAACTCTGAGATACACGAGGAGATCATTTAGGGTAAATAAGATAAAAACATGACTAACTGAAAGATAAGGTTGCATGAATGTGTTACAATTTTTTCCATCCATGCTGCAGACATTTCAATAGTCAGTATTGATCTGGAGGACAGAAGAGAAACGCAGGTTATGCAGTAATACTACGAAGGATATTTTCCATGTTCACAGAACAGAATAGAATCGCTAGGTTGGAAAAGACCCACAGGATCATCAAGTCCAACCATTCCTACCAATCACTAAACCATGCCCCTCAGCACCTCATCCACCCGTCCTTTCAACACCTCCAGGGAAGGTGACTCAACCATCTCCCTGGGCAGCCTTTTCCAGTGCCCAATGACCCTTTCTGTGAAAATTTTCTGATGTCAAGCCTGAACCTTCCCTGGCAGAGCTTGAGGCCATTCCACCTTGGCTTGTCGCCTGCCACTTGGGAGAAGAGGCCAGCTGCCTCCTCTCTACAACCTCCTTTCAAGTAGTTGTAGAGAGCAATAAGGTCTCCCCTCGGCCTTCTCTTCTCTAGGCTAAAGAAGCTCAGTTTTCTCAGCCACTCTTCTTAAGACTTCACAGAATCACAGAATAACCAGGTTGGAAGAGACCCACCAGATCGTAGAGTCCAACCATTCCCACCAATCCCTAAACCATGCCCCTAAGTACCTCATCCACCCTCACCTTAACCACCTCCAGGGAAGATGAGTCAACCACCTTCCTGGGCAGACTGTTCCAATGCCTAACCACCCTTTCAGTGAAGAATTTTTTCCTAATCTCAAGCCTAAATCTCCCCTGGCGGAGCTTGAGGCCATTCCCTCTTGTCCTGTCCCCTGTCACTAGTTGTAGAAAGTAATAAGGTCTCCCCTCAGCCTCCTCTTCTCCAGGCTAAACAACCCCAGCTCTCTCAGTCGCTGCTCATAAGATTTGTTCTCCAGCCCCTTCACCAGCTTTGTTGCTCTTCTCTGGACTCGCTCCAGAGCCACAACATCCTTCCTGTGGTGAGGCGCCCAGACCTGAACACAGTATTTGAGGTGCAGTCTCACCAGGGCTGAGTACAGAAGGAGAATAACCTCCCTGGACCTGCTGGTCACGCCATTTCTGACACAAGCCAGGATGCCCTTGGCCTTCTTGGCCACCTGGGCACACTGCTGGCTCATGTTCAGTCACTGTCAACCAACACCCCCAGGTCCCTCTCTTCCAGACAGCTTTCTAGACAGACTTCTCCTAGTCTGTAGCACTGCATAGGGTTGTTGTATCCCAAGTGCAGGACCTCGTATTTGGCCGTGTTAAACCTCATGCCGTTGGACTCTGCCCAGCGGTCCAGCCTGTTCAGATCCCTTTGCAGAGCCTCCCTACCCTCCAGCAGATCCACGCTTCCACCCAGCTTAGTGTCGTCTGCAAACTTGCTAAGGGTGCACTCGATGCCTTCATCCAGGTCATTGATAAAAACATTGAACAGGGCAGGACCCAGGACTGAGCCCTGGGGAACCCCACTTGTCACTGGCCTCCAGCTGGATTTCACACCATTTCCCACTGCTCTCTGGGCCCGGCCATCCAACCAGTTTTCCATGCAGGAGAGTGTGCACCTGTCCAGGCCAGAGGCTGACAGTTTCTGAAGCAGAATGCTGTGAGAAACTGTGTCAAAGGCTTTACTGTAGTCCAGCAAGACCACATTCACAGACTTTCCCTCGTCCAGCAGCTGTGTCACTTTATCATAGAAGGCAATCAGGTTAGTTTGGCAAGACCTGCCTTTTGTAAACCCGTGTTGACTGGGCCTGATCACCCAGTTCTCTTGCATGTGCTCCATGATAGCACTCAAGATCACCTGTTCGATGACTTTCCCTGGCACTGAGGTCAGACTGACAGGCCTGTAGTTCCCTGGAACATCAGCCAGCCTCCAGTCCAGTGGAATTTCCTCACTCTTCTGGACTGTTGGAAGATGATGGAAAGGGGTTTGGCCAGCACATCTGCCAGCTCTTTCAATACCCTTGGGTGAATCCTATCTGGCCCCATAGATTTGTGGGTGTCTAGTCAGGCTAGCAAGGCTCTGACCACCTCCTCTTGGACCATGGGAGTCTCATTTTGCTCCTCTAGCTCCTGGGTTTGTTCACAGAGGGAACAACTTTCTGTCACTGTTGTTCCTTCTGCGTCCAATAGGGACTGTGTGGTCTTCCTAGTCCTCCTTTTATTATTTATATATTTATAGAAAGATTTTTTATCTTTCACCGACTTTGCCAATCTGATTTCTAGTTGAGCCTTTGCCCTTCTGATTTTTTCTCTATACAATCTCACTTCCCTCCTGTAGTCCACCCAAAAGGCCTGTCCCCTCTTCCAGAGCCCAAAAACATTCCTCTTCTTCTTGATATCACTCAAGATCTCTCTGTTCAACCAAGCTGTTTTTTTCCCCGCCGGCTTTTTTCGTGGAACATGGGGATGGCTTTCTCCTGAGCTGCTAGGATTTCCTTTTTGAAGAGCTCACAGCCCCCATGGGCTCGCTTGCCCTTAAGTATTGTCTCCCATGAGACTTTGCCAACCAGCCTTCTAAAGAGTTCAAAGTCTGCCCTCTGGAAATTTAATGCTACTGTCCTGCTAACCACCCTCGTCACTTCGCCTAGAACAGAAAATCCTATCATCTCACGATCACTTTGTCTTAGGCGTCTTCCTACTGCCACATCCCCCACAAGGCCTCCTCTGTTCACAAACAGCAGGTCCAGGAGGGCACCTTCCCTTCTTGGTTCATTCACCAGCTGTGCGAGGAAGTTGTCTTCCACGCACTCCAGGACCCTCCTAGACTGCTTCCTTTCTGCTCTGTTGCACTTCCAGCAGAAATCAGGAAGACTGAAGTCTCCCACAAGAACAAGAAGCATTGATCTAGAGATTAACCCCAGCTGTTTATAGAAGAGCTCGTCAGCTGCTTCTCCTTGGCTGGGTGGCCTGTAACAGACTCCCATCACAAAATCTACCTTCTTATGGGCTCCTCTGATTCTAACCCACAAGATTCAATCTCTTCATCGCCACAATCCATTTCAACAGTGTCCAAGTCCTCCCATACAAAGAGGGCTACCCCGCCTCCTCTCCTTCCCTTCCTATCCCTCCTGAAGAGTTTGTACCCCACCATAGCTGTACTCCAGTTATATGAGTCATCCCACCACGTTTCCTTGATGGCAACGGCATCATAGGCTCCTTGCCCTACAACAGTTTCCAGCTCTTCCTTCTTATTACCCATGCTGCGTGCATTGATGTAAATGCACTTCAGCTGAGCTGTCGAGCCTTCAGCCCTCTTAGAGGGAACAGAGTCCATTCCCAATTGCCTGGTAACTGGAGTAGCCAGCACCAGAGTGCCCGTATCTCCCTTGCCACCCCCAGCTGTGTTCACCCCCACTTTCTGTGTGGTGCTGTACTGGTGGTCCTCTCCAGCACACCCTCTCTGAATCATCAGTGCCCCACGTCCAGGCTCGCTCCTGTCTAGCCTGGTCTCAACCCCCTCCCCCTTCACATCTAGTTTAAAGCTCAATTTATGAGCTTAGCTAGGTTTTTAGCTAGGTTTTTAGCAAGGGCTTTAGCCCCCCTAGAAGACTTATGTCCCATCTGGAGCAACAAAGTTTGGGGGTGCTTGAGCCATCCCATGATCAAAGAAGCCAAAGCCCCTCTCCTCACACAAGGCTCGGAGCCAGGCATTAATCGAGTTCTTCCTTACTTCCAGGTCCTCTCTATTTAGCCTGGGGATGGAGCAGAATACTATTTGTGCCCCAGAGCCTTCCATCATTTTCCCAATGGCCCTGAAGTCTTTCTTGATGGCTTCGGTCTTCTTGCTTACTAAATCATCATTACCAGTTTGGACTATTATCAGAGGACAGAAGTCTGTCTCGTGGACCAGGGAAGGAAGTTTTCTAGCTGCCTCCTTCACTGATGCCCCCGGTGAGCAGCAGATCTCTCTGTGGAGCGGGTCCAGTCTGCAAATGGGTCCCTCCGTTCCTTTTAGGAGGGAGTCCCCTACAACAATCACCCTCCTCTTCTTCTTAATGGAGGATGTTTCTATCTTTTTCTGAGGATGGTGCGGCCTAAGGAGAGATTCTAGGCTGTGGGAGTCATCATCCTCAGGATTGGAATCCACCTGCAGCACATGGTACTTGTTCACCAGGGGAATCTCGGGTCTTGCTGTCTGGTTGAGGGAAGCAGGTTTCCTTCATCTGGCAGGAACTTGCTGCCACTCCCCATCTATTGTTCCCCCAACCTTGCAGTTTGCAGGTGGGTGGTGTTTGGAAGCACCAGCTCCAGCAGCCGCTGAGTTAGTGAGAGGGCACTACTCCACTGGTCTATCTCCCTCTCACACTCCCCGATGGTCCTCAGCCTCTTCACCTCCTCCCTTAACTCCTCCACCATATGATGGGGTTCCCCCACTCCAGTGCAGCTTTGGCAAGTGGAGCCAGCGCTAAAGGCGTGAGCTGCTGTGGGAGGGGGGCACTGTCTGCAGCCCAGGGTCTGGGGAGCTGCCTGTGCCCACTGGGGCTCCATCTGCGTGGCAGCTTCCATCATGCTTGGTGAAGCCTTAATCTTTTGACGGGTAGCCACCATGGTTCTCGGTCCCTTCTGGACGTGCTCCAGCCCCTCTCTGCACCCTCCCTGCTCAAACTGCCACTCAAACTGTCCTGTTTTAACGTGCCCCGCTCCTCTGTCCCTGTGCTCCCTAAGGGCCGTTTAACCCCCCCACGGTAGCTCCCGGGTCCTCCCCTCCCGTCAGGCACCCCAAGGGAGCGGCCGTTGAGCCAGGAGCCCAGCGCCGACCCCCGGTTGAGTTTTTTAGGCTCAGGGAAGCGCCCACCGCCTTTAATGGCCGCCCCCACCACAGAACTCACCGTCCTGTCGCTGGATGCAGCTGATGGATAGCAGCTGTCCTGGGCAGGCCTTGTAACAAATGGAAGAATATACACGATCATAGGATCATAGGGTTGGAAGAGAACACATGGGATATCTAGTCCAAAGTCCTCAAGACAAGATACGCTTCAAGGTCAGACCAGCCTCTGAGTCCACTCCTGAAAATCTCTAAGGATGGAGATCACATAACCTCCCTGTGCAACACATTCCAGTATTTCACTGCCCTCCTGATGGAAAAGCTTTTCATTATGTCCAGACAGAGCCTTTAGTTGTTTCACTTTATGACTGTTGTTTCTCACCCTCATGCCATGTGCTGCTGAAGAGGCTGGCTCTGTCTTCTTGGGAAAATTCCTGTACGTGCTGGATGTCATTTGTTTTATGTTCAGTGCAGTTCTTTACTCTTTCTGCCTCACTGAGCACATTCCTCTTGTAGAAGAAAGAGTCAAAGTTTGCAAACTGAACTTGTCAGCTGCAAGCAATGTAAACTTTATTCTAGCTAGAATCTGATAATGGCTTCCTGAAGTTCAAGATAACAGAGATGCTGACTCAACACATCAAAATCTACTACCCTTTTAATCTAGCAGTAATATAAATTGTAGAGGCTATGAGAGAGTGCTGGGGGACTGTGGAACTGGAAGAGTCAGAAGGAAACTACTGATTTGGAATTGCAATTGAGCATTTCCCTGTTGACATTTTTCCTGCAGGACCTGCCTTTCCCACAAACTAGGGCTCTTTGATCTTTGAAGCCACAAATTCAGCTTTTAGTCAAACAACAGGACAAGCACCACAGCAGTAGCATATCTTCCTTGCTGCAGATATTAACCTTTGCAGCCTAATTGTGTAACAGCTACAACCTACAATTTACAATCTCTGGCTTTCATTTTATATGTATTTTTCTGTACTGTTGCTCATTTTGCTAATTGACTCTATAGCATAATTATGCATTCAACACACAGATGCATGTTAGTTTTGCATTTGGCATGTGTATCCTTGCCATTTTTGAGCTTTTCTAGTTTACCAGAGATAATGGGGTTTGTGGGTTTTTTAAAGCAAAGTAGAATATATGTACCTGCCTGCAAGATTTGCTAGCTTCAGCTGAACCTCATTCTTATTTTTACTTTCAACATGAAAAGTTCTTGCTACTCCAGAGCTCAGTATGAGGCCTATGAAATAACAATAGCTTCCTTGCTAGATTTAAAAGTGATATTTAAAGAAGCTGTGTGTTCAGGAGTTAGTTTGTGATTTGGATCAGTTTTTTCACCTGTTCTGAGAAAAGAAATCCCTTTTCTTACTGAACTTTTCACATTACTTGTCTTGAATAATTTTTGTGACTACTTAGGATCAGTTTTATCTCCCATCAGACTCAAATCTTACTACTGAATAAATACCCAACTGTTTTTAGAGAAGGAGTCATAGCAGTGTTTTGCATTCATAATATCTTAGTTCTGGCAGGAAAAGCTCCATGTAAAATAGGGTGGCTGATGCATGTGTTTTTATTTTGGTCAGGACATGCCTTAAAGAGACATAAGTCTTACGGGATACTGATGATCTTAACAGCTTTGATCTCCTGTGGCTGCTGAGTGAGATGCTCTGAAACAACTAAGAGTGAGATGAGACTTGTTTTGGAGCAGCTTCTTCCACCTCCTCACAGCTATGATACTGCATTCCGAGCATGCTGTACTTCAGATCTCACAATGTCAGGCTTATTTTTTTCTGGCTCCAGTTATTCTGAGGAGCATTTGTAAGACATGATACTATGACTTTGGCTTCGTGATCAAGTAATTTGTATAGCTGGGTTTTTAGGCCATGTCCCAAGACTCAGGAAACAGTAAACATTCAGGATAGATACTGCATTCCTTATGCTGTTTATCTTGGAACTGATAATACCAGCAAAGGGGAGAAAGTAAAAGAGGTACAGAAACAAAAAGAAGGGAACAAAAAGGAATGGCAAAGCAATGCTAAAGAGAACCTCCACTTCAGCCCAGACACTGAGGAAAATGTAAACTAGTATAGAAAGAAGTAGCTTTATTCCCCCTCCTTACTTTTGGAAAACCTAGTTCTAGCTGCTTTCTCACCACATTCCTTGAGAAGCATCTGGATTCCTGCACCCTGTTCCACCTTCCAAAAGGGAAGACAGCAGCATCTATAAAGTCTGTTTTCAAGCCCAAATATCTGTTTTGACTGGGTGAATGGTATTTCTTTAGCCTTTATATGCTGTTTTTCTCATCTTCCCAAGAACTAAGTAGATTAAATAGCTCAGGGATACTTCTGCCACATATCAGCAAGCAATTTCAAATATCTATGTATAAAACAGATATGATCCAAGAGGGACAACAAAAATTCCTGTGTAGCAATGTCATTCCTTACACTGGCATACACAGCATACCAAGCTGATTCATAAAATAGAACAGAAGAGTTTGGGTTGGAAGGGACATCCAAATTGGTGGAATACAGAACCTGGGAGAATTGCATACACAGATGGGTACGCTGAGGCATCTGAAATTGCACCAAATAGTTATTTTAATTCCAGTTGTAGTTCTTGTTACTCCACTGGCTCCATCTATGGACAGTTAGCTCACATCTGACTGCATGGGGCAACCTTCAGTTGTCTGAAAACAGGCTCTACAGTATCACTTTAGGTGCTGTGGAAAGTCTTATTCATCACGTAGCTGCACCAGAAGAGGGCAGCCCTCATACAAATGCTGCCCTGCACTGGTTTGTTCTCTATAGCAGTCTGGAATACTCCATGAGCTACCAAATGGCACTGGGTATTTTTCTCTTAGGAACTGAACACTCTACAGAATAATTGTAGTGCTTAAAGTGAGCTGCCTAGCGTATTTAGATATCCCAGGGGCGAGGGAGTTGATTCTGCCCCTCTATTCCTCTCTTGTGAGACCTCACCTGGAGTATTCTGGAATCCACAGCATAAGAATATGGTAGTGTTGGAACAGGTTCAGAGGAGGGCTACAAAGATGATCAGATGCCTGGAGCACCTCTGCTCTGAGGACAGACTGAAAGAATTGGGGTTGTTCAGCCTGGAGAAAAGAAGGCTCCAGAGGCCTTCCAGTGCCTGTAGGGGTTGGACAAGAAAGCTGGGGAGGGAATTCTTACAAGGGCATGTAGTGATAGGACGAAGGAGAGTGGCTTTAAATTGGCAGTTCAGATTAGACATTAGGAAGAAATTCTGCAAAATAAGGGTGGTGAAACACTGACACAAGTTGTCCAGGAAAGTTGTGGATGCCCCCACCCTGGTATTGTTCAAGACTAGGTTGGATGGAGCCTTGAGCAGCCTGGTGTGGTGGGAGGTGTTCCTGCCCATGGCATGGGGATTGGAACCAAATGATCTTCACGGTCTCTCACAACACAAGCCATTCTATGATTCTATGACTGTATGATTCTATGATGTTAAGTGGTAGAAGCTACTTGGTGTTGCTACTGCTCAACCTCAGCATTGCTGATACTCTTATCAGCTTAAGAAGAGGTAGATATAGCAATACATTTCATACTTTCTCGCTGTTGCTATTCTTACCTTCTTTCTTCACCGATTTTATCATCATATGAGGTCTAATTTAGGAAGACACTTTACTGTCTATTATGTTCCAGTCCTACACATGTGATGCTATATAAATGCTAATAATACATCAATATGCTCATTCTTTATAAGTTCTGTAGGTGGAATTCCATCTGGTTTGTATATTTCAAGTGAGATGTTGATTTGTAAAGTCCTTGCTGTTCAGAACTGGTGATGGCTTATGTTTGGAAATGACAGAAACAAAGATCACAAAAGTGGACATGCTTATCATCTGAACAAAGACACCCAGATGTATGCTTAAGATAGTGGCGGTGACTGGTGCAGAATACTGAAGTGATGTAATCCACTTCTAATATATGAAAAGCCTTATTGAAATAATTAGGACATTAACCAGTCTTTTCAGCTGTTTCTGAGTATTTACAGCTCTATCATTTCTATTTGAGAAAGTTTTGACACTTGGAGCAGTGCCGTTTCTTTCACAAGATGAGGATACCTGCTTTGGACTCTTCTGGCAGTGAGTGCTAAGAACTCAGAGCACGTCCAGGCTCCCCAGAAAAGCTTTCCTGTCTTCAGCCATGTAAGGTCCTTAGATAGGCAGGTTCTCAGCTCCAGAAAGATAGGTCTTGGCTTCAATGTAGCCATGTAGGAACTCACCAGCTAGGAGTATCTACATTTGTACAAAATATAATTAATCTATGAAAATATCTTGACTCTTCCCTGGGCTGAAGTTGTGTTCTTTTCCATGAGACACTGGTGGATTTTGCTGAATTAGACTAGGAAAACTTGATTCTAAGAACTTTGTGATCCAAACTGTAAAAAAGCTAGAGAATATAGGAAATAATCTTGCAGTTTTTCGCAGTTGCAAATTGGATGATGTCAGCTAGTGTCCCTATTGGCTGATCTAAATTGTGTTCTGAGCTGTTCCAGTATTCATCACTTGCCAAGGATTAATGCAACCACAGATTACAAAGGGAGTAATTCAGTCCTTTCTTGGTAAAGAGAAAACGAGTCTTCCCTTCCTTCATTTCCATAGCCGCTTCCACTGGAACAAATAAATACTAATTGTGATTAAGCCTAAAAGAACAACTTTCAAACCCAAGAAGTCCTGATAATTAATAGAAAGTAGCCTTTGAAATAGTACTTAGTGCACAGTCCAAGTGCGTATTTGTTACAAGATGCACATACAGCTACACACAAACTGTCTTATGGGGTGAGACTAAGGAATTGTTTTATTGCACTCAGAAAATCGTATCATCAGCCAGGGATTAAGGCTATTTAGGCAGGAGGAGAGCTGAGAATCACAGCAGCTGGGGTAGCCCTGGGACTGAGGGTGGGAGGAGAAGAGGGAGGAGGAGGAGGAAGGCGGCTGCTTGACTGCCCTCTGGCAGCCAGCAAAGCTGCTGGGCAGCAGTGCCCGCATGGCCAGGAGCAAGCCCACCCTCCGTACATGGCTGGGCTGCACCGGGCTGCTGGCTTCTTTCTTGATGGGCTTTCTTGCAGGTGAGTACAGAGCCACTTGGGCTCAGCCTGCAGCTGAGCGTCCTTCTAGGCAACTCCTGTTGTGACGAAGCCCCTATCAGGAGGCTTTTATTGCTTTTTAGGGACGTTATAAAATTCTCATCCCACTGTTTTTCTAAGATGTTGTTCTTTCTAGCACTTTTGGTTTTTGAGGAGTTGGAATTGGTGTGTCTGTGGACTCGATGATCCGGTGGGTCTCTTCCAACCTGGTTATTCTATGATTCAGCCCTGGTGAACTAACAACTTACTATAGCAGGCAGGCAAACATTCAAAGAGGAGAGATTAATAGGAGAGTTTGAGACTTATGTGGCTGCACAAATAGCATTTTTTAATTTTTTTATTTCCTGATTTTTAATGAACATCTTTTAAATGTTCCTATTGAGTTGCTATTTTAGAAATTAAGGCGGGACATAGAGCAGGAGGAGCTTTGACAGCCAGGAGTGGATTTGAGGAGTTTTCCATCACGTGCAATGAACTCCACTGGAACAGTATTTTCTGCAGTTGTTTGTGACATTTGATTTTAAGTTTAAAATTGCTTGCCTGCATCTGTCCTTTTGCAACTTGTGTTGTAGCACACATTTATTGCTAAAGCATGAAAAAAAAATACGTTAAGGTTATTAAATATTAAAAACATAAGCTTGATTTAGGAGATCCCTGAGCTGCAAGTTTCTGGTGCTTATGCTCTTGCACATTTCCCTGGACGTATCTTAAGGCCATACTCCAAACCAGGATACTGGACAAGAGGGACCTTTGCTCTGATCCAGTATCACTGTTCAGAATGTTACCACAATTGCATTTAAGTTTTAGCAGATGACATACATTGTGCATGTAGCAGCATATATGTTTGGCTTTATCATAATTTTACCATCTGGGGATTTTGTAGCTATAAAAGCAAAAGGATTTGGGTTTTCCTAAAGACAAATTCATATCGTTGTTATATATTCTCTCCTTTCAGGTTTATGGCAACTGAAAAATCTTTAACTTTTTAAAACTGACTAGAGTCACAATAACCTTCATTCTTTTAATAATTAAATAGACTAATCCCACCATTCCCTAAATCTGTAACTATTATAATGCTGGCAGGATATCTGTTGAGTCCTAGACCTTCACTTTCAATATGCTTATGTGCATATTTTTATAAATTAAAGAAGGAAATTTCATCATGAGTATCAGGACTTCAATCCTCTCACTGCAAACAGTTAACTGAAAATTTAAGGTATAGTTGAAAATCAATGAGAGATAAATCTGCCTTAAAAGTGGAATTATATTTACCAGAGGTTTAGAGTGTGCCCTTTTAATTATGCACTTTTAGCAGTTCAGTCAATGAAGTATATTTTACTTTTCTGTTTGACTTCTGTGTTTGAGCCAGCAGTCACTGACAGAGGGTGCTCTAAGCCCTGTTAATCCTCGTGGTTTTAATGAAACTGTTTAGTGCTTTAGGTTGCACATGGGCTCAAATATGCGAGGACTGGGATTCTTGCTAAGTAGGAAGCTTTTCAAATGTCTTTCAGGATGGTTTACAAAACCAGTCGAAAAAACCCCTAACTCTTCAGATGCCTATCAAAATGTGAGAGAGAAACTTGTGGCTGAAATGAAGGCAGAAAACATCAAGCAGTATCTTCGGTAAGCCCTGCGTCTTGGTTTTTGAATAAATTTATCAGTCACAAAAGCCAGAAAGTGATAAGATCAGCTCCAAGTAACAGCCTCTGAAAGCAGAGCTGTTAAGATGCTTTGGAAGTATTTGACTCACAACCCTTCTGTTCCCCCATCCCCTCTACTTTTGAAGTTACCTTTTTGAAGTGTTTTAACTGTTAAGTGTTCTTCCCTCAAGCAGCGTTTCTGCCAAGTGCTTATCATCGGGTTTTTTTATTATGGTTTTCTGTAGTCTTGATTTAATGCGGTATAAGTGTCTGTTTTTTCCTCTGAAGCTCTAACATCGGATTATTTTGCTTTATCTCAGACTGAGATGATTTTAGTGTATTTAGGATACCCTGATTGTTATTAATTATATTTGATTGATAATCCATCTAGTTCATCCTTAAACTTTCAGTTTGAGCAGCTAGTCTAAATAGAAAATTAATATATGAAAAATCCTACACGTATTGCATGGCACTGAGTTGCGTGTGATGTTACAAGTGGCGTTTAGTGTGGACATGTTGTTAACTTGAGATCCCATTATACCCCATCTTCCCTTTCAGAAGATGAAGGGCCGTTCCCATGCATGTATGGGTGGTTAAATCTTACATATTGTAGTTATTATTAAATATACTTTTTTTGTATCCTAGTGCATTAACATGTTATTTTCAAAACATAAAAAATGCTAGGAATATAGAAATACCTTCTAGTTTTGTTGTGTATTCCACTGGAAATTGAAAAAAACCCACATTCTTGTGCATATTTATATCTATTACAGAGGAACAAATATATTAATACAGAAAGTAAACAAATATAACCTCTGGTTAGTAACATCTCGGTATAGAGCATGTAAGTCATCAGCTGCGTAACAGTCAAAGGATTGCTGACAAATTTGATTTCTGTACATTTATTGTACAAGTAGAAGTTTTCATGTCTAACATCAATTAGCTTTTTAGGGCTGTAGGCCTATTTTGGTTTGTATTTGTTGCTCTCAGTAGATCATAGAGTTGCTGAAGATTATGTTTGAGTAGAAGTCTAGACAACATTGAGATTGATAACAGAATGAAATAGCTCTACAGTTATGCTAAATTTTCTTGACCATAGAGTATTAGTAATGTGTGGTTTGTCTGCTTCCTTTGGTAATGAGAAAAATGCTTTGTACTGTTTTTTCCCCCTCTAATATCAAACAAAACCAGGAACTGCAGAAAAAATATGTTAATACACTATCCAAAAAGTTTTTTAAAAGCATAAAATATGTGAACTTGAGAAATTTGGTCCATATTCCTAGTTTTTTTAAACTACTAAGTCTGCTTTTATCAAGTGGAGAAAACAAACTGTGAGTCTCAGAAAATGCAGACACATGACCATAGCATTGAGTCATGGCTCTGGAAAGCACATAACTGTTTAAAAGTTTAAAATTGAAAAATGACATCATGTTCAGTGTATTTTTCCTGGTGGTATACATAGTAGTTAAATTAGAGTGCTTCAGGAATCAAAAGGTACAAGAAGAAAACAGGCAACAAGCTGTGACAAAGGTTGTTTCTGGACCTTGGCACATACCTGCACAGTGTAAAGAGAAGCAAGACGAAAGCAGAGAGCCAGAGGTTGTGGTCTACATAGAGGCTCTAGATGTGTTCAAATCCAGGGGGCCAGATGAGTTTTCCATGAAAGACCTGAATGTTATGATTGCAGGACTGCTGTCTGTGAGAAGTTCTTATGATTGAAGGAGGTCCCTGGTTGCTGAATAAAACTGATCATAGAATCACCAGGTTGGAAGAGACCTATGCCCCTCAGCGCCTCGTCCACCCGTGCTTTAAACTCCTGCAGGGAAGGTGACTCAACCACCTCCCTGGGCAGCCTGTCCCAGTGCCCAATGACCCTTGCTGTGAAAAATTTGTTCCTAATGTCCAGCCTAAACCTCCCTTGGCAGAGCTTGAGGCCATTTCCTCTCGTCCTGTCCCCTGTCACTTGGGAGAAGAGCCCAGCTCCCTCCTCTCCACAACCTCCTTTCAGATAGTCGTAGAGAGCAATGAGGTCTCCCCTCAGCCACCTCTTCTCCAGGCTAAACAACCCCAGCTCTCTCAGCCATTCCTCATAAGGCCTGATGTTGTAACCTTTTTCAAGTAAGGCAAGAAAGACAACTTGAGGGCACTGTGGGTTGGGTCTCTGGAAAAGTGAACAAACATCCTTTTGGCATGTATTCCTAAACACATGAAGGACACAAAGGTAGTTAGGAATAGTCAACATATTTTTCATTATTTGTAAATAATAATGAAAAAAAAAACAACTCTGATCAGAGTGATTGTCTTTTCTAAAGAAATGACTGTCTGTGTGTATCACTGAAGATGTTAGAGTGGTTATAATATCCTTACCTTTAACAAGACTTTGGACATCATGTCCTGCAGCATTGTCATTTGGAAGCTAAGGAAGTGCATACTGAAGAACGAGCTGTTACATGGGTTGAAAAAGGCTAAACTGATAGGTTGAACTGGTACTAATAATGGTATTTAGTACCACTAATTAATGGTAATTAATAATATCTGTCATCCCTGCGACTGCCATTAACAAGTAGCCAGTTGGGAATTAAAACTGGATGGTTAGTACCTGGCTGACTCATCAGCATTTGCTGTAACTCATTTGTTCAGTGGGACAAAAAAATTCTATACACGTTTGTGTCGGTTAGCCCAGAGGGGCTGGATGTTGTTTCTGACTGCGTATCAACACTATATGTTATAGCTGATCTGGATGTATATGTTAAGAAGGGCCTTATTATTCAGTCTTTTCATTAAGAAGAAATCTGTGCAGATATTTTTACATTATAATTTTCAAGTTGACCTTATTAGTACATGTCATGCCAAAGCCATCATGAGATATCAAAATTATTCAGAGTGCTCCTTTCTGAATGTATAGCTTTTCTGGATCTATGCTCCTTGCATACTATTCCTATTCTCTTGCTGAATGTCTTTAACACTGATTTTCATTGTTTCTGTGTTGATGTGGCTATTCCTGTTATGTAAAGAGAAAGGTTCAGCAGACTTATCTTAAAGCTTAGGGAAAGATCCTCTGCTCTGACAATATTTTGTGCTTATGTTGATACAGATGCATAAATAATCATGTTATACAGCTCAGAATTTAACTGTAAAACCTTACTTTCTATGCATGTGGCTTGAATATAAGCATTATACACACTGCTCCAAGTTCACTACTTTGCCTCTGCATTTGCTGCTAGTGATTTTCTGTTTTATTCTAGCTCGTTTACCAAATTGCCTCACCTCGCAGGAACTGAACAGAATCTTCTTCTTGCCAAACAAATTCAGGGCCAGTGGAAGGAATTTGGACTGGATTCAGCAGAACTTGTTCGTTATGATGTGCTTCTTTCGTACCCAGATGAAAAGCAGCCAAACTACATCTCACTAATTGATGATCAAGGGAACGAGGTGATCTTTTTAATAATGAAACTATATTTACATAAGACTTCTGTAAAGAAAGAGTGTCTTCCTCTGTATTCCAATCCATTCATTCCAGCACGTGCTTTCTAATATGATAAAAAATCCAACACAAACGGAACTCATATTTAGAAATGTTTTTCCAGACTGTGCAGTAGAACAGCAGAGCTGATGAAATCTCTGTGCCTCATACAGTAGAGAAAGGATGTGCAGAGAGGCTGCAGTTAATACCAATAGGCCATGAGGTGTAAGAATGGCCATACGAGTTCAGATTAAGGATACATCAAGGCCAGTGTTTCTATAAAAACCTGAAGTTTAAGAACACAGGGAAGTTTAAGAACAAAGAAATATACTTAAGGGATGCAATACTTCCAGTGTCTAGCTGTTGTCAGCTCAAGGGTTCTCTGAGCATGATGCAATTGGTCTCTTTAGGAATCCTCATTAGTCCTCTTTTCTAAGTATTTATCAAGTTAGTGACCTGCATTAAATCTGTCTTCCAAGTACCTATCCAATCTCTGCTAGAATATCTGTACAATTTTTGATTCCACAATACACTGAGTTAAGGAATGCCACACAGAAAGTATCCACTCTAAAGTACTGCCTTCCTTTATTTGCTCTGAACATGATCCTACAGCCTTTCTGTGGTGTCTCCTAGGTTACTGTTGGAAGTAAAAATGAATGATCTCCATTTTGTACACACAGGAGAATAAAGAAATAGATGTAAAATCTGACAGGGAGCCTCAGCAAGGAGAAGAGTTGAGACAGCTAGAGGAACATCATGGTGCATAGGTAGGGATGAAGAACCCTGGTAGAAACTAAGGAGTGTGTTCTCATGGATGACACAAGCTTAGAGGTGAAAGAATGGAGAAATTCTTCCACAAATCATATAACAGTCTCTCAGCTATAACCTCATTAGGTGACAAAGAGTGGATATGAACCCTGAGGCAACGTGAATATTACAACAGGTAGTGCTAAAAAGCAGCATGTTTAACTAGCACTGAGGTGAAGAGTAACAATACAGGTGGGTTTAATCACAAAGTACAAAATACAGGTGGAAGTAATCACATCGAACTAGGTTTTACTTATTGTCACCACCTCTTGGCAGTTTTGAGCTACTTCTTCGCTTAGGTTCAGGCAAGTGACCAATGAGCATCTTCTGAAAAGCGATCTGTCTGTATTCATATCTACACTCTGTTATAACAATCTAGGTATATATCCCTAGCTGATTTTTGTTTGATTTATACATGCTAGTTGGGATTGTATTTTTTTGCTAAGAATTTATGGAAACTAGCATATCATTTGTAATAACCAAGCTTAGTGTACGGACTTGTGCCTGGAGGTGGAGTGTTTGACTGAAGATGTCTGTTATTTATTTCTAGATTTTCAATACATCACTGTTTGAACCACCTCCACAGGGGTATGAAAATGTTACTAATATACTGCCACCATATAATGCTTTTTCAGCACAAGGAGTGCCAGAGGTAAGAAGAGAATTTTATAAGAGCATTATTATCTGAAGTCATATTTTGCAATACATTTGCTGAGGTAGAATGCTCTAACTTCTTATTGTAGTTTTAATTAACCATTAGTATAAGAGAACACAAGGACAGCTAGACCATGTATCATGTGAAAGTTAGAAGTCTCAAAGTGCTAGAAATCTGAATCACGTAATAAATGAAAGGCTTTTACCTTTCTGGAAAATTTTGGATCCATCTCAGGTTACTCCACATTACTCAATCATACGGAGAGGACTTGCAGAAGTCTTAAGGTGAAACAGCAATATATAAATCAATTTGGAAGACATTTTGGATTAAGTGAATGTCTTCAAAGGCTAAAATAATCCCTTGTTTAATGTGATAATTCATTATGGGGGAACAAGTCAGATATAACGCTGCATTGCACAGAAGGATTAGATGAGTGATAATAGTTGTGTATACAAGGAATACAGCTATTTTTTTTCATGGCCATAAAAATTTGCTGGTTTAGCCAAGTGCATTGGTTTAATTTCCAACCTTAGTTTATAGGACTTCTGTTAAATGCAGGATAATATAGAAAGGCCAGCAGTTTGAGCCAAGGCCTTCTATAGAATATTATTGAAAATTTGTGGCTTTATGGGCACTGGTTCTAATTTGTAGAAATGCAAATGTATCTTACATA
Source organism: Clamator glandarius (assembly GCA_033459285.1). Lineage (NCBI taxonomy): Eukaryota > Metazoa > Chordata > Aves > Cuculiformes > Cuculidae > Clamator > Clamator glandarius. The sequence continues at coordinate 200,295 of JAUNZM010000088.1, forward strand.
ATGAATGAAACTGTGTATTTATGGAAACTGGTATTTTGTTTGTTGAATGACCAGTTGCCATGAAATTTCTTTTCTTTTCTGTGCAGGCAGATCTGGTATATGTGAATTATGGTCGCACTGAAGATTTTTTTAAGCTGGAGCGTGAAATGGGAATTAACTGTACAGGAAAGATTGTCCTTGCCAGATATGGAAAGATCTTCAGAGGAAACAAAGTAAGGGTTGTGCTTTATTGCTTCCTCTGCAGGTCAGACACTGCTCATGGTGGAGCCGGCAGGAGTTATATGGGCTGTTAAGTTGGAACATGTGTGCAGAAGGAAACATGCAATGTATCCATTGTGACTGCATTCTAAGAATAACTTCCAAAATAATAAAAACAGATGAATGCATTAATCTCCTGAGAGTGAGATGGCTGCATATCCTTAGGCAGTTCTTGCAAGGGATTAGTTTAGGGAACTGAGAATTTTGTTGAGCCAAGGCTTTAATACCTCTCATCCATAGAACTGCAGTATTGTGAAGAAGTAAATATTTGACAAGGAGTCTGATGGACAGAGATTGAATAATTAACTCTTCTGACTTTGGAAAACTTGGACAAAATTGGTTGTAGTGGGCAAGTGGTCAGTTTTTGTGCCTCATTTTTATGTCTTATGCTTTATTTCATAGCCTTGAGCTATGACTAAAGGTGTGACACAAATAATGAATATACCGTGTTTCACTGTGTTTTGTTCTGCTGAGTCTGTGGTCATTTTCACTCTTTCTTATATAGAACTTCAAAAGCAAAGTCCCCATGGAAGTAAATTGCAGCATTCAGACTTATTACTGCACTAGGGGGAGAAAAAAAAAAAGGTATATCTTTATATCAAATAATTTCACAGGTTAGAAATGCCATGTTAGCAGGAGCCCAAGGGATCATACTTTATTCAGACCCTGCTGACTACTGTGCACCAGGAGTAGATGTTTATCCAGATGGCTGGAACCTTCCAAGCAGAGGAGCCCAGCGTGGAAACGTGTTAAACCTGAATGGAGCTGGGGACCCTCTAACACCAGGTTATCCTGCAAAAGGTGAGTGAAAGATCTGTACCCTGGGCCAACAAGTACTTCATAAACTGGTGCTGTAACTTATTGTGGCACTAGGAACTAATATGTTTTCAGTACAGATACAAGGAAAAAAGTGGCTTAAAATTATTTTTAGCAGTACTTAATTTTCCTGTTCCAGACTAAACTCTTAAGTATGTCATTTCAACTAGTTGCTATTGAGTTAAGCAGGGAAAGTAAGTTTTGAGGAAAATCTTTTTGTATGGTCTCAGCTTTGTAACTCTTAGAAAAGCAGGATGTATAGGTTTACAGTCTGTGAGGAAGTAGAAAATTATTGAGAATTGATAGCTATTTTTAAATATATTTGTTTTTCAAGAGGACCACTTTAAACTAGATTATAGTCTACCATCAAGGAGAAGTAATAGATTTGCTTGGAAGTATGTTTCTTTGCTAATCCTCAATTCCAAGCAGAAAAACCGTTTAAAATCCCCTATATAGGGAGTAAAATTTCTGTATTTAAAATAAAAATAACCTGGAGTTTTTTGAAACTTGGCATCAAATGCTTGCCTTGTCCTTACAGGCATTCTAAACTCACTCTGAACTAAGGTGCCTACCAGTCCTGTCTGCCAAAGAGATGGTAGCACAGAGGTGCTTCTGGAAAGCTCGTTGGCTTGTGTGACCATTTGAAGGGGTACAAGACAACACCATACTGAAAAAAACCCAGGATAGATTGTGTGTACCTGGTCCAGCAGATTCAGAGATGTTGACTGTTTTCAGCATAGCAAAATGCACTCTGGATGTCTTCTGTAGCTTGTCAACAGGCTGCACGGGGGCTCTTTTCACCTTACACACCAGCCTGGTTATCCCACAGTCACCTTTGAGGAGATGTAATAATATGGATGGACAGCAAATATAACCTTCCATCAAATGTGGAGTCTTCTACACAGTTGTGCAGATGCACTATTGGGTTTGTGGTTCTATCATTACATTTTGGTTTCCTGGAAGTAAAATCTAAGCAATTATGTAAGAATTAAAAAGTTGATGCATGCTCGTGGCTACTGTCTGGCTGCACTGTTCAAAAGTATTTCTAGTTTGGTGAAAGTTATGAAGAACACTCTAAACTTGACATTTTGTTCTGATTTCTCAGAGTACACTTTCAGGTATAAAGTTAATGAAGGTGTAGGAATTCCCAAAATCCCAGTTCATCCCATTGGATATCATGATGCAGAAGTATTATTACGGTGAGTATACATCAGTCCTCCTCACCAGAAGTCAGCATTTGCAGATCTGCAGCAAAATTTTTTATTCTAAGATAGTGAAATCTATGCTGTTACTTGTATTTATTGCTCTTTTGTATTAGTGTGTATTTCATAAAATATGGAATATTTAAAGAAATCTGTTTCTGGCATAATGTTTGTAAAAATTTTGTAAGCCCACCTTGTCTTAGGTGCAGTAATCATTAAGCCAGTTTGAGATATTAGCCTACTGTAAAACTGCATTTGTCTTGGTTTTCACTTAACAGTGCCTTGGGAGGACCCACAGCTCCAGACAGAAGCTGGAAGGGAAGTCTCAATGTGTCTTATAACATAGGACCAGGATTTGCAGACAACTCATCTACAAGGTCTGTTTTAACACTTGCCTGTTTCTAAAGTATTGTCAAAAAAACCCCAAAAACCTCAAGAAGTAAAAGACTGTGAAACAATGTATCTAGAGATATTCTGGAGAAATTTACTTCCTTCTGAGTGAGCAACCCTTGGTGGTAGTTATTAGAATATGAAAATAAGTTATAAAAACTATGATTTTTCTTAATGTCCCCAACACTAGTGCATAGACAAATTTAGATGCTACAGGTCCAGCTGTATTGTTGAATTAACCCTAAACTTCCTCCTCCCTTCAGATTTGGTCCTTCTTTTCTGTTTCTGATGACCAAGGGAAAAGTAAGACAGTCAAATGCGGAAGGATTGACAATTCAGTTCTACATGTTTCCCTTTTCCACTGAAAGCCTCTCAGGGCTTCTGTGAACTTATTGCTGTGAAGTGTGGTGATGATTTGGGAGTCCATCAACTGTTTCCTGAAGCTGGTAGGCTCCATGGTTGAAAGCCCTGAACAAAACAGAATGGAAGAACCCAAACCACATGTATCTCACTAATTGTTTTGGGAAGAACTGGCCTCTGACCAGTTGAATTAGCAATAGTGTGTTTGCTGTCTGCATTTTTTTCATTTCTAACAGAGAAATGATACTGTCTAGGTCTCCAAAAACTAATAGAATCAATCTCTAGCAGATCAAGACACATAACAGTTGCATTTGGTGATCAGGGACTTGACTGGCTGTCAGGGACTGTCATAGCACTCTACCTTATTTGTAACTGATAAGCTGCAAAAGATAAAGCTGAAGATCACTTCTCCATCACTTTTTCACATAAAAATACTTCCAGTTTACCTGAGATATTATTCTGTGAGGACTGCAATGAACAGTGTGTAAAAATTGTGTATTGTTATCACTGTTCCACCTCCTGCAAAACATGAGTATGTCTGAATGTATAATTTTATAAAAACTTTATTAATCATTATTCTTTTCTGCTCTGCTTTAACACTAGCTGAAACATGAATAAAGTAGAAATAACTAAATAAGAAAGAATATTTGACATAATTAAGGTGCTGTGTGGAATGTCTTGAGAGCAACAATGAGAAAAACAGTATGATTCATCCACAAACCTGCACAGGGGTAATACTTTTGAATGCACTTTTTAACATCTTCTTACTTGGTAGGGTAACAGGTTTTGTAAATATTGGCTAATCCTGCATAAACTTCATTCTCACAGTAACTCCATACCAAAATTAAACTTTTGAGCCTAGGTAGAAAGCCACTTACACTTGGAAAGTGTGTAAGTATATGCATGTTCAAGGCACTGGTGTCAGTTATTTTCTGGGCAAAGATCCAGTAGCTGTCCTGAAGTAGTTTTTGATTTTGACAGCTATGCAGATTTTCTGCTGAACACATAACTTCAAATGTAAAACTCTTGGGTTTTGCCAGATACAAAAATGCATTATTTGGTGCTTTGCTTCTTCTACAGGTTAAGAGGGGCTGAATACCACATTATTTTTAGCTCTCTTAATACTCGAATTTCCTTCCTTTTCATAAAATTTCACAATGAGTTTTATTGATGGAGAAGGATGGAGGACTGACTAATCTTGATCACTTAGAACTTCTGTCAGTTTTCAATTTATTCTCTCAAAGTTTTATTTCATTAGATTGAATTGTGCTAGAAAACCCAAGTGTATTCTTCATAAAAATATAGATATATTCACAATTACAATTTTTGTCTAAACATAAATGTATTTTTAATTACTGTGTATGCTTTTTAGTTTACTCCTCTAATACATAATTATTGAGCTGACTCCCATATAGAATCATAGAATACCCAGATTGGAAGAGACCCACTGGATCACTGAGTCCAACCATTCCTATCAAACACTAACCCATGCCCCTTAGCACCTCGTCCACCTGTGCCTTAAACACCTCCAGAGAAGGTGAATCAACCACCTCCCTGGGCAGCCTGTTCCAGTGCCCAATGACCCTTTCTGTGAATTTTTTTTTCCTTATATCCAGCCTAAATCTCCCCTGGTGGAGCTTGAGGCCATTCCCTCTCGTCCTGTCCCCTGTCACTTGGGAGAAGAGGCCAGCTCCCTCCTCTCTACATCCTCCTTTCAGGTAGTTATAGCGAGCAATGAGGTCTCCCCTCAGCCTCCTCTTCTCCAGGCTAAACAGCCCCAGCTCTCTCAGTCGCTCCTCATAAGGTCTGTTCTCCAGCCCCTTCACCAGCTTTGTTGCTCTTCTCTGGACTCGCTCCAGAGCCTCAACATCCTTCTTGTGGTGAGGGGCCCAGAACTGAACACAGGATTCGAGGTGCGGTCTCACCAGTGCTGAGTACAGAGGGAGAATAACCTCCCTGGACCTGCTGGTCACACGATTTCTGATACAAGCCAAGATGCCCTTGGCCTTCTTGGCCACCTGGGCACACTGCTGGCTCATGTTCAGTCGCTGGCAACCAGCATCCCCAGGTCCTTCTCCTCCAGGCAGCTTTCTAGACAGACTTCTCCTAGTCTCTAGCCCTGCACAGGGTTGCTGTGCCCCAAGTGCAGGACCCGGCATTTGGCCGTGTTAAACCTCATGCCATTGGACTCTGCCCAGCAGTCCAGCCTGTCCAGATCCCTTTGCAGAGCCTCCCGACCCTCCAGCAGATCCACACTTCCACCCAGCTTAGTGTCATCTGCAAACTTGCTAAGGGTGCACTCGATGCCTTCATCGAGGTCATTGATAAAGACATTGAACAGGGCTGGACCCTGTTCAATATATATTGAACAATGAACAATATATTGAACAATGCAATAAATTCTGTAAATGTTTTAAGGTTCATAGATTGGCCCACTTCATAGGGTTGTTTGTAAGGCATCTTTTTGTCAGCAGATTAACTGGAAATGAAAAATGGGACACCGATACAACATGACAGTTACATCAGTGCTGAATACACAAAGCAGAACAGAAGTAAAAACTTCCTGGCCTGCAAGCTATTATGTTGGGTTTTTTATTGCCATCTTAGACAGAAATGGTTACTCTAAACTGCTTTTCATTTCAGAAAAGTCAGAATGCATGTTCATACAAACAATAAAATAACACAAATTTACAATGTCATTGGCATCCTCAGAGGAGCTGTGGAACCAGGTAAGCATTGGGTGCTTGAGGATTTTAATTCCTTCTTTATTTTGTGTTTGGTGAAATTTTTCTTGTGTTGCAAGAAACTTGAGGTTTATATAGCCACATAACACGGAATCTGAGAAACCCCTAATAGTTGTCCTGTCTCTCTTATCACACTGTTTTTCCTTGGTGTTCCCAAGAATGTATTTGAATGGTTGTGCTAGAACAATACATGGTAGAGAACTTTTTATAATGCCTATTATTTTACAGTAGGTTTCCACTTGCATCATTCATATGTTTTTTCTTGCAAGAATTAACACAATGCAAAGTACGGAAAACTGGTGATGATTTGGAACCTCAACATGCTGTTGTTGATATGTAATAGCAGGCCTTATGCATGAAAGATTTCTGAAATGTATTTATATATATTTATAAAATGTATCTTGGCTTCATTTTAATTCTTCAGTAAAGTAAGCAGTGGTATTAAACTTGATATTTCATCTCAAAACAAGTAAGGATGCAATCAAAGGAAATACAGATAACTAAATGCAGTTTTGATTAAAGACTGATATTTTGTGTTTATTTCCAGACAGATATATTATTTTAGGAGGTCATAGAGACTCTTGGGTATTTGGTGGTATTGATCCAACTACGGGTACAGCTGTTCTGCAGGAGGTTGTACGGAGTTTTGGTAAAATGAAGACAGAAGGTAACTCACTTATTATAGACATAAAATAATGGATATGGAAAACAGCAGCTTTGAGGAATTGTGTTGAATGTTCTCATAAGCAGTTGTGTTGATTCAACTTTTCACCTCTACAGAAAGTTTTATTTCTAATTATGAAATATGAAAATTCAGTGAAAAGATGCATATGTAGCATCACATCTTACTTGGCTGGATTTATTCTCTCATCTGTTTCATCAATGTCATAGTACCCTGTTGGCTGTCTGGAATGAAAATACTGCATTAAGATGAAATATCTCTGCAATAACATATTCCTCCAAGGAGTTTAAAGAGGACTTTTTTAAAGTGCTATTTAAAATATATTTCAAGTAACTGTGGTGATCTTTCCTTAGACTTTCTAACTTTATGTTAAATGTTCAAGTTTAACAATGTGATTGCAGGTTGGAGACCTAAGAGAACTATTATTTTTGCCAGCTGGGATGCAGAAGAATTTGGATTGTTGGGTTCCACAGAATGGGCTGAGGTAAATAAAAAAAAAAAGTGCGAAGAAAGCAAAACTTGGAAGTCTTTTGCAGGCATCTGCAGTACTCAGTGGTATCTATTCCTAGACTGCAATTAATAGCTTCAAGGTAAAACTGGAGCACAACAGACTCTTTAAGGTACTGTGAGGTCTTTATATACTTACACAAATTACTTACCTAACTTCTTACACCGTAAGTGTGCTAATGCTTCTACAATACAGAAGTTTACTGTGATTCAAGCTAATGTCCCTCAAGGATCTCTGCATGGAAGTCTAGCCCTTCATTTAACAGGATGATAGCATTTTATATGACCTAAACTTGTTTTATTTTCTAACTTTCTGTTTGAGAAATTCTTTAATTTATAGAAACTAAAGTCCAGATCGTATATCTGTGATCCATAAGCCACCAAGCCTTTTGTTTGGAAATTAATCCTTCTGGGCAATGGCAAAGATAGGTAATTTATGAGTGAATAGTTCTAAATTCCTGTGAAACTGTCTATATTATAGAGTCTCAGGGGCAGGGCAATCAATTAATTTTGTAGTGGGATCCCTGACTGTATTCCTGACATACAGAAGGATGTTAGGAAATTGAGAAGTGAGATTCTGAATGTTTTATATTACTTTCCTTGTTGGGTATGTTCAGTTTTTAACCCTGTAAGTGGATTTGTTCAATCCCAGTAAGAAATATAGGTCTTGTGAGAGTGTTCATTGCTTTGCTGTAGAAACCAAATTAGAAATAGAGAACACAGAAAATTATCTGATGAAATATTTCTGCTGAACTATTTAAATTTGCTAGTACTGTTTTAACAAAAATGTGTTGTCTTGTTCTTCTGTTAGACTACTAGGTTATATTTTGATATGTGGATAGAGCTTTCGAAACATAAAATACTTAATTTTATTATTTTATTTTGTTCATTAGTGTGTATTTTAGTAAACCAAAAAATTACATAGCAAAATGACATATCTCAGAGGAGAGAGCAAAATCAGCAAGATGCTTCCAGGCATCAAAAGGATTCTGTCTTTTTTTTGCTAGCAAACCCAAGATTTCTGTTCCTTCGGAGTTCTGTTAATTCTGTCTCCCATAAACTGTTTGATTTCCAGCTGCAGTAGACTCTCTACATCTTATTGAAGGTTTAAGGGACATTAGATGAAGAAAATGTAATTTAAATTGTCTTTAATATAATATACCGAGAGAATTTAAAGGTCCGGCATTAAAGTTTCACCCAGCTTGAGCTCCACTGTTAACAAAAGTATTCTGTATGTAAAACTTTATTTGTGATTTCTTTGTCTGTGTATTTGTGCACATATTTTGATGTTGTCAAGGAAAAACAGGCAATTGTTTTAACTATGAGGAATACAAAACAATGATACTTTAAAAAAATCAATTTCTCTTGAGGAAGCCATGAATAAATTAGGTGTTTTCTGTGTTTCATTTGTTCACATATTGCTACTGTTGTTCTGTAGTGTTTTTTGTTCAATAATTTAATATCTAGTAATCTGTCATCCATTATTTCATGAAACAGCAGCTGTACTAGAGTAGAAAGCCATGAGCACAATTCATATTTGAACTTCAATGTTTTTATTTTTTTTTTCCTTGCTTTATCTTGGTAGTGTGAATTTCTCTTTGACACCAAAATTAGATTCAGTTTCTCTGGAGACATTCCTCACAGCTTACATTCATGTTTTCTGCAGCTGCTGGATCTGTCTTCTACTAAATCTTGATGAATATTAACCCGCTCTATTCACTGTCTGCTGTGTAACAGAGACCTTGCAACAGTGGCAATACCCTTTTGTTATGTAAATAGTCTTCATTGCTCATAAATGAAGGAATTTCTTTATGTTGCAAGTTATACTTTTGAATATATGCAAGGCCTCATGTATGCATGCTCCCTCCCTTCACATTCTTTTACAGAATCTCCTCTACTGTTTCTTTTAAAGATATCAGTTTATTATTAAGAAGTTATCAATTACCAGTCCAAGTTTTAGTTCACATAGTTTACAAATGATTAGTTGACTTTTAAATTGAATGAATCAAGTAACAATTACTAACCTAATTAGAGTATCTACCACAAAGCCAAGACTTAGTAAAATACTGCTCACTGATTAGAATTTAAATTTCAAACATAATTGCCAGTTTACAAAAAATTTAACATGTGCATATATATTTAGCATGAAAGAAATGCTTAAATGCTTAAAACAGTCAGTCAAATTCATTTTGAAAGGAAGTGTCAGTGCTTTGACTCATAATATTTTGCAGTTGAAGAGTGTAGAAATCACAGGAATAACTGTTTCATCAGTGTTAAAATGGAGCTTACTGCTGAGAGCTCACATAAATAATTCCTCTACACATAAAAGTGTAGAGGAATTCTGAGTCATGTGTTGCATGCTCAAAAGCACTGCAAGTGCAGAGTTAAAGCACATGTATAACCTTAATTTATCCTGTTACAATGCTGTTTGGTAATTTTCCTTTCCATCTTGCTCCTCTGTGATGCAGCAAACAGCACCTGCATTTTGTGAATGTTTTCCAAATGAAGTCCCAGAAAGCAGGACTGAATTTCATAAGTCCAGATAATTGATCCATCCTCAAATATTAATATAATTAGTAAGGTACATAGTACTGCTTTTCCTAACTGGATTCTTAAAGGTAATACTGTAAAAAACAGTGCACTTAACATGCTCTTGACTATATGTCACTAATTAAATGTAATAACTACACTTCTACAACTCCAGGAAAATGCCAGAATCCTCCAGGAACGGGCAGTTGCTTACATCAACACAGATTCTTCTATGGAAGGTGTGTATTTTATTTTTAATCTTACCTTACTTCACAGATGTCACTTTTAATAGTTCACTGCATTTTATTTATTGTATCCAGAGCTGGAAAACAGAAGATGGGTAGTGTGATGTTCGGAATAGTAGCAAATACCGAATTAAGTGGAGAGTGAGAATATATTCTCATGTTGCTTTCTTGTTGCAAATAACACCATCTATGAACTGCAGCCCACATCTAATGTCCAGAATATCCTGGAAGTATTCTGTGCTGATGAACTGATAGTGCTGAATGTTAAACTCTCTTCAAACTGTATTAGCTTTCATTTACAATTACAGTTTAAATACATGACAGACTGTTCCTTGTTCTATTAGCAGCTCCACCTCCTTTTCCTGTAGAATTATACTCCCATGGAACACTGTAATTTATAACAATACCAAGCCAATTTGTGTCAAGACCTTAGGCTAAGATTTTGTGGGAATGCAAAGGCATTTTGGTATTGTGGACCACTGTGGTTACCTTTGCTTATTGCCGTGAACAGGGATGACATGCAGGGAGTAACATGTATTATGTCAGGGCTCTCCTGGAGAAATGAGCATTGAAGAGTGTTTCACTAATAGCTGATACTCCCTTACACAATTTATTATGCCCTTCAGATTCTGAGAAGAATCTGGCATACATGAATGCTGCTTGGAAACTGGACTTTGAATTTTGAGCCCAAGACTGTGACCTAAATCACAAAATTCTTCTGAAATTATACTGAGCTTTATTACAAAAGGGCTTCACTTGCTGTTGTCTGTGTTGAAATAATAGTCAGAAGAGTCCCGTGAAGCTTTCCTGCATCATAACCGCAGTTACTTAAGGCATTGCTCTTCCCATGTTAAACCCAGCTTTTTGAGCTTACTGTGTGTGAATCAGTGGATGTCAACAGGCATATTTAAGAACTCTTTTTATTCCTGTCAGATGAAAATTTTGTCTGTCACAAAAGGATTGAAAAGAAAGAAAAGCCAAACCCAGTTTCTAAATGCTCAGTTGGAGTTGGGGTATAGGGAGGGTTAGAGCTGTTCCTTCAATTATGCAGCCTACATGCTGTGTAAAAAGTAGAGCAGAATTTCACGCCTAGAAGATCTCACAAATGAAATAGTAGCTTTACAACTTCTCCATATTCTCAGCATGGATTGTAACACATATTTCTTAGTTGGTTTGCAGCCAACATGCCTTAACAATTTTCTTCCAAACCTTGATTATTCAAACATGTCTCGTGCTTTATGCATTAAAGAAAATGTGAAAATAAAACCACTGGAAAAGAAATATGTAATAATGAAAATAATACCATATCCAGTGTACTGTTTGAACTATCTTGGACATCTTACACCTGATGGAGCATTAAATGCCCCTGTAGAGCCATAGTATCCCTGTACTCTGGCGATTATTTTGTTTATCATCATAACATTCTCCACAGCACTTCTTATGTCATGTTTTGGGCAGCAAGTTATCTCTACTTATTCTTCTTTAGCAATGAAAAGAAAAATAGTAGGTCATCTGTATGGACACTTTTGTGACTTTAATTGCCAGTTCTCAAATGTGGACCCTCCTTGGAAATGTAACTAACACAATCTAGTACTTTTTTTATCATCTTGGGGTTTTCTGTAATTGTCAATCTGGTCCTCTTGTAAGTACTCACTGTGCAAAGATGACTCAAAGGTCTAAAGCCATATCAAAATCTAATAACAGTGTTATCAGAGAGCTTATATTTTACTATGTCTGAGAATTCTCGCCTGTCTTACTTTTTTTTTTGTTGGCTGTATTTGAGGGCGGAGGTGTTTGCTCAGTTCCAGTCCAGTGGCTATAGTCTATAGAGGGCACTGCTTTAAACTCCTGCCTGTCTCTGAAGAGGAGATAATTTCTTTTTGATGAGGCTCTTGCTGATGTAACTGATAGCTTCAGCGTGAGATACTTACCTAGCTCAACATACCCCACAGGCAGTGTGGAAGCCTCATGGGTGTTAAATGCAGAAGCCACAGCATGGTGAAAGGGAAGATAATTAAGTGAAGAAAAACAGAAAATCTCTATTTTTATAGTAAGAGAAGAAGCAGCTCCACTGAAAATCTTCTTAAAACATTTTCCAGGGAATATATCATGCCTCCTGCACAGTTCCTGAATGCACTAACTTTAGTTTTAACATCCTACAAGTAGTAGGATGTTACTGTTTTCTTCTGTTTAGCACAAGCTTTGAAGAGCATTGGAGTGACAAGGGCTTGTAGCTAATGAGGGATAGTTGGGTGTATTTTAGAACTGCAGGAAGGCTTAATTACATTACTATGTATGTACCAATACATCATTGTCACATACTAGCAATCACTTATACAAGGTGTCCAAGGAGTCTATTCTGGTATATATTCTGAGGCAAGATAATTTCTTGCCTTGGAGTCAAAAGGTTTATCTAAGAAGGGACTGCAGGGTTTAATTCACGAAGAGGATGATGCCACTGTTGAATGAAGGGAAAATTTCTATGTCTTTGTTTCATTTTCAGGTAACTACACATTAAGAGTTGACTGCACACCTCTCCTCTACAAACTGGTGTATAATCTGACAAAAGAGGTACAGAATCAGACTGTTTATTATTTGTGAGTTCCTAAGAATGTGAAACTGCAAGTTTATTGGACAAGATTGAATTATTGAATAATATTAGATTTATCTTATCACCGTGGTGGAAAAATCTTGATCCCATCAAAATCAACAGCAAAACATCCCATCTCTGATGCACAGTCCAGGCTCACAGTTCCTCAGTATTCTTAGAAAGGCTGAAATATGTCACTGACTGAAGTGGAATATTATTTGTAATATATAGGAAAAGTAATAACAATATAACAAGAAAATAAAACAATTGAGCAAGATCAATTCTCTAAAATAATAAGCATTCAAGGAAATAAATTTTGCATTTTAAATTTATATTTCTTACGTGGAAGAGAATCTGTTCATTTTCACATTGGTTAGCTACCTTTTCTCTCTCTTCGCACTGCATGTCCTTCATATCTCACTGAGCCCCTGAAATACTGTGCTAAGGGATTGAGCTGATCAGGCTTATGCATTTGCATTATTGCAAGTGATCTAATCATGTCTCCTTTGCTTTCATCTCTCATGGTGAATTATCTTAAGGCTGAAAGATTGTGATCCATTAAAGCGTGAAGCTTCATTGGCCGTATGAGGAGTTAACTAGTTGAGGAATCCGGCATGAGCTATTGTCACTATCTTCAGATCTGGATTCATCTCAATTAACAGAAAACCTCTCTCTCTGACTTCAGCAGTGTAGGCTCTCTTTAAAGGCAATGGGTAGAAATAGGTGCCTTTGGGATGAGATTCATGTGACCAAATATGTTTGTCTACTCTTGTGTATACAGAACTCTCAAATTATTTTTTGTCCTGATATCAAGGGAAATCAAGTGACTTGGTCCATTGTAAAAATCTTCACTGTAAAGGCACTTAATAGCATGTCTCCAGCTACTCTTCTCCCATCCTATTAGGTGCATTCATCTTGAGTTATTTTCAAATGCAATATACTTTCTTTTAACACTGGAAACACCATGTTTTTTATCTGAGGCAGTTTATATGTGCTATTCCCATATATTCCTTTTATTTTCTACTGTTTATTATCCTCTCTTTCTATCTTGCTCTTCCTTCCTTGCTGAGGAAGAAGCTGTGCTTGTTCAAACATTAGCTGTTATACTTTGCACACTGAAGGGCATTCTAGCTCACCTATAAAAATTTCTACATCCCTAGTGCTGCAGGGCCCTGGATAAGATAGTTTACTTTCTATCTGCAGCAAGCCAATTATCCCAGGACACATTTTTCTGCAGAAGATAAAAAAAAAAAAAGTAAAAAAACCCGCTCCCGGCTAAAAGTAGTACTTCACTCTTGATCTTTAGTGAACTATTCAGCTATTGCTAGGTTTCAGTAGAAAAATTCCATTGAAGTAGCATACAAGTACTTGAGGCTGGGTTTTTTTTTTTTTTTGAGAATGTTCCTATTCAGGGCTATTTAAGCTTTTAACAGTAGAGGCATAATGTAAACAACTGAAAACCTGACAGCTGTTCCATAATTCCATCCTGTCTCCCTCCTAAAAAGCTCCTAGAAGTGTGTTATATTCATCTGTATTCTTCACAGCTCCATTTGTAAAGCGGATGATTATCTTGCATTTGAGAGTTGACAATGGAGTCTTATTATTTCTTGAGCACCTTAAAGCCTCTGTTGGAACATCATAGATTTTTATTCTTGTTAGCTTGTTACAGACAAAACCTGCAACTAGTTTTTCTTTTCCATTGTTCCACAGAGCAGGATTCTGCAACAACATTCTCATTCTCTGCTGTTCTCTGCTTTCTGTATGCAGTCGAAAAGCACTTGCTGAGTTTTAGTGTTTTGTCTTTGTCTCAAGAATTTTTTTTTGTTTACTGCTAAACCTGGGATTGCCTCTTATCTTTTTGAAAAAAATAAATCATGGTTCAGTTTTTACAATGATTCACATTGTATTTTGCATTTTCAAACCATCTTTCATTTAGCAGTCTTTATATGCTACCAGTGACCTCCTGTGATCTATGAATCTCAGGTTGTGAAACGTTTCTCTAGAATATTTAAGCTCTTTTTAACTTTTCTGTAAGATCATTCATAAGAGATTGTTGGAATTTTCCCAAGCAAAAAGATGCTTTGATGGACTCTTGGAGAGAAATCAGGGATACCAAAGCATGTTTGCTGAAGGACCACTTCTAGCTGGGACGCTGTTTTTGTCAGCATAGAAACATGTATACAGACCTTGTAGAAAGATGGCATATACTTTAGTTGGCTCACTGCTTCTAACATCACAAAATTAAATTCCTTGTAGAGTTCAAACTCCTTTATTTTCCAGATCTCTATGGATTCCAGTGAATTGGATTAGCAAAAGAAAGAAAAACAATAGCAACAAGTAGAACAGGGAAGCTCTGTTTAGCAGAAGGTAATGCTTAATTTTCTTTGCTTTTTTCTTCACTTACATTTAGTTAGCTTCTTGTAAAGATAACCAAAGACTACAATATGTACCTTCTCTAATTGCTTGTGTCTTTCATGCTAATCTTAGAAAAAAACCCCTAATTTCTGTAAGGGATAGAAGGACTTAAGGCAGAAAGATTATATTTGTACCTTTGTGATATACACATAGAAGCCTTGGCCCATTAAGTTTTTGCATATTCTGGTTTTTAGTTTCCTGAACAGGAATAATGAGGTCCTGTGCACCTCAGGAGTCCTAGTTAATTCTTGGAAACAGCATAAATGAGACCAAAATGTTCCTTATGCATTACATTAGGCTTTTGTGTAGGCTTGAATTCTATTCACAAAGCCCACTATGTGAAAGAACATTAGTGCAGATGTGGGTGATTATGCATGCCCAAAAGAAAGTTATTTCTGTTCATATTAAAGAGTCCAACACTCAGTTATCCAGCATCCCATGATCTCTTTGCTTTTCTTCTTTTTTAGTGAGCCGCTTCTCACAAAAAAGTAGTGTACCTATGAAGTATCATCTTTCAAGGAGATCTGCATTTGAGTGTGGCAGTCAGGATGTATGTAAAATGTTTAGATGTAAAAGTATTTTTTGGCCCTGCTGTGCTGCTAGGCTTTAGACTATTGATCACCACTGGCCAGTATCTGCAGTATCCCACTCCAATTCCCCTGTTCTGATCATCACTTCACACTTTATACTTAGAGAATTCTTCATTTTCCCTTGAGGTTGCAGTAAGCTCATGCTCATTCTGGAGCTGGATCTAAATCAGAACAAATAGTATGCTTTGCAAGGCTCTCAGTGTTGTATGAAAAAGCTAGCCAGTGGTTTTTACATGACCAGAACTGTCAGAATAACATCTCTGCCAGAGCATGGAGTACATTTGCTCCTGTATGTCAGAGTTCAGCTTGCTCCTATTAATGTGCCATTTTCAATTTAGCCCTAGAACTTGATCAAAGTGCCCTGAAAATGACAGCAGCCACACAGTTACTTCACTAGGTTGTTATTTTTCTGCAGGCTGCTGACATAATCTCAGAGGTCAGAACACTTTTCGATTTTCAATTTGGAGTCTGTATGTTTTTCAATACAGAATTTAAGTCTCGACAATACTGTGGGACTTTGTACCTAGCAATGAATATTTATACATTTCATTTTGGGGAAAAAAAATAAATCCCAATTCTCTGCGCATCATAACTGATTTATATTTAAAGGACCTTGTGTGTTAGATATTGTTTAAGTGTAGATGGAAACTGGAGCCCAAGTCTTAATTTTTTTTTTACCTCTGCCACAGATTTTCTAAGACCTTTGGTCAACTTATCTTATGCTTTTTCATTGTTATCCCGGCTGTATGATGGTTGTACTAACACTTACCTTCCTTGTCCTGGTTACACAGCTTTTTGATTTTTTTTAAGGTAAGGGTGGAACCTACATTTGTACATACAGTGTGTTGCACAGTGGTGCTCTAGTCTTGGTTGAGTCCCTTTGACACTGCTGTAATATAGTTCATGACTGGGTCTGACCCTTTCTTCTCGCATAATTATTTTGTACTGTTCCTATAGAAAAAGCAGATTAATTTCAAGCTCAGCCAGCTGTGAGATTATTGCTGCTGTGTGGGACAAACCTCTACAGGGTTAGGGCTGTCATCTCCCCTTGCCTGCTGACAGGAAAGCAGATTGGGGCATCCTAGTTGTTGGAGGATTTCCATACTGTTATATATGCTGTTGTGTGTGTTCTTACACAGTGCTATTAGAATGTGATAAAAAGTCCTAGAAATCCCCAGGATCCACTTCTTCCAGAGGCGGATAAGCTCCAGCTAGTGTCCCAGAACTTTCAACCTGTCCTCCCCCACTGTCTATGGATGGTTCCAAGTTCCTCTGAGATGTTATTCATGTTTGGGATCCATAAATTTATATAAAAAAAGTAAATAGTGTATGCTTCCGTGCGTGCAGCTGTGCTGTTGATTAAGAATGATGCTGATAACTGTAAGGGTCTCCTTTGATAATGAATTAAAGGTACTTAAAATGAGATTATAATATTTCCCTCTCCAGATTTTAAGCCCTGATGAGGGTTATGAAAATAAGTCTCTTTATGAGAGTTGGCTTGAGAAAGATCCGGCAGCTGATAATAATGGCTATCCCAGGTAAGCTGTTAAACTGTTTTCTTCTTTCCTAATATTTTCATCTTATCATAGCATGGCTATCCTCCAGAATTTTTCAAGATAGGCTACAGATGACAGCAATAGAAAACCTTTTAGTACAAGGTGACTCTCCAGCAATATCTTTTAAAGTAAAATAAAATAATATTTTATGACTTTTTTCTAATGATGGTGGTATCTATGTCTCCTGTAAAATGAAACCTCACTCTTTTTAAAGGCCTTTTATTAGTAGAAAAGCAATTTGGATAGCAATCAAAAAAAGAACAGGGCAGGGAAAAAGTTCAAAATATGGTTAAGTCACCCTACAAGACAGAATAATATCAAAATTGTTAGGATAAGCAAATCCTCCGTTGAAAAAAACTGCCTAGAACAGTAATTAAACAGCTCTCATGATGCTTATTCTTTGTTCATTCATAGGATATAAATGTAATACATTACAAAACTGTATCTGAAGGTATTAAAACTTCATATTTGAAAGTATTAAACCTCCAAACCACTCTTTGAGCCTGTGACTTGTAGGGCTAAATCTTCATGATCTGGCATTACTCACATAAGGTAAATAGGATCATAGAGTAGTTTGGGTTGGAGGGGACCTAAAAGATCATCCAATTCCAACCCCCCTGCCATGGGCAGGGACGTCCCACTAGATCAGGCTTCCCAAGGCCCCATCCAACCTGGCCTTGAACACCTCCAGGGATGGGGCAGCCACAGCCTCCCTGGGCAACCTGTGCCAGTGCCTCACCACTCTCATGGCGAAATTCTTCCTTATATCTAGTCTAGAACTGCCCCTTTGTGTGAGTTGAACAAAAGGTTCTGCATGTATTACCCTGTTTTTCAGCTCTCACTGAGATTTCATCTTTTGGAAAAGGGTACCAAATTTGAAATTTCTCGGCTAATACAAATAGTTCCTTGCAGAAATTTATATTAAAAGAACTTTAGCCAAGTTATTTTTCTTTTTGAATCCAAGGAACACCAGTTATTCACAAGACTGGACATATAAATCTAAAGCTGAATTAAAAAAAAGTAGAAATATTTGAAAATGGTTACCATATTGCATCTTTAGTATTGTTATTTTCTTTTCCTCTGTCTTGCTGCACCTACCCAGCAGATGGCAATATTTAGTTGTAAGTAACATGCTA
Organism: Clamator glandarius; assembly: GCA_033459285.1. Classification (NCBI taxonomy): domain Eukaryota; kingdom Metazoa; phylum Chordata; class Aves; order Cuculiformes; family Cuculidae; genus Clamator; species Clamator glandarius. The sequence goes on from JAUNZM010000088.1 coordinate 218,315, forward strand.
ATTGTCTCTTCTGCAGCAGAAATTATTTATCAGTCTTTGATTCTACTATGGAATATGCCAAGTGTATAAACACATCAGTCATGACTTGTATTGCTGCTGAATTCATATTAGCTTGGAAATAGATGATTAGTGTTTTAAGATTGTAGAGATGTCTTATCATTTTATGGCTCTTGTGCATAGTCTATACTTCTTTTTAAAACATGGCCAGTTTCATAAGCAGGATTGTTGCCTTTAAAAGATTTTCTTATTAATACAGGATAATGAATTAGTGTGCTAAAATGAAATCAGTTAGAGTAATTAAGCTTGCCACTCATCTTATCTCTGACCTTACTCATGTCCCTGATGTGCCCTCCACAAGAAGTGACCTCCATTTCTTTGAAAAATCTGCATTTTGCATAAGTTTCTACCATACTATAAAGTAGTCACTCTTACTAAGATGTTGTTTTTTCTATGCGTAGAATAAACAAACTGGGATCAGGCAGTGATTTTGAAGCTTACTTTCAGCGACTGGGAATCGCATCGGGCAGAGTCCGTTATACCAAGAATAGAGTAAGTCTTCCAGATTACTTGAAGAAGTTTGATAGTGCTGAGCAGTCATTTTTTAAAAGCATTTATTCACAATTAATAAAAAAGCTTCAAAGAATCATTGACTGGTTAGTATATCAGTGCCATTTCTTAATTTAGCAAGAAACCTAAAACTATTTCTATACACAGTGATGTGTATATTCTATAGGCTGTCAAGTTCACAGAAAGTTACTTACAGAATCTGATTGGAGGTGTATATTTCATTCCATTATACTACTTGTAGGCTCCTTAGTTTACACATTTCCCTAGATTGTATTCAGAAATAACTACACAAGATAGAAAGGGGCCGTGATTGAGGACTTCTGCTATGCAACCCCTCAAAGTGTTTTCCAATTATAGTGAAGGCAGGTGTGTGTACGTAAGGAGAAGGAAGCCTGCTCATTTAATCTTGTGTAACAGTCTGGATTCATGTTGGTGTTGTTTTTTAAGATGAACACAAAAAAATGTGCTTTGTAGCAAATAGCTTCTATGATTTGGGAACTGTTGTTAAGTGATCAATACATCCCTTAACTGCAGTTAGAATCCAGGGCATTGACAAATTTGCTTGCTCTTTTTCAGAAAGCAGACAAATTCAGCAATTATCCTGTGTATCACACTGTGTATGACACCTTTGAGTTAGTGGAAAAGTTTTATGACCCCACCTTCAAGAAACAGCTAACTATTGCCCAGTTACGAGGCAAACTGGTTTATGAACTGGCAGATTCCCAGGTCATTCCATTTGACTGCAGAGATTATGGAGAAGCCTTAAAAGGATATAGCAATAGAATTTATAAATTGGCCGAGAAACACAAAGAACAGCTGAAAACTTACAAAGTATCATTTGGTGAGTAATAGCCGTAAGACTATATCTCAAATGCATTAGTTTTAAAATTCTGCAAGATCATATTATATCTGTTATAACTCTGAAACTGAATTCCTTGCTTTCCTGTTTCAATTCTGCCATCATAATAAAGAGCTTTTTTTTTTTTCTAAATGTAACATGAGCTTAACACATTATTGTTTAGATGAGAAGGTTACAACGATTTCCATGTATATTTTTAATTATGGGCATTTTTACAGTTCTCATAAACAGTCATGAGCCACAGTCAAATGCAGAACAAAAGGATATATCAGCCTGCTTCGCACTTTCTAACATAAAAAAGAGGAGTTAAATGTTTATGACAACTGCCTGGAACCTCGAGAGACTCGAGTGCCTATTCCTGCCCAGCCAAAGACTTTGTCTGACTCTGGGAAATGTGCTTACCATCTCTCTCAGTGCCTAGTTACCAGTTTTAGGCAACAGAAGCATATATTTAGCTCTTCTGCACAAATATATCCATTTGCCGAGCACTTGAACACATTGCAATGAAACAAATAAAAAAGGTTGGAAGCAGAAGAATGCTCTGGATCCCAGGTTAGGATAGCTTCCACAGTAATTTTCTTACTCTCTCTCTCTCTTCTTTCTTCTTGCCTCATTCATACCTTGTGTTTCTGTACTGAGGAGGGTTTTCCACCAGTCCTAATTCACTTGCTGTGTAAGGGACCTATGGCTTAGAGACATAAACTAGGTTTTTTGAGATGCAGTGCTTTTCTGGGTAGTGCAAAACATTAGAAGTAACTGAAATGGAATGCTCATTTAGGGAGAAATAAATACAACTTTTAAAAATTCATTTAATAGCTTAGGTGAGAAATTCTTGCCTGTTTTGGAAAGTTGCCCTTTTTTGCAAACAAGTCACTCAAGACATGCCTTGAATGATGGATCATCTGGTCTGAGTTTTTGCAAAACACAAGGATTTATTTCCATTTGTTCTTGTGTTTACGGCAACGTATCTTGTAAGGAAACACCAAGTCTGGACATTATTTCTTGCAGTAGTAAAACATCTAGCAAAATTTCTGTTAAATCATTTTCATTGGTTTTCTTTCTCATTTCAGATCAGAAGCTACCCAAATTACCTTATGACCAAAGCATCTATTTTTGTTCCCAGATTCTTGAAGCAATCTTATTTTTAGCCTTTTTCCCCAAGCATCACTTAACCTTCTCCTTAATAACTTTATAAATATGTCACTTTTACCAGTTTTTCACAAGGCATATTGTTTAGCCTGAAAAGACTCTTCTCTGATGCCTGATCAGTTTTATTGAATAACCCAAATATAAACATGTATATATTTCTAAATATATATACACATATGTATTAAAAAATCTATTACACCAGAGTGCAGTAAAATGTATAGGTAGTTTTTACAATACTGTGAAAATGAAAATTCAGTTCACTCAGAATTTTCATAGAATTGACTTGGCAACAGTGAATGTCATGAAATTGTTAATCAAGCCTAAATAAATCACATAATGGTCCTTCAAAGTAGTAGATTAAGTATTTTATTTGCTTTTGGATTCACATTTCAGCTGCTCCTCTGCAACAGTGAAGGCTGGAAATGTTTATTCATTAAATATGTACTTGTGACCATATGCTATCAGCAATGCTTGCAAGGAGAAATAAAAAAAGAAATGTAATATTTTCTAGAAAAAAAACCAAAACTGACATCGCTAAATAGCTGGTGAACATGAGGACAAATTCTCTTACATATTTTTAGGTGACTGTTCTTTTTTCCTATTAAATCCCATCCTTCTGCTTCTGAAGTGTAACCTGTTGCCATGATATAACCCTGGTGTCCGCAGGGCAGAACTCTGTCGTCTGGCAAAACTATATATATTGCCACAGTTGTGGACAAGTGTAAATTCTGACACTCGTAAGGTGACATAGGTCTGACTGTACTGCAGTCCGTAAACTGGATGCATTTAGAAAATCTGTGCTCTAACTGTGTAAACTACATAAAAATATTAAACCAAGAACAAGCAAGTGTAGGGTGGTGATGAATAAATAGGTTTGCTAGAAATAGAAGGGCAAATGAGACTGTGAAATAGCTTTCAATAGGAGTCCTGGGAACAGAAAGTCTATTGCGTTAATAGTGTGATAAATTTGTAAACAGTTGAAGGGCTATAGTTGCCAACAGAGGACTGAATTTAGGAGATGACCTAATCTTATGCTTTGTATACCTGTAGGATCAGAGAGAGGTTATTCTGATTTCTCTAAAGTTTTCAGAAACTTGTGGGTAAAATGTACAAGTTGTAAATCTTACTTCTTTGTAATTGAATTGAATTTTGCTAAAGGCCAGAAATTCTTCTCCTTGTAGCATCCACCTTTTACTTATTCTACAAAAGTTAGTTGTATAAATTTCTAATGTTCCTAGGTCTGTATTAAATAGACCCTTTCACAGGAAAATCATCACAGCTGATATTGTCATTAAAAGAAAGGCTTGCTGTTTCTTTGGCTAAGTTGTTCCACATGGCTTGGACACGTTGCCAGGGACAGTCGGAAAAAGCAGCTGACTTACCCGCTCGCCCCCCTGCACATAGTCAGGCGTAATAGGCAAAATCCTGGTGTCTGAGGAGCAGCGCTGTGGGGTGGCCTGCAGGGTCAGGGCAGAGACACCTCATATGCTGTAACCCCAGTGCGTGTGTGGAGCAGGCATGGGACCTGGCTGCTTCAATCTGCCTTGGCTGGCACTGATTTCCATCACAGATTTGTCCTCTGTGTCTCACCTAATAGAATTCTATATACAAATCACTCTTTTCTGTTATGATACAAATAGGATATAAAGTTCCAAGTGGGAACTCCTTTCCTTCCACAGCCTTCTGGAAGAAGTGGCATTTTTGAAGTCCGGCTTTTTATACCTAAACAATGCAGTGCATCCCTTTGTTAGAAAGGACACTGCAGAATTCTCTGTTTTCCTTGCCACGTAAGAGGGAAAATGTATAATTGTGAAAGCTTCATCAAGCATTCTGTTTTATTGTTGACCTTGTTGTACAAGGTGTTTGTCTGTAACAGTTAGTAGTAGTTCAGCTCTTTAAAACCTGCGCTAGGAAAACTAATGGATTCCGGAAAGACAAGAAAATTAATTCAGTTACAAGTAGCAAAACAAATGTAGTTTTTCACTGAACAACTGAAAGGTGTCTAGGGCTCAGCACATACTCTGAAGTGGCTCACAAAGTCCTTCATTTTCTAGATCCTCTGTTTTCTGCTGTCATGAATTTCTCAAAGGCTGCTGTTGACTTTCACAGGAGACTTGAACAAGTTGACAGGAAAGAGTAAGTGAAAAATAAGTATTGTTTTTATACATATATATGTATGTTTGTATATATATCTGCCTTAGGTACACAGGGTGGCAGTCGTTTCTTTCCAGTGCCACGTGAGGAGTGTCTTATTAGTGTAGCCCTTGAACTCTGAGACAGGCATTATCTGATAAGATGAATTCTGCTTTCTGTGATGAATAGTATCAGATGTAAAGCTTATTACTAGTATCAGCTTGTCATTAAAATTGCTGCTAAACATGGAAGGGCAGGTAGCAGTGAAAGTTAAAGTTGGACTGAGCTCTGTATTTAGACACCTGCACTTGAATGTTGTAGGTGATGCCAGAATTTGTACTTTCAGCAACCTTAGGGAGACAGAATGATGCTTCAGAGTATCTAAGATATCTGTATGATACTTGCAGACCTAAGGGCCCTATGATACTTCTGTGTCTTGTGAGTGCAGTGGTGGAGGCCAAGTGCTCCTAGCACCTTGTATGGAACCAGATAATTGTGTTTAGGCACCCAAATCCAATTCTTACTATGCTACTGTATAGATGAGAGCAGGATTTTAGACACTTAGCTTATGGGTAGACACCAAAATCTAGGTATCTAATCTTGACCTAAATCTCAGTTGCCTTCTCCTCTCTGCTAGGTGGGATGTTTCTAGTGCCATTTAATACTAAGTAAGTATCTGACACTCTCGGAAAGTCTCACATTTTATTTTGCATAGAGTAAAATCTTGCAGTTGAGTTTTCTAACACAGAAATCCTAATGCATTAATGCAACATATGTTGAATATCCCTGTTTGCAAAACCTCATCTTTTTGTAGACTGTAGACAATCTTTGTAGTTTTTTTTTTAATTTGGTCCAAAGAAGAGGAAGGTATTTAAATGAAACCGAGAAGTCATGATTTGTCATAGTGTGAAATGACTTTGTCTCAATTTTCTGCAGCCCAATTGCAGTGCGAATCATGAACGATCAGCTGATGCTTATAGAGAGAGCTTTTATTGATCCTCTTGGCTTACCGGGAAGGAAATTTTACAGGTGAGGCAACAAGTTTCTTGATCAGCTAAGACACTCTTTTTTTTTTGCAGGTGAACCGCACCTTAACTGACGAGCCAGTTAAACTGCTGTGTAGGTCTTATATAGGAATTACAGCTCAACAAATTCTGGTTTAGGTACAATACAATAAATAGTGAACTTTGTTTATAACCGCCAAGGAGAAATCCTTGGCAGCACCAGTCTTGTGGTGCCTAATTCCTCTTATTGGATCTGGCACTCTGCTTTTATTAGCCATCATACTCTGTGACTTCTATTTGCAGGTGTGTAGTGCTACTTCTGTTACAACTTGCTTTTTTAAACCTATGCAAAGTGAGGATTGAGTAGAATGTCAACTGTATGAAAAGAAAGGAGAAACAAGGGTAGAATAAAAAGGAGAAGAGGAGGAGAACAGATGTGTAGCGAGGATCAGGTGAACTGAGAAGTCCAAAAGAAAGAGCTTGAAGGGAATGATCTTCAAGCACAGGATAGATAAAGGTCCATGCGCTGTGCTGCAGAGATCCATCTGTCCCAGCTTTGGCTGCTCCTATGGATGTTCCTATTAGCTTAAATCATTAACTAGTTATTCTGTCACTGTCCTCTCTGCAAGCACATGGGCCCAGTGAAAGGCAGTATTTGGTGCACTGTAATACTCCTTATAGAAAGCCAGTGTATTTATTAGTAACACTTGACAAGAAGCTAAATCCCAGTGTCAGGTGTCATACTACCTCACTGTACTCTCAGCATCCTCCATTTCCTAATGACTGGATGTAGCTGACTCCATGATTGATGGCTTTCACACCAAGCCAGAAGCCCCTCAAGCAGGTAGAGTTGAGAATCACACTTCCATCCTCCTAGGATAAACTGTTGTTCACGCTTTTGGAAGAATTAAATGGTTGTTTTCTACAGTTATTCCTGTTGGGTGTTAGGTATCGTTTAGAGCTGTCTGAATTTTTTTCTTTTACTTGCTTGCATTTATTAATGTAGTTTTAGTGTTTATATTGATTTGAGAGGACTCTTTCACATGCTACAAATATGCTTTGATACTTCGTATGTATAAAACCAATTTAAAAGCAGATCTGCAACTACTCATTATTGAAAAAAACACCAAAAGTTAAAACCGATACTTATGCACAGTTCTGTTCCAATATGATCATTACTTCTTTGAAGAATTCATGCTCATCTCAAGAAGTGTCCCATAGATTTTCTTTTCCCTCATTTTACATTCCTTTCCCAGATCTGCCGACCATCATTCAACTACTTAGTTATTTTTGATGTTTCTGTTCCACTTCTCATTGTACACCCATACCTAGTTTTATTTCCTTTTCCAGACTGCCACATTAATTCAGTGGGCTTGTTGAACTCCTATTTAAGAAACAATAAATAACATGGTTTCATTCCAAATTAGACAAATGCATCACCTCCTCCCAAGGAGAAGGTTACCTGTCCTAAATTTGTGCCATGTCCCATAGATTTTGCCCTTGTGGTTATTTCCTCTTGTCCTTTTAAAAGACACGAACAGGTAGATTTACTAAGTATTTAGTAAGTTCTAATCTTCACAGGTTTTGTATCTGTTTTATGAAGCACACATGTAGTTGCCCACAATGAAAACACACACACACACACACACACACACACACACACTCTCACACTCACTCTTTTCATAGTTATTTAGTATACCTACATTTTTCTCTTCTTTCCCCACAGACATGTCATCTTCGCTCCAAGCAGTCGCAACAAGTATGCTGGAGAATCCTTCCCGGGGATCTATGATGCCATGTTTGATATTGAAAGCAAAGCTGATCAACATGGAGCTTGGGAAGAAGTAAAGAGGCAGATTTCCATTGCAGCCTTCACTGTGCAGGCTGCAGCAGGGGCCCTGGAAGAAGTAGCATAGAGTGATGGCTCTGAAAAGCTCAGTCATATAGCAGAGACTGAAATGCAGCGTAGTCAGGCTTCTACAGTGACCCAGTCTCCCCCTGACTGCCTCTCGGTCTGAGTTTCCAGCCTTCTAAATGCATGCAAGTATATTGTTAGGGTGAGCAGGAATTCTGTGTATCAAAGAACTTCTGAGCTAGAAATTACTGCTTCTCTGATGTAGCTTTAAGAACAACCCTAGGTGTAAGCAAATTTGCAAGTGGGAAGAAGGAAGAATCAGTTCCCAACTAGAGTTTTCTGAAAGATCTGCCAATTTTGAAGACCCTTATTTTGGATGTACAATTGCAAAACCAGTTATTTGCCAAGCTACCTGTAAATCTTGTCTGTAGCAGTAATCAACAGCATGCATTTCAGGAGCAAAAATGTAACACTCTTCAGGGCTTGCATTTGTCTTGTACTGATAATTACTTCTATAATATACGATACCAAAGGCTACTCTGTATTTTAGAATCTATTCTGCAAGACTGGTGAGTGCTCATTATATTGATTTTCTTTCTTTTCCTGGAAAAATAAGATACTGGCCCTCCTGCTGATTGCCAAAGTAGTATTAACCATTCTTGATAATCAGAGAACACAGCTGCTTATATGCAGAAATCCAAAAGCATTTTCTCAGGGAGTGTCTGTTCCTCGGAAAGACAGTGTGCTCCTCCCTCCTTTTTTTGCAATTTGTTATATGCAGATTGTGGGGGATAACCACAGCTGACCTCCCTGCTCCTTTTGGCTCTTTCACTAGTCCCAAACCCACCATAGCTTCTGTTCCTATTTTTTTCCCCAGGAGATCTCTTTCATGCTCATGTCTTCTTCCAGCTGAGGGAGCTGAAGGACTTTGTCACTGTTGGAATGGGGCTTGAGGTTATTTTGCCTTCAGATAAGACCTGAAGAAAGTTTCCCATCAGGAGCTGCTTTCACATTCAAAGAGAAAATGAAATGTATGAGAAGAGTAATTGTACAAAACTGTTTAATTTGTAAAAAAAATATTCTTGCTTCATTTGCCCTTTGTACTTCTCATCTTCATGCTTTACAACTAATAAAATTGCTAGAATCTTATTAAATCACATTCCAGTTTATGGGAGCTGATAATGACCAATTTCTTCTCCTATGTAAAATATACTACAGTTTTTCTCAAAACCATAAATTGCACCAGGTTGTGGGAATAAAATCCTTTTTTGTTTTATTGGGAATAAAACAGATGTAGTACTAAAAAAGACAGAACTGGAGAAACAGGACAATTACTCAGCTGCAGAAGGAGTTGTTCTCATCGCAAATGCCTTGAATTCAAACAAGAGAACTGGAAATTACTATAGCTCAGTACTTTGGGAAGTTGTCTTGGTGGCACATGCTCCCCCTTTCAGTAGCATCACTTCCACTGAGCCTCTCTGAAAGACAGAAGACTGTGTACCTATGGATGTTGTGCTCATAACTGACTATGAAATGTTTTTTCACAAATCAAGCCTTAGGCATGGAAATTACACATCCACAGCCCATGTCTTACCTGTTCCTTTGACAAAAGTATTGCTTAACTGACGTGGTCAGCGTGCATATAAGAAACAGTAGTCAATGCTGAGGACACCAGAATAGTGAGCACATTTGTGTTGTTCTCCTTACTCCTACCTAACTGGGGCCATTCGCAATTTTTAACTTTTTCATGTTCACATCTTTCTTTAGCTTAAGATGTTGCTGAAGGATGTGATAGCCTGTGAATGGTGGCTGGCACGTAACAGTACTGTTTTTTCTTCCCTTTCCCTGAATTGCCCATTCTTCCTGCTCCATCCCAGCAATAACTGAATGTGCCGCCAAGGAAGGGTTAGGATATCTAGATGGTGGAGAAAACCCACTAGTGCCTCTTCCTTGTGAACAGTAGCCAGCTATGGAACTGTCAGTGGTCACTGCTGTAGGATTATCTGAGGATAAGGCAAAAAAGGGGATTTCCACATAAGAAAGCATATCTGATAAAGTGTGCTTGCCTCTTCATTTACAAAAATCTCTTTAATGTTGTAAAACAGTGAACAATTTTTTCACCAGTACACATAATTTTTTTAGTGGTAGTTAGCCTTTTAAGTTCTGTGCCATTACCTTGCTGATGTAAAAGAATACATAATCTCTTCTTGTTTCTGTGTGCAGTTTGAAGCTGTAAGAATGAATTACAGCTCATGTCAGGCTGAATGCACAGCTGGCATTGATTACTTTGTTCCTCTTCTCAACTTAATTGATAACTCTGCCTGAATGTGTGATTCACCATGACCCACTACATCCTGAGAAGTATACAAAATAGCTTAAATCTATTTCCATTCCTCTCTATAAATTTCTGCTGAGGGAGAGTGCTATCTAAACCCTTATAAATAAGGAAATCAAACCACTTATAAATGGCTCATACAATTGATTTCCATAAAGTCCCATATTCTTGGTACTGAAAGGATCAGTTACTCAGAGCTAAGGTTGCCTTCCTTGCTTCAGTCAGTAATATCTCCTTTTCTGTACACGGGCGACCAAGCAACTGCTGCTGTCTGCCACCCCAAAGGCTGCTGTATCTTGTAGCTCTCCCTGCCCATAATTTCAAAGTGTGTGGGTATTTTTCAGGCTTTCCTTACAAACGGATAATACCGGATCACTTACTCTGTCCTGTCCTAATTCCATTTGCACAGTTTATTCACTCAACCTGGCTGAAGCAATATGTGAACCATACAGCTGGGAGAAACAGACCCTTCAGCCTGGACTGGGGCTGCACATTACTTGGTTATTTAGCTTGCCAATCATCTGTTTAGTAAATTAGTTTCAAAGGGACAGTGCCAGAATGTTTAGTTCAGATTCTCTTATGGTTGAAATACCTTTGATTTGTCTTTGGAAAGGAAGCCATAATGCTTGGTGATCTTAGTGATGGCTGGAAAGTGGATATGACATACATGCTCCGTTCTCCACTAAGTGATAAACACTATTAAGTAAAAATAGTGATTTGCACAAAAAATGGCAGTAATTTAAAATCACAGAATCACAGAATCACTAGGTTGGAAAGGACCCACAGGATCATTGAGTCCAACCATTCCTATCAATCACTAAACCATGCCCCTCAGCACCTCATCCACCAGTCTTTTAAATACCTCTAGGGATGGTGACTCCACCACCACCCGGGGCAGCCTCTGCCAGTGCTCAAGGACCCTTTCTGTGAAAATTTTTTTCCTGATGTCCATCCTGAACCTCCCCTGGTGGAGCTTGAGGCCATTCCCCTTTGTCCTGTTCTCTGTCACTTGGGAGAAGAGGCCAGCTCCCTCCTCTCCACAACCTCCTTTCAGGTAATTGTAGAGAGCAATAAAGTGTCCCCTCAGCTTTCTCTTCTCTAAACAACCCCAGCTCTCCCAGCCACTCCTTGTAAGACTTGTTCTCCAAACCTTCCACCAAATTTGTCAGTCTTCTCTGGACACACTAGTCTGCTGTGGTTTTCAACCAGTCGATAAATAGAAATAGAACCACCTAAAAGAAGCTCAGCAGATCTTAAGCTTAATAAAACTCAAACCTAATTCAAAGCTTCTCTAAACACCCTGTAAGTTAGCAACCTTTCCCAAAGATAACTTGTGTATCAAGGGACTGTAAGGCAAGGCAATGTAAATGTCCCTATCCCAGTATCCTGATGACTGAAATACAAACACATCAGCTGAAGAAGTTTCATAATTCTCCTTAGCAACTGTACAGTTCAAGTGCTAGAACAGGACATTTGGATTTGTCCATTCTTTTGGTTCAGCCAAAGCAGTTTATCAAGTCCATGTCAAACTTCTAAATTGCTTCAGCTGATCTAAAATTGCATTATTTTACAAGAGTGAAAAAAAAAAAAAACCCACATAGTATAACTCTGTGTATCTATTAAGGAAAAGACATTGCAAAAGAAAAGTCCTAAGGCAGTCAATCAGCCCATTAAGCAAATGATCACAATCAGTATCAGTACTGTGTGCTGACTTTTCCTCAGACCCGACTTTATTATTCTGTCTTTCTGCTGCTGATAACCTATAAAATCACCTCTGCACATTCATAAGGGCCAAGAGAATGTGAACCCTACAGTCTACATAGTATTTTGCAACAGAAGAGGACATGTACACCTGGGCAGCAGCTCTCAGTGGCCCGAAACCCTTTTCTTGTGTGGAGGAACTATTGTTGTTCCTGCCCATGCTGCCAATCAGATATCAGGCAGCAGGTTTAAAACAAAGGGATTATTCACACTACATGTGATTATACGGTGAGCTTCATTGCTACAGGAAACTGTGAAAGGTAAGATGTGTTAAAAAGTGATCAGACGCATGCAAGGGGAGCTCATACCTAATGATCCAGATGCAACCTTTCATTCAGAAGGCCCTAAAGCACTGGGGAATTAAAGCGTATGTATGTATGAAGAGATTAAAAACACGACTGCTTTATTCCTTGCTTTAAGCTTTTGTCATGGAGAGATTACAGGGAAAGACAGTACTTTGCACTCCGTTGTAGTGCTTGCTACTGAACAGACATCCCCTTAAGTGCTGCTGGCAGTTCTCTCTTCCTGTACATTTGATTGAAACCCATGAAAATTAGTAAATGTATCTTTAAAAGGTAGCTTGTTCTCCTCTTTAAGCCAAGATAATGATCAATATGTCAATTGGATATTTAAAAAAAAACTCATATAACTGTTTGAAAGCAGAAATAGTTTATCCTCCAGTGGTGTCATTTGGAGGGTAAGAGCCGCTATGCTGTGTCTGCAGAGAAGAGCTAATACAGTGACCCCATATTATTCCTGAGGAAAATATCAGTACGAAGATGCTGGCCAGGTCTGAAAGTCACTTTCTGCACATCCCAGGAAATCCTGTAAAGTCCTTCAAGGAGGCAGAGCTGAAATCTCCATTTGACACATCATCAAAAGCCGCTAGGGACCTTCTCTGCAGCTGGTATGATCAGGATTAACCCAGCATGGCTCATTTTCTCTCTCTCCTATTCTGAATTCCTCTATTTTCATTCATGGGATTTTAGCATAGAGTTAAGAGTGCCATTAAGAGAGCTGAATGATGGTGAACATCATGCACTAATCTACAGCAAAGAAGAAAAGACAACACTAACTGAAGGAAATATGGAAATTTTTGCTTCTGCTATGCTGTCCTTTCTCTAGCTGAACCAAAGTGCCATGTTCCTCACCAAGCAACACCTGCTACACAGAAATTGTCCCTAAAGAAACCAGTAGGAGCTGAATTTAGTGAACAGCCCTTTTTAAAGTAAAACACCGTTTGCATTACACCATTGGGACTGAAAGCAACTTCAGTCAAGCAAAAGATGCTACCATTTAACCCTGTAGTTTAGCTGCAAGGCTATGGTGTATTAGAGTTGAGCTCTAAGTCAAGTTCAGCAGTTACTTCTGTTGATCAGTGTCACTAAGAGGAACTTTAAAAGCCTACATGGCTCAGGAGCTGTCTGTCCCATGAATTACTCTACTTGCTTCTGCCAGTTATAATCCATGAAGTCAAGGCAGCTCCTGTCAGGGTCAGCAAAGTGTTTTTTTCCAGATGGATCCTACACCTTTAAACATTTTCTTCCTTATCCTAGAAAATCTACAAGCTATTCTGCAACCCAATCTGTAAGGCACATCCATTTTCTGGATGACCTTGGGGAGCTCAAAAAATGGTGGAGGAGGAGGAAGAGAACTAGTTTGTTGGGCACCTTATGCAGGAGGGACTGTACTTGGTTCAAACAAACTGCAAACATGTTATAATATTCCACAAAGGCAAAAAGACTGAGGAGCAGTAATGGGAAAAGCACTTCACAGGAGGGTATCAGATAAGAATAGACTTGCTATGTTTACATGGCACCTTCCCCAGATGTGCTTTGCTAGCTTGCTGACAGTAAACTGCTGATGCATTCCTGATACTGCCATCCACATTACCTCCACACTTGGCTGTAATTTCAGAAGGAAATTCAAGCCACAGTTGCTGGATACAGTGATTGCTGTAACAACACTCCCTTATGTAACCCATAAGCAGCAGGACATCAGGCTGGAGTAGCACAGTCAGCTGCAAAACACTGAATGCTGAAAGATTTAGCTCCCTCAGAGATCGGTCATCCCTTCTGATTTTCCTGGAACCAACATCCCCTGCTCCTGAAGCACTGCTTTTGCTCCCTCGGCTCCCTGTGTCTCCCAAGCCACATATCCACACACTTTCCATCAGAGTCTCCATTCCCTGGCATCTCCTGCCTGTGCCAAAATACCATCTTCAGCCCACAGCTCAAATGGAATTACCTTGGCAATGAGCCTTGCAGAAGCGTAGGCACTTGTGTAGGCATGTGGCCACAGCAGAGGAATGAAATACAGGGCATCTCCCTGTCTTATTATGAACAGGAACAAACAGACTTTATAACCGAAGACAAATTCATTGTCAGTATACTTGAAATCTTACCTGTCTGATCAATGGATTTTTAGTCTCAATCTATTTATTACAGAAAAATCAAAAATAAATGCTATTACAGACAAACATTTCAATAACAAAGCAGTTAAAATTGTTCTGAGCTGTCTATTTTCCCGGGGTCTCCAGTATCTAGCTTAGAATCATAGAATCACCAGGTTGGAAAAGACCCTTTGGATCATTGAGTCCAACCATCCCTATCAAACACTAAACCATGCCCATCAGCACCTCGTCCACATGTGCCTTAAACACCTCCAGGGAAGGCGAATCAACCACCTCCCTGGGCAGCCTCTGCCAGTGCCCAATGACCCTTTCCGTGGAAGATTTTTTTCCTAATGGTTAGCCTAAATCTCCCCTGGTGGAGCTTGAGGCCATTCCCTCTCGTCCTGTCCCCTGTCACTTGGGAGAAGAGGCCAGCTCCCTCCTCTCCACAATCTCCCTTCAGGTAGTTATAGAGAGCAATGAGGTCTCCCCTCAGCCTCCTCTTCTCCAGGCTAAACACCCCCAGCTCTCCCAGTCGTTCCTCATAAGGCCTGTTCTCCAGCCCCTTCACCAGCTTTGTCGCTCTTCTCTGGACTCGTTTCAGAGCCTCAACATCCTTCCTGTGGTGAGGGGCCCATGACACTAGAATTGTATGTTCTACATGAATAGCTGCTTGTTCCTAGTATCTGTATTACCTGTGTGGTTATACCATAAAACTACAAAAAGAGAAACATCGGTAAACCTAATAAGGCAATAGCCACCCGGTCATGAGAAAACTTGTAACAGCCAAACAAGCTAAAACAAAGCTCCAGGCAGGCGAATAGAAGCTCAGACAATGCAAGCCCAGTAAGTCCTAAGACCCTGTAGAGATGGAGCAAAGCTTGTGCACTGCTTTAAGCCATAAGCCGTGGCAATACTGTGTTTATTGAGCTGTCAGCAGAGGTCAGCACTTGGGTTACTTGGGGGAGATGCCATGTTTTTTAAAGCATGATTGTTAGGAACAGCTAATTATATACAGTCATATATATATTTAGTATCTAGTCCTGGCAAATCTGAGAAATGGATGAAATACAACTAGCTTTTCTTTCTATTTTCAAACCACCCCAGTTCACACAATTCAGCCTGACTGGACTTGGGTTTTGCAAAGATCAATCATTCTTGTCATTTGCATCCTCATAAATGATAACCTGCCTGAGGACTAGATATTTCTAACAGGATCCAGAGTGTAACTGCAGGACTCAGCACTTCCCTCTCAGGCAGTATTACACTCCATTTTGTACTAAATATAATTACCAGAATATGGAGAAGTTCTAGCAAAAATCTATCAGCGCGCTCATGGCTACTGGTCATTCTGCAGACAACTATATTTTCAATTTCAGTGAAAAATACTGACAATGCATGCATGGAAGGAAAATGAGGACATACAACACTGCAGATTGTAATTTACCCTTTGAATAGTGACATTTACTGAAATTAAAACATATATGTATTTTACAACTGAACTGTGAAATGCAAAAATTCCTTATAATGACACATGCTTTAGCTTAAGAATTCTGTGCTCAACCTTTTAATACTACTACTTCAACCATGTTGAAGTTTTTGGCTTTATTTTTTTGTGCAGTCTTCAGGCAGTATGGATCAAAATAATGATTCAATAATAAATGCAATAGACTTCATTGTCTTAATTCCGAAATAAATTATTATTGAGGAGTAATAACAGCAGAAGAAGAAATGCTAAACAATGCCACTGTGGTCACATAGCAACTAGGTCAACCTTTATAAAAACATGGGAAAAAAGTCTAACACTGATTTAAAAAGATGCAGTGTTTTGGCTCATTCACAGCTGGAGCTGTTGCTTTGTATTAACCGTCAATCCTAGCATGTTTTCTACAAACTGTTTTGTTTTTCTATAAATACGCGAAAACCTTTCTCAAAAATTTATTTTCAACTACATTTTAATACTCTACATTCTTTTTTTCTGGCTTTACCTTCTTTACTGCTGTTAACTTTCTCAGACAGCATAAGCATCCACTGAAGCAAAAACTTTTCTAGCAGTAGTGCTGACAGGCTTCCAATTTGAAGAGCTATAATTAAAGAATAATTCTGCACTGAATGCTTCTGTATTAGGTTTTGCTCATGAGTAGACATTCCAAATGTCAACTGCTTTCACAAATGAAGGCAGAACATTTAAAATTTGGGTTACTGTTTACATAAACAGTAACACATCTTGATTACAAAGGTGTTCCCTTACAAAAAAACCCCCTAAGTTCCTTTGGGTCCAGAAGCGCACAGTATTAACTCTACATCTTGTATGAATGAATCTGATTTTCAGTTAAAGAACAAATTAGATTAAGCACGTTACACGAAAAGCATATTATGCTTGTTTGCTCTCAAGTATTGAACTCGGCAGTAATATCGCACTATTAATATTTATTATGAATTTAAAACACATTTTGGAGAACAAGGTTTTTGGACTAAGTTCAAAAGGTTCTAAGGCAACAGCCTCCAGTTAGCTTTCAATGGCTTTTGCTGCAATGCAGCTTTTGTTAATATTTAACCAAGAACTAATTTTTCAACACTTGTTACCACTATGTAACAAAAATATTTTATTCAAGAAGATGCTTCCTTCTCATACAGAAATACACTGACTGCAGAAAAACACTGCATACTTTCTTGAAACAGAATCAGGGATCATATAGATCGATCAGTTAAGCTAAAGAAAAACACATTGATACACTGGGAGGTTTAACATGGTCAAGTACAGACTTCGGCACTTGGGACACAACAACCTCATGGGAGAGTGGCTAGAAGGTTGCCTGGTGGAGAAGGGCCTGGGGATGTTGGTTGACAGCCAACTGAACGTGAGCCAGCAGTGTGCTCAGGTGGCCAAGAAGGTGACCAATGGCATCTTGGCTTGTATCAGAAACGGCGTGACCAGAAGCACCAGAGAAGCGCTTCTGCCCCGGTACTCAGCATTAGTGAGGCTGCTTCTTGAGTACGGTATTCAGTTTGGGTCCCTCACTACAAGCACACTTGAGGTGCTAGAGTGTCCTGAGAAGGGAAACAAAGCTGGTGAAGATGCTGGAGAACAAGTCTTAGGAGGAGCAGGTGAGGGAACTGCTGTTGTTTAGCCTGGAGAAGAGGAGGCTGAGGGGAGACCTTATCACTGTCTACAACTACCTGAAAGGATGTTGTAGAGGGGGGCGTTGGTCTCTTCTCCCAAGTTATAGGTGATAGTACAAGAGGAGCCTTAAGCTGTGTCAGGGGGAGTTCAGGTTGGACATTAGGAAAAATTTCTTCACCAAAGAAGACACTGGAAGAGGCTGCTCAGGGAGGTGGTTGAATCACCATCCCTGAGGGAATTTAAATGACAGGCAGATGAAGTGCTTAGGGATATGGTGTAGTAGTGGACAGGTATGGCGGGGCTTAATGATCACAAAGGTCTTTTTTCCCAACCTAGGGATTATACCAATTCACATCCCTCCAGTCCATTTGATTTTAGGCTCACAGGGTGGGCTACAGATGTGCAGTTGACAACAATGATGTACAATAGCTCTTTAGTCCTGCTCACGTGAACATTGTAACATGAATACAAAACGTTCAGCCATCTAACAGGAAAAATTTTGTTTTATGAATATAGGTTGAAATCTGTGCTGTCTCTAAAGAAGCCTTAAAACCCATCCTCTACCCACCCATCATCCTTACTGCTAACATCCTAGCTCCGCAACACCCGCCCTTCATTTTCCAGTCAAACTTGGAGAAACTGAATTTGTTTGACAATCATTTGCCACAGTATCTTGGTTATCTTTGGTTAAAACACCTACTCAAACTTTGAGAAACCAGTTATTAACACAGAAAATTTCAGGACCAAAGAAGTGAATCTTTTTTCTCTCCCTTGTGGGAATGCCAGAGGTTTTGACAGGTATCTTCTTCCTTTTTCCAAGAAAAAAAGAAAACAGGAAAAAAAAGCAGTACAGCTGTATCTTCAGCACTCTCAGAACAGCTCTAACATCGTGTCCGGGATTATTCCAGTTGTAAGTAGTTCGTGATGGCTCACAGTTCCACAATAGAATAGTTTCTGTGAATGAGACAGGCTTCCATCTGAGCAGCCGTATCTATTCAAATTGCTGCAAAACATATGCATCTTGACTGGGCTATTATCTTAGAAAATAACAGGAAGACAAAAAATCAACAAGGGAGGGGGGTTCCTCTCTGCCACAGTCGCCCTCATATGTAGGCTGATCTGTCGAAAATGCTCACTTAAATTTTACTTCAACCACAGAATTGCAGATCCAAAAGAAAGTTCTCTTCCATAACAGAAGAAGTCAAAGACACCCAAATGCAACCAGCATGTAATAAGAATTTTATTGAATACCTTTGAAAAAAAAAATGGAGCATAAAGACGTAAGATTTATTTCTGCATATAAGTTTTACAAATGTGCAGAATCTAACCGCCATGCAGAAGGACATCTCCCCCTTTCAGATGCAATCCAAGACTCTTGTAATAGCAAAATTATTACTGCCTTAAAACAGTGTTCCAGACACATAACTCATTCCTTTAAAAAAATATCCTGAATGAAGATAAAGAAAAAAATTTAGCAGCAGTTGGGAAAGACCAGTGATTAGCAGGTGCAGCATTTAACCAGTATTCATGCCATGTTTGAAGAGCACAAGCAATATATGCGGTACACAGAATAAGTAATTTATTTTCAAGGCAAAATTCCTAGTAAAACTAACCCCTATACTACTGAAATGGTGACTTAATAATGTACGTGTTCCAGAAGATCATCCAATGTCCACTTAACATCAGTGCCATGTAAAACATAAGAACCACAGCAGCTGAACAGCCCTGTGATTGACAATGTATTAACATTAAAAATAAATTCCAGCTCCTCCAAGAAATGTTGTTATAATACGTAATGGTAGGAAGAAAGCGGGCTTATACGTGAGGGAAAAGATTTCTGTCACAAATTTGTATATCCATGAGATCTTTCAAATTAATAAGGCATTGTACATCCAAAGTTTCATATGCATCTGGACAGTCAGTTCTGACACCCAATATGTTGTCTACCTGGGTAACTTGTAAACTGAAACACAACAGCTAGAGACTCATTATAAACATATGGCTGGGCTGCAGCAAGTTTACCAACTTGTTAAACACAGGACAACTTCTGAACACATGAAAAACAGGGTAACTTGAACAGCAAATATTCCAGCATGTACTTGTTTGCAATTTACTTTCACTATTATTAGATAGGTGAAGGCCTATGCAATTAAAAACCATCTAGTCGAGTTTTAAAATCCTACTTTTGAGAAAGTACTGTGATTGGTTTGATACGCTTCAATTCTTTTCATCATCTCTCCATGTTCACTAACAGAAGATAAGGCCAAGC
Source organism: Clamator glandarius (assembly GCA_033459285.1). NCBI lineage: Eukaryota > Metazoa > Chordata > Aves > Cuculiformes > Cuculidae > Clamator > Clamator glandarius. Next base: position 237,763 of record JAUNZM010000088.1, read on the forward strand.
AAATATTGCACAGAGGTGTTGGCTACCACCATCCATGTCAAGACATCATTTCATGAAATACTACAAGATCCAACATTGGTGGTTTAAAGCCTGTTCTGAGCAAGTGCTCAAAATGCTCAAATTCAGTAAGCTATAAAGCTTTTGCAGCCTGATGATAGATGCAGACATATGGTTATAAAAAGCTGCAAAGAATTAATGCAGTTAAACAAGATGCTTATGGAAGTCCATGCCAGCTGAAGGTTTATCTTTTTATTTCGATATACATCACAGGCCATACAAAACTAGGCAATTATTTGCAAAGACCATACTTTCTTGCCTGATCAAAGCTAGCTTTTTTGTTTGTTTTTCTTACTTTTTTTTAAACAGGTGAATTTTAAAATTTATTTTATTGCCATTGACAGGGAAAGTCATTAAGGAATTCCGCAAGTCTCTTTAATTTTGCGCTGAAAGTACAAATAACAAAAAGAGAGTAGGAGGAATGAAAAAAAACAAGCAAAAGAAAAACAGAGGACCATGTTTACAGGAGTTTTCTTCTACTTACTGCCAAGTTGACACAGTTACCAGCAGAATATAGTTTGGAAGGGTATAACAAATAGTAACAGGGTCCCAAGCATTAGCAGCAGAAGGTATGTTCATCCACATTTCTCCTCATTTAGCATTCAGAATACCAAGGGAGAACATGACTTGCTTAAAAAATTCTGTTACCCAAGAAATTCCATTTACCTTGCAATTCTTTAAAGTGGATTTTGTATGATGTAAAACCTACTGCACGTGAGAATGCAAATAAATTGAAAATATGTTACAAAAATGTTAAAAACTAAGATATTTAGGATATTTGTACATCCGTATGGGTAGACACATGTTTGAACTTGCTTGTTAAAGAAGAACTTCATCCTGGCGTTTAAACACTGCTCATTTTGCTGTCCAAATTCAGAGTTCTGCATACCAAAACCACAGATGGTACACTAGTAGCTACCACTATACAGAATTTCTCATCTGCTGAAGTGATTGTTCTCAGTATTATACCAAGAGCTCCACTTGTTGGTTCAGAACACATCAGGGAACACCTGTTCAATTTTTAGAGGACCATCTGCAGGCATGCATTTTTATAAGCCTGACCCCTATCACATCACATTATGTAACATTTTCAAATTAATATCACTTTTTTAAAAAAAGGCATTATTAGAAGCTAATAGAATCTTTTGAGCTGGAATTTTCAATAGAGGCCCAAGGGAGTCAGCAACTATCCAAGTCAGTGAGAAACTGGGATCTGGAAAATAAAGGCCAAAAAGCACCAGAACAAATTTAACTGATATAGCACTGGTGTTACTTTCTCTGTGTCTGGGAATGGTTTCTTTGGCAGAGCATTTCCAACCACTTTATACATGAAGTAGGATTTTGAGTACTGTTAGAAACAGAACTCTGAACTCAAACCACATTATACCAGTTGGAAAACATAGAAATCCACATTTAACTTCAGAATGCTTCTATTACATTCTGTCTTTCTCTTGTCATTGTTCAAGGTCTGCTAAGGTAGGTTAATGAGCATCCACACATTTCAGTAGTCCACAGGACTGCTTGTTTATATATATACATATATATATGTTTCAGCACAATAAACGATGGTGTACATTTTGCATGACTCATATACAAAAACATTGTTTCTCTTTCAACTGCAACCCCAAATTAAGAACCTATTTTAAATATAAAAAGAAAGCAACATTACTGCATGGATAAAAGTCTGATCTTCAAAACTGTTTTGTTTTCAGCCATAAATCTTTACTGATGGATATCTGAAAAAATAATTCCTTAATTTCTAATTACAGTGTTTTGCTTGTGGTGTTCAAATAATTCTATTTTTTTAATTCAAAGGTACAATTATGGTTTGAGACAGACATTTTAAAGCTTGTTCATTTCTCCCAAGATTTTTCCAGCAGATAAATTCAGTTCTTAGACCTGTAGAAACAAGAGCTATGCATGTCTACATGAAAATAATTTTCTTCAGACACCTACAGTGCATACTGGTCTCTCCTACTACGCATACCCACCTACTCTCAAAAAAGAGTCACAATTTTGAATGTTGCAGAATAGGACAGAATACCTACTCTAAAGACTGTTGAATATATACAGAACTTTGGTAAATTTACAACAGTCGGCTCTTTGTATAACCTTCACATCTACAATGCCAATTTATCTGGGCATTTCCCTGTCCATCCGCTTTTGTATTTAAAAATTCAAATACCAAAAGGTATTGGAGTAAAAAATAGCCCCTTGCCAACTTTGGTTTCATTTTAATCTGATCTACTGTTTTTATAAACGAAAGATAAGAAGAGTCAGCAAGTACTGAGATCCTTCGCAAAATACTGTTTATTCCATAGTTTCATAGGACAAAAATGCAGGTCTACCAAGAGTTCTTTCATATTTAGGTTCATGCACCTGTTCATCCTAAATGGAGAAATGCATGCTACTCAGTCTGTAAGCTCAGATTTTTCTATCTGTATTACTATACATTGCGTAATGAACTGTGCTGAATTTAACATATGCTACCCAGTAGATCCAGTCTAAACCAAACACTTAAAAATTTAAAACACACAGTGGACTGAGAACACGTCTATTTGGAAAGTCAGTGCATGGTAGGTAAGGTTGCAAGTAAAGGGCAATAGCTCTTTTACTCTAAATCCCATGAAGACACTCCAATTAGAATAAATATACTCATGGGAGTAAGAGCAGAAATAGCTATTACCATCACATTTACACTCCTGTTTACTGTGTGTCAAATCTCTTTGTAGAATGGAACATTAAAAAAAAAAAAAAGACGACTCTATACAGAAAGTTAAATATCTGATTACAGTAGCAAGTCACCATTTCATAATGGGAAATAACCTATCTCCTGGAATTATTGATCCGAATTCTCTTTTTTTTGTTGTGTGTCAGATGCCGGCAATTCAAGACTTGCCCATAACAGGGGCTCTGCTTTTCTCATAGTAAGCTCAATCTTTGTAGCGGTCATGTTTACATAACTCCTCTTCACATCAATTACCTAGAACAGAAAACTGATTTCACACTTCAATTCAAGAAACAGAATGCTACAAAATCAGGAATTAAGTTTGGAACAGCACTTTACCCCTAAGTATCAGTAGATGTTTAGGTAGGCAGAGTTCCCTCTGTTATCTAGAAAAGTCAACCCACTCCCATTCCTAAGCCACAAACACTTGTCTGTGCATACACAATACATATGTTCGCTTAATATATACATAAGCACGTAACTATATGAAGTTAAGGGTTTTCTGCAACACTGTTATCATAGTGTTGGGATCTTGGGAAATACTGGGACAGAAAGGACCTCTGGAGGTCACATTCTGCTCAAATCAGTATCAACTATGATGTCATACCTGACCTCTTGGGTCATTAAATTCACATTTAGATGTGTTACTGACAAGCAAACAAATTTCTCTCAGTAAATGGAGTAATGAGGAAAATCAAACTCTTCCAAAAGAGAGGAAACAGAAGGTTTGTATTGCGTTGTTTCGGTTTTTTTGTTAAAATAAAAAAATTATTATACTTACTCCCCATAATTTCACACTGCGATGAAATTCCTTTTCTCCTTCAAACACGATATGGATATTTAACTTAACAGGAAAAACAACAGAAAATTTTGTCAGGCTAATAAAAAATTTGACATCTCATGTATGTTTAAGCAAACTATATCATGAGGACTTGGATCCTGCAATGAGCAAAGTTATCAAATTGTCCCTCAAGCATAGAAGTGAAAACCTGTTCTAACAATCTGATACTGTATCACAGTCAACAGTGGCCTTATATATCCCATGTGATTAAGAAATCAGAGAAGCATTTTAACACTTGTTTAATAATAGTAGCTGTGGAATAGCATACCATGAAGCACAATATTAAATTTCATTAAGCCCAATACAATGAAATTATGAATCTGTAATTATTTACACATATGGTGATGCAAATCCTTCATGCTTGGGTTTTAACTGTAGAAATAAAATTTAAGATTTTTTTTAACATATTATACTGTATCTTTTAAAAACGCCCATTAAAGTATAATGCCCAAATGGAACAGAATAATAATGCTATACGTACTTGAACAAACACAAAAGCCAAGAACAAACTGTTACTCAAATAAGACTTATGTTACTCTACCCCTGCCTCAGAAAGCAGAAACCAGAGTTACCTAACTTTCCAGCTGCTCTAAGAATTAAAAAACAGAACTGCATCTTAAGGTAGATACTCACCATTGTGCTATTTGCTTCTACGTAGCTCAGATCAGGAACAGAGTTTTTTGCATATACAGAAATAGTGACTTCTCCTCCAGTCTGGTGCCAGTCATGCCTGCATGGAACTACTTTCTTTCCCTATATAAGGAAAAAAAAAAACCAAAACCAACTTAACACTGCACTCAGGAGTTTGCTTTTTTTACATCATTAATTAGGATAAAAGCCCAGGACTATTTTAATAGCTATTAAGTAGGCCTAATAAAGGACTACACTGCCTGTTCACGGGAGCTGCAAGACTACACTTATTTTTTTTTTTCCATTTTTACTAAATATTTCAGCTACCAGTCCCTGACCAATGTTAGAAATGAGAAAAACAATGCTTACAACAGAGACTTCAGTAAGAATATAGAGCATTAGGCTAGAAAAAAAAATAAAAAAAAATTCAAACCAAACAACTAAAAGAAGTTAACTGTTGAATTAACTTTGTGTCCAAGACCACATTTGTCGTGCAGGTACGTGAAAGGAACTGATCAAAGAAACAGAAAGCCATAACTCCAAGAAACTTCCATATTCCTGCAAAAAACACTGCATATTATCCTCTGTTCTTTGATCCAGGAAAATCAAAGTTAAAAAAAACTCAAAACAACAAAAAGTAAAGTCAATCCTACCCCCTACTAGCTACAAGGCCATTATTTCAATACAGACACACTTAACATACCCAGTTTCTTAGTATCTGGGTAAATTCCTTACAAGAATACTCTCCTGCTTTAGACTCACAACTTCAGCACTTTTTTAATCCCTCCTTCTTGTATTTCAAAATGCTTTTTAAACACTAACATAAATATTCAGAGTCAGTAGCAATTCCTTGACTTAAAGGAAGGATTTGCAAAGAAATTTTTACATAATGAGGTAACAGAACTACGCTACATACCATTATTTCCTTCTGTGAAATGTAACTGGTGTTCGCAATATCAAACTAATTTTGTCTCAGCCATAGACAGTATACTCGTAACAAGAATTCTGCGTTTACCTCTGCCCAGCATGTGAACAGCTAATGTTTTTGAAGTAAGTGTTCAGCTCCATTGTTACATTCAATAACATTCTCCAAGAATCTTTTTAAACCCTGGATGGAAGTATTTTTCACTTTGTAATTTTGGAGTTTGTTCCCAACTTTGCAATGAAATACCTACAAACTAAAGAGATGCTCTCTCTATATTTGTTATACTGTTAGCTAAACCAAAATATTCAATTAGATTTAGCAATCTTTGAGGAAAGACAGACTTCTAATATTATTTTAAAGGAATACATAGGGAAAATATTCTGTATGGAATACCAAGACACTCTTAACTAGCAAAGCAGGAAAGACTGCTGGTTTTTTTCCCTGTCAAATTTGCCAAAGCCACTTTTATAGTAAAATGCTGATACCATGTACATCACTAAAAATAAAGGTTGTACTCTACTATAAGTTTATTTCTACCACATATTACTTCAAACCGTTTCTCTGCTGTCATGCTGTATGCAACATCCTCCACATTATTTCAGAGGTAGTCGTCTTTATCAGCCTGACCATAATAACTCCTCAATCAAGCCACAAACCACATTTCAGTATTCAAAATTCAGAATGGTCAGCTACAGAATACAACATCAATGCTACTTACCGCATCCTTTTTAGTCCAAACATGTGTTCCTCTTGTGCAACCTTCTTGAGCTAAAAAGGTATTGAAGTCAGACGTTTTTCTTTTACAGCAGCTCCAATACTTCATCCTTTAAAATATGCAAAGTAATTAACAAACAATATTTAGGACACTATTTACTGTGAGCACTCAAGATCTTTACTGTATGCAATCACAGAATCAGAGAGTAGTTTGGGCTGGAAAAGACCTTGACAATCATCCAGTTTCAACCCCCCTGCAATGCTACTGTTAATTTAATATATCAAGTATTGCTATTTTTAACTGAGGAAAAAATACAGAACAAAAAACAGGCAACATCTACAAAGAAAGCAGGAACATGCAATAGACTAATAAAATAAAAAATTAAAGCTAAGTGAATACTAACCCTTCATGGAATATAGGTACACCAGAATGGTATATACACACTTCTTCTGTGCTCTGTGGTCCTTCGTATGTCTAGTAAAGCAAAGCATTTGAAGTGTATTACTGTTACAGGACACGGACCAAAGGGAAAAAAAACCAAAACAAACCACAACCACAAAAGAAACATTGAACAAAGTATTACAAAATTTTTGAGTAAATAATCCAAACCTAATAGCTTGCCCCAGCTTTTCCACATAGCCATTCAGCCTTCATTCACAATAAGCTCCCTGGCACTCCTGCAATAATTTGGATCAGTTCAACGGCATTCATCAATTTCGACATCATCTGCGTTCATAAAAGTCACTTTAGGTCCTCAGAGATATCTACATTTAAAAATACTCTGAATATTCAGTGAAAACTAATACTCAAGTGGAAAATAAACTATCGTTCATAAAACACATGGAATATCAAAAGGATGTAAATTAAACAGTATCCAATGCTGCCACTGAATATCATATCAGTTCTTCCAACACAAGCAAGAGACTGCTATAAATTCTCCTCCAATCAGTTTCAGCAGAAAATGCAAAATCTCTCACACGTTCAGTGAAATCCCTACTTAAAATCTACTGTCCTGTTCTGTCCAGTGCAATGGTGTCAGTATAAAAAAACTTTCAGTTTAAGTTACTATGCAATATAAAGAATAATTTTGGTGACAAGTGTTAAAACATTATCTTTGTGGATTCTTCTGGCAGTAAGCATTAATTGATAAGACTGGAAGATGCTTCTCATCCATACACAGATAATCAAGAGCAATACAAGTGTTATCAATAAGTCACCTCTTACAAGTATCATTTTTAACATTTTAATTAGAAACATGTCAGTATCATGGATTTAGCAAGCTTCCTAATTAGAAGTTCAAGTCAGCCTTAAGAAAAATTAATCTTAAAACTTACTGCATTTACATTACAATGCACCCCACATTTGTCCATACTAGAGTGGGTTATCAAATGTTCATTTATTAAGCATGGACTTCATGCTACTTCCAAATCAATGTGTCACACATGAACAAACACCCACAAAAGGAAAACCAAACTGCACACTTAATTTAACAGCTAGGTTTAAAGTGGAACCGAACCACTTACTTTTGAACAGCCTGCATTTTTACATGCTGTCCCAATCTTGATTTCATCACTGTCTTCCTCTGTAAACAGAATCATGTTATAGAAAACAGCAAATGAGTCATATTATGTATTAAATATTTTGCTTTAATTAAGAATTAAAACAAGCTAAGAAGTAGGTTAGACGGAAAGCCCTCAAGCTGTTTATTTTCTGCCTGGTACAGAAGTCTGCCAGAACGGAAGAAACAGAAATGATGCAAACATTCCAAAAAGCTGTGTTACCTATTCATCGGACCCTAGGGTCTATACCTTTGCATTGTCTCAAGTGAGGAAAAAAAATTACGAACAGGATTATTACAATCACAAGGCAAAAGAGCAATCACTCATCTTGTTTGGTTTTGTAAAACTAAGAAGGTAAAAGGCTCCAACTGCTGTCTATACATACACACAAGGAAAGAATTCGTATACAAGTAGAAAGAAGAGCTAAATGACAATTTTGGCACAGGAACAGGAGACTATAAAATAGCCACAAAAGTAGGTTGAAGTCAGAAAGTGCTTCTTAAGGACCAGTGCAGTTCCAGAACCAAATTCCAAAGAAACTGTAGGAATTAAAAAAAAAAAAAGAGGGAAAACTGATGATGGAGAACCAACTAGACTTTAGAGGAATTTCTATGGTTTATGAAAAGCTTCGTATGACATCACGTTTGCAATAACATAGCAGCAGAGTGCATTTGTTGGGAGACTCTTTCAGTCAGATATTTAGAAATGGATGTTCCCATCAAGTCCATTCTAACCAGGATCTCTCACAGAACAGGAACATAATGGTCCTAACAAAACAGGACCGTAAAGGCCCAAGTCTCCACACTGACCACATTTAAACTTTGATTATCATTTCCTACATTTCCCCAATTATTAGGAACAAGAATATAATTACATGAAATAATTACTTCAGAAAACAACAATAAAATATAGCATTTTTTTTATTTCTCTGAGAATTACCATTATATACCTACTTAACCTCCCTGTTGCCTTACCTTTTTTCTCTTCATTTTCTGATGACAGTTTCAGTTTATCTAGTGCTTGCTTCAAGGAAGCTGAAACTTTCAGCTGCAAATTTGTCATTGGTTCATCTGGGCTAAAAAATAAATATCCATGTATTCATAAAAGACAACAAAGTAGTAACTTTCAATCTTTCTAATAAGGCTCTTTGTTTCCGACAACAAAACAAATAAACTAGATTTTAAATGTCAACTCTTACTGTTTATGGAAAAACAGACTACAAGTTTAGAAGGCAGTCTTGGCTTTCAACAGGAAATGCCAAATATAACAATAAAAATAAATCGGAAAGATTAAGGAATCTAAATACAAGCACTCTAAATTATCTTTTATGACTGCCAGTGGCATTCTAAGCTATTTGTGGCCCTACACTGCAGTTTTGTTTCCCATGAAACTAAGTGCTAAGAGATCCAGTACTACCTTGTCCTAATCAGAATTCTTTTATGTCATTTTGAAGCTTTAGATAACATTACCACTGCAACCAAGCACAAGCTCTTTTAAAGCTAATTTGAGAACTTTTACACTATATGAGGTATGTAACACTGAATAATCAAATGATCTTTAACTTGGCCAAATAACCACAGGTTTGGCAAAACAGTTCCACATACTGTACCTTGGCCTTTGAATTGTTTCCAACGGTTTTGGTGCCTTAATTATGTGTTCTTGAAATTTGGGTTTCAGTTCAGCTAACTCCTTTCGTTCAGAGGTAGTTTTGACTTCTGGTTTAACAGGTTCAGGAGGTTTCTCACTGTTGTGGCGACCCTTTGTGCAACCCTACAGTGAAAAGCATATTTTTATATATATATATATATACACACACACACAGTGTAGTTGTGTGTACAATTAAAAATTATCAAACATTGCAACAAGTTTTCTTGACTTATTTCTTCAGTCTAATCTTCTCCTTTATCTCACTCTAAACATCAGCTGCAAAGGAAATCCTACAACTAAAGTAGAGAATACTTTCCTTTGGACTAACATTAAAGAAAAGCACATACTCTATGTAATCAAGCAAAGAAACAAAAAATATTGACCTTTCTTCATTGTTAACAAGTGTCTAAATAGGTTTTGATAGAAATAATTACTATTTCTAAAGCTTGAAAACAAGACTCAATATTATGCCAAGAAAAATAGTACATGCCAGATTTAAGACAGTTTTAACAAAAGTATGCAACTTTTAAATATAAGTACATATACAATTTAATATTTGTAACTGTTATTTGACAAGTATAAAAAACTGGAAATATCCATGGGTACATACCACAATGCTTAGGAAGTCAGAAAAATCTGTTGTTCTTCTCTTACAACATGACCAACCCTATAAACATTTCAGAATAAAAACAAAACAAGCATGACTACCTCACTTGGCAATGGCTTATAAAAAAACCAAAAGACTAATTATATTCCTATACAAGATGAGGCACATCATGATCAGCGATTATTTTCTTCCCTTCTTTGCACAATATTACCATCTGCATTTTTAAAAGCCAGAGAAGCATGTCACAACTGCCATTTCTATTTCACTCATGCTGGCTTAATCAGAAAGTTCAGCAAATGTCAGGCAATATTTCCATGACAAGTTAGGTGCTAACTCTCTGTGACAGAGAACAGAAATGTTGTTTTATCTCGAAGTAACACATAAGCAAAAGAAACAAATGTTATACCTGAGACTAGGCTCACTTGTGGCAGAATGTACAGGCCTCCTTCCTAAAATGATGAGGATTTTTCTTTTCCCCTTCGGCATTAGACAAGTCTTTCAATAGCTTATTTCCCAACACAAAGCTGCATATCTGCATCATATAGCCACCTAGCCAACTACAACAATCAAGAGCACTTTTCATCACATAAACCCAAAATCCCATTTCTGAGAAATTATCTTGCCTTTCTGACTAGTATATCTTAGAACTCAAGGAACCTTACTAAAGGCAACAGTTTGACTAACAACTGCACCATCACTTTGAAAGCCTTGACAATGTGACAACAACAGGTTTTAGGTAGGTGGTTCTAAAATATCCTCAAGGTATTATCTATTTCCACAGCTGAGGAGACAAACTTCACCCTGCCTGCTTAGATTACCCAGAATTCATAGCAAGAAGGAAAGGGCCCATACTAAATTATGATTTTTTTTTTTTAAATCAGGACAAATGATGGGATGGTGAAGTAGTACATGTTTTAAAAAGAGTGCATATGTAAGATATAGAAGGAGTAAAGATGCTTTTGGAGTAATTGCATAATTTCCATCTTTATAATTACACAGAATTTTTATGTACTGTTTTCAGTTCAACTATAATTTTGTACCAAACAAATTGTCATGCTTTAAGTAACTGTTTCATATTTGATCTAACAGCATATGCTCTAATTTACGAGTGGTATCCTGTGGCTTCATGTACTACAATATGAGCTATAGCTGACAGAAAATATGCTACCCAGCACATACGCACAAGCTTCTATGAGCCCAAAAGACACCACCTTATGGGACAGGGTTGAAATGCGTTATCAGCAGAAGCACTTCCCAAGTACCAAGAAAAAATGCTTGTCCCAAAGCTGGACACCAGATTTCTGGTCATACACTATTAAAATTGTTAAAATGATATGCAGAACTGTTTTGGCAGCTGTCTCAGATAATCCCCTGTAGGCACTTAGGATGCATCCAGCAGATCCTGAGGCACGAAAACAGTTTAATGTAATAAACACGGGCTACGCAGTTGGCCTGAGCACTGGAGACTATTCACAGGTATATTTAATTCACTACTGAAGATGTAGCCTAAGAATCCTGGACAACTGCATCTTTCAGATTAACAGAACACAACTGTTTTTGCAGTAGGCAAACATCACATACACATTAGTGCTCTAGCCTTATAAAACCATAAACAGCTGGTCTGAATTCCAAGCAGGCTAATTAACTGAAAGAGTATGACACCTCTCAAAGACTTACTCAGTGGACCTAATTAAATTCTTGAGACACATAAGTCAATCAATAGGAAACAAGTGTCATACAAACTTCCATGACATTTAGACTGTATGAGTACAGTTTTTTACTTCCTGAGGTCTGAGTAAGCACGCTTTTCTAATTTCATGATGTTGCTCAAACATGATAGCCTGGATATTGGTTTGTACAACTGAAAGATTTGGAATTTAAAAGGAAAATAAGCATACTGTTTTACATAAACTGAAAAAAAAAGACTTATAAAGTTAGTTGTATACTTACTTTGAGAGCATCATGGAAGACTGGCACACCTGGATGATAAGTGCATGAATCTAGAAGAAAATAACTATTGTTAATATTCAGGCACACTAAGAATCCTTATTCATCTGATCACAAACCCAGTAAAAAATTCACACTTGGAATTCATGTAAGTCACCATCTGTCCCAATTCTCCCAAGTACACATAATTATGAGAAAAAATACAGGCTTCACAGAACAAGCTTTCTGAGAGCACATATTAAATCCAAATAATTCATTTTTTTTTCCTTCTGTACTATACAACACAAACTGGGAAGCAAACATCAAAGATAAACTTCTACTCTATATGAAGCAAGTAAATATTCTATGGAGCATCCCTTTCCTTCATAAATAATTAGTCCTTAACGGTAATTTAGCAGAAGTAAAAAAGGTGGTTCTATGGACAATCAATACCCATAAGATACTGCTTTCCAGCACCAAATACACCTGGTCAAGGCTTTCTATCTAGAAGATCTCTGTTAAAACATTCTTTTAACACAAATCCCGAGTTCCTTATTTTATCCATGATACTTAGCTTGGGGGTTTTTTCACTGTTTGTGGAATTGTAGGTCACTTAAGGACTGGAACTCAAAGGCCAGTCTGCCACACACACAATTCAGACATGTCAATACTATTAACTATTAATAGGCTCTGTACAAAAGCTAAACTGAAACATGACCTTCATTAACTGAACTATTTATATTCACCGATGTTTATCAACACTATGGCTTTTTATGTAGCAATTGTTCCTCTTTTACTAAACAGATATATTTTCAAGTGTAGTAGAATTGCTTAGATTATATTTTATTGACCTGATTCTACAAGCGACAAGAAACATTAGTTATCTTTTAGCCCTTAAAGTAAAATTTTTTTGTTGTTCAAAACAGCTAAAAATAAAAGTGACAAAACAGCTAAAAATAAACAGTAACAACTTTTATAAGCCTCCATAAAAAAAGAAGAGTGAAAAATATCCACAATTCATATAAGATGCAAAAGAGAAAAGTGATAACAAGCTATTAGTAATCTGTTTATAGATACTGTGCAGGCTTAAAGACAACTTAGTTTGTTATTTTCATTTTTTATAAATATGTAGATTTTTAAGAAAACTTTCTTAGTAGAAATTTCTTTAGTTTTATATTCAGTGTCTAAGACACTAATACAGTCTGACAGATTTAGTGCTTTAAGATAACAGTCCCTACCTCAACTCAAAAGGAACATATTTTGGGGTGTTAGTCCTTCAGCCAGACCTACATACACATCAATGAACTTCTACCAATTCCTTCAGGATGAAAATCTAATGCTTTTGTAAATGTAAATCTCTCAGGAAAATGAAAAAAAGTGGTTATTTTGTATAAAAAGCCCAAGACTTCACTGCTAAATCAAATTAAAATAGGGGTTATTCTTTTCCAAAACTATGAAAGTATTACTACCATGATGCTTATGATGACAAGCTGAACTCTGCAGCAAAGTTTATTTCTGAATCATAAAGCTTAAATTAGTATTTCTAATCACAAAAGCATGTGGGTTTAAATGAGAGAGGTGCTGTTAGTCAGTGCAACATTTTTAGAGACCAAAACCATTTCATGGTCAATTAACTCAGGGATGTCTATCCTCCAGCTCACAACCTGGACACAGACAAGTGCCTATTTGTCCATCTGGCCAAGTTCAATCCTTTTTCCTTCCCAAAACACTCTGCAAGAGATACACCACGAAGCACATGAGAGCCCACTTGGCTGCTGCTACCTCATGAAAGCCATGCATGTTCCACAACAGAAGATGCTAAGACAAGGAGTTCTAGAGTAGCTCAAGAAGAGACAGTGACAGACAGGGACTTATGTCTTTTTGTTAAAGGACAACACAGAAAATAGTGCAGGTTATCCAAATTTACAAGTTATTTATAACAAAGTCCTGCTGAATTCTTGAGGATGGAATAACATCTGTCTATATAAAACTTCCTGCGGAAACACAGTTTACTTTGCAAACTACGCTTTACAGCCCCAAAGCAGGAAGATCATCACACCTTCATTCAGCAACTTTGGGAAGCTGATACCTTCAAATGGTTGCTGAATACAGAAAGCTAACTCCACTGAACTACTTCTCAGAGTGTTGGAAAAAAAAACATAGAAAACAGGACAAACGTGCCACAGCAACGGCTTATAACTAGTTCACAAAGAAGGCTCAGCCTAAGAAACAGAAAACAGAAACAGAAAAGAGGATCAGAGGGTGCACTTTATAGGAATGAAGTTTGAACCACGGGGACCAAAGAAGGCTAAAGAAAACTGACTTTGGGCACAAAGACTCAAAAAGACCTAGGCTACTGTTTCTTGCAACTCCATTTCTCACCCACTCCACCTTAGAGACACATAAAATAAGTTTTCCTCAGGTCTGTGATTGTATTTTTCCTGCAGGTACAACATCACCACCTTTGATCTAAGGAAAAAGAGTACGAACAAGCACGAAAGGTACATTCTTCTGTTCTGTCAATGGACCAAATTAAACCACATTAAGAAAGATCCAAATGATATCCTAAACCAAAATATGTTGCAGTACAGAGAAGAAATTGAAACAAACATATAAAATACACGTGGTCCATCTGTTTGTGCACACTATCTTTACAACTGCCATTAACCACCACTGCTTTCCAACTTAAACCAAAGTGTGCTTGTACTACTTCAAATTTTTAGCAACAAAATGTGACCTGGCCTTGAAATGGGTTAGAAATGGTCACTCACAGGTTTTGAAGTTCTACCTCCTATGACAGATGCTGTCATATGTATGGATTAACTAGTAGTTAACACACCCAAAATGTACGTGAAATTTGTACCTCAATCAGATGTGCTACAGATAAATTCATAACTATGCATTCCAGTCACAACTGTTTAGACATACCTCTAATGCTTTCCCTCAGGCTGTTTTTTCTGTGTCTCTTTAAAAGGCATACAGTCTTTCCTGTTAGTTGCCACCTGCTCATTTTTTGGAAACAATCAGAGTTTCTACAGAAAACACATGCCTATACTACTTCAGCCATCAGATTCCAAAGAGAAGATTAATGGCCACTTAGATCAATCATCATATGGGAATATCTATAGTGTAGACAGAATGTAGATAAAAAAATCTGGAAGATTTAAAAAGTGCTTCAGGGCCAGAAAGCCTTATTTTCTACCTATATTCATTTAAGAAAACTTCCTAATACTATGTTTATAGCTTAGCTATTAAATTATGTCAAGGCAGAACATCTTATTTTTAAAGTGCTAAGTATTTCAGTATTTGTTTAAAGCATGTACTGGCTTAAATCCCGACAATATTTTAGAGATAAACCCAAAAAGCTCTGAAACACCAACATTTGAACTTGACAGACATATACAGTTAAATATGGATTTAGATGCCTAACCAGCCATCATCCCACTGACCTTGGTGAAATTTAGGGATGCCAAAAATTATAATCACTCCACTTCCACACAAAAAGACCAAACATGGTTTTCTGAAATGGTCTGTGACTACATTTACCTTTAGAATTGCTTAATCTAGGACACAATAATTCCAGTAAGTGTTCCACTTACTTACTAAAACAAACTTCACCTCAAGAAGTTGTTTTCCCCAATCCAAGCACCACACAGTTAGCACAGTCCGGTGCCAACCAGATGGCATCTACTACAACTTGATCACAAACACAGGAAGGTAAGTAACTTATTTTAATAACAAGTGCAAGTCATGCACCCCAGTGAAAACTTTTAGTGTAAAAATCACTATCTACTTTGTCTTTGGGGACGAAGAGGTGCAGGGTCTGGTGGTGGAAGAGATCATTAAATGGCAGCATTCCACAACCATGCTTGCTTTCGCTATTACTAACATTAGCGAGTCTTACTTTAAATAATGTCCCTCTATTTGGAAACATTTAGCTCAGAAAAATAAACAAGTTTTACGCCATGGTTTTTAATCATTGAATATGTACATCCTATAACGTGTTAACTTACTTCTAATCTTGAGGGTCACTAAAAATTAAGCTAATGCAACGATGCCATTCTAGAAATTCTGCCAACAGTTAATTTACAAATCAGTTTAGGGCAAGCCTCCTGACAACTCAGATCACAATTCTGCAGCCTCTGTGGAACTATAAAACTTAAGGTAATAGCACCTTAAAGATGTTTCACCACTTGGCAAAACAGACATACATGTGTCATAAGAGACATTTAATTACCTGCTACAAGTCTATACACTATAATCAAGAAAGTCCTACTAATTAAGATAACTGCTATGTGCGCAACACCTACAAAGGCAAAAGAAAGATGTCTGTTGCTCAAGGCCTCCAGCTTCTACTTTTAGAGTATAAAGCAGTAAGATACAGAACTGGTTCTTAGTGCCACTCTTCCCTCATCTCACTGTGAACAGTTTCACTACAGTAGAACCTTGGGGCCCGACTCAATGCCAGCCCTGCAGGAAAGATTCCCGCCTGCGCAGGCTGTGCTGCCTGGCTGTCACCATGCCCACTCGCCCCCAGCAACCTGCAGCAAGGCTTTACCTCAACTCAAAAGCACCACGGAAAAAAACCCACTAGTCCTCCCTGAACAGAACAAAATAAACTGTAACCCACACCTCACAGTGACAGATCAGCGAAGGTGGGAGATACAGGGACACACACACACACACCCGCCCCTCAGCACTGCCGGCCTGGTACAGGTAGGTCCTATACAATAAGTGGAATATTTAAGCTAAAGTAAAGTTAGGCTTCATCTAAGCAATTGCATTTTTCAGAAGTTATACAGAATGTCCCTCTGATAGCTTGTTTTCTATCAGACAGTGTTTCCAGTGTTTCATTCTTCGAAGATGATAATATCTTGTGTTAAGTATGATCTGGGCTGAACAGATGTGTCGTCTTCTGTAATCACCTCGGTTTGCAGTCCTTCCCCATCTCAAATGAGAGGCCAGGCAGACAGCTGGCTCCAAAGCTTGACTATTGTGAAGTTCATCATAACCTAAAATTAGTCCTTGTAAAGTAATAGAATAGGCATAAGATTTCTGGGAAAATACATACACATGCCTATAACTGGCAAATATATTCCGTACTCAGCTTCCTTCTCGCTGCACATGACTGATGGAGATCACTCTCTCCTGTTGCCCAGGCCTGACGAAAGGTGCTTCCTTTCTGAAACTCCAAAACGGGTCTCGGAGAGTTTATTTGCCGGCATTTTCGGCATTATAGCCCTGAGCCCTGTGTGACAGCCCCGCACCGCGGCTCCAGGGCGCCCCGAGGGTGGCGGCCCCGCCTCGGCTCGCCCTCCGCATCCCCCTGCGGAACCTCGCAGCGCCCTCAAACCGAAAGCCGATGCGGGGAGGGATGAGGGAGGCCCCCGCGCCCTCCTCCCGCCGCCGCTGCGCTCACCGTCCGTATTGGTTTCGGGGTCGAAGCGCTGGCCGCAGCCCCGGTTGTAGCAAAGTAACGACATGGCGGCGTCCCCCTCTGCACCGCCCGGCGAGGCGGCAGCCGGAAGCCGGAAAGAGACTGCCGGAGGCTGCCGGAACCTTCACGAAGCTTCGCGGGGAAAGGGAAAGGGAAGAGCGGGCGGCAGAAGCTGCGCAAGCGCCGAGCGGCGCGGAGCCCCGACCAGAGGACGAGGAGGGAGGTGGAGAGGGAGGTGCCGGGGGAGCGCGGGACGCAGGAGCGGGGCGCATGCGCGAGGGGCGTAGAGTGTGTGCGCCCGTGGGGTAGCTTTAGCGTAGGGGGTGCGGCTTGTCCATGAGGGCGTGGTTTGTCTGGAAGGGGGTGTGGCCTGTGCACGGGTGCGTGACTTGAGTGTAGGAACTTCCGCGCGCGTAGGGAGCGTGGCTTGTGCGTAGGGGGCGGGGCTTCAATATAGCGGGCGGGGCTTTTCAGGAACGAGCGTTGGGGGCGTGGCTTGGGGGCGTGGCTTGGGGGCGTGGCTTGGGTGGGGGGCGGGGCGAGGCTCGCGAGCTGTTACCTGCGGCGCGGGGTCATTGAGTCACAGAATAAGCTGACTTGGAAGGGTCCCACAAGGGATCCATCGAGTCCAACTCCTGTTCCTGGGAAGGATAACTCCATAATTTATGCCACGTGTCTGAGTGCTGTAGGAAGAATTCATAGAATAATTTGGGTTGGAAGGGACCTTAAAAATCACAGAATCACAGAATCGCTAGGTTGGAAAAGACCCACAGGGTCATTGAGTCCAACCATTCCTATCAAACACTAAACCATGCCCCTCAGCACCTCATCCACCCACCCCTTAAACACCTCCAGGGATGGGGACTCAACCACCTCCCTGGGCAGCCTGTTCCAGTGCCAAATGACCCTTTCCGTGAAATTTTTTTTCCTAATGTCCATCTTGATCCTTCCCTGGTGGAGCTTGATTTGTTCCTATTCTTTCTAAGTGCAGCCTTGTTAAAATTGCTTATTTAAGCATAAGTATCCAGACACAGGCTAGTTTAAAATTATTATGCAAGGTAATCCTAGATTTTACTTCTAAAATCACAAAACCCATATGTAATATTCAAATATATAATAGATTAGCAACTCATTTGCAGATGACACCAAGCTGAGTGGTGCAGTGGCCACACCAGAAGGACGAGGTGTAGTCAAGAGAGACCTGGACAAGCTGGAGAAGTGAGCCTGTGTGAATCTCATGAGGTTCAACAAAACCGAGTGCAAGGTCCTACAGCTGGGTTGGGGCAATCTCTGATTTCAATACAGGATGGGGGATGATGTGATTCAGAGCAACCCTGTGGAGAAGGACTTGGAGATGCTGTTCGATGAGAAGCTCGATATGAGCTGGCAATGTGTCCTCACAGCCCAAAGGGCCAACCGTACCCTGGGCTGCATCTAAAGAAGCGTGGCCAGCAGGGCAAGGGAAGTGATTCTGCCACTCTATTCCTCTCTTATGGGACCTCATCTGGAGTATTGTATCCAGTTCTGGAATTCTCAACATAAGAAGGATATGGAGGTGTCAGAACGGATCCAGAAGAGGGCTTCAAAGATGATCAGATGGCAGGAGCACCTGCCATATGAGGACAGGTTGAGAGAGTTGGGCTTGTTCAGCCTGTAGGAGAGAAGGGTCTGAGGAAACCTTATAGAGACCTTTCAGTACCTGAAAGGGCTACAGAAAAGCTAGGGAGGGACTTTTTACAAAGGCATGAAGTGATAGGACATGGGTGTATATCTTTAAATTGGAGGTGGGGAGGTTTAGATTGGACATTAGGAAGAAATTCTTCATGATGATGGTGGTGAGACACTTGGCACAAGTTGCCAAGGGAAGTTGTGGATGCCCCCTCCATGGCGGTGTTCCAGGCCCTGAGCAGCCTGGTCTGGTGGGAGGTGTCCACGCCAATGTCAGGGGGTTGGAACTGGATGATCTTTCAGGTCCCTTCCAGCCCAAACTCTTTTACGATTCTATGATTGCCCAAAGGCTTCTTGAATATTCATACAATCATAGAATCACTAGGTCGGAAGAGACCCACCGGATCATTGAGTCCAACCATTCCCACCAATCTCTAAACCATGCCCCTAAGCACCTCATCCACCCTCACCTTAAGCACTTCCAGGGAGGGTGAGTCAACCACCTCCCTGGGCAGACTGTTCCAATGCCTAACGACCCTTTGGCACAATGACTACTTTCCTGGGGAGTATTCCAGTACTCCGCCACTCTCTGAGTGAAGAAACTTGTCCTAATATCCAAATATAATATCTGGCAGCTGGGCTGGGAAGAGGCAGAGGGAGCCTGGCCACGGGGTGCCTGGCTGGAAGCACCATGGAATGGCCATGCTCTCCTGCAGTGTGGAGTCACCAGCAGCCAGCGAGCACCTCAGCCTGTGAGCAGTGCTGTGGCTGGGCTGGGGTAGGGACTGCCCAGCCTTTGGCAACATTTTACATTTTTTAGGGGAATGGACCTAGTCTAAATCACTTTCAAAAAATATGCAAATACATAAAAGGCCTTAATTAGAAAACTGTGAATTCTTGTCTCCTAAATGTTTGTGGTAAACATGAGTTTTATTTTGAAAAATACTTTTGTGTATGTATTAAAGAATTGTCTCATTTGCACAGAAAAAAGATGATAACATCAGAAATTCCTATGAAAATGTTTATTTTTTTTAATGTCCTCTCAGTTCCCTGAAGTTCCCTTGAATGCTCCTGTCAGCTGACCCGTTTATGTCCTCTGTAGTGTGCCAACTGCTTTCATGTATTATGATAGTTTTGTATTTAATAATTACAGCTATTGAGTTTTTGCAGGCAAATACAAGTTTACATCTTCTAATTAAACATTTACTGTACAATTTTTAAACAGAAATGCCTAGATGTTCATATGGCATATGACAAATCCTGGAGTACGTGCATAGAATGAGAAGATTAAGTAATCTTACAGCTGCTTCTTTAAAAGGAGTTTAGGGATGCAGAAAAGATAAACAGGAGACTCATTCCAATGTAGCCCTAAACATCTGCAAACCCCTAAGTTTAAGATATGCTCCACTTGCTTTATCATCTGTGTATCTTACATAAAGGTACATATATTCTTGGTCAAGGAGCATGGTTGCTTGAGCCATCAAATACTGAGTGTTTGCTTCTGATCTGAAGCCTGTCCTTAGGACTGAGGCCTGTCCTAAGATTGGGAGGATAAGCTGCTTAGTTTCAATCAGAAAAAAACCACATTATTTTGCTATTTTTCAAGAAGCATTTTAGTGTATAAATATGTGTGGTGATAACAGTTTGGGAAGAAATGGTAGAAGTAATATAATTAAGTTTTACACATCCGCTTTCATTGAAAGCATTTAAGTAATTTCTTTTGTTGGATAGCTTGTTTTATAAAAAGATTAATGGAAATGTTACATAATTAGAAATTCACATTATTTGCTGACAGGGTATACATCACATAGGAGAAAAAGTCTGATTGATATCCATAATGTAAGTTTTGTGCTATTCATGTTACTGTGGTTGCGTTTCATCCACAGTGAGCAAGCATGCTTCCATTTTAGAGGGAGCCAGCGTTTTTTGGCTCTGTGCAATGCAAGAAAGTTATGCTTCTGCAGAGGAATTATCAATTTCTGTTCTGAGAATATTTGTATAAAAACTGAAAAAATCATTGTTTTATTAGCATGGTATTTACTGTATTAAATAATAACTTTCCTGTCACCTCAGTAACGGAGTTTGGATCAAACATACTCAGGGAAAATTTGTGGGCAGAAAAATAAAATTTAAAATCCATTAAGTGCTCAAAAAGTATATGGTGCTATTCCACACCTAATTACTATTTCACGGAAATGGAGACATGCCCTTAGATCTTCCAGAGGCTAATCTGTCAGGAATGTGATGGTTTCATAGTTCAAAGTTCTGTAGAAGAAAATGAAAAAATAATCTGAAAACTCAGTGTCTTGTTAATTTTAACACACACATAATTGGTTCTGTGAAGGTTACTGAGCTGTATCTGTCTTCTTTGTGCGTGGTGTTAAGTAGAATAAGTTTGTTGTTTTGCAGAACAGTGTAAAAGCAAATAGTTGTTTGCAAATGAGTCTTTTGAAATCTCATATTTTGTGCCAGCACAAATCACTACAGTTTCACACTACACATTAATAATCTGAAACAAGTCTACATCACTTCAAAAAGCCAGTTTCCATGCTTGATAGGAAGGTGTGAGAACCCAGTTTTGAAAATCTAGGGGATAACTTGTTCAGATAAGATTTAGATATCATCTTGTGTGTGTAACAGTAGTCTTTTAAGCCTCTTAGTCCTGTCTACTTTGTTTAGAAACATCTGTTTTTAACTGAGATTCAGAACAACATGGAATAAGCGTCTAATGTTTGATAACTGGATTTTGAGTCACTAGCACTTAAAACATTACAAGTACTTACATAATAGTTTGGTGAGTTCTGTCCTTTATTTTCAGTTGCAAACTCTCCCAGAGAATTAAAGAAACTTCTATGTTGTCTTTAACAACTGATCTCATATTTAGGTTTCTGAGATGTCTTATCTGAGAAACAGCAAGAGAATGAAGTGTTTAGATAACTTCCTTTCTTTTATTAGATTTACACATGCTCTGTTTTTCTTACTTTAGAAATTCTATGCTTGAAAAAATATGGCAGCAGCGTTCTGCTGTAAACATACACAAGAGAATGTTCTGCTGCTCTCTACTTGTATGTATGTGCTTGGGTAGGCTGAAGAAGTAGGTGGGAAATAATGTTAGTGCCAGTCATGCTGATGATAAGAACACAACTTTTGCTGATTGTTTATGATAACAAATGCCAGAAATGTTCTGATTGAGGGGAATTTTGATGTAGTTATGGAGAAATTTAAGATTTGATCATAGTTTGTTTAATTGCATGCAAAATTGTCATTTTTGCTGCAGGGTCACTGATGCTGACAGAAAAAGATGGGAAAAAACAGAGGCTGCAAAGGGGAACAACACCTCTGCAATCCTGAAATCAGATGCACACTCTGAAGAGTAGTGATGATTGATGAGATTATTATTATTCCATCACTGGATGCTTTGAAAGGATGGTTGATTTTGTATGATGTGTATTGCTTTTATTATGTATGTATACATGCACACACACGCACATATATATATGTGTATAATATGTATGTATAAACTAAAGCATAGATTATGTATTTGAAGTAGGAATTGCTCCAGGAAATTCCCAGATCATGTTATTCAGGGGCTCAAATTAGATTATCAGACAGTGTCAGTTAGTTTCTCTTGTGGTGAAGGAGTTCAATCTCTTTTTCTTAGACAAAATCTCTTTTAATTTGGGGTTCATTATCTGCAATCTGGACCAGAAGATTGAAGTGGCACAGCAATGCATTCATTGTGACAGTATTTTCTTCTTTCTAAATCCTCTTTGCTTTCTCTAGAGTGTTAGCTGGAGAGGTAGAACTGGTACAACCAGGAATGTGTGTTGCCTTTTGGAATGCATTGCCTGTGCTGTGTTCTTCAGAACCCATGAAAAATGTTTGCTTATTATGCCCTGGAGGTGACCACTGTCATGTGAAACTTCCTCATCCTTTACACCCACCTACCATGAAATATTACACATTGTATTATTCTTAGCATACACTCATATGTTCCTAAAACCAGAGGACTTGTTATGGAAGTTTTCTGTTCCAGGTATTACGTAACAAGTCAAAAGCCTCTACCAAGAGCTTGAAAATACCAAACCTGGTGTGTTTAAGTAATTTTAGTAATGTTATCCTCTTCTGGCTCTCACTACATAGGCAGCATATCACTGTACACTCCCCTTGGACACTGAATGCTTTCCCTGTGTCCTAACATGCTGGATGCATTTTCTGGCTGATAACAGGACTTATATTTCCTCTGCCAAAAGCTATCCTGAGTTTTCACTAGTCAAAAGTCATCCCATCTCACCCATACTTAGTGGAATTTATAGATTAGAGAGTCAAAAATTTTCAAGAATTTGAAATAGTAGGTTTTCACTACAAAACCTGAATCTGTAAAGAAACAGCATGTTTCAGTTCGCTTGGAAATGCAGAAGCTGCTGATTTTCTTGCCAGTTTGTTTGTTGAGAAGCCTTGGGTCTTGTTGTCTGGAAACCAGGATGCTGTTAATGAAGAATTGCTAATCCTAGGATTGCAAAAGAAAGTCCAAACCCAACCAGTTTTGGATAAAACTGACTGAGGGTGGGGAGAAGGTTGGTAAGACTCTAGCTCCAGACTAGGGCTGCTATGTGGGTGGCACCTGATTGTTTTGGCTTCTCCTCAGTGACAGAGAGACATTTTGACCTTCCCCAGCTTCCTTGGAAAAGACAGGCAGTCTCCAAAGTTTAAAGGGAATCTTGGGACTCACTGAGAGTCAAGTCAAGTAGCCCTGTTACAGATCTGAAAATATAAAAATGTGAAACAATTAAACAAATATTTTCTTTAGGAAGCTCAACTAGAGTTTTAAGATACAAATCGAAATCCCTGAGAAGCTTAGAGTCAAAAACCTACAGTGTTTGCAAGAAACTGCCCAGTTCAACTGAATCTGCTCACATTTGATAGACAGAATATCTGAAAACATCACGGCTAATAGAGGCAAAATGGCTGGCTTTTTAGGAGAGAACACTTTTCTCCCCCTCCTGTGATTGCTGTTGCTAACATTTTTTTAAAAGCCAGTTTTTCCCAGGAGGTAAGAGAGATTAAATAGCACACGCTTCTAATAATCCACCTGAGTGCTTGCCGCTAAAACAAGGGCTGAGTTTGAGTAGATGCTTCATTAAGGCTCACCACCTGCCTTTTGATATTTGGCTTCAGTGTAAGCTGGCTGTGTGATCGTAAGAATTCATTTAAAGCAGGATTTTCAAAGGTGTCATCTAAGTACCCAAGGTGCATGCATTTCATTTTGAGAGAGGCTTAGTCACTTACGTCTGGATTCTCAAGGGGCCTTTGAAAACTAGAAAACATAATGTTTAATCAGTTTTCTGAAGTCTGCATTCAGGTCTTGCTAAGAAGACTGGAAATTTTGTTATTGAGTTTAGTAGGATATGGGTTAAGTCCAAATATACATTGATGCCTTCCCGTGTAAATTTTTCTATGCCTTTGACCTAGCTGCAGAGAGTAAAACCTCTTTGATGTAATCTGTACAGCCATTCTGTAGAGCGGTGCTTTGTAATAACTTGCACTGATGTGTGTATTATAATGATCTTTTCATCCTTCCTACAGCTGAAACAAGGATGAAATACAACAGAATCTGTGAATAATTAAACATAAATGCTACGATTTTTTTTTTTTTAATTTCAGCTCCCTAGATGAGAGAAAATACTTAGATAATTAATGTAGGTGCATAGTGCACTAATGGAATAACCCAGAGCAATTTGAAAATAAAGTTGATGGATTATGTCGAGGAAGAAGAATGAACTAAAGATGGATTTGATACTTTAATGTTACGGTGTAGTAACCCGTTTACTTTAATTTGGTGGATATTTTCACCATGTCTGAGCTTCTGTTTTCCTCATCTCCAGCTTCTTGTCCTTTTTCCTTTTTTGATCCTGGAGGGAAGTAACAAAACCTGGTTTTGTGAATGGTGAAGGGTTGTTCTGACCAACTGTTTCAGCAACTGGAAGGACTAACATTAGAAGAAGTGATATGGTCTTAATTACATAAAATAATGATGGCCTTTACTTTACTCCTGTGCTCCTTGCTTATTTGACTGCCCCTCCTTGGTCTATATAGCTGGGCTCTTTCAATTTGCTCTCTTGAACAATTATCCACATCAGATGTTGTTTTAAAAATAAGGGTATTTTAAATGTTTGCCTACAAAGTTCTTTCTGTTTATCATGCTTCTGAAAGCTAAATCTTACTCCTTCAGGCTTTTCTTCAGCTGCAGGCTGGCTAGTTACTTAAAAAAAGAGCAAAATAAAGAAGTGCTGATTTTGTTACCTAACTCCAAAAGTTTTAAGAATAAATTATGGCAGTGATAGAAAAGGTCATAACACAGCTAACAGGACTTTGAACTGGATTATGCTCCAATTTTCATTCAATTTACTGTAGCAATTGTATTCAAGTAAAAGCAGCCATCCAGCATACCAATCTTTTTTTCTGGTACTGTGAAGTTAGTGAGACTAAATCACATGTGCAATAGGAGAAATGTGCAAAAGACATTACAAGACTGTAACTTTTGTGAATTATTGTCATAGTGGTGAAATAATGGATTTTCTGTTCACTAGTAGCTTAATGAAATAAATTAGGATTGAATCATGACACTTTTTGGTAGGGATAAGAAATGGGAAAAAATACTTAGTTTTGTATCAAAAAGTTTAATTTCAATTATAAATTTAGATCTTCTTAATCACAAACCTATCATTTTTCAAATCCTTAAAAAAATTCAAATTAAATATTTAGACTTTGTAATTTGTTGGGTTTTTTTCTTTTTATCAGAAAGGTTTGCAAAATGAAGGGGTAACCTTTTTGTGTGTATTTCCTATTTCTTTATTAAAGAAAATGGGGTACTAATGTGTGAAGAGTGCAGACTGGAAAAATGGCAAACACATAGTGAACTCTTGTGTACCCTGGTTAAATAAATGCTAAGCATTCCTGTCTGCCAGAAGGTGGTAGCATAATTCTCTTGCAACAACTCTGAATTGTGTTCCAGCAAGCATTCTCAATACAAAGTGATTTTTGAAATTCAGTCTGGAAAACATAGCAGGAACAAATAGCATTGACATTTTTTTGATTTGGCAGCATCTTTGAGTTGAAAAGTGTCTGCACGTATGCCTCAGAAGTCATGTGTTGGGAATGCATGTGCGATCTGTTACTTGGGTTTTGTCTCCGGTTTTTTGCAATTGTAATTATATGTTTTGTTTATACATATATATTATATATATATATATATAAATATATATATAATAATATTTATATATAAATATATTTATATATTTAAATATATAAAATATATATTATAATATTTATATATAGATTAAAATATATATTTATATATATATAAAAATATATGTTTTTACAGATTTTTTAATGCCAAAGGGAGCCATTTAAGGGCTGAAATGACAAGAGATTTGTTTTGCTCATAGTATCCCCAGACTGGAAGATGTCAGTACCATGGAGAGACTAGAGAACACAATTTCCCCCTAAAGGAATTCTGCTGATATGAACACAAATGCAGAGAGTGTTCTCCATCAGCTGGGACTGATGAAGCATCTTGGTCATACTATAATATTAGCAAGTGTCCCAGGTTGAAGATGCAAAGGGATAAGTTTTAATACTCTGTTTTATTATTTTGTGATGAACTTGTGATACTCATGTGATGCACTGATAGGTCAGTTCACTGCGCAAATAGCCATTCCCATTTCAGCAAAGATACTCTTCATCAGTGTTAGAAACTTGTGAGAAATTCAGGCTCTGGAGCACACTGCCAGTCCCTCATTCCCCTCTGAACCATTGTATCACAGCTATGATGATACTCAGTACTCCTCTGCAGACTTCTTTAAGAAATTGTTCTATATCTTAGAGAAAGTTTCTATGGCAACTATAGTTGTGGTTTGTTTTGTTTTTTTTTTTTTAACTTAGTGGACAGTTTGGGAATTGAGGGAGCTGAGTTTCAATGTGGTATTAGGAAGAATAACTACAATGAATTAGACTAGAAAAATAAACCATTTTTTGCTTGATCTGCTTATCAGTAAACTGAAACAGCCATTCAAGAGAGCATCAGTCTCGCTGCCTGTCTTATAAGGCTGGAGCTGCTGGAACTACACAGGAAAGCAAAGAAAAAGGAAGAACCCCAGAGCAAGCCCCAGGACTCTTAAATTTTGCAGCTGGCGGTCTTTTTAAAATTGCAGCTCTTTAGAGTGACTTCAGTTTTCATAGCCTGCTGTTGCTGAAGTTCTGACAGAGAAAAACATTCACACAAGATTATGATAGCACAGTTTTTTTCATTTGTTCTCCTCTCCTTATCTCTTGTTTTTCAGAGAATGAATCTAAAATTGTTTGAGGCAGTATGTATGAAATTAATAGCGGATCCACAACAATTACAGTGATGAAGATACTAAATGAGCTGATTTAGAACACAGCAAAAGATGACAGGAAATACCAACAATGGGTATATGTACATATATATCTCAATACAGGTATTGAATATAGATATTAGAATACAAAATATAGAAGGCATGGTTAAAAAGATCCAATATGTGTGTACTATGTGGAAAACACGCCAAGGTATTAAGATAATCATGAAGTTCAGACATTTGTTTTGTACGTATGCAAGGAAAGTATGTTCGCAGGTAAGGTGTCTTTTAGACAAAAATTTAAGTGTTGCAAGGGTGGGCAGAGGTAAAATTGACTGTGGGTTACATCGTAACACCTAGGCATTTTAAAAACTCCAGACTAGTTTTGCCAACAGCTTTGGGGTTTTTTTCCTGTTGAAGCAGAAGCTAGTAGAGGGTTAACTCAAAATGAGCTTCAATAAAAAAACGAATGTTTATGCAGTAAGTAATAAACTTCCTAGGATTATGTTTACACATCATTACCATAATGCTTACCAGTACTCTGATTGTATTTAACTGTTTCATCTCGAAGGAGGAAAAATGTTTGTTTTGGGGAACCAAGACAATGACCTGAAATCAAAGACAGTTGGTGAATGATGATGCGAAGGAAAAGGTGCTATTAGTGGAGTGCGGTGGTGTTTTGTCAGTACTGTTGCAAACATCACCGGTGAGGGGCTGACGTCACACACCGAGTCCCGTGACATCATTTCAAAATAAGGTGCAGTGATGCCTCTGCCCAATGGGTGCCCCATGGCCTCAGCCTCGATGGTGGGGCCAGAGCAGAGTTGTCGGTGCAGGCAGGGGACAGCGAACACAGCCAGTGCAGTGCTAGAGCTCTCGCTGCCTGCCCCAGGGGCTCTGGGAGCTCTGAGAGGCCGTGCAAATTCAGATCCATGTGTAATAATGATTGCTTAGAGCCAGGTCCATCCTTGTATCTTGAGTTGCATAAATCAAAAGGAAAGAGTACTGTGTGACTAGAAAGCCAGAATGAGCCAGCTGGAGATCAACCTGGAAAAATGGATGCATGGCACAATATCACCTTAACCACACTGCTCAACAAGCCATTTCAACAAAAGGATACTTGGAAGTGATTCATTGAATCATAGAATCGTTTGGTTGGAAAAGTCCTTTGAGATCATTGAGTCCAACCACACCTGCCCACTACTAAATGATGTCATCCCTCAGTACTTCACCTGCCCCTCTTGTAAACACACATTGTCTTTCTGTTTCTTCGCAATATAGAAGGAAAAAAGATCATGTTATTAAAAAATGCTTTGCAAATACAGAGTTCAGTTCAGCATGGTACTGAAATACACAGTGACTGCACTTCCAAATGTGCAGGGTACAAAAGCATAATTTCTAGACAGGCAAAAGTGAATATTTTAGAAATAATATATAATACCTCTCCAAAAAGATAGACTTCTGTGGAAAGTCCTAATGAAACCCAAAGATGTTCTTGTTTGCTTTAATTGGTACTTGGCATCTCCTTTGAGATTATTGAGTGTTATCCTCATATAATGCTGAATGACTATTAGCTGAAAAATTGATGTTCTTTTAAGATGCCTTATGTTGGAAACCAAATTAATTGGGGTATCTGAACTCTATTAGTTATCTGAAATATCTTGGTCTATATTTCCTGCTCTTACTGACTTATTAATGTGGTTGTAGCAGGAGAGTAAGAGGGCAAAGAAGAAAATGTCAATGCAGTTATTTGCAGGTTATGCTTCCATCTGGAGAGCAGTGAACACTGCAGTTCTTGCAAAAAGGCTAGAGCATACAAACCTTCTGTAGAGTCACTTTTTCAGAACGGAAGTGAAAACCCTATTGCAGGAAAAACTGGAAAAGATCACACTCTGTAGAGTGTCCTGTCTGAACTCTTTTAAATTGTCCTACATTGCTGGCAGTGAGGGACCATGCAAGGAATAAGGAGACTAAACTGCTGCTTGTCCTCCACATTGCTCCTATTTCCCTTTATCCTGTAGCATTGACTGAAGTGAAACCTGTATCTGTGTCTATTTAACTGTAAATAAACGGATGTGTCAGCCAGTTAGAAATTTTAAGGATGAAAGCTGTGCAATTGATCCTATGCAGCTGGTGTGAGAAACTGAGCACTGAAACTGCTGACACTGATTTTATTGTCAGGCATGAGTAATTAGAAGTAGGACTGCAAAACCAGGGTACCTGTAATTTAAGCTGCCTGGCTGTACTCGCAGTTCTCTAAAGCAGGATGCTAACAATCATGTGACTAGCTGTTTAAGCCTAATAATAAAAACAATGAGTTATTGCATAAATGTATGAGCAGGCAGCCAGTTACTAGAGGCCTAAACCAAAGTATCAATATTTTTTGTGTGAGAGAAGCGGGACATCCTTGTATTCAGGTTCTTGTGTTAGGAAAACAGGCACTGATGAGTACCAAAGCATACTGAACTTGTAGTGTCAGTAGAAGACCACAGAACTCTTCTGAGTGGATGCTATGCTGGAGAACAAGTGATATGATGGCCAGATCTGCCTTAGGATGGTAGCAGCACAGTAGGTTGAGCCCTAAGCAGGAGCAGTGCTCTGCAGTAATATAATACATAGTGGTAGATATGCTTCTGAGAAGTGTGCACATGTGAACTACACAGTATAGTCTGAGCACAACAGCACATGCCTGAGGATGTGTTCTTGGTCTAGAAAGGCTGACACACTCAATGCAAATGCATATGTGTGATTAGATTGACAATAGATTTTTCTTAATTTTGAATTTATTTGGTGAAATTTGTTTTTTTCACAGATTGTTGTTCAGATCTCTGCAGTTGATCGCAGTCCTTTCTATGTCATTTGCCTTTATTACAGTGTGCCATGATCTGTGCTTAAGATCCTTACAGAAAACTGTAGCAGCAATCAAAATATTTATCTGCACACTACAGCCTGTTTCTGGGCTTAAGGTGATGAAATGTGTATTTTCCTTACAATTTTCTAGTAATTTGAACTACTATTCCACATTGGAAAAACAATCTCATCAGTAAGAGCTGTGAGATTTCCCTGTTTTCACAGTTTTGTGAATACCACCCTTCCTGAAGTAATAATCACTCGTTAACCTTACATTTGCTGCTCTTTCAGATTTCACAGCCAGAGCTGACACTGCTGACAGCTTGATAAACTGTTTGCCACTTTCAATGGCTTCGCCTCTTCCAGGAACACTCCTTTCTACGTATACTCAGTTTGGAGAGCCACCCTGATTTTTATCTGAAGCTCCTGTGATATTTTATTATTTTTCAAATTTTGATATTTTGATTAATATCCTGTGATCTTGATAATTTTCTATTTGCTGTTTAGATAACTTGGTGAGAAGTTTACCGATAGGTGGTGCTGCCGCACTAAATGCAGCTCATTCTGTTTAGGAATAGAACACTTCCATTTGTGTTTCAACATCCCAGACATTTCTCAGGCTCTAAAGAAAAGTATTATGAAATATTACTCAGGTATAATCTTTTCCATGTATTCCTGGGAAGATAATTACAATAATGAATCAGGATCTTTTATTGTAGCAATGTTATTGTGCTGGTATATAGCATCTCTTAAAACAATTAGATTTATCCCACATGGAAAAGATCTTGGACTGTCTGACTCTTACCATAGTCTCTAGTAATATGAAATGAACATTTTCTTAATAACTGCTGAAGTAAGTAACTATTTCCATACATAATGCTTGGGAACAGAGGGACAGGAAAATAAGTCATGAGGAAGTCTTCATCAAGGCAAGGATTTAAGTCCCAGTAACCTGGGTCATACCTAATTTACTTTCTGCTGGTCAGATGTTCATTCCTTAGCAAATAATCTGGGAAAGTATGTCTGTCTTGTGTGGCAGTGACAGATACATCAGTGTAGCATCAAAATGAGCAGGAATATGGTTATGCCTCCTGTGTCTTCTTTTCCAGGAGCAATGAGACGTAGGTATTTTATTACGTTTGTTGTCATTAGTCAGGGCTACTGCTTGTTTGTCTGAGGCTACCAATAAACACAATGTGATTCATGCAAAACTGCTCGAGGGATGGCTTGACTCCAAAAGCACAGTTTAGCCTTTATTTGGCAGTTGTTTCCTTAATGCAGAAAAATGTGTGTGAAAGCTATGAAAAATGAATCTGTGCTGTAACACACAGCTTGTAAAATCCACTTGATTTATTCTGCAGAAGATATTACAGTGAAAAGGAATAATGAAGACAATGTCTACCTTCATTTTCTTTTATTTTTTGGTTATGCTGTCATCTTTCATATTATTCCTAAGGATTCTGGCCTACATGGAGTCACTGTAACTAATAAAATGCCTTTATAATCAAAGATGATCTGTGATGCTGAGCTTTGAAAAAGACATTTTTTCATCTAATTGTAATATATGTGGAATTTTCTTTCCTTTGTATGATTACTCTGATTTAATCCTAACTCTATAGGAGAGAGACAGTAGTTGTGGAGCATTTGAAGAGGCATCATTACCTCTCCAGAAGTAGGTCATTGACTGCAAGTAAGTACTGTCTTACTGTTGTAGGCTGGTTATTGGTTCTGTCCTTTGTTCTGTGAGTTATATAAAGCAATAGTTACCTTGTAGCCTCTGTATATCTGGAGATCTTTGAGCCACTTCCCTGGGGTCCTTGGCCTTGAAGAAGATATCAGAGAAAGGCAAGCTTATTGTTTAAATATGATATTCACAGACCATCCGTTCCTGTGGAAAAAATAAATACATTAGGGTTCTACCAAGTAGGAAAAATTGAAAATAATTGTTCTAAACAATATTGCCTGCAGAAACTGGAAGTGCAAAGGTTAGTAATACATATTTAAAAATACAGAAGCAAAGGCACTTCATATTAGGAAAGTAAGCCCAGATTTTTCTGACCCAGCTGAAGAGGGCTAAGAAGACAATTGACTATAAAATCTGAAATGTGAGTTCTGACAATTGGATTAAACCCCATTAGCATTTTAATTTGGATCAAATGTACACTTCTGAAGTGAATCTCTGAATTTCCCCCAGTTTCTCTGCTTTGGTTCAGAGTGGTCTCAGAGCACCTAAACTAGAATCATCTCAGATGAAACCAGGCTGGAAGAGGTACTCCAGGAACACACCTAGCCTATTTTAGTTGGCAATGAGCGTGCAGGAGACATGACTGGATGAGGTGTAGTCTAAAGGAAGCTTCTGTAATGCATCTAGTGTGGGCATCACATCTTTGGTGACAGGAATTTTGGTCTGATGATCACTCCTGGTGGTCACTGCTACTTGCTAATGCAGGCACAATTTAGCAGGTAGTGTGCAATGGAGTTCCACCACTGACCATGGTGAGGCTATGGGCTAGTCTTCCTGTGGAGATAGATGATAGCCTTTATGCTTGCAAAATAGCCTTGTCTGAAGCACGTTGGCTTTCACAGATGTTCCTGTTATGATAAGACCCGAGTGGACACAAATCATAGAATCATAGAATAGTTAGGGCTGGAAGAGACCTTAAATATCATCTAGTTCCAACCCCCCTGCCATGGGCAGGGATGTCCAGCTAGATCAGGTTACCCAAGGCTGCATCCAACCTGGCCCTGAACCCCTCCATGGATGGGGCAGCCACAACTTCCCTTGGCAACCTGTGCCAGTGTCTCACCACTTTCATGGTGAAGAAATTCTTCCTAATGTCTAGTCTAAATCTGCCCCTCTCCAGTTTATACCTGTTCCCTCTCATCTTATCACCACAAGCCTTTATGAATAGTCCCTCTCCAGCTTTCTTGTAGCCCTTTCAGGTACTGGAAGGTCACTATGAGATCTCCTCGGAGCCTTCTCTTCTCCAGGCTGAATAAGCCCAACTCTCTCAGCCTGTCGTCATATGGAAGGTGCTCCAGCCCTCTAATCATCTTTGTAGCCCTCCTCTGGACCTGTTCCAACAGCTCCATATCCTTCTTATGTTGCGGATTCCAGAACTGGACACAGTACTCCAGATGAGGTCTCACAAGAGAGGAATAGAGGGGCAGAATCATTTCCCTCAATGGGAATTCCCAAATTAGCCCCATCATTGCCAAGGAGAGTACTGTGCTGTGCTGAACTGGGCTCCAGCCAACCAAGGTGATCAACATGAGTTGCAGGGGGCTGTAGCAGATGTGCCCTGCCATTGAGTAAGTGGAAAGCTGAAGGGCCGGAGTCCAACTGGCTGATGAACAAGAGGGCAAAGGTCTTGAAAATCTTGAGGGGTGTGGCATTCTCCCTGCTGAAGTCCCAGTTATGTGTTATTGTTCTCTTAAAATGTCTTGCCCAAATATTTTCTTTTCAAAACTTCCAGTTCCTGGTAAAAACAAGTTGGTTTACCTCTCCTACATAGTGTGAATAATTCTCTTCATTCCTTGATATTGCTTCCTTCAGGTTATATAAACTGTTTTATCATGTCCCTTCAGGCTCCTTTTATCTGACAGTATATATTAGACTCCTATTTTCTCTATTTTTATGTCACAGTCTCCAATCTTGCTTTCATTTATTTGCCTATCTCTGTCTTTAAATATGTGGGATAAGCCAGCATACTGATATAGCATTTTTCTAAGGTAATAGAAAATTTCATATAATTCTGGGTAGATCATTATTGCATCATATAAAGCTCCTCAGGAGTCAGTTTGGACTGTTTTAAAAATCACCTGATGTTCCAGTTTCTTTTTCATACCTAGCTTTGTTAAATTATACATGTAGTGGAGGCTTTTTTTTGCGGGGTTTTCTTGTTTTTATTTCAGCAACTGAGATATACCAAAAATGTGTTTATTTAAACAACAAGTTAAAATTGTCTGAAATATTTTTTATTAACTTAAAATTTGTTTTCCTTTGCATACAGAGAAAGTCTGCAAAGTCTGCTGCCCTGCAACAGGACTGGTATGAATACCTTTGCACTTGGGCATAATCTTATTAGTAGGTTCAGTATTTTTTACAAGCATTAAGGTGCACCAATATAAATCCAATTTAGGGATTAAAACATAGCTATGACAACACACAACCCGAAAGAAAGTCTTTAGCTAAGAAAGTGATGCATGACTGGAGGATGAGAGTCAACAGAATCATACGTGGAAATGAGTCTCACAGGTTGCCCAGAGAGTTTATACAGGCTCTGTATCTGAGGGTTCCTGAGACGAGAGTTGATAAATTCCTGCAGAACCTGGTGTGAACTCAGAGCTGACCTTGCTTTGGGCAGAAGGTTGGACTAGATGGCCTCCTGACATCCCTTCCAACCTGAATGTCTCCATGATCCTATGCAAAAGAATGGCTCAAGATTTACATGGTGATGTTTTGGAAAACATTAATAGCTAACAGGAGTAATTAGTGTTTACTGAGCTTCCTTCCATAGCTGTTATTGTAGTAGGTTTGTAGAACCTCATGAAAGAACAGATATTAATTTCTTTAATAGTTGGGATTGATCAATTGCTTCTGTAATATATACTGTGGAATATTTTGCTGGTTTTATTTTCAAGATGACAGAACCAAATTTACATCTGTTCATAAGCATCTGTGATGTTTATGGTTGAAAATGGAGCCTGGTTTTGGAACTGTAGCATATTTTGTAGGTAGCCTTCCCCTTCCCCTTCCCCTTCCCCTTCCCCTTCCCCTTCTTCCCCTTCCCCTTCCCCTTCCCCTTCCCCTTCCCCTTCCCCTTCCCCTTCCCCTTCCCCTTCCCCTCTATCTCACATATCTGTAGAATAATTACCTACAGACATGACTTTCCCAGACATCCAGTATGTTACTGCTATATTAATATAGAAGGAAAGGGAATGAACCATAAAATCATTGACAAGTCAAGAAAAAAAAACTGGCATGTATCACATGGGAGCACAGTATTCAGAATAATGCATGTATTTTTATTTCTAAAGAATTCTAATGGTATGTAAATTAAAGGCAGGAATAACGGAAGAATGGAGGCCCAGATTGCTATGTTAATAATACTTCTGTAGTTCTGAAAAATGAATGCGAGAGTTTTTCAGATGGTTTATGCAGCCACATTAGTACCAATCATACAGGAAACCATATCCAGTCTGTCCAGACACAACAACCCTGTGCAGTGCTACAGGCCTGGGGAAGAGTGGCTGGAAAGCTGTCTGGCAGAGAAGGACCTGAGGGTGTTGGCTGACAGACGGCTGAACACGAGTCAGCAATGTGTCCAGGTGGCCAAAAGGCCAGTGGCATCTTAGCCTGTATCAACAAGAGTGTGGCCAACAGGACCAGAGAAGTGATTCTGCCCCTATACTCAGGACTGGTGAGATCGCACCATGAACAGTGTGTTCAGTTTTGGGCCCCTTGCTACAAGGATGTTGAGGCTCTGGAAGAGTCCAGAGGAGAACAATGGAGCTGGTGAATGGGCTGGAGAACAAGCCTTATGAGGAGCAGCTGAGGAAACTGGGGTTGTTTAGCCTGGATAAAAGGAGACTAAGGGGAGACCTTATCACTGTCTACTGCTACCTGAAAGGAGGTTGTAGAGAGGTGGGTGTTGGTCTCTTCTCCCAGGTGACAGGACAAGAGGCAATGGCCTCACGCTGAGCCACAGGAGGTTCAGATTGGACATTAGGAAAAATTCCTTCAAAAAAAGGGTTATCAGGCACTGGAAGAGGCTGCCCAGGGAGGTGGTTGAGTCATCATCCCTGGGGGTATTTAAAAGGCAGGTAGATTAAGTGCTTAGGGATATGATTTAGTAGTGGACAGGTATGGTTGGGCTTGATGATCTCAAAGGTCTTTTCCAACAAAAAGATTCTATAATTCTATGATTTATAGTGTCCATTTGGTGCTTTCTTTTCAGGAAGTGTTCCCAATGACCTAACACACTGGTGAAACGGACATTAGAAAATTGAACACAAACACACACACACAACGTTGTTGAGTTCACCTGTGTGAGTGTAAGGGAGTGTAAGTGCTCACCTTTCACAGACAAGTAAGCTGAGAATATGAAGTCTAATGTTCTTTAAATTATGAAAAGCATTACTTATTTTATTATGGCTAGAGACTATGCTATATTCAGCAGCAGGGCTTTTTGTTTTCTTCTCATGTATTGTGCTGAAAATAACTGAGCAATGAAAAATCCTATTTAGGGCCTCTAATAACAATTAATCAAAATTGAGCATGTTATAAAATATGGCTTGGATGTTCATCTGATGCAAATCAGTTCTTATTTGAAATCAATAGAGCTGTGGCAATTTATGCCAGCAAAGGGCATGGATCTTTTTCTTTTGAATGAATAATCTACCCCAGAATACATTTTTCTTTCCTATAGTAAGTGCCAGATTTCAACCAGTTCATTCATAAAGCTCTAGAACACAATTGGTTGTAAACCTCCCTTTCTCCCATAATTCAGTGCTTTCTAGGACAGGGTTTCTCATTGTCCATTTTTCTCTTCAGTGTCACCCAGCTGAAATATTGTAATTGTGAGTTTAGTCATGCTGCTAGTCTGAAATGAAAAGTTAAACAAGACTGAAATATTTTCTTATATATGCCTCCACAAATCTAGTGTAATGCTGATCAGGTCTTGAGTGTTACTGTAGTGCAAAATAATTCTTGCCCTTGGATGTTTACTGACATGAAAGAAAACATCAAATCTAGGCTAACGAGGAGCTGTTTTTTGACGAAGCTGGAGAACTTAGAAATAATGCTGCAGCATTGTAGCTACAGCAGAGCAGATCTGAGCAGGAGACCATGAAGAGGGGAAGGCAATTATATTTTAAAACAAAGCTGATTTCATTCATTGGTCTGCACATTCCCACAGCACGTACAACACCAAAATCTCTGTGTCCAAATAGCATGCTTGCTCTTGGAGAACCAAGATGCTGGTATACAGGCAAGCAGGCTGAGATTCCCTGTGGTGACTTAGAGACAGGCCAGTTTCTCTTCACCTCTTCTGGGTTCATCTGGGTGATTCTGGATATGCTTCCCACAGCCTTATAAACTGACAAGGATTAGTCTCTGCATCCTGTCCTACCTGTGGATCGTCAGAGTTTACTCACTATCTTGTGTTTCCTAGTCTGGGTATTCTGGGAAGAAATACAGAAATATGCTGAGATCTTGATGACCTCCTGGTCTAAGTGACATGGATGCATGTCATTCTTTTAGCCATCCTCCTGCTGTGTGATCCTTGTGAAAGCTCCCATACTCATGCATTTTATTCATACCGATCTATGCATCTCTACTGCAATTCTCTGCAACATGAGACAGATGCTGTTCTCTGTCTATCTAATGTAGACACTTATGATGAATTGTGATGCTGAAAATATGTTAATGGGGTATTACAGAACTAATACCCAAATCTTGTCATACATTTTCATATTAAATATCAGTATCTCATCACCGGTATATTACTTCTCACAAGGAGGAATTTTTGCAATAGTGCAACTCTTATAGGCTTGAAGACAAAGGTACATTAAGCTTGTTTCTCATTTAATCCACAGTTGAGAATACCTCATAACATGGGTAATTGCTGTTAAACATTAACATAATCTACATATTTTTCTTGGGACTGAATTCATCTCATCTAACTATAGACATCTGCAGTGCTGACATTTACTTCTGAGCTACTCAAAGTTCTGTGTTACTGGTGAAGAAAAATGGGCATTTCTAAGGTACAGTTCTTTTGACCTGTTTTAGATGCCTAATTTAGTGTAAGAAAAATAACAACTAAAAATATGTATTTTTCCTGGCTGATTACAAAAGAAGCCTATACAGAGTAGATCAAACATAGAAATCTACGTTTAGTTAGTAGATATCCCCACATGTGTCTGCTTATGTAATAATGGCCCCACAATTATTATTGTGACCAAGTGTGGATAAAATAAAATTTCCCTACTACCCCCAGAAATATCACATCAATGGTGGAAATATTTCTGTGATATAAATAATTTGCATTAAAATGTCTTTTCAATATTTGTATGATGGAGGGATTGACTTCCTTGGGGTGTAGTTAAATTTATTTCCATCTAGTGTGGGGATCAAAATGCATTTATGCATGGGGAGTATTCGATCCAGAATCTCAATTTTTTGTCTGATGCATAATAAATGTGAATTAAATGTCTCCTCTTGTGTCATTATTGCTACATTTTCATATTGTGTTCAATTTGCTTCTTAACAATAACTAAATTGATAACATCTTTAGCTTCTCTAGCAGGTGGACATCAGCGCACATCACAGTAATCAATGGCAATAGCATAGTGTCATTATCATTAGTAATTAGGTTTTCAGTGGTGACTAACATAGTTTTGAACTACTTTTGCTCTTGCTAGTTCAGAGGCTCCAATCTTAACTTTTCCAGATGACCGATGACTATCTTTGTCATTATTGCTGGTAACTTGTAGTGACTGTGAACTCCTGTTCAAGCATTATGGCCAATAATTGCAAATGTGGCTACTAATTTTCAGTGCTCACTGAAATAGGTGTGTGTAACCAGAATGGCACGAGTCTTTGCAATGACAGGGCTGGTAGCTCCATACTGATATCTGAATATCCTACTGAGTCCAAAATAATGCTATATGCCTAAATTTAGGCAACTGAGCCCTGCTCCAGCCGCTTTTGAAATTCCTGGACAAAAATACTGGATAGATTTTTCTGAGCCCTGTTTCAGTAGGGTAAAGGAGAAAGTAAATAATTTGTCATGAATGTGATTCCCTTTGAATGGCTCAAAACCCCTTCCTCTACTGAAAGCCTCCTTTTCTGCCCCCTCAAAACCCCAAACTCCCAGCTCTTTTCAACATGGGTAATTACTATTAAATATCACCCAGATGTAAAGAAATAACAAACTGGCATTAAAAGCTTGGTGGAAACATTTCAGCAAAACGAAGCAAAGATGGTCAGAAATGTATATTGTCCAAAGGTGCAAGTGCTGAATCATTATTCAAACTTTGACCATAGCACATGTTAGCAAACCAAGCATGGTTCTTTCTTTTTTCTTACTTCCATTTTTTAATGTTAATGTCTTCATACAAAAGACCTTAGCATGTCATCCACTTGTGATGTTCAAGGAGCTTGCCTACAGGAAAGACTGAGTTCTTTGGAAAAGCATGTAAGATCAGGAACACTGGTTAATATTTACTGGCTTACAACAGCAGATGCTATATAATAATCGTTTGCACAGCAATGTGGGTGTCAAAGTGTTGCACAAAACTACAATTAGTCTGTGAGACTTTCCTCTGTTCATAACAGGTTCTGCTGAAGCAGATAAAGAAGAGAGAGGATCAGAAACAAGTCCTCCTTCAAAGTAAGAGTTGACAGTAAAAGGAGCGATTGCACCATGTGCCATTTGAAATGGAGAGAAACTATGGAATAAGAGTTAAACTTATGCATTGGACAAGGCTGCTGAAAGAATACTCAGTCCCAGAACTCAGCTGCAGAATGGTCTCCATATTATGATGTGAAAAATGAACAGCAGCACAGGTGTTCGAAGGCAGTGTGCTATGTTGGTGGCCATGTGAACCATTTATTTGAGAGGAAAGCCTAGTAAAGACTACTCAGTATCTGTGGAAAGTTCTGTTTATAAGAAAAGCTGGTAATGTCACTACATGAAATAGGTTTGATGATTGCTTATACAGCCTTTCTGTAAAAGCATATGAATATGCCATGGCTTTGTATCTTGTATATCACATCATCCAAAGTCAG
Source organism: Clamator glandarius (assembly GCA_033459285.1). NCBI lineage: Eukaryota > Metazoa > Chordata > Aves > Cuculiformes > Cuculidae > Clamator > Clamator glandarius. The sequence continues at coordinate 277,527 of JAUNZM010000088.1, forward strand.
TGTCATGTAAAGACACTCTATGAAGATGGGAAAAAACATGGTTTAGCTTCCTTGTCAGAAAGATCTACTGGATTTTTTTGTTCTTCTCTCTTTAGAGAAAAACTTGCTTCATCTGAGTGGGAGCCTTGACAAAAATTGACAAACAAAAATCAAGAAGGAGGAAGCCTTTGAAATAATATTCTCAAGAATACTTCCCATTATGTTTACTCTATTGATCTCATGTGCATCAAAATTCACAAGACACTTTTTTTTTGTGCTGACTTAGGCCCCTGTTAGGCATTACTACTAAGTCAAAACCTGTGGTTTTAGCTTTATGTGGAATGCTGATTGTAGCTTCTGTTACTTTATGTCCACACCGTTGTGTCATTATTGCTACACTTTCATACTGCTTATTGTAATCATGTCAATCCTACTGTAGTCCACACTAAAACTCTGCACACCAATGATCAGCTCTTGCTCTCCTTATGCACAGTGTATTAGAGCTAATGGTTCAATAGCAATTGGTTGCAAGATCAAGCCCTGAAATTTGAAATAAACTTTGCCAGATCCATAGTCAATGAAATCAACATTATTAATCCTATAATTTCTCCCATCTATAACCAGAAGTCTGAAGAGCATGTTTGGAATGGTGCAACACTGAACAAAATCTGAAATTTAAATGTGACAGATGCTGCCCCAGAATGAATAAGGCAGAGCTTACTCAGTATTCTCAGGCAGAACGTGTAATTGATGCTAAGGACAAACCTTGCCTAGTTTCAAGACATCTCTTTTAGAATCTGTATCACAGTCTCTCGTCCAAATCTCTATCATTTTTAATTAGATTACAATGAATATTGATAGAGAACAGAATAAATATCCACATGGTAGTGTTTTACCAGAACCTCTCTGGATTTATGCCTTTATCATGTTTTCGTAGTCCAATGTGTACAAAGGAAATGCCTAGATGCTGTTGTACTGCATATTTCATGTCAGAAATGCTAGGAAAATATGCAGGGAATTCCTTCTGCAGATGGCTAATGTAAGCTGCACACATCATGTAAACTCAATCCCATGCTACCAACGTAACTTATATAACTGAAAGTCCTCTGCTGGCTGTTTTCATAGCATAACAAATTTTACCAGTGTTATTAAAATGAGAGTTTAAAAGTATGGACAGGAATTTAAAAGATGGCAGTGGAGTTTACTCTGCAATATTTCACATAACCCTGAATCTGTGGAACTAACTGAATGGCAGGGGCAAAAAAAGAGGTAATTTACCTACCCTGACTCAAGCAGCTATAAATTTGAGGACCAAATCTGAATGGATCATCACAGGCTCCTTCTATGGCCAAACTGTTAATCGTCTCATGCTAGCATAGAAACTTTTAAAATAACTCCCAGGATTCTAAAGCTTCAAAAGTCACCTCTTTACAGCCTTTTACATTACCTATTTCCAGGACTCCATTATTACTCTCTTCAAGCACTTGAAGATAGTTATTCCAAAATATTAGTGAGCAGGTTTTCTCTGCTGACAGATGTGGTAGTAATTGGAAGTTATTGCCGAGGCTTCTGGATGTTCAAGATGATGGAGTCTCCAAAGATAAGGTATTTCCATGCATATGAGTTGACACTAGAGTGATTTACACTAAAACATTAGATGATAGAAGGAGGAGGCAGTCTAAAACCAATGCATAATGTGATTCTCATTCATTGAATTCAGTCATTTTGCACCTATTATAACCTGGTGTCAATAACAAGAGCCAGGCCCTGTGTTTACCACACATTTCACCTTTCACAGGGATTTTGACAGTAATGGTTGCAATATATTTCTATTGCCAAACATCGGCAAAATGTCTTGGGGCTCTAGTTTGACTTTTTCCAAATTGCCTAAACAGTACATTGCAATATAACTATTGGTTTGAGTGCTTTGCCTCAAAGGCACTGGGAGTATTTTTCTGTCCTCTTCGTATGTGGAGGCAAGACTTGGAAGTTCTAGGCAACAAAGTGGGTTAACCATCTGCTTGGATGTCACCTGTTCTTTGAGCTCTGGTGCCACTGTAGTTATGATGAAGTTCAGCACCTTTGTTAGGTGGTTTAAATGTAGCCTAGAGTTTTTCCTAGTAGACAGAGACATAGCAACCTCACAACACTATATTTGGTTTCTTAATAGTAATTAAACCAATCTCTTGCTTTGTCAGTCAGCAGTGGATCCGATATTCCCTGCTCTCCAACTCCGATAATATTGTTTTTATATACCTCCAGAGGCTGTTTTCATGCTGATGTAACAGGCACTAATATCAACCAACCTACTTGCTAAATAGCTCTAAGATACTTTATTGCCCATTTCCCTGGTACTCTGCTTACATAGTAATACCAGCCACTTTTAACCTACTGTAAGATGGAATAAGTCATGGAAAGTCTCTTTCCTAATAAAGAGAAGTGCTATTTTCATTACGTTTCTTTTGGAGAGTAGTTTGGTGCCTGGAAGCGATGATGGTGTTGGAATCTGAGAGCTGGTGATCAAATTGCTCTAAACTATGACATCTCTAATAAATGCAAAGGAGCTATAGTAGCTTATACTGGCCAACATGCAAGCCCAGAGTTCAGGGAACAGCTTTCTCTGGTCTCATTACTAAGGTCACACACAAAAAGAGGCTTGGCAGGCCTTAGCTTGAATTTTAGGGTTTGCAGCATCAATCCTTGTTCCAGAGGGCATTTCCCAAGGTATTATGGAAACAGAGCATTCCAGCTCCCACACAATAGCAAAAAACAAAATAAGAACTCTGAGCTATTATAAAATGAGTGTTTGGAACGAAAAAAAGGGAACCATGGCCTCACTGAAACCTGAACCGAAACTTCAATCTGTGCTAAGAAACATGGAGGCCCAGATGGAAATTGCCTTTGCCATTAATGCCAGAGCACATGTTCTGCTCTGGATCCAGCTGTGGTGGGAGAAGAAATTGCCACCACCACTGTTCCCCTTGTTGGCAACTGTTGTGCCTGTAGTTCTACGTTTCTGAAATAATTGCCTTTAAGCAAAAGTAGATGGGTTAGAATAAACTGTTCATATCCATAACTAGTGACACCATGAAGGAAACAGAATAATGACGTGTAAACTACTCAAGTGGTGAGTGGCAACAGTAACATCCAGTTGGTGTTTGGCAACTAGCAGTTGAGGTAGCATCATCTGTCTGCTTTTGGCTTTGACGGTCAGTGAAATTGAAATTTAGCTGGGAAACATTTATTCCATGGTTGCAAGGCTGGTGGAGGGCACAGTTGGCTAAAAACATGGAATATCCATGTTGTTTATTCTCCACATTTCTCTGATGTTCACTTTGTTCTTCCTTCCCTGCCTTCTCTCTGATATAACACCTTACTGCCTATCAAAACATTCTCTATGCCTTAAAATCCCTAAATAATTCTTCTCTTTCTCCTCCTTTCTCTCTCCAAGTGTTTCTGTGAAGAAACTAATCTGGTGTCTTCGAAAGATAACTAAATTTCCTCTGCTAAAAGGAGTTACTACAGGTGAGACCTTTGTTTTTCAATTATTTCTAATCTGATTTGCAAAGCTAGGAAGTAGCTTGAAAGGCCTCTATAAATAAAGCAGAATACAAACCCAAACCCTGATACCAGTTAACTGCATTGAAAACTAACCTGAATGAAGAAACTAGGCATATTGCTTTGGCAAAAAAAAAAAAAAAAAAGAGAAAAAGAGGGAAATCCGGTTTTCTCTAAATATGTGTTTTAATTAAATGAGATTGTAGGTATATCTTACACAGCCCCTAATGTGCTTATGCTAAGGCTACATATGGGACTATAGATTTTTGTAAATCAGGTCATTGAGTTCCATTTGATCATGAAATTTTCACTCACAGTGTTTCTTGGTCACACCAATAGATGGCAATCTGTCTTCATATCCCTTTGCTTTTTCAAAAGCAAACTGAAAGGTGAGGACCAAAGAGAGAAAACAAGTTTTCTCAAATGGTTTTTCCCTTTCATGTGTCAGAGTTGCAAAGCTAAATGTTCAAATACCCTGGAAATAAGAATTTATCTGAAAACTAGTACACTGCATGCTACCACAGCACAAATTACCCCATGCTGTCCTGTCAGATTTAACCTGCTTGAATCATTTTTGGAAGGGATGATATGGGATTTAGTTACCATGTGAGCTAGCAAACTAAGATTAGTACTGTTCTCGATACTATTGCATATTTTAATCTATGAAATGATTTATTGCCTGAATTCTACATTGTGAAATCTTCAATAGATATCAAAAGATTAGAAAAGAAAGAAAATAAAAAGAAATCTCAAGTCATACAAAAGATCCTTGATCCTCCCATCTGATTCTGCTCTGTACTACAATACCATAATTCAGGAATAACAGCAAAGAAAATATCTCAGTGTCAGATTAGTGGATATGATGGCAGAACTAAACCCTGACTGTTTCGCTTGTTCTCTCTGCTGTGGTTGTGGGAGCACTTGCAGAGTTTGGAGTTAGTTTTTCACTTGGATAGCCTCAGTTTTGCTTGGAGCATCAGATAGCTGGATTAAATTAACCTTTTTACTCCCTTTATTTACTCATATACTACCAATCCACACACAGAGCCCATGGGCATATGAGGTTTTTTTAAGAGATACTTCCTACAAAAAACTAATTTAATTGCTACCTATTTGGCTAAAAAGTGAAAAATAAATCAAAATGGATGCCTTTGCCCTGACTGTACAGTTGTGTCCACTCAGGAGTAAGCAGGAGCCAGAAAATTCAGTTCATTTGTAAAACAGTATTTATTTTAGCTGCATTTTCTCGTAGAACCAGGATGTTCCTCTTTCTGCCACACAAGAGATAAGCCACTAAATGTGGACAGCACTTGCTCTCTCTGGCCCAACAGCTGTTGCTGGGACAGAGCTGCCAGGAGGCAGGATCCTTGCTGGAAAAGCGGATGCATCTCATGAGGAGCCACCCAGCCCTGCCAAAGCTGTGAGGACCTGGGCCTGCAGCAGTACTCAACACCTGCTCCGTGCTGCTGCATGAAAGGTTGCCATGCCAGGCATCTGCCATGAGCTTTTCACCCACCACCCTCTGGTTCATCCACAGCCCTTCTCCTTTCCCTGCCTCAGAGCACGGGTCTTCACATGACCTGTTTCCATCCTGCAATGTTTACAACAGGCTCTGGCTTTTTAAAGATGTGTGGGTCTCTCATTGGGTCTGGCACCATCCAGAAGCCCCAGGCTATTTGGAAAGAAATTATGCACTTTGACACTACATACTTGTTTCTGTTGACCTCTTGGCATCTTGCAATTTATTCTGTCCCTTCTTTCCATCAACTGGAATATTGTTAACTAAAGAATGCAGGTAGTCCTGGAAATAAACAGTATCTACTAGCAGCGCACAACACGAAACCTCCTCTTTACCAATAATAATGCCTTGTGTATTAAGAATGAGTGTCTTACTTAATTTGCAAGTACTTGTTTTTGTGGGGTGCTCTTAGCTGATGAATAGAGCTGAGGCTGGAGAAGGTATTGCAGATACGAACAGCAGGCTAAAGAAAGTGAGGTTTCCTTCATGGTTTACCCGTTCTTCAGGTGCCCAAGTGTAAACACATTGTGCTTCACAGGAATAAGATAGCCATGGCCTTCAGGTACAGAGAAAGGCTTAAAGCACTTTGCACTGTTCTTTACCTTTCACAACATTTCTGATCTGAACATATGCTGCCATTTTATGTAGGCATTTATATGTATTCCATGCCTGTCATAGTTAGGTGTTTCTTTTGAATGGAATGTGCCATTTAATTCAAAGAAGAATATTATTCTGCATCTTTGCATTTTATGAAGCTTTTCCCTTTAAGAAAAAAAGAAAAAACCTCAAAGAACAACAACAAAAAAAATACCAAAAAAAGCTTTACCACAGTCAAGGATTATGTGAAATGGTGTGAAAACACACAAAACCTGTCCTTCAGCTTCAGAGAGGAATTGTCATAATCCAAAGCCAATACCAGATGAACTGCTGAAGGGTTGCTGTTTAAGCCTCAATGCCATTACCTCTCATCTTTGACCTGAAGGGATTGATTACCTACTTTTTGAGTATTAATGAATTTGCTGAGCTTCTCTGTAGCAAGACTGTGGGCGTGAACTTTCTCTTGCCTGAAAGAATGGAGGAGAACCCTCTAAGCTTCTTTTCATGGCTCCAGTTTAATTGCTGATACAGGGGATTTTGTCATGTCTGCAATGAACAGCAGCAGAATCTGTGAGCAGTACGTTTCCTCCAGAAAATATGCAGGGAGGGAGATGCAAGGAGGGAATGGGGAAAAGGGGAAAATACACTAACATTATTTTTCTGCTTTCAGAAACACATTAACTAACACAGTTAATAAATATTAACAAGGCACAAGTCTCCATTCAGCCCCTAGCCAGTTCCCCAGTAGATCTATAGCACTCTGATCCGACTGAGAGAGTGTCAGCTTCATTAATGGCAGCATTCTCCAGATGCACACAAAGTAATCAAGCATATTATGAGAAGCTAATGGGTATAAAACGAACAGGGCATTTTTTTTGGTACCTTTTGTGGATATTCCTGGAGCTATAGAACGAAGTCCAAAGACCAATAAATCACTAGTTGTCTTTTTATTCATTTTCAGTGAACTTTTGAGCAGAATCTGGTAGCACGAGCAGAATCTGGTAGCACAAGCACAGCAGAGAAATGTGGCCCAGGGTACAGTACCAGACGTAAATTTACAAGACTCAGCTTTGAAGTCAGACTGCTCATTTGCTGCACCTTTACAACTTACTTCACCCTCCATGCCTTAGTTTCCCCCCGAAACTCCTTCAGTCTTTCTTCATGGTGGGATTGATGCTTTGTAGTGGAGATTTGCTGAACCCTGATTGTGAGGAGGGTGCAGACTTTCTGGGAGACTGCTGGGGGTATTGTAATGTAGTGTGTCAGGTTCTGACAGGTTAGGAAATTCCTTGACAGCAATCACAGCCCAGTGTGCATTGCTGACATCCACACATTCTGTTCTCTCTCAGTGTGGACATTTGGCATCTCCCTTGTTTTGGTTCTGGATCCTTTCTGAGCACGGACTGTCAATCTCACCAAACAAGGGCAAAAGGAATAAATATAAGCAGTCTTCAAAAGAAATGCAGAAAACATCAGTTCATGCAACATTAAGTTTACTGTACAAATATTCTCTCAATGTTCCTAGCTCAGCTGCACTATATGTCCTGTTTATTTCATAGCACACTTGCACATTTAATGTGCGAGTTTGAAAAGGAAATACTAACTTGAGGAATCTAACTTCACCTGTCATCTGGGGAAAGTTACCTTGCTAATTTTCTATTGTTCGGCATTCTGAACTCTTGAGGAAAAGCATCATGAGATTTATCCCTGCTGAAGGATATGGCCTTTGTGAACTGAGAAACACAGCATGCATTTTTTGTCTTAAACTTACTGTTGCACTTGTTATACTTATGCAAATGTTCTCTGGCACAGCATGAGAAATCAGAAAGGCTCAGATGCAAACTCATGGGGATTATCTCAGCTAATTCCCTAGAGAAATATATACTTCCACACAAGCATAGCTTATCCTATAATGGAGGAATAGGAAGAATCCTTGTATTATATTGGAATGACTGACTACCAAGTAGAAGCTATGTCTTCCACTGGCAGGTGCAACGGGGCTATGTTTCATCCCACAAGTGGAAATTCAAATTATTCACTCCCATAAAAATGTCTCTATTTAGCCAAGGATCTACACATGGGCACAGGAATGATAGATAGTTATATTAATTATAACTTTTGCCTAAACTGAGACCACCAACATTAAAATGTCACAGCATGTTTTTCTACAGCACCTCCCTACACAGAGGTCAGTTTCTGGACATCCTCTAAATGCAGATTTCCATTACATAGTATATAGTGATGTCTTCAACATGTTACCTTGGCTCTTATTTTTCTGAGTTTATAGTATTGCTGGGCTTGGGGAAAAAAAGTCCTTTTAAGGAAAAAGGCTCTATAAAGAAGAAATAAAATAATGATCCTTTAAGAACCAGAAGGGAGATAAAGGATCCGTTGCACCCCCTCAGAAAAGATTATACAAATCAACCTTTTTTTTTACTGGGAAGGAGAGAGGGAGAATTTCAAGGGAGCTGGTAGTGTGACTTCTGAGAAAGGAAGAGTCCTCCTGTCATGCAAGGGCAAGCACTTTTTCTTTCATACAGGCCCCTTGATGCTTTTCCAAATTTCCTTCCTGATGTCTCTTGTGTGGGCAGTAGATTAAAATTTATTGAGGTTTCCTTCATTTTCCCCTGTGTTCATGGCTCAGTATAATACATTCTTCCTCTTCAGCCTTTAAATCCACTTCTGTTTCTCTTCAGGAAAACCTCTGATACTTTCAGAGAATCTCTGGTGGATTTTCCCTGCTTGGCTGTTTTTCTTGAAAAGAATGCCTCTTGCATTAGTAGCTCTCTCCCCAAGCTCCAGTGAGTAAACTTAAGATGGCAGTTTATGTCCAGATAATTTTGCAAAAGGGTCTTATTTACATGAACTTCTTCCTCAACAGCAGGACTATAAAGTATTGCAGAAAGGGGGGAATATTTCAGTAATGGAGATGGGATGCATGATTTATTGTTGTTTCATGTTTTTATTCTACTAAGAACATTGGATATTTCCTGTAACAGGACTCTGCAAGACTTGCCTGCAAGTGTAATGCTTGGGCATAGTGTATTACCAGACACCAAAACAGTGAGCGTGTCCTTGTGCACTAGCAGCCCTGAGGGCAGCAGCTTGCGGTGGTCCTGAACTGTAATATGGAGAGTGGATGCAGAAGGAGCAGAATTACTGGGAAGTTTAGATTGGACATAAGGAAAAAATCCTTCATAGAAAGGGTTATCAAGCAGTGGCACAGGCTGCCAGGGAGGTGGTTGAGTCACCATCCCTGAGGGTGTTTAAAAGTTGGGTAGATGAGGTGCTTGGGGACATGATTTAGTAGTAGACAGGTATGGCTGGAACTGATGATCTCTAAAGTCTTTTCCAACTTAATGATTCTACCATTCTATGACTATGATCCTTTGATTCAATGAATGATGGCTGGAACTGCAGTGAGAAGCCTGGGTGGAAACTGGTGTGGCAAGGAGAAAGGATGTGGATGGACCATGTGGAGTGAAATGGAGAACAAAAGGAAAGCACAGTAACATTATAATGAGTCAGGCTGTGGCAGGCAATGCGAAGGGCAGACACTTGTGCATTCATTCACTGCTCACCTTCCCACACTGGGCAGAAGCACATACTGGGGTTTCCAATCATATTTCCTTATTCTTTCCACACGTAAAGACTCTTAGCCAGGTATCTTCCCCCCTGTCCATGCTGATCCACATCAAAGATGACAATCAGCTGTTAATATCAATTACTGCAGTAGTCTGAATTTGTTGAAAGAAATTTGGTATACCTACAGGATTCAGCCTGGCTTGAGCTGTATGTTTGGCAACACATAATAAAGCTTCTGGGTTTTTTTTGGTTGTGCTCTTTGCCTGCATACTGCAGTAAGAAAAACTTTCACATATCCCATTCCTTCATTTGCACATTTCAAATTAATCTCTTGGCCATTTTTACAAGCTGAATCTAGTCTGTTTATTTAGCTGGATAAATGTCTGTTATAAAATCTCATTAGCCCAACAATTACCTTTGACACCTAGGATGAATAAAGCCTCTTTGCCATGTAAATTAGGAAATCACACCAAGACCTTTCCAGTTCTGAGAGGGCGCATTTTTGAAAGACGTTCAAAATGCAGAACATCAGTTAAAGTCAATATTTCTGCAGTGAGAAGAATTCACATTCAACAGCCTGGATACCACTAGCCATAGGACTGTATTATAATTCCTCATGATAAAGCTGTCCCTATGCATTGTATCAAGACCAGAAACCCAGTGGTGACAATAATGATTCCACTAGATGATCCTATCAACTCTCCCTATATGTCACTTATTTGGAAAACAGCAAAAAGAACAGCAAGAATATGGACTGATCTTCAGAGGATGGGAAAAAGCCAGGTAAGTCGATTCTTTGCAGCACTCCTGTCAGAATGCCTTTTATTATCAATCCCTATTATTAACCAGTATTAAGCACTACTGTTTAAGAAAACTATTTGCAGTGCCAAAAATATAAATCTGAGTCTCAATTCCCTCTTCCACTTCTCCTGTATTCTCTCTGATGTGGTGAAAAGACTCTCTGTTTAGTGAGCATGCAGGAAGCTCAAGATTTCAAAGGAGTCTGAGTCCAATTTATAGCCAGCACTGTTTGGGTGTCTGTGACACTTTGCTCTTCGGAAAATTTAGCTGGAATCTTTCTAAAGTGACAGACATTGACATCTTCAGTGTTTGGTATCCCAGTCTCTCAGGGTCATTTCCAAATATTATCTGAATGGAGTATTGCTTGGAAGTGGGAGCTTTTTTAATGGGCTGTGTTTGTTCAGACAACCTGTGTAAGCTAACATAAAAGTGCTTGTGTATAGAAGAAAAAGAGCTTTGCATGAAGTTTTCTATTCATGTAGCTGTCTTGTGCCATTCTTTCATAATAAAGGGAGATGTTTAGTTTTTCCTACACAGTAGAAAAATAATTAGATTTCAAACAGATATGCCAGGGCCTTTTCTATCCAGATGTACTTCCTTTATTGTACAGCATCTCCTCTAATTCTGTAGGGGTGTTCTAGCCAAGCATGTGACCAGCAGCCTCACTAAAGTGTACAGGTATAGTATGTCCAGAGTGAAAACTATGAGTGGTAAAAAGAACACATTGTAATTAACTGCATGGATCTCAATCTGGCTACATGATTTTTAATATTTAATTACATTTAACCACTCCAGTAAAGATGAGCAGAAAGCAGAAGTAGAGAGAAGCAAAAAATTGGTGTGATTAATATTCATACCATAGCAAATTCACTCTTCCCATCTGTCAGATATCGTTGTATGTTCCATACCTGTCTGTCCACAAATCAGCAGCAGACTGACAATTTATTAAAAAACTAATAATAATTGTTTATTCAGAGAAATTCACCTCTCTTCATGTTTTAGCTTGTTGCCTGTTGGCTTGATTTTATGAATGCAATTATTTGTCCATAATTCTTTCCTGACTTTTTTTTGTGGAAATGTATTTTCAGCCTTGGCCAGAACATATTTGTGTGAGATTGCCCTAATAAGTGTGGTAGATCTTGACTGTTAAGTTCACCTCTAATTTCTGCTGAAAGCAGTGGGATTTAGAACAATGAGCTTTAAAGATGGTTCTCCTGCTAGGCCTGGATTACTTGCTTACTCCATACAAACAATATGGCTTTTGCTAGAGTAATTTCTTTGAATACTACACAAATCGTTTTTCATTAAACAAATGTGTTCTGAGCCTAGAAGCCCTTTATTGTGAACAGTTATGCTGTTGTCCCTTGACCCGAGCAGTTAGCATCTGGGGCTTGGCCAGATTGTTTCCATTATGACGAGAAATTGTGGACAGGGATCAGATGGGGTTTTTGGTGCTGTCCTGCTTATTTACAATGAATATCCACAAAGTTATGCTTCTCTGAACCTGGCAGAAACAACTAAAGGCAGTTTTTGAACACAGTTTAAAAATCAAATACTTCAAGTCCCTTTGACTTTGCCCCCCATTCAGGGTCACCCACATGAGTGCATTTCATTTGTTCACAGGTGGCTGTTGTCTTGCTCCTCTCTCATCAAGACATGTGTCCTTGCAAACATTGTCTTGCAGCCTTTGGGGTCAAAATCTCAGCCCACATGTATCAGACATGCTGAGGTTCACTCTTGCTTGTCTTGGCTATCAGCTACTGTGGCCACCAGGTACCTTATTCCTTAAAGGAACATAATTTCCTCCTCTGTAGGTCAACTAACAGTATTTACGTAACGCTGTGGTAACTGGCAGCTGCTGATACCTTTCGAAGATGTAGTATAGATTCACTATCACTCACACAGGCTATTAAATGCATATAAATTGATGACAAAAGAAAATAAAAGCTGTGAATCAAGAGTGATGCTTTTTGTATGTGTTAGAATTTGCAGGTAAAGGTGATTGAAACTATTTTTAGATGAAAAATGCTGCTTATACAATATCAAAATTTAATGCTTTTGAAAAAAAGTCTCTTTTAGAAAACAACTCTTTTCCTGGCTAGAGTCTAGTAGAGTTTTTTTAGTTTGAATTGATTCAACCCAGGTAAAGTGCTTTATTTTGTTTAGTTTCCTCAGAAGATTTAACTTGCTCTATTTATCAAATTATACAGTGTTTCTACTTTGTGCATGGGTCCATAAGATAACATTCTGAGACGCTATCATCTCTGATGATCTAGAAGTCTCCAAAGGATGGTTTCCTTCTGTCACAAGATAGAATGGATATATTTCCAAGTATGAATGGATTTATTTCCAAATACTCTCTGTGTTTCAAAGTAGAAGTCATCTGGCTCTGGTGCATCGTAAAAGATGATAAAAGCAATCAAACTTGTGAAAGGGAACATGGGCATCACTCTTCTGAGAATTAATGCCTTTGTAATGAGGTGTTGTAATGAAAAAGCCCTATATGTGTACCAAAATAATTCTAAACAAAGCATGTGAGACCATATCAGTAACCAACAGTGGAACTGTTCAATTGAACTTCACTCCAAATACCTTATTTTGGATGACAATGTCAAAATTTTTTGTATAAAAATGTTCTTAATTCAAGTTTTTTGTCAGCATGCAGCACACAAAAATGCTGGCATGCCCATTTTTCCATCAAGATGAATTCCAAAGTTTGTTCACCTCTGATTATAGCCCCTTAAATGCAGATATAGGACTTCGTCTATATTTTAGCTTATTTTTATATTAAGTGTTGACACAAAGTGCCAGTAAAACAAAGATTTTGGATGAGTCCTTAAGTTGTTTCCTCACTTTTTTTCTTAGCCTGTGAGCTGTCAAATTGGAAACTGTCTTTCAGGAAGCTGGTATGAGCACTAGTTTCTCTTTAAGATTTCTGGGTGTTAACAAATATATAACTTACATTATTATGCATTCTGTCTCTCTTTTTCATGAAAGTGGAGGAATCACTATTGTGGCTTTCAATGTCTTTCACTTTTGAACTCTGAAGATATTTTTTTCTGTGGATGTGTAGACTTCTGTATATCATATTCTAGCCTACTGACAAAAGCCTTTTATTTCTTAGTTACCCTCTGCAGACCCCTTAGAAGTTTTCCATGGCTAGCAGACTGAAAAACCATGGATCTGCTGTCATACCTACATCCATTGGACGGTCCTTTTCTTATTTCCTACTGCATGTACATTCTTTTACTTATAGTACATATTCTTGAGAAATACAAAGTTCATCTCTGGCCAAGGGATTAGAAAAGAAAAATCTTTGCCATGATTACCCTGTTCAGCTTTGAGTCTTGAGAGATTTCCTGCTAAAGACTACTGAGGTCTTGTGCTAGATAGAAAAGAAAAAAAAAGAAGAGAAATGTTCCTTTTTTTTTTAATCAAAAGATAAAGCAAACTTTAAGCAGTCAAACGTCAAAGTTGCTAAGGTAGTCTGAGCACGAGGAGACTAGATATTGCTCAGAACCAGCAGGCTCATTTTTCAGTTCTCCTTTATGTTATTGTCTTCAGTCCAAACACTCTTCAGCACCACAATTGTTTTCAACATAGCTACAAAGTCTTTTATGCTTTCATTAATATTAACAGAGATCCTTGAGCTCTTAAACCCTGTGTCATATTGTGAGGACTCTGCCTAGACACTCGCCTGAATCAAGACCACACTGAAGAGGTATTGACCTGTCCTTTGTGTCCATGTCAGGTATCTCAACAATAGAACTTCAAAGTGCTGCTAAGACCTCTCATGGTGTGCATGGTGCTATTTATTGTAGAAATAATCAGAAATCAGACAAGAGAGATTAAAAATATATAGTTAGGAATGGTACGTTAGTGTATTTGTTGTAAAAAGTTATGAGCTATGACTGTACCCTCGTGTCTCCTTTGCTTTGATTTTTTACTGTGCGAACAGCAAAAGACCCAAAAGACCACAAATAACTTGCCTTTTGTGCACCTGTTTTATGGCAAATCCTTTGAAATGGTACAGTATATGATGTACAGGCTATTATTGTGAAGTTGTAAGGACTTCTCTTATCTCCTTTGGGTCTCTCCTCACAGCAGGTTCCTGCCATACTGTCTGACAAGGAAGGCACTTGAAACAAACACTACATACCTGTTCCACCTATTTTAGTATTGCAGAAGGTATAGTCCTAGCTGCAATTCCTGGCTCTGCCTGAACCCTCTGTATCCCTCATTCAGTCTATTGATGTACACCATAGCATAGGCTTATTGATGATCTCAATGCGCTTTCTTTCCAAACAGAAGAAAGTTGTTAACTCTGAACTGGCTTTCTAAATAACAGCAAGAAGCTTCAAAACAGTGGGCACCACTCATTGCAGCCATTGGGGGCAGCCAAACTGGCCCAAAGAGGACTTCAGAAAGCTACACAGCTCCCTAAGTGCAGAGTATCTCAGAAGGCACTGCATGAACTCTGCTGATTAATTACCTTGTCCAGGCTTAGAGGGGCAACTTGAGGCAAGATGGTATTTAGAGTGCTTTAACGAGCAGAAGGAATCATGGTTCATGCACACTGTAAAGTCCTTGATATAGCTTTTTGAATAAGGGATGTTGCATGGAATAGTCCTTGGACCCAACGGGCAGTGGTTACGAGGCAAATTCTGATCAAGCAGAGTACAGGCTCTGTTTTTGCATTGGCTCAGGAATCTTCAGTTTTGCAAAAATGGAAATATGAAAAATTGAATGGGAAGAAATCCAGTTCTGAAGCTCTCAGAAGGGAATTGCAAAAGAACTGATCTGTTTTTAAAAGATTTAAATCCCCTGAAGCTTCTGATTAATTTATTGAAAAAATGTTCATAAAAGATGAAACCAAACCCAAATCTGTTGCTTTGGTAAAGAACATATTCAGGATGAAAAGCCCAGGGCTCTGCCCTGCCAGCACAGAGAGAATGTTTCAGCTGTCATCCAAATGGGCACCTGTCACTCCCATCACAGCAGGAACAGTGTGATTTCTGGCCTAATTTCTAGAACATCAATGATACTGAATGGAGATCAGGGTGCTCAGAAGTTATGCAAACCAGTACCCAAAACTACAAACACTTCTCTTTTTTTTTTCTCTGCCCCTATGAAAGCCTCAAGGAATGTGAAGTCATCCTTAAGTGTATTTCTGTTCCCCAGGCTTTTTTTTCCGCAGCGATGGGCTGATCCTCACATAGTTTCGTGATGGCCTGACCCACTTTGAATAAAGTTATATGCTGATCAGTGAAAAACAGACTAGTCTTTCCTGTCTTTTGGATTATTATTCAAAAGGAAAGGAGACTCAGAGCAGCATGCCACATTCACTGTTGCATGACAACTTTTTTGAGTAGATAAGCTGTAGTAAAGCAGGCACATGGAGAAACAGGAGTATGCCTTATGGTACAAAAACTTTCTCCAGACATCCAGATTAGTACCATCCAGAACACCATTATGGCAAAAGCCTCAACACAAGTTCTATGCATGAAAATTAAGTTTGATTTTTTTAATTATAATTGTGGTTTAGCTGAGTGTCAGGGCTGAGCAAACCCAATGCACTTAAGACATTAATTCCTTGGCTGGTCCATACAGCTCATTCTGGCTTGTCACCTGCAGGAATGAGACAATGGACTGATTGGAGATAATCGGCAATTTGAGGGAAGCACTTCAAACTTGGGTGATTGACTGAAACTTTACAATGAGGTATGTGGTTGACCCAGGAGCTCTCTTCTAGACATTCTCCAGCTCAGGTCCTGCTGTGTCTAGTCCGCTTTGTATACTTAAAGGTGCTGATTAACATCCTGTGTGGAGTGTCTCCAAAAGACTCCTCTGCTTTAGAACTGATAAAACTTTACATAGATATTTATAAGTAGGGAATAGAAACTGTTCCTCCAGAAATTGTCACATGTCTTTAGCATGTAGTTAACAAGGGTTATGTATGTGCTGGGTTGGTCACATAGGACTGTGGCCAGCTGGGTTATAAGAATTGATTAGAATAGAGCTTTGGGATTTCTTTCTCAGTCCAAATGGAGATACTGCTGCAGATATCAACACTGGAGACCACCTTTCCTTTCCTTTTTTTTTTCTCTGTCCTGAGTGTCTATGTGACACCTTGCCCCCTGCACTGTGGCACATGGAGGGGGAGGGAATGCAGCATGAGCCTGCAAGCAAAGAGAAGCAGACCTCTGACTGCCAGCACAGTCTGTGGGATCTCCTTTTATAACCAGTCTGCTCAGGGGGCATTTACCTCATGGGCACCTGTTCTACTTAGTCACTTCTTTCTCCTCTTAGTTTATGTGCATGGACTGGTCCAAGTCTGAGGACCTAAAACTTCACCAGGTAAATTGTTGAGACAAAGCAATTTCTGTGCTGGGAAACCAGTAACAGAAAATCAGTTTGCTTCAGGACTGAGTTTAGGGCTTGAGGCAGCAGTGAAGTGCATGGAGGTGACAGCCTGTTGGACACACCTTTCCTCCTCTGCCCATGTCACCATAGTGCCGTAATTGATATCAGGCTGCGCTACTGGAAGGAGCTCGGGCTTCTTCTCCTGGTAGTCAGTAAATTCACCCTGGGCATTTAAATAACAGAGCTAGAGGAAAATGGTTTTTACTTTCCATATAAAATAGAGATGAA
Organism: Clamator glandarius; assembly: GCA_033459285.1. Lineage (NCBI taxonomy): Eukaryota > Metazoa > Chordata > Aves > Cuculiformes > Cuculidae > Clamator > Clamator glandarius. Next base: position 294,217 of record JAUNZM010000088.1, read on the forward strand.
ATATTTGTGGGAAACTGGAGGCATCTCATATTAAGTATAACTGAATACTAAGAACCTGAATACACGGATGATTTGGAAGTTTCTTATTGGGGAAGGCAGATGCATTTCACAAAATTTTTCATTCAATCAAACCCCTAGTTTCCTACCAAAAAGAATATATTTAATGGAGATATTTTTACTGTCCCTTGTAAGTATACATTTGAGTTTTTAATGTTACTTGAGCAAATGAAATAATACCAGAAAAGGGTAAGTTTTTTATCCTTCATATTCACACTGTCTCAAATTCCAGTTCCATTTAATCAAAGGTCCTTCTACCTTTCTTATTACACTGTTGTTGAAAGGAACAACTGTATCAAGAAATCACATCATATGATTAGCAATACTGCTGTGAACAATAAGACACAGGTTCAGGTAACCACTGTCTTCAGTTACAGTGTTGTTCTGCACTAAAAATCTCTTTCTAATGACCTAGCCAAGCCTGCTGCTTGCACTCTTGAGTCTTGCTGTCCTGTATCATTATTTGTGCATACTTATAATCCTATTTTGGGATTTAAAACCTATCTTCTCTGTCAAATCTGTAAAGATCAAAGTAAAATTTAAGTAGAAGCATTTTCTTCCAGTCCTTAATTTAGTTTAAATGCAAAGTGAGTAGGCCTCCATAAATTTTTGGGTTTTGGTTTTTTTTTTTCCCCTGGAAGTTATTTAATATAGTTTTAAAAACAATATTGATAATTTATCAGTTCCTTCTGTATTTGGTGCAGGTGATTTTGTGTTACATTTATGTCACTATAGTTGTGACTATGCACCATCTATGCACCATCTATGCATCATTGCAGGGGCTATGCAGCCATGTGTACTGGTTGAACCAATACATGTGATGGACCTGCAGATCACCAGATCCAGTGTAAAGGCTTCCTTCTGATTCCTTTTACTTTAAAGTGAAAGTAGACCTCCTGCACACAATGTAAATAAAAGGAGAACATCAACTCTGTCTGGAAGGTTCAGCCCTTCAAGGATTTCCCTTACAAGGACTTTCTCTGTCAAACGCTCCCATAAGCAAATTTCCTGACATTCAGAGATCTTTAGAGAAACAGTTATTTAGTTGCTGCTTTTATGGAACTCAGTTAAAAATAATACTAGAAGCATAGTTTTGTGACAATGGTAATATGTCCTGTATTTGCAAATCTTGTGGAAGATTTCTGCCTTAACTAAGCTAGCATTCTTTCCTGATAGCAGAAAACCCCAGCAACAATGACAGTAAGTAAAAAACTAGATTGCTCCAATCTAGTTTCACATGCTAAAGGAACCTTATTAATACTGAGATAACCCTTTCTGTGTAGGTTATGGCTTTAGTAAATGAAGAATATCAGCAAGGGTTACCAGGACCAGACCAAATATTTCTATCAGTCAAACCAAATGGATGCATTTGGGCCAGTCCCACAAGCTCTGATACAACATAGCCTTTAAACATGTGCGAATACTTAAGTTACAGCATATTTTTGCAATTTTCATTGTGCATACAGTAGAATAATTGAAAAATTATTCACAAATAAAGCATGAGCTTTGCCAAATTTAAGCTGGAAATACATAAGCAAGCTACTGGATTTTTTTTTGGGTCATGTTACTCACATTCATTACCTTCAAAGGCATACTTTTAGGCTTCTGCATGTCTGCTGCATACTTTGGAAAATAAGGATGGTTAAGAAAGGCTCCCTTTTTGTGTTTACATTTGACCTGCATTTTGCTGTTTAGAAGAAATAGACTTGTGGAAGCTGTGATACCAGCCTGAGTGAACATAAATGCATAGAGCCAAAGAATAACGCAGAGGAGCTAGGTACAACTAACCTTCTTGTTCCCTTTTCTTTCTGATAAATACTATCTCAGCTTTTCTCAGCTCTAAATTGTACTGTTAATTTTACATCTAAAGTTGTCATATTTTTAAGGTGCCAAGAGCTATGTAGGCTGAAATCACTCTTCCTCTTCTGGCTATTGTTGAAATAAGTGATGGTGGCTACCAGGCATCATGCTGAAGTGGGGGTACCAGCATGTCTGACTGTGACCTGAGCATGCCCACCAGATCAGATCTCTCAGGTTACACAAAAATACACTGGTTTTGAATCCCTGAAAGCCCTAAGTAAAAGACATGCTTGAACCTGAGTTGAGATGTAGGAGTCCAAGACATGCAACATCACAGCTTGAACAGATTGTAGGCAGGCAAAGCAGGGTTGGGGAGCTGCTCGGCTGAAATAACGTGTCGACAACCTGAATATTTCTTTGGTTCTTGTTCCACATGCCCAGAAATAGGGAATTCTCAATATATTTGCAAGAGGGAGGGATCAAGCCTTGTGTCTGGTCTCCTTTGGCAATACTTCCTGGCCAGCCCATGGTTACTGACAAACGTCAGTGATAACAGCTCTTGTTACTGATATACAGGAAATGTCTTGTATGTTCAGGATGTCATAGGTGTGCACATCCTTTATGCTTTATACTTAAACATATCAGAATTAAAGATTTCTCCATAAAAATTCACTTAAAAGAATCCCTAAGATTAGAAGTGAAAATGACCAAGCAGAGTTTTTAACAGTCATTCATTCATGTAGTTTGTGCAGAGAGTAAGTACTTATTTGATCTCAACACTGCCACTGTGACAAAGGCTAATTTTTATAGTCTTATTTTATAATGTGCAGTATATAGTGCAATGACGATATACTCTTTATCAAGGGTAAGGAATCAGTAGGAAAGGAGAAAGTTACCTGTAGGACCAGGCATCCTGACATCCACATAAGAGCACTTGTCACTTGCCTATGATCTGGACTTTGCCTCTATCAGGTAATTTAAGAATGAGATCTTCAAGCATCTTTGAAACATTAGTTGTAATTAGAGCTATGCCTCCCAGTTCTTTTTGTCCACTTAGAAAACCTAAGACATTTAATTTTTATTGATGTTGCAGTATCTGCAGTTATAGACCAGGAACAAATGTGTAAAAGCCACCCAAATCAAATCACAAAAAAATCCCTAAAAATCCCAACCCAAACCAAACAAAAAAGAACAATTTCTGCTTCCAGCAGCAGCAGGGAGCTAATACCCTCAGTGTGTATTTGTCCTGGCTAGCTTTAAATAGTCAAAAGAGTGAGGGCTTCCAGATCTTTTAAAACTATTTCACAATATTTGCTGATTTTTAATGAGACTGAATTAGCATCTTCTTTATTTTCTAGGGGCTGCATCTTAGCATCAGGGTTCTTGAGGAGTAGGTGAGAATGAAATCACATAGCTGTGCATGGAAAGAAGAGCAGCCTTTGGAACTGTGCATGCCTGGCTGGAGTTCACAGAGTGTAAGCAAATTTTTGCGCCCACAGAGCAGTTCATTTCTTGGCATATGAATCAGAATAAAGCTCCAAAGCTACAGTAACCCACAGCCTGCTTTGACTCAGTGACCACAGAACCTAATTTGTGCTGGATGAAGCCCTAAAGAGATTAACTGACTCATAACATATGCTACTTTACCTTCTACAAATGAACTTCAGATATAGTGCCATGTTTCTGATCCCTCTCTAAATTTTGCAAATACTCTACCAGTTAGTCACAGATATGGGGGAATCTGAAGGAGAAAAATATGCACCCCCTCTAGTTTATCATTCATATTTTTTTTCAAGAACTTCAAAAGACTATGTGCTTTTTCTGCCAGGAATGTGACATTTCACATTAAGGAATGTATAAAAAATGCATACATTCATTCTAGAGAGTCTCTGGGAAACAGCAGTGCAGGTGTGTTACCCACAGCACAGTTATGTAGGAAAGGGAGGTAAATCCAGTGTTGAGTTTAACAAGGTACAGGCCATACAGGGCTATAAAAGTCACTGAATCTCTTTAGTCTCCCTAGGACCATAACGAGCTGGAGGAGGTCAGCATCTTAAAAGAAAGACCACCAGGACCAGCAGCGTCAGACAGCAGTGTCAAGGTGTTTCTAAAACAGCCCAATGAATGTCTGAGCTGTAAAGCAGATAGATACAAACTGGTTCAGCTGTTCCTGACTCCATACAGTGGAGCTGAACAGGATGAATTATTCTTCCCAAGTAGCCCATCTACCCCCCAAGGATATTACACTGCGGAGAAGATGCTTGTATCCACCCAGATCTCATTCCAACATGAGATCTCAATGTCATTCCAGGGAAATGCAGTATGAATAGCACACAAGACAATGAGGTTCAGTTAGTTTCTGTGTTGTGAAACTCTGCCTTCCCAAAGGATTCAGAGAAAGACAACCAGAATGGTCACAGGTACAGATCATCTTCCACAAAAGCAAAACCTGAAAGATTTTTATTAATAGCGATTGCAAACACAGTTAACTTGATTAAATTCAGGGCATTACTTCCTATCAAAACAAAAACAAATAACAGCACAACCAACCATTATAAATGAGCTAATAAATACTAAATCAGATGAATGATGTTACCGATTAACAACTTCATATATTTAGCCCACTTTACTGTTGTAACTTATAGCCAAATATATCTACAGACTTCTGGAGCAGCATCCATATGTGGCTTAAATAGGAACACTGGTGTATTAAATGGCATACATGTGTATTATATTTGGCTCTTATAAGGTAATACAGACCTCATACACTAAAATCTTTATTGGAAACTTAATGGATTTAAACGTACTGGCTAGGATCCTTTCTGGTGTTCTTTTTTCCTGAGATTTTCCAAAGGTCCTTAAAAACTGGGCATCCAAATCCAAGTGAGAACTCAAAATCTACCTCTTCTAGTGTATTTTGAAAAGCATAATCTCACACTGCTATTCTCTGCAGATATATGTCAAGAAACTGAATTATTGCAGTTTATCTTCTAGGCACATGCTCCGAAGAGCAAAGTGTATCAGCTGCCTTGATGCAATTGCATTCACTTTGCAGTTGTGATCATGGTCAGTGGCTGTGGGCAAGCTGATGAGCAGGAACTCCTGCTGCAGTAGATCAAATGCCAACCATTGTGCAAAGACAGTCTGAAGTCCAGTTTAGTGAACTTCCCACTATTGTTGGATTCAATGGGGAATATTTGGCATCATACCCTATCGATGTGCCTTCAAGTTGATCCAAACTCACAGTTAATGTTCTTTCATAGATTAAAGTTCTTCTTCAGGTCAAAGAGACAACCAGCCTGCTCAGGCTGCACATTTTTATGCTTAGAAAACTGCTTGGGTTTTGTGTCTGGAATTTTCTTCACTTATACATTCCTTGATCTTCTAAAATGCATAGTGCACTGGACAGATCATATCCTCATTTTAGCTGATTAATTGGAGATCTTCTTCCTCTTCCTTTTCTTTCCAGACCTCTAACAATGAATATAGATCTTAGACACACAAGAAAAGCAAAGATCAGAAGGTGTCAAACTGGTAAGAAGTGAAAACCAGAGTTATTTCTGCAAGTGAAACAAGCTCGGAAGTGAAACAAGCTCAGAAGTTTCACCACCTGAGCATCGACTCTGTGCTCTCCAGCCTGTTAAATGCACATATTAAGTTTAGGCCCAGGAGAAAATGTCAATTCAGCAAAGACCATAAAATTGACATAGGCCCATTGGACTCAGTGGAACTATGCAGCCAAGGTTGCTTATTTAGCTCAAGGGGACTGATAGGATTTTAATCTTGGAGATTTGAATGTTACAACCTCTCTGGAAAAAAACTAGGGAAAAGAAAATAAAGGGGGGGGAGGGAAAGAAAAGAAAGAAAATAAGAAATAAAGAAAGGAAAAAAAATAAAGAAATGCAGAACGGGATAGAGATAGTAAATATCATTGGCAGCAAGCACACTAGAAGCAGCTGTCTCTGGCAGACACCTTTCATTCAGATCAAACAGAGCGCTGTGGATGTTTGGAAATAACCCACATTTACTATATATTTAAGTACAAGCTTTCCATTTGTTTGAAGGCAATGAGGGATTTATGCTTAACAAGAACTTTTCTCACCCAGGTTTTGTTCAGAAAACACCATTTTCCTGTGGCAGTTGTGTGTGAGTGCCAGGGTACCACATGGAGCACAGGCAATCCACAGCAGGAGGAGGGCTCATGATTTCACAGCTTTTGGTCACACAGTCGTGGAGGTAAATGGAGCTGTTTTCAGAATGTGCCTTTCTCCAGGAATCTAAATACTCTCATTAGCTGGGGGAAATGGTGACGATGACCTTGTGGGTTGGATGTGGCACTTGTTAAACCCTGACATCTGACAGCCATTACCACTTTTAACTCCTCAGGACTCCTGTAAGCAGTGTTACCTGTGAGGGACTCACCATCTGCTGTGTATTCACAGGGATGACAGTCGGTCTGGGGAGTCAGAGTCCATCCTATATCATCTGCAGAGATCTTTTGTCATTCTTAATAAGCACACTGAAAGGTTGTAAATTTTACCTTACCAGTTCTGTCACATTTGGTCCCTATTTGATTTATTTAATTTTCAGTTCTTGCCTGTGTAAATGCTTCCTTTTTTTTTTTCCACAAGTACACTCTAGCATTTTAATTTACTGTTTAAGGCCTTAAATGATAAGTGCTGCTGTCTGCTTTCAGGACTATCTATGGATTCTTGTCACATCACAGCTTTTAAGATCAATTGCAAGGAGAATATAAGTTGATAGAATGTAATTACCTGTGCTGGAGGCTTGCCCAGACTGCCAGCACCTGCATTCCCTGTAAAAAAATCTACCTTGGTGTGGACAGTGCTCTCTGCTAGAGCTCTTGTGGCAGGTCTTAAACCTTCCTCAGGGCTCCACTTTGAAAGCTAGGCTGCTCCAAGGATGTTTAGTGTCAAGTTGGATGGACTCTGAGCAACCTGATCTAGTTAAAGATTTCCTTGCTTATTATAGGAGGAATAGACTAAGAAGGAGGCTGTGTGCGCCTTGCAGAACTGTTCTGCACCACAGATGCAGTTTTCTGTGGGATCTCACAGTGAGACCAGGAGAAAATTGCAAATCCGTCTGATGGTAAGTGGGGAAAAGGGCCTGATGATCTTTTCACATTAGGAAAAACAAAGTGCAATTAAAGATTGTACTGAAGTAGTGGAAGGGGTTTGCTTTGCAAAACAGATCACTTCACTGATCCGTATTAGACTGTTTATCCACCAAAGGGTACAGGGAAAAGGCAACCAGGCACAGGGAAAAGCAAACAGCTTCTCTGCAGGTTTTGCCTTATGGGGAAAACTCATTGTGGTCTTATACCCTGAGATACAATAATATGGAACCGCACTGTCAGTCTCCTAAAGATCATCTCAAAATAATATGAGACAGATTTTAAGAAAAGGGCTAAAAACATTCCCTCAGCAAAAATTACTCTTGTTTTTCAATTGTGCAATGGAAATACTGCTTCCCCAAATGATTACACACACAAGAAAACTGTGTTCCTTTTAAAAAACACAACTGTGTTTCTTATTCAAAGAAATATATGCATATGGGTCTGCTATTTATGTGTGTAGGCACCATGACAAATCCCCATGATAAATCCCCAGATGAAAGTAACAGTTCAGAATTTGCTAAAACACTGTGATATTATGGAACACTTTCAAAAGTGTGGATTTGTTTTCCACCTTTTTCCCCAATAATAAATATTAGACTCAGCAGTAAGGGTTTATAACAGAGCCACAGTAGTACTGTAAAGTGTAGGATTTACAAGCCAGATCTGTAGAACATGAATTTTCCAGCAAGGGCTGTAATTATATAAAATGCTACATGAATCCAACAATGCGGAGAAATCTATTTTTAGGACAAAAGTTTTCCAGTTATCAAGGTTTCTGTCTTTGGCTGGGAATTGGAAACCCTGCAGGACTGTGGTGCTTAACAACTTATTGGAACTGGCACATGCCTTTTGCTAACTAGACACAAATTGCTTTCAAACCCTGGAAAGGCCTCCTTCTGTTACCTGAATTGGTCAGCTCTAGGGTGTCTCTGGTGCCAGCACGGGTCTTAGCACAACAGATAGTGCAGACAACGGTGAGTAAAAAGATTAAAATTTGTGGAGGGAAGCAGGGATTCATAGGAGGAAAGGACACAACTGAAGTATTTTCATACCCTAATGGTTCTGAAGTGCTATCAAGTCTACCCCAAGTTTTCACAATACCTAAATAGCTGCAGGGTGTCTCCCCCAAGCAGATAGTTATGTAGCCAAAAAGCAGATCATACTTTTAGGTCAGCTCCAAGGAAATGCCAAGTCTTAATTCTTTTCGAGAAAATCACGGTGGGTGAAACCATGCCCCTGAGCACCTCATCCACTCATATTTTAAACGCCTCCAGGGAAGGTGACTCAACCACCTCCCTGGGCAGCCTGTTCCAGTGCCCAATGACCCTTCCGGTGAAAAATTTCTTTCTGATGTCCAGCCTGAACCTCCCCTGGTGGAGCTTGAGGCCATTTCCTCTTGTCCTCTCCCCTGTCACTTGGGAGAAGTGGCCTGCTCCCTCCTTTCTCAGGTAGTTGTAGAGAGCAATAATGTCTTCCCTTAGTCTTCTATTCTCCAGGCTAAACAACCCCAGCTCTCTCAGTCGCTCCTCATAAGGCCTGTTCTCCAGCCCCTTCACCAGCTTTGTTGCTCTTCTCTGGACTCGCTCCAGAGCCACAACATCCCTCTTGTGGTGAGGGGCCCAGAACTGAACACAGGATTCGAGGAGTGGTCTCACCAGTGCTGAGTACAGAGGGAGAATAACCTCCCTGAACCTGCAGGTCAAGCCATTTCTGATACAAGCCAAGATGCCCTTGGCCTTCTTGGCCACCTGGGCACACTGCTGGCTCATGTTCAGTTGGCTGTCAACCAACACCCCCAGGTCTTTCTCCTCCAGGCAGCTTTCTAGACAGACTTCTCCTAGTTTGTACCTCTGCTTAGGGTTGTTGTGCCCCAAGTGCAGGACCCGGCATTTGGCCATGTTAAACCTCATCCCACTGGACTCTGCCCAGCAGTCCAGCCTGTTCAGATCCCTTTGCAGAGCCTCCCGACCCTCCAGCAGATCCACTCTTCTACCCAGCTTAGTGTCATCCGCAAACTTACTCAAAGTGCGATTGATCCCCTCATCCAGGTCACTGATAAAGACATTGAACAGGACTAGACCCAGCACTATCTCAATAAAAACACCCATCACCACTATAATCACTATCGTCAATAGTTAGGCATAGTTGTGGTGGAACTGCATCTTTTTTTAGCCCAATTTAGGTATCTGAAACAGTTTCTTCAGATCACCACTCCATAGCACCTATTATTTTGGTTCCTGCATGGGCTTCCCCAGGTTGTGCTCAAGCCAGATGTCTAGAAAGCCAAAGAGTGTGGTGGTCATGCTCAATATTGTATAAAAAAAGAAAAAATACTCTAAATCTTAACAAAAGGTAGATGTAAGCCATCAGTTTAAGATAAGATGCTTTCAGGACTTTCTCTTTGTTTCCTCATACCAGGGGGCTCAGGATTGTCCTATCTCACAGAAAAGTAATGGAAATAAATGCATTAAAGAGTGAGATGTAGGTAAAGTAGTACAATAAATAAGACTTCATACTCACATACATGAATGCATATATACTTATAGTTTCAGACACACATAAAATAATAACTCCAAAATTCTTATTCTTAAAAATGACTCCTTGCTTTTTTTTTCTGTATCAATTTCACAGTTTTCTGAAGCCTAGTTTATGAGATTTAGGAGTGACTGCTCTATGGTTTGAAACAGTTTCTAGGTGTCTTATGCTGGTTCTTTACACTAGACAAACCTGTAGTAAAAACTCACACTGAATTTCAAAGCATATTAAAATCTGCCTTTGTGTTCTTTTTTATAGATTTAATCTACCATTGGCCATTTGCACATTTGTGATGCTAAAAATGACTATTTGGTGCTTTCCCCTTAGAAGCTGTGCATTATTTCCTATGTAGATACTGTTTCCAAAGCTCGTATTTGTCATTGTAGCAAAGCAGAACTGAATGGGCCATTTAGCCATATAATAAAGTAACGATGAATGAAGCTAGAGGACCAATTGAATTGGTGTTATTATTTCAACAAAATCCTTTCAGAAATTGCCTCTCTCTTCATAGAGACCTTCACAGCATTATTTCACTAAATGACACCATGAGTGTAATTACTTTGATTCAGAGTGTTGGAATCACACAGGTAACAAATTACACTGCCCCCTGATGAGTAATAATTCAATTATTCAGTGGCCTTATAATAATTTGAAATAACCTTTTCTCATTTCACAAACATCATATTTACTGCTGGAAATAAACCATTCCTACAAAGTGAAATATTAGATCTATATATCTTAGCACGTGTAAGCTCCCAAATGGATCACCACATAAACACAGAGCTTTGGTGGTTTTAATATTAAAGGGACTGCAGAGATGCTGAGCCTTTGGGGTTACTCCATCTCAATCAATGTATATGTATATTTTGCCTATTTACTACCTGGTAAATCAAGTCTTTATTACAAATATCAGGTAACAATTGTGCACAGAGAGGTTTGATCTCAGTGGCACCAGTGCTATTGGAATTCATCTCGAACTGGAAGCAGAATCTGAATGTTTGTCAAAAGAGAGATTCCTCAGACTTGACTCTTCTGTGCACCAGTATAAATGAAGCATACAATATTCTTAGAGACAAGACATTATAAAAAAGGTGTGAAGAGGGCAAGAAAAAACCCTGCTTGCTGAAAGGTAAATTCAAAGTTAGGATTTTGGGGTAAAATGTGCATTTGGGGGAAAAAAACCACTAAGTGCCAAATTCCTAAGTATGTAACCTCCAAATGGCACTTGGACATCTAGGAACTTGTGAAAATCCCATGGGCCCCTCACCACAAGAAGGATGTTGAGGCTCTGAGATGAGTCCAGAGAAGAGCGATGAAGCTGATGAAGGGGCTGGAGAACAGGCCTTATGAGGAACGGCTGAGAGAGCTGGGGGTGTTTAGCCTGGAGAAGAGAAGGCTGTGGGGAGACCTTATTGCTCTCTGCAACTACCTGAAAGGAGGTTGTGGAGAGGAGGGAGCTGGTCTCTTCTCCCAAGTGACAAGGGACAGGACAAGAGGAAATGGCTTCAAGCTCCGCCAGGGGAGGTTTAGACTGAACATTAGGAAAAAAATTTTCACAGAAAGGGCCATTGGGCACTGGCAGAGGCTACCCAGGGAGGTGGTTGATTCACCTTCCCTGGAGGTGTTTAAAGGACAGGTGGACAAGGCGCTGAGGGGCATGGTTTAGTGATTGATAGGAATGGTTGGACCCTATGATCCAGTGGGTCTTTTCCAACCTGATGATTCTATGATTTTATGTCTAAATATATTTTTTTTAAATTTTAGATGTCTTAATGAACTATGTGTGATTTATACAAGCTGTATTCAACTCATAAGTGCACTATTACTCCAGGTTGACTGCAGGAGGCATCAGTGCAGAATGTATGGAACATAGTTACTGGGTTTGGTCCTAAATAAAAGCAGCAGTAGATATGGCAACCCCTTTTTTATCTGATACTTGACAGCTTGGGGTTTTTCTCCAAGATGTGGCAGATACAGATTCCATCTCTGAATTTGCCTGACAGCATCCAAACTCCTGCTTCCTTAGGGACTGCTTTGACACCCATTTTATCAGTGGGTTGTTTGAATACCTTTCAGTCTTTCCCATGGAATCTGTGCCATTACACATAAAGTATTTAAACATATGTTAATCTCTTACGAGTTAAACATGCTCCACAAGTTCTCAGTTGAGACCGTGCACACCACTCAGAGTGGAGTGGTCAGAGGGCTGTCTGCCAGTCACTTCTGTTAAATTATGATTACAACTCAGAGGTGATTTTCATCTCAGGTGAGGACTCAATCCCTAGACAATGGAATCATTTTGTCTCTGTCAAAGAATTTTCCCAACCAGAACTGAAGTCTGGTATTGTAGTACATTTTTTTCCCAACTTTGTTTAAAAGCACTGGTCATTAGACGGTTTTGAAAAAGTCAGTGTCACAAGGTATATGTAAAAATATCACGTTACTGTTTGCAATAACTGAGTTCCACTAAGGAAATGTACTGAAACTTTGCAATAAATGGTCACAAAGTTATAATAAAATGAAGGTGAATCCCTCAAGAGAAAATGACATAAATGAAAACAGATGAAGAAGAAAATTAAGCTGATTATCTACCAAGACTCAGCGCTGCTCACCAGTGTTCAGACACACATCTCTATAAGTCTAAAAAAAAATCTGCAAGATCGTGAGTATGCATAAACAATATGGATTACTGTACACGTATAGAAATGCAAACCCCCATGCAAGGAAGGATAATTAAAGACCAAAAATTTTTAATGTGTTTTTCAGAAGAAGAAAGTTTCTGGTGACCCCAAGTTTCTACTTATAATACCTGTCATCTCTAAAAGTCTGACCATGTGTTTTAATACTTACAAGCCCTATAACCCTTCATTACATGAGAATATGCAGTTAAATATCTCAGTACAAGTTTACCTTCAAATGAAATTTTGGTACCCTGGTGAAGTTCACAAATTGTATTTGTACTTTAAAATTAGCCGAGTGAATAATGAACACTTTAAGAAAACAGCTCATTACAAGTAGCAACATGTAAGAGAACGGAAAACTCAGTCATAACTGAGCAGCCTTCAGTGACACTTCACATCCTTATAGCTAAGCATGTTGTTTATGTTTGTAGGATTAGGAGCTAAACCTTTACTATGATCTGCCATGCTGAGATCTCTGTCCAGTGTAGAGATTTTCAAGCAGCACTCTTTCTTGGAGAGGAAGAAACTCAGTTGTTCCTAAGAAAGTAAGTCCAAGTGTTAATCACTATGTTAAAACCAGCTGTGAAACTCTGAGTTAGTGAGGCTGTGGATTGACCCACTTATGCCATGATCCACAACAGTGTTGACTCTGTCCCATTATTTAACATCTACAGCAGTTATTTCAGCTCTCAAAATCATAAAATGACTTCTAGGGATAAAGATTTAATTGATTGGAGGTCAGAAGAGTCAAGATTAGCTTGTGTGTGCTGTTTGCTCTGTCCTGGTTGCAGTTTAAAGATGTATTGTTACCAGTCCTGAAGTGGATTTGAAGTAGAATTCAATCCCAAAACTTCCTGCTTACATTGCCACTCAATTCTGGAGATGAGTAACCAGCAGTTGTCTCAATTTTTTTAACTTTGATGTACCCTGGACAATTACAGAGCAATCTGTCCTCTCCATCATGCTTAAGCTTGGCTGTGAACCTGAGAGCAGAAACTGCTGTCCCTGCCTGCCTCGAGGGATTTTCTCAGAAACAGAAGTCTGGCACTACTGTAAGACTAGTTTCCATGTCAAAGAGGAAAGATACTTGCTGCTGTCCTCTAAAAGTCAGCTAAAAAAGGGGATTGCTTCCTCTTAAATAATAGCATTTGAAAGCAGAAGACTGTGATGATGGAAGAAATCAGACAACACACAAGGATCAATAAGATCTGAATGAAACCATTTATTTTGGGGTAACTGACTGCCTTGATAGACCAAGCTGATTCTCGCGCCAAACATTGATTGGACTATTCTGTCCTAGTAACAAGCATTCATTGGTCACAGCCTAACCACACAACCATGTTGCCAGGGTACATTTCCCGCCTCCAACAGCCAGCTTCCTCATTAGCATAACACAACAGAGTCGTTATAATGCTTTTGTATTCCTGAGGACAGTGGCTAAGGCTTTCCCAACTCCACCCAGCCACAGTGCTTGGGCTGCTTGTTGAATGCTGTCACCCATCAGAAGGCCCTTAACTTTTTGACAGGCAAGAGCACCCCACTTGGTGTTGCTTAGGGAAATTCTTTGCCTACCCAATTACACATAGGAGTTGAGGGGAAATCAGGAGGAGGAATTTAATATGTCTTCTCAGTGCTTGTCAGAGAACAATTCAAGAATGATCGCTTTGGCAAAGCAAAGGAGCACAGACAAAGCTGCATAGTTTATGGGGTAGGGCAGTTGTTTAGGGTAGGAAAGATTGGGAATCTCTACCATATTTATTCTCAAGTTTTCCTCAAATGACTGTTTAATATTAAATTCATTCCAGAGCCAGAGGGATGGAGGTCAGAGCAGTCATTGACTAAGTTTATTTTTTGAATTAGTGCTAAATATAATGTGTTTGCATCCTTATTTAGGCTAAATAGAGACATTTTTGTACAATACATACAGTTCTGTGGGAAGAAATTTTCATGCTGAATACCCTGGTTTGTGCTAGTTAAGACTGCCTGCTACAAATTCTTGAAGGGCTGCTGTGATGCATTTGACAGTCCTCCTTATCAGCTTTTCCTCCTGATCAAATAAAGTCACCCTCCGCTTACCATGATGCTGATGACCTGAACTGCAGTTCTAGTGAGAGTTGTTGAAGCCAAGAAAAATGACTTGGGAACTGAGAAGTAGATGTTTACAAAGAGACATTGCCTGGCAGCACACTGTGCAATTTAAATATTACTTTTTGGTATGAAAGCTATACATTCAATAGGAGCACCCAGACAGCTTTCTGTTTTATGGAAAATCACTTGTGAAAAATAAAATGACAATAGATAAGAGTGTTATATAACAAAACAAAAATAAATTCTACTATATCTTTTTAAAACAAATTCAGATTTTCTCACCCATTATGCAGGTTTAGTGTGTTTTAGATCAATATTTTATATGTGGTGTAATAGCCCTCCTTTTTCTTTAAACAGATTTGATTTGAGAAGGGAAAAGCAGAAAGGTTTTACTACTAACTGTTATTGATTTCAGAACTGCTGAATTTAGAGCAAAAGACACTCCAGTAAAGGAATACATATTTATTTCATGTGCATGTGACATATTCCCTAAGGAGAACACAGCGAAAAGAGAGCAAAGAAGGATTTGAGGAAGCTCATTAGGGCACATCACAAAAACCAAAGAAATCATAGGGAGAGAATTCAGGAATGCTGCCGTGTCCACTCCAGAGGAAGGATCAGTTATATCTATGTCTTTCCTGACAGATGGTTCTCTGAGCAGCTCTTAAAAATCTCCAGTGACAGAAAGACTAAAATCTCCTTAGGTTATCCATCCTTATATTTAAATAACCTTGTAGTCAAAAAGATTTCACTGACACATGACTTAAAATTCTATAGCTTTAATTCTACAGCTGCCTTTTTCCTTGAATTTATTTCCCATAGTTTTGAATTCTCCAAGTTTGCTATTGTCCTGAAGTTTATTGCCTTCATTCTCCCTCTTTCAAATGTGGCCAGCAGGATGAGGGAGGTGATTCTGCCCCTCTATTCCTCTCTTGTGAGACCTCATCTGGAGTACTGTGTCCAGTTCTGGAATCCGCAACATAAGAAGGATATGGAGCTCTTGGAACAGGTCCAGAGTAGGCTTACAAAGATGATCTGAGAGCTGGAGCACCTCTGCTATGATGACAGCCTGAGAGAGTTGGGCGTGTTCAGCCTGGAGAAAAGAAGGCTCTGAGGAGATCTCATAGTGACCTTCCAGCACCGGAAAGGGGCTACAAGAAAGCTAGGGACTATATATAAAGGCTTGAGGTGATGGGATGAGGGGTAAGAGGTATAAACTGGAGAGGGGCAGATTTAGGCTTGATATAAGGAGGAATTTCTTCACAATGAGGCTGGTGAGGCACTGGAACAGGTTGCCCAGGGAAGCTGTGGATGTCCCATCCCTGGAGGTGTTCAAGGCCAGGTTGAATGCGGCCTTGGGCAGCCTGATGTAGTGGGATGTCCCTGCCCATGGCAGGAGGACTTGAAACTAGATGATCTTTAAGGTCTCTTCCAACCCAAACTATACTATGATTCTGATTCTCCATAGAGAGGTATGCTGTTGTTCAATGGTCAATGCAACCTTCCCTTCCCTCTACTGTCACTTCATCAACTCCCTTTTGTTGTGATAAACTTTAGAAGACTACAGTTTATTTCAATAACTACATAGCTTATATTGTATTAGTGGACATCTCCATGAGTCCCAGGGTCTCATGATTCTTCTGTTTGCTCAGACTAAACCTTTCTTCTTGATCTTTCTGAAATGGGAGTCTAAACTAGGCTGAAAGAAAAACTGTGGAATACATTTGCATGATTAAACTTGTCAACATTTTTTCAGACATTTACAGCTGATCTGTTCTCTTTATGTGCTGAATGTGGAACAAATACATATATTTTTTACAAAGCATAACTTATCAGATTTTTCTGGTCTATTTCTTGAGCAGTAATTTTCCATATTAGTATTTTAGCTATGCCAGATAACCCACTATATATAGCAGTTAAGTTGTAGTTTTTAGTATACATTATGCTTTTAGTCTATGTGATTTATTCCTTGCATTGGTGTTTAGACATGAATATGCAGTCATTAAAGACATAATTCTGAGCCATTATTCTGCTGTTTACAATGGGCTTGAACCTTAAACCTATTCTCTGATCAAATATGTATTGATGCCTCCTTGTGCTCTGCAAGAGGTTAGGAGGAGTGTAAAAGGTAAGTAGATGCATATCACCTGTTTCAGTGAAAAAATGGCCTCTTTGAAATACAAATAGTTCCATTAGACCATACTCAAATATTATAATGGACATAGTAACCATAAGAATTACTAATTTAATAAAGTTTCTGATTTTTAATTTAAAACTATCAACAAAATAAAGTTTTACTTGTTTATAGCTTAGGCCTGCTTACAATTATTTCATTTGAATGTATGGATATCCATCTGTAAGCCAATTTCCCATAAAGTTATGAGCAGTCTAAGCTCTTATATCAATGAACCTTAAGCACCTAAGTTGGGAAGACTACCGATACAGCAGATTCATTGGCTGGAGTACACCAAATACAAGAAATATAATTAATTCTGAGAATGGATGAGGTTGTATGGACTGGGTGCATATAAAAGTATTTGAAAATATATAGTAGGAATCTATAGGCCCTTTGGATTTCAATGGAATTTGACCAAATGAGTTACCTTTGGAAATTCAGATTCTTAAAACATAGTATCTTGCTAATTTTCAGCACAAGATACTTTATAAAAGGCTGGCAACATGATCACAATATATGTATGATCTAGAATCACCTTCTTTCTTTTAGCATAAAGTGTAACAAAAAGAGTTTTACTTGTCAGAAGACCAACTTTTTAGTCTTAAAACTGTATAAATATTAATTCTGATTGTTTTCCAGTGCTCAGTTTTTGGCAAAGAGGAGATATCATTAGTTGAAGCTGTGTTCCACAGAATATCTGGTACTCTACAGTACTTCTGTGGCCACCAAACACCAACAACACAAGGGGAGCCTTATGTCAAAACAGTTGCCTTTCTCAAGCAAGGGAGATGTTTTGAGGTAATTCACTGCTTCCATAATTGTGCATTGTTATAAAATTTCAGTCTGATACAAAACTTACTAAACAAAAGTGTCCAATGGATCATGGTTTGCTTTGTATCAAGCTGAAATCTAAGTTCCAGCTTCTGGCATAGATACTAACCTATCCTATCAAATGCCTTACCTGAATTTCTTTCATTCCAAGATGTTTTGTGGTCCCATGATCCAGAACTCACTAACCTTAAATAAAAAAAAATGGGTATGAAAAATCTGGAGGAATTTTTCTTTTCCATTGATTTGCCTGACAGGCTAGAAACTCACCATGAACCCAGCCAAGATAAGGAACAAAGCTAATGACTAATTTCCCCTCATACCTAAAATGAAAAGTTACACATTTCCTCTTCTTCAGAGAGTTTGTGCTTACTTTTATTGGTTTTAGTTGGTCTCTGAAAATCACTCTAAATCTGTCATTTTTTTAATTAACATTGGTTGTGAAAAACTAAAATGTCTTTAGATGTTAAAGTTTAGTTACTGAAGAAGGAATTTAAGCACCTATGAAAGGAGAAGGATTATTCTTCCAAGGAAATCAGGTACCTAGGGAAAACATATTATGTCACCAATACTAATACTATTATGAGGACATTTGCATTCACTTTTCCTATTGAACTAACCTAGATACATACATTATGTTACAAACTAATATGATAATTAGTACTAGCTTGAAAATTAAAATTCTATCACACAGTTATTTGGGCCCAGAGAGTGGTGGTAAATGGTGTTAAATCCAGTTGGAGGCCAGTTACAAGTGGGGTTCCCCAGGGCTCAGTGCTGGGTCCAGCCCTGTTCAGTGTCTTTATCAATGACCTGGATGAAGGCATCGAGTGCTCCCTTAGCAAGTTTGCAGATGACACTAAGCTGGGTGGAAGTGTGGATCTGCTGGAGGGTCGGGAGGCTCTGCAAAGGGATCTGAACAGGCTGGACCGCTGGGCAGAGTCCAATGGGATGAGGTTTAACAAGGCCAAATGCCGGGTCCTGCACTTGGGGCACAACAACTCTGTGCAGCTACAGACTAGGAGAAGTCTGTCTAGAAAGCTGCCTGGAGGAGAAGGACCTGGGGGTGTTGGTTGACAGTGACTGAACATGAGCCAGCAGTGTGCCCAGGTGGCCAAGAAGGCCAAGGGCATCTTGGCTTGTATCAGAAATGGCTTGACCTGCAGGTTCAGGGAGGTTATTCTCCCTCTGTACTTGGCACTGGTGAGACCGCACCTCGAGTACTGTGTTCAGTTCTGGGCCCCTCACCACAAGAAGGACGTTGAGGCTCTGGAGCGAGTCCAGAGAAGAGCAACAAAGCTGGTGAAGGGGCTGGAGAACAGGCCTTATGAGGAAAGACTGGGAGAGCTGAGGTTGTTTAGCCTGGAGAAGAGGAGGCTGAAGGGAGACTTTATTGATCTCTATAACTACCTGAAAGGAGGTTGTAGAGAGGAAGGAAATGGCCTCTTCTTCCAATTGACAGGGGACAGGATGAGAGGGAATGGCCACAAGCTCCGCGAGGGGAGATTTAGGCTGGACATTAGGAAAAAAATTTTCACAGAAAAGGTCATTGGGCACTGGCAGAGGCTGCCCAGGGAGGTGGTTGATTCACCTTCCCTGGAGGTGTTTAAGGCACGGGTGGATGAGGTGCTAAGGGCATGGTTTAGTGTTTGATAGGAATGGTTGGACTCTATGATGTGGTGGGTCTCTTCCAACCTGGTCATTCTATGATTCTATGTTACAAATGGATACAAATGATCCCAAGTAGATCCTAGGGGGAGGAAGGTGAAACTGTTTACATGAACAACATATTCCTCCTGGCAACAGACTCCAGAGCCTGATGACTATCTGTCTACTGTCTCTGGCAGTCAGGGTCTACAGACCTTGAGACCAAATGATCAGCATAACCTCAGAAAAAAGGGGTAAATCCTAAGTGAGTTTGTTACAATTTAAATAGCAATATTACCATTATTGAGATTCCTAACTGTATGTGTCACTATGTAGTCTCTCTTTTTTATGTGTTGATTATATCTAGTAATAATGATTCCTGAATTAGGCTGTTAAGATTTCATTTATATTACTAATAAAATTTTAGCCTTATGTATAAGGTGTGTTTCTCTTTGCCCATAAATGAGGTTTTGAGTGCAACAGAAGCAAACCTCTCTGGGATTGGAGTGTGTATTAGAGTATTATTTGTGCCATAGATTTCCAGGCTGTTTGCATCTGGTAGTATATAAATTTCAGTTTACTGAAACTCTGCAGCTCCAGCTTGGTTTTTAGCTGTGATTTATCCCACTAATATAACAGCAGAAATATTCCTTTATTTTAGCTTATTTTTATAGACATTTTTATAACTAATACATTTAATAATTCAGATCAATTGCTTATCCTTTTTCTAGGATGTTGCCAAAATAAGAAAAAACATTTTTACTGTTAGCATGATTGAAGACTGGAACAGGTTTCTTGCATATGTTGTAGAGTCTCCATTCTTGGAGATATTCAAAACCTAATCAGATATGGCCTAAAACCTGCTCTAATTGACCTTAATCTGGACAGGAGATATTGGAGGTATCTTATTACCTCAGCTCTTCTGTGATTCTGAGATTTTTACTGCTGATACAAGAAATGCCACAGAAACCTGTCATCATTTTGCTTCCTTGCTGGCTGTTTCTAGACAGCATAAACAAAGTTCGAGTTGAGACATGCCAAACGATAATTTTTTTTTAAATTTTATTTCTCTGGTGGACAAGCTTTACAAAGAACAAGGCTCCTTCTAACGGCATCTGGCTTCAGTCAGGGTACAGACAACTCAGCACCTTCATGGTTACTCACAGGGTCAAATTAACTGGCAGATGACTGCATTCTTATCCCATTTGGCATGTGACCCTAGGCATGTGAGAAGTCTTTATTTTTTATATAGATCTATTAAAGCTGATGGGACGAATTTTGTAGATAATAGCTTGTAAGAGAGGCACAAGGAACATATAATTTAGAGGAGCTGGAATTTTTATTAACAGAAGTAATTATGAACAGGTTAGACAGATGTAAATAGTTCTGATGGAACTTGGGGCTACACTAGGTAACTTCTTCAGACCCTTTCCTGCCCTTTCTGTAACCTATCCTCACAGGGAAATCAAAGTATTGTGCTTGGGGCAAACATGTTGCTCTTAGTGAACTGGAGGTTTATTTTCCTGAAGGACTAGCCTTATCTTGAATAACTAGCATAAGCAAGAGGTGCTTGGTTAGTTCTACTCAGTTATGCCATCAGTGATTGCACACTTATCCTTAGCCTCACTGGCAGTGATATAAACGAGTAGCAGATCCAGTGTGTAAGCATAAGTCACATAATATTTTATATGACTTCTGTTATGTAGGAGAATACTAAAAATTTCTTTTGACCAGTTTTGTACTTATGTAGCTATAAGTAGATTAAGAAAGCATTGGGTATAGATTTTAGATGGCAGAGTTCTTTCCTGCATAATTACAAGATGAGGTCTTGTGAAGTCTGAACGAGAAAAAGACAGTTCTAGACTTATTGATAGTGGAAGGGTGGCCTCAGAAGAGGTTGAGTATAGTCAGTCTCAAGTGCAGTCAGTAGAAATCTGGATATCCCCTTCCACAATGAATTGCTAGCAACAGATTTCAGCAGCAGAGATAATGATGAGCTTCTGTTGATGTGCATTGGATTTCAGGGATGGAAAGAAGACTTAGCAGTCTTCCTTCCTATTGTACTCTGTATAACAGGTACAAGGAATCACAGCAACAATGATGACAGAGAAAGCACTGTGGGGATATTGATTATCAGGAACGTAGGTGTAGACTAGATCTTCATTTCTTGTAATCGATGACCATGTCTTTTAGCTGGATAGTATGAAGACACGCTAACATGTGGATTGTCAAAATGTTAGAGAGCTGTTCATTCTTCAGTAAATATATGGCTTGCTAGTGGTTAGCAGGAAAACAATAAAAGCACAGAGTCCACCTGTGGAATACTCTATGCCAAGAGCTCAGCAAGCCAAAACCTGGTTGTTGAAAGGAGCAGAGAAAATTTATGGCTAGTTTTAATATTTGTGTCCATGGTAAATACCCAGGAGCAATCACATTAAAAGATGGAGTATCAAAAACTAACTCACCTGAGTCTTAAAAACTTACTAAGGGAGGCCACACAAAGATGAGTTATGGAGGCTGTTCTTTCCCATGTCTTCACGAGCTGTGCCAATTTCTCCAAAGCAAAGTTCACACCATCTTGAAGTGCCATCTAAATTTCAAGTGGCCTATAAAGAGAAAGGAATCCACCTGAAGGGTTATTTCATAGAGGGGTTTGTATTAGTATTCTTTCTGAAGAGGGTAAGAATGCTCTTTAACAAAAGAGGGATATAAAACTCAGCAAGACTATATTATTAAGTTAGAAGCCCTAAAGATAAATAGTGTGAAAGCTCCTACATTCTATCTTCTGAGAATATATTGTTGCCTTTTGATTGCTGTTTCTGTCAACTGCCATTGTGATATATAAATCTTCTGCGTCAATAAATAAAAGAGCAGTGTCTGAAATAAACTACATACTTCACAAAGACACATCTCTGGCTCCTAAAATCTGTCATTCCCTGCTGTGTTAGGACTTGACCCAAACTCCTTTGGAGCCAATGGACACACTCACACTGCCTTCAACAGGCTTCTGTCAGCCTTGTGAAATCCAGCACACTTGAAAAAAAAATACTATAAAAATAAGTACCTATTAAAAAGGGAAGTGAGAAATAAGCAGCTCTGGGAGAATCAGAGCTAGTAAGGCTTGATTGCCATTGAATTTATTGTTTGTGGGTTCTCTCTGAAACAACCCATTACTAGGGTATTCAGTAGCATTCTCCTGTTCTCCCTGCGTGGGTATTCTTGTACTTTGCTAAGATGAGAAACACATATTTTGACCTTTCCCTTCATCCAAGCATTTAAAAGGAACAACTGTACATGAATTGAGAGAGTTCTAACCCTTTGCCACATTTGAACAACACATTGAATGTGACTAGGGAAGGATACAAAGAAAGAAAATAGTACTATGGTCATATGAGCCTCTTTTCTTAAAGAAACTGAGCTAAAAAAATTTTCTGCCTTCTCATGCTGTGATACATGGAATGAGTAAGAGCTTGGATAATAGAAGCTATGCAGATCAGTAAGGATGTCTTTAATAGCATGTAAATGTGAGGGAAGAGACATGCTTTTTTGAAGTTCTACAATGCAGGTTTGATTAATATTTTTTCTTCTTACCCAGCCATGCAAGTGTTCTGTTAAATGATATTTAAAACTAGCAGCTACTGTTAAATGATGTTCCGCTGTTGCTGTTTTGATTGACTTTATAGGTATACAAATCTTAATATCTCCCAGTCTTTGTGTTTTCAGTGTTTTTTCTGGATGGAGACTCTTCCCTCACAGGTACTGCAGATTTATAATTGTTGAAAGGTTTGAATTACACTAGGCTAGTGTAGTTCAAAACCTTCCCAGGTGTCATCAAGCAATGAGTGTTTAGATTTAAATAATAAAAATACCTCCACAAAAAGCTCAAAGGTTCAATTCAATTTACAATAGGATGCTAATGACAATCCCACAGCAATAAATATTCATTTGCAGGTAATGTGTTAACTCAGCTATCCAGCAATGTGCAGCAATCACATAAAGGTAACAACTAAGTTAACTAGCCATTTATTTCCACCTGTTTTCAATCCATATGCCATAATCTCCCTTTAGAGCAGTTTAAATAAATGGTTGTGGCAACCCAACAGAGTTGTCATGAAATACTGTTTTATGCTCAGGAGAAAAATGTGTTTGAGTAACTAGAACTATGCTACACCCATTCCCCCTTTTTTTAAGAAGAATCACCTTAAGTGCATCCTAAAAAATCTTCTTGGCCTAAAATAAAGTGAATGTAAAGGTATTAAATTATCCTCTTACAGAAGAAACTGATGCAAATCACTGGGAATTTCCAAGGGATAAAAAAAGGCAAACATAAAAGAGAAAAAGGCATTCATATTCTAGAGGTGAATTTCTATGAGTCATTACCCTAGCATGCTCCAGGTGTAACTTTAGGTTATAATTTTTCTGGTGTTTTCATGTTAGTTCTTCTCCCCAGCCCTAAAACGGGAATAACTGTGCAGGAACACAAAGGACTGTCAAAGATTTCCTAGGGAAAAAAATCTTAGATAAAATTTGATCAGGATCTGAAGTCTCATGCTTTGTGCGTGTAACTCTTGTCTAAGCTGCAATAAATGGAAAATTTATGTTATTCCAGGTCTTCTTTGCAGCTTATCCATGGAGCAAAAGGCCCCTTCACCTGCTCCAGCAACACAGAAAGGACAAACATCCAGCCAGCTTTCTCCTCTCAAAGGATATGATGTTGATTGAGGGAAGTCTCATTGCTGAAAATCCCTGCAAATTCGAAGATGTGGAAGACAATCCAATTGCTGTTATTAGTAATATTGGCTTTTTCTCTTTTGTAGCCATTTAACATATGTTATCTTGTACAAACTTGCTTGAGAAACATTCAGTTTGGAGCTGAGCCTCTGAAGAAGGCAGATTCCTGCTTTCTGTGAAAGCAAACCAGCTGTATTCTCCTAGTAACTTCACATACTCTGTAAGGAAAAGTTGGGAACATTTTTAATACCCTGGAAAAACACTTCAGGCAGAAACCAGCTTCCACCTTCACTTGTCTCTTCACTTAGAGCATTCTACACCTACACCTGCTGCTAGTAAGAAACTCTCACTTGCTTTGCCTCTGGCTGTCTAGCATCTATGGCTACTAAGTATTGCATATCTTTTATAGGCTATTTTCTCTTATGTATGTAGAGATGACCTCATAGGAACAATTCTTTGTGCAGCTGTCATAGCTGTTACGAGCTTGGCTTATTTGTGAAACTTATCATAATATTATTTGATAATCATTGATTGATATAAGAATATAAATAAGAATTTCTGTTAAGGCAAAGGTAGCTCCTACTGGTGTTGTCTTATGTGGTTCAAATGTCTATAAAGCAGCTGGATCCAGACACTGGATAAAATTATATGTAGGAAAATTATGCTTTATTATACTTTTCCAGTAATAAAAAATACTAGTGCTTAGAATGAAAACAAAGACCTCTAATGGTATGTTTCTAGAAGGTGGTGATGCAAAACCATAACTCATAGATCCTAGTGACAAGGATGCCCTTAAGGCTTATACTGAGTATTTCAAAGAGGCAGCAGTTTACACCATGATTAAAATAGTCTGTTTCCCTGGAACATCCATTCAAGCAGTGCAATATCAATTTCTGTCTCCAAAAGTGATTCCTAGCATGAGTCTTTTGTAATTTCTATTAATATTGCAGAATGGAAAAGATTGATACTGATTCACTCACCAACTCAGTTAATTTTTCTTCAAGTATGGATTCCTATTAGGAATGTGCCTATGTAACGTAATAAAACTTGCTCATACCATTGCAATCAGGTCTCAGAGCATATATTTTCCCCAGCTACTCTCCCATAATAAAAAATTTCCGAAGAAGTGAACAGCATAAATGAATACTGGATGATTCACTGTCCTCCTGATAATTCTGTCCACTGTGATCCAGAAAAGTCCAAAAACTCAAGAAAAGCAATAGTTAGTGGTAAGCGAGGAGTGAATTAATGAATATTCTAGGCTCAGTTTTGCTTTCTAATATGTAGAAAAGGAGAAGTAAGAAAGAAGAAGCTGAAATATCTTTTTTACTGCCTTGTACATTTGTTCCTGTCAGCCCTGGCCACATATCTCTTGCTTGCTAAACTGATCTCCAACTGTGTGTGTCCTCCATTTCATTAAATACTTTAATTTGATGTTTTCTATGATAAATAACACATATAAGAATTCAACACAACCCCTCCAAAATGTAATGCTTTTCTGCTATCATGTCCTCTCTCCTATGAAAATATTTTTTCCTGTGTTCTTTTCTGGTATTTATGGGAAAGACTGTTATAAAGTCAATGTCTACTGGTCAGCTCCATGGATTAAAACAAAAAACTGTTACTGTGTGATTGGCATTGGCAAACATTGAGTTTTTGTCACTGTATCATTTTGCCCCTTTGGATTTTGTTTTAATAACCACCTTATCTCTACTGAAATATTCATTCCAACATGTTTACGTCTACAGAAGCCAAATTTTCTGGTCTATTACTCTCATCTCTTCGTTCTTTACCACTGGCACCACGCTTAAATTTCCTCTGATCTTCTGGTGACTTCTCTGATTTTAATGACTTTTTGATCTATGGTAGAGAATATGCTGACTCCCAGTTTTACATCCCATAGTGAATCCCATCAGGTCCTACAGATGCTGATTTGATGTTTGCTTGTTCGGCTAATAAGCCTTGTAGTCTGGATGTGATCCTGGCCTATTCCCAGAGCAGTAGTTGCCTTCTGCTCTGTCTGATCTGTTATGCTAATGTAGCGTGTGACTAGCACAAACCAAAAGAGTGGTGATTTCCCCTTCAGGGGACATAATAGATTCATCAAGACACTCTTCTGTACTCAGTAGTGTCTGATACAGATACATCTGTTCAATAAATCATGTATCCAGAACTATCAGTAAGATAGAGGCATTTTTCCTGGAAGCATGAGATTTAATTACCTTAGCATGTGTAATTCTAGTTTTTATTACTATCAATAAAAATGTGTCACCGTAAAAACTAAACCTCAGTGCTTGACACTGACTACTGACAAGAGTGGATTCTTTACCTTGCATGTGTTTTACAGTGATTTTGTTGGATGCAGGAAAAGGGCAAGACTGTTATCAGATTAATGAAATAATTTGAAAGGACTTCCCTCCTCGGCTGAGATGTGATAACAGGTCATGAGTGTACAACTGACCCACCACAATAAGCAGCAGGGAGAGATTAACTCAAATCAGTGAATGTAGAAAGGCTGATTTACTACTTTTATATGTAAGTGTGAGAGCCCCAGGAGGTTTTCTCTTTAGTGGTCTGCATGCCGTGGCCTTTCCAGGTTAATAGCCCTGGTGGATATTCTGTCCCTAAAAGAATTAGCTCATAATGATATCTACAGAGCCATGATGGTATCCAGAAACCTTTGTATCCTCGTCTAATAGATTAAACAAGTTTTATTTTCCTGCTGGGAAGAGCAAAGATTCTCTTCCCATGTCCTTGCAAGTACTGCTGTTTTCTCCATTATAATCTTTGACTGCCACTGCTCTGAAGACAGGGGTGAAATGACTGAAAGGAAAAGGACCTTGCTTAGAAAGATTTTCCAATTATAGGAAATCCACAATGTATGGTACTCTCTAGGAATCAGCCATGCCCTTGTATGGAGTTTATACAGTCCATGAAACATGGATAGTGAGATCTGGGAGCAGCTGCCCTTTGTGCTTAGATATTCTTCACATAAATGTTTTTTAATTCTGCCTAATTGCAGCAGGAGATGCTAACCTGGAGTTCTGAAACTGTCAATAAAATAATTTTATGACTATTAACTTTATCTTAATTGGTTTTAGTATGAAAATATAGAATTGATATACTTATATAATGTTCATATTTTAATAACATATATATTTGTATTAATTTAAGAAAAAAAAATAGTGGTGAGGATAACTGCTGGTCAAAAAGTGATATTGGTGTAATCCATAGTTTTTCACTTCTGAATTTTAACCTATTCCCTATCATGACCTCAATGAACAGCTTTGGCCTGCTGATGAAAAGGGATTGTAGCACAGAGATGATGATCTGAGAGATGAAGGAAGTGGAATCTCCCTTACAGCTCCAAAGGGACTCAGTAGCAATATTTCTAAGTACAAAATTCAAGATGATCACATGTGTGTTTTTTATTACAAATCAATGCTGTTCACAGAAAGCAAATACAAATATTTTGATTTTGTAATTATTAAAGATTCTGTCAAAAAGAAATCGTTTAGGAGGAAATATGTTACACAGTCACAGGGCTCCTGTTGTAATCTGAAATCTCTAAAAGCTGTGAGTTGTTCCTGTTAATTTGAATAGAGTATCTGGTGTTGGGGTATGTTTTGTGAGGGAGGGCTGGTTATACCCTGATTCTGAACTTGGATTGCTTTTGTAAATGTGAGTGGACTCAGCCTAATTTAGTTCTGTTGCTTTTAACACTTTGTCAGTTGGGGATGTGCCTGCCCATTCATTGCAGGCTTTGCTCAGTTGGTTGCAAGACGTGTCAGGTAAGGTTCGTGTTGAAGTGGATCTATAACTTCTGAAGTAGACTTGAATTATATCTGATTGGTTTGGAAAGTGAACCAAGGGATGATGGAGTTCATTTATCGTTGCCTGGAATGAATCAGACAGACATTGTGTGAATGTCTTGTGTAAAACGGAAAAGCAGTAAAGAGGTTGTAAAAATATGAGTATGAGCATAGGCTTGTATAAGTAAATTTAAGATCTTCTCAGGCTGTCTCAAATATTTGAACAAGAGGACATCCAGCGAACTGAAAATGAGGAATAGTCAAAGCTTATAAAATACAAAATTATCTACAATTATAATTATCTACAAAATATATAATTAGCCTGAAGAACTCATTGCCACAGGAAATTACACATCTTTACTATAGAAGAAGGTGTGTACTAGGGTTGCAATAATGTACAGAGTTATTCTAATTAATGCTAAACTGTACAGCTGACATAATTAATGTCCCAGGCTACAAGACTAAAGCTAGTCATTAATTCAAGAGGAATGTGTTATATAATGTGAAAGGTACTTTATTCTACAACTGCCTAAATAAATTATTTTTTTTCAATGTATCTATTCCCAATATAGGAGACAAGATACTAGGAGAACATTAAACCTGATTAATAGAGCAGAAACCGAATTCATTTAAGAAGATTTTTGAAAAATAAGAAAAAACCCACCCAAGATAATTTAGTAACTGATGCTTTTTTCTCTACTTTCAATTAAATACAAAGAACAAAAAGGTGTATTTTGTTTAAGATCAGTCTTCAAATTTGCAAATTGTTGTTTGTCTTTCAAGCATTAACTTTGAGTCTTTTGACCTTGTCCTGATCTTTTGTATTTATTTCTAAAGGACAAAAATACAGGATGTAACACCAACTTTCATTTTCTTGATATTGCCATCAAAGGAGTTACTGAATAGCAGAATATCTTTTTATTAGTATTTGTAAGATATTTAAAGAATAAAATGTCAGATAAACTTATTTTTTTGCTTTCCAAGGTAATACAGTTTGAATATAGATCTGGAATAGTATAATTTTCATTTCTACCAGAGTTAATTCCTGTTAAAGTGTACTTATTTAAACTTAAGCTCTGATTCATTACTCAGGCAAATTCTGATAAAAGGAGATTTTTATCATCAAATCAGAGAATATTTTAGGTTGGAAAGGAAGCTCTGGAGGTCATTTAGTCCAGCCTCCTATCCTAAGCAGGTCTAATTGGATGAGATTGCCAGGGACCATGTTCAATTGAGTTGGAATACCTCCGAGGATTGAGATTTCATGACATCTTTGTCCAATCTCTTCTAATATTTGACTGCCATTATTGAAAAGATTTTTCCTACTATCTAACTGGAATTCCTAATGTTTTGTTGAGCCACCTTCTCTCCAAGATGAGAAAGCACAGTTCTCTCAGCCTCTCCTTGTATGTGCTCCTCTGCTCCTGCCTCCTATTCAGCTTGGTGGTGGCGAGTGGAGGCTGCACTACATACCAGTGTCTTTCTTGTACTGCAAAATCTAAAACTGAACACACTGCACCAGATGCCCAGGTGATAAACAGAGGATCACTTGCCTCAGTCTGTTAGATGCATACTTATGTTGCTCAGGATGCTGTTGGCTTTCTTTGCTGCCAAGGTGCCAGGTGTTCAACTTGGTATCCTTCATGAGCTACATGTGATTAAGATCTGTGGAACTCCATCATAAAAGGCTGGACCCCAATCTACGTGCTGTTTTGGGATATTCCATATTAGATGTAAGACCTTGCACTTGGCTCTTTTTGAACAGCATGAAGTTCCTGCTACCCTGTTTTCCCAGGCTGTCCGTGTTCCTCTGACTAATAGTACTATCCTCCAATATACTGATCACTACCCTCAGTTTGGTGTCAACTCCAAATTTGCTGAGAGTATTGTGTCCCTCATCTAGGTCATCAGTGAAGGCATTGAGCAGTGCTGATTCCAGGACTGATCCCTGAAGGACTCCGCTAGCTGCTCACTGATAGGTGGACTTTGCACTACTGATCATGACTAAGCCTGTCAGTCTAACCAATTTTCCACTCACCTTATTGTTCATTTATCCAGAGCCCACTCACTAATTTGCTGGTGAGAGCACAACAAGCTGTTTCAAAGTCCCAGATAAAATCAGGCATAGAAATTCCATGGCTTTCCCATTGTCTATAGCACCAGTAATCTCATCATAGAACAGAATGAGGCTAGTCAGGCATGGCTTGCTCTTGGTAAACCTGTACTGACTGCTTCCAATCCCTTTCCTGCGTTTCATGAGCTTAGAAATAAATTTTAAGTGGATTTGATCTGTCACTTTCCTAGGGACTGAGAAACTGATCAACCTATAGTCCCTTGTTATTTTTTAAGAAGTATGGTATTCAGCTTTTCTGTATCTCACAGAAATCTCCCATGATTGTCATGACTTATGGTGCAGAATGGCCTTGCAATGACACCTGCTAATTCCTTCAACACATCCCATCCGGTTATATGGACTTGTGTATGTCAAATTTGATTTAAATTTCCTTGTTCATCTAGTAGTAACAACAACAACAATAATAATAATAACAATAACAATAGCAACAATAATAATAAAAATTACAATTATTATTGTCATTATTATTATTGTCATTATTGTTATTGTCTTTATTGTTATTATTATTGTTATTATTTTTATTGTTATTTATTATTATTATTATTATTATTATTATTATTATTATTATTATTATTATTATTATTATTATTATTATTATTATTATTATTATTATTATTATTATTATTATTATTATTATTATTATTATTATTATTATTATTATTATTGTGTTGCCGGATATTTTAATTATGACATATTGGTCAGTATACTTAGGAAATATTTTTGGTCCTTTCTTTAGGCCAAGAACCATCTTTACAAAGAACTCCAAGAAAAAAATTGTAAATAAACCAACAGTTGTTTACCAGTCTGATATAATGCCTTCTATCATATTCCATTATCAGTTCTCTTGACTGATTTGCTGGATACTACATTCTCATTAGCACCTACTTTTGCTGAAGGTAAGTTAGGCCATGAAGGCATAGGTAAAAATGCTGAGGCCTTCAAAACAAGATACATATTGTATCACTTTGTACGCTAACATTCTTAATCATCTCTATCGTTTATGGCAGTAAACAAGCAGAGTTGTTCAAGAATAGTTTTTTAATTTCAAAGACCTTGTGTAAGACTTATTATTACTCCAGAACTGCCAAATTATCTGGAAATTACCTTTGTACCATATTTGTTGGAGTTCATATAATAGGCCACTTAGTATTAAGTGAAACATGAAGACATTGGCATTAGCAAACTCTAATGGTTGTGAAGAAACTACACTTGTTTGACCTCTGTGTGTGCAGCCAGCAATGACTAGGAAGAATAAACTGGACATTAAAAAAAGAACAACTAAGTGGCAGCAAAAAAGGCTCTGAATGAAGCCAGTTGGAGGAAGTGTGCAGTAACAAAAACCAGGTACACTGACCTGAGTTAATGTGTCCTTGTTGTTCCTGCTTTGTCATGTTGCTAATCGGGGCAGATCTTCAGTCCATTTAAAGATAAATGGAGCTGGAAGCAAGGTGGGTTGTTTATGCTCAAGACAATGGCTCTACTGTCATTTTATATGAGAAGAGAATCTAGCTAGTTTATATCTATGGTATGATATATCTAAATTGTTAATTGATATCTAGGTTTATTTAGTAGAATTGAACAAAGCTTGGAGAACATGTCCGGAAACAGCCTCCATTACTAGCTCTAAAAATCCTAAGGTTGAAAGGCACAAGAAGATTTATGGTAGGATAAAGAATCACGTGTTTGATCAAGGAGTGACATAGCTATGATGAAATTAGACTGACTAGTCTAAGCAAAATGATGTCCCTCTTACAGTTCTTTCACTAAGAATGACTGTCTTGCCTCACAGCCTTATGCAATCAACAGCCAACACAAGCCCAAACTTAACTTCCTTTTCCTAGGTTATAATGTTTATTTGCATCCATGAAAAAAAATCAGTCAGGTGATCCATGATGCAACAGACAGATGTAGTAACGTTGTCACCTGTGGAGGCCTTTACATACAAGTTGGAAAACAGTTAGGTAATTAGGTGCCTGAAACAGCTTAAGCATTGCCCCAATATTGAGGCAGTGAGATGGACTTCAAAAATTTTGAAGGTTCTTTATGTATTTTCTTTGTGGTTCTCAGTAAGTATTTTGCTTTTAAATAAATGTCTCTGGGATGCTGCACAGTCATTCATGAATTATATTTAGACAGTTCTTGATGAAATTGATAAATAGTTCTAAGAAAAAAACAGACCAGTGTGACTCCTGAGTGGCATTATGGGTTATGTATAATTAATCAGCTGCAGTACTTCGTCATTTATTCTTAATGATATTAATAATAGAATTAAAAACAATATGACATAGATAGAATCTATTTGTGATAAAAATAGTGTTATATACTTTATACAATCAATCCCTGCCCTTTGGTGGTATTGAGATTACTTTTTACTATTGAAGAGGTAACGTTTATCAACAGATTGCGTTCAGAGCATATTATTTGCTGAAATAATGAAAAAACAGTTTTACTAGAAGATGGAAAATTTTAAAGAAAGTAAAAATACTCACAGAAACATGATTTAAAACTTAAGATGGTTGCCTAAGATGGTGATTTTTAAATACTTTGTTGGCCTCCAACAGACAAAGACAAAGTTCTAAATACTGTATTGTTGTTTAAATTGGTTTAGGGTATAGTCAATAGCTGTTCATTTAAAAGTAGGAATGGAAAAAGAAAGGCTGAAGTAAAGCAGGTGATCTGCTCTTTGTCATTTCACTGAAGTGTATGGAAAGGGAAAACTTATCTTTTCTTCTAGAATTGTGAGAAAATCCAATAGTAGCAGAATTTAAATGAAATAATTTACAGGCAAAGTTGGTTTATGCTCCTGGAATGCCTCAGGAATAACAATAAAGGACAAATATAGAGCTGGAAAACCTACTGAATTTAGTTGAGCCATGACTCCAGGCATTAACTAGGCTAAAATAGTATTTTTTAATGATGACTGATAATTTTACACATATAGAAGTGGCTTCAGAGCACAACTGTAAGTAAATGATCTATTAATTAAATATCCAATTTTCTCTAAGTATTTACAGATAATTACTAAAATTATTTATCCTACTGAATGAGAAGAAAAATGTAAATAATTTGATTAATTTATAGAATCACAGAATCATAGAATGGTTTCAGTGAGACGGGACCTTAAAGATCTTTGAGTTCCAACCACCTTGCCACCCCTACCACCTTCCACAAGATCATGCTGCTCAAGTCCCCATCCAACCTGGCCTTGATCACTTCCAGGGAGGGGGCATCCACAACTTCCCTGAGCAACTTGTTCCAGTGTCTCACCACCTTCATAGTGAAGAATTTCTTCCTAATGTGTAATCTAAATCTTCCCTCTTCAATTTTAAGCCATTCTCCCTCATCCTATCTCTATATATCCCTGTAAAATGTCACTCCCCAGCTTTTTTGTAGATCACTTTCAGGTATCGGAAGGCTGCTATAAGGTCACCTTGGAGCTTTCTCTTCTCCAGTCTGAACAACCCCAACTAATAGCAGATATGTCCCAGCTCTCTGAACATCTTTGAAGCCTTCCTCAGCACCTGCTCCAAAAGTTCTATATACTTCTTATGCTGGGGATTCCAGAACTGGACACTATACTCCAGGTAGGGTCTCATGAGACTGGAGTAGAGGAGGACAATCACTTCCCCCACCCTGCTGGCCACACTTTTGTTGATTGGCCTTCTGGTCTGCAAGCTCACATTGCTGGCTCATGTCAAGCTTCTCATTGACCAGCACCCCTAAGTTCTTCTCAGCAGGGCTGCTCACAATCACATTGTCTGATTTGGCATATTAATTTCTGTAAATTTTCTACACATAGAAACTCAGAGAAAGTCAAGGCAAAACAATATTCTCTTAAATTTTATATCAGAATTGTTAGCTTTTTGGTAATTTTTCTTCTGTGGCAATAATTTTAATGGTGTAGTGCTAACTCCTATGACAGGGATGTTACTAGCCTCCTGAACAGAGCAAGTTATTCTGATCTCTCAAAGGTGGAAATTTTGTTAACAAATTTTAATATAAAAAGATCATATGTATTATTAAAAATTTTGGTTTTCTGGTTCAGTTTGTATTTTTTAGCTTGTAAAGCTACTTAAAATGCAGCACGAATTACAAAATACCATAAGCAAAACTTCATTAGATTCTTATCAGAGAATGTCCAAATGCGATGTTTTGACTTGGTCAAGATGCTTCATTTAAAGTTTCTTTAGAAATAAAGGAATGCTATTTTCTTGTAAAGAGCTCAAAGAGAAAATTGTTTTATTCTAAGTCTTTTTCTGCTGGTGGGCATTTTCAATGTTTCATTGGAACATGGGCATTATGAGTGATCATGGTTGTGAAGTGGAGAAGCTTAATTGCCAGTTATATGTATAGTAATATGAGCTTAATGTCTAATTAACTAGGATAAGGGTGAGCATATTCAACCACTACAGCAGGACTGCTTTTCTGTTGAAATACTTTGGGAAAGTGGAATAGAAAACACTTATGTACTTTAATTTTCTTTGAAGTGATTTGGTGTCCTTGGTTGCAAGATACAAACAAAACACATTTTAAATTATACTTAAACAATGAACGAAAAAGTAGTGTATATAAAGCTAGGAGTCTCTTTGTTAATGCTAAATTCTGGTTTTAACTGCCAAAGAAAAGTGATACTGAAATCCTGGTATGTTGTTTTTTATTTTGTTCTTTCCACACATACTTGACCGGCATCCTGAGAGCAATTCACATGTCATACCAGGAGCAGTGGAATGGAGAAAACAGAATCTAATGAAAAATAATGCTTCCTGGAATAGCTATATGTTGCCTATGTTCCTCCCCCTGTACTCGGCACTGGTGAGACCGCTTCTTGAGTCCTGTGTTCAGTTCTGGGCCCCTCACCACAAGAGGGATGTTGAGGCTCTGGAGCGAGTCCAGAGAAGAGCAACGAAGCTGGTGAAGGGGCTGGAGAACAGGCCTTATGAGGAGCGGCTGAGGGAGCTGGGGTTGTTTAGTCTGGAGAAGAGGAGGCTGAGGGGAGACCTCATTGCTCTCTACAACTACCTGAAAGGAGGATGTAGAGAGGAGGGAGCTGCCTCTTCTCCCAAGTGACAGGGGACAGGACGAGAGGGAATGGCCTCAAGCTCCACCAGGGCAGGTTTAGGCTGGACATTAGGAAAAAAAATTCACAGAAAGGGTCATTGGACATTGGAACAGGCTGCCCAGGGAGGTGGTTGATTCACGTTCCCTGGAGGTGTTTAAGGCATGCATGGACGAGGTGCTAAGGGGCATGGGTTAGTGTTTGATAGGAATGGTTGGACTCGACGATGCTGTGAGTCTCTTCCAACATGGTTATTCTATGAGTCTATGATTCTATGATTCTATAAAACAACACAAAATGAGGATTTCAGGCAAAGTGCTTAAGTAGATCTATGAAGACCTGATTTATCTAGTTGAGTTCAGTATGATGCTTGAGCCATATGCCTTTCTTTTTTTTATGATTCAAAGCCTTCTCCATACGAAAGGAACAGAGGTCCACAGTAAATTGTTACAACTCTAATGGTGTAACAACCACATTTACCATAAACTCTGCATTACTATAACATAAGTGATGGAAATAGGGACAGACCAAGGAAAGGCTGGGACATCAGTCTACTTTAAAAATACTTCATACCTATATTAATCTTGTAATTTAAACTATTGTTGAATTTCCTTTGCATAAAATTTAGTTAAAAGTTCTATTCATGACAACAAAATTACTCATTCCCATACTAGCTTTTCTAGCAACAGTTGCATCCAAAGTTGTGGCAAACTGCAGTGAAGACGGTTATAGTCAAAACCTTGAAGCACTGAGAGATTCCCCAGTTTGACCTTGGGCCTGTCCTGTCACCACAAACTTGCTTAACACTGCAGGCTGGGCCTGCCCTCAGCTGCCCCCTGGTCTGCTCTGATTCCTTTCTGGGAGCAGTGGGATAGACCCTGGCTATAAGGCTCTGCCCTGTCAGCCTTCATTGGGAGCCCCATTGCTCCTGCCCCCAGGGAGGTGTCAGCCCACTGGTTGCCCTGGTACATATCCTTCTATTTAGTGTAAACTGTCTCCATCAACCTGAGGTGAAGTGAGAATTTCCCACCTCCATGCCTAGGCTCTTGGACCATTATGAGTGTCTTATTGCAATTCAACAGAAGATAACTAAAAAGTTTGCAATGGTGGCACCTCAACCAACTTCTTGTACTTGGATTTTTAATCTGTATGCAAGAAATTGTTGGGAGGGATGTCTATCTTTGTGACTGCTTTGGACTGTAAGTTTTGTCACATATACACTGGGTGACTTTTTGAAGGTCCTTTCTTCTCCTTGGCTTGCTTTCCTCCTTGTCTTCACTGACAAAGCAGCTAATCATTGAAATATTCTTGGCTATGAACTATACTCTTAGAAAACAAATTTGATGTTCATATATGGTCTCTTGGCTGCCTATATTTATGCCCATCTGCTAGGATGGCATGATGCCGGCACACACAGTGGCAAGCCAGGTTTTTTGGGCAAGGAGCACCAGTCACAAGTAATTTCACACAGGCAAGCTGCCGAACGCTTCAAGCACTGTCTCTTTCGGAAGAATATTTTCTTTTGTTATAGGCTGGCTACAGTGTTCGAACCATTGGTAGCTTTGTGTCCTAATATAATTCTTGACTGTTGAGGAGAAAGAGAAGAGGCTGAAGAGCACTTGAAACTAGCAAGTATCTTTCAAAATTTAGTCTGACATAGATACATGTGAAACACCGATTATTTGAAATAAAATCTATGGATATGTTGAACATGAGCACAGAGTGGTTCTGGTTTTATGTATTATCTTTTCAAGTGAGGAAAACAGAAATCTTAGCCCTGTGTGGCACAGAAGCATTTGCCAGAGTGGGATACACAGTGTGATCAACTAATCACAAAGCTTCAGTGTTTCCACAACAGTCAATAAACAAATTAAGTAATTCTGGACACAAAACACTCTCAATAAAAATGGAGGGCATATGGGGACAGCAAGGAGAGGTCAGATCATAAAGAGAGAAGAGATTTTATACAAGATTTCAATATGAAAAGAAATCAATGAACTGGAGAAAACCAGCAAGGCTTTCTGAGTGCAGCTTGGGATAAAATAAGAGGCATTCTGCAACGATGATCAGTTACTGATGAATGACAATGTGATGCTGAAGTTGTAAAGAGAACAGAATAGAATAATGCAGTTCTGACTTAAATAATTTCACCATTTTAAATGCACCCTTCCTGTATGCTGAAAAGGGGTTAATTTTACATATCTTTTCCATGATTTCTAACTGGGTAAGAACTGGTGTTTCCCCTGTGCTTCAGGAATGTTTTGCAATCTCAAGGCACATATTATTCTGCAGAACTCTTGCTCAAAATCTCTCTTGTCAGAGGCAAAAACATAATTGACCAATTCTCCAAATTCAGCTAGATTCAGAGGAATGACACAGCTGGGATCAAAGGTGTGACTGAATGGTAGCAATGCAAAAGCTACCTGCACATAGTCAGGATGTCAACAGAGCTGCTGCAGCTGCTTTTAAAATGCACTGATGAGGTAACCCATTAGGGCTAGGGATATATTCCTTCCCAGCCTTCTCTTTTGCCCTAGACTGTCCTAGAGAAAATATCCTAGAGAAAATATTTTTGACTATTTTCTTTTCATTTGACTCATCTGTAAGTTCAATTTCCCTCTTTTCAAAATGATAACCCAGTTTTCTTACTCACCAAATCACTCACCAGGTTTAGGGGTCTTTGGTACACTGAAATTTTTTGCTAATATTGAGGTCTCAAAAAAAATTATTTCCTTCCTCTGAACACACTCAAAATCCAGTGGCTAAGTGCTTTGCTCACTTTGCTGGGATGTGGAAGGCTTAGCTTCTTGTCCTCTGCTTTGCATACCTAGATAATTCACAATACCCTTAGTAAGAAACACCAAGGCACAGCCACTATAGCATATATTTTTTCTTGATGAAGATAGGAGACATATGGTTTCAAATTATTCCTTGTAACTGTGCACTCACTCGACTTATAGAATTGTAGAGACCTCAAGGATTACATGGGACTTTCAATATTTTAAATTCTGTATTTGAGTACACATAACTCAAAATAATTTAGCCTGATCTAGTGGGATGTGTTGGAACTCGCAGATATTGTCTGAAAAGTTTAGCCCTGTTCCATCTGAATGTGAAACACCTACAGATATGGAAACGGATTATTTCAAAAGCTCTTTTTTATTGTCTCAGTTTAACAACACATCAGCTAGATGTTGGAAAGACTGCTGTCCAGTTATTGTAAGGCATTTGCAAGGTAACCCTTAAAGCTGATAGTAGGTGGTCTGCAGAAGACTGGCTTCTGCTGAGGCAACTGGTCCCATAATCACCTGTTTGAATAAGAGAAAAAAGTACAGTAATTGCATGGTATATCTTTGCTCTGTTTGTAAAGTTCTGCAGAGATGGGTTCATTAACATGATTACACATGGTACGGGAAAAAAAGATACTGGTATTTCTCCTACAGAATTGCTTGTATGCTAATGTTACAAATATCTTCATCATTACTCTGAATTGCTGTTCTTTGACCTTCCTTTTTCCCCGAGTATTAGTACAGAGAAAGGACAAAAGGAAGTGATGGTTTCTGAAACAAGTGCAATTAGGGACTGTAAAGGGGAGTCAGTGCTGCCCTTGCTTCTGACTTATTTTAAAGACAGATGACAGAGGTCCTATTCCTTCAGAAAGGCATTACATCTGATGATGAAAGAGCAGACAGGTATTTTCAGTGGTAAATTTCCACTCTAAACCCCAAATTTGACAAATGCATGAAAAATCTTTGAACTGTATTTGTAAAGCAATCATCGACTTTGCATTCTTAACTTGGTAAAAGATTTGGGGTCCAAATCTTGCATGATGACATAGAGCAAGCCAGACAGAAAGAGAAACCACAAGAGAGAGGGATGATAAAAAAGAGAATCTCTAAATGAGCATTTTTTTCTATGCAAACATAATATACTTTTCTAGATATGTTAGTAATAATTACCTCATTATCTTTCAACAATGCATTCTTTATTCCTGCTCTTTTTTGTACCTGACACTAATTTTTGTAACTACGATAATGTAGAAATCACTGTACATATATTGTTACAGCTTGAGTCTGTTTAATTAGTTGCCTGGAAAAGAAAGATAATGTCTTATCCTTTGTCTGGGGATAGTCAACCTATCCTATGTTTGGAGATAATCACCTTCACTCTGGAGTGGAAAAACATCCTGCAATTACTACAGAGCTAAAAACTGTCCTTTCTTCTTGGCAAGGCAGTGAGGTCTGAGGGCAATGACTCCTTCCAAGCTTCAGCTATCATTAAAGTCTTTTAGACTCCACAAGACTACATTCTTATAGTGGTTATTCTTTAAAGTATTTTTGGAACAGCAACAACTGCCTCCTCCATTTGTTTCATAATGCAGTCTTAAAATTCCAGTTGTCTGCAGGATTAATTAGTGATGTCTTTTTTTATATACACATATATACAGGCTTTGTGTGCGGTCTCCTAGAATGTATAAACCTCTTCCTATCTTATTGAGAGCCTGGCATGCTCAGCCTGTTCCCTTGACTTCTACATTCTTCTGCTAAAATCTTTTGCAATGTTGAAGACTCCTGCACTGAGAAATATTGAGCTGACTTCTTTTCTTCTTATATTTGAGGATAAATAGTGGGTTTAAACATTAGTATTTGACTTGTTTAACCAGTTCCCATAAGTATAGGACAGTCCTGCAGAACTGGCTCTTGACTGCAAGAAATATTTTTGACTGTAGGTCTGGACAAATCACTCAGTGTATTTCTTACTAAATTTCACTCCAACCTTGTTGAGGCTGTACAGCACTGTCTGCATCTTACTAATGCTATAGTAGCACCTTTCAACTGTAGTGGAAATCCAATTATTGTTAATAAAAATGCATAGGAAGGAACATTAATTTTTTTTCTTTAAATGCTTAGGCCTGATTTTTCAGTCATTTTTATGTCTGTACATTTTTGTAATTTCGAGAGATCAATTGTTTTAATCAAGATGCATCAGCTTTTCCAGATAGTAGTTGGAATACAGGAGCAAATTGCAACATAATAAGCAAGGTGCTGTGGAGATGCTGAGGCAAGGCTTCTGAAGCAGCAACGCTCTGTAGAGCAAAACATCCATCCTTGGTGTTTCCTGATGAATAGCCTCACCAACATCTGGCAGTAATTACTAATACAATATGGCTATTAAGATATAAATACAATCCTGTTTCTGCCAGGAGACGAGAATGTCAAGGCCATGCTTTTTTCAAGGGAATCTCAAAACAGACATTCAGGGAATACTTGGAAGTCCTTTACCGTTAGTACTTTAGTTAAAGATCCATCCCAGCCATTTGATTCTGTGGTTCTGTGAATCAGAAAAGCAACCTTATTTCTTTCTTATTGGAATTTGTTCATTCATCAGAATTGTGTTACTTTGTGGAAACTATTTGGTTTTCAGCAGGTAGGTCTTGTGAAACTTTGCCTGCTACACAGATGTTGAAATCTGTTTGGTTTTCTCTCTCATCTGGCCCTACACCAGCTGCATAATGAGCTGCTGGAAAATTTGTTTCCAGGCTTCAAGGTTCCCAGTAAATTAAGTTCCTATTTTACTTAATCTTTGGGGAACTCCAGCAGGCAGATGATCACAGATCTGGTGCTCCATTCCCTTTCACAGTAAACATAGAAATGATATTTTCCTTCTGTCTTAGAAATCAAGCTAATAATGAAGTCCTGAGATTCTCTGTGAAGCAGAAATCTGTCCAATTTAGCCTTTATAAGACATGGTCTATGCTCTGTTTACACTGACCTTCTTAGGGCATGCTTTATCTCATGTTGTGCCCTCACTCTGTCCAGTAAAAGCCCTTTGCAGTGCACCAGTTTAATCCATAATACAGGTACCATGGGAAACTGTTCCCAGTTCTCTTGACCAAGACTAGATCTCTATGGCAACTGCGGGAACTAAAAACTGAAGTGCTTGCAGGTGAAGTGGATGAGGTGCAACAGACACAAGTTATAAAAGTGATAGTTTCATTGGATGTTAAAAAAACCCCACAAACACCTGAAACATGTTGGCAAGAACACTTGTGGACTCTCCATACTTTGAGATTTTCAAAGCTTGAGTGGTCAAGGCTCTGAACAACGTGATCAAGCAGGGCCCTGTTTGGAGCCGGGATCAAGCAACCTTCACTGGACCTTTCTGGTCTATATTATTTTATTAGTCACTGAATTAACAGCTACTGGTGGAGTACAATTCTTGCATGAAATCCTGAGTGTGACATTGAGAAGATTTATATGCACCTAGGTGAACAAAGGAGGAAGAATGTTTCACGTCACCATGGTGTGTTCTCATTAATATTCACAAGTTATTGACTTTAGCTCCTGATATGGGCTAAAAATGCTGCAGTATCTTCTTTCAAATTCTGTGGTTGATCCTGTATGTACCCCTTAGAAAGATATATAATTTCTCCATAAATCAGG
The DNA here is from genome assembly GCA_033459285.1 of Clamator glandarius. Taxonomy (NCBI): domain Eukaryota; kingdom Metazoa; phylum Chordata; class Aves; order Cuculiformes; family Cuculidae; genus Clamator; species Clamator glandarius. The sequence continues at coordinate 335,342 of JAUNZM010000088.1, forward strand.
ATTAAAAGTTGCTAGAGGCATAGAGGAACCTATGGATGAATCATTGTTTGTAAAACATTCTGCACAACTAAAGAAGGATTTCAAAGCAAAATAAAGTGAAAAGTTATTCTGCCAAGCCCTGTTCCACTCTGTGAAAACAGACAGAACAATTTTTGTCTGTAATTGGAAAGTATTACCCTTTTGCTTTGGTATGTGTATATGCAGTTCTAGACAGATAAATAGATTACAGTTAAGGATATATTTACTCTGATTTCTGTAGTTAATATACTGATAACTTGGATAGGTCAGGTAGATTAAAACAGTTTCTTTTCCTGTATGTAAAATCCTGATAATGATAAAGGCGTACAAAATTCAAAGTGTATGTTGTTTTTAACTAGAGAACTTGCAGTCTATCTTCACTGCAAGAATATTAGTAGTGAGTGATATTAATCTGATTTCTTGACCAAGGTACAATAGTAGCTCTTTCCACTGCTCTTATTTATGTTCTCTCCACATAGGAGAGGCTGAACACATTAACTGGAAAACTAATGTTATTTTTGAATTTAAAATTTTAATATATGCCTAAAAACTGTACTGCAAATCTAGTAGGAAAAATGTTTATTGCTGCTGGAAATGGGCCATAGTGGGATACACTACTACTTTCCAGTTAAAGATAAGCAATCATAATTTAGTTAATAATCCTGGGGAGTCAGCCAACCTAATCCTTTTTTATTTATTAATTTCATTCTCAGTAAGCCATATATGTTGTTATCCTAGCACTTTTGGAGGAGTTTTGATTGTATATATAGTAAATAGTACTCAATCTTGGGAGCAAAGGCTTCTACATCCTAAGAATAAATATAATGTTTTGAAGCTCTGCACAAAAGGAAAGATATCTTAGTGTTAAAATCAGCTCAAGAAATTGTGGTATAATTCTTCACTTTAACAATTGACATAAACCATACAGTGAAAGAGTTTAACACCTTAGGAAGAAATGGGAGAATCCTGGGTACTTCTATGAAAAGATTCTACGTGAAGTGCTTGATGTGTCTCCGTCTTTGTTCAAAAGATTTCTAGCATGTGGCTACTTGATTTATGGTATTTATACACGCCAGGATTGGAAGAAGCTGACTGGCCTGTCTCTGTACTTTGATACATGCATCTTTGATACACGTTAATGTGGAGAGACAGAATGTTCCAAATGCCTGCAGGAGGTGAGGGTATGCTGCATGGCAAAAACACAAGTATAATGAAGGTAGCTGTTGGGCCGGAGGCTTAGGAAGTAGGGGAGGCTCCCAAAGACAAGATGAAAGCCTAGATTAGAAAGGAAGATTCTTTGGAGGTAAAAATATAAGAAATGCACAGATTTCTCTTTTAGTAGTGGGCTAGCTGGACTTCACAAGACAAGCTACGAAAGGCAGGAAAAGGAATATCCAGATGACCTTGATTTGGGCCCAAAAGTTAGATTTGATAGCAATTACTTGTTTCACTGGTTTGGACTTGTTCTGTGGATTTATTGTAGTAAATAGAAAGAAAATAATGTTTAAAATGCTGTGTGAAGACTTTTTATGTTTTGATGGGTTATTTTCCCTTTCCTCCGAGCATCCTGTACTGGCCAGTGTCAGAGCCAGGTAACTGAAACAGAAGTATGCAGAACAGTGAAATTACATCATAACCACATTGAACAGGGCTATACTCAAACATGATCTACACAAACCAGTCAGATGAGCTCAAGATCTTATTAGTTAAAGGTAATAATAGCCTCTATTTAAACTGCTAATTCCTCAATGCAGCCTTAATGTAAAATCAACATAAAGCTTCTTGGTGGATAGCTTGAGGAATTAGCCATATAAAAGCTATTTTGAAGTTAGTCCTGTTTGCTGAATATAAACTTTTCAATGTGCTTCAATCATCTTCCAGCTTGACATTTTGAGCGACTATGAAACTGTTGAGACCAAACCCAGTTCACTTGTTTGAGGTCAATCATCCCAGTGGTAAAAAAGAGGGGTTTAGGTGAGCAGGATTTGACTCTCTGTATAATATTTTCTTCCTTCAAAAACATGGAGGTATTTATCTCAGAGATACAGGTTTTTCTCAGTATCTTTCTCTCTCTTTGGCAAACTGATTCCTCTGGTCTTTTACATGGTGCTCATCACTGCATTGTATGTGTTTGAACAGTTCCTTGTGACATTTTACCTGCAGGGCAAAATAATAACAGCTAAGACCCCCTATATATAGCTCATTTATTAGGATGTGATTGTAAGAATTATTAGAATAAAATAAGTGTTTTTCAAAGATGTGGAAGCATGTTTAACGGAGCACACTTAAGTGACAGTAGACAAAGCATTGCACATGTTTTGATGTATCTTCCATTCTGTTACAGTTTCTACTTCTTGAATATTACGGACCTGAGAACACTACTAATGTCTTTGGAGACAATATGTACTCAAGTTCTTTGCATCCTACAGAAGCACAGGTAACAATTTTAAAGTATTTGTCCTGAGAAGTCTATTGTATCAGGCAGCCAAAGAAGGAATCATATTCCATTGTAATACTCCATTGTATATAAGGGTCATCACAGCTTCTCTGAAGCTGGAGAGGCTAGTGAATGGATTCCATGTTATTCAGCAGTCACACACCTGTTACAGAGGAGTTAGCACATATCTGCTGCCTTTATTAAATTAACTTCTAGTAAAACAAACTTTTATTTCTATACAAAGTTTATGGCATGATGGACAGCACAACTCTATAAGGAAACAGATATCTTAAGAGACAAACAAACATTATGGGTCATGTCATGGGCACTATAATCCTACTGCATCTAGTCATAGTTAACCTCCTGCCCTAATTTGAGTGGAGCAGCTTAGACACCTGCCAGGAGCGTATGGTGAATGTGCCATGCTGTTGGCCTTTTTCCTTCTTATCCCCACCAACTCCACATCTGATAAAACCAGACTGTTTTCCATTTCCACATATTAGATTGAATATTTCCATATTATTTTTTAATTCTTGACTTTATTTAACTGAAATCAAATTTTACGCACATGGGGTGGAAACAAGGCTGCTATAATTCTGAGGGAACATTTTTCTCTGCACAATTTGACTGAAGGCAAGACAGTGTTGAAAAAAATAAATTGTACACACGGATGTATGAGGTAGTCCGGAGGTTTCATACTCTAATGTGAGGGATTCGTGAAATATATGAGAGGTCAATTTTATCAGAAGCCCTGAAGGTAGCACCAGAGTACCTCCTCTGGTACCTCAGGCCATCTGCTATGGCATCTAATAACCTCAAGAGAGCAATGAACAGCTCAGACTGTGATTTAGGGCTCTGGTCTGACTGCCTATTCTGGCTGCTATATGAAATGAAATTCCAATTACAGTGTCTAAATTCAGAAGAGAAGTGAGCAATTGAAACCTTTGGCTGCTAAGGGCTGTTCCCATACTGCCTGTGGAGCAAGCTGGAGGCAGTCTTTAGACCACCAGCAAGAGTTCCCCAAGTTAACCATTGTGACTCTTTCTTTCCTGTGATGCTGCAGGGAATTAAGGCCTGACAATTCCCAACACAGTATAAAATGTGAGTTGCTCATTTTGAACTTAGGTGCTGTGACTGTCTCTTGGTCCATCTTAAGTGTCGTAGCAGGCAGGCTGAGTACATCCCTCCTCAACCCACCACTGCTCTACTGGGATTGTAGCAGGAAGGAGTGAGTGAGAAAAAGCCATCTGTGCATTGCATCAAGATCGCATCAATTGGTGAAACAGGAGGAAAAGATCCTGCTGCTTTCAACTCTGCTTCCATGAGTGCAGAAGTGCTGACTGGGCTTAAACTGAGAGTGATGGAGAGTGAAATTGAAAAGGAGAGAGAGATAGATCCATGGAAGTCAGTGGGAGTTTTGCATCTAACCATAATGGGATCATGATTTAGGGAGAATTTAATAAGTCAAATGAAGACAGCTAAGAAGTTTAAGCAACTTATATTCAGACTCCTTTTTCAGTATCCAGCATGCTAAGCAAGCATACAAAATCACATCCAGTGTCCATTATCCAAATGACATCATTATCCCCCAAAGAGCACTTCTCTCCTGGCAGGGCTATGTGACAAACTCCTGCCCAAATCACTCTGCGGCTCATGACAGAGGGGAGATTCTGGTTAGACTGAAGTATATTAACTATTACAATTAGCTTGAAAATTAGTATTAATAAACATGCAAATGCATTTGGATGATGTGACTATCATACTGTATTTTTCCAGTTTTACCACACGATAATAGATCTCGTTTTCCTTTTCCTTCCTCAGTGACTCAGATATTTGAGAGCTGTGCAATCTGGGAATGCAGGCTCTTCAGTCTGTCATTGCACAGCCCTCACTGTGCTTATTCTTGAACACATTTACAACTGACATAAATACATTACCTAAACTGATAAGTTTGTCCACATGGTCCAATGTAGTAATTTGCTGAAATGCTGACCTGGACCTCGAAACAGTATAGCCAAGTACTATATCCCAACACAGATCATCTCAGGGAGACTGTTTACTGATCCCATCATCTGTCACATTAATGGATTGTATCTCCTGGGTTACATGGGTCAGACAGTGAGAGCAGATATCTGTTCAGTGACATGCATGAGGTCTTCAGTCCTGAATTTTAGAAATCTTCAGTCCTTCTGACATGTTCCCAAGATCATGCTGCAGAAACATCCTGTTCTAGCCACAGGTATAAGTACCTCCTCAGTTTGGCTCAATCATTCTGGTCCCTTAATTATCTGTATCATATAACATATTCTCGAGTTCCCAGGGAATCCAGAAAGATGAAGGGAAAATAGGTATCATTAAGGCAGCCCTATTCAGAACACAATAATCCCAGTGGTCTGAACAAGTATTATGGACCCCTCACATAACCACCATCACCCTAACTTTAATAGTTAGGCATTTATGTCTGAGGTTGACACTCTAAGCTTTATAGTCAATGGAGAGAAGTAGACAATTTCAGAGTATGATTGCTTTCTTCCTAAAGCAATTTCTAATATAGGGTAGATAAATTGCCCACTGGAGCTTTCTATTTCTCTGCCTTGATTATGAAGACAACCCAGGATACTGTTCTTATCAGTGAATATTTAACTTCTAAGTACCTAAATTAGGTGAGATGAGATGGGAGATGTTCAGATCTCTGACCCAGGCAGTCTACATTTTGGAGGGCTGCCCAGACTGGAAGAATCATCCCTCAAAACTGATTGTTTTTTAAAACAGATGCCACATGGGATTTTATCTGTGAGAAACAATAATGAACAGGAATTATAGGGCAAAAATTAATAATGTCATACATGTTATAAAACTTATTTGCTTGGTACTTGTCAAAGAAGTCCAATATTAAAGATACAATGCTTATTCTATAAAAGCATATCTCACAGTCCTAGGACTGACAGAGCATTCCTTACCTTGCTTTAGACAATTAGGATATCATCCAACTGTGTAGCGGGAAAAATAGAGGTGAGCTGTCAGACAACTCCTATGGGCAAGGGGACAGAAAGCTGTCTTCCTTCTCTACTAGTCATTTCACAATCCTCAGCCTGGCATTCAGTCCTGCACAGACACTGTGGCTGTTTTCCACACTTAAAATCTGTTTAAGTCTAGGAAATAGAGACTTGAGTGGGCCAAAAACCCTAGGCTTACACCCTGTCTTGGTAGAGGTCCTTCTCTCATTGTTTTATTACATTTTCTTCTCATCATGCTAGGAAATCTGGGAAGTTGATACATAGCATCCCACAATAAGATTCATCCCAATCCTAAATTATTTTTTAATATGGTATTTTGAAATGGTAAAATCAGGCTAACACTAGGTGCATGAATACAATTAAAGCACCTGATGCAACATTCTAACAGGGAGAACATGAGAACCAGAAGGGCTGGCTGCTCTCTTGCCAGTGCAATAGTAAAAATGAGTAGCAGCTGAATAGCAGTTGGCATAATCATATATACTCATACACAGTGCTGGCCTTGGATGTTGTCAACAACAGTGGATAGGAACAATTAGATTCATACTCTGGCTCTATGAGGTCATTACATCTTTTAAAATATGTACTTAGCCCTCTGAAAACCCTAAAAGAAAATGCAGGTGACAATTGTACAATCTGTATCTGACAGAAACTGAGATTTTAAACAAACATTTCTTTAGCATTCTTTCTTTCTCCCCTCACTTGATATATGTTGTATGCATATTTATTAAGTAGCCTTTAAACCTCCTGTTCCTCTCCCAACAACTACACATGAAATACAAGTGATAATCACAGTGGATGGAAATTGAATTTCCTTTCCTTTTAATAGCAAGGACAGCCTGGTAAAAAAATAAATGGAGTTAATTAGTTAAATATAATTGCAAATTTCTTGGAGTTAAAATGTGCTGCACACTGGCAGAAAATGCTATTTTACCATATGGTATTGGAACACTCTGCAGTGATGTCTTTTCTTCTACCTTTTTGTGAAGACTGAGCATGGACTTAGATCAGTTGTGGCTTCCCAAGTATTTGCAAGCCAGCTCACTGGGTTCCCCAAGGCAGAAGAGAACCATACTTGTTTAGTTCTTAACACGTGCTAAAACCCAACCCAACAAACAATCAATCTTGAGTTTTCAAAGCATTTAATAAAGTTTCACATTTTGGCTGTTTTGGGAAACTTTCAGGAATTTTTTCTTCTTAGTTCAGTCAAGATCTCCTAAGTCACTCCTGAGTAGTGTTATTAATAACATTGGAAGAGTCTTTGAGGGAAGTTATCAAAAAATAGTAGGAGGAAAAGATTATGTACTTAACATGGAAATAATTTAGAATAAGAAAGAGGTTAAAGAAAGGAAAATATAGGCTGTTGAGTCTTTATTTAATGTGGCTTTCAAATTAAAAAAGACTAATAAAATGAGAGTTTGCTATACAAATATGGACATTTATTTAACTTTTGCAATCTAAAATTTCATGTTTGCTGGCTTTGACACAAAGACAAGAGAAATAATGAACAACAAGGCAGTTACTATATGTAGAAAATGTTGTCAGATAAAGAACCCAAGGAAAATTGCCTTGTTGCCTTCTTTAAAAAAAGTTCCACTGTGGATTTCTGTCGTTATCAGTGATTTTCCACACTGTTCATTTTTAAGATACACTTCAATATCTAACCCCCAAAAAGAAAACTCCACACCTGCTAAAAAATGGCACTCTGATCTCTTAGATTTATACCTCTCTGAAACTGCTCTCCAAGCTCCTAAGCTTCTTTTCTTATTGTAAGAGAGATATATAGGGATTCACATAAATGTTTAAAAATTCTGACTTAGAAGTGAAATAAGATCTTATTTTCAAGCGATGGAAGTATATTCAGATCTTAGAATCACAGAATCACAGAATCACAGAATGACCAGGTTGGAAGAGACCCACTGGATCGTCGAGTCCAACCATTCCCACCAATCCCTAAATCATGCTCCTAAGCACCTCGTGACTCAACCACCTCCCTGGGCAGATTGTTCCAATGCCTAACCACTCTCTCCGTGAAGAATTTCTTCCTAATCTCAAGCCTAAATCTCCCCTGGCGGAGCTTGTGGCCATTCCCTCTCGTCCTGTCCCCTGTCACTTGGGAGAAGAGGCCAGCTCCCTCCTCTCCACAACCTCCCTTCAGGTAGTTGTAGAGAGTAATAAGGTCTCCCCTCAGCCTCCTCTTCTCCAGGCTGAACAACCCCAGCTCTCTCAGCCGCTCCTCGTAAGATTTGTTCTCCAGCCCCTTCACCAGCTTTGTTGCCCTTCTCTGGACTCGCTCCAGAGCCTCAGCATCCTTCTTGTGGTGAGGGGCCCAGAACTGAACACAGGATTCGAGGTGCGGTCTCACCAGTGCCGAGTACAGAGGGAGAATAACCTCCCTGCACCTGCTGGTTACACCGTTCCTGATACAAGCCAAGATGCCATTGGCCTTCTTGGCCACCTGGGCACACTGCTGGCTCATGTTCAGTCGGTTGTCAACCAGCACCCCCAGGTCCTTCTCCTCCTGGCAGCTTTCCAGCCAGGTTTCTCCTAGTTTGTACCTCTGCTTAGGGTTGTTGTGCCCCAAGTGCAGGACCCGGCATTTGGCCGTGTTAAACCTCATGCCGTTGGTCTCAGCCCAGCAGTCCAGCCTGTTCAGGTCCCTTTGCAGAGCCTCCCGACCCTCCAGCAGATCCACACTTCCACCCAGCTTGGTGTCATCTGCAAACTTGCTAAGGGTGCACTCGATGCCTTCATCCAGGTCGTTGATAAAGACATTAAACAGGACTGGACCCAGGACTGAGCCCTGGGGAACCCCACTTGTCACTGGCCTCCAGCTGTATTTAAACAGCAGCATTGCCTTAATTACACTTGTATCTCAATTTTTTATTTTGTGTTTTCTTCAGTTTTATAGCCCTGTTAATGTTATCAGGTCAATAAAGTTAGTAGCTTTAACTGAAAAATTGGCAATGAATGTTTTCAAGCTTCATTGCTCAGATAGGATAATTATTGTGATGTGTAGATTTTCTTCTGTTAAAAGTAAATACTTATATCACATAAATAAGTAGGCCTTCATTTTAGTTGTTAAATCTGTCAGATGGACCTGTTTGCTTTTTTTTTTATTTTTTTATAAATAGTGTGTAAACAGAAGGTGAATTATACAAATGAGCAAAGCCAGGATTAGGAATTGCTCCAAAATAAACTGCAGACATGGGAGAACTCATGGAATTACTGCTAGTAGCTTCAGGGATTTTGTGATTCAAACCAGCAGGAATTTACAATATATAATATAATAAAATACATAATTTACAAATTAGGGCTGGTTTTCTTTAGCAGGTCTTATCAGTGGCAGGTGTCCTCTAAAACAAGTAGTCAATGTTATTAAAAAAATAAGGAGAAAACTCCTTTGCCATTCTAATCTATTTCAAGTTAATTTTTTCTGCTATTTTTAGAATGATCAGCTCTGTCTTAGTGAAAAAGTGAGAAATTACTGGAAGGTGGTGCCTGTCAGAGGAGATTTCCTAGCAGTAGCAAGCTTTAAAAATATGATCCTAATTTTCCATTTTCCATTAAGAAAATCACGGATAATTTCTCTCTGGATGCCCCTTGAAGTTGGCATGCTAAAGATTAAGTTGTCAGTTCTTTCTACACCAGACTTTTCTGAGAATTGTCGAAAATATTTGCATTTATTCTAAAGAAGAAAAATTTAAAAGCCAGGCCATCTAAACAGTGTCCACTGAGAAATTTCAGGAGAGAAATTTCCTGCTTGCTTCATAGCTTACCTAGCCTCTTGCTCCATCCACTACAAAGTGTATAACTCCATCTTTTGACTTCTCCATGCTGCTTCATGGCATTGCATAAAGGCATGCTCATCATATCACAAAAATCCCAGTTTCTGGAATCCTTAGCCAGGCACTGGGCTTAATACAGTTAGGTCTGCTTCCTATCCTTGCTAAATAGTCAATGTGCAGCTAAATGTATTTGCTGGAGGAGCTAGTGTCTCATACAGCTCCATGGGGATCTCTTCATCTCTCCATACTACAAAATGTCTTTGATTCTTTCCTGTCTCTGGTCATGCACAGATTTAGACAGGACATAAGGAGGAATTTCTTCACAATGAGGGTGGTGAGGCACTGGCACAGGTTGCTCAGGGAAGCTGTGGGTGCCCCATCCCTGGAGGGGTTCAAGGCCAGGTTGGATGGGACCTTGGGCAGCCTGATCTAGTGGGATGTGTTGCTGCCCATGGCATGGGGGGTTGGAACTGGATGATCGTTAAGGTCCCTTCCAACCAAAATTATTCTACGATTCTACGATTCTACGATTCTACACTCTGCTCAAAATCCAGCCACACTAGAGACTGGCCTGCAGAAATATTTTGATACTATCATCCTGATTCTCTGTTGCTTTACACATAAGTCAGTCATTGCCTCTGACCTGTACAAAACAACTGTATTTACTATAAATCAGAGTAATTACTTGGCATTTCTGGTAGACTTTTGTATGAGAATTCTAGAGTGGGTGCATATGTATTTTAAACTTATATTGCAACCCTTAATGTACCTTACTGCTCTTTCTATTATTTCATCAAAGAATATTTTTTTTCCTTTTAATTCACATAATGACACTAGGTTCTATCAATGTGAGAGAATTTTGTATTAAATATTATTCTCACAAGAAGAAAAAATTTCCTTTTATGTCTCCTTAAGCAAATGAAAATCCTGTGCAGTGGAACACTGGCTCTGCTGAAAGACCTGGTCTAACCACCACAAATTTAGGAATCCACCTGCGCCACCTATTCTGCTCAAATATGTTGACCTGGAAAGTGTTTACTTGCTATTGCTATTATTATTGATTATCACCTGACACTAAGCAATTACAGAATTTTCCATCCCTGCCCACAGGATGCTCACAAACTAACTCAATCACAGTAATTCTATTATTCATTTAGAGTTTCCTGAGTCCCCAATTCAGCCTGCAGTACTGTCAACGAACAAAGACATAGTAAAAGACAAATTTCTGAAAGGCAGTAATGTAGTTTAAGGTGAAGACAGATAAAGGAAGTAGATCAGTTTGCATCATGCAGAATTTACCTACTTTTCTCAATTTGACCAGGAATACCAGACAGGTGAGTTTAATTGCTTATAGCCTTATCAACCAAAAAAAGATGGGAGGAAAGTGTTCATCATCATTTAACAGGTAGTGAAAAGAGACACAAGACATTAAGGTCAGATTTTAAAAGCCATTTAAAAATCCAAAGAGGTAGATGAAGATGAAATATTGTTTCTGAAGTTAAAGTTATTGCCTATGTGCATCATGAAATGTCTACATTCTTTTAGAAATATGGCTTTAAGAAGTTTTTCCAAGGTCACTGAGAAAGCATGTAGACGGGTCAGTTTGCTCACATAACCTGTGAGCACAAGAATATCTTTTGCTTCCTTGAAAACAAAATATCTATTCATTCTGCATAAGTCCAGTGATGCTTCTGCATCCTCACTTGAGCACTGCATATGGACCTGACTTGGTATTGCCTCTATGCCCCATGGAGAGTTTCTCCTATAGTGCTCTTATTCCAAGGAGACAAGTTGCCACAGGTAAGTTATGCTACAAAAAATTGTTTATTTGATTACCGTATCTGTCCATAAGAAGTAGCAATGAAATCTCTCCTTAAGTTTTATTTCAGCAATGAATATGGCCATTACAGTGATAAAAAAGGTAAAATCCATGAGAAAGTAGATGTTTTGGGGAAAAAAAGCACAATATTGGTTAAGCACTTTTGATACCTACAAATCCTGCTGTAGTAGGATCATAAAGGGAGATGAATCAGGCAATAATTTCACTGTTCCAATGATTAATTTTGTATTTCTGCCTATAAGGACACCAGAATTGCTTTTTCAGAGGTCAAAATATTCCCGAGAGAGTACAGTATCATTAATGTCATTGAGCTAGATAACCTACCTACCACAAGCAATGGGGATCATTGCTTTAGGTTTTCTGCAGTGAAAGCCCATTTGGAGTCAGATAAAAGAAAATGAGAAAAGGTTTTAGGAGATGAGGTCTGGTGTTCTAACTGGAAAGTATTTTGCACAAGTAGAGCAGCTCTTCCAGCTTTGCTCAAAATACTAAATAAGAGATGGCCAAAAATACTGTCTCATTCATGCATAAATGAGTTCCTCTGTTGCTGTGTCAGACCAGTGCATTGGAACAGACATGTCAGGTGCTGTTTCTCCCACAACAGAATAACCCTTTACGCAACCCCAAGGCTATGCAGTTCAGGTAAACAAAATAAACCAGCTCTGCAGAGCACTGTCACACTCCTGACAACTGGACAGACCACTGGCAAGACAGGCAGTCCCTTTCTGGTAGGTTAACCTTGGCCATCTGCCATAGCATCAACCAGACACTTTTTTGCAGTGGGTAGCATGCTGGTGGTGGCATGGACAGCTCAGAATTGGCTGCCAGGGACTGACAGCCTTGCCCTGAGACTGGGAGAGCCCTGAGCACACATTGCCTGTGGTGACCAAGGGTAGTTGCTCATGGTGTTTGTACATTTCACAGCACTAGACCCTGGTGCACTCCTGTCCCTTTCTCCTCAGCCACTCAATTGGAGATTTCCACAGCTTTTTGCAAAGCCCAGGACCTTAGGAAAAGGAAACACACACAGCCCTGATCTGCACCATGCCAAGGTGTCACAGACAGCTGGGAGCTCCCCACAGCCATGGACAACGGGAGCTCCGTGACACCTGCCTTCTCTTCCTGAACCTTACCTCAAAACAAAGGGTGCTTGAGGCTGATTCCTGCATTGTTGGAAATGTTTGAGAAGTTTCTTTCTGCTTCCTTGGCTGTCTGATTGCTCGGACGTATGACAACAAGAATGGGGGCTTGATACATATAGCAGAAGAGCTCTAATAATTCCCCTCAGAAAGTGAAGCCCCCTGTAAAAAATCCTTATTCTTACTAGGTTGATGTGCTCTAGTTATTGGCTAATCTAAGCTGGGTTTTTTTTGTTTTTTTTTTTTTATCCTGAACTCCCTCAGGTCCTGTAAACACATAAAATATTCACTAAGAAGGAAAGTGGCAGTCTTCATAAACCAGTCCTACAATCTTACCCTGTCATATCCAAGTCCATGCTCTTCAGGTCACACATGTATTACTTGACCTTACTACCAAACAATTCTGCCACCAATTGTTTTTAAGCAAGTTTTGGTGTAGCCCTACTCCAGTGTTGAATAAAACCACATTCTGAAACCTCTTATTTTCATAAATTGGAAATTTTGGGTTCTTTCTAGCCCTAAATTCTTGAAACATGTGCCTTCTCTCCCAGCTGAATAAAGGACTATGTGCTGCTGCTTTATCAAAGTGGGAATGATCCTAGAATGACAGTAATGCTATAGGAGAAAAATGGCTCATCTGTGTCATTGGTAATTCCTAAATTAATGTCTGTAAATAACATGAAAAGACTTTTATTGATGTCAGAATCTCAAACACTCCTAAGTCAACTGGAAGTTGTCAGCTGATATTAGAGTTCTTCAAATTTGTTTATTTTATTATTCTTGGCACATATATAAAACAAGTCTGTCTAAAAATGCTGTGAAGTTCAAAGACACAATTTTTTATTTTTTTATGCTTTTTTTAACTATAATTTTCTTCACTTTTTATGCACTTCTGATTATCTTCATATAAAAATTAAGAATAAACCAAGTTTCTGTCTCCCAACAAATGCATTCCACATGTACACAGAATCTTAAATAGTTTCTGCACAAATTAAAAATCTTTCTAAACAAAAATTTTCAATTTGGTAAATCATAATAAAAAGTTCCATTTTATCCTGTAGTTGATTACAGAAACGGAGTAATTTATTTAGATACAATTATGTCCTGTTTGCAGTTCAAGGAAACAATGAGGTACATTAGACATGAAATAATAACTGTATAGTTGAAGCTGTCAGTCTCAGAAAGATAGCTAAATAACATAGGAAAGTCAGCTCCTCCATCAGAATCAGACGGTACTTGCTTCTTGAAAGATGGCTGAAGAAGGAAAACCTAAATTTTCCAAGAGAGATAATAGCACTCAGCTAAGTTCTTCCAATGGCTGATGATTCTTAGTTTGGGTTTAACACTTGTTAAATGATGAGCTTTTGCTGGGAATTCAGTGAAAGAATGAAAGTTCTTCTCTGCAAGCTCTTTAAATTGTACTCACTCACACATTGTCCCTCTTATTGTACTTCTTTCTGTAGGGTCATAGCAGAAAGTATATCTTCTAACTTTGAAAAAGGTAGGCTCAGAGGCAAGTCCAAGAGCCTTATGACCTTTTATTTTTTTTTTCCCCTCAGCTTAGCAAAGTTAGAAAATCTAAGGCAGTAATTACAATCTATTTTAAAATATTCAGAGTCATCTGTAACCTCTACCCCTACCCCATTTTTTTTTTTGGTGTTTTGTTTTCCCTTCTCCTCTAGTGTTAGTTGATACATTGTGGTGAAATTGTTTGGATGATTGTGAGGATTAAAACAAAGTGATTTATATTTTGAAAGCTGAAGAAACTACCACATGGTCCTAGTCAGCCATCAGCTCTGCTCTGTTTGAATTAAAGTGTTGACAGAGAAGCGAGAAAGGCTCATATTCTCCTCTGTTTCTGTGTGTGGGAAATGGCTTGAATTTAACTTGATCTTTCCAGGCTTCTAATTTCACAGGCATAATATCACAGGTTTGTTTGGTAATTTCTGAACTTTATTTGCACATATTGACTTTTGGTTTATAAAGCTCAGTTTCGGTTGTGTCCTAGAGGATAAAATTGAAGTGTGAAAGTTGAAAGAAACTACTAAAACATCAATTTGTGGTTTAGGTGTGCAGCAGAACAACAAGTTCTACTTAAATTGGAATAAATTGAATCAGTGGAGATGTGCTACATGCTGGAGATGCACCATACCAAGAGGAAGATAGCAGAAAGACCAAAAAATCTGTAGGCTTAATGAGCTCAGACACATCAGAATATAAATAAGATGCGGAATTGGCAGTAATCTTCTATTTAAGGCCTTAACAATCAAATCTAGACCCTGAGACAAAGTGCATACAGAGAGTGACAATGGAGAAAGTTCAAAGCATTCTTCTTTTCAAGGTTATATAAGAAAAAGAGAAATATACTTAGCAATATCCACTCTACCAAGAAATACAACTTGATATTATTGTCAGGAATATAAAATGAAAAATTACATGTACTTGATTCACTTGAAAACACCATAACAGATTTCTATTTGATGCAAGTCATTGGAATAACACTGTGAATAATAAGTTTGGCTCATACTCTGGATGAGATGCTGTTCGAAATGACTGTCACCCATATGTCTTTAGCTTTTACGGGTCTGAATGAAAACTAAAATCATGGTATGATGAACTAGATCCCAAGGTATTTAAACTCTGTTGTTCAAGTTAAGTTCAATTTCAGAGTGTAATACCAGAAAAAATCCCACTGGGAGTTATTCATTTTTTTTCTGCAGGTTCAACATATGTGAGAAGACTTATACAGTCATTTAAAATCAATCAAGTGAATACAGGGCTCATTGGAGGTGAGCAATTTGCATTCCACATGTCTGAGCTTTCACTGACTTTCGTGGGTTTTACACAAGTAACTCTGTGGTGATGTTTCTGATTTATAGCAAGATAGATCACAGGTGTAGTTGAGTGACTGGTTCATCATTTCCATTAGTTGCACTCAAACTTCATGCGAAAAGTTACATATCCCAGTTGAGAATTTAATATAATCCCTAGCAGTGGAAGTCCTGTATCTTAGTTATTCTTAGTTTCTTTTCAGATAACACCCAAACATCACATTTATTTCTGCATCTTGCCTGTTTTATTTTTATGAGAGAGGTTGTGGAATAAAGATTGTAGCAAGAAATCCGGCATGATATGAAAACTGGCAAGAAAGAGAAAACTGCCTCCAACAGGTCAGATACTGAGCAAAGTGCATGCTTGCTCAAGTAGTGGGAAAAGGAGAACTAGGCTTTGCTTCAGCGTTACTTATAAGTAAATGGGATACACGGTTGCTAAGCAAGTAATGTTTTTTATTCTGTGTACTTCAAGTACCATCAGCTCAACTCTGCTGTCAGTTCCAACAACAGACTCGGGGGAAGTTTCTCTGATAGTAAGGCAGTGCAATGTTATTTCCCAGTCACAGATGGATTTCAGCTCCCCCCCTAAACTAAAATATTTGCTTCAATCGTCTCCAGACTATGAAAATATAGAACAAATTGCAATGTGAAAATTGAGCTTCTGAAATCTCTGTTCCCAGTATTTAGGCTATGACTTTGAAATTATAAAAAATGAATGACATCTGTCTTCACTGCATGTGTGTTTACACAAGCATTAGTTTATGTATATGAATAATTACAGTAGTTAGGGTAATTATATGCATATTTTTAATGTATTAAATCTTGCAGAAGCAGGCCAACCAAGCTATAATGCTAACTACCAATGCTGCAATTATTAAAAATGTTGTATTAATAGCAAAAGATTATAATCTTCTTAGGGTAGTGCCTTCTAATACATATTTAGAGTGTCTGACATATCCATGTGGGTCAAAATCAAATAATGTTTCGAGTTCTGTAGAAAATGCCATCTCTCACTCCTACCCACACAATAATGTGGAAACTGCAAATGCAGAAATGTGAACAGAACAAATGATTCCTAGTGCAGGATGCAGTAATTAACAAACAATTCAGTAAAACAGTTGAAAATATTTTGTGACTAGAAATTCATTTTGTGGGTAGCTGCCATTATTTCTTTTCT
Source organism: Clamator glandarius (assembly GCA_033459285.1). Classification (NCBI taxonomy): domain Eukaryota; kingdom Metazoa; phylum Chordata; class Aves; order Cuculiformes; family Cuculidae; genus Clamator; species Clamator glandarius. Next base: position 351,592 of record JAUNZM010000088.1, read on the forward strand.
TGCATAATATGTCTATTTATATGACTATTCCCTAGTACTACTTTTAGCTTAATGCTAGTGAACCATAAATGCCTTCAAGATTTTATTGGTCTTTTTCTTGTGAAAAATGCTCAGTAAATTTTAATGTCAAACTGCAAACTCTTAACTCCGGTGAGTTTTTCCCTCTGTCTTCACACATTTTTTGTACACTTGCATTTTATTTTGATAGCAGCAATTGTATCCATTTTATTTCCATATGTAAAATTTATGGGTGAATGAGGTGCTGAGAGGCATGGTTTGGTATTTGATAGGAATGGTTGGACTCAGTAATCCAATGGGTCTTTTCCAACCTGGTGATTCTATGATTCTATGAGAGACAACAGGGTTTAAAAGATATTGAAGGCTTTTCTGGAAGTAGCAGATGAGTAGGTGAGGACTTCTTAGCTTTCACAGTAGAAGACTACAGAGGCAATATGAGAAGATTCTATAAAATTAGAAGTGGCATGGAAAGGGTAGACATAACTTAATTATTTATCACCCTATTTAAAGAGAAGAACTATGGATCGGCAGATAATCATATTAGAAGTTATTTTTTTAAAAAAAAAAGGCAGTGTTTTTACATAGAACATAAGCTAGCATTGTGGACCTCCCTGTGGAAGAATACTCTGTGCATACAAAATTTGCATTGGTTTAAGAGCCGACTAGAGAAGCACATGGAAATGAAATACTTGAAAGATTATAAACTGTGCAGAATGACATTCAGTTCAGAAACTCCCATGAGCTGAAAATAGTGGGAAGATGAAATATCAGAGGAGCAATCAGATACACATGATATTTTCTTACAGAACTCCAGATATTAATTTAGAAACAGTGCTTCTTCCAGTTACCTTCTTTTGGAAAAGCATCACCTCCTCCCTAACAAAATCAGAAAAAAGGGGCTACAGAAAAGAATCTTAGCAGAACCAAATAATTCTGAGAAGCAGCAAATGACGGTGATGAAGGCCATAGGGTCAAAACTGTAAAAAACCCCAGCTGATAAGAGTGGGATGCCCTGACACTATCTCCTTCTCTCTGAAGAAACTCAAGGAGCCAATAGAAGATTCCTGGCCATATTCTGCCTGGTAACTTGGCAAGACACAGGTATAGAAATGTACCACATGCCTGGATCATCCTCTCAGCCTTCCTTTTCCTTGAACAATGAATGTCTGGCTTGAGAAGGTCGGGAGGGGTTGGCTGAGGAGGGCCAGAGACTGAAGAGAGCTTTGAATGAGTGGTGAGAGAAAAGCACAGCCAGAATGTCAAGAGATTTTGCTGAAGCAGAAGATGGATTCTAGTCTGACAAGCTCACTATACATGTATACAGGATTGTCTCCTGCCATAGGAGGAAGAAGTAAGGCTATTCAAGTCCTATTCCACAAGCACTCCTCTTTTCACTCCTCCACAGAGATGGTCACCCATTATGTTGGTGAACTTTTGATATGAGCCAATGCAGCTCTCTTTTGATTGTGAATGCATAAGAATCCAGTGTGTGGGATAACATTCAGAATTGAACAGTTAAGAATTTCAAAACTAGCAAATGAATTTTGAAGTTATCTTTGCATGTCTTTATTTTGAAGTGATGAATTTTCAGTACCTTATAGAATTGAATTTTCTATGAGGATGCCACATATCATGAGTGCTCTTTGCACATATGAAGCCTTATCTTAGCATGAGACTGGATATACAAAATGTTCTCTGCCATAGATCAAAACATATATTCAGTATATAAACTCACGCTACAGAATAGCATATGAACATTTCATTTTTTCAGTGGAAATTAATTTGAGACATGCCTCCTTCAGTTCCTCAGAGGAGGCTTTTCTTTGAATCCAACTGAAACAGACTGATGTCAGATCTAATTAAAGTTAAAATTTTGTGAGAACCTATATGGGACAATGTCAGCTTACTTTTATTCTGTGGGTGTACCAGTTTCCTCTATTCTCCTAGTTTCTGCTGTGATTAGTAGGATTAGTTTGCTTTGTGGGCATTTTCTTTGCATCACACTTGTCTTGGATTTATGAAAAATGGATTGGGGAATTTACGTATCACTGGAAATAGGAGAAATTCCTGCTGTGGCTTACAAAATAAATGTAACAGCTACTATCATGTGAAGAAGATGCTAATAGTTTTCTCAACATAATCCAGATTTCAGACAAAGGAGGCGCTGTGATTTCAGATGACATCTTCAAAAAATACATTTGAAGACTCTTGCAGCAAATTCTGCACAGCTGTAAGTCTTGATGATCTGGATATTTTAACATTCACTCCATTGCAGTTAGTTCAAAAAACAAACAAGTTCCCCATGGCAATGTGAAACACAGCTTTCAAACAGAAGAACACTGCCTGTTGGTGATGAAGTTTTACAACCTTGACAATTTTCTCACCATATAACTGTAGATTAAAACTTCAGTGAAGCAATGTCTCCACCACTAGAGTGTTTCAAATTCTGCTGCACCTCAGCATATTAGATTTCTGATCTATTATATAACGGAACTATGTGGGCAGGCACCAGCAACATAGTGAAAGAAATAATAATCTGTCATGTACTCAGGGGACACAATTAGTGTGACAAGTCACATGGAGGTTAGACTGTACTCAATGCAAAGAACTAACCAACAAATAAGGCCTCTTAGATCAGTAAGCTGTGCATTCCTCGGCTGCAGGCTAAAGGGTATTTCTCTGGCATCTTGCACAGCAGATAGAGCTGGGGAGTCACTATATCACTAGACTGATAACATATGTCACTTCTAACCCAAGCTGTGGAAAAACACAGGGCTATTGGTTGCATGGATCAGCAACTTGTTTTGGCACTTGATGGACCTACTGGTTAGTAACATAGGAACAGACATTATTTGCCCATGAGTTTTAAGTAATTTAATTAGACTGATATACATTATTTGTTTTGGAGAAAAATAATTGTGATAAATAAAGCATTCAGCCAAAAGTGACTTTAGTCCAATGCACATAGAGTGCACAAATGTCCTTCTTTAAATTCGTATCTAGATCCTTAAGTATAGGGTCAGTATTCTTAATTTTAACAAAGAAAATATTGCAGGAGTTGGAAGAGGCTTTCCAAAACAGCAGAAAACCTAAGTATATGAGAAGAAATATGTTCCAGAGAGCAATCTTCAACTGAAGGAACTCTAAGCCATGGAGGATGGTTTAATTAAATTCCTCTGATTTTTTTTTTGAACCATTTTGTACATTTCTAGCCCTAATGCTAACCCCTGTACTGTAGCTTAATAAGTCTTTAAAACTGACTTAACATCTTGCTGCCATGTCTGAGAGAAGGAGTCCTGTTACTCTCTCATATACTTTCTCTACTGTTGTTCTTGGTCATGATTATATTGTGCTGGCTCTGTCACTTGTCAGATCCTGAGAAAGTCAACAGAATATGAGCACAGTTCCAAATGGATGACTATTCCTTCTGAATGAAAGAGTTAAACTGGTTTACAGAAAAGTTCTAGGGTGACTGCAGGGAAAGGGCTATCCTTATTAAATGTAATATAAAAGCAATGATTCAGATATATCAATAAACTTCAGCAGAATTCAATAATCTAGCACTGCCCATAATGAGTGGAGCCCTTTTTAGAAATTCTGAACCTACTCTGGATAAAGGAAAATCTTTACTCTAGCACAGCTCTTGCAGAAAGACTACAGATAAGCCACTTTTGTCAACAGAGACAAACTCAGTTTGTGCCTATGATCAATAGAGGATGCAGAAGTAGCTTAGTTTCTCATCTCTTCTATTTCTAAACCTTTTAACTATAAGCCTGCAGAAAGGACTATAACGAAGAACAATGAGGGGACTAAACAGCCGAGTGACTAATACTTGCAGAATAAATCTGGTTGAAATGAGAGGCCTCAGCTAAAACAAGTCATCAAGGCCTGTGAAAGTAGTTTCAAGTATATGAATACACTCATCTTCAATCCCAAATTATAAGAAAAATCTATACATTTGAAGTGAGACTATTCCAGGTTTATTTTTTTGATGGATACAGCTATTTTTAACCTATATCCTAAGTGCAATACATCCAACTTTTCAATATTTCTTACTCAAATATTGACCTTTAAAATTTCTAACTGTAACTACTTTTCTAAGGCCCGCACTTTCAGGAAAGAATGCTCACATTGGTCTCTGCTGTAAATATTGTATCCAGGCCTCGAATCAGCAACCAAGTTCATTTTCTTACAAGCTTTAAGTCTACCATTAACCACAGACAGGGGTTCAATATCTATTGGAAAAACTCATAAATTGTGACCTTCAGCAGAAATCAATCGACAGTCTAGTCTGGTGGGCTGCATTGTACCCAAGAAAATCAAAACAAACCCAGAACAGGTTAGCAGGTAAGCTCTTCTTTATATTTAATGCCATCTACAGAGTCAACACAAAATATTTTTATTTTCTGTGATCTGGACTTATGCTGAGTTTTTATAAGTGACCAGCAAGGGATACAGATCCTTATTTTCTGATTTCTAACTCTATCTTTAATCTCAAAGTTATTAGTAATCAAAAGAATATTATGCAGACATGGGCTGTTGTCTCTCGTAAAATATAGCACCCATCCTTGCCTTCTAAGCTATAGAGAGACAGCTATAAATACACCCTTAGTATAGTGACTCACCTAGCCTTGATTCATAATCTTTCAAGAACTGATAGCCTCACCCTCCAGCCCAACACATTGCCCATATTTAAAGCAGGTTTAGGTCCTGTACTTCAGTTCTGACAAGTCAATCTCTGTCCTCTAGTTACTGCTCAAACTTTCATATCAGAGATGGAAGTAGATCAGGTAGCATTACTTTGCAGGAATGTGACTGCCACTGGGTACAAGAAAAAAAATCCCCTAAGTCTTTCAAGGGTGGTATGAATATTCAGGTTTCTGTCATTCTTGTGCTTGTTAAAACACATCAACTTTACATCTGATCTCCACCCTGAGCTAAAGCTATAATATGTCTGGCTTATTCACACCCCAGTTTGTGGGGAGAACTATGATTTACAAAGTTAGCCCACCAAAGGATGATTCTACAAGTTCTGAGGAAGGGACTTGGTGCTGCTTTGAGAGGGCTTCCTCTCAATTTATTTTTCTGTATTGAAGAGAAAAATCTAAGAGGTGGGAGAAGTCTTCTGTTGCTTACATTTAATTGTTCTGACAGGCTTGGTTTCCTAGCTGTCATCAAAGTGAGGACTAAGCTGTGGTAAAAGAAAATTTTTCATTTTGAAACCTAGATGATACATCTGATAAATTTAATTCTTCCCATCACTTTGCCAATCCCCCTAAACTATCCATAAACTAAGCCATGATTAACCATAGTCATCATGTTGGTAACGATATTAATTATCCAGTTGTGATTTCTTTGCTCTATGACATCTACTCAGTGACTACCTGCAATCGAGATAATCCTACAAGAGAGAACTTACAATTAATTGCATGTTGTGCCTTTCACCCTCTACTACTGCTCTGACTGTGAAGGAATCACAGAGGTTCTGCAGGATCAAAATAAGCAGGTTTACAAAAGATATGGGATCTTCATTCCAGACCTAACTTTAAATTCATAGTTCCTTTCCATTCCCAGTGCTTATTCATCTCACAACACCCCAACAGTATGCTCCAGTCTTCTAAGTATGTGTAAAGGAATTAATTTTTTAAGTAGAGTTATATTTTGCTTCTATTTCCTTTTATGAAAGTCTTAAGAGTTATTATGTTACTATAAAAATATAAGAGGATTTAGAATAGTTTACCACAGTGAGAGGCTGAAATCAATATTGTTTATACGGGCATGAATGTTATTGAGTGTGTATTTACAATAACCTCCATAAAGTAACTCTTAAACCATTAAACAACCTGGCAAAGTATACACTTTCATAAATCTGACTAAACATTTTACAATTATTTAATTAATTACTAGGAGAGAACTACCCATTTGATGGATTTTATCATTTGGATAAAAGAAAGAAGAAAGAAATTTCACTATTGACTTAATTCAAATGGCCTGTTTTCTCCAGTTTGGTATTTGCAGCTGGACAAATGCCTTTTTTTTTTGGAAGAAAAGACTTCACAGTGAAACATAACCCCAAAAGGATTAATCTGAAGACAACTGACTTAACTTGTACAGATCATTGTTTACTATGTTGTTGATAGAGGGCAGATCAGAAAATGCATCGAAATATCATTGTTTAGATGTAAAATATTTAAATGTGACTATGTAATCAATTACTCCACCTCCTTTAAACCAAGGTTCACGGGAAAATCATGGCTGAAATTGAGTACTCAAGAATTCCCAGAAACAGGATAGCCGAGGAGCACTTTTTATTAGATCATTATGTTACACATAAGCACCCATTAGAGATCACTGTCTACATACATAAGGCATTTTCAGTAGATCACTGCTGCAGACAGTTTTCCATTTTGTAAAGATAGACTAATGAAAATGCAAAAGAGAGTTTCAGAGATGTGAGGTGACAATTCTGAAGATTCTACCTGGATTTGTGCAAAGCATTTGACACTGCCTCAAATGACATCCTTGTCTCTAAATCAGAAAGACATGGATTTGATGGGTGGACCACTCAGTAGATAAGGAATTGACTGAATAATCATACTCAAAAAGTTACGGTCAATGGCTTGATGTCCAAGTGGAGAACAGTGATGAGTGGTGTTCGCTCAGGGGTCAGTATTGAGACCAATGCTGTTTAACATCTTGTTACAGACACGGACAGTGGGATTAAGTGAACCCTCAGCACGTTTGCTGATGACACCAAGCTGTGTGGTGGCGGACATGCTGGAGAGAAGGGATGCCATCCAGAGCGGTCTTAACAGGCTTGAGAGGGTGGACTGTGCAAAACTTATGAAATTCAACAAGGCCAAGTGCAAAGTCCTACACCTGGGCTGGGGCAATCCAAAACACAAATATAGGCTGGATAGAGAATAGATTGAGAGCAGCCTTAAGGAGAGGGACTTGGGGGTGTTGTTTGATGCTGAGCCAACAATTTGTCCTTGCAGTCCAGTAAGCTTGCAACCCAAGATACAAACTATTCTATGATTTTATGATAATTCTATGAAATTTCAGTTTGTCAGTGGCAGAACTGGGGACCAGGACTCAGATCTGCTGAGTTTGTAGTCTCATGTCTTAAGGAGGAAAATATATGACTTAGTCTTACATTTTGTGTGGGAGTTGTTTCAGCAGAAAGTCGTCATTAGGAGAGAACTTAATCTGTGAGATGTGTCTATTGAGTTAGTTTGTGTTTGCGTTATTTATGAAATAGTAAAGACTTCATGGCTACCTAAGAACTGAAAAGACTGGTTAGGTGCCACTTTGCAACTGAAATCTATTTCCCTTACACCACAGTGTTCCTATGATCTTTCTGGATTTAACTCTGGCCAGATCCCATCTTCTGTCATTCAATATGGATTTTTATGACGCAAGATTACTGGAAAAGAAAAGAGATCATGGAGGTTTGTGGTAACCTGTGGTAACTGTAGATGAATAGCTTCCTTCCTCTCCTTTTTATTTTTTTATGTAACCAACACTACAACCAACAGAGTTTTAAGAAATATTAATTCAGCAGCAATATTTTGGAATGGAGAGCAGTAAAGGTATAGGTCATGAAGCTAAGCTAAAGCACAAGCAAAATTTTGGTATTATCAGTAGAAAAAAACTAAGGTTCTGGGGTGTATTATAGAGACAATTGCAGATAGCTTTATCTTAGGTTAGTAAGGCAAAAGATAGAGACATATTAAATATTAATCTAAAAATCTGTGTCTGAACCCTAATCTTATTTTAGTACTTAATCCATACAAATTCTTTCGTTGTGTCTACCCAGTCTTTCTCATTTTATCTTTTCTGGTATGTTACACTGGATGAGTTATTCTTATTTCCCTCCAGACCCATCACCTGCAGCTGTAGTTTCACTCTTCTTCCTTCATCCCTTTAACTTTTAAGTTTTTGAACTTGGCCCTGAAAAAGGAATGGACTATAGTTCTGAGTCATAAGAGAAAACTCATAGGAAGGGCAGAAACTAATGGAAGGCAATGTGAAGTTCCTGGCATTCATGCTCTCCAAAGATACACACGCATCTAAACACCTTGTCCGGTGTCACATAAGAGGGAAGTACAGAGTGACTTAATTGCAGGATTTCTGGATTTCCTGTTGGGTGAATCCAAACTAATAAAAATAAAACCACAACAGAGCATCCGTTTCTTGAAAATAAGATGATTCTGCTAAATGAAAATCAGGATTCTGCCATTTTCCAGTAATGTCAGAGACAAAGTTTTTAATTAGCTAGACAGTGGATAAATGTGGAATATATAATTTATCTAGAGGTTGATCTCATGTACAGTTTTGTTCCCAACTGCTTGTATTACTAAAAATCCTTCTCTTGCATTGTTTGAAAATTTTCTATATTTCCCATTTGTAACTTTACTCTCCTGCTGAATCACTCAATGTTCAACTTCACATTCTTGACAGACTTTTATGTGTTTGCTTACAGTATAATTAAATGTTCTGTGTTCATTACCTCCCAGCTCTGACTTACATCTATTCTCTTCAATGTAATTACTCCACTGTGTACATTAAGTCAAAAGTGCTATTCTGTGCCTATCCAAATTTTATTTAAAAAGGGCAAATATGTGATCAATTACACTATTACACATACAATTGTATCTGTACTAAAAAGAGGCTCTTGAGCCTCTAGTGTGCTTTTAGTGACATGAATTACAGGCATATATATCCTTTTTCACACTCTTTTCTGTAACGTTTTTCTCTGTTTGGCCTGCTATTGGTGGCAAATTAATTGACTTCAGGAAGAGGAACCAAATAAGCAAATAATAGATTAAATGAACTATTTCACATGGTAATAGAAGTAACAGAGAGAGAATCCGTAGTCTTTCAGAACTGACTTGGTTGCTAATGTTAATTATCCAACGTAATTTCACTTTCTCATTATTCTGTGCTGCAATATTCCAGCAAAACAAAAGAGAAAGACTGGGTGAATCCCCCAACATCTAGATACTAGAAATATTGTGGTTGGAAGCTGTAATGTCAGTCCCACATGTTAACCCTGTTGAAAATCCTCTTGAAAATCAGGCTTCAGAAAGAGAAACTAAATTAATGTAAAACTAACTTTGAAATCTTGAGAGTCTTTTCAAAGATCTTTTAATTTGATTTCTAGTGTCTGATCTTGCAATCACATGCATAACACTTAAAGTAGAGATCATTCTGTTTATTCTTCCCAATGAATTTAATGTTTCTGATGTAATCTCCAACTGCTGCAGACTGTAAATTCAAGGAAAAAATTATTAACAATTGGATTAATCTCACCTGACTTCATTTAGCTATGCAGTCTAAACTAACTGTCTAGGCACACAGTGGAGAGAAACAGACACCTCTAGCAAACAGTACAGTTCCTCCTAAACGTAAAACATTTAAGGCAGGGTCAGTCAACACCTCTTGGAGGTACCTACCTCTCTCTGTTAAATAAGGGAGTATTTAAGCTTAGCTGTGTAGAAGTTCTAGTCCTAGTGTAAAACTAGGTACATTGCATTGAGCCTCCAAACAAATGTATTCCAAGGTTATTTGACTTAATACAATAGTTTATGCTGAAATGAACAAAGAATAGTTTGGAATAACTTTGCATTTGATGCAATATTCTTATTGAATGAATGAGCATTTATGCCATTTCTTGATGTTTCATAAACTTGCTTTGCAGAGTGTGCTCTACCAGAGTGTGACAGAGGATAGACATGTTCATATCTTGCTCTAAATGAATAGCTTTTAGAGCAGCTATCCATAGTAAAGCAAATTTTTCTAAAATAAGCAATAAAACACAAAGAGGTAAAATCTGATTTATAAATAGTTTTTATCAGGTTGAAATAGCATCTAATATGTTTTGTCCTGAAGTAAATTTATATTGCCAGTTTAACAGCCTTTCATAAACTGGATTTGCACTTAGTGGGCTAAAATCTCCTTCCAATTAATTTTCATGAATGGAGCTTGCTGTAGTATAAATGAGAAGAGAATCCACTTCCAATGCCTGGAGGCCTTTATTGAGAGTTTGCTGATGTTGCATATAAGGATACTAAAACAATGTTATCTTCATCTACACATAGTCTTTAAATTAAATAGCAGTTAAGATATGTCTTCTTTTATTCTGCTGATTTGGAAAACGGAATACATTTATTGGAAGAAAGGATGAAGATTAAAAGTCAATGAGATTTTATTGCATCATGGATAATTATTTCCCATTGTTATACCATTATTTCTTCATTTAGGAAAAGATGATGATTCAAATAATTTATCAGCTCAGTGGCTTTATGTTCCACACACAATGCAAGAAATTGTAGTAAATTTCAATAATGGAACTTTCATTTCTAATTCAACTTTCAAAAAAAAAAAGAGTACATATACATACATAGGAAGCATAGTATGTAGTCATAACTATAGTAATGGTATATATAATTCAACGTAAATATGCCATTAATAGACTTCACAACTGATGAGTTCTATCAAGTAGATGAAAGTTGTTTGAAAGTTTGTTAGTTTGAAAGTGTCTATAATTTTTTATTTTTCAGCAACCAAAAAGTAGTACATGGAATATAAAATATAAAGGAAATAAAGTAATAGCTAAGAAAAGATTAGTTAAAAAGATGAAAGGAAATTTTATAGGTCATGTAGCTCCATAAGATTTCTCTGGTAATTGCAGGATAAATGTGTAAGGGATATGATTTTAAAATTATAGCTACCAATAATTACTTTGGGCTTAGGGAGAAACTTAGCTTTTATAGGTCTGATTTATCTCCATGTTCATGGTACCTGAACTAGACATTGGCTCCAGATAAAAGACGAGAGATATGTATTAATGTTATCCACTATTTGCTATGGTCTAGCAGGACCCCAAACTTTATTCCAACCAGAGGTTTTAGTCATCTATAAATGATTATGAAAAGCTTTAATAGTCTTAATAAATATTTCTTCCTGCCTTCCTGAACTCCCTTAAGCGTCTGACTCAAAAAAAATCCTATCTATATTTCCCTAATTAAGCAACATCCATTGCAACTCATAATTGTTCTTCTCTAAATGTGTAATATTTCCTAATATATGAATCAGTGTACAACAATCCAAAAGAAAATCCATGACTTGTGACTGCCCCAATTTTCTGCACTCATTTATTTCAAAAGCTTTTTCTCATTATAATCTTTTTTGCCCTCTCTAGCTTCGTATTCATATCTATTGCAAGTGACCATCAATGCCTATATACGTTTCTTTTTCTATTGCCAGAAGGAAGATTTTAAATAAAATGAAACTGTTAGAGAAGCTCTCTTTTGCAGTATTTAACTATTCTGTAGGATAAAAAAACCTTGCCAGAACTTAGGAAGACAGTTAAGCATTACCCATTTTGAAATAACAAATATAGAAAAAAATATAATAAAATTTTCATTCTCGTGGTGTTATTTAAATTTTGATTTTCTTATAAATAGATCAAAACCCCAGTAGCACTTTTGCAGTAGGAGGTCATAAGATTTCTCCCCAGCCCCTCTCACCTACAATAATAGTGAGAGCAATATAATAATTGAAGAGGGGGGTGTCTTCAATATTTCTTTTTTTCATGTGTTCTGGTAAATGCATTAGCTTCTTAAAGTTTTCTTGAAGCTAAGTTATAGACCACTTACATGCTTTTTATTTTTTTTCCAGATCACCTGGCAAATGAGTCTACTTTTCTTCAGCACCAGCTTACCGATAAAAGATCAAAAGATGCACAGTCCAATTCAGCTTAGCAACATGGTCATAATGGAATGGCATTCTGTACCACTTGATTTCCTTGCTTCATAACTTGAGTGTTTCCTGCTTGACAATATCTTTTTAGTATCAAAATTTTTGGCATAAAATCCCTCAAGAGATGGAAAGTTATTTCTCTAGTGACAAATAACATATGCAGTGTGAGGAACTGTACCATATCTACCAGACCTCATTATAGAATATCTGATTAGCATTTCCTCTTAGTCTCCCTGTTTTCCAAAATCTGCATCCAAAAAACTAGTAAGAACAGGGTGAAATATATGATTCCACTTGATTTGGACCAACATCCATGCATGCACTAGCATGCATGACAAGCACTCTTACGTCCTAGTGAAATACTGGAAGAACTGGCTAAAATTAGGGTAGCTTTCATTGTGTAAGCATATGATCCATGTAGATTGCATCCAGAGCCTGTGGAGAGTGGTGAGTCCTTCCAGTGGGTAATTTACCCTAACTAAGATGAGTTCTTAAATATACAGTTTCACAGGGAGCTAAAGCAGTCTAAGAGCTCTGCTATCTTATTTCCTCCCTGAAAAAAAAAGGTCTCAGCACCAGATCCAGTGCCCGATTCATTTCCAATTCAATGAAAAAAAATATCCATATAAGTACAAGACCAGAACAAAGAAAAAGGCACAAACACATGTTTGGAATGGGGATGAAACGCGATGGGAATGCGCTCTCCCCAGCAGTGAGCTCCTCATCACATTTCATGCAATCCTGCCCTTAAATGGAAGGCACTACGATATCAAATTTCCCTCTCACTTCTGTCAATAAAGCTTAGATATCTAGCTCAGGACATTGCATCTGGAGGACTGGAATTAGTTGATTTGTATCTCTGACATTTGCTGCACAGTATCCCCCACATCAGACGTGCTGCTGAAGGGGGCTAGCTGGTAACATCACATCAGGTCAGTTACCCATTCAGCACAGCAACAATAGAAGCTTCTCAGAAGCCTCTGGGTTTATCCCCATACCAGTCCTCAGGTTATGTGTAGTAGGAGTTTTCAGAATCCCGACATCCATGTAGATGAGAGTTGTAAAGAACTCAGGTTTTCCCATTTCTGAATTTCACTACAGCTAAAATGGGACTCTTGAAGAAAGAAGCACTTTTTTTTTTTAGTGGTTGTTCCTAGTCACAAGGGTCTGTTTGAAATAAAGCATCCTGGTAGGGCTAATTTGAAACATATTTAAGTGTCCATATAGACCTTTAGCATTAGAGGCATGAGTTAGGATTGTCATTCCTGGTGTGGTCACTCCATGGAGGTACAAAAGGACTGGAATGACATCAAGGACCTCTAAAGATTTGACTGTACTGTAAGTAGTGCATGGGTCTGAGTAGGCTGCGAAGTCTGCCTTTGAAAACCATCTATGCTATTTTCGATCAAAGATTTAATCAGCATGAGACTTTGAGCTGTGGAACTCTTGGCAGGGAAAAGCCTAAACATGCAGGACAAGTTCTTGTTCTCACAGTTTGTGTGGATCTTGGATAGTGAGGCCTTAATGCCCTACAGATTTACTCACAAAAAGGAAATAAAAATTCATCTTTCCTTAACTGAAGGGCTGACAATAGAAAACTCATCTGTAACTGTGTGACCCAGATCTCTCCCCTTATTTAAGAGTTGCTGCTGCTGATAGAAGTTCTAGGCCTAACAGGGAAGGACTCTATCAATACAGTCAGCTCTAAAATTCCCTTAAAAATATGTTTTGATGCTGCGGATACTGCAGGACAGCCTTAAATTATACGACTCTGCAGCTTAGAAGTGATATTCTGAAAGATGGCCTGGAGCCTTCTCAGCTGTGAGATTTGTGTTATACCTCTAAGATATCTCAGCTGTGATATTTAAGAAAAAAGCTAAGAGAAAAGGATAGATTTTTTTTTGTTTTTGTTAGATCTTTTCTGCAATAAACTGTGAGATAATACAAAGTCAGTATATCATCACTGATCAACCTCAATTTGGTCCACAGATCACTCAAACTTCCCATGTCACATGTCAGTGATGTTTTAGCTCAGATATATATTATGTTATCAAAAAATTTAATAATGGTGCCCCCCCAACACTGAATATAATACTGAATTTCTTTGCATCATAGCACCTACACTATTTTTATCACACATTATTTATCTATGACAAGCTTGTGAAATAAATAATTGCTACTATTCCCCGTTCCACAAAACTGGGGTGTTGTACATAACTGTGATTTCAGCTCATATAATTTGAACCAGGGATAAGTATTGTGAAGGCCATGATGGTTTTAAGCTACATTTAGCCAAGTGTAGGTTACAAATCTATATAGAATTCTGCTGTGTCAGGCGATTGCAAGCTACCCTCAAGTAGAAACTCGCCTTAAAAATTATGTCCTTGTTAGTCCTTATGTATTATGCCGCATTTTCTCACCTATCCACTTTCTTAATTTTCTCCACATCTTTCTTTTGGAGCTTTATGCACTGCTGAGGTCACTTTGCAAAGGGAACCAACTATGAACAGTCTGTCCATACTAGTATATAAAAAAAGTGGAAGTGAAATCCGAGTTAACAAAAGGGCAAGGAGATAAACATGCATATAAACACATTAGTCCTGTTTCTGACATCATGCATATCAGAGCAAAACTGGAGTAAATTCATTGCCTTAGAGGAGTTATTCTACATTTGCATTTGAATGAACAGACAGATTACTGGGTCTGCTAAATCAGTCTGACTGTAGTTCTCACCTTTGTACAAAAAAAAGGTCTCAAAAGTTAAGATACTTTTAAGTAAATTACATGAATAAATGACACAGAAAGTTCAGCAGACAATGCACTGCAGTCTCTGAAAAGCAAAGCTTCAAATGGTTTAATAATTCAGCTCTATTTATCAATTACTACTTGCTGAGCAAGTCTGCATTTCAAGCCCTAGTGTTCAAGGATATCATCATATGAGAACAGTTTATGCCTCTCTCTACTCATTATCATAAGATAATTTTGGATAGGTAGTAGAGATTACACAGTATATTTTACCATCAGCATTTGTGCTTTCCAGAGTTAACTATACCCTTCTAAAGACGTACGACAGTGGAAGATGCAGCACTATATCAACAGGAAAGAATACAAATCTCAGTTGAGCAGCGGGCCATATTAGCTGTTTGGAGATTGATGGTAGCTCCAGCAATTCAGAAGCTTTAAAAATATATCCATAACATCAAAATATAATTTATTATTTGTTTTCTTGGAGTGATGCTGGTGGGAAATGCCATTTCTACCACTCTGATCTGCTTCTTTAGAGGGTATGTCTTAATGCAGAAAATTTATTTCTTTTGTTGCTGAAGATTCTGCTAAAGCTCCCCTATTAAAATGCACTTAATCTGAAGGCTGCAGTATTCCATCTGCTTTCAGCCTTTAATAGAGTGGAGGAATTCATTAAGTCATCTGAAAGCAATTTTCAATTATGAAAATACAATTTAAATAAGGGGAAGAGGAGTCTTTGAAGATGACAAAAGTGGGAAGTGATTGACACACTCTGTTGTCAGCTGGAATCAATTTCACACTTGGGGAAAAATACCTTTGCTAGGGAAAGATCATCTGTCAGCGGGAGGCAAACTGCAGGGAACCAGAAAGGAGAGAGAAAGTAAATCCTGTCTTAAGCAAAATATTCAGAAGCCTGAATACCTCCACTCTGACAAATTGAAACCTCCTTAATATAAGTACAGAACCTCATAGCATGGGCACTCAGGGCAAACACTGAAAAATTATAGGAAAATACCTGTCTGTCCAAATTTGGGTCTTAGGCACAATGCTATCTGCCTTCAAAAACAGCTTTGTCTCAGCAAGCACTGCAATATATCCCTAAAGTTGCTGAATAACACAGTACTCTATATAATAATGTAAGTAGTGTTACTACTTAAATATGCAAAGTCTCAAGATTTGCTTTTCAGTCTGATGTGTGTCTGAGAGTCAGCTGTTACTTCCCTACAGAGCCAATGGTTCATATAGTGCAAGTTTCTTCTAACTCTAAGTTAAGATGAAAACAATGATGACAAATATTATATCTGATTCCCTGATATTACATCCATATTTTGCACAGTAGAGTCCTATTGAGGTATTAGTCAATATGAAATAACTCCATAGGAAAATACTCAAGAAAAATTGTGATGACAAGTTTGTGCTACATCAAACAAAGGACCAGTTCCTAGTAAAAGTCAGCTGAAATCACTTTACAGAGGCAGTGTCAGACAATAAGAAGTTCTAAAAGCAGGATTGCATTGCAAGTAAATACTGTGGAGTGGTGCATAGAAAAGGTACACAGGAAAAATGACTGATGGGTAGAGCAAGTGGATTACACGCATGGGTAGATGGGGGATATTCCCCTGACAGTACTGCTAACATATCACTGCTTCCTCCGTGTTACCTTGGCTTATCCATCTCTTTCAAATGGAATCTACTATAAGAGGTAAACGTACTCACACCTGTGTTCATGCACCAAGGCAGGGTAATAATTTTAAAGAATCCTTTCAGTGATTTTTACTAAGTTAAGGTGGAGAAACCAAGACTCTTAAAAGTACAGTTGTATATATTATAGTCAGTATTTAAAAGCCCTGAGACATGCATGAGAACTCAGGAGATCCAGATACCAGGAAAAATTTATTCACTAGGAAAAACTAATACACTAAAATCCATGTAGCTTTGAAAACATATAAATGCAATAGAGACAACTTAACAGTGGAGTTTATAGTAACAGGGTAAGTCAGAACAGTCCCTCTTCCTCCTTCCATTGCCTCTCCATAAAATAGCCCAGGCCACATTTATGGTGCTTGGTTTAAAAAATATTATGTGATTGTGCTTTTCATCACAGGCTTGAAATGTAGGCTGGTTCTTATTTATTTATCTATCTCAGTCTTCTCATTTATTTACCTCAGTCAGCATTATTCAAGCTGGCTTAAGCCCTGTCACATGAAGTTGCACTGACGATGAAGGAAAAAAGTTCTTTTATATATATAGAGGAGGCAATTCTGCCATTTCTTGACTTTTTGAAGACTGATATGTTTATATTTGCCCAGAAACTGATAATACTACCTAACAAACTACTTACCTGAGTTTCTTTATGTGATGGCATTGACAATATGTACTGCATGAGGAAAGGTCCAAGATAAGGCTACGTGAAGCCTCATACTCTGCCAGGATAATGTTGGAAGAGTAGGTCCGTCACAGGAAATGAATTGTAGTCTGTCCTATTTCTGTTGCCTGCTGTTGTGGTCTCCATCTCCGACCAACCAGAAGACCCCTGTTTGTTCTGGGAAGATAATTTATTGTTCCACTCCAGAAAGGATAGACCTTGGACTAGAAGCTCTTGGCTTCCATGAAAACAGTGGCATTTAGGTCCCCAAATAATGTTGATAAATCTCATCTGAATTGTTCTTAATAAGACACTTTGGATGTTTTTGAAAACTGTTATCATGAGCTTTCAGTTTCTGTGCAGTTAAGGGTGATTTATACAAGAAATGTCACAGTTTAGGGAGCATTTTCGAGTAAATAGGGTGCCTACTGTAACAGACTTCGGCAAAGATGAACTTCAAATATAGCTCTGTAGTGTAGGGGTGAAGTATTTATATAAATTCTTTCTCAGATGTCTGGGTGGCTAGTAAATTTAGCCCTGTGGCACTAACACCAGAGTGTATTTATTGATCCTTCTACTTATTGGAAGCTATACATTTGCAGTGATTTTCCTTTTTGCCCTTTCTGTTTGTTCACTTGTTTCTTTAGCTAGGTGGGTCTGTTTGACTATTATATAACAATTATGAAATAAAAATTTGAATCCAGAGTCTGTCCAAGACAAATAGTGTTTTTATTTTAGAATATTAATTAGATTCTGCAAATTATTCTTGCAGTGAAGAGAATTACCTGGAATAATTTTTTTTAGTGAATTGTATTTGTTTCATTTGTTTCATACTTGACTGTTGTATGCAACTGTGAAAAACTGCAGAAGAAACATCTTGTCTATTAAAAGGTAGGCAAAATGTATCCCAATGATTATATCATACCTTCCAGTTTATTCTTCCAGATAGATAACCGTGTGCTATATGATAGTAAGTCTTTCTGGGAAATAATGGATTAATTAGACTTTTTTTTTTTTCATATTGAAACAAGTTTATATGTATGATATAGGCTCTGGGAATGATTATCACAGCAGTGAAAGTTATGCCACTTATGCAGATGATGTACTGCTACAATCTTAACTATTGCCATTGTGTCATGTAGCTCCAGGCTAATATAAATGACTTTGAAATGATAAAATCACTGTTCTGGTTTGTTACAGGAACTAAAATGAGACCCCAGTGGTTTCCATGCAAATCATATCTTGTGAGACATTTGTCAGTGTCAAAGTTAAGTCTGTTGAATTCAATGTTCTCCAAATGAAAGTTTCATTAAATGCTTTTTATTACACATAATGGCCTATTTTACAAGTGTCTAATCTAAAGATATAAGGAGCACTAAGTTATAAGAAAATATTTCTGGTCATAAACGACCTACTGATAACCACATTTTCTAATAAATTCATTTTTAAGGAAATCTAGAGTAAAAGTTCTGACCATGTCACACAATGGATTGAATTTCTAATATTCTGTCATTTTTACAAGCAGAGATCTGACATTTCCTCAAAAGGAATTCTTTTCACCCTGTAACAGCCCCCCATAAAACCCAAAAGGATTTAGAAGAGTCAGTTGACAGACAAGGACAAAGTTTTACGCTAATGTAGATCTTGTGTTAAGAGATGTGGTTAAGAATGCTCCAGGATAGGAAGGCAAGATTTATGGGGTGGGATTAGAGATCTGTTTGCCCTCATATCCCCCGGAAATCAGATGTACCTTATTCTGAAATATGTTTAACAGTGAACTATACAAACTGGCTAATTTATTTTGGGTTCATGCAGATGGATTACAGTTAACTACAGGTAGCATGAAGTGTGACTGACATTTATGGCATGTAATTAGGGAACATGCTGAAGAATTACCTTGCATAGCTAAGGGGCTGCGCTCTGTCTTACTCAACCATCTGTCTTACTCAACTTCCCTTTCACATTAAATAATGAATATAAGCATTGTTGCTCTATGCTATTCCCCATTGGAGCATTATTAACTTCCATAGGATAAGATGTCACTGAAAATCTTCTAACTACTCATCACCTTCAGACAGCCCTCTTGGTTAGTGGGTTACAGGGTCCACATACATTTTCATCCATTCTTAAAGACTTCCTAGGCTTTGTAAGAGCTTCCCCACCCTCTTAGCTGTTGCCTAGATTCAGTATATCTTAACTGCTACCTCATCTCTCAAGTTTCTCATCTTTTTTCTCTTCCAAATCCTTCAGCTCAAGAAAGCCCTCAGCTTTCCTCTTGTTTTCTCCTAGACTGTCTCCTAGAATGACTGTTCCCAAGAAAATCCTTTACAAATATCTTTCAGGATGATTTCTGGTTGTTGCTATCCTAAGGATAACCTCCTGTAACATGGCATCCAGTATTGTTTCATTTGTTTAGCTTAGAGGAAGTTATCCCTGGCATCGAGCAGATGATCCTCCAGCTCTCTTACAGGACCAATTGACTCAAAAGGAGGAAATCACTGATCTTGTGACAGACAATATAGACAAGAACATCAATAAGAACACATAGACACAAATTTTATATCCACTGCTATAATTCGCACATATGCAGTTCTTCACCTATATTTACATCAGTAACTGAGATGATAGAAGACATCTCAGTTCAGCAAGACACAGAGGGCTCATTAGACAAGGCACCCTTTACATGTCTGGTCACATCCATTTATCTTAGCAGGCTTACGTATTGCTCACTGAAATGAAGGAGAAGATCTTAAAAAAACTGAAAAAAATCTGTGCCATTTGTTCTTTAAAAAATCCTGCCTCAGCCAGCAAGAAATACAGTAGGAATCAACTACATAGTTCATCCTCTGGTCCCAAAACTATTCAAAACCAAGTACTTTTCTGTGATTTCCAAGGTATACAGCAGCTATTCCTTCATTCAATAAATTCAAAAGGAGTAATAACATAAAACTTTATTGTGATCATAATTAATGGCCCTTCTTATTTCACAATCTCAGTCAATCAAATAATGTGAGCATTATCCTTTACGAGCAGTATTTATTAAATACAAAGGAAAATGGCACAGTAAATTTTATCCATTCACCTTTCCTATGGTTAGACTCACACTGATTTGTGAAAAAGTTGAAAGCTGTTTTGTATCAACATTTTGTGCTTTTGAAACTTTAAGGAGAAAATAACTATTTCTTGAATCCATGTTCTCAAGAGGAAACACATGTGCAAAAGGAGATTGTTGTACTGAAATCAGTGAGTATGGACAAACCTACCTGGCAGGCAGAAAGAAGCTCTCTGAACAAACATATCTGATCATATGAGTTTGTTGAGCAGTTCACATACACAAAGTGCTTTTTGGAAAGTGTACATACGCAGAGCATTATCTTGCCACTGGCTGCTACACAGCTGAGACTTAAGCTCATTATCTTGTCTAAATTCCTTCTTCTGATTCACCCTTTGAGCTCTTATACCTACTAGCAAGCTAACAATAGGTCTGTGTGAGTCGATTTGGAGGGAGTGTGTAATATCCTCACACTTTCCTTAGTCAACAGATGATGAGGGTGATATTTCAAATGGCACATTTTTATTCAGGTTGGCATTAAATGCTGTTTATTTCCTAAAATACAACTGCAAAAGTGGTGCTCTGGGTTTCCATGTTTATCATCTCTTGATGGCTTCCATATCTGATGAGATCAGATGGTTGCTGTGAATACCAGTTCTGCTAGCTCCACCTGTTAACCAAAAGTCAAGGTATGTTTTGCATTTTTTCCTGGCTCACACATTATGATCTAAGCTGCAGATTATCGTAGAGATTTCTTAACAGTTCTCTCAATGATAAGAACAAAGAACTTGAAGTGATGTCCACAACTACTGGGCCTGTCCTTTGGTGTTGACTAGAAAGGGTATCATACAAGCCCTTCCACAAATGGATTTTCCAGAATCCCACTGCTATGACCATGAGAAATATTTTAGAAAGAATTCCAGCCAAAACATATTTATGGCCAGGTTAAAATAATTTATTGTTGTGCTAATCTTGTCTTCTGCTTCATACAAGCATTTCATTTTCCAGGTGCTAAGCAAAGTAAACATGACTCCCCTGTATTATGAGCCAAGATCCAAACCAAGGCTTTGGCTCTTTGACCCTTCTTAACAATGCTTGTTGTGTCCAATTAGCACACAGTCAAGCACAGGCCCATTTGGGAGACGACAGCTAACAGCTGAGAAACAATAAGGAACAGATTTTTAAATTACCACATGGAACTCATTTACCTCCTCCCAGCTGAGATTTGTGTCTGATTTGATGAGCACTTCTCTCTTACTGGTGTGGCTTAAATTAACTGTTGTGACTTTGTCGTGGAACAGAGGAGAAATGTTCATGTTATTGCTATGAGCCTGGAGACAAAGCGTGACTCCATCCATTACACAGAATCCCATCTTGACAGTGGGTATAGTAAACAAATAAGGAAAAAGGACGTGGCTGTGCATATGGTGAAGCTACCAAAAAGGATTCCCCCAGAGGAAAGGGTGTGTAGTGCTCCTAGTGCTGTCTGCAGCATTCTGTACTAACCTTTCTTGTCTTTGTGAATGCAATTGCACATAGTATATAATGTAGAATTATTAGAGCATTTCATAATACAGATGTGTTTGAAAATAGGAGAGTATTTTCCTTCCTGTACTACATTTATGAATCACTTATCCTGGAAGTAGTTAATACACCTAAGTTCTTCTATTGTGTATTTCCTGCTGATAATGATCAACTTCTAGCAAAAACTTCTGCCTTTCTCACTGTAATCCACAGGTCTTCCTCCCTTTTCTGTCCTGAACCTTGGTTATGCTTTTGTGGTATAACTGTATAACCCTTTGTGGACTTGATATAACCACAATCTAACCCTGCCAAATGTAAGTCAGACCCCAGTCTTGAGGTTCTGCTTGTGGGTAAAGATCCTCCATTCCCTTGTGTAGTATATCAGATCTGCAGTGGTTCGATTACATAGCTTTGGATTAGATGTGGTTTACAGTTTATCAGCCTGGATTAAGGGCAGAGCAAGCTCTTATTTTGCTGTAAAAGATTATGCAGACATACCCTGTGCTGATCAGATCTGTTGCATCAGCAAATTCCACCAATACAAGAGTGTCCAAAATGGATGTCTATGGAAGTCCACAGGTAGCGTCCCTGCAGGCTGGTAATTCCCTCTTGAAACAACCTATTAGATTATCTCCTTTATTCTAGCTATTTGCTACCTTTCAGTGGGGAACTAATTCCCATTTTATCTAGCCTTACTAATAATGTCCCATGTGGGAATATATTAAATGCTTTACTGAATTCTAGGTAGATCAGATCTACCACATTTCTTTTGTCTGGAAGATTAGTTAGCTTATCAAGGAGAGCTAACACGTTAGTCTGGCACAGCCTCTGTTTGCTAAATTGTCATATTTATTTAATTTATCATTTTCTTTCATTTATTTGCTCTTTTGTTTGCTGGTAATCTGGAGGCTTGCAGCCCTGCAAAGCCCACTCCTATCAGGTTAGCAGGCAGCAATGTGCAGTTCAGTATTCGTCCACATATGAACTACACCCTTTGTGCTCCAGCCATAAAATTGTTCCACAGACTCAGCAACTCTAGTTAAAACTCTCTACTTGCTAGACTTGTAACGGAGGGGCAGACATGGGTTATCTGGTCCTTCAAGAAGTGATAGTATTGCATTTTTTAAGTGTTGCTTCTACATCTGACATGTTTTCTTTATTATTTCCACAGCCTCACTGGCCGTCCTGCCTTTGTTCTCTGTATTCAAGAAAATTATCTTTAGTGAAAATTGAAGTGATTCAGTTTCAGTGGCATCACGTTTGTCTGGATCTCTGCCAGTCTAGACTGCAGATGGCTGCAGCCTTGTAGGACTGCTGTCCTTTTATTCAAGTGGCTCAAGAATTTTTTCCCATTTGTTGCAGTTTCATCACAGGTAAGTGAAACCAGATCTGCAAAGCAAGCATGAGTTCATAGGACTGAGGATGATACTTTTGTGAGTAAGAAAAACAAACCTGATTCTTGATACTTCACAGAAAATATGCTATTTTTGCAGTCACATCTCATTGTTACCTTTAAGCTGATGTCTTTGAGCTGTGAGCAGACACAGAATCAGTTGTATATCAGAGGCAGATACACAGTCAGCAGCAGAACAGAGTCGATCAGAACATGATGAAACATCAGAGCAAAACCATTAGAGAGAAAAGCAGCAAGTGAAGTTTGAATAATGAAGTTAGATGAAGTTCATCTAATTCTACCAGTAATAGAGCTCAGGTTGCCAATGCATGTTTGTGTTCACCACTTCACACTTCTATTTCTTTTGACTGTGTTATGTTAGTCCTGGTTAAAAGTTATGATAGACACGTGCATGAGAGCAGGATGTGTATAAAGGCCTGGCTGTCAGAGCAGCTGTCCTGGTTTCTACACCTTGCAATGATACCCTGAGGGCTTTGGATGAGCCTGTGACACTAGTCACAGTGGTGAGAGAGGGTGATACTTCCTTGAACAGAGCAAGGACAGGATAGAAATCTTTCCCTCCTTAGCTTCATACTCATTGCCAGACACCCTACTCCCCTTGTCCTCTTCGTCACTTATTCACATTTTGCAAAGCAATGATGATTTATCTTATGGATAGCTTATGCTCTGAACTTCTCATTTCATTGCACCTTTAACAAAACTAGCTGAAAGCACATCTCTTAAATCTTAGGCTTTTGTTGTGACCCTGTGATATAATTCGCAGATGTGCTAATTTTTGTGGTTTGGTTGCTGTAAAGCTAATTCTGCTGATACTGTTGCTGCTGACCCAACCCCCTCTGTACTGCTGGGAACCCCTTGGAGTCTTCAGCTAAGCACAACACTCTGATCTTTCTCAGAGGGCTTGTATTTCTCTTCTGAAATAATGCATTTACTGATAAACATGAGACTTGATTTGAACTTCAAATACTAGGAAAAGAAAACATTCCCAGACTGTAAAAGCAAGAGGGGATCAAACAGGGCAGTACCCTAATGGGGCAGAGGCAGGTCTCAATAATTAGAGAGGTACAAGGCCTTGGGTGTCACAGCACAACAGAACAATGTCTCCAGGGTTTTTTCTCCCATACAAAATGGGATGCAGTATTAATAAATGTGAGGCTTAATTAGGATCACAAATACTGGGAGAAGAAATCAACTCCCATGCTGCATAATTATAAAAATGTTAAAAGCTCAAATGCTTAAAAAGTAACAGAAATTGAGTTATTTTTCCCTGACTCATACAGACACAACATTCTCTGTTAATGAGTGCAGTAATTTTTGGCTTATTTGACACTGTCGTGGCTGGGATTAAATGAAGAAATTTCAATTATGATCATGCTCCTCTTCGTTCAAATGACAGAACCAGGCTCCTTGTCACAGCTTGTGTAACCCACATGGCAACATGTATGTGTCACTGGTGAGCAGTAACCTTTCTATAAGGTCTGCCTTTCCAAAATGTGGAAAATAAGGTGTTGAAAAAGCCAATCCTAAGCTGTGGATTTTTGCTGTAAAATATCTTTTCATATTTTCACCAGTTTCTGAATGTCTAGGAGAAAATAACAGCAAATTTGCAGAGATTTTTGTTAACCTGGAAATCTTCAAAGAAAAGAGTATGCAGGAAATTTATAAGCGAAGAATTTAAGAAGCCAGTTTCAAGGTTAATACCTGCAACAAGTAAAAGCACATTTTAAATAATGCAGGCATTGATGTACACGTCACTAACAATTGTGCTTTTTTTTTTTTTGTGAGGAAGTACTTGTATTTCTACCTCACAAGTGTATTCAAAGTAGTTTTAAAGTGACTCTGCTGTTTTTCTCTACCTGCATCTAAACAGCCATGGTATGATAAGGAAGGCATTTGTAAGCAGAGGTAGTAAAATCTATTAATTCTTTTAGCTATTTTATTTTGGTTTTCACAATACACCATTTTGTTTAAACCTATTGTTTCATAACGTCTTTGGATGTCTCTCTTCTTGTACTCAAGGAAATAACAATGACATTTCCCTAGTTACCTTCAAAATTCTATTCTATTTAGAGACTTTATAATTGCATTATCCCTCTTTTATTTAGTTTTTTAAGTTAAATTGTACTTCCTCTGTCCTAACACTCAGTAACCAGAACTGCATGCTATGGTGCCAACATATCAAGATATCGTTGAAGGAACCAGGTAAACAGTGACTTCTGCTTAGGTCCCGATGGTAGACAAGATTGGAAACTGAATACTGGGCAAGAACTGGGGCTTTAAAAAGTACTTAATGTGGCCTGTCCCATGTGAGACAAGTAATAATTCCTTCCTTCCTTTTGCGTCAGCAAAGGGGAGAAATTGAGCTGTAATATTTAAAAATCCAACTACTCCCTTAAGGTTTTAATAGAAAGCCAATGAGATAAATGAATCATCATAAAGGTAGCCATAATTTTAATTTCGTACATGAGGCAGTTAGTGGGTCTGAATACACAGTTCATTGCTCATTCTAGTGCTAACCTCACAGGATATTGAGCTCATTTTCTGAAATGGGGTAAATTTATTGCCTGGAGAGTTAAAAAAGTTCTCAAACTGGAATTAGTTACTGAACAACAGGGATACACTGAGAACATGGGACAATTCTGCAAGAAATCTCTGCAGGACACTTAATGTACTGCTGTCACACTGATATTTTTCAGAGATGCTCAGATGGCTGCCATAAAAAAAGGCCATAAATACTTGTTGTTGCCTACCATAGGGCTTTGGCAACTCAAGGCACATCAGTGTTGTTCCAGACTGTAATTTTTGGGTAATCTCCAGCTGTGGTTGCTTCAAAAGTGATCAAATTTAGCCAGAAATACACAGATTATTTTGTCTTCCTGCTTATTCCCCTGGGATGAATTCATATTCGATTCCTACTCTGAGTGATCCAAAAGAATGGCAATAGATCGGCTATGTGATAAAAGTCAGCAGCTCACTATTTCAGACATGAATGAAAGAAATGTTCTGCACCCCACCACTGGTTTCATATTCATAATTGCAAAGACATCTGAGTTGATGTGACCAAAATCACAAGCCACTCTTGTCTTCAAGCAGTATGCTAGGGTCTTCTCAGAGAAGAGCAAGTAAAAATGTCACATATCAATTTTTTTTTTTTTTCTGTGATGGATATTTTCTCTCAAATTACCCTTAACTGAAGTTTAATCAATGGAAGTCAGATTCTTAACTTAGTCTATTTCCAGTACCCTAACAGGGTCTACAAGAAAGCTGGAGAAGGACTTTTTACAAAGGCTTGTAGTGATAGGACTAGAGCTAACAGGTATAAACTGTCAAAGGGCAGATTTAGACTAGACTTAAGGAGGAATTTCTTCCTGATGAGAGTGGTGAGGCTCTGGCACAGGTTGCCAAGGGAAGTTGTGGCTGCCCCATCCCTGGAGGGTTTCAAGGCCAGGTTGACTGGGGCCTTGGGCAGCCTGATCTAGCAGAACCTGTCCCTGTCCATTGCAGGGAGGTTGGAACTAGATGATCTTCAGGATCCCTTCCAACCCAAACTATTGTATGATTCTATGACACTACGATTCTATTTGCAGCAAAGATTGTAAGACAGAAAAGGTCACAAAAGACATGGGAAATGCCATGTAGAGGCATAAGCTGAAACCAATCATTGGCCAGAATTTGTTTTAAATTAATAATAAAAAAAGTTCTTATATGTCAGGCTGGTCTCAAGGTAAAAGTTCCAAAACTACCATAGTTCAAAATTGTTGGGGCACCCAGGTGCCCAGGCAGGAACATGCTGGAAGTGAAATGGGCATTTTTAAAGATTAATTATAAAACAACTGTGTTTAAAATAATGAACCTAAATTATTTTGGTTCTTACATTCATCCATACCCTGTTCTCTCTGTGGAAGCTGGGGGAAGAGGCCATGCCTTGTCTTAATGCCATTTGTTGATTCATGCAAAATATGGCTTTAGTGGGAACAAGGTACTTGTGAAGTTTTATAATAGATTATTTGGTGAGGTAACTCCTGTCATATCCCAAAAGGCCTACAGGGTAGGACCCAGAATTCAGTTTATTACTTATAATGTTACAATTCTTAGTCAAGAATATAAGCTTAAGTTTAGACTAAAATTAGTATCCTATAAGGGTTCGGGAAGGACCATACGTCCTGTACAGAGTTCAGTGATAGAGTCTTTAGATGTTTCCTTGAAACTGCTGTGAGTGAAGTTTCTGCAAACGCTCCGAGTTGGTGTCCGTGGGTTGCAAACAACATCAATGAGGTGGAGGGGAACGGGGGATCTCAGGCCAGCTGAGAGGGAGCTCCGATTTCTGCTTGCTCCTGTCAGTCTTTTATAGTTTGTTCTGAATATCTGGGGTCCCAGTCAGCCCAATCTTATCAGTAGTGCCAGTGGTCTGAGAAACAATGGATTGCCCCGCAGCCCCCACCAGCATATATGAATCCAGACAGTTCTAGGGTTGTAGATCAGGATATTCCTGTCGCAAAGAACTCATAAATCTTATTAATAGTTTTGGTTTTGAGGACCACTTCTGAATCTTGTTTTGTTTGACAGTTAGGATGTATATCCGCACACCTGTGTTGGTATGTGGGGGGGTAGGGGGGTCTCATGGGCCAGTTTGATCATTCTGATAGGCAAAATGAGTGGCAGACACATAATTGCCCATTCTCCCAAACTTATTTTTGCTGCATAGATGGGCTTTGAGATGGCCACTGATATGGAGTGGCCACCAGACCTCTGTCCGGTTCCGTTCCACATCACTGACTCGGTAAAGCAGGAGCCCACTTCAGCAGCTTCGGTGGGGGGGAAGATATGTCAACGGCCTATAGGGTTTCCTTGACTATTTAATACCTGTGAAAACTGCAATTTATTTTGTCCCCTGGAACTTTATCTGAGATCAGTGCTAATTTGTCTGCTGGTATAAGATATTAAAAAATTTCCCCTTTGTGAAAATACACTGCGACTCTGCTCTGAAAGGCAAAGATCCAAAAAGGGTTTGATACTTGATGACCCTGATAAGCACTGAAATCCTTTAAAAACTAGCCTTGAAAGTGCTGAATCTTAGGCTGTGTCAAGACAGGTGTCTGCCTGCCTAGCTTCCCTCCAGCTGCAATATCTTTTATATGTCCTCAGCTTGACCTGACACTTATCAAAGGCACTTGCCAACATCTTTATTGTTTAGAGGAAGCATGTTGGATGCTCATGTTTCTCTTCTGCTTGCAAAGACTTGGAAAGCTTCTGGTTTTGCAGAGAGAAACCCAACAAATGGCTGATGTTCCCCTGTAGGAGATGGGTCTACCTTCTCAGACAAATAAAAACTCTTCAGAGAAGGTAGTTCCTCATGCTGCTGTTTTCACCTCATTTTGGGTGTTTGTTTAACTCCCTCAGCTAATCCTGCACAGGGTGGATGAGTGCTGTCACCTCCAGGTAAAACTGCTGTGAAGGTGGGAAGTCTTGCACACCAGCTGTTTTGGCAGACTACAGCAGCTGGCACCAGCCCTATGAATCCAGAGAGCAATGCATGCTTTCCTACACAGAACATAGCTAAAAATACCTTTAAAATACTAACATTAACCAGTTTAACAATCCAGAGTGAAGTTCAGTTTATCTTTATTTCTATTAATAGTTCTGTTTCAAACACAGTGAAAAGTGAAGAAAGGTAAATAATTGATACTTTTTTCACTTGAAATTAATAAATATCTAGAAGGCAATGAACTATTAAGAGAGCTGTGCATAATTGATGTAAGTTATAGCAAGGGCAATACATTGCTTATACTTTTTATTGTCCAGATATGACATGGACAGGCAATGATTAACAGTTGGAGGTAAATGTTTATAGATGTAAAAACAGAAACAAATGGGATCACAGGTGATTCCTTTTCACTTTTTCAACTGCTATTCATAAATATGCTGGCATTGATTCTCTAAACAGAAAATGGTTTACTCTGCCACGTTATGTGTATCTGCTCTGGGTACAAAACCTATGAAATTTAGTTTCTATATCCAGAAAATTTGACTAAATAGTTGAAATGAAGATTGTATCATTTTACTAGGTGCTTTACAGCATGAAAAGCTGTGTGCAGAGAACCTTGGCAGGAGCGCTGCAATAGAAACAGAGTGAAACAGTTTAATAAGACTGACTCCTACAGACTTATATTTACAACAATGCAGAAGCTTTTGGAATCCTAGGAGGCCAAAATCTGAGCTCTACAGTCATATCATGAACCAGTTAAAAAAAGCAGCATGATCACTTCTATATAAAGAAAGAAATATTCTGTTTCTTTGGGACTTACCCATGCTTTTGGCTTTTGACTTTTGTAACAATTATGAAAAAGCCATGAACTTGGGAGACCATATATACTATGGATTAGCTGTAACTCTATCATATTACAAAGAAAGGCAATGGTGGTGTTTTTATAACCATGCATTGTTGAAGTTGACAATGGCTTTAGCACTCATTGCTGTAGGAACTAAAAATGTTTAGGCCAACACTGAGCACTTTCAAAATCCCCCACTTGCTGTTTATCTTTTGATCAAAATGAATAACATTTCAGATATCTTTCTGTTAAAAATCAAAGCCATTTAGAACGTGATATTTTATGCACTGCAGATTTGTATAGTGAGCATTTAGGAACTGATGTTGATCAAAATGAGTAAAATAAAAATAAAACCTCCAAATTTTTCCTTAGCAATCAATGAAATTCAATTGACATGTTAATAAACAGAAAAACTACACGGAAAATAGTCACTAGTTACTCCAGATTGAAAAAAAGAAGAAAAAGACTAAATGCATTTAAATCTCCACTCTATCTCTCTCTAACAATGTTATACTAGTGGCTTAAACTCTTTTCAAATGCTGACATGAAGAAAAAGACTAAATACTCAAGCTAGAGACTGTACCTTTAAATTTGAAAATAACAAATAAAGTAAAATATTGTTACACGTAAAAAATTATATAGATTTTCAGAAATTCCTACACAATAAATACAATGGGGCTTTTTTTTTTTTTGTATAATGCATTGTTACATACGTACTCTAAATGGTCTAAATGGTTTGTGCCAGAAATTCTGTATGGTTAGGTGAACAGGGATGCTGTCCTGATCCAATATCAGGGAGGGTTCTTAAACGATACCAAGAGGCCAAGATTAAGACTCAAACAGGGTCAGATGCCGTACAGTGTTGTGAGCTTTATTGTCTTTAACAACTGATAACAGTGATAGGACAGAGAGGAAAAGAAAGGAAAGGTTAGAATCCCTAAGCAAGAAGACAATAGAGATGCAACCTAATTACCACCACCACGAATCCAGTGATGTCCTGTTGGATTGGTCTCAGTGAAGGTGATGATGAAGACACAGCCATGGACTGACAATGATGCTCCAAGCTCCAGGAAGACTGGAGGAGGGCACACACAGCAACGCACACACAGCAGCACACACAAGGTCGAGTCCACTGAACAACGAAGCAGCTGAGCACCCCGAGCCCACTGAGCAATGAAGCAACCCAACACTCCGAGTTCACTGAGCAATGAAGAAGCAAGAGGTTCCCTCATTTATTGCCCCAGTCCACTATTTCCCTGAACAGTTCACAGAATAACCAGGTTGAAAGAGACCCACTGCATCGTCGAGTCCAACCATTCCCACCAATCCCTAAATCATGCCCCTAAGTACCTCATCCACCCTCAACTTAAACACCTCCAGGGACAGTGACTCAACCACCTCCCTGGGCAGACTGTTCCAATGCCTAACCACCCTCTCCGTGAAGAATTTTTTCCTAATCTCAAGCCTAAATCTCCCCTGGAGGAGCTTGAGACCATTCCCTCTCATCCTGTCCCCTGTCACTTGGGAGAAGAGGCGAGCTCCCTCCTCTCCACAACCTCCCTTCAGGTAGTTGTAGAGAGTAATAAGGTCTCCCCTCAGCCTCCTCTTCTCCAGGCTAAACAACCCCAGCTCTCTTAGCCGCTCCTCGTAAGATTTGTTCTCCAGCCCCTTCACCAGCTTTGTTGCCCTTCTCTGGACTCGCTCCAGAGCCTCAACATCCTTCTTGTGGTGAGGGGCCCAGAACTGAACACAGTACTCGAGGTGTGGTCTCACCAGTGCCGAGTACAGAGGGAGAATAACCTCCCTGGACCTGCTGGTCATGTCGTTTCTGATACAGGCCAAGATGCCATTGGCCTTCTTGGCCACCTGGGCACACTGCTGGCTCATGTTCAGTCTGCTGTCAACCAGCACCCCCAGGTCCTTCTCCTCCTGGCAGCTTTCCAGCCAGGTTTCTCCTAGTCTGTGCCTCTGCTTAGGGTTGTTGTGCCCCAAGTGCAGGACCCGGCATTTGGCCTTGTTAAATCTCATGCCATTGGTCTCAGCCCAGCAGTCCAGCCTGTTCAGGTCCCTTTGCAGAGCCTCCCGACCCTCCAGTAGATCCACACTTCCACCCAGCTTGGTGTCACCTGCAAACTTGCTAAGGGAGGACTCAATGCCTTAATCCAGGTCATTGATAAAGACATTAAACAGGACTGGACCCAGGACTGAGCCCTGGGGAACCCCACTTGCAACTGGCCTCCAGCTGGATTTAACTCCATTTACCACCACCCTCTGGGCCCGGTCATTCAACCAGTTTTCCACCCAGGAGAGTGTGCGCCTGTCCAGGCCAGAGGCCGACAGTTTCCGAAGCAGAATGCTGTGAGAAACTGTATCAAAGGCTTTACTGAAGTCCAGGAAGATACATCCACAGCCTTTCCCTCATCCAAGAGTTTAGTCACTCGGTCATAGAAGGTGATCAGATTACTCTGGCAAGAGTTCATCCATTTCCAGGACAGCATTCTCATGCCCAGGTGTTCAGCTTGATATTCGGGTGGATGTCGGACAGTCCACCTATATCCAGGCCTCCATGTGTGCATGCCCTGGTGTTCAGCTTGATAAGCATGCTTCAGGTGGATGCCGTGGTTTTTCCATTGGGGACAGTTCATCTCCATGGTTGATGGCTCTTACAGCTTATGTTGAGCCAAAGCAGTTCAATAACAGTCTCTTATAGATGCCTCATTTAAGACAATGATTTTCAGCCTCTGGTATCTAACATCTTTGGAGATCTGCGACTTCTAAAGAGCCTTCAGAGAATAACAAAGAAAAGTGAGCCCATATGTGCTCTTCAGTATTTATCATAGAGGTGGTATTTCTGAAGACAGTACAATGAGACAGGCTTGGAAATCAATGATTTAAGAATTTGTATAAATGCACTTCTGGACTGGGATCAACTTGCTTAACATCTTACTGAATTAAGCCTCATTTGCCAAAACCTGATACAGTGACGCTTGTCATTTGCAATGTTTCCATAAACTGATGTATGGTAGCATGTGGCCAATGTATCAGACATGGGCTAGATGTGTTCATTTCCATGTCAAATACCCAAGGAATGGTAGTGATGGTCTATTGCAGTAGCCTTGTATTAACTGGAGTACAAGACAAATAACAACTTATAGCTAGAAAGAATATTCACATATAATAAGATTTTTTTTTACTAATTAAAAAAACAAATTAAAAATTAAGTCAAACTGTGATTAGGAAATCCTTTGTTTGTCTTTTACAGTTGTCACCTTCTTGATTTTTTTGCTTGTTTCCCAGAAATATCTTGGCCTGGCTACTACTAGAGCCACGGAGGTGAAATAATTCTCAAGTAGAATAGCTGTGTGTCAATGAACAACTTTAAGCGGCTACTCAGACAGATCAGAGCCACTATTTCCTCCTTTTTTTTAATGTACTGGCATTTATGTAAACATTTTGATACACAAAGTTCATTATCAAGAGAAATGGGACTCATCCAAGCAAATGTAGATATTTAGAGTGTGTAATCTAAAGTAATTTTAATCAACGAGTAAAGAGGCAGTTATGTGCAACAATTTGCCATACCCTGCTCTACATGCTTAAAATGGGGCAGAGGTATTGCACCCTAACAAGCCTATTACTCAGTAATAGTTAAAAAGCTGCTAGGGTGACCAAATGCATCCCACCCACACTGGAATATGGCTTACACAGAAAGCAAAGAGGGAATGCAGTTTTATATCCAAGTGTATAAATAATTATAATTGTAGTTACTAATATCCAACAATAAAGAGAACTAGAAAGCAGGTCTCAGGGCCTCAGTTAGTCTTCATCAGTGACTAAGATACTATTATATGCACCAGATTCTTCCCCCATGTCTTTTCAGTATGATTTTGTGTATTTTGAAATCTTCAATTATAGTCTCTGCAGGAAGCAAGCATTGGAAGCAAACAGTCTTCGAGTGTGATCTACTATAGTCATTTCAGCACCAAGTTTGTGAAGAAAAAAGATCTATGACTTATCATTACCTTAATGCCAATAAGGAAATTTCAAAGTGTGACTTCCTTATACAAGCAGAAAATAAGAAATATTCTTTTATATTTGTGCAATACACATAAATTAAACCCTCTGTGACCTCCTTCTTTGCACATATACCTGCAAATGGACAATCTGCAGCATCAGTAGCATAGGAGGCAGCATTGCATGAAGACTAGTTCCAGAGGGCAGCTGATCACGGAAGCAATTGTCTGTTTTCCTCTTGCCTCTTCAGTGCTTGTTTGACCAACAACTGTATTGAATTACCACGAAACATCATGCTGGTTTAGCAGTCCTGATGGGCACAGGGAGAGTACAGAGTCAATGCTTGGCAGTTATAGTCTTTCTTCACTGTAGGGAAATAAATAAAGTAGGAGAAACAGCCAGAAGGACTGGTTGTCAGAAGTCACAGACAAGATGTGGGAAAAGATCCTACTGGTCTTTTTTTTGGCTGAACTTGGGTTTACGAAGACGTTATGTGCCAGACATTTGTTTGTTTATAAAGCAGAGGGCTCATACGGGCCTGTGCACACACTCTCAATACTTCTTAGCAATTTGAATAAGATTCTGTTAGTATTTGCATCCATACGCTTCTCTTTCTACCCTGGTGTAGCGTCTCTCACTTGACTTTGTTGAGCCTCATGAAGTTCATATTGAAAATATGAAGAAGTTATTTTTTTTGAATCATTCTTCCCAGCTAGTTCCTCAGTGTATTTAAATTTTTGTTGAATTGGGAGTGCAGGGGAAGCATGTAAATTTATTACTCATTAATAGCCGAAGGAAAGCAGTCCCTTAGTCATATGTTCTGTTAAGAAATATTTTCAGACCATGACACAGTTCCCCACTGTTGTAACCAGTCTAAGCTATTCACATTCAGCTGTGAATGGTATTTCACTCAGACTCTCTGCATTTACTGTGCCAGTTAATTTTTCCCACCACAGTTGCCTGCAGAGATGATCCTTGATTTCAAACATTGCTCCCAAACACAAACACAGCTGGATGTCAAAAGAAATCACCCCAAAACAAAATCCAACACATATTTGAAACTCCTACATATTTTGACTTGCATTTGGATGCCAGTCTCCACATCAGACCCCAAAACAGTTAAAGAAAACAGCAGTAGTGAATGACAGAATCATATTTCACTCACAGTGGGATGTGATGGGCTTTTTTTTTTTTCCCTTTAAATTTATTCTCTAATCCTCTGCATGTAGGATATACTAAACCTCTAAATATGTTTTCCAAGGAATAGGACTGTTACTTAATTCAGGAACTAAAAATATATCTCATCTCAATTTATTTCTTTGAGTAATTAACTTCAGCAAAGGCATTGAGTTAACTTGTTACATATTCTCTTTTCATTTTTAATAGAATGATTTTTGCTGATTTTTCTGTCTTTTGAATCAGTATCCAGACTCTAAACTTTTAATCCAGATACTAAGAGATAAGACTGCATAGTGAGTTAGACCAAATGAGTATCTCTCTGGTGGGATATCTTACAGATCTTAAATGCCACAGAAGCATTGGTTAGACCCAGAGAAGCCTATATTTAATCTTTGAATCATAGTAAGCGCACAAGATAAAATACAGGAATAGAATAAACAAGTCTGGATTCTACTGTCCACTCTGTATGTTCAACTCCCCTGGCCTGTTTCTGAAGAGTAAGCCAAGAAACTCCCATTTTTTTTTGTTTTTTTTTTTTGTTTTACTGTAAGAATTGTTTATCACTTCCAATTTATCATCTATCACTGGAATTACTTTATGGCTCCCATAGTAACACTGCAAGTCTTTCCTTAACATTTTGCTGTAGCTAAGAACATGCAAAGAGCTCTTCTGAATTAGCCTCAGGTCGTGAGCAGACATGGATCTGTGGGCAGGAGCCCTGTTTACATTACAGAAATCTTGTGTACCCATTGCTCTGCCAAAAGACACTTCTAGAACATGATACTCAGCATCCTTGTGTTTTTCAGGCATGTGTACTCATGGCCTGTTTATTCCTACTTTCACCTGAACTGATTGTTCTGTCCCTTCACTGATATTTACATCCCTGGCCAGGTTCTTTTCTGCTAAGGTGAATGAAATGAGGTCCTTTCTCCTTCTGTCGTGAGAAGGAAGTCTCCCTACTTTCAATGAATGCATTAGCCCTGATCCCACGTGGTCAAAAGAAATTACATTTTGATGTTTGATGAGTTCTCACCAAGTGCTTTTTTAATTGTATTAACATACTTTCTCTACAGACAATTCTTCGCGTGTACACCCTTGGATGTTGTCTGTCTGTTTGTACGACAGCATCACACCAGGAGTTCAGAGTCCCTGCTGTGTCCTTTGCTTTATATGTTGACCCTTCAGCTCACAGCAGAAGTTCTGATTAGTCCAGTTCTTTGTAGCATTCAAGTTTTCTTTCTGTGGGATATTATGTTTTATCTCTGGACAAAACATGTTTTCCAACTCTGAGTTATTATCATATTTTAATTATGCTCCATAATGACAATTTTAAGGAGGGCTCAAGTCTAAACTGTAATAAACTTCCTCCAGATGGACACTTCCCATTTCATGAACAACTAATTGCCTTTTACACAATTGATCGCTATTTGTACTTTCATTTGTAATCTAACTTCTTAATAATTTGTACCTTCTCTTCTAAAATAACTTTTTTTTTTTACTGTACTAAATCAAAGGTTTAATCAAAGTCCATATCTTCAGAGGCATTCTTTTTGTTTAGAAAGGAAAAGAAACTAGCAAGCTAAACTGACACACTCTTTCTTTAGCAGTGCTTAATTCTCCATGTAACCTCCACGCCTTAGTTTTGTTCTTCATCCAAGATGTGGTCAACACTGTCTGTATATTATATTCAAGAGACCACCTGGACAAATTTCTGCTTTATTTGCAGCTCTACCATAGCAACATGGAAAGGAGTCACTAAGAAATAGAAGTCTGTCAAGCTTTGATACCCTCCATGTGTCCTTCATTCTTAACCTATTCAGGATCACAGGAACAGCACTAAGAGGAAGAATATGGCAGCATGATATCTTAAAGATTTTTCCTCCTTCTCAAATATATTTTTTTGATTGGAAAGTCATAGCCAAATTCTGAAATGCAGCCTGAAATAGAGAAAGCTTTAAGCAACTGTTTAAACTTGGTACTTCAAAATAAATTTTTGCATAATAAAAAATAGGGATGAATCTTTTGCAAATAGATGCACTTCTCAGATTTTATCATAAATTATGAGCAAGTTTTAACAGATCTATGTTCATGCAAATGTGAAGAAATTCACACTATATCTGAATTTTGCATTATAATTTTTGAGGTTTTTAAAAAATGTCTTACTGTACATTTTATTGCTATTTCTATTTTGCTCTTAATCTTCATTTTTATGGCATAAAAAACTCTGCAAAAAGTGTTTTAGTAAAGCAGGAGTAGACTAGGAATAGACTATGATTTAGGGAAAAACATAATAAAATATTAATATTTCACAAGTTTGCCCTATGCCTGAGTGAACATCTTTATTGATCACAAGCATTACAATAAGAATTTGGAAATAAAATACATGCATCATAGAGTGCTATTATGCCTGGCAAGCCTTAAATTATAGTAGAACTTTTCTGGAACCATGTTGTTTTGTATTAAAAGGTAATATGATATGATAAAGCATCAAAATGAACAGTTTATTTTTGTGTAGTTTTTCGTATGTATAAACTATATGTATCAAATAAAGAAAAGGCTTTGTAGAAATAAACCTAGAAAACAGGGATGATGTTTTGTTCATGGTACACCATGTTGATGAGAGTCCCCTCTTTCAATAACCACATCTCAGCGTAAAAACAGCTTTTTTTTTTTTACTACCCTAAGAAGGCCTCACTGAATTTCTGGCCTTCATTTGTATTCCAGACGCATATTTTCAGAATTTTTGAGATGTCTGAATGTTGTTTGATTTGCATCCAACGTGCTGACATAGCCCCAGTTTTGTTGCAGATCAAAAAATCTAGCTTTTGGAGGCAAGTGATTAGGAATTCTTATTGATGATTTATATAGTCTAGAATAAACTCATTTTATTTGGCTTGTCATAACCAACTTTAATTTTCTGTTCTGCTAGTAGAAAGCTTAGTGGTTTGTTTATTGTACTTCTATAATGTCAACAACCTAATCTACTTTAAAGAGCAAAGTCAATATTGTATTTTATTAAAGCAAATGTGAAGTTTAATTACACGTTTCAGTTAACCTTGGCTTTGTGTTAGCTTTTATTATTTTCCATAAGTAAATCTTTATTCAAAGCTCTTATGTCCTTCTTCTGCCCAGATCTAGGAGCTAGCAAACAGTGTCTCTTTCAGGGCTTGTTTGCAAGGGGTAGATATACCTTTCCACTCTTACACCTTGGGTTCTGTGGGTGTAGTAGCTCTTCTAGGACTAATAACTATTTTAGCTGGTAAAAAGATGCAAACAGCATTGAGCCATTACCCATGGTGAGGTCTGGGGTGGAGACTAGTTCAACCCTGTGTTGATTCACTGATGTGGTTTTAGAATCTATGGGCTATCCAGGACACACATTTGGGGTTGATGAGGATGACCCAGGATCTACATGTTGACCCATATGACAGCTGAAAGCTGAGCTGTATGTGCTACAGGTAGACAAAAAACCCAAATCCTTTCTGGAAAATTCAGTATACCACTCCATCCTGGAAGCCATATTAAATACATAAATAAATATTTGAATATTCATTACAAAATGAAATAATCAAAAAAAAAAGGTGTCCTGCAAAATCTGGGCCTCCAAGTTACTGAGTCTGGCTGTAATGGAAGGAAGGATGAGAGATGTATTCCAGGTTCTGCCCCCTTAGCTTGTGAGCCTGGAGCTGAATTTAATCCTTCCATGGATGCATAACAGGAAAGTCAGAAGCAATACCTGTGAGTTTTTATTGCTGCAGCTATAGAATATTCAGTGGGGTAAAGAAATGAACAGTTTAATTTTTGTTGAAGACAAACCTAAATATCTCTATAACATTCTTTTCTTGATGCTTTAAAATTTATTTTAAATTAATTTCTGTCATCTTAAAGAAAAATTAAAGAGGAGATGAGAAAATAACCTTTTTCTCTTGTAAATTCACTTTAATCTATACTTCAGATCTAAGCATTTAAAAATTGAGTTTTTGAAAACCTGTTCCTTCCATCTTAAATTATCAGACTTCAAAAATAGATAGTCAGCTGCAAATAAAAAAAATCAGAAAATTTCAAAAATCTTACAAGTTTAATATTAGCTGAATTGAAAAGAAT
Organism: Clamator glandarius; assembly: GCA_033459285.1. Lineage (NCBI taxonomy): Eukaryota > Metazoa > Chordata > Aves > Cuculiformes > Cuculidae > Clamator > Clamator glandarius. The sequence continues at coordinate 390,102 of JAUNZM010000088.1, forward strand.
AATGTGACCAGAATTATACTAACCACAGATTACATTGAATCAGTGGTAATAAAGTAAGAATTCGATATAAAATTGCATGTATTAGAAAGTAAGAGAGATTCAGAAAGGCATGGGGAAATATTTAACACCACTTCTACTTCCATCTTTTTACTTCTTCACAATTCTTGAGGTACTGCTATCAAACCTGTTATCAACACAACTTCTTAATTTTTTTTTAATTTCAAATTATCTTTCTACTATGAGACTCCTATTGCAAGTAAGACAATGATTCAAGACAGATGTTTCCTATACAATTAAGGTGTTTCTTCTGGGCGTACACAAACTGATGAATATTGTCTACATATAGTCCCCAGCACCATTCAGGACCTGAGATCCATTTAATCTTTTAAATAAATGCATACAGAGAAGGATTTTAAATATTGCTGCTAAATCAATTTTGGTGTTACTCTTTTATTCATTTTTTGATTTACAGTAAAAGAATTTCCTTCCTCCCCAGAAGGAGGGTTTACACTCTAACAGAGCAAGAATCATCTAACCAAGTATCACCCCTGTGCAGCCTAATAAGGTCTGTTTGAAACAGTAAGAATTGGTCTGTATGGGTTGGAGGATACTTCATTAAACTGACTAGCAAAAATGAATGAGAAAAAACATAATGGACACTAAAGAGCTAAAAATAATTTCCCTAATCCTCACAGGTGATAACTTTATGCTCTATAGTATGAGAGTTGATTATCCTTATCGTAATGGCAACATGCATAATGACAAATGCTATTATTGGTCATAAAATTATCCAACCCTTTAGAATTTCTGACACAGTATTTAAATCAAATACCTCCTTCAATGATGAAACTCAAATTGCTGAGTACAGATTGCATACAGATTGTATGTCCTTTTATATTCTAAACTCACTTCCACTTTAATTAAACTGTGATATTCCCTGTGCAACATGTCCTGCATAATATCCAGAGTAAGGCCCCTAGTTTCTTATTCTTATCCAGCTAAGCAATTCCAACCTTTGTGACATCTCTATTTATGTTCTGTCTATTGCCATTTATTTTGCCCCATGGTGAGCTTTGTAATTTCATGCATGTTTTTCCTAATGTTGGGTGACCACATTTGGATTAAGGACTACAGAAGTATACTATCCATTAACATCTTTTAATGTAGCTGAATATTTTCTTGCTTTCTAGGTTTTAATCTGTTTTAGCCCACTTGCCAATTTATTCACAGTAATCTCAGTTTATTTTCCTCGAAAAATCCCATATGAGTAAAATCCATATACAAAAAGCTTTGACTGTTTTTTCCATTATTGATGGTCACACTCCTTTGGTGTTTCTGTACTGAAATAAAGCAAAAATATGCACTCGCCTTTCAGGAGGTTGGATTTGTTTCAAATAATTTACAATAATTTCTCCCCCTTTATTAGTTTAAAAGAGTGAAGTGATCCCAGATTTATTTTTTATGAAATTTCTTTTTTTGTACATTTGCACATGAGTACTTTTGATTTTTCTTTTGTGGTACTTTTATTTTTTATTTTGTGGTTAATGCTGCTGATAATAATAATATAGGCCAAAACACTGCTCGTTTCATGCAGTGGGAGGAAGATCACTACTTCATGTGTAATTTGGCCTTAAGTGGAAAGAGAATTTTCCTTCCTTTCAGGTAGTAATATAGTGATCCAGAATTTTGATTGTGTGACTCAGTGCAGGTCTGCCAAAGTCAGTGCTGTCCTGCACTTAAGTCCAGTGGAGAACTTAAGTCCAGTGGGGAATAGATTCTGGTAGATCATCTGATGAGTGTGGAGAAAAAGGTGATCAGAACTCAAAGCATTGCACTTCATCAATAAGATATCACAGGTCACCATGTTTGTACATCTGTCCTCTCTTAGGACTGTCATAGTCATATAATTTCTGGAATAATGTTAAGTCTTTCAAAAAGATTTGCAGATCAGGCTTCTGTTGAGAAATCAGAAAATAATGGATAAGGTCATACAATGGAGTGAGTCTGCAGTGGAAAGCTTCTAATCTGTGACATTATGCCTAGATAAAAAAATATCCCATTTCATTTCAGAGTTTGAATGTTCCTTCTCATCTTATGGAAGAGTTTAGAATTTTTTCCAGTTCTTAAGGTCAAGTGTTAGCTGTCGAAACTAGCTCCTTTGGACTGATGTCTCCACAGGTTGGAAACTTAGTCAGATATCAGTAATATGACTTCCTTCTGAATTCTAAGATAAGTGGTGAGATGCAATGGAATGAGGTCAAATCAAGTTTATTCAGATTTTCATGACTGTGATTCTCATATCCTGCATTTATTGGGAACATACTTACAAGGCACTTCTTGTAATTTCACGTGCCATGACTGATTGGTATGAACCAGAAAACAAAGTACATCTAAAATGAATGTGCTGAAAAGTGAGTATGCAGAGAAAAGAATAGCATTGCTGACTTTGTCTTATAGATGTCAGATCTGGCCAAAAACCAACAAAATGATCATTTTTTTTAACCAGTGCCACTGTAGACTCACTACGTAAGCTAACAGCAATAAATCATTTACTGATTGTACTCTTCCCTCAGTTGTACCTGTATAATTCAACTGTGAGAATAATTGAGTCTTCATTTACATCTGAGGAACACTACTGGGCTGCTGCTACTACTTCATTGAAATAACTGGGTTTGAAGGGCATTATACTAATTTACCTCATGGGCTATGAATCCCTTGTCTTTCTCTAGAAGGTTCAAAGGCTGAGTTGAGTGCATTGTCCCAGTAGACTTACACAGGATTCAACACAATAAACTACTCTGTTTAAACCTTATCATAAATTGTTGTATGACGTTTCACTGTTCTTTCATGTTCATTGCTTTTCCAAGCATATGTCTTGTGAAGAGTCTCCTGAATAAATCCCTCACTGATCTTGCAAGCCTGGTTGGAGCCAAGTGGTGCTTTGAAGTTACTGAAGAAAAGGTCCTGGAGAAGGTCATGGTCTTAATTGGTGCTACCATGAGGCAACATCAAACTCTACTGAGAACTATCTGTGGTATTTTACTGTCATCTGAGATATTTGCAGCAGTAGCTAAAAGATTTTATCTGCCCAAGTGTGCATGAGAAGTAATGGATAAAAAATTAGCCATTCCAAACCCCCATGTTTTATTTTAATGCCCATATTCTAGAGGAATGTCAGCGTTAGAGAAACTTCAAGAAATCCTCAAATCAATATGTACAACATCTACTTGAAAACAGGAATTTCTCAAATATGGCTCTTTCATTGGCTCCATAAGGCCTCTCTTCTCTGTTAATGTGATGAAGCAAGTTTCAGAGTTATAATTAGATTTTGATTCTGCAGAAGTGAACTTTAGCCCATAGATTTTAATTAACTCCTCCTGATAGAACAAAGCGGAGATGAATGATGTCACACCTGTTAAACCTAAAAGATCAAATTCAAACCTCAATTTAGGTGCAAAAAATAAAGCTTCCAAGCACTATTCAGCTGCATATTTTCCTAATTTCAGTCATGGAAAGCCAATTCAGCTGCCTCTTGCCACTGGTAGCCTAGTTTTGGAGGTCCCTACTTCTAATGTCCTCCTGGGTCCCCTGAGTCACACCAAGAGAGCTGAGATGGCTGCATGACTCACTAACCCTCAGGATAAGGCACTTGTGGGAGAAAGACCAGGCTTTTGTCTCGGATCTGTCACTGCTGACATTAACTGTGTTAATGACTGAGATGCTAAAGGCGTCTCTAGAGAAAGAACCTGACTTGTAGCTCAATATTTCTGCTGCTCTCCTGGATGGTGATTTCAGCAGCCTCAGGCAGAACTTGACACTAAACCCAAATCTTCTATTTCCAGAGGAATTTCTCTAGCTGTTGGCTGCGTTATTAGAAAGGGATGCCATGGTCATCTCTAACTCTTGTATTCTGAAATGAAAGCGAGCCATGCTCTGTACTCAGAAACAGGACAAAAGCTTCTCTCTTAGGAGTTACCCACAGGTTTGTTGTGAGAAACACAGTCTTACCTACCAAAGAGAAGGATGCTACAATGAATTCCTGATCTTTGCAATCCACATTTGTCTTAATTGGACAGCCCTTGTCCAAGGGTGTGTCCCTGTTTAGGGAACACTATGACCCACAAGGACTCTGGGGGCTTCAGTTCTAACAATTCATCAAGCTGATCAGTCACTTTTCCTACCTTGTCTTTGGTTTCTTTACCTGGAAAAAAAGTACAATAATGCTAATCCACTATTTAAGTGAAGTAAGGACAATTATTGGAAAGCTTTGTCAAGGAGCTAGGAGCTATGTTATGTATATACCCCATACATATTATATATATATATATATGTACTTTATATAAATATAATACACATTATATATGTAATGTATTATGTAGAAGTAATGTTTTGCAAAACTTCACACTAAAGCACAGCTCTAGGTGGGGATCTAGTGGGTTTTTTTATATGTGTTGCTTTCAGTCAGTACATGTGTTTCTGGAAAAAGCGGATTTGCATTTATTATCTTATTGCTTGTCACATAAAATACACTCATTTTACATAAGAAAAATAAAGAAACTTCTGTGTTTGATTGTTGGATTGTCAGATAGGCAGTTCTTCCCAAGTTAATTTTTCCTCCCGCTCTTCTGCAGCTTCGATTGTAGTTCAAATTGCCAGTCTACAAAGAGAAGCTCCACTTTTCTTGATATTTGGTCCTGACCACACTGAAAGCAGGGAGTATTAAAAATTCCACGAGAAAGCATAATTATGGTACTCCAAGCTGGCTTGTCTGGACCAAAGAATTCCAAAGAGAGCAGTTATGCTTCAAATAAAATTTCAACAGTTTCTTTCTTAATTAAAACCAAACCATGGCTGACACAAACTGGGATTATTGTGCATAGCGACTTATATCAGGTGAAGACTGCACTCTGGGACTCTTTCACTGATTTGCACATGCAAGATACATTTCAAACGGATGTGTTTCCTGATAGCAGAAATTCATTTAAAAGTAATAAACAGGTGTTATGTTTCTTAAAATTATTTTTAATTGTCCTTAACTTGTCTTAAAGGAAACTATGATTTTTTATAGCTCTTTAGGATTATAAAATGGTATTTAATTACATGTAATAGATATACTGGTGTTTTATTTAACAGTGAATTTTAAAATACTTATGTTCTCTCACATTATGGATTTTCAGTAGATTCCCTATTAGTGTTAGTTTTTCCTTTTTTAATTTGTATACACAAATAGAATAATCCTCAACAGATAAGAATGGTAATACTATTTCTTATACATTTATGATTTTTATTACTTGTAATAATTATTGTTGTTCCTATTTATTGGTTGACTTTGCACTAAATCAACAACATCTGCCTCAGAAAAAGAAAAATATGGAGAACCTATGTTTTAATTTAAAGCACGATTTCTGTGACTGTCACATCTGATTTTGCAGCTATATTACTCATGTTTTCTGTTTCGTTCATTTTTTCACTCCACCTTGTTTTTTAATATTCTTCTAACCTTTCTGCGATAGTTCCTTTCCTTGTGCTATCTTTCTCTGTTTGAGTTCTTGTTTCTAACTTATCTAGAAGACTTAAAGAAGTAAAAATATGGTACAGCCTGACTGCAGCCTTGTACTTAGATCTTTTAAATACATCTTTCTTTACAGAACTGGGAAAAGAAACGTAATGAAACTTTTACAGGATTCTTTAATCTGGAGTATTGCACAGGTGTAACACCACTCCTTGAGCCTCTGACAGCCACAGCATTTTTGGTTTCTACAGAGGAAAGCTTATAATTTAATCACTTCACTTCTGCCCCAACCTTTTACTTTTTCCATTCTCTCTTCTGTTTAGAAATGTTGGTGAATCCAGATTTCTTGTGGAATTTTTTGTAGACTGATGACTACTTTCCATTGAAGCATAAGGCTAACCATGCTCATCAAAGTGGTATGAGACGCATCTCATCTCACTTTTAGCACATAAACATTAATTAATTTACAGTAAACCTTTCCTTTTCCTGACTGTTACTCTTTAGGATTATATCTGAATATGCAATCAGGGAATGGATCCTGTGTTCACCATTCTCTGGCTATCCAATAAGACTAAGTTAATACCATACAAGAACAAAGACAAAACCAGATAACCTGGGAAGCTTTAATTTTCTTTTGTGCTATAGTACCAGAGTCATACACGTGAAGTCATGGGTCTACAACAGCAGTGTATTAACATTGGTGGCTATGTGTATACTAACAGCACAAAACAAGAACATGCTCTGACCCACCAGGGAACTGCTTTGGCCTAATTTGTTTTGGTATAGCTTAATCTCCTCCCCTCTAAAACAGGGTGGTCTTGACAAAATTGCTGGTTGAGAATGGTCCCTTGGCAATTCCCTGGCCAATCCTATATGTGGTCTGTAGGAATGCTAGGTACTTTGAGTCAAAAAAAAATGCCAGAAGCACCCTGATATTTTAAGTCCCATGGATGATCCCACCTAAATATTTGAGCCATACCTGAATCCTGTCTTATTTTCTACTGCTTATTTGGCTTTTAGGACTATGCAGGAACTATTTATTTAATATTCTTTCATCATGCAGCCTTTCTTTATGTACAAGTTGGGATTTTCAAAGACACAAGGCAAGGAGAGGTGAAAAGAGGTAAATAACAGTGGAAAGCATTTACTGATACTAGAACTCAGTCAAAACAGAAAGAAGTGACACAGACAGAGAAGGACAAGATATATTGGGCATATGGGCAGAAAATATGGTGTCAGATTTGCATGCAACTCAACTGAAACAGAAATGTAAAAATATAACTGTTCCTGGTTATAAGTTTTCCTTGATGGCAAGCACCAGGCTGCAAAAGGCTTTCAACAGTGTATCCAAAGTATTTGTATTGATAAATGGAAATGCTGTTACCAGGGCTAATTTATCAACTGTTTAACCTCTCTGGGGGACATTCTGACAGTTTCTATTGTGTAGTTAAGATATACCTGTTAACATTCCTGGCACCTTTCCTTGGCAGAATTTTTACCATCTTTTCCAAGATTTTGTTTTCAGTTTTGTAAATGAAGATTTTTCTGAATTTTTGGTTATGCAGTGTCCAATAAATATCTTTCTTAGCCAAACAGATCTCTTTACTCCTTAGTTCCTAGCTGGTCTATGGTACAATGAAAAGATGGAAAAAATCCTCTCACCAGCTATAGTCATATGGACAATCATCTAGTTTGTCAACAATTATGTTTTGAAGAGGAGGCAATATGCTATTCAGGTGATAATGAAAGATAGATAATAATAGGCAGTAGCTTATATTTAGAGACTTGTGCATGTTTCTGAGGTCCTGTGTTCCAGAATTTTTCCTGTCCATTTAAATTATCCTCTTACATCATGCTACTCTGTCATCGCACACCTTATAGGCATTTACCTGTAAAACCATCCTGTGAAGGTGGTGGCAGATGACAAATCACAAACCATAAGGACATCCCTCTCTGCAGGATGCCAAGCTTTGTCCTTAGTTAGCTCCAAAATTTGGTAACTACGTAGTCATTAGTAAAGCAGTCAACTTGGGCTACACAGCTTGACTGAGAGATCAACTTAATTAGTTTAAATGTACTGTTGCTGCAGTTCTTTCACCAATCAGGCTACTGCCTTAGCATAGAACTTGTCTGAACACAGAAGTTTGTTCAGAGCTGGCTTATCTACACATAGCATGACAGTGTCTCCTGAACCTTAAATATTCCTGGAGTCATTTGCTCAGTATCACATAAAGATCCTATTCTTGGAATGGGAACTGAGCTCAAAGTCTGTAGATCCTGTCATGGTACCACCAGCATGAATCTGTCCATCCTAAATTTTTAGGTGTTGAGTATGAAAAAAATGTAAATGTATCTGGAAGTTTTATATAATTGATAATTTATATTATGGTTTCTGCCTCAATGTATTTAATTTCTACAAAACACCAACAAATGAATTTCCTGCCATTAAAATCTGGGAATGAGTCTGATGTTCTGGTTGATGATTTAAACGATACAGATAGGTATAAGTGAGGCTAGGATAACGTGCTACGATAATGCACAAATCTTCACAACTTTTTCAGGTCAGATGTTTCCCATTAGTTCTAACCCAAAAGAAAATGGAACAGAAGCATCTATTTTCTTGAGAGATTGCCAAGAGGCTTATTTAGCAATTTAGACATTTCACCCAAAAAGATAGTGGTATATGTACTCCTTTTCAGTTATCTGTCTGAAGTTAGGATTAAAGGTATTGGTAATGATATATTTGCCCCAGTATAAATCCCAGACACCCCTGAAGAGGACCCATGTTGTATTTTCATCTTCTTTAGTTTTTCTTCCTATTTTCAATTCAGCTATTTCTGAAATTTTAACTTCTAGACTTTAGAAAAAAAGAAAAACTATAGTTCCTTACCCACAGAGGAGTGACAGGCACATTTTAATATTTATTGTTATTGAGAAGAAAATATTCCCTTTTTCATTATGCAAACAGATCCAGAAATAATTAGAAAGTATGGTAATGATGTATGCAAATCCGATCACTGACAATTTGTGAGATATTCCTATTTCATATAATAGCAAACAGACTTTGACTTTAAAAGTAAATAAATACAGTGTGCTTTGTAGAGTTAAAAGGGAAGAATGCAAAACAATACACTTGCTTATCTTCTGTAAAAAAAATAAAAGCAAGGAAAGGTGCCTTACAACTCTCTCAATTTTATTTTTGAGGGACAATAACAGTAACGACAAGAACAAATCTCTTGGTCATCTTCCCTATGGTATCACAGGTTGCCATGTAAAATACTCCTTTTCCACAAACTAGTGTAGAATAAGCCTTTACTTTCACATCTTCACTTGAAATTTACCTTATAAATTCTTCATACTACACATCTTCACACTTTTTGCTAAACTTGGTTGCATCAAGTGGCCAACTTCCATTTGACATAGAGCTTTTTTGCTCATTTCCTAATTTATTTATGGAAGGAAAGCAATCACAACTCTCTAAGCTTCTGTTTTCTGTGCTGAACAAGGTAATCTGTTTTCATTTTGCAGTTAGGTTCTTCCTGAATGTCTTAACTTCTCTTCCAGTCCTTCTTGAATAGGAAGGGATGAAAATCTTGCCTGGAATCCCAGCAGGAATCTTTTTAGTGCCTTGTTGAGTGGCTGCAGTGGTTTCTGCAAATTCTGATCTAACATAACCCGTCCTAACATAACCCCATAACCATTTCCTTCTGCTCATAATGAATTAGTATAGTTGAACCTCACCTTTAACTCCATAAAGGTCATTATCACAACACATGATAATCTTGCATGAGAGCAGAAAACCCTGGGTGCCAGTCTCTGGATGAAGAAAGACTCTGTCATGAGTGATATCCAGAGGACACCATTCCAGCATCGATGGCTGAGCAGGACCACAGCTGTGTGAGGGCCCTCTATACCTAACCTTGACAAGTGGAATGCACAATTAGGTAAGTGCTCCAAGGCTGGAGATTCAGTAAGAGGCACTGAAGAATCAGAAAATATGTTATGGAAATGATAGCTATAAAGATGCTGCTCTCTTGTACATCTCTCATATATAGATCTGAAACGTAGGGAGCAAAATGATGGTTTAGAGTCAACCTCATTGGTTTTCCTTCCATCCATGTGTGAAGTGGAGTGAGAGAATAAATAAAAACCAGACTCATTCTGTTCACACACTCAAGACCTATTAGGACTCGGTTTCTTGTCAGCATTGCTTTTTTTCTTTGTGTGCATCATTAATATAATATTTTTGTCAAATCCAGTCACTGAAGAGTTAGTGTTCACTTTTAAAAAACTTACATGAGCTCAAATTTTCATTTCCCATTTCATTCTGTCTTTCTAAGTATAATGCAATTCGGACCCAATTGGGTGATATAAATTACATTTTAGGAGTAGGTATTTAATTATGCTAGAGACAGACACCTCAAAAAAGAAATAAAGATGCAGGAAAATGTAACTTAAATTTGACTTACTAGCATGTAGTGAATTAAAGAAACTGTAAATTTTAAACAACCTGAGGAAGCTTAGATTGATATCACATAAAGTAGAGTGAAATAATAATTTTCAGATTTGATGAAATGAAAAATTGAGGAGTGGAAATATATAGAGCAGAGCCAAAAATATTTTTCAGATTGTTCACAATAATGCTAAATAAGAATGAGTGAAAAAATACACTTTTGTGTTAGATGAACCTGTCATGTTTTGCTTTGTGTTGAATTTTTAACCCATTTATCTAACCTCAATTTTTCTTTTATTTCAGTCACTGTTTGTATGAGGTGTATTTTTCTGAGATAAGATCTAGAAATTTCACATGGCCACCAAGCAGCGCTCCCCCTTCATCTTCTTTTTAGGTTAGAATCAATTCAGAACATACAAGTAAGGTTCACCACAGCCTTGGCAAATACTTTTACCCCACCTTTTAGTGGGGATGAGATCATCTGCTCAAGCAGCACATGCAACTTGGCTTTCATGCTGATAACTAAGGAAAAACCTTTTAAGTTCAAATGCTAACAGTGACACATATTGAATCTATGAACTTGGGGCATTTATTGAACTGTGTATTTCAAGCAGTTTGTGTCTAAATAGGTGAATCCTAGTTACCATCACTGAGGCTTTGTTATGATTTCAAATGAGGTTTCCACACTCCCAGAAGGAGTTTAACTACCTACTCTAGCTGATATCAGGGAGTGCACAGGTTTTAATTCCTTTAGACACTTCTGAAAATTCTGTCCTACTTAATTAATGTCTGTTCAGTGCTTTGAACTAGAAAAACTAGGTACATCAGGAGGATGAGTTACCGTCCAGAGGGACCTTGTCAGGATGGACAATGGGCTAATGGGAACCTCATGATGTTAGCAAGAAGTGCAAGATCGTGCACCTAGGTAGGAACAACTCCAGTCACCAATACATGCTAGAGGCTACCCATTTGAAAAGCAGCTTGTCAGATAACAACCTGTTGGTCCTGATGGGCACCCAGTTGAATATAAGCCAGGAATCGATCATTACCACAAAGAAGACAAATAGAATCATGGGATGCATTAGTAAAGTATTGCCAGCCTGTCAAAGGAGATGATCCTTCCTCTCTCTTTGGCATGGGTGGGGTCACCATCCCTGGAGTACATTTTCCAGTTCTAGTTTCCCTGGGACAAGAGAGACACGGACATGCTGAATCGAGTCCAACAAAGGGCCACAAAGATATTCGAGGAACTGAAGCATCTCTCCTGTGAGGAAAAGCTGAGAGAGGTGGGACTGTTCAGCCTGGAGAAGGCTCAAGAGGGATCTTATCAATGTCTATAAATACCCGAAGAGAGAGTGTAAAGAGAAGAGACCCAGGGTCTTTTCAGTGGTGACCAGTGGCAGGACCAGAGGCAATTGGCACAAATACAGGAGTTTCCCTCTGAAATTCAGGAAACACTTGGTTACTATGAGTGACCAAGCAACAGCACAGGCTGCACAGGGAGACTGTGGAGTCTCCATCCCTGGAGATTTCAGGAACTGTCTGGACTTGTCCTACTCAAATGGCTTTAGGCGACCCTGCATGAGGAGGAGGATTTGGATTAGATGACCTCCAGAGGCACCTTGCAACCCCCACCATTCCGTGATTTTGTGATTCAGTGAAGTCATGTGAAGTTCTCTGTATAAGGAAGAGATTTCTTTTGAAATATTTGCCTTACCATTAGAGTTCAGCCAGCACCTAGTTTAAATCTTGATAATGAACCAAAATCTAAACATATAAATGTAGAGTTTTGAGTATGGTAAAACACTTCCTTTGAGATAATATTTAACCCACTACAAAAATAAGTATGCCCATGTTACATCTTAAAATGTCCCAAAATTAATAATTCCAATGTTTATTATTTTATCAGCATTTTTTTTTTCTTATTTCTTTCAGTTCAAAAGAACTGCAGGGTCAAGGGTTTTTTTAACGTCATAATGGATTTAACCATTTTTCTTTCACCTGTTTTCTTATCAGGGTCTTTTTGAGCCATATCTTGAAAATCTGAATCCAGGTAAGAACTCCACAGTCTTAATTTTGGAATACATAATTCTTACTGAGAACCTTAAGGAAGAGAAATATTTGGCAATAGCCTCCTTTTGAAATGAGTAATATTCAATTAAGATTATTCCAACAGTTGTTAGATGTCAGTGTTGTTCTGTCGATGTCCAGTTGGAAGTAGATTTCTCTGGCTGTAAGCAAAATAACTCTTCAACTGTGATGTTTGGGAGAGCTAGCTGTTGGTGTTCAGCACCTAATCTATTAACAAGAGACTTTAAATTATATACTCAGTGGAGTAGTAATCATTAGAGCAGACTCAAGATGAACAATAGAGATTTAATCTTGCTGGAACTGTTGCTAATGAAATTCTATGCAATGCAGAGTATTTGAATTACATTTTTGAGTAGGCCAGACCAGAAAAAGGCATAAGGAAAAAGTGGTTCTGTCTAAAAATATTCATTAAGATCCAATTCAAAAATTCAAATCAGGTATGATATGTAGATTGAGTAGCTAGATTTTTTTTTCCTAACATCATAGTATATTTAACCTTTAACTTTCTTTCATGTATTTGATTTTCTACTGTCTGTATATAAAACAAATCTGTATTTTTTTTTCCTAAGCTTTGAACACTGCTGCATAATACCCCGGGGAGTTCTCCAAGGTTATTAAATTCATTGCTTTGTCACAAGTTACTAGAGGCTACACTAACTCTCTCCTCTGTTTGGAAAGCAGCTGTAATATTTCTGGTCCTTAGCAATGAATAATGTGATTAGTACTTTAGGGAATACAAACAAAAACATTAACAAAATACATTTTCCAATATTTAAGAGGATAAGCCAGTCCTCAAAACAAAAGTTGCATACTCCTGAAGACTGTCTAATAACATTAACCTGAAATCACTTGATTTAATTGCCCTGTTAAGCATTTTATTGCATTACTTACGGAATAATAGAATGAGTTCAAAGTGGGTTCATTGCATTATCTTATAAACAATGTAGCACATCATTAAACAGGATGATAGAAATCAACATATTTTATAAGAAACAATTATGAAAGCTCATGTAAACTGCTAATGTGAATAGTAGAAAGATCTCACTATGACAAGAGAAGAAAGGCCTTTGTGAGAATAAAAAGACAAAGCAATGTCAAATTGTTATTCCCTAGAATCAGATTAGAAGCACAGTTCTCCAAAATCATTAGTTTCCCTCTAGTGTGATATGCTGCCCTTAAGTCTTCACCCAGAAGTATACTGAAATCTCTTGCTTGACTTACAGATAATGATTTCAAATAGATATCTTGTCAGTTCTGTTCTTAGTGAATTTAGCACAACTGTGTGACAATCTTTCAAGTACCTAACTTGCAAACTTGTGATCAATTTTGACTTGTACCTCCACAGGGAATGCAAATAGAAATGTTCAGGAGAGGTCGAAGAGAGAGGACAGCTGATCCAATGTACTCTGGAAGAAGTAATTTCTTGTTGTCTGAGGGAACTGACAGTGCAGAAAGAAATACTGACTCAATATAATCTTAGTGCCTCTCAGTCTATTGTACCTGCTCTGCTTGCCATGACATCTTCCCACTCCCTTTTCTACAACCCCAGAATATACAGGCATGTATTTGAATGAGGGGTCCAATTTTGTTCTCCATCCTTTCAGAAATTCAAATAGACGAAAATACCTTTCCAGAGATCAGATCAGAAGGAAGAGTGATTTGGTAATTATAACAGATCTTCAAAGCATTTGCCTTCTGAGCTCCAGAGCTTGAAGGTGATGAAGGAATGAATCCAGGAGATGTCAGATCCCCTTGGCTGAATGCTGGTCCTTTATCAGGAACATTTCATACTCCAGCCTTCTATAACTGCTGCAATACTACCCGTCTCACTCACCATGCGTGAACAGGCATTTCTGTGTACAGTTGAGGTGGTTTTATTAACCAAAGCAATCTTCAGACTGGGGAATTAGTGGAGACGTTATTGGCTCAATATATTTATCTCTTTCCTAGTTTGCAGCTCAACATAATGATGCAGAGAGTTCAAGGTCTTACTTGGGTAAAGACAATTTTTATCTGGCAAAAGGTGTGGGCTGTAAAAAGTGGTAGCAAAGAGTTTCATACCTTGCAGTCAAAACAGAAGGGGTTTTTTTGGAAGTTTTTAGGTGGGAAGAACAAGCTCCAATCAAAAGATTTGGCCAGAAATAATTGAGATCCAACTGTACAAAAAAAATTTTTGTTGAACTAGCGTTACTTGCAGTGAGTGGACATAGGGTCAAGGCCATCTCCTATAGCTACAAAGGTGTGTAAATGGCTTTTGCATAGTCTCAAGGTATAAGGTGGCCAAAGTTCTCTGTTATCTGTCTCCAGTCAGTCTCTTCAGTCTCCGATACACTCATTTCAACATTTTTCAGTTAGCTGTTGCCACTTGTTGCAGTTTCTCTAAACATCTTGAATTATAACCTTGTCTTAGCAGTACCATTTCCTTGCCTGACAGAGAATAAAATCTTCAAGACAGGTATTCCCTTACACATTGGCTTAAATTTTCAGTTTTAGTGGAAGAACCTTGATGTACACCAGCTGAAACTAAAGGAAAACCAGACTTTGCTAGAGAACAGTAACAAGTTTATCCCTTGATCATGTCACTCATGGATAAACCTGTTTGTCTTATTTTCTTGCCAGCAATGATTAGGAAGGTCTGCCAGCTTCCTGCTCAGCAGCAAAAAGCTATTGTCATTTCTCCTGGGGGATACTCAGGGAAAGTCATTGATTGATGAAGCCCAACTGAAGATAGTAGGATGGAAACCGTCATTTCAGCAGTGATCTTTGAGGCTATTGTGTGTTGTTTACGTTCCAGGAAACCTCAGACCTGCTGGCAGGGATTGTATCTTAAATGTCTAGGTGCCGTACAGTCAGTTCATGCAGGATAAGTTATACAGAGGCTCGGTCTTGATGTCAAACAACTCAGATAAAAAATGTGATTGATAGATGGTAAAAGTGTTAGGGAAAGCAATCACAATGGTTAAGCAGGGAAACAAAGATTTTATGGGACTATGAATCTTCCACCCATGGGCTACAGCGTACACAAGCTCCTGGTCTTGGACCTGCTCTTTGGCAGAATGGCAATGTTTAAGCAACATGAAATGAATGAAGGTGGGAGCGCTCGGTGCCATGAAGCTGGCAGTGACAAATAATCTGGATGTAGAGCCTAAAATTGATATTGGTGATGGTAATGAGTTCTTCAAGGCTAAATGAAGCCACTTCATAAAAATTGCTTTGTGGACATGGTTTTTCTAATATGACAACACTGCAATTTAACATAATTGTATTTGTGCAGTTGTATAGCTCCTCATCAACAGCATGGGGACCTCTGCATTAAATATAAAAGTAACTTTCAACAAGCCAGATTATATGTCCTTAAATACAAGAACAGGATTATATTCCGTAGTGTCCAAATACTCCTTGTTTAGAACTGTTCCATCACAGTTCCTGTAGGCTGCCACATGAGATGCCCCAAGTCTTGTTGCTTTCATCCGCTCTTTCTAGCTGAGCTCTGGAACTTGACATGTCAAGCTAAGGGAAATAACAGTCAAAACTGTTATCAGAACAAATATATATTTTCAGATTTGTTATATATATGCACATAACAAAGATACAAATACATTATTAATACATATAAATATCTAGCTAAAGCACAGGGAACTTAGAATCGTAGAATCATGGAATCATAGAATAACCAGGTTGGAAGAGACCCACTGGGTCATCGAGTCCAACCATTCCTATCAAACACTAACCCATGCCCCTTAGCACTTCGTCCACCCGTGCCTTAAACACCTCCAGGGAAGGTGAATCAACCCCCTCCCTGGGCAGCCTGTTCCAGTGCCCAATGACCTTTTCTGTGAAAATTTTTTTCCTAATGTCCAGCCTAAACCTCGTGTGGCAGAGCTTGAGGCCATTCCCTCTCATCCTGTCCCCTGTCACTTGGGAGAAGAGGCCAGCACCCTCCACTCCACAACCTCCTTTCAGGTAAGTTATAGAGAGCAATGAGGTCTCCCCTCAGCCTCCTCTTCTCCAGGCTAAACAACCTAACTTGTTACTATAAATGTTTTCAATAAAATTCCACCAATACCAATTTAATTGATTACATAGTTTAACACCTAGAAATACTTTCTCTTTCATTGTCATTAAGGGACATTTCAGACTCCCACAATTCCCAGACTGCCCAGTATATGTTCTACTTTGGAAGAAAGTACAGGATCCTCAGAAGGGACAATCTAGTGTCATCTCTTATAACACAAAGCATTCAATTCAGACTCTTCCAATATGTGGCAGTGTGATGAGGGAAAAAGGCAGGCTTGTTTCCTGCCCTGTGTGGCTTTATAGCCACATCAAAGCCAAATAAATGTACATGTCAGATCCCAGAATCATGTTGTTATAAATTCTTTTGGACTGCAAGTGTCTGAAGTATGCACTCATGTAGCTGCGAGCAGCCTCTCAAAGGCCTGAGGGGTTTTAGTTCTCTGTGATAAGTTCCTATATAGGAACTAGACTTTTGGTAACTCCTTGTCAGTCTACTCTAACGATTTTTAAATCTTTAGTTAATTTCCATTGAAGTTCTCAGAAAGGTGAAGGTCTAGGGGTTATTAAGCTCCTACAAAATTTATGAATATAAATAACAGTGTAGAGGAGAGAGGCTGTATGTAGAGTTCAGCTACAACCTATGCTGCTTGTCAGCAGCAGGCTGGACAGTTTTCATATGTAGATTTCATGCCTGCCAGTCAGCACGTGCACTGCTTTGATCGAGTCAGAAACTGGGTTGTGGCTTGCTCAGCTGGCAGACTGAAAGAAGACATAGGAAAATATGGGATTGATGAGGTAGAAGACACTTGAAGATGAGGAAGAGACCTGGAGATATTGCAAGGGTAGAGGAGATGTGAAATTCTGACCAGAACACATCACTTTTTCTTATTGTGAAACACCTTTATTGAAGTATTTAATGAATCAAGATTTCATTGTGCAGAATGAAGCATCTGCCAGTGGCATTTGTTTTAAAGTTGGATGTGGTATGAGCATACAAAACTTGCATCACAGATGTTTTCCAGAAAAGATCATCTAACCTGATGAGACCTGCACAATCTTGTTCACTGAAGGCATTATTTGTTGGCTGTAAATGTTTATGAGAGTGTTCAGTGTAAGGAAACTGACTGGTTTAATACATTGTATTTATAGGGCTACCAGATAACAGCTTTTATTTACTACTTCAATAAAGTAACTTTAAACAAAGCATCATGATCTTCTGTGGCTAATCTACCTTGTTTTGTATCTCCCACTGAGGTTTGTCTTCTGAACAGATTTATAGTTTTAGTTAGCCTCAGTTTCAATTAATCTACCTAGATCTTGCAGAGGAGGTAAATGAGATCTCCTCCTCTTCTCTTGCAATGGGTTCTGGAAGCATTCCCTGACCTGTATATGTGATGTCATTAGGGTTCAAGTAGAGCTATGCTACTGTTTGGAAACTGGCGGTACAACAGAGATAAATGTGGCTACTGCTATTCACAATTCTTTTTTCCTCTTAGTGTAAAGAATTCATGAGGTCAGTAGTTAGATACTCTTGAGTCTATCCCCTGGCCAGAAGAATTAAATATCAGGAAAATGGGGTACCACATACATATGTATAAATATGTGCGTGGCAAGTACAACACCTCTGGGGTTTATCAGATTCTCTTTGTCTATGATATATGGAGGATTTGGGCACAGCAGGAAGTCTAATGCAGAGTATACAAAGGCTTTTTTTTTCACATTTATCCATTTTGCAAAATCCTGCATTGCATTACCAAGATGTCAGATTCTTGGTTTGAGTATTAAGCTCATAACAGACACTGTTCTGATCATTAAAAATATTGTCATTTTAAGAGAGCAGATGTTAATGTGATCACTGAACAGGTAAGTGTATCTTGTCAACTTCCATTTCTATGGACATGCAGTTTGGAAGCAATCTACTCAAGAAACTGGCTGCCAGTGGCCTGGACACGTGCACCCTCTCCAGGGTGGAAAAATGGCTGGATGACTGGGCCAAAAGAGTTGTGGTAAATGGAGTTAACTCCAGCTGGAGGCTGTTCACAAGTGGTGTCACAGAGGCTCAGCACTGGGTCCAGCCCTGTTCAATATACTTATCAATGACCTGGACGAAGGCAATCAGTGTACCCTTGGCACATTCACAGATTACACTAAGCTGGGAGGAAGTGTCAATCTGCTGGAGGGTAGGACCACTGGGATGAGATCAATGGCATGAGGTTTAACAAGGCCAAGTGCCGGGTCCTGCACGTGGGGCACAGCAACCCTATGCAGTGCTACAGACTAGGAGAAGTCTGGATGGAAACCTGTCTGGAGGCGAAGGATGTGGAGGTGTTGATTGACAGCGACCGAACATGAGCCGGCAGTGTGCCCAGGTGGCCAAGAAGGCCAATGGCATCTTGGCTTGTATCAGAAACAGTGTGAGGTTATTCTCCCTCTGTACTCAGCACTGGTGAGACCTCTTCTTCAAATACTGTGTTCAGTTCTGGGCCCCTCACCACAAGAAGGCTGTTGAGGCTCTGGAGTGTGTCCAGAGAAGAGCATCGAAGCTGGTGAGGGGGCTGGAGAACAAGTCTTATGAGGAACAGCTGAGGGAGCTGGGGTTGTTTAGCCTGGAGAAGGGGAGGCTGAGGGGAGACCTTATTGCTCTCTGCAACTACCTGAAAGGAGACTGTGGAAAGAAGGGAGCTGGCCTCTTCTCCCAAGTGACAGGGTTCAGGACAAGATGGAATAGACTCAGGCTCTGCCGGGGGAGGTTCAGGCTTGACATCAGGAAAAAATTTCATGAGAAGGGTCATTGGGCACTGGCAGAGGCTGCCCAGAGAAGTGGTTGAGTTCTATATGTTCAAGTTCCTCAGGTGGTCACAAACCTGATCCTCCTTTGTAATGGGAGGGGGTTTATCCCTCTGGTCACTGTCTTGCTGTCCTATGACCCAGGAGAGGTGAGGAAAGAAGTTTTCAGTGAAGACTGAGGCAAAAATGTTGTTAAATGCCTCAGCTGTCTCCTCGTCTATTGATACAAGGTCACCATTACCAACCATCAGTGGGGTTACTTTCTCTTTAATCTTCCTTTTCTGACTGATATATTTGTAGAAGCCCTTCTTGTTGGTCTTCACTTGCCTTGCCAAACTAAGCTCCAGCAGCGCCTTGGCCTTCCTGACCTCATCCCTACACAACCGGGTAGTGTCCTTATACACTTCAAAGGTTAACTGTCTCTGCTTGCACTGCCAGTGCAGTTCCCTCTTGCTCTTGAGTTTAAGCAGTAGGTCTTGACTCAGCCAAACTGGTCTCTTCCCTTTCCTGCCTGATTTTCTATGTCTGAGGACTGGGTGCTCTTGTGCCTCATGGTAAGCATTCTTAACTATTTGCAACTCTGTTCTGCTCTCCTGTCCCCAGGCACCATGCCCCAGGGGTCCTACTGAGTCAACACTCAAAACCTCTGCACTGAGACTTTTGCAGCTCAAAAATAATGGACTTTTACTGTACTATATTTTTCCACTTATTTAGAATGAAGTCATAGTTGCTTAAAAAAATTACTGTTAGTCCTAGTTTGCCTCTTTTAAGTCAGTGATTTGACTTAAGCTTTGCCAATGGAGAATAATCTAGAAAGGTCTGATATGCTCTCACACAAAGAAGATTCTAGTTGCATCAGGCTGAAAAATGATGGCAGCGTCAAACCTGAGCAAGCCACATTGACTTTGAAATTGTTCTTCTTCTCTGCTGTTGTCTGGAAGGAAATAATCAGACAAATTCAATACTTTTCTGTTTTATTAATTTATTTCTTTATTTTTATTCTTAGAACACAATTTTATTACTTGAATCAGGCTTCCATTGTCTGGTTCTAGCTTCCATATTGGCCAGGACATATTAACTTTTCAAAGCATTTCAGCATTAAAAGGCTAACACAATAGTATTGTTGTTAGAGCATCCAAAAATTAAACAATTGTAAATAGACAAAATTGGCATCAGATTTGACTGTTCCATTTTCATGCAAATCAGCTGAAGTGTTTCAGAGCTGTTATACTGGCTCAGATATTTTTTCTAGCTGTATCTCATCTCAGACAGTGGTCAGCAAAGGATGCTTAGGAGAATAATATAAGGATATTAACTCATTAAATTGAAATATCTAAAGCTGTCTTATCTCTGTGTCATATAATAAGGCTCTGAAGCTGCTCCTGAGCTGGCATTGTGTACAGCTTGGAATAGTAATACAAAGCGATACTTATTTCAGCTTTCGGTAACTGACTTCCAGTCTTTAGGAGTGCAGCACAAACTGGGACAGCTCATGCAGTGGGAAGCAGTGAATACCTCAGTCCTCCAAACTT
This sequence comes from Clamator glandarius, assembly GCA_033459285.1. Lineage (NCBI taxonomy): Eukaryota > Metazoa > Chordata > Aves > Cuculiformes > Cuculidae > Clamator > Clamator glandarius. The sequence continues at coordinate 410,494 of JAUNZM010000088.1, forward strand.
ACCTTTTCAATACACTAAAACCTAGGCAAACTTAGAGTGATCCTTCGCTGACAGATGCCCTGTCAGCTCCTGGTAGCCACAGCCACCCTGGGCTGAAGACTATAAATGGAGCTGCAATCTGTCAGTTTAAGTTTTTATCAACAGAAAAGTCCTGGTTATTCATCAGATAATAATTCAAGGGGAATATTCGCTTATGGTCTACCTGAATACATTGAGGACTGAATGCCAAAGTTTTTCTTTAGAACAGATAGAGCTGTATCAGCCCCAGGGAGGCCAAGGCAAAGGGAAAAACTAATTGGAATAAGATAGTGCCAGTATTATTCTCATTATTTTTGTGAGCAGGAATATAATTATGCAATATGTCTGTGCTCTAAAATCCAATGAATATTTTTTTTCTGAAAAGCATTCTTCAACCAAATTCTACCTTTCCACATTTTACAGGAGATAAACTTGCTACATTTCTATAATTTGTGCCAGCTAGTGCAATTAAAGCCCCCTACAAACCTTAATTCATTAAGCTTTTTGCCTTTCAACTTGAAGAGGAAGATGACAGAGGATAATTGGCATAGTTACATAAATGAAGCACCCCTGTGAATGTTGCACTGGGCATTTTAACAGACAGCAGAGGTGAATTTTCAGCTTTTATAGTACTGATAGTCTGGATTCTGTGGAAAAAAATAAATTACAGAAGTGGAGATTATCTCAAGGGCAACAGACAGAGAAATCTCTCTTGTCCTATGTATGTTAGATGGTACGTTCGAGAAACTTAAAGCACAAACAGAAAATTGGAAAATTACTTGATATCTTAAAAAACCAACCCATATTATCACTGGAGTAGTGAAACTCAGCCTTCCACAACTGCTTTATCCAGTTCAGTGGCTTACAAAAAACTGATACATAAGATTCATAATACATTTAATATTTTTGAGGTTTCCTCCTCTCACGTGGTTTGTACAGCAAAACATCAGGGTACGAGCTTATAGTGCCCAATATTTCTCCCATTCGCAAAGCCCAGATGAAAAGGAATTTGTATGGAGTCAGTAGACAGGTTAAAAGCAAGGATGAGTCTCCCTTTCAATTTGCAAGCAGGGCATCAGGTAATTTTCAGTTTCCAGCCATAACCTATAAACAATGATCTATGAATTTATGAATCTGCATCAGCCATTCTCATGTAAGCACATATTGTGTGACAGTATGGATACACAACTCATTCTAGCATTGTAAGCAACAAATTACTGTGGGTATAGACTCTTTCCCCATACTCCCCAATACAGATGGGCTGCTGAAACGTTGTATTTCTCATGTGTTTCTTCCAGCTCCCTTTGGTCATGCAGAGAGCTGCAGGAGTCGGGTAACAAGCTTTGAGAATGCCAGCTATGAAATGAAGGGATGCTTCATGTTGTCTGGTTTGGGTTTTTTACTTTCTTTCTTAAATGGTTGCTTTCATAATGTAGCCATAGCATGTGAAGAATGAGATAAGTGAGCATCTCATAAGTGACATCTCACAACATTTTATACAATGACTATTTGTATATGCACAAAGATATGCTTATGCATTCACTCCCATGCATAAAGCCCTAAAGGATGACTTGTCTTATCTTACTGCATCAGACACTCCAGTCACAGAAAATCAGTGACATAAATATAAAAACATATTCTCCCTGGTCAGTTTTCAGGTCCTTGTTATGTCCAGGTCACTCAACGACTGGATAGTTTATGTGCATAAAAAGAGAATTAGCACAGACAAGTTCAGATCTACCATACATGCAGGGAGCTGTTGGTTTTTTCTTGCCTTATAGTGGCACAGGTGATCCAGAAACTCTGGATAGAAACAAAGTCTTATGTGAGAAGAAGACTGCTTTACATATGCACTCCAAGCTCATCTTACGGGTATCTGCAGCTGTAGAAACTTGCATTAACAATTTGTTTGTTAGTTCACAACGACTTCTTTTTAAAATGATCCCTACTTCTTCAGGAAGTGCATCTAAAACTAGTTTACTCAAAAATTGGTGAGAACAGCATCAAGATATTTTTAGAACTTGGTCTATAATATAGAAAACCAACATCTTTTTTTAAGTGAAAATCGCTATACAAGTATTAATTTGGGACAAGGAATTGTGCACAAGTTTTGTATGTGGAAGAGAAAGGAGTAGACAAAAAAAAAAAGGAAAACTTATGAGGCAAGCCCTTAGTCATCAGACTTCAGGAGAAAAGGAAATGGATTATCTATAGATCCAGTTAGCAAAATGGCTCCATCACTCATAGCTCATCTCATAAAATTAGTAAATGGTTCCTTGTCAGCAGAAAAAGTGAGGGAAAATGCAAACTGCTGATTGGAAACATTTTGTTGATCTTGTATTAAGGCTTAACCCAAGCATTTAAATTATTTTTTCTTAGCTGTGCAATACTTGAAGTCCTGCATAATCCATTACAGATATCCTGCATGTAGCCATTATCCTATTCTGTATGCATGTGGATGTTCATTTGAATGGGAACTATGGACATGTCAGTCATAAGATGTCCAAGTGCTTTTGGCTAAATTGTGAGCAAAGTTGGACTTTGCTTTAAGTTAAAAATGTCCTGCTAGACACTTCATATTCCTCTGTTGAAAGCTAGAGGGTATCATCAGACCTTGAGCCCAAAAAGGAACATGGGAACTTCAAAAAACCTCATGCATGACTTAGAACTTATGGCTATCCTATTTTAAATCCTGTGGAGTTCCAGGATATGAAGAGAAAGGTGCACTGACTTTTTTCTTGCAAAGTTTTGGTTACAAAATTGAAATCTAGCAACATCAGAATATGTTGAGAATTTTATCATTTCATAAGCCACAACGGAACAAACACTTCTAAAGAAATATTTTTGACTTTGCTTCCTTTGATTGTCAGTGTCATGGATAGAGTTTATTTGCCCAGGACTCTATCATGACACAGTTGGACATCTCATCCCCTTTAACAGCATTTAGGTCTATGGAATTAGGAAGGCTCTTTCACAGGAGGTTTTCTGATTTTAGAAGGCTGAACTGCTCTCTTGTAAACATGCTTCTGCCACACTATTTATAAAGGGACTCTTAAAGCAGTTACAGTTCTAACACAGCTGTCCCAAAGGTCTAAGGTTAGGCAAGATCAAGCTGATCTAAAAGTTCTTGTGAGCAGGTGGATGCCGCAGATGTGCACACCTCATTCCTCCCTGATTTGATGAGACAGGCAGTAGCTGTATGTTGGAGGTGACACAGTTACATCACCATGGGCTGTTTCCAATCTATTAAACCTACCTTTCAGCAGGGTTTATTAGCTGGACCCGGGCCATCACAGTAATGGCTTTGGATAGGAGCTAGCTCACATCTGATTATCTCTATGCAGTAGAAAATATCAGCCCTTCTGCCCACATGGAAACATTCAAAGATACCCAAATCCCTTTTGAATACCCTTCCAAAATCCATTTATGTTTTTTCCAGCCTATGATTTTCACTGTATTTGTAATTTACCCCTGGTTTTGTATATTTGTTTGTTTGTTTTATTTTAGTTGTTTACATTCTTACTTAAAACAAATGCAGGATTTTCTCCTCTTCAAATGGTTACAAGGCTCTTAGAGGAAAAGCTGTAACAGAGGGAGTGATTGGTACAACTGATGGTTCAAACTGCATACCTCTCACAAATGTGGGTTGGTATGTGTTCTGTATGGACTGGGACCCTGAACTAGGTGCACCATGAGCAGTGACTAGACAATGCCTAAATAACAACTTTTACACTCTTTCCAGACTCATTTGCTTTGAATCAGTTTAGGTCATTAAAAAAATGCAGCACGTTCCTGTGAGTCAGAAGGCCATGCTGACAGTAGAGCCATGAGGAATGCTGATTAGGACTGAAAATGGCTCAGAACTACCCCAGCTTTCTAATGATCTCGTGTTCAGAGCAAGCAGAGCAAAATCACTTCCGACACAAACTATTAGGACCATTCCTATAAACAGATAGGCTGGAGTAATGGCACACATGTGCTACAGTTCCAGTAGTGACTAACTTCTGTAATTTAATTAATTAGATGAATGTTTACAGAGGTAAGTCAAAAGTGCTACAGCACTTCTAATAAGAATCCTGGGATTCTTATTCTTCCAGCATCACTTTTTAATCAATAACAGAAAAAGCCAGATTTCTTACTGCCATGACATTTCAAAAAAAGTGAAACCTTTTTGACACAAAGTAATCATAAAAAAAGAAAATAATCTTGAAATGACTTATAAGAAGTGCTAAAATTGATGTTCTATGATAGGAGCGAAAGTGGACTGCATTAAGTCCTTTATCTTTAAAAATCAATGAAGATAGTATTTTGCTTTTGGATAGAAAGGCTGCAGATACTGCTCTGCATTTGATGCAGACAGCAGTAACGCTGCCCTCAGCAGAGGGCATATAATACCTACTTAGCTAACATCAACAAAACCAGCAAGATGAACATCTGATGTTCATAGAATTTCCTGGAAACCATACCCTACAAATCATTAACAGACAAGTTCCTTCTTCAGGTCCATGCATTTCTGGCACTGATTTTCAACAGAACATACCTAGATGCACATAACTGCAAAACATGACTTTCTGTGTTTTTTAAAAATTTTTATTTAATGTTGTAAGAATAATGTGAGGAAAAAAAAGTTAAAAGGTAACTAGATTATGTTTATAAGTATCTGCTCAGACAGGCAACTTCTAATAGTGCAAGACTCTTTAATCTGCCAGATAAATAAATGGTACAATTCAGTGGCTGAAAGTTGAAGCTCAACAAAATTAAACTAGAATTGTACAGAAAAATTTTAACACCGAAAGTTAGGACAAGATGCCTCGGATGAGTTCTCCACCAGTTTGTCCTAAGAATAGCCTTTGAGTCTTTCTAAGACATCTGTTTCAAGTCAATCAGAAGTTGCCTGGACCATTACAAGGATTAGTGTTTATTACTTCATGGCCTGTGTTACGCAGAAGATCTATGTAGATACATAGGCTGGCCCCAAGATCTTAAAACATGAAGAATTTAATTTACTGATTGTTTCTGTTGCTGTAGCTATACAAAATACCATTACCATGGACTTTTAGAGCCCATACTTGGGCCTGTTCAGGTCACTGCTTGAGAGAATACCTCAGGAAACAGTTGGACACTTTTCAAGAAGGAAATCTTAAAGTTGCAGGAGCAGGCTGTCCCCATGCACCACACAATGAAGTGTTACGGAAGTTTCAAATCAAAATATAACTTTGGCACTGTTTTTTGTTTCGATCAGTTGATGGTGTTACTACCTAGCATATTATTCCCAAAATAATTTATATTTACTACTAATAGTTTACTGAGATATCAGTCCTTCTGGATTAACAAGCAATATTTAGACATGTTGCCTGAAACTCAGACTTGGTTGCAACCTGGTAGGTGGTAATATTTTTGGCCAGCAGCTCCTCTGGAGTAGATCACCTCTCCCTCTAATTCAGCAGGACATGCATGCTGGGGAGCAGCAAGATGCATAGCTAAATCCCCATAAATTACTCACTGTGCTACATGATTCTACTTGTATAAAAGGGTATAGATCAAAGCAAGGTCTTCTCCTCTTTCTTTAGCACTGCCGGTAACATTCATGTAGACTGAAGGGGAAAAAATTTATTGGGCAGAAGTGATTAGAGTTGATTAAGGTCTATGTTCAGTATTAAGGTTGTAGTTACCATTAAGCTTTGCACAGGAATGACCAGATTTCATTGAGAAAAGCAATTTCAGCAAGACTTCTAACTATAGTTTGTAAATCTTTAAAGACTTCTAATATGGGGATGCTTAGAAGTTATTTTGAAACTGGAAAGATCATCCCTCTATGATAAAAAGTGAGACAGGGCCACTTAACCTGTCAATTGGACTACATGGCTTGATACCACCCAAAGAACATCAGACTTGAAGACCAGCTATTGTGCAGAGAAATCAGAGATGGCAGAGAGGAGTTTCCTTTTAGCTACATAATAATGGAGAAAAAATATCTGGGGTTCATGTAGACTATATCCGTGGTGAACATTTGCTTTCATATAGTAGATACATTTCCAAAAGAAAAATTCTTCATAATTTCTTCATAAATCTTAGAATCATAGCATCATAGAATGGTTTGGGTTGGAAGGGACCTTAAAGATCATCTACTTCCATGGCAGATCCCTGGCCATAGGCAAGGACTCCAAACTGCCATGAATAATGCTGGAAGCTGCATCTTCAACTCAAATCTCTCCTTCCATAAGCTAACCTTGTAAATAAGAGTAGACTTGTTGTCATTTTCAAACATGTGATCTTCACATCTCTGTACATCCCTGAAGCCAAAGCATGCAGACTTCTTGTGAAAGAGAAATGGAGAGCTAGGGAAACTGTAGACAACTTCATTATCTGTATATATTGAAACAAAGATTTCTGTACACCTGACAGATAATGATGACATGATATCACAGCTCTGCCCCCACAACAAGGTTCTTGTCATGCCTTTCACACAATGCATATGCAAAAGTTTAAGGTTAGCTGAGCGAGACTGATTTCTTGCAAGACCCTGCTGCAGTTAGTGGAGATAGACATTTAGAGCAGGTACAAAATTAAGCTGCACCATAATAGTCTCTGGAGGATCCTCTTTCATTGCATTGACTATGGTGGAAGACTAAGGAAGACACAAGACCAGATTTAACCTTTGTGACTACCTCACTCCAATCCAAAAAAAACAGTGTGACTGAAACCTTCATTCAGCATCATAAGATTCTTGCAACACTGCAATATTCTGGATCTTCTATATGACACTGAGTAGGAATACAGGCCATAGCTGACACTGGATCCTATTCAAACAGCCCACAACAGGTATCTGCCATACACTTTCCCTTTCTAGCTCTTCTTTTCACTTCATTGGGAGAGCATGCTACTGCTTTATGATTCCTGCTATGCATTACACTGAAGCAATGTTTTGATGTAATTGTTGGTGCCTACATTTGAAAAAACTCTATTAAACCACTCTTCTATCTTAGAATGATGAGCCAATCTCAGGTTATGTATGAAGTATTTGTAGAAATAGTGAGATTTAAACACTGTGATTCTTTTACAAGCATATCTATTGCAAGCAACAGGGTTTGAATCCAGAAATCAAGTAATCTTTTACTCTGGGGAAATGTCAAGTCAATCACAGCCCCATGAATAGGAATGTGATCAGAACAGATGCCTTTTCTTTCTTTTTAATAATTCATTTGAGCAATAGAGCAGACATTTGTATTCTTTTTAATATTTTGAAATCAAAGGTGGGAGAAAAGAGAGAGAATAAATGTGGTAAGGGAGAAGAAGTGAGTTTAGAATGTCTGGAAAAATATTGGGCAAGTTTGTTCCTTCTGCAAAAAGCAAAAAAAGAAAAAGAATTGTAAAGCAATAAAATACAGAGATTCTTATTATGTTTCAATAATCAGCTTCTTATATGAGCTCTGTCAAACTCAATACAGATATAAAGACTTCATTTGGTGAAGTTATGCTGCATTACAGCAGAAAAAGGAATAATAAAAAAGGAAGAGTATTTCTGCCACTGGTTTGTAGCCTGAAGCCCCTTAAGTTTGCCTTGCAAAGCAGGACAGAAATGTGTTCACAAACTTCTTTGTAAAACACCTGCTGGCAACAGAAAGCATATGGATCCTTGAAAAATCAGATATTACCGGGAACTGTGGTTTCAAAGATATGATCTAGCTATTAAAAATTGTACAAAGTTAATTGGATCTACAATTGGCTTTCCGATTGATGAGGTAGGAACTGATTAAAGAAAAAAGTATCAGTGATAATTCCTTATGATTTCACAGTTTAATATGTCTTCATAGTCTTCATATTGCAACACAAACCTCTTTACAAAGATAAAGAAGGGGTTGCACATAATCCCATTTCTTTATCATTTAGGCATTTCTTAGAAGAAAAATAATCTGTTGGGAGTCTGATATTGGAAGAGCTGTTTTTTTTTCTGTTATTTCCATTTGCTTTTTGTTTTGTTAAACACAGAAAAAAATAATAAAATCTTTCTCAGTTGTAGAATTGCCTGCTGTTAGAAATAGGAAAAAAATACAGCAGCAGTTTGAAATCTCTTTAAAAATTAAAATCTGATATCACCTACAAAATAATTTTGACTGCTGCTTAAGAAAGATAAGTGCATACTAGTTTAGAAAAGGCAGGAGTATTTGTGGCTTTAGTGGTAACAGATCTACAGAAGAGCAAAAGGTGTCTTCATCTAGAACTGCGACTTGTTATTTACCTCTTCCTCCATTATGTTTCTCTGGGGAATATTACGAATGAAGAAGAAATTTAAGATGCTCTAAAAATATTCTGCTGCAATTAGCAAGCAATAACTGTTGCTGCTATGAAAATGCCAAAGATAAGGTTTTTATAATGCATTATCATAACTCCTGCTCTGTACAGTTTCTGTAAGAAGGAAATAGGAAAAATATCTGTAGTTCTTAATTAAAAATACTTTTAGCAGTTAAGGTTAAAAGCATTAACTATTTATGCCCTAACTGCATCAAGATTTTTTTCCTTTTTTGGGTTTCTGCAAGTAGAACTTATAAACATTCAGGAACTGGGTTTCTGCAAATAGAACTTATAAACATTACTCTTGAAGTAAGACCTTAGTGCCATGCAGATGGTGATAGACTCCTCGTAAGTCTTTTAAGGCTCTGGTTGTGTTCTGAGTGATCTCACGGCATGTTAAATAGAACAGGAGTCTTTAGGGAAGCCAATGAAGCTCTCTTTTCAGTGTACAGCAGCAGTAAAAAAAAATAGTAAAAAATAAATACTGGAGTCTTCCACTGCTGTAAGGACCACAAACTTATTTGGAATTATGCCATGAATTAGACAATGGAAATAAAGAAGACAACTCAGAGAAAAGAGGTAAACTGGTCTAGAAACTCTGATGATGTTTAAGGTGCTTGAATATTATTAGATTTATATTAGACAACAAACATATTAACAAAATAATGTGATAAATGAACTATGGACTAGTCAGCAGAGTGGGGAAATTAAACCTTACACTTGAGATCACTGTTTTTCATACAAGAATTCAGAGATACCTTGCAAAACTGGAAGAATATAAAAATAGAACTGATCTTTCTACATGAGTGCCTGAAGAATACCTGAGAGCAATAAGTATGCAAAGATTACTGCACAGGGCTCAGAGGTACTTTACATGTTGTTCACCAACTCTAAATCTGCAATTAACTCTTAGAACTTGTTTCAGCAGTTTAAGTTACCTTGAAGAAAATTCTTAGGGAACAAATTCTTTGGGATGAGTTTCTATCGTCTGTTCAGAGAAGAATTCAATGTTGTCTTCTTTTCTGCCCTTGAGAAAGAGCTGGTAAGGCCACACAGAGTATACAGACAGTATGGATCTGTAGTAGAAAACAGGAATACAGGGGAGCAAACTATCTCAGATGACATGCGTCACATAACAGTTTAGTTTGATTTTTCTTTTTAAGTTTCTACTTAAAATATTTTAATTCTGACTCTTACAAAAATGTGAAAATTTCTGCAGAAAAGTTAGATACTTTTTTTAGTTGCAATAAAAAAAATAAGCACAAAACCCAAGCAAATGCAAATGCCACAAACTACTTAGACAGCATATTGTATCATATCATCCTGAAGTCAAGAACTGCTTTGTTATGTTCATTGCACAGTACTTACCTCTCCAAATACAAACATGTATATTAGAACTTTGGCTTCCCATAGATCTCCACAATTACTGCATATGCATCCACATTTTGCATATCTTCAGAACCCAAAGAGGGAAATGAGCTTATTAGGACACAAGTAATCTTATCCTAAAGCTACTTTCTGAAACTGACAGATGCAGGCGATGACCCTGAAGGTGCCCATCACATCTACATTGTGGTGAGATGGATTATGTCAATGGCTTCGAAGAATAATTCAGTTGAAATAAATACATAAAAGCCAACCTGATAAGAAGGTTCATAGAAGGAATTTTTTTTAAAAAACAGTATTCCTTTTGGCTTAGCTTTCTTGTAAAGGAAACTGAAAGCAATAGAGTGAAGGTAATTCTCATCTAGCTGAGACACCAAAAGAAAAACACATGGACACATGCAGAAAGGTGAGTGGCAATAATATTCAGACAGATGAAAGCCTAAGCTGCAGAAAATACGGAATTTGGGGCACAGACAGAGTAGACATCATTATGAACTTTGTCTGTTCTTGCACCCTTCATTGAATTGTCTGCTTCCTCTGCTGCCTGGAGACAAAGAGATGAGATTGATTCTGCATGTTTGCCTGTCAGCACCGAATCATCTTCTTCACAGGCTAATTCAATCTTTTTTTTTGTACAGTGCAATAATAGTTGAGTTAACCCCTCTGCTTTTAGAAAAGGTTTCCTGAGCTTTCCTTGACTTTACTGGATGTTGAGAAAAGATACTGAAGAACACGCAAGGTGTCCCTGAAAAAATATAGTGAACTTTATGTTGCAGTGCTCTCAAAACTGGAATTTTTGTATCATGGGTAATTATTTTTGCATCACAGTTAGTTATTTTTGCCAGGTGGCAGTAAATGGGTGTTAGCTTCACTTCATTTGCTTCTTAAGAACAGAATATAGAAAGTTACAAGAAATAGGATATCTTCTATGTAACTTGACTCATTAGGTATTAATTGTACTGTGCAAAAATATTTTATAGGAGTCAATCTTCTCTAAGCACTTAGGACTGTTACCCAGAGTTTGAATGAAAAGGTCACAAGCTAAAAACAAATATTGGCTTCTGTGCATAACCATAGCAACAATCACTTTCTTGAGAAGCATTTTAACTCTTGGCACTGTTAGTTTAGACAGCAATCCAAGAAAAAAAGCAATAATAAATAGTCCTGTGATCCCAGTGGAATCTATAGCTTTTGGCCTTTAATAAAAGTGATTTTTCTCTTTGGAGAAAGACAACTGGATGGATTATGCTGGGAATAGCTTGTGTCATCATACCAGCTTGTCAAGCCAGCGGCACACAATGGAGATGGCAAATTTCCACACCACTGATGAGTATAGGGAACTCTTTGTTTTCAACCAGTGGGAGTCATTTTTTCAGGTCCTGTAAGCCATGGCTCAAAAAGAAAGGAGTCAGGAAGAAATACAGTGAACTGGCTCACAGAATAAAAAAGTAGCAGCACCAGCCTTTAATGACAATTTGACCTACTACTGAGGAGATTAAAGAAACCTTCCCTTTTAACTTGACCTTAACAAGACCTCTTATGCAAACTCTGAAATTGCTAGTGTAAGTTTTAGCACTGCCAGTTCATTCCAGTTGATTTAATGTTACACTGACATCTGTGAGGCTTGATGATGTCCAAAAATCCAAATAATTTACAGTTCAGGTTCAGACATTTGTAATGTAATTACTGTTCATAAAAGGGAAATTTAAAAGGAAGAATCAGAAACTTACATGAACTACTAGTTTGTCTTTCTTTCTTAGTAAAAGAAGGGAGCATGATAATAGAAATTTGTTTCAAACATAGTACTTGACTTAAGAATTTATTTAGCATTTAAATGAACTGTTATGAACTGAGATGATAGGGTTTTCTGTTCTAGGTGAAGTGAAGAGGGTGGTTAGCAGGACAGTAGCATTAAATTTCCAGAGGGCAGACTTTGAACTCTTCAGAAGGCTGGTTGGCAAAGTCTCATGGGAGACAGTGCTTAAGGGCAAGGGAGCCCATGAGGGCTGGGAGCTCTTCAGAAAGGAGATCCTAGCAGCTCAGGAGAAAGCCATCCCCATGTTCCAGAAAAAAGGTCGGCAGGGGAAAAAACCAGCTTGGTTGAACAGGGAGATCTTGAGTGATATCAAGAAGAAGAGGAATGTTTATGGGCTCTGGCAGAGGGGACAGGCCTCTTGGGTGGACTACAGGGGGGAAGTGAGATTATGTAGAGAAAAAATCAGAAGGGCAAAGGCTCAACTAGAAATCAGATTGGCAAAGTCGGTGAAAGATAACAAAACATCTTTCTATAAATATATAAATAATAAAAGGAGGACTAGGGAGACCATACAGTCCCTATTGGACACAGAAGGAGCAACAGTGACAGGAGACGAGGAAAAGGCTGGGGTACTTAATGCCTTCTTTGCCTCATTCTTTAATAGTAAAGAAAGTTGGAGCTAGGGGAGGAAAATGAGGCTCCCATGGTCCAAGAGGAGGTGGTCAGAGCCTTGCTAGCCTGAATAGACACCCACAAGTCTATGGGGCCAGATGGGATTCACCCGAGGGTATTGAAGAGCTGGTGGATGTGCTGGCCAAACCCCTTTCCATCATCTTCCAACAGTCCTGGAAGACTGGGGAAGTTCCACTGGACTGGAAGCTGGCTGATGTTGTGCCCATCTACAAGAAGGGTTGCAGGGAGGATCCAGGGAACTACAGGCCTGTCAGTCTGACCTCAGTGCCAAGGAAAGTCACGGAACAGGTGATCTTGAGTGCTATCATGAAGCACATGCAAGAGAACCGGGTGATCAGGCCCAGTTAATACGGGGTTACAAAAGGCAGGTCTTACCAAACTAACCAGATCACCTTCTATGACAAAGTGTCTCGGCTGCTGGATGAGGGAAAGGCTGTGGATGTATCTTTCTGGACCTCAGTAAAGCCCTTGACACAGTTTCTCACAGCATTCTGCTTCGGAAACTGTCAGCCTCTGGCCTGGACAGGTGCACACTCTCCTGGGTGGAAAACCGGTTGGATGGCCGGGCCCAGAGAGTGGTGGGAAATGGTGTTAAATCCAGCTGGAGGCCAGTGACAAGTGGGGTTCCCCAGGGCTCAGCGCTGGGTCCAGCCCTGTTCAATGTCTTTATCAATGACCTGGATGAAGGCATCGAGTGCTCCCTTAGCAAGTTTGCAGACGACACTAAGCTGGGTGGTAGTGTGGATCTGCTGGAGGGCAGGGAGGCTCTGCAAAGGGATCTGAACAGGCTGGACTGCTGGGCAGAGTCCACTGGTGTGAGGTTTAACAAGGCCAAATGCCGGGTCCTGCACTTGGGGCACAACAACCCTGTGCAGGGCTACGGACTAGGAGAAGTCTGTCTAGAAATCTGCCCGGAGGAGAAAGACCTGGGGGTGTTGGTTAACAGCCAACTGAACATGAGCCAGCAGTGTGCCCAGGTGGCCAAGAAGGCCAATGGCATCTTGGCTTGTATCAGAAACGGTGTGACCAGCAGGTCCAGGGAGGTTATTCTCACTCTGTACTCGGCACTGGTGAGACCGCACCTCGAGTACTGTGTTCAGTTCTGGGCCCCTCACCACAAGAAGGACGTTGAGGCTCTGGAGCGAGTCCAGAGAAGAGCAACGAAGCTGGTGAAGGGGCTGGAGAACAGGCCTTATGAGGAGCGACTGAGAGAGCTGGGGTTGTTTAGCCTGGAGAAGAGGAGGCTGAGGCGAGACCTCATTGCTCTCTATAAGTACCTGAAAGGAGGTTGTAGAGAGGAGGGTGTTTGTCTCTTCTCCCAAGTGACAGGGGACAGGACAAGAGGAAATGGCCTCAAGCTCCACCAGGGGAGATTTAGGCTGGACATTAGGAAAAAAAATTTCACGAGAAGGGTCATTGGGCACTGGAACAGGCTGCCCCTGGAGGTGGTTGATTCACCTTTCCTGGAGGTGTTTATGGCAAAGGTGGATGAGGTGCTAAGGGGCATGGTTTAGTGTTTGATAGGAATGGTTGGACTCAGTGATCCAGTGGGTCTCTTCCAACCTGGTTATTCTATAATCCTATGATTCTATGAAATATCAGACCTAAACGCAATGTGGTTTATGAATCTTGTTAAAGATCAGAGTGGAAATATGAGTGCAGACATGAGACAAATACAGTTTTTGAGGCAATGTTCATGAGTGCCCATATTTGAAAAGATATCAGAACTTTTTTTGTGGATAATGGACTTTTTGCCTATGGAAAACAACTAGTGGGGAAAAAAAGCTGGAAAAATGATAAGTGTAAAATAAAAACTGGTCCAATTTTCTTAACTTTCAACTGAGAGGTGCATATTTAATTTCTGAAACTGCAAATAAAAACCACAAATCTGAAGCCAATTTTGAAAGTTTCTGGTGGCCAAAGTTTTGCCTTTTATTTATTTTTCACCTTGAAGACACAGTTCAGCTGTGTCCCTAAATATGTGAAGACAGCCAAGGTTTTGAAAAAATTAGCAAGGAGCAGGACTTACCATGCCATTTCGTACTGACAATTTCTATTCATGCTGCTTATCCTGTCAGAAAAGACAGCAGGAAAGGGTCATCAGTTGAAAGACCATGACTCATATTTACACTTATATAGCAACTCTTATCCCATAGGATTTGCAAGCACTACATGCAGACACACATACACCCACAAATACGGAGAGTGTGGGCTTTTACTGCATCATCTTTCATTGTCAGGGTTATATTCATCAGAGAGAAGGTAAGGCAATGTTTTATACAAGCGCAAGGGGAACTCAGAAAATGAACATTCTTGGAAAATGGTAAATAGCTGGGTATCCAAAATAACCAGCTGAGCTACAGTCAACTTGGCTTTAAATATAAGAAAAACAGTTTAAAAGGGTAAAGCATCTGCATGACTTTCTCCAAACCCCATGCTTATAAAACTGCTCTTTTTACTCTATTCAAACACAAAGCCTGTGTTTGCTTTGTATACCTGCTTCGATCTAAGACAAGAAGATAAAAAGAGGAGGAAATTCTGGGTTCATTCAGACCAGTTCAGCTTTTCATCCCAACTGTCACTGAATATGGTGGGAGTTTGCATTAAAAAGTATTTTAATGTTGTTTTCTTTCAATGATGAATTCTCTGTCCTTTGTTTTTCCAGACAGCAACAGTGAAGCAAGGTACTATAAAAACCGTAAGTCTTTGTATAGCAAGGATGTTATCATGTTATATATTTATCACACAGTTGCAGTTCATGATATGAATTCTATTTAGGCAGGTACTTTATACACCTGAACAACTATAGGTACTGGAGTCTGAGGGAGAAGTGTACCACATACTGACCACTAGGAATATAAATTTTTTTTTTGTTCTTTCTCACCTTAATAGCTTGGTTGCATGATGCACAGCATAATGAAGAAAAAACCCTCTTTGATATATGAGGAGTGCTCAGTATTTAGCTGACCTTCAAGGATGCCAATTAAGCTTCAGTCAGGATCTACTCATCTTCTCACTAGCAGACCCATTTCATGGCTTTGCTGCTTTGGAAGTGCAGCCCAAACTTCAGAGGTCCCTTCAGAAGAGAAAGCAATTAAAATATACTGCTATGAGACAGATGCAAACTCCCAGTCATCAGCACTGACCATTTAACCAGACACTGGAGGGCATTAAATATTTGCACATCCACCACATCCCCTATTGCATTCCAAGGTTAAAATGAAGTGACTTTTTTTACTACCTTAGTTTATAGATAATATAAAACTTAGTATTGCAGTACACTAATTCATAAAAAACCTCTACTTTCTTTAGCAAAAAGAGAAAAATAAATGCTGTGTGCTATGTCAGCTGAAAAAAGTTTTGCTCAGACAGCTGCGGTTTTCACTAATGTGATACAGTAAACATCATAAATTCTAATTCAAATTCCCATGCTTTCTGAACAATTGCAGACCATTTGTTACTTCCCTTTTAATCTATAATTTACTCAGCTGCAGCTTCTTTCCCCCTCAAATCAGAAGATGTCCTGCTGCAAATGATATATATTTCAACATAATTTAATGTAGTATAATAACTTGTAATAATTATTTATGCAATACATATAAGCACATTCATGAAACCATATCAATTAGTATGTAGTAATTTAGATCAGCTTATGTTTTATCAAATTCTATTTATTATCAATTTCATCTTTTGATTTACAGATGATTCTTTCTGAAAGCACTGGGGTGTCACAGGAGTCTCAGGAACTTACATCAAGAGGTGGGGCAGGTGAAGGAAATGTGCTCTCTTGGTCGGCCTTCTTAGTATGGGTTAGAACATAAAACAAGTGTTTAAGAGCTGTCACATTCTGTGAAAGCTATCTATCCTTGTGAAGATGTGAGAGGTACAAAGAGCTCTAGACAGAGAAGAGATAAGCAGCACTGGGTAGATGCAGGTTTGGCCAAATCATAGTACAGTGAAAGCAAGAACAGAGGAGCAGCATGATGTGGTTGAATTCTGCTTTGAGGAGCAAGGGCAGAACCTCCTTGTACCAGAGCAGAAGCAGCAATAAAAGAAAAATCACTGATAATTTTCTAGGAATATGAGTTTTTCTTGATTAAGACAGGATGCATATCAGAGAAGACACCTTCCTGCTCAGACTAGCATGCCAATGCATAGGCATGGCGTGGTCAGACACCCATGGCAGGGGGGTTGGAACTACATTATCTTTAAGGTCTCTTCCAGCCCTAGCTGTTCTATGATTCTATGATCCTATGACTCAGTTAACAGCTGGGGATAGGTTTGAATTCTTCACCCTGGATTTGTAACGAGCCAGTATTTAAGTGTTCTGCTGCATGTACTGGGCCTTTAAAGTAAGTGTATTGATCCCATTTCTCCCTTGGCCACAATCCCTTAGAGTAAACCCTTATCAGATCCAACAGTTCCTAGACTGTAGAGCCAGACTGTAACATTCTAATATGATATTTTGTATAACACACACATATTTTATCACTTAATTAATGACTGTCTGAAATATTAGTGTGCATTACAAAATAGCCAGTCCTGGTTAGGAAAGTCCCCAGTACATGAGAATTTAGTCTCCGGGTAAACAGCATTGGAAATTACTTTTTGTGGACCTCGTTTCTAGTCTAAATTTGTTTAGTTTCCACTTTTTAAGTACTGAAGTATTGTATCACTTTCTGTGAAGTTAAAGAGCTCCCTGTTGTTGCTCTTCTCTATGTAGAGTCTAATAGACAAAAGTTGCCCAACACCTTCTCTTTGTTTGGCTAATGAAGCTGAAGTCCCTGCATAGAGGATAATTTTCCGGTAGTGTCTTTGGTGTTGTCACTGAGGACTTGAGAAAGGTAGAGACTGGTGGGCTTAAAGCCAGCAGCAGAATTGTGTTTACATAATAATAGATTATCTTTTCCTACATGGAGGGAGGTTTGCTGTGCTAATATTACAAAATATATAACAAAAGTGTTTTATCATCATAGTAGTATCCACATTATGAATGCTTTGTTGTATGTAATGCAGAGGTGCCTCACTTCAGAGCACTGGGAAACCTGTGACCCTAAGGAAAAAGTATGGTCCTCCAGCCAGGAGCCGCAGTCTTTCTCTTTGGTATCATCATTTTCCTTCAGAATGACCTTGAATAGTGCACTTCACCCCTTTTTCACCTTTTATCAAAGAAAGCCTTCTTCAAGAGTTCACTGCATGTATGGCTTTGCTTCAGGCAATACCCTTGATCTCTGAGAAACTCTAACACCACAATACTCCCAATTGTAACTAACAAATCAGCAGCTTAGAAAGCCTCAAAATGGTCATCATAGAATACAGCACCTTGAAAGGAGCTTTGAGGTACCTTCATTGATGTGCAGAAATCACCCTTTCTTTACATCTGGGAGTAAAGAGTGAGTGTGATTGACTTTGCTTCCTTAATATCAATCAGGCTATTCCAAAGCAGCTGCACCCAAATCTCTCTGACCTACAAGGCTTCAGAACTGATCACATTTATGGACAATTCTGCAAGTGGTTTTCAATTTCTTTGGCTGAATTTAAGAAGTAAAAAAAAAAAGCACAAACTATTCTTCTAGTGAGAAATGACACATATTCAAGCTAAACTACAAGTTTAGATGAGCTCTAAACCTTTTACATTTTTTAAAGTACTGAAGAAAAATCCAGTTTTGTCCATTTGTACTTTGTGGAATGGTTTTGTGGGGGAAAAAAAGAACAGCTTAATTCATTGCTCTTTTTGTACTTGGGCATTTTTTCACAGCTGGTATATTCACATCAGTGGACATCTCTGGTGTTCATCTGTGAAATTTATATTATATGAAAGAGACAATTATAGGAGAAAAATATATCTTTCTAAAGGAAGCATTTCCAAGAACTTGTTTACTGCTTTTGCTGGTTCAGTACTAGCTTTCAAATCCAGATGAGTTGTTGCTTCTTGTGTGGTGGTTCAGCTTGGCTGAGAAGCCAGAAGTTCATCAGGAGAGAATGTTGATCAAAGGAGCAGATTTGACGATGAAACGCCACAGTTAAGTAGCTGTGATTAGGTAACTGCAAATTATGTGATTCAGTTTCTTAGTGACTAATGAATTACTGGTAATCTAGTCCATCTTTTTACCTCTAGGTTCTTGCAGTCACTAAGTTAGCATAAATCACCTGAAACATGAAGAGTTAATGTGAAGACAAAATCATGTATTACTAAATCTGTCAATGCACTGTTGAAGCATTATAATTGTGCTCCAAAGCAGTTTGGAAAAAAAGAGCTCAATAGTTGGTTTTAATAGAAGAAATACATGAGATATAATAAAGGCATAGAAAGTCTTATGAGCATGTTATAAATATTGGAACAGTGAAATATCCACTACATGTAGTCAACACGTCTTTGCTTAAACTCCAGCTAAAGTGTAGGTAGAATTAAACAAATAAAAAACCAAACAAAAAGCATCCCACAACAGAAATGAGATATATGCCCAATGTTTTGACCAGCAAAGTAAAAACTATTTATGCAGTTTGTATGCTTCAATACCTCATTTGCCTTAAAAATAATCTAGAAGCACAATTGATATAATTAAAAGTCTAGTAGTAAAATAAATGCTTCAGACCTGGAGGTGTAATCCAAAAAAGGATACATCTGTGGCTTCGTAATGGATTCCTAATAATATCTTAGGCATCCAAAGGTAATAAATTCTAATAAAATCTAAGCAACTGGAAAAATATTCAGCTGTTAAATTTACTTTAAGATTGCAGCTGCATTCCTTTGTTTGTAACCTGTTCACAGTTTTGCAGATAACAACCTGACCATAAATCTTGCTTAATAAAGCTGATTTATTTTATCATTGGGCTTTTCCTGTGGAGGACTGAAGGGGAGTGAGCATCAGGACAGAAGTGCATAAACTATGTCATTTGAGGGAGTGAATCTGAATAACATAAAGACTGATACCTATCCTATAGCACACTAGACCTTGCCTTACCTCAGTGTGAAATTCCCTCTGCCTGATAAAGGCTGAAGTAACTCTTCTCAAAGAAGCAGGAAGAAACCAACCAAAAACTTTGTAGACCTCCATGGGGTTCAAATATTAAAAAAAACCCTATATATATCCTTCAAAACTGGGACCACAATAGCTAAGGTCCCTTCTAACTCAAACCATTCCATGCTTCTATATGCCTGTAGTTACATGCATGTTATTTTCAAGTAGTAGTTTATATAAACTGTCTCACTTTGCCTTTACTCTAAGAGAAAAGTGGAGCAAGGAAAACCATTTAAACCCATTGTACAGCCATGTGTACAGCGGCTGGCCCCAGAGGACTGGTGGCTGGGTACTGGATGACATTAGCACCTGGATCAGCATGCAGTTGATGTTCAGACTTGAGTAAGCTATGTTCAGGAGCCTTGACTATAAAGCAAAGGACATCACTGCCACAAAACCTCCACAAGGCTTCCCACAGGGAGGCTAAGAAAGATAGTTCCCAAGGAGGGGACAAAAAGAAAGTAAGCAAGTGACTTTGTGAAATTTGACTAGAGTTTCTGCCAAGCAAGGGCACCGTAAAAGAATTTAGCAGAAAAAAAGCCCAAAAGCCATAACCTTCTACATCCATACAGTTGAAGACCTCTGTCTTGTTCCCTTAAACTACAGTGAAAAGCAATTGTGCTTCCTCAGCCATCTCAGAGTTACTTTTCTCTCCACAAAGATTAAATATCAACTCCCTGTGTTTATGTGCTTATATGTCAGTATTTAAAAAATATGCTTTATAGGATAATATTGTGAATATATCTCAGTGAACTTGAAAACGAAGAAAAGCCATCTTCCATTCTGGAAAAGATTAATTGCCTAAGACATCTTTAAAGATACATTTTTAAGGTCTACCTTTTCACTTTCATTTCCTGGAATGCTGGGTTCATTAAATTTCAGAGGTGACACATACTGTACCTTACTGTGACTATAAAAATAAAGAAGATATTCATAGGTACAGCACAGACATAACATACTGTGCCAACGTCTGTCATGACAAACTCCTGGGTCTTTTTTTCAGTCTGATTTTCTCTTTTGTTGGTTATAATGTTTCTTTATTCCATTAAAATAAAAAATAATGCAAACAGCTATCCACTTTCAGTTTGAAGGACAACCCAGGTACTTGTTTAGACTAAAGGTGCAAGTACCCCGATATAAAACAAATAGTAAAAGAAGATTAAGTAATTACTTTAAAAATCAAGAAAAAAATCTTGGAGATTTCCTCATTCTCTGAGCTGGAGCCTACATCTGGACCACCCTCTTTAATAGTTCCCACTGGACTCATCCTTCAGGAAGATAACTGTACTTTTTAAAGCCTATTTATACCTCTTACCTCCATGGGATCCTGTGATAATGAGTTCACATTTAATTTTGGTGATGGGAGAGGTGGAGTGGGGAGGTGAGTTTCCTCTGGCTTGTTCAGCAGCAATAAATCCTTGCTGAAGTGTCCCAGCCTGGTTTGTCTACAGAAGGAGATGCTTAATGAATATCTACAGATAAACTTAGGAACAAGGAACTTATTTGCAGTGGAAGACTCTATTTTTTCTGCTATGGCATGAAAGTAACACTCCATCCATTATTAATATTTAATTTCCCTCTCTCTGGGCTCAAGCTATTCCTATTACTACTGCTCCTCCTCCTGCTACTGCTACAGCTATTATTTTTATTATAAACATGTTTTTAGGTGCTGTGCTAGTTAATGTTCTTATCTGGGCAGGGAGAAAACCTTAGTATGCAGGACAATATAATGGTGTGGTATGCAGCCCTTCAGTTAGCACATAGCAGCTTAATATCACAGGAGAAGGACAGAGGGTTTTCTGCATCAAAGACTTTCTCCTTGTACTCCAGAGAAAGGATTCTAGGCTGCAGCAATCTCATCCTAGTATAGGTGTTTCAGATACTTGGCTTTTCTCTTTTCCTATTCATATGATATTCACCTTAGTTTATTATTTAGTAGGCAGATTGTGTAGGAGGCCTTTGAAAACCCTCCCTCAAACTTCTAAAATATTTGTGGGCATCTTGAAGTCTGTTCTACTTGGAATCATCTACTTTTTTTTTTTTTTTTTAAACTATGATTTTTTTCATCCCTTCAGTTTCTGTTTTCCAGAGACCATGTTCTGCTTTGGCAAACCTTTCTCCTGTCTGAGGCCCTTTGACTGTTTTCCATTTATGCTGTAAAATCTCTGGAGAGGCTGAGAACAGATGAATGTCTCTGAGATGTTACACATCTCAAAATATTTCAAATAAAGTCGGTATCATTTATTCCCCTTCTGTAACTAATAAAGTGAAATAGAGTGAGGGCAAAGACTAGTCTCACTGAGTAAACTAGTAACATAGCTGATGCCAGATCTCTTAAACCCAGACACTAGTTCTCATTGCTGAGCCCATGCTGGCTCAGGGAATTTAATCCTGAGTAGCAGCGTGGCAACTGCAGACAATGTCTGTTAGGTTTGGTGAAGGATATTAGAGTTTTGATGTTTGGATTTCTTCCAAATTGGAATACATCTGAAAGTTTTCCAAGAAAAAAATAAAGGGTTTATTTTCCTTCTGTTTTGAAATGTTTCATGTCAACAAAACTGAAGAGTGTTTTGTGGGTTTTTTGGGGTTTTTTTGATAGGGACTTTGAAAAGTTACCTTTTCTCATAATACATGATAATGTCAAATAAAAAAAAAAAAGGCTAAGGGAAGGGGGTAATTTCAAAATAAAAAAAAAAGCAATCATGTGGTTTATTTAGATGTTCTGTCCTTTCTTCTTCAGAAAAATCTCCATTGAGATGTTTAAAAAAAAAGACTGGGGGCAAAATCAGCTGACATCATATGCTGCTTGTGTTCCAACGCATCATTCATTGCTGAACATATGAACCTACTGTGATTTATCACTAGGTCTCTAGCTGTTATACTTATGTATGGAAAAAAAAGATGTGAAATTACACAGTGGACAGATTTAATTACATATTCTTTTCCCTTTTTTCATAGCAAACGACATTGCTATGACTCTGAGCAACGGAGAATTTCTTAACAGTACTAGGCAAACAGGGATTTCACATTGCAGGCTCTATGAAACTGGAATGTGTGTGCTTCCCAGGGTGCAAAATGCCAGTAGCTGGCAGCTCTAGTTGCAGTTACGACCTTCTAACCTGATTTTATAACCAGAAAGGAGGGAAGACTACTAACTTTCCAAAGTCATATGCTATTCATTCACAGACACCTCCCTGCAGTCATGTAAGTTTTCCCAGTTAGGCTGTTTTACTTTGTACTTATTACAATTCTGAGTTGTTTTGATATCTACATGTTAACAGACCAATCTTTTCGAAATTCCTCCCTCAAATGCAGTTAAAACTGAACTGAAGGACTGTGCTTTATCTGGTTAATTTAGCTAGAGAGATATTACTTTTCATAATATAGAATCCTTAAGGACACGTGATTTGGTTTAATTTTCACCTGGTGTTTATCACTGTGTATACTCCAAATTTTGTTAGTATCCATAAATGTAACAGCAGGTACTTGGACCATACAAAGATTTCTGGAGCCAGACCCAGAGAGAGATGCAGAGTAATGGAATGGCAGAAGTCCAAGTCCTAAAATAAATGTAATCTGTCTACTCCTAATGAGAAACAAAACACCAGCTTCAAAATCTTCCAGAGGATGAAACCAGCACTTGAATGTTTGATTACATGAAGAACTGAATTCTCCACAATTATATCTACATAACAAGCTACAACAATTTTGAATGACATATAATGAAATGAAGGCACTTATAGTCTGCTCGCATAGTTTTATTTGTATTACAGTAACAACTAGGAAACTCAGTGAGATCTCAGCTCTTCCACATCAGCGCTACAAAGTCAGTCCTTCCCGTCATACAATCGCTTTAAGCAAACTAATGTGGAAGGGGGAAAATTGATTAAACACTTGTATTTCACTATGAAACAAATTGATTAAAATTTACTGGTAAGCCAGGGTACAAAATAAGGACTCCTAGATCTCTATGTAGTAGATTCTGCTATTTCCTTCATTGTGGTACAGTATTTGCACTGAAAATCAGCCTATAATCTATAATTGTGTCCATTTTAAACAGCTCTTCCTCTTCTATCCCAGGGGGGATTCCGAGAGAAGAAAATAAACACACTATAAGGATGAAGTTAGTGGCATTGGAATATCTCACTAATTTCCTTTTGAAACTGAAATTCTTAATGCAGCCTAGATTTAGTTTGCATGAAATCTGAAAGGACAGTATTCCAGGAGCAGGTAAACCTCACAGATGAAAGGAAACCTGATAGGTCATTTTGTTTGTGAAAGGTATCAGCCTCACTGTGATACTGATTAACAAGGAGAAAAAAAATAATAATAAAAAAAGCCTGAAAAGGAAAAATTAACCTGTTTAAGAGTATCAGTTTTTCTAGATTGGAAAGAATGTTTTGTGGAATTGATGTTAATTTCAGTGAGAAGAATAATTTTTATGGGATTCAGACTTAACATTCAGGCTACTGAAGTGTCTATCTGCAATACATAGAATGTGCTAGCGCATAAAACAAAATCTCAACAAGCAGGAAGAAGATAAAGCTGTATCTGGTGTGGATGTTATTACCAAAATAACTATAAATAGGAAAACTCTATTCATGTTATTATAAATTATAAAGGAGCGATAAGGAAGGGGGAATTTTCTGAAATGATACTGAACATCCCAGAAATAAGTATACTTTGTAAAGGGAAATGTGTCAGGTCTGAATTTGCTGAATTAAAGAATAAACAGTTTTAAATCTATTCTGATGCTTGCATCTTTAACCAGATTTATCTTTCCTTGGTTCAAATACTGAACAGAATTGTATAATTTAGGTGCAAAACCCTTGGTCATTGGAAAATGCTATGTGTCTTTAGAAGTCTCTTCAGCCATGAAGATCTCAGCTACCCAAGGAATTTCCTGTTTCTTGATAGAGTATCTATTGACTGAATTAATAAAGAAACTAAAGCATCCACAATCCTAATTCATCTTACTCTCTGAAGTTAGGAAAGATGAATTCTCTTTCTTCCTTCCTAGTGAATGTCAGAATTGGCTCCTCCAGACAGTAAATTTGTCTGAACTTTCTTAAAGTCTCTTACACCTAAACCCACTGAGTGTCTCAGACCCTTAGATGAAAAGTCCAGTCTTAGACATGTAATTTTTAAAGGCTTAGGTAGTTTTATTATTTTACTTGAGTTATATAATAGCCTGGCATAGAGTATTTTTAAGATAACTGCAAAACAGTTGCTGTGTTGTGCAATAGCGTGAAACCAAGGCTTGGCTCTGCTGATATTAATTCTAGTTATTACTTAGACTAAGTCAGTGGATAGAGAAAAGAGATGTTGCAGGGTAAATCCAGGGGGATATTTAACTCTAGATGCTCTGATTCAGTCTGGTAATGGCAATCTCTGAAGTTAAATCTTCAGTTGTATTGATGTCAGTGCAAAAGCAATGTATCTCAGCTTCTAATAATGTACGCTATTCAATAAAAATCCATGATAAGTAGAAAGCTTTTTAACTGCCTAAAGATGTCCCTATGGAGATGGGCAACACTATCATTTAGCCAATGCTGGCTTTTTTTCACAATGAAGAGGAATTGATTATGCAAGCCACTGTGTAAACAGACAAAAAAGGACGATCTTTGTCAAAGAAGTAACTGATCGCATAAATGTGGCATGATGCATTGATTGAATTATATTGGCATAATTTATAATACAGCTTTGCCCATTTGCACCAGGTGAAGTTTAAGGTGTACGTTTTGAACACGTCCAGAGAAGAGCGAAGAGGTGATGAGGGGGCTGGAGAACAAGTCTTATGAGGAGCGGCTGAGGGAGCTGGGGTTGTTTAGCCTGGAGAAGAAAAAGCTGAGGGGAGACCTTAAGGCTCTCTACAACTACCTGAAAGGAGGTTGTAGAGAGGAGGGTGCTGGCCTCTTCTCCCAAGTGACAGGGGACAGGGCAAGGGGGAATGGCCTCAGGCTCTGCCAGGGGAGGTTCAGGCTGGACATCAGAAACAATTTTTTTCACAGAAAAGGTCATTGGGCATTGGAACAGGTTGCCCAGGGAGGTGATTGAGTCACCACCCCTGGAGACATTTAAAAGACGGGTGGATGAGGTGCTGAGGGGCATGGTTTAGTGGTTGACAGAAATGGTTGGACTCGATAATCCTGTGGACCTTTTCCAACCTAGTGATTCTGTGAACTTTTGGTTGTCTTCATTATTTTTTCTTATTTATGATTTAAATGCAATCCAGTCTGTTCAATTTAAACAAATTTTAACAGATGGCTAAGCAGACCCCACCTTTTTTATGATTTAGTGAAGAATATAGATGCAGAAATGTTGTCCACAGGCACGTCTGTGTTAAATTGAAGCAAACTCATTAAAACTGATTCTATTAAGGTAGTCAGTTTTTCAGAGTAAGCCAACGTGAGAAAAACACTTTTAAGTGATGAAGTGATACTATATGAATCTTAAAAAGATGTACTCCATCCATCAGGAGGCAGTTAAAGCATATGGAAGAGCAAAGAAAACTGAATGATCCTATCTTTAGAGTTCTCCCTTGAATTAAATGATATCCAGATCTGTATTGGCTTAGGTTAGAGAATCTAAAGTATTCATATTTACAATTCATGTTCCCTTTTATTAACAATACTAATAGTCATAGTGGAGTTTTCAAAAGCAGTGGCATTAACTGTGTCACACAGAAATTACTAGCTTCAAAAATGAGCTGGCCATGGGTGAATAGACAATGGAAGTCAAACCATTTTCTGTCAAGAAAAATAAAAAATATATAAACGTACAAATATAACCTGCCTGTTGTCTCAAGTGATACTACATTAGAATATGCAAGAACTGATTTTGAGATGGCTTCAAATGGATTGGAGTCTAATATTTTAAAAATAGCTGGTCTCACTCTGATGCTCAAATATTAATTCCTTCTCTGACAATGAAATACAGTTTGTATTTCAGAAAGTAGAACAAATGTTTAACTAAATTCACCAATTAGTGGTCAGAAACATGAAATGGTTAGGTAAATAGAAAATTACTCGAGGATGTCCACAAAATCAAATTAAAATACAAAAAAAAAGAAATTAAGAAGTTGCTGCTTTTGCACAGGGCACTTCCCGTTAGGCTGCTTGGTCATCAGATGTGAAGTCACCCTCCAAATGTCAAAGTAGTGCTTATATGCAAGGAAGGAAAGAGGTTAAAAAAAAGACAGGAAAAAAATTACATAATTATAATAAATAGAAGCATAACCTCTGTTCTAAAGCTTGGTCCTACATTCAGGATTTGATGAATCTGTCATTCTGCTAATCTATTTTTCTTTTCTTCATTTGCCATCTTACACATGATGTCTCCATGGACTAGTATTTTAAAACTCCCAGTCCTCTCAGTAGATTGGTAAAAAAACCAGAAAACTTGTTAAATATAATAACCAAATGTCATTTTCCTCCCACTTCCAAGTTCACCACAGTGTAATATACAGGCTGATTTGCAAACTGTTGTTGGTGCTAATTAACTACAGTGATTACTGCAAATTGAAGGTGTATAACCAGAATCCTCATTTCTTTGGTAAAGTTAACTCTAGAAAGAAGAAATCCTTAGTGAATCTGTTGTCCCAAATGTGAAACTAACCAAAGGCCCTTTTTTAAAAAAAAAACAAAAAGGATTTAATACTGGTGTTGTATGTAATTATTGTTCCTATGGGGGCTTTTCTCCTCTCCAGTTTTATTCAGACTGGAAGTTGTTTTGGTTAGTGAAAACGCCTTTCAAAAGTATATTTCTGGTTAGAGAGAAATTCTCATGAATGGACTTGTTCTTATAAACCTCTTAGCCCAGCTGATTGCCCAATAAGAATGAAGTACGGTCCAGTGAGCCACTATTTCATAGACAGCTTGAAACCTAAAACTTACTTCCAGTATTTTGCTGCTACATTCAAGTTCTAGTTTGTTCTGAAGCAGTCAGGAATAAGCAATGTCTAAATTTTTAGTTGTATATGAACACTGCTAGATCTGATATGGATACAGCAGCAACTTCCTACATCTCTCACTCCCTCTTCCTCATTGTTCCCACTTTTGGGATTGCTCCCATCCTGGAAAGAGAAGCAAAGCAGTTTCCTGCCCTTACACAGAGAAAGGGGCACTTAGAGGTGAAACGAGGAATCATCTTCACTGAGGTGAAACTGAAAGTTAGCAAGATACCACTGTAAAGCAACAGAGATTTAATCTAAAGAGCAGATCCTTTGATATTTATTGGACACCCAATGGTCTGGTCACACATTCCATCTTATGAATTCACTAATGAGTTTACTTAAAGTTTTTATTTTTATTTACTGTAAATTTGTACCCCAGCTTTGGGGAAGTTACCTCCTAGTCACATTTACCCCATGGTGATGGCAGCTGGGACCCTATCCTGTAGAAGGAGACAGAGGCAGGTTTGCATACAGCACATTGGTTACCAAGGAGTTACAATTGTGAGCAGTTCTGATTTTTCACTTGTTATAAACCTTGCCTGAAAATGGACCATGTCTTGGCAGCTGGTGAGCTCGCTTTGAGACTGTGCTGCTCCACAGCTGCAGCTTGAGATGAAAGCAGTCCTTGAGCTATCTTATTCCCCACATTTCTGCAAGGCAGCCTGCGGCAGAGTAGCAGCATCACTTGCACTGTAAGGGAATCTGCCCGCAGTTTAGAGCCTTTGTATGTCTTCTTTAAGCTTTTCTAAGCAAAGTGTGTCAAACACAGTAATTTTAAAGCCTCTATCTCCTTTCCCTAGATGCTGAAAATACAACAGGAGAAACAAAGACAAAAAGAGAGCTAGAGAGATGGCTGGAAAATGCATTAGTGGGCCCTGATGACTCATCTAGCATTTCCACACTGCTGCTACTATGATTTGCCATAATAATACTACAATGCCACTGTACGTCAGGGGACAGATGATATAACCAGTTATCTCACTACAGCACAATCATAGTAACGAATTCATATATACTCAGTGAATGTTCCCAAAACACTAAAAAAGGCTGCATATTCTCATATTACTTAGGGTAAACAGAACAGTGGCCATCCTTCAGTGAGAGAGTTACAACACCAGAGGGTTTAACGTCTCAACCTCACACATCAAAGTCCAGGTTGCATTGTCTATTTGCTCCAAAAGCTGTCCCAGCAGTGACAGAGCTGTGAATGGAAGAAATTCTACTCCTTCATCTTAGAGCTAGAGGTTGAATACAAATTTTGACTACCCTAGCCCCATCCCCATGTGCCACTAGCTACAAGATCTTCCATGGTTTACCTAAAGGAGCCAGGGAGTCTTCTCTGTTCAGGGAGCACATGATGAGATTTAGAGGAGTACAGGACTTCACCATCACTTCGAAGAGGAGTAAAAGAAACTGCCACTGAGATGGCTGAGGATGTGTGGCACAGCCATAGTCTGATGAGCAGGACAGCCCCATGTTTCTATAGTCATTACCATATATAATCTTGTAAAAATAAAAAAAAATATGTTCTTCCTACATTGTTTTTGTACTGCTTTTCAAGAACAACAAAAAAGAGCACCTTTTTTTCACCGTTGCTTGTTTAATAAACTTTTCTCAGTTGAAGACAAGACAAAAAAAGGCAATTTACCCACTTTTAAAAATTATTTTCTTTTTTTAGGGAAGTTGAAGCAGTCATATTTGTTGAATGGAACTGTGATGAACTACATCTGAATCAGATAAAAATAAATTTCTAGCTCCCTTAGAACAGTGATGCTCCATAGAATATGTACTCTGGACACCTCATGCTCCCACTCTGAAAGATGGACTCAGCTGTCATCCCATGGTACATCTAAAATCCTGTGCAACCCATAGTGTTTCATGGACATTTGTTAGGAGAGATGTGGCTTCTCAGGACCAGTAGAAATGCAGGGAAGAGTAAGGGAACCAGTAATCAGACCTCCACCAGTAAGCTCAGTCTCCATCTAAGCTGACTTCAAATTAAATATTTTTATTTTGATTAAAGTGACCCTAATGAAGGTGGTTTTCTTTTTCTCAGCATTTTCAGAGATTTTTTTTTTTAAATTATTTGTTAAATCTTCTTTTGTAGTGAAACTTTGGTATCTATGAATTATTTACTGAGAGAATATGGAAAGTCTTTAAGACTCTGCTTTTAAAATCTTATTTTTTTACAATTTTTCTTTATTTTTACTGTTTTAATTAGTATTGCCTTGTATTGTATGTCCTCATTAAAACCACCTGCAATTATGTGGGCAGCTTTTCATACACTTGAGCAGGCTCTGGATCTGCTGAGAGCCCCTGCTGCTCAGTGGCTGCTTGGTGGCCAACATGAAGTGCAGCACTGGTTTCAGAACCTTTCCTGAGAAAAAGGGAAAATGTATCATCTCTCAGGCTTGCTAGCAGTGGGTCTCAGGAGCACAGCTAGATAGAAAATCTTCATCAGAACTCTTTTGACACATTTCTTTTAATCTATGCCTAGCTGGTTTAGATTTTTTTTAATAAATATCTAGAAGTCCTTAATAGAGTGACCGTAACATATTGGTTATGAAACGTTCCCTTTTCACTTTTTTCATGTGGAGTTTTGTACTTTGATTCAAAAATTACCTTTAAAAATTTTAAATAGAAACTATTTATCTGTTATTATTTTTTAAAAAGTCCCTTTGTTTTGGAAATGCCTTTTTAATTTTTTTCAATAACTTTTCTTTTCCTTATTCTCTTTCAGAGCTAAAGAGTATGGAGAATAACTGAATTTCTTACAAGTCTGCTTATTTTTGTGCCTACCAGCGTGCACAAGGGTCATATCTCAAAAGTTAGCTAAAATCCCATTCTTGACAGTAACTGAGATTTAATTGGAAAACTTTAGGGTTTGAAATACAGTTTTCTCATTCATTAATGGGCAAATGTAGTAGAACCCAAACATATTAAGAATCCAAAAGATGAGTGTGTCACAAGCCTTGCAGAACCAAGCTATTTATACCGGCTTCTGCTGCACTTAGTACAGTAGTTTCTTTCCCTGGAAGGTGCATACTCAATAATCACCACCAGGACTAAATGGTAGAGGCAGCAAGGGACCTGTTTCAGGCTGGCTGAGAAATGTGTTTGGGGATCAAAACAGAAAAGGTGAACGAGAGAAGGATGATTGATAGAAGACCTGGGATGTTTTATAATTAGAATTGCTTTATAATACTTAATGCAACACCATCAATAATATATGTCCTGACGATCATCCTCTTCATCCTTATTTGGGCCTTAATGAGCACGGTGTTCACTTTCAATTACTGATGCATGCAACTACTTTGTAACAACTTTCCCCCATAAATGCAGGAGCATTAAAAACAGAGTACGAAACATTTAAAATGGCAGGTCCTCAGTGATTATTCTGCATTGCTTCTCCTGGAGTCAACATACATTTTCTTTGTCCTTAATAAGACTCCTCTGAATGATTTTCAGTCAAGAAGGTGAAGGGGAAGAAGGATGATGTAGCCCAGGGATCAATGATCAATATGCAGAGATGAATATAGGAGACTCCCATCGTGCCCATCCTGATTCCCATTTAATCGACAATGAGATACCAGTCAGAGTGCCTGAGGGTATCCTTGCCTTCCACATGTTACTTTTGTTTCTGTGGGATGGTGCCTTCTCCCAGTTTGCTGTCCGGGTGTGGCTGAAGCGAACAACAGGCTGGAACTGTGCAAGCAGCCAAAGTGTGCAACCATTCTGTGGTGCTCCTGCCTTATATAGAAGAAAAATAGATCTGGCAAGGCAGAAATAGCAGGATCTTTGACTGAAAACGTCCTGCTCCAACTGATTTTTCCTCATGTGCTGAATGCTGTCCTGAGGAAGAAAACAGAGGCTGAGATACAACCCCTAATTGCAAGATTGTGGTTATATTTGACATGACATGGTGTACTGGGATCATGTGACAGTGGGTAGGAATTTTTGTCCTCTGAATTTCAGCTCTACATCCTGAAAAGAAGACAGAGCTTCCTACTACTCTGCACTGCTGCAAAAGAAAAACATAATTAAAGGTTGCTTTTCATTTGGAACAACTTCATCAATATGCTGGTGAAAAGGAAAAATAATGAATGATCTTTATCAGGTTCTGAAGATTTAGAAAAGAAAGAAAAGGGAGAAAAAAAGAAGCAATTGACCAGCTGAATAACTGATAATTATAATCTTGTGCACATTTTTCTATCCAAACTTAAAATGATAATCGTTTTGGACAAACAGTATACAGATACCGAGTGGAAGACAATTTTTGATTTCTGCAGTCTGCAGGAAGACAAAACCAGATTTTATTTCTAAAAAGTAAGAAGCTTCATTTTGGATTATTTTCTTTTTTGGTGTGTCATTCCACAGACCACACCTCCACAACCACTCCCTTCGCCTCCCAACAATTACCTTGAAGGAATGGCAAACAAAAGTCTTCAATACACATAGAAATCTTATTAAAATGAATGACAACTTGTCTGCCAAATTTAGGCTTGTGATTTATCTCTGTGACACATGAAGCTCCTGAACATTGGGGCACATAAAATAAAAAGACAACTATTGAGAATGCCTAATATTACGAGGGGAAATCACCTAAGTCTCTGGCAGCAATGTGAAGTGCAGTCATCCTCAGCCTGCTGTCTATGAAAGGAAAGGAGTCTATGCCAATAGTTTTGGAGACAAACTCTGACATATAATAGAGACATACAGTGTCATGACAGGAATTAATGTGGTATTTATGAAATTCCTGAAATGCAAATCTCTTTTACTGAGGTGTACATAAATTACCCCACTGGATGATATAGTTGGACACACTCCAGCCTGATGCTCAGCTCACATGGGGTAGCTCCTTGCATGGGATAATCTGATTATGTGTCTGTCTTTACTGTCATGATTTTCTTCACACAAACTTAATGTTGCTCTGCCATATATTTGGATTTCTTTCATATTTTCAAATGAATGTTTTAAAAAATAAAACAACTTCAGATGTGGATCTTTTGTATTTTCTATTTAAGTTTTTCTATACAGAAACAGAAAAAATACTTATTAACAGAGACTGAATGAGTCATTTTACATAAAGGGAAATTGCACTGAGACAGAGAGTGTCCGCTTATCCTTTTGTATTGGAAGCTTAATGCTGCTCAGAGAAAATAACAATGGAAAGCTGTGATAACTCCTGACAAGAAAATACATTCAGATGAAATAATACAAAAGAGTGTGGGGAAGTATTTAAGATGGTTAAACAAGGAGTAGTGGTCTAAAACTAGGAAAAGAAAGAAATTAAAAAATGAGCATTAGGAAAGATCTTCTGACATTTATGCTGGTTAAAGAGGACATTAAGTGAGGTCAATGAAGCAGTGATGAAGAACCTGTTAAAGAAAGAGAAGGTGTGTGTTCAGAGGACTAACATAATACCTAAAGATACATTGAGAAATGGACCAGGATTTTTCCTTTCCATCTAACCTTTCATCTCAAATAAACAGAACTCCTCTTCACCAACCTTAAATAATACAGAAATAGAGGTGAAAATAGGCTAGGCCTCATCTATATCCTATTTGTCCTCACCTGAGGAAATTTCTAGAATGCAAACTTTTTATGCACTCTCAGGGCTTTGAGACAATTGAGGGGACTCAGGCAGATAAAGCTGGACAAAGTCTGTCACCTATAAAGGCAGCTGTAGGACAGGGAGGGGTAGGCAGCTTTTCCTGTCTCTCTGTCCCACCAATCCTTGCAGCAATGCTCCATCCAGAGATGCAGGTCTCAGCTTTGTCCTGCACAGCTGAGGACAGGATTTAAGGTCAATCTTGAAGGCAACTGCAAGTAATTCAATCATTACCAACCCAGAGATGGGCAGCTATCTGGAAATACAAGGGAGAGTCAGGCAGTGTTCTGGGTTTAAGTTAGTTTCTTCCCTAATGCCTTAAGTGAACAATAAATATAACTTTTTTTATATGGCTTTCCATCAAAGGGTCATTCTTTGAAGGGGAGTAGACAATAACTTATCAAAGAATAATAAAATTATGCAAATTCAGCCTCAGTATAATCAATTTGTATTCTCAATTTCCAAAACCCCTTAATAAATTTTGACTATTGTCTGGGAAATATTTTTAGTGTAAAGTAATTAAAAAACTGAAAAACTACAATCCCCTGATTTATGAGGAGTAACACATTAAAGATATTTTTGTTCCTTGGGAATTAAGACTACCAGAAAAAACTAGTACACCTTCCGTCAAATCCAGCAGACAATTTTAGGGGTTTTTTTTCACATAAGAAGTTAACAACAGTAATAAAACATTTTTAATCCTCAGTTATTTCTAAAACCCTTTCCCCAAAAGATTGGAAGATTTCCTTTAAATAAAGGAGATATTCTGCAAGAAGACAGTTGTGTGCTAATTTATTTCTCAATTTCTCCATCCATATTTCTCATTTAAAACTTTTTCATACCTTCTCTTTTATTATTATCAACAAAGCTGGGAATTAGTAAAAAGTGTTTCTTTTCTTTAAATATTTGCTGTAGCTTATGTAAGTATTGTGCTTGTCAAGAGCCATGAAGCACTGTTGAATTTTCCAACCTATTTCTTTTGAATAGTAAAATAGTTTTGCTTCCCTCTTAAGAAACCTCTAGAGGAAGGAGCAATAAATGTTTTAAAAATAGAAGGAAATAAAAGTAAGAGTATATAAGTGTGAAAATGCAGCTGAGTTTTCAAAATCCAGGTTTCACAATATATTCACACAAACAAGCTGCTTCAAGGACCATGACATCTCAGCTAACTCAGATTCCTTTAGGTTCTAAGCCCATTTGTTTGGAAAATGTACACAGCAAACACAACCTGTACAAAAGCCTCATCTTTGCTGGAAGGACTTGTGCTATTGAGGAAAAAGAGAGAGGTTATTTAAAATCTCTCTGTTGCTTTCTCTTCCCTACTGAAATTGCACACAGATGACTACAGTAATAAAATCAAGCTTCCAGTTTAAGTCAAAGACTGATTAAGATGTAGATAAGTCTGCAGCAGCTTGTCTTTATTCTGCCTATCACAATATATAAAACATTATTCTAGACTTCAGCTTTGGATCTCATGATATTTTCAGCTAAATATGTATTACTGATGTGGACATGCTATTTGAACTAATCAGTATGATAACCACATGGTAGTTGTAGATCAGCCATCTAATTGTGTTCTTTTGTGTTGGGATATTGACTTTTATGGCACTTTTTTCCCTGCATTGCTAATGCTAAGTACGGGTGACACTTGCCCTCATTTTGCTGAATTTCTCTGTTCATGGAACTGACACATCTTGGAAAAAATTGTCAGCACAGAAGCACAGAGCCGCCTGAATAACGGCATGGCAGCTGCTGCACATCCAAGGACCAGCTCAAAAGACCGAGAGGTCAGCCTGATTCCATGCTGTCTCAGGGCTTCACAGACGCACCAATACAAAGGCTGCTGGGCTCTTGCTGGTGCACTGATTTCAAACATTTATCATAGATGCTTTGTGCTTAAGCAGGCAAATGCACAAAAATCAATCGGATACTCCTTTGACACAGGCTGTTTTCAAGCTCTACTGAAATTCATTCTTTCTACTAGGAGCAGGTTTGGGCATGCAGGTTAAAAAGTTCAAAAGTGCCTAAATGAATCACATATCTATGTCCCAGACACTCGCTATGAGAACCGATGGTCTTGTCCCTCCTTGGAAGGAGCCTGACTTTTCCCTCACAATATAGGAATTTCAGCCATTTCATGCAATGACTGTTAAAGCATCATAGTTTACAGAACTGATTTGAGGTTATTTTTGCATGTGCTGCTGCAAACCCTATAGCAGCCCTGCAGCTGCTGTAGGAACAGCTGAGGCATAAGCTGGAAGAGGGGTCCTGTGGGCTGCCTTGAGGATGCCCCATCCATCAGCACTTACATGGTCACCACAGAAAGGTCTAGCAATCAAACCATGAAACCACATCAATCAGAGGTGCAGAAGAAGTCCTGCAGCCTAAATCTCTTTTAGTTAGCCTGGCAAAACCCTGAGTGCACATTGACAGACACCTGCTTTTGCTGGCTCATGCTGTTTACAGCCATGGAGAAGGGTACTGATGAAAAAGGTTTGGCTGAATCACACAGCTTCTATGTGAAAGGGCTCTGCCAAGGTTCTGCCATGCTGAGAAAGTGCCCGTCAGAGCCTAAATCTAGTGTGAAAAGGGAAATTGAAAGTGATTTCAAAGCTTGTTACCAAACGTTATCAGTCAGATAACAGGCTAGGAAAAAAAAAAAAAAAGGATCGGCTGGTTTTCTCATCTTCCTGATCTAGCAAAGCTTAGTCGTTAACCCTCGGACACACACTCTACTCCTCTACTCTGAGTCTGGCTGAACAGGCTGAAAGTTGTGCTCAGACAGCTCAGTTAAAGAAAGGCATCATGGAAGACCTCATTAATCTCTTTAAGCCATAGTTTGGGTTGATCTCGGGCAGCCGCTAGCGGTGTCCAGTACTTGCTCAGCTAACAAATTTTCTGCAGTGGGAGAGCCCAGAGGAAAAGGTGTCGCATGCAACAGGTGGATGGTAACATGTTTGTCCCATGCCATAAATTGTTCTGCAAAAGGGCGGTTCTTTCTTCAGCTTCTCTGTCAAATAAACTCATTTTCCAGGTTTTCAATCAATTTAACCTTGAAATGCATACACTGACACATAACATACATAATTACTTTCTGCATCTTAAAGACTCCAGCTTCAAAACACAAGGATGAAATTTTTGCATCAGAACAACAAAATGAGAGCACTCACCTGAGACATATTTTAAAGAAGATTGCGTGCATTATTGGTATTGCCGGTGATATTTCATCCAAATATCAAAATCTCCAAATAAATAATGTGTCAATCTTAAAGAGAATTAAAAGGAGAAAATAACCTTCCTGCATCTTTCCTGATTCTGATCTGGAATAGCTGGTCAGACCTCCAAAGAACTGTAGTGTGAAACCTAATTCACTGATTCCTTCATTAAAATCTGTGCTTATGTCTATAGCTGGAGCTTTCTGAGCAGTTAGGGATTTTCTTGTTTAGTTGGTTGTTTTGATAAATCATTGAAACTCCATGTGCTTATGGGAAAGAGTCATTTGGGTTAAAATTTTCAACTGTTCGAACATATTAAGAAGTCCTTCAACAGTCCCTAATAAAAATTTAATTTAAATAATTTTCTACAAGATTTGAATAACTTATCATGCACAAATAGATATTTTTTGTTGTATTGAACTGTTGGTTACAGAAGTAACAGAAAAGGAGGGGGGGTTACATAGCAAGGACTCAGAGAGCAGTATGTGGATGTGTAGGTGGCTGCACATTGCTTGTATGTGCCATGACAGAAGAAGAAGTATTTTAAGTGTACTTACATACCCATTGGAGACATGAAATTCCTGGAAGGAAGAAATTCCATGGTAAAAGCCAGTCAGCACCCAGCCATCTGTCAAGCATCCACTCTACATCTATTGCATGCAGTTCCAACAGAGTTTAGCCCTACAAAAAAAATAATGATAAATGCAAATGGGACATGTTATTTCAGTGTTAAGGAAGAATGTGAT
This sequence comes from Clamator glandarius, assembly GCA_033459285.1. Lineage (NCBI taxonomy): Eukaryota > Metazoa > Chordata > Aves > Cuculiformes > Cuculidae > Clamator > Clamator glandarius. The sequence continues at coordinate 447,187 of JAUNZM010000088.1, forward strand.
AAAGATGAGTGCCAGTGATGAGACACTTTGAAGAACTGCCAGCAAGCATCAGTAATTTTTTGTCAAATTTTCTAATGAGGTGTATGATTTCCTTTTAGGAGAAATGAGAGCCATGGCAACCTATTCTTAAGACGAAAAGGTAGGAGTATTTCAACAACACTGTAATGATCCAAAATATTTTATGGAGGTATATTGATTCTGACAACAGTTTTGACAAAGATATTCTGATATCCACTGAGTTGCAGGAAGAAAGTAAGACTGAAAAAGGGAGAGGAGAAAAAATAACAAATTAAAATACATGGCCTCTCCTACTGAGTCTTCTACACACTGAGTTAAGAAGTATTCTTTCATTTTAGGGTAAGGTAGAAAAACAGTTTCTAATTCTGTCATGATTTAAGGATTTCGGATATAAACAACCAAACTTCTTTCATTACCCATTCTCTCATCCTGTCAAAAATTACACGTTATTGGCTTTCAAAGCTTTCCCTTTATGTGAGGTTTGACATCACACCCATTTATTTACCTGCAAAATTATGAGAAGGGGTAGGGAAACTGATTTTTTTAACATAGTTTGGCCTTATTTCACACAGGATTCATGAGTTACAGCCCTAAGAGTTTGGTTTTTTTAAGTCCTAGTCAAATGCAAAAGAGATTTTTGTGAGCTAGCTTCTACTGATGGATTTTATATATTCCCCCACTGTGATCATTACCCAGATGGTCTGAATACGCCTATATCTTTCCCAGAATATGTGAACACTTATTTGATGGTCAATGAGAAGATCAACCTGAGCCGGCGATGTGCCCTCGCAGCCCAGAACGCCAACAGTATCCTGGGCTGCATCAAAAGAAGAATAGCCAGCAGGTCAAGGGAGGTGATTCTGCCCCTCTATTCCTCTCTTGTGAGACCTCATCTCGAGTACTGTGTCCAGTACATCCTCAATGTAAGAAGGATATGGAGCTGTTGGAATGGGTCCAGAGGAGGGCTACAAGGATGATCTGAGGGATGGAGCACCTGTGCTCTGAGGACAGGCAGAGAGATTTGGGGTTGTTCAGCCTTGAGAAGAGGAAGCTCTGAGGAGATCTTATAGTGACCTTCTGGCACCTGGAAGGGGTCTACAAGAAAGCTGGAGAGGTACAATTCATAAAGGCTTGTGGTGATAGGATGAGGGAGAATTAAAGAAGACCTCTCTTCAGCTGTCTTTCAGTGCTTTGTCATGCTACATAACATTCTTCTGTTTAATCTGCCTTTACTCTTACAAATACTTTTGCATTAATGTCCTCTTTAAATTCCAATTTTCTTTCCTAAGCATAAGTTTCACTTGAACTTTAGTGCCAGTAAAAAAATCATGTGGAGTTACATTTGTTTTGAATGTAAGTGGTATTTATTTTTCTTTATTTTTTGAAGTGCTTTGACAGAGAAAATAAAGATATCTATTTTGAAGAGTATTTTTTTTTCAGTAGTAAAATTGACTTGCATTGTTGATCTAATGGGCTATCAGTCAAGCTTTTCTTGCTCTGAAGAGTTTGCATAGGAGATACTGAATAGTTGATGATAGGTAGGAGATGTTCTGCCCTCAAACTTAGGTATACAAGCCTGGGAAGAACACAGTACTGCTGGCTAGTATCCTTACATGAAAACCCAAGGCACTTGTCTGACCTGTGAAATTATGTCATACAATTGTTTAAATAATTTAAATAAAAATCAAGAAAATAAACAAAGTAGTTCTTAGGTAGCATGAGTATCATGGATGCAATGGGAGGATTTGCTGTCCATCAGTTCCTCTTTCTTTCCACTGGCTGTAGGTGATTATCATACACCTCATCTTAGATGGCAAATGAGATGTGAAGAATTCTGCACTCCTGTGGACTACTTTTTAAACCCCACTTTTACTGAGATAAACTAGGAAACTCTTAAGTACTTCTGCTAAGCAGCTCACATTTTAAGAACAGAAGTGCTCACACAGCCATTAAATCAACTGGATATATTAGTCACTCTGGTCCCCTTTTCTGGAGAGAACAAAGCTATTTGAAAAAAAGCCATGGTATTTTACTGGGTTTGTGGATAATGTACCTGCTAAATGGTGTGAAGGCACACCCTTCCTTACACCTAGTGAGCACCTGCCAGGCTTACTCCCCATCCTGTTAGCCTTTTGTGTGAGAAGCAGATCTGTGTGAATCACAGAATCACCAGGTTGGAAGAGACCCACCGGATCATCGAGTCCAACCATTCCTATCAAACACTAAACCATGTCCCTCAGCACCTTAAACACCTCCAGGGAAGATGAATCAACCCCCTCCCTGGGCAGCTGCTGCCAGTGCCCAATGACCCTTTCCGTGAAAAATTTTTTCCTAATGTTCAGCCTAAATCTCCCCTGGCGGAGCTTGTGGCCATTCCCTCTTGTCCTGTCCCCTGTCACCTGGGAGAAGAGCCCATTACCCTCCTGTCTACAACCTCCTTTCAGGTAGTTATAGAGAGCAATGAGGTCTCCCCTCAGCCTCCTCTTTGTCCTGTTTGCTTTTTACTTTCAGCAGATATTTCTTAGGCAGAGTTGCCCATGAAAGCCGAGGATAATTATTTTCTTCTTCCCTTTTATCACTTTCTGCATTCCACACAGCAAATTTTAATTGCCCTGCTCTTCTCATATAACCCCTTCCTATTAATCTCTTTATTAACCTCATGCCAACTTTTCCCTCTTACTTGGAAACAGTATTGCCTGAAGAAGCGAGTGAGATGCCTTGTTAATGACTATGGCAGACTGTGGTTTGCTTGTAGTCCTTTGGATTAGATGGAACAATAAAGATGTAAAAATATTCTGGTCTTGGAGCACCACAGGACCATGTGGTGCTTAGTAAAGCTGCAGAGCTCAGTTTGAACTAGAGCTGCATGTCTTTGAATCATCCTGGAAATGGCAAAATCCAAGCCTCCTGGATGAAGACTTTGAGCACAATCAAAATGTGTTAAAGTGATTGAGGAATTGACAAGGGAGGAAAAAGAAGAGAATAATTGTTCTTTTGATAGGTTTTCTACTGGACTGTTTCTATTTGTACCATTCTGGGTGAAAAATAAATATCCTTTGGCCTCATTGTTTCTTCTGTATTCAGTCCTAGGGTAACCGAGTCCAGAGAGTTTTCAGCACAGAGGAAAATAGATTCTCAGACAACACATGTGGAATGTAATTTCATGATAGCTCTGTCACTGTGTGAAAGTCCAGGGGCAAATTTCATGTTAGGAAAACAAATACAGAAAAACAGAAACCAGAGGGGAAGAGGGAGGCTTTCAGCAAATATTCTCTCTAGATGTAGGAAATAAGAAAACAAATCTCACTTTTAACTGCTGTTACAATCCTCATCTATTTTTCTGCAATTTTTATTGAGGAAGGTCATAAACCCAACAGAGTTGGTAGTTTAGAAGGAAGCTAGCAAACAAAATGATATGAAAGTCACAGATAGATGAGGATTCAGAGCCAACATGCCTATATGTCAGACACAAAATTATCTCCTTTCCCATTTTGCTTTTTCAGATATCTACATCGGTCTGGACAATTCAGTTCACAAGGCCACACACAGCATGTATCTCTCAGACAGCCAAGAACAGGATTGGAGTTCTTTATGATCTGCTCCCTACTGTGTACGAACAAGCAGATGTGTAACATATTGGGAAGGTGTGGGCTTGTCAAGCACTTTCCCCAGCCGGATATAAAACCAGGAGCACCAAGACAAAAACATAACAAAGATATCAGCAACAGTGGCATAAAGCACACATGGAATGCATGATACTTGCAGGACTGCTCTGCTGTTATGAAGCTACCGTGGAAGGTGGGAAGGAAGTCTGATATCTTGACTTCAAGGTGCTTGAAATAGTGAAGGCCTTATGGAGAGACTGAACTTCTCATTTATTATGTGTCTAGCATCAAGAAGATGGAAATTCTTTTCTCTCATTTCTTTATTTCTGTTCTTTCAGGGATATACAAGCGATAATTGGCACATATTCCACATTATTTGCAACTATTAATCGTAATTTTTTTCTTGCTTATTTTTTCCCCTTTCACCATCCTCAGATCTGTCTGTATTTATCAGAATGCTCTCAGGAGAAACGATTTAGTTCTGACATTGATTTTTGGTTTTTTGGTTGTTTGGTGGTTTGTTTTTTTTTTTTCATACTTATACATGAATATTTTGAATTACAGGATGTATTTTATGCTCTTCAAGACTTTCAAATAAAGATTTTATATTAATCAGATGTGTTTTACAGTAATTTTTCATGAACATTTTTACCATAGCTGCCAAATGTTCTTTGCGACTGTTCTTTTTGACATTTTATTGGATAGACACACACAGCATGATACTCATCTTTGCTCCCTGATGGAAACAATGTGAACCTTCCAGTTCTGTCTGCCATGAATGCTCATGGCACTGCATTTGAATTTCATTCGATCTGAATATCAGAAAAATAATCTCTCTGTAGTATACTTGCCTCTTAAAGACTAAAATGAATTACAGGCAGAAGGATATCCAATATGGAGACAGAAAATTCATTTAAGAGGTCGGGATATATTTAGCATGTTTACTTTGTTATATCACTTGTCTTTGGGAGCTAAAGGGAAGTTTTGGCATATAGCAGTGGGAACAACTTGTTAGTTTTCATGATTGGGTTGCAACTACTCATTTCGAAATGTAACCTTACTATTTTCCTCTAAAGAATTATTTAGTTAACCCATAATCTGTGAATGGCAGAATTCCTTCAACAGTCCCAAACAATCTTTTACACAACATATACAGAAAAGCTCTAGAATAGATTCAGTCTTGAAAATAAAGCTTCGTGTTATTTTCACTGAATAGGTTTTATCATAGATATTGCGAACATTATAGAAATATCTGACCTCTAATTCTCCTTAAAGAAAGAAATATCAGCTCCTTGGGACACCATTGTTATCTCATATCTCTCTAAAGAAAAAGATAAAAAACATCAGCAAACCTCTGCCTCTACTGGAGCAAAATTTTTACTGTTGAATTTCAAGCCATTTCCTGGCATCCAAGAAGCTGAAAACACACTTCACAACTCTGATGTCCTTGTGACCTTGGAGGAATATAAAGACTTGGATGTCAAACTTTCAGCTATGGAATGTAAAACTAAGCTGTTTCACAAACCACATCAGTCAGTGCCTCTGAACAGTGGCTCAAGAACCAGGACTTATCCTTTCCCTATTGAATGATTTATCAGTGGTAGAAAATATTGAGCTACGGCTTAAGAAATGCCAGAGGACACTGGGCCCACAAGGGATACATGCATAATTCATGACACTGATCAACAATATTCATAGGGAACAGTAACTACTTAATTTTCCCGCTTTTTTAATAGACTTACATTTTATAAAAGGAAATTTCATGGTCACTCATCTTTATTCATAAATTCTAGGGCAGACAGTTTCTTGAACCCATCAAAAAATATATATGTGCAAAGGTATGTTCTGTATGTACTATCTTCGAAGACCATCTGTATCTGGGACTATAGGGAATAACTGGAAAATGGAAATTAATTTCACTGTGTCACTAGCTATAAATGGTGAGCTGAGTACTGTGCTTCTGCCCATCCTGGGGAAGTTTTCATCCAGATTGACTTCACCCATTAGTTAGGCTGAAATACCTTCCCTTGTACATGCACACACAGAGTTACTATGCTTCAGCTGACATGAAAGTGGTCGCTTAGCCATGTGGGAGCAAATAGCATGTTTAAACACAGGTGTATAGGGCCAATGTAGTGGATCTGGGATATCTTACCTGACTTGCAGAAAGATTTGTCTCTTCTGTAGGTCCTGTGTCATATGAACTGGTCTTATATTGATGCTTTAGACAGCTGAAGGTGTCTGAGAAGGTACTAGACACCTAGATTTAGGTACCTGAATTGGTCTTCCTTTTTATTTTTATATCAATTCCATGCTCATAGCAGGAATAACAGCTGGCACTCAAGGGCACAAAGTCCTGAAATATCACATTACTGAAGAAAATGCATGTGCCTTAGATCATGTCATGTGCAGCTCTTTTAGAATCACCTCTGAACGAACTTGAGTTAAAATATCTCAACGTTACTTTGAAAAAAAGGACTAATGTTAAAGCTTCGGTAATTCATCAAAATCCAGTTTAAATAAATAATAAATCATATAACTAAACACCTAATCATGCAACTCCTGATTCTTGTAGCTCATTCCTCATTACCTTCTTAATATATTAATTTGCGTGACTTACCAAGCTAAATGCTGAAGAATAAAAAGGTTAATTGAAGGTTGGAGTAGGATACATTATTGAATAGTTGACATAATGCCTTGATGTAATGAATAATCTGGAAATAGTTCAACAGAGTTGCAGCTGCCTTTCCCAAGTCTGAACTTGACCTGCAGTCTTTCTTCCGGAAGCGTTGTCACTTCTTTATGTCGAACAGGGCTTTTTTTTTTTTCCCCCTCTCTTCCTAATAATATGAATTATTAATAACATGAAGAATAGAGTCAGGGAAGAAGAAGTCAGAGCATATCACAGCTCCTGAAAACTATAAGATTTTGAAAAAAGGGAGAACAAAATAAGTTAAACATCCATACCTGAGGTTGCTCGTTTGCATGTCAACAAAAGACAGTGGAGGAACTATAAAGAAGCTTTGAAATGAGAGGATTATTAGAACAAGAAGAATTTTGAATTAATCAGAACAAGCTTGTATAAGCAGATCTGAGATGCCAGAGGGCTTGGAAACTCTTTTTCTGCAAATCACTTCCTATCACAGACACTCTTAGTGAAAGGAGTATGGGAGGTGAGCGGGGAGAGGAGGGGGGGAATGCAGGTTGGGAGGAGGTAGTCCCACCTCAGATGTGCTCTGAATTCATGTAGTTCTCAGGCAGGAGATGACTGTGTGTGGAAATAAGACTATGTATCAAAGTAAGGATTTTGCAGCTACTGTCCTAATGATGAGGGGCAGATCCTCAGAAGGTTTTATCTGTCAGAGGTCTAACACAGATAATGAAAACCACATCAATTGAGTATTTTTGTCCCTTCATTTTGTGCTATTTCCCCTCTTCATCCAACCTCATGTCCTTTCATTTTTATGATAAACAGGACATGAACTCTGCTGAGCCTCACAGTTCTGAATCTTGTTGATGACTCATTAAGATTTTATCATTCTGGTGACATGTTATTGAATCCAGTTTCCTTAGGGGGCTGGTCTGGTGATTACAGGAGTAACCAGTGACTGCTTAATCACCCACTTCATTATATTCATATTAATAATAAATATCAGGAGGTAGACAGTTATGGTTACATTGCTAGTTTAGGAAGACATGAGCCCATAAAAGTTGGCAATACTGAAATACAAATTCAGTCGTAAATATCACGCAAATAGATATGACTTGGAAGGTGCAGAGAAGGGTAAGAGAGCATAAACTATTATTTTATAAAGAGTTATTGTCTCAGCAATGGTGAAACTGTGTAATTAAGCAGAAGAAAAATACTTCCTCAAGCATGAACAGCTTTGAAGATGTGATATTCTCGTGTCTGCTATGAAAGCATTTTCCATTAGGGAAAGACACTCCAAGGAATCCCCCATATCAGCCTTGCTATGATGCCTTTTGAGCAAGATGTCATAGTTTTGTACATCCATAAAGTCTGTGAAATATGGTCCGTGCCTCTGGGGTTGAACTCTTCCACCTTTGATCAACAGGGACTGTGTAGAACAAGGACTTTCAGCAGTGTGTAAGTCTCCCAACACTGCAGTTCCTGGCGTATACAGTGGTGCTGAGCAGGTGACACGTCCTAAATCTAACTCTAATGAGCTGTGACAAACACACTGAAGGTTTGATACAATATGGCATCATGAAGTGGCAAAAATGCTGAGCTGGGTGCTGAACTGCAGACACAGACAGGAGAGAGTCTTTTTCCTGCTTTGCCATGTATGCTTATTTTAAGATTAGATGAACTGCCATCCAGAGGTGCTTACTTGTAACAGGAGTGTAGAGTTAACCAGTGACAAGTGGTGTTCCCCAGGGCTCAGTATCCTGTTAAATAGTTCAATATCTTTATCAATGACCTGGATGAGGGGATTGAGTGCACCCTTAGCAAGTTTGCAGATGACACTAAGCTGGGAGAAAGTGTTGATCTGCTGGAGGGTAGGGAGGCTCTGCAGAGGGATCTGAAGAGGCTGGACTGCTGGGCTGGATGAAGGTCATGTATATCTTGGACTACTTGAACAGCTGTGAAAACCACTGAAGAGCTGAGGAAACCAAGACTGAGAGATAAAGAAATGTTTTTATAGTTGGGCAATCTTTAGGTAGACAAAAGCACACAGAGGTGTTTTTGAGCAATCTCATTTATTTGTACACCTGCTTCATATGTGAATAAAAGAACGGCCAGCTCATTGTCCATTAAAAAAAAAGGTATAGGATTGTACAGGAAAACTAAGGCATAAGGCTCAAATAGCTGAAGTTTCTGGCACCAGAGTATGTATTAAGTAGAACGAGGAAAAACACACAGCTATAATCCAGACATTTAAAATTTACAATACATTTATAATAATAGATTCAAACTTTGCTAATATGCACTTTGATTGACTATACATCCTCATCTCACTTCCATTGCTTCCTCAGGCTCCAAATCCCTTGTTACGCAAATAGTTGGACTTTACCAGATGTCATTAGATTGAATTCACTATCTGAGTTGCAATTAGATAAAGCACTTACTTTTGATCCTCTATTCTCCTTAGTTACCTGAAAGAACAGATAAACCCCCTAGAGTCTTGACTCCTGAGGCTTCCCACACAATTGCATATTACTTCACCACACTGAAATATGTATAATTGGTTAGGCTCTTCACTAAAGACACAATTAGAATCTTGAATCCTGAGCTCTTTCATTGTAAATAGTGATAGAAATTACAAAACCTCATCATACTGCTTCCCCTGCAATTTCAGAAAAGGTTTGTTTGAACAGAAGGAAGTGTGAAGAAATGCCTGCTTATAAACAGGCGAAGCAGAGAGGTAATATCAACCTTGATGAGAAGAAAGTGTAGGGGATTTTGCAGTGCCCAGCTGAACTTTCCACTGAAGAGACACTGGAGGAGAGATTTCCAAGGGATAAAACATGAAAGAAGACAAATAATACTTTAGAAACTGGTATCATGAATAGATAGAAAAAAAGAAATCCTAGTCTCAATACAGGTTAAAACTCACTCATACACTCATCAGCTTTCTTACTGGTAACTTCTACCTTTTTCTGTATGCATATCAATATTGGTTTCTGGTTGGTACATTGGCAGAAGGTGGTAAAATGATAATATAATTTAAAACTACTACTAAAGATCTCTGAAGGAGACTATTCTGTTTACTGTTAGTTTTGCTCTGAGGAGACTAGCTAAAGTATTTTAGTACTGTGCTACAGCATTCAACTTTTAAAGAAGACAATTTTTTAGAATGTAGCTTCATATTGAAACTCCTATACAAACACCCAGATATGGGGAAGTCTCAATTTGAGTGGTATTGTGCCACTTTCCATGTAACTGCATACTCAGGGTAGTATATTTCCTTGTATCCTGTATGTCTAAATGACCTCCATAATCCCTGGAAAGTCCATGCTGCCTGTCCATTAGCCAACTGATCTTTGAGCATTAAGTTACCAAAGCAGAACACAGATGTTTTTCAGTTCACTGGGAGTCGCTCATGCAAAATTCCACACACAGTTTTAGCAGATAAACCTCTTAGCACCACAGAAATGAGAATGGGTTAGAAATGACAAAGGATTTGTAACCAGATTTCAAGTTGTCATTATACAATGCTTCATGCTTCAAATGTCTCTCCCCTCTTGCTTGCAGAAGCTGTAATCATTGCCTTTAAAGCAGTACAGAGCCAGAGAAGCTTTGCTGGTGAGTGGCAGTGCCCTAAATGTACAGTGTTTCCCTGTTGTCAAATCCAAGTCTGCTCTTTCAGTGCCATGTAGGCATTCATCCTTGTTAAACATCCTTCCTGTGCAGCTTAACAAGCAGTCACTTTTTCCTGAAGTTTTGGAACTGTAGTAGGGAATGGAAACAAAGTCCACAGAAATTTTTTACTGCACATGTAGAATTACAGTATCTTTAGAGGTGATGCAGGATACATTGAGCATTTCAGAGTATTAACATTACAGTGTAGTAATTTACCTGCTCCAAATCAAACATAAATCCCAGGAAGACTGGTAATTACCTCTACGCCATATTTCAAAGTTGTACAATACATTTGGATATCCTTTGAAGTACCAGACTAAAGTGGGGTCACTTGTGAATTTCATGCAGATAATATTGATTTTGAACATTTTATACTTTCAGACTGCTAAATTTTTCTTGTTAGTGCAAACCTCAGCACTGCAACTTGAGCCTACTGACTCATAGTTTGCTTCGTTGCCTTAGAAAACAGCTGTGGAGTGTGCAGAAGTGGAAAATGCATTGGGCAGAGAGCAAAGGAGGAGAAAACCCCAAGGCATATAGTCTGGCAGCATGAATTTGACATTGCTGCACAGTTGCTTTGAAAGTGCTAATGTCTTTTTCCCAGCTAGCATTCTGGATGTGATATCCTCACAACAGCACAGGACGTCTGAATATCATTGACTTGGCTCTTCACCTTTGAAATGACAATCCTTCCAGGTAGCTGGGCTTCAGTAACATCAGCTTAAGACACTGCATTCCGTTTCACTGCAGTGCCATTGCTGTGCATAATGTGACAGGTGATTAAGCCAATCGAGTGGGCAGCTGCATCTGAAAACAATGGTTTCAATCCTACTGTTTCCTTTGACTTGTCACCGCTCTCATAAAAACCTTACCAGTTTTCTGCCATGGTAGGCATCATTTGCCATCCAGAGCTGGTAGGACAGCTGTTTTTCCTGCTGTTGAATAACCTTTTATTAGCCTGATCTGTGTCATTAAACATCACTCCAGAGGACAATAATTATGCTATATGGTGGCAACTGCGGTAAAGACATCTTTTCTAGTTAAACTTCATTTGGTGACTGCTCTGTAGTCATGAGCTGTAGCCCCTCTTCACTGGTGCTTGCTTTCACCCCTGTTGTCTCTACAAATCTTTTGTCCATTTTCTTTACCAAAGAGAGAATACTTGCATCTAATGAGAAAGGCACAGGACTTAGCTGTCAGAGCTGGATCATTTCTTCTCAAATTTTCTTTACTTAAATATTTGAACATGCAAATTTCTAACTTTTGGCAACAAATACTTACATCTACATTTCACACCATTATACTTGATTGAGAAATTATTTTCCCGTTTCAAACTCAGTGTAAACCTGTGACCTGACATCAGCAACTGCAGTAATTTGTTCTAAAATTCCCCTCTAATATTTAATTTTTTTATGATCTAAAAAAAACAACAGAGAAATTTGCAACTGTCTTTTTTTGTGTCAGTGGAGACTGAAGAACTATGTTTAGATGTAAGTTACTCTTCAGTCATTGCAATAAAGAATTAAAAATTCACAGAAATATGGTTAAATACACTTATATACAACTGAGATGATGTCAATTTTCCAGTCAATTTTCTAGGCAACATAATATTTCCAGGCTCGGTATAATGATGAGTTTAGAAGGAACTAGACTGATGTGAATCTGCTACATCAAATCTCCCACAGAGTTTGATTTACTCTAGTCTTAATCTTTTTTTCAAGTCCCATTTTATTCAGATATAGTATATTTGCATTGGAGATTGGTACTGAGGCAATGCTAAACAACATAAAAATCTAGAAAAAAACATAAAAATTTATTCCATCAATTGTTAATAGTTTGTCTTATTTTCTTCCAGTTGTGGATCTCAAAGGGTTTTGAGGATATGAATTTCTTCTTAGTTTTGTACACTTGTGTGGACTGTTATGATCTTTAATAACTATTCTGACTATGACAACATGCTATTTATGAGGAGAGCTGGAGCCAGTGTGCTACAAAGTCAAATTCAGGAAATATTTAGCTGCAGCAGAAGTCTATGATCATTCCTAAGGTCATGCCAGATCACATTACCAAATCTATTCAGCCTCACAGTTAATGCTCAGTACAGACTCCCCCTAGTTTTTTAGTAAAAAATGAGAATGTTTGGTCACCTTCTATACAATAGTTGAAATAATTTTCTGCAACTAATGGACTCAGATTACACAGTAAATATTTGGAAAGGGCACACTCAATTCATGCTTATGCCCTCTTCACCCCTCCCTCCAGTTGTTTTTAAACCCACCTTTTTAAAACTGCAAGTATCACACTTTCAGAAGATAACACGGAACAAACTATGGAAAAGAACAAAACCCTAACACTGCCTTTTTCCACACACAATTGTATAATGCAGACCAAATGCGAGACAGTTTTGAGCTCTTCTTTGGATATACCCATCATTTCAGAGAGAATGAGTATTTTAGAAAGCCATGAGGAATTACAATTTGTCCATAATTTCAGAGAGAAAAGAGGAGTAGTATACACGTCTTTACTGTATTCCTTCCTACAAGCATATAGTGCTCTCTGTTCCCAGGACAGGAATAACAGTTATCAGGCTACATGAGCATTCTTTGGAAAGAGCTGCAGCTCTTGCATTGCCTTCTGAAGCAGTGAATTTTCAAGGACAAATGTAAAGTATACACACAAGGTGAAAAAAAAAAAAAAGGAGTCATCAACAAGGTTATAACCTGGATATCATAAAGTGTAGAGGTGAAAAGAGAACTGCCAAAATGTGGACTGCCCTCATCTCTTCAAGGCATATTAAAAGAAATAGTCAAGTAACATTCAACTAATGGAAAGCTGTTATGCTACCTTGTGGCTCAATTTTATGGTGCATTGTTAATATATAGGACAGTCAGAATATCACATCAAAAGAGGTAGGTGAACTCCAAGAGCAGAAAGGGGAAGAAAAATAAAATTAGATAGGAAATTCATGCACACTACTATCAAATAGGGTATTACCAGCTGGAAACAACTGAGGAAGAGGAAAAACTAGTTATCTTAAAAGATTGTGAAACGGCAATAAATCACAGAAGTATTTCCTACCCAGAAAAAAACATTATGCATAAAATTCTGAAAAAAACAGATTTTCTTCAGTGCCATCCCTGTCTCTCATGTTCAGAAAATATTACTTCAGACTGAAAAAAAAGTGGAGGAGGCTTTCTGAAGTGGTTAAGAAATGAAAAAAGAATGAAAGAGCCTTGTTTGATCAAACCAATAAAACAGAACCTCAATGAAGCTAAGATTTTCCCTTGAAAATGTTTCTGGAAAGTGAACAGCAGGAGGAGGAAGAGCTTCACAGTCTACAGGACAAAACTGGTGTGCAAATACATGGATACAAGTAAATGTAGGCAGATAATTTCAAAGATTTATGTTTTGCAAGAGCTTTTGAATGATAATAGTAATGGTGACAAAAGCATGGGGGAATTTTGAAGAGTAGATTGCTAGATGTATTAGAGGGGCTCTCTGAGGTGGTTATCCTCAACAAGAGCAGGCATGGCTGACTTGATGACTTAACATCTTGTTTCTTTTCCTGTGTTTCCAATCATTACGTCACTATGTCAATTATACTACTGTTTTTGGACATAGGATCTGCTTTTGGAATATGAAGGTTTTAGTATACCAGCTGTCTCAAAGGTTGGTTATATACATTTAAACAGATTATATTGTACCTTTCTGCACCTTGGGAAAAGAGAAACACTATTAATTTTTAAATTTTGGTACTACCAAGACCATGCATACTGTAGTATTCACAGTTACTTAAACATAAATTTGAATACTAGAATCAAAGGTATCTTTAGAAAACGAAGAAAGAAATTTGGCGTGGAAGTAAGAAACGAAATGGTTCATCAGCAGTCTTTTTGTTCTTTTGTGGGGATAAGTACCTTCCACAAACATAACCAATTGCCTGAATGCACCTGGGGGATTATTCTGAAACACAAAGTCTTTTACAGGTGATAATTAAAAAACCCCAACAAACTATCCAAATTGTTGGATGTTCCCATTGCTTTCAAAAACCTACCAAATTGATATAACTTCTTAAATTGTGCATTTATTTTGTACCAGTATAATCACCAGCACTTAATTTATTAGTGCTATTTTTGCTACAGTTCTGATACAAAATGTTAGTAAATCTAACCCAAAGAGATGTATTTTTATAGCTATTAGGAACTATCAGACATGCTAGCATAAGTCATTTCAGACAGCTCCACTCTGTGATCACACACAGAGTGATTTTGAATATTCTACTAACTCATTTATCGAGTACTAAGTTCTCAGCAGTAAGAAAGTAAGCAATTGCCTAGGTGTTTCTCTGAGTGTCTTTTAATTTTGTTTTCATGCCAAATAAATTATTGCTGTCTTTTGATTATGAATTAATGAAAACTCAAAGAAAACTTAATTGTAATCTGTACTTAGGAAGCTAGCATATTACCGCTATATCTGATTTAGTAGAATCACACACAATATTGATTCTGGACAATAAAGAATTATCATAGAAAGAAGATATCACTATAGTCAGTGATATCATCACATTGCTGTTTTCATTCAGCAGCATTTTCTGTTCAGAAAAAGTATAGGCTACAACAGAAACATGTTGCTCTACCTTTTATTTACTATGAAATTGTTTTATTCTCTACCATATTAAGCCAATTCTCACTAGTGACAAGATATTTCTATTCTTATATTTATTAATAAGTGTATTTCTTTTGTGCCAGTAAATTAGATTCTGAAGAGTGGCATTGTCTGCTGAACGGCTGGAGAACAGTTCATTGTACCTTGTGCTTGTTTTCCATTTGCTCACTACTCCCAGCAATGGCTGTGAGAACCAAGGTGGTCCAGTAACCATACTTTGCTCTGGTATCCGTTATTGTTTATTGGCATAACTTAACATTATAGTTTATTAGCAGAAATTCAGTGAAGAAAACCCAACAAAGCTGCTTTCCCCCAGGAAGCGTTTTCCAAGAGTGTGCACAGCATGAGGGAGCGTTCAGGTGCAGGTATTCAAGCTCAGCCCAAGCTCCAACAGGGTGACACTAGCTACCTCTGGTGCAGAGCTGAGCAGTTGTGCTGCCACAGTGCTCAGGGAGTGCTAGAAGAGCCCTAACAAGAGGCCGTAGTATTGCAGAGCATGAGTGAAGTGGGTACATGATTTCCTGCATCTGACTGACTGCTGAACATGGGAAATAGAAATGGGACTAAATTCCAACTACTCTGTCTGTTTTGCAAGAAGGCTTGTGAGCTGCATTGTATAAATAGGACTAATTCCCTACTCCATCGCATCAGTGTTATCAAAGTATAATGCTATTAAAATAGATGAAATTACCTTACTGGGTGCAATGCACTGAAGAATCAGTTCTACAGCAATGAAAGGTTTTCTTTGTTTAAGGGACATGTTCTGAGGAATAACAGATCAGTAAATGCAACTCATGTACTTTCTTGTCACATATTATCATAGCTTCTTATTACTTGTGCTATTTTTAAACAAGCATAGAATCAGACTTGTAATTTTTCAAATGAACTGAGAATCTCACAGAGCAAGGCGTATCATAAGCCTCTAATCCTGTTCATTGCAGCCTGGCATATGCCAAATACTATATAGAAATGTAGAAACAGTGTATTATGGCTGTTTGGCATCATCTTTTTTCTTCACAGAATTATATTTCTTATGCTGCAGTTCCTGGTTTTGTTTGTTTGTTTTTTTTTTTTTTTTTAAAAAAAAACCTGTAGATATCTACAGGCCAGTAAAAGTGGCCAGAATGAAAAACAAAGTACTTCTAAAGATCTCCTGCCTACCAAGTGTTGCTAGAAAATTGCTTACATATACAGACAACACATACTAGAATTCTGCAAAATTGCCAAATACGCTTCAAGTAATCTTCCCGCACACACATAAATAGTGTTAGATTCTGAAAAGGGGTAAAAGCATCATGTAGGAATTTTTCATCTCAACCTAGTGGGACTGCCTGCATAGCCTCTAGCAACTGTTGTCCAAGAAAGCGAAAGGAAGCATGTGTTTTTGCAGAATAAGGGCTATATGAACAAATGTGGGAGCCACAGCATAGAAGATATGTTTCAGTACAATATGAATGAAATTTAATGGGTCTTGGATGAATTACTGAAAATCATGTGTCATCTAGATTAGACTAATAACTATGTTCAATCGACACCTTAAAAAGCACCAAAATATGATGTTTTATGAAAAACTGTTAAGTTTTAAGGTCTTAGCCTACTGAGGAACTGGTGAGAATTACACAATAAGCTTGTTAGGACATTGGCCTCTGAGCCCAGCAGGAAGATGAGAAACTTTTTAGAGAATGAAAAATTGTGCACATTGGTTGATCTAATCCATCTTTTCCTCTTTCTCTTTCTCCCAGCACTGCAAATATGGATTGCATTTCTCCTTTCCCCAAGATATCAACTGTTAATAATTCAGCATGATGATTTTGGACATTTTATATTTAAAGTCTGCATACAATCTACTGATTAAATTGTATTAAGAACAGTTGGATGAATATCTTATTTAAAAAATTACTTTATTCTGCCACCACAAATTGTACTTTTCCAGCAAATGATTGCCCATTTTAATAGGAATAAATGTAATTATTTTACAGTCTGTGATCTTTACAGGCTAGCATACTTCATTTTCATGTAAGAAGTCAGTGAGTCCTATTGGAAAGGAGGATTTTTAAAGTTGCCATTTAGGGGTGTAATTTACAGAAAATGCCCTTGTGTGAAAAATAAATAAGATATGGGGAGCTTCAGTGAAATCACTGAACCCTAAAAGACATGAGTCACTGACTACACAAACCCCATGGTGATATTTTCTCTTCTTATTTATCAACTAAACATAAAATGAGGAAAAAAAGTCAAACAAAAAAAAAGAAGCTAGAATGGGCAAAGGAATCCCTAAGGAAAGCCAGTAGAGTGGACTTCATTCTTCCTCAAGACATGTCAAGTAAGACAAGTAAAGACAGATCTTTATTTTGTGACTTTATCTCAGCTTTAGTCTCAGATAAATTTAATCTATTTTAATAGAATTACACTTCCATTTGCTGTAGCCATCCCAGTTGTGGGGGCTGCCTGTGACACAGTCTTTGTCCACTGTATCTGCAAAGAACAGGAATCAACAGAATTCCGTGTCACATTGCCCTTCCCACATGGGTGCTATTCATAATTATTAGAACTGGGTGATAGATAAAAAAAAACATTGCATCAAGGTCATGATAGATCACAATTTAAGGGATGTGTACAGATGTCAAAATCCCAAAAAATGCAATGAGATGTAGGCACCTGCCAATGAAGGTCTGGAAAAATCTCCTCTTTCAGATGATGTGCGCCTTTGTGAAAACCGAATTCTAATTTCTTTGTTAGAGATTTTTGAAAGAAATAGGTCTGTTTTGACCACAGAACCAGCAGAACTAGGCAGGTGTAATCAATGATGACTGCCGTCTGTACTGTTCTATTGACTCTTGGAACACCATTGAAAAAAAGAAAATGTTTTGGTTCTGCAGGTCATATTAGTCTCAGCCTATAAACCCAAACTTAGAGTACAAAAGCAAGACAGTGCAGAAACTGTAGTAGTGCTCTGAGATTCTCTACTTCATCATCATTTAACCTGATCTTGCTGTGCCTTAATTTAGTACCTCAATTGTGTAATCATGATATAGATCTTCAGTCTCTTCTTTTTACCTGTTCCACAATGTACAACCAAATAAGTATTTCCTGAGACAGAAAACTGATTCCAAAACCCAATAGTTACATACACACAGAGGTACAAGGTTAGAATCTCCTTGAAGGAGAGCAGGGGTAGGTTGTGGGTCATTCACATCTTGCATCACTGTGGGTTAGGGATGGATGGGAGGAGTGGAGTTTCAGCAATCCTGGTTTTGAGAGGGAAATCCATCTTTCTAAAAAGATTTTAATGAAAGAGAAACATTCCCATTATGTAAGTACATATATTTGTGGATGTATGTGTACATATATTTGTGTATGTATATATATATACATATGTATGTTTATATAGAACTGTGATTTTGTTTTGCAGCACAATTTGCTTGAAGTGGAAGCAGGTGAAGATCCTTAGATCAAGTTTATCCATGATGTTAATTTTGTTCATTAAAAAAAAAATACTCTAGGAAAAAATAGTGATGTCAGGAGAAGGTGCTCAGACAGGCTACCACTTGAAGGATAATGAGATCTTGGAGACAGAAGTTACCTGAAAAGACCAGTCATGCTCACATGGCTACTCAGTTCTAGCCCTGTGTTTTCCTTCCTCCACCTATACTCCAGGCATTCCTTAGTGTATTGCCTTAAATAACTTCTGATGTGTTTGATGTGATGAGTTGATAATACATTGCCGATCTGTGTTAATTGGTACAGATGAGCCCTGTGAAGGTGCTAATTCCATCTGTCACAGCAGGTTATCGTTTTACACCTCGGTATTTTGAATCCAATAATTCTTTGTATTATATTGCCAGGTAACTCAGTGTGCTTAAACAGGCTATCTGGCTCACCATGAACCCAATTTCGCCCAGTGTTTCTCTGAAATTTTTCTTAGGTTATGACCTTATTGAGTAAGTTTCAGTCAAGAGTGAATGACATTCTGTAGAACCATGAAAGTGAGTATTTATAATGGGAAATGTGAAACAGTTTTAAGTGCAACTACACTGCTAGAAGCTGAAATAGTAAAAGAGCTTACTCTGTTCCATTTCACATTGTATATGCTATTTGATTGAGGAGGTGGAAGTACAATTTAATTCCTCTCTCCCAGTACATTAAAGATATATTTGTTTTTAGCTCCTTTCATGGATGCTGTTTTAAATTTTACCCTTTAGCATCCAATAAAAACAAATTAAGAGAGAAAAAGACAGAAGAAGGGAGAAATTAAACTGCTGTAGAAATAACTTCAGAGAATAAGACAACTTCATTTACAATCTAATAAAATATTTTTCACGAGTGTAGAGGGGGTGGAAACCACTCTGTAATACTAAGTAACTCAAATATGTTGTGTTGTGAGGAAATGAAAAATTCAGCAGTCATGCGAGGGGTCAAATGTTATGCAACAGAGCTGTAGATAGTGACTACAAAATGTAATTAACTGATAATCAGGAGACAGAGGCATTCTAGCCACTATATTTGATCTGCAAATCAATAAAACTCTACTAGGGGCTTCCGTGTTGACTTTTACTAGTCTTTTTCTCTCTTTTTAGCTCACATCTCTCTTGAGAACTGGAGTTCCTACCCTGGCTCTGATTCAAGTCTGATGTCAGTGTGCCTAGCAGCACTGATTCACCCAGATAGTTCTAAAAGCCAAGAACTGCTTTCCCTCTCCTATAAAGGTTCTTTCACTTTCTCTGCACCCTCAAGAACTGAACTCCGGTCTACTGAAAACTCATTTACTTCACAGCAGTTTCTTGTAGTTGAATGCTTCTTGGACAGTGTTTTTAATCAAAAAAGAAACTTTTAAGAGATGGCAATAAAAATAGTGGAGATTTCTTACTGTTTAATCAGTTTTGGCACACTTGAGATGTCATACAAACACAATTCAGCAGTTGTGTGTGAGCTACTTAAACTAAAAGTCACCAGCAGAATGAATCCACATGCATAATATGTTGTTTGCAATGAAGATTGTATTTATACATTTTTGCTAATTTTCACATCTCTTGCAAAATTGGAGTTTTCCTTTTGTCTCTGTCCTCCACTGCAGGCCTTATTCTTTTCGCAAAATATTTACATGAAGAAGTGAAGGGAGTTCGAGTTTCTTGTTTATAAATTGAAGTTTTACTTTCAAAGAACAGGTGAAATCAACATTTAATTTTCTATTGTATTTAGAAGTATACATCTTTACTTTCCAACTAACTTAGTTGTTAATGTCTTTCTACCCTTGTGAGGGTTTCAGAGGTGATGTACATGCAGATGTGGATACATGCCTCTACTGAAGCACTGAACAACCCAATTACAAAACATTTATTCTTAGCATAGGAATCAGAAGAAGTACAGTTTAATTTTCAGAAACTAATTTTTTTTAGTTTTACCTGAAAATTCTCTTTCTTGTAGACAGTGGAGATTTAATCAAGAGAGTAAAGAAGGCTCTGTAATGGTTACAGATTCACAGCTCTTTCAGCAGTTCTGTGTGTCACTGAACTAATTTCCAATGAAATGAAGCTCAGCTGTTCTCCCAGTGTTTATAGACTTGCAATGGGTATGCCTTTGCAAACACCAATATAGTATGACCTTAGCCACTGCGTACAGCCAGTAAGTAAAATGTAGAAGGAAAGAGTCATAAGGGTTTGATTGTGTCACACAGGTCTTTAAGGTTTATGTTTTATACAAAAACATCCCTACCACTGAAGTAGTACTGAAGCTGCTTTTTCTATAATGCCATTAGCCAGTATGCTGCTGTTTGAGTGAACTTGAAGACATCAGTCCCTTTCCTTACAGGCAGTTTTCCATATCTGGCCAAACAAGAAGGGCCAACTAAGAGGCTCGATGTTGGGGGATTATCTTCAGTGAGACATAAATAGTGCCGTGTTCCCTGAGTTTGCCAGGACACTCCAGATGCTTGTTTTCACATTGGCAGGATTCTACTTCAGGGTATAACGATCTTGTGCTGAGTTCAGGAAAGTTGGTTCTGCCTGTTTATTTCCAGTCAGTCTTGACTGGTCTCAGACAAGGCAAGGTCCAAACAAAAGCTGAGGACTGCATCAGGAAACTTAGCACATTCAGCTTTCCAGGTGATTGCAGAGTTATTTTGAAGTTTGTTCCAGGTCATGCCTTTACAAGAAAGTAATCTTGGTACTACAGATGTTTGCAGCTGAGAACAAGCTGAGACCCACTTTTCACCTACAGTATACACATGTCAGTGAGTATAAATCATCTGTGGCTATCATTTACCTTTGACTTATTTCCTTTCCATGACTTTTTATTAGTTACAGCTGTTAGATCTTTCACACCTGTCCAATGTCCCTGATAAATACAGTGACAGGAACAAGTACATGTGTGCCTTGCCTCACAGATCTCAGGAGGCAGAGCTTGGCTGCTTCTTGGCAGCTGCAAGAGCCTTGAGGGAAAAGGTTTGAGGCCACCCAGTCAAGCAGTTTTGTGGCAGCAGCTGGGGAGTGTGGTTCCCAGCAGCTCCTCCAGCTGCAATCATTACCCATTAGTGATCAGCAGTGGCATTGCTCCATCACTGTAGTGAATCCAGCAACAGCCCTTCTGCTCCCTTCCTAGGAGTGATTCCTTATCTCCCAGTGGTCAGCCTTATTCTTCTACCGTATTAATTACAGGCTCAGCTGTGAGTCCTTCCACATGCTCGCTCTGGGAGTAATGGTCCATGAGAAGTCTCAATAGCCTCCTACGTGAGCTGCCTGCACTGCCAGATCCCTCACAGGGGAGAGAGCAGTTGTTAGCTAAACGCAGCTCTCCTTTCCCACCCAGGTGAGCAATGACAGGGTGAGTAAATGTGGAGGAATGGGAAGAACTGATCTTGCCTCTCCACAGGGCAGTCTTCACAGACCCAGACATGCAGGGAGGTAGGAAACAGCAGCAGCATGTTGGCTACTTAAGGGCTCTTCTTTGAGCTCCAGTTCTCTGTTCTTCCCTATTTTCCTCCTCAATATCCCAAGCACACCTGAAAGCCCCATTCACAACTGCAGCTCTGTTATCCTGGGTGTGGTATAAAGCTACACTAAGTCATGTCTCTGTGTTTCTAACACCAAGGAGTTTATTAACTGGCCCAAAAATCCTGCAAAGGTTTGGATGCTGTGTTGCTTTCAGCATATGGTGAATTTATTGGAAATTAATCTGTAGGCCATGTCACTCTACATCAGATATAGTTGGTTCCTGCCTTTCTGCAAAATAAGGGCCCACACATTTTTTCACATTGAAACACAGTTCTGGATTGAATGATTGACACAGTAACACTGTTAATGGTTCCTATTTCCCTACACCTTGAAGATCTGCCGTGAGAATTACACCTTTTCTATGTGGCTCATTTCTAATATGGCTATGAATACCTACAAACATACACACAGAACACGCACTCATGCACAATACTATGCACAGGAAAATAAGGAAGAATATAGCCATGTCAGAGCATTATTTTTGTTTCCCTCCTGAATTTTGGATATCCACAGTGAAATTTTTGAATTTTAAATTTAATTATTTCATCACTGCAGATATGCACTCACACATATTCGGAGGTGGCATTATCCACAACTGAAAATGACAGTGATAAGCTATACAATCCTTGGGGTGATGATTTTGAGTTATTTTCACAATATTATGTGAAATCACTACAATAAAACAGTCCATACAATGCACTCTAATAGCTTCCTTACCACACTATTAAATCCTATAACTGAAAATTCCTTGCATTTATGCTGGGAACTAATGCAGCATGAAGATTAAATTACCTCACGCGCATTTGCAGATAACTCTTTAGGTCATTACAGTGGGATAAGACATGATGAAACAGCTATACCATCTTTAGCTTGGAACGAAACAAACAGAAAGTTTTTATTTTGCACATAGGTCCACAACATGAAGATGCCCCCTTTCTCCTTCACCCTAACACTCCTGGAGCCATACACACACAGAGACACATAGGCACACATGGACACCAGAGTGCACACACAAAGCCATGAAGTTGAACAGAGTAACAAATACATGAAGCTGTGCATGCACATGGTGCATGAATGCACAGAACCAGGTGTGTACACGTGCTAAGGTGTAATTTTGCACCCAGCTATGTGTGTGTATGCACACACAAAGGACTGCACACACAGCAAAGCATGAAATTAAAAAAGGGTAGCAGTCACTCTTAAATTTAAAATGCATTGCCTGCCCTCTTAAATCTAGTGGGAATTCATTTTGCATGTTAGACATAACTGATCCTAATGATTTTTTTTTTAAAATTGAGGTCAAGACATGTGGAGGGAAATGACAAGGATCTTCAGCTCACACCAAAGATGCAGGGACTGCTGGAAGGATGAAATTTTGAACTCATTAATTTCAACGGGAATTTAATCTGTGACATCATTAGGTTTATAATTTTCCTATGGGAAATTATGGGAATAGAATACCTGAGGGCTGGGTTCTATGCCTAAATATTCTTCCATTGATCTCTTCCCATTCTACATTTCCTAAAAGAATAATCACACTGACACAGTCTCTGCAAGAGGAGCTAAGAGAAGAGTAATATTTTAAAAGTACTGCTTCTGCCGCACAGCATTTCCCTCACTGATCTTGATTTTCGAACATTGCCAGCCTCCAGCCATTCTTTTGTTAGTCAATGACTTGAAATCAAACAGCAATCTTTGAAATATCTCACAGTGAAACTTTTTACTGATGGACAGATCCCTCACAATAGATCTGTTTCATCATATTGCCAGTGGTCACATGGAATACATAATTACTAATGCATAATTCCCCTATCTATCTAGCTGCAATATAAATTGGTGAATAATTTATAACAAACAATTTAAAATTTGTGCCCATTTTCTATTAGCATATTATCCACAAATACATTCTAATTCTCTGAGATGAATTCCTCATTCAGAATGACTCACTATAATTATGAAACCTGATATAAAGTCTACTAAGTCAGTAGAAAGTATTTCATTGAATTCTATCAACTCTGGATTAGATCTATCATTATTAGGTTGCAGATAAATCAGAATCAATTCAATAAAAGTACCCATGGCCATGATTTTCTTTCTAATTCTTTTGACTGGAAATCTTTTATTCCTCTGATTGGATATGGACACAAATATTTTTAAAGATCCCATCACACAATACTTCATCTCTTTAGGCATCTAAATATCTCTCTTACACATGTCTTAAGATAACTCGCTGTACTATCCCATTATACATTGGATCTCCGTTGCAAGGTTTCACAGAATCTGAGCTCTTGTTGCCTCAAACAGTGCATTGTTTCCTTCCAAAACTAAGGTATCAAATATCCTCATTAAAAGTCTCATAGACTATGACTTAGATAATTCCAATCAAAACCAAAGACAGAGGACCAAGAGACTAACAGAACAGACAATTAATGATTGACAAACTACTTCCCTCACAGCAGTGAAAGTCAAAGCTCTTATATTGTCGATACAAACTGCTTGTTTCCAAACTCATAAATGCTACCAAGGAAAAAAAATTCAAAGCTGCTTTTTCACCATATGGTTTCTTACCTAGTTTTGTTTTCATATTTCTTTTAATTAATAATTCTGCTTTCTTTTTTATTGTGCCTTAAGCAGTCATCTGGCTTCAAAGAACTGCCGTGTTTGCTTTAACTCCTCTGCAGTTGAAAATGCCTTACTAAAGTAATGATCTAATGGTTTATAACAGGGCATTTCTAAGCTTAATGGATGCTTTTTAAGCATTCATTCATTAGATAATCCTGCTTGTGATAAATATACCATTAAGTCACTATAATGCATACTGTCAACTATCAGCATGAATTGAAAACCACATGAGCCAGTATCCCTATGTATTGTATCTTCTTGAATAATTATGCCTGAAAATATTGCTGCCCTACAATTTTACATATTAAATGCTATGATGTGTTATCTCCATAGGATGTTGTTTGGTTTGGTTGCTGTCTTAGACTGCTGAAAAATTCTGTCTTAGTTAGCTTGCATGGGGATTATTGACACATTTTCTTACGTAAAGCCAGATTCTCAAAAGATTTGGGAAGAGATCTGTTGTAAGGGAGATTAGAAATTACTCTTGAAGGAAATCTTGAGACCAAGGGAAACTGACATTACTGGGGCTGCTACCTTTGGTCCTGTGAATTCCAGACTCTAGGTTTGAAAGAATGTAGTAAGATTTCCAGAGATGAAACCGTGTGCAGTTTGTATCTGTGCAGTCCTATAACACAGTATTGCTGTTGCTAGTAATAAGTTATATGATTTTTACTAAGTTTGAAGGCCTCAGAACTGGCTTGCTTTGTCTGAACTTAGCCAGCCTGCTACTTTAATTGATGTAGCTGTGACAGCAATTTGTTTATTTGGCAGGTGGCTGTGACTAATTTGTTTTGCTTTTGTTATCTTTATAAGGTAAACCTGTCATTTTATATAGATAGCAGTAACAAGAAATTGTCCTCTGTAAAATGAGGTATTTATGACTCTTACACAATGATGTTTCATAGAGAAATAGAGGCCTGAATATGACAGTGGAGGTCTTAAGAAGCAGAGACACAGAATGTGGCACAGAGGGGTGCAGGCATGGGATAATAAGACAGTGTACAGCCTGGCAGAGTGGATCCCGTGCCTATAAACATCTCACAAATAGTTAAAGAAATGCAGTTCTGAAGTTGCACAAAAAAAAGGCTGTAGGGATAAAAACCAAAGAAATACTATATTATGAATGTGAAAAATAAATGAATGTAGTAAATTCAGATGTAATGTGGAATTACAGAATAATGTATAAAGAGCTATGTGTAAAAATATGTTAACAAACTTTGAAATAACCCAAAATAGATCCTAAAGTGAAGAAGAAACACAAATACAAAACTTGAATGTTACATTCCTCCTGGCAAAGGAATCCAGGTGCTGTCAACTCATCTTAACATCCCCAAAATAGAACAACTGAATTTAAGACTCAGAGGAACAGCAGAAAGATGAGCATAATACCAGGTAGGAGGGTATGTAAAAGAGCTTTAATTTATTATTATTAGCATTATTTTTATTGAAACAATTTTGATTTTTTAGTTTCTACAATAGTTGCATCTAAACTAATAATAATACTTCGATTACACTGTAAATATTTCTATTATATCAGTAATAAATTCCTGGCTTACAGTACATCTCCTCTTTTTTTTATAAAGAAGATTTTGAGCTTGACCAGAGCATTACTACCAGAAATGACAGTAGGATGTCAGAGCCTGGGTTGTGTTTTTCCATGTCACATCTTCCAGCACCTGTAACCTAATAGGGAAGTACCAACTTTTGTGCACACAGGCATTTGTACCTTGTATGTCAGTTTTCTTACAGCCAAAGTGCGTGTGACTTTCACATCAAGAGACAAGGTCTAAGTCAACATTTCTTTAGTGTCTAGTGTTCCAGCAAGGTCTGCATTGCTCTCAAACAACAAATAGGCACATAAGTAACAGTTCACTGAGGCATGTCTCAGTATTGAAATCATGCATTATCAAACTCAATCAAGTAACTGAGAAAAAGATTGACCTATTTTTAGTATGAGTTTTTCTGCATGGAAAAGTGTTTGTTTATTCTAAGGATTGTAATATGTTTTTGATTTGTCAGCTTAAAGCTGGATATCATTCTTGATGACTATCTCCTTGATCATCCATCATGCACTGAGGGCAGCTTACACTCTGGCTAAAGCCTGGAGTCAGACAGTTGGCTCCCAGGAAGTGAGAGATATATCTAAACCCAATAGACTCCTCTCCTGTCAATGTGGCCACAATCAGCTGGAGCCAAGCAAAGCAGAGAAGTCAAACCCTCGCTTGGACACTGTACAGTTATATACCAGGTTCTTTATATGGCCTGGTAAAAGGTGTAACTGTAAATTCTCTTGTGTTTCCTTACCCCTGCTTTGTTCTTAGCCTCCAGTGCACCTTGTTCATGTACAGCTCATTCCCACCCCTTACACAGCTTCCTGCCTGCAGGCTCTTGTAAGTTATTGCAACTTGCATAGCCTCTGCTCTCTAGTAGAAGGAACCTGGTAGATAGGGCCAAGGAGTTAATATGCATTGGATACGGTCATCTTTAGTGTATACACAGTTGGTTTCGCTCCTGGGATCAAAAGGCTCAGAGTTATATCTCTTCTGTCTGTGTACAGTTCCCAATGCTTTAAATGGAACATATCTGGCAATTCCAGATGAGTTACACTGTTTTATTTTGCATAACATCTATTTCTTTGAAACTGAAGTGCAGATTCTCAAAGACATATATGAAAGATAAGATTGCTGAGTAACAGGGATGAATTTGTCCTGATGCTGCTTGAAATTCTTCGAAGTTCAGGCAAGCAGAATTCAGACAAAGTACAATGCTACAGAATTTCTTCCTGTTGATTTCTTACAACTTATATTTAACATAGTTGTATTCTTGGTTTTCAATTAAATAGTTGTTTTATGGAAGTAAGCATAAGTTACTTCCATGTCTAGCTGAGAAGATATTGAGGTAATCAAATAGATTTCACAAGTTTTTTCTTCTTTTCATTGCTCCTCACTCTAGTCCTGTGGCATATATAACAGGCCCTTGTACTAACACAGAAGGGACTGAGAAAGAGAGTAGATAATGATCAGTTGTGTCTTTTCTGGATGCTCTTTTGTTGGAGCCAAAAGCATTTTCCAAGTGGTAAATTTATTCTTACTTCAGACCTGTTCAGCTTCCCTCTTGGGTGCATTCTAGAATCTTTAGCTGCATCTCTTGCTGTACCTGTTTCTAATCCATCAGCCATCTGTAAACTTAATTGATCTAAACTGTAGAAGGAAATCAATGTATTACAAATTTATGGTTGTCTTGTCCTAAACTATCCTGAGAAAACTCCAGTGTGTACACTTCTTCAGAGATCAGATTCTGCAACTTTTGAACACAACATTTGATCAAAATTGAGGAACTCTGCTAATGTCCATAACACACAGCCCACCTCATGAAATGAATTATGTGACTGAAACTGGTTTTTCCCTCCTTTCTTTTCCCCTTCTTTTTATGTGACTATGGTTCATGATTTTACTCATCTTTCTTTTTTCTTTATTTAATATTAAGTTCACCCAACTTCCTGCAACTGATTGATTTTTCAAGTGTCTGTTCTGTGGATAGAATATTGATATATTTTAAAAATCAATAGAAAGAGAATTAAATAGAAAACAAATTAGGCACATCAATCATCTCAGTATGCTACTGCAGATTCTTTCATTACTACCTAAGTATTTCATGAGCCTAAGGCCACAAACCAACCTCCTCTCTTTATTTCTGTGCCTCTCATCTCAGTAAATGGACTACAGCACACATGGAGCTTTTTATTTATATAAAATTATACGGTATACGGAGCCTTATGATAAAGGACTAAAGCAAAATAATTAAACCTATGTCAATTATTGGAAGAAAACTCTTCTCTATAACACAGACTTAAGTAAAATAAAATCTGATATAATCCTCTTATTAAGTAATACTTGACAGTTCAGTCGTGTATTTCTCCTGAAAGCAAAGACTTGCTTATTTTAAGCTCTCTGGAAGAGTATTTGCATAATGACTATCTTCTCACATGACCGGATCGATTTACCATTTTTTAAACAGGTATCTCCATAAGCAGTGTTTGAAACATACTTGTTTCCAGATTCTCTTGAGATTTATGGTAGAATAAGCTGCTCCCCTGCATAGACTTCTGTCCCAACTCATACGTTCTCAGTCTGGAGCCACAGTTGTACTCTGATATGTTTTTGGCCAGCCATCCATCACATTACACCTATAGCTGTGGGTTTCTAAAGATGAGGACAAGGCTGGAAGATTTTGACTAACCAGAGAAAAATGGTGAACTTTCTTTGTAAAAGAATCATAGGAGTCTTGTTCTACTTCTGCAATAATGTTCATTCAGTCTTAATAAAATGGTTATATTGGGTTTAAATGTTATTTAACTTTACTTCATCCATAAAGGAAATGAGATTAAAGAGAAGACATAGTGGTAAGAAAATAAACAGAAGATTAAAGTTTTGACAGGACAGTCATAGAAATTATACACAGGAAGACTGATTTTATCTAATTACACATCTTTTATTCACTGGGTTATATGCTGTAATTCTCTGTTTAGACTCATCAGGAGCCTGTGAATACCTTGATTTCACTTTAGAGCCACTAACATGAAGGTTTCTCAGCAAGACTTTCCAGACTCTGGAGTCAAGTGAATTTGAGCACACTAGGGGTGATTCATAATCATGTGAGAACAGATTTTCATGACTGTCTGGTATCAATTTGTTCATGACTTTTTCCTATTCCCTCAGTTTCTACTGGCATAGACATGGAAGGGTCATCCTGTGATTTAGTTTATTAGATATGCATCAGAGCATTGAAGAAATTTTAAGTCAGACTTCTTCAGCTGGCTTAAATCTTAAATTTTCAGCTTCCAGTCTCTTCTAGGATTTCTGTTCCTTCTTAAACAATGTTTCATAAGGTACCTTTCTAGTGCAAGAGAGGATTTCATTACTGGCATGGAAATACACATTCCAGGTGTTCTCTGGTCTTGATCTTAATCTTTACTGTTGCCTTCTCTGTTAAAACATATTTCTTTTGCTGCTGTTGTGTTTTTGTGTGAACAATCATTCATCCTACAAGTAGAATTTAGAGTTGTAGAGGTAGTCTTGGTGTCCATCTAGAAAAGGGGAGGACTGATCAGCTGCACAATTGTTCCCACATCAGATACACAGACTTATGTGGGTTTTAACAGGCGATATAGTAAATCTGTGTGTGTAATCAGATGCCTTTGGCAAGTTCCCTAATTATAGCTCCACTAAACAAGGTGACTGTCTCACTTGTGCTAGTGACATGATGTGCATCAATGACCAATTCTGGAATTTATTAGTTACTATTGTAGGCACTTGGGACAGATCTTTTGATCACAGTGATTTTTATCTTGCTCCAGAGCATAATGTAAAAATGTTAAAACTGTCAATGTGCTTGATTCCAATTACGTGCCTTGCTGAGGAATTACATCAGTTTCGTTTGGCTCTTAATTGAGATCTTTCTGTGTTGACCTCCTTGTCTCTGTGCTACTTAACTAGGCCACTTGGGGGGACTGTTATTCTTCACCATTATTCCTTATGCTCAATGAAGTTGTTAGTTTTATGATTTTATAAATAAATAATTGTTAAGATTTTAGACATTATTACCTAGAAACAGTACATCTGTGTGAGCATATGTGTGCAGATGCATGTTCAGCTGCCTGCTTGGGTACAGTGCTTGGCACAATAAGGCCTTTCATTTCTGTGTTCTATAATTGCTTTAGTCGTGCTTTCGTACATGAGGAAATAATTTCAGAAATTAAACTTTGAGAATTAGGAATGATGTGTCTCTACAGCAAATTATGATTTATCTTTCTCACTCAATATATTTCAGTGGACTTAATATAGATGATCATGTCCCAAACCTGATGGGAAGATTTAGGTCTCTACTGAGATGTGTGAAGCGATGTCTATGTCAATGATGCCGACTGCTGAGAATTTTCAAACTGCCTTGGGGGATACCTTATTGCCAGGATATTTTCTTCCCTTTACAGTTCTAGACTACTTCAAAGGCAGAACCTTTTGTTGTTTTTTTTTTTTTTTAAGGAGAATTTTGATCCCTGTGAATAAGATCTAGTCTAGTTATGTCATATATTCAGTCAGCTTATATTTAACAGCATGCCATGCACGTTAGCAGCAAAGTGAGTCTGACAAAATTGCTCTGCTTGACATGGAAAGAATTACTTGGTTCAGCACATAAACTACTAGTTTGCTTTAGAATTGTCATTTTGAAGAATAAATATTGCAAAGAAAGTTGATTTTTTATTTTTTCTCCTAGGACAGTACAAGGCCATAATCTCTATAGTATTCCATAAACTTGATTTGATTTTTTTGAAAGATCTCTACTGTGTGCCTCCTAGCTAGCAAAGTTTAGCTCTTTTGATTGCAGTATATTCTCTGCTTAATAAACAAATACCTAATGTACAGCATGACATGATAATGCAGTATCTTCTCATCAAAAAAAAAAAAAAAAATATATTAAAAAATTCCATCTGGGAAAAACAATTAAAGAATTGTCAGTAGCTTATTTTGATTCTCTTAAATATGGAATATATGGAACCTCTGAAGGCATGGTAGTTAAAAAAGTGCCATGCACTGAGGAGAATTAATAAGAGATGTTGAAGCAGAAGATAATTTGTGGAGCAGATCTGCCATCAATACATGATATTATGCTAATATGATCTGATTCATTTTCTTAAAAGGGTTTGAAAATTTCACAGAATCACAGAATCACAGAATAACCAGGTTGGAAGATACCCACCGGATCGTCGAGTCCAACCATACTCACCAATCCCTAAATCATGCTCCTAAGCACCTCATCTACCCTAACCTTAAACACCTTCAGGGACGGTGACTCAACCACCAACTTTGGCAGACCGTTCCAATGCCTAACCACCCTCTCCATGAAGTACTTTTTCCTATTCTCAAGCCTAAATCTCCTCTGGCGGAGCTTGAGGCCATTCCCTCTCGTCCTGTCCCCTGTCACTTGGGAGAAGAGGCCAGCTCCCTCCTCTCCACAACCTCCCTTTAGGTAGTTGTAGAGAGTAATAAGGTCTCCCCTCAGCCTCCTCTTCTCCAGGCTAAGCAACCCCAGCTCTCTCAGCCGCTCCTCATAAGATTTGTTCTCCAGCCCCTTCACCAGCTTTGTTGCCCTTCTCTAGACTCGCTCCAGAGCCACAACATCCCTCTTGTGGTGAGGGGCCCAGAACTGAACACAGTACTCGAGGTGCGGTCTCACCAGTGCCGAGTACAGAGGGAGAATAACCTCCCTGGACCTGCTGGTCACGCCGTTCCTGATGTAAGCCAAGATACCATTGGCCTTCTTGGCCACCTGGGCACACTGCTGGCTCATGTTCAGTCGCTGTCAACCAACACCCCCAGTTCCTTCTCCTCTTGGCAGCTTTCCAGCCAGGTTTCTCCTAGTTTGTACCTCTGCTTAGGGTTGTTGTGCCCCAAGTGCAGGACCCGGCATTTGGCCGTGTTAAACCTCATGCCGTTGGTCTCAGCCCAGCAGTCCAGCCTGTTCAGGTCCCTTTGCAGAGCCTCCCGACCCTCCAGCAGATCCACACTTCCTCCCAGCTTGGTGTCATCTGCAAACTTGCTAAGGGTGCACTCAATGCCTTCATCCAGGTTGTTGATAAAGACATTAAACAGCACTGGACCCAGGACTGAGCCCTGGGGAACCCCACTTGTCACTGGCCTCCAGCTGGATTTAACTCCATTTACCACCACCCTCTGGGCCCGGCCATCCAACCAGTTTTTCACCCAGGAGAGTGTGCGCCCGTCCAGGCCAGAGGCCGACAGTTTCCGAAGCAGAATGCTGTGAGAAACTGTATCAAAGGCTTTACTGAAGTCCAGGAAGACCACATCCACAGCCTTTCCCTCGTCCAAGAGTTTAGTCACTCGGTCATAGAAGGTGATCAGATTAGTCTGGCAAGACCTGCCTTTCATGAACCCGTGTTGACTGGGCCTGATCACCCGGTTCTCTTGCAAGTGCTTCATGATCGCACTCAAGATCACCCGCTCCATATTGCCAGGCATGGATAAGCTATTTTAAAAGTCTTGCTTATTTTGAAAAGTTTATCTCACTGTGTCGTATTCCAGAGTTCCTACCAAGATATTTGAAAAAGATTTGTTTACTTTTTTGCTATCACACTGCCATTCATTTCTGTTCTGCTCTCAATTCACTTCCTGTTTGGCTATAATAGAAAAGTATGAAAACCATCCTGAAAAAGACTTTTCATGAGATTATTTCTACAATCAGCAATAGATCAGCTTCAACAAAGGACACATAAATCTTAAAATCAGTCAGCATATGTATACTGTTTATATGACTCTATAGAAACCAACAAGACTTGTCGTCATCGCACAAACTTTAGGTCCTTAAGTAAGCCAGAAGATTATAGACACCTCTAAGACATTATGGACATCACTATTGACAACAGCAAGAGTATGGTACTTTTAGAGGGTGCATCATTCCTCCTAAGACCTGAGTTGTTTTCTGTATGCACACATCTCATATATTTTATGTAACATGCACACTTCTTGCTCAGCTGACTATTTAGTGAGCACAGGGAAACACTCCCTCTAGATTCAATATCCCCATTAGTCACATAAATGAAGTGTGATACATCTAGGCCTTGATATTTCAGAAGGCACATCTAAAAAGACTGACTAAGAAGGCAGGTGCTTAATGGGAAACAACAGAAATAGGTGTGTGGATACTGAGTATCCCGACTTTATAAACCATGGCTGAAAGAATTCCCTATAAGAATGTCTTGGAAAAGCTGAGTAGTATTTACTCCCCTCCAGACACAGGATGAAGTCATGGGCACCTTATGGGTACTAAAGTATCTATGGTTTTTGTTTGCCAAAATATTACAGAGCACAAGATTGTTGACATTGAAGGACTTGCAATGTGAGCAGAAAGAAGAAATCTCTGAATTTTTAATAGAAAAAGTGAGAAGGTATAATATATATTATTTACTACACAAATGTATGTGGAAATTATTCATATATTGTATTCCTGAGTATTTTTCATTACTGCTAGTGAAAATATTTATTTAAATATTGAAAATTAAATTATAATTGAAGCCTTCTTAGTGATGACAATGACTGAGCAAATGTATGAATATTAATATAAATATACATCCACTGCTGAATGGCAGAAGTTCTTTCAAAGCTACAGCCAAAGAAATAACATAGCACTTAATTTATAGATAATACTGCTGAAGCAGAAATTTAAAAAAAAAAAAAACCTATAAAAAGACATTATATATGACCTCCAGGAGAATATGAAGAAATTGCAGTTGGTGCAGCAGAAGACAGAGAGCCACAGTAAGAAATTTCAGAAGCTGTTGAAACAGGAGACGTGGGAGATGGTATTAGGCTAGTGGTCTATACAAGTGTCTAGGAAAGCATTTAGTAGAGCCAAGGGAAAGATGCACACTTATGACTCTTGAAGGTTGGTTAGGATGGAATAAGTCATATCATACATGGAAAAATTCACAGAATCACAGAATAACCAGGTTGGAAGAGACCCAATGGATCGTCGAGTCCAACCATTCTCACCAATCCCTAAATCATGCTCCTAAGTACCTCATCCACCCTAACCTTAAACACCTCCAGGGACGGTGACTCAACCACCTCCCTTGGCAGACCGTTCCAATGCCTAACCACCCTCTCCATGAAGAATTTTTTTCTAATCTCAAGCCTAAATCTCCCCTGGCGGAGCTTGAGGCCATTCCCTCTCATCCTGTCCCCTGTCACTTGGGAGAAGAGGCCAACTCCCTCCTCTCCACACCCTCCCTTCAGGTAGTTGTAGAGGGTAATAAGGTCTCCCCTCAGCCTCCTCTTCTCCAGGCTAAACATACCCAGCTCTCTCAGACGTTCCTCATAAGATTTGTTCTCCAGCCCCTTCACCAGCTTTGTTGCTCTTCTCTGGACTCGCTCCAGAGCCACAACATCCCGCTTGTGGTGAGGGGCCCAGAACTGAACACAGTACTTGAGGTGTGGTCTCACCAGTGCCGAGTACAGAGGGAGAATAACCTCCCTGGACCTGCTGGTCACGCCGTTTCTGATACAAGCCAAGATGCCATTGGCCTTCTTGGCCACCTGGACACTCTGCTGGCTCATGTTCAGTCGGCTGTCAACCAACACCCCCAGGTCCCTCTCCTCCTGGCAGCTTTCCAGCCAGGTTTCTCCTAGTCTGTACCTCTGCTTAGGGTTGTTGTGC
This sequence comes from Clamator glandarius, assembly GCA_033459285.1. Taxonomy (NCBI): domain Eukaryota; kingdom Metazoa; phylum Chordata; class Aves; order Cuculiformes; family Cuculidae; genus Clamator; species Clamator glandarius. Next base: position 481,641 of record JAUNZM010000088.1, read on the forward strand.
CCCAAGTGCAGGACTCGGCATTTGGCCTTGTTAAACCTCATGCCGTTGGTCTCAGCCCAGTGGTCCAGCCTGTTCAGGTCCCTTTGCAGAGCCTCCCGACCCTCCAGCAGATCGACACTTCCTCCCAGCTTGGTGTCATCTGCAAACTTGCTACGCGAGGACTCAATGCCTTCATCCAGGTCGTTGATAAAGACAATGAACAGGGCTGGACCCAGGACTGAGCCCTGGGGAACTCCACTTGCCACTGGATTTAACTCCATTTACCACCAAATTGATGAAATTAAGTGAGACACTCAAAGACGACAAGGAGAACTAGATCTGATGCTGTATGTAAGATAGGGCAGCCAGGATGCAAGAGTTAACAGTGCTGTTTCATGTGAGAGAAAGACACAATGGTGGCAATTAAACCCCTGTCAGACAATAGAGTTATTTACATGCAACTTAATTAGATCGAGGACTTCAATGAATCTGAAGGAGAAACTTCATGTCAGGACTTGTTCTCGTACCAAGGTTATCACATTTTGATGTGCTATATAAAATTAGCTGGAAAAAGTAAGCTTGTCTGGGGTCCTGTTTTGGTCTTTCCCAGCAGAGTTTGTAACTGTTGTCACAAACTGACTAAATATAGATTATCCTTTTTTTCCTCAAGGTTTTCTCTGTCTTTTTTTTATCCAGGCCTTTCTTAATCCCAGGGTTTTACAGGTGTCATACATAATCTTCTGTGTTTTCTGGAAATGCCTTGAAAGAGTTCAATTTAAGCAGCACAAGCTGTCTTCTTCCATTGCTGCAGTTTTATAACTATAAAAGACAATTATATATACTGTGCAAATGCTGAGGACTGCACCTTGGAAGGCTGAAAAAATGAATTGTGACTTCATTTATGTGGAGTTATGGTAGCTTGAAGGTGAAAGTTGGAAGATCATTGCTTAAGATGTAGACATGCTTCCCAAATGAATAATTTCATCATAGATATTTTGTCTGTGAGGAATGTCATTGAAGTGTTTTGTCTTCTTTATGGTAAATTACTTGTTGAAAGATAGTTACTTATTGCTAGTACTTATCCTTAAAAATGAATATGTGTTCCTTGTGACAACATTCATCATTACGTGGCAGCAAACCATCATTCACTGCTGAACTTCTTTAGTACAGTCTGCCCACAAAATGAGTTTTGCAGGTGTATGTCCTTGCTCTAGGTGCAAGTCAAATGAATGACCACAGTATCTGCCTTGATCATGTGACTGATCAGGTGGCTACAGATAAGGATAAAACTGGAAATAAAAGCTGTTAGTTGCATTAGCTGTAAAGACTGTTGTTGCTGTTATTCTTGCTAATATAAACCATGCAGAAAGACCATAATTATTCAAATAAAATCACTAGCATAATCAGAAAATAGAGTGTTTTCACAACATTGATACATTTACTGTGTGAAGTCTTCAGCTCAACTTCAGTCATGCTGCATCACCACCTTGCATGTGTGGTCATAATGTGGAGCAGAAATTTCACATCAGCCTCACACCATCTTCATATGTCTTCATATAAATATTAAATTAAACTTGTCAAGGAGGTAGTGAGACTTCATACATCCTTCCAATAACTGATCTTTCATACCTTACACGTTGTGCCATTTTCTCAGGAACTGTTGTCAGAGTATACAAACAAATAAATAAAAAAATCACATCAATCAGCTGATGAGAAAAGTCCTAGTTCAGGTTAATGTGTGTTCAGAGGTCACAGGACCTTTATTCTTCTAACATCGTTGGAAGTTATACATACTATTTATCAGAAAGTGCCTGCCATGCCGGCAGTACGTAAGACCTAGTCCAATCTCTGAGAGGGAATAGGCAGTTGTCCAACATGAACATTCTGATATTGATTTCAGAGAGAACCTAAATGCTGCATTGCATCTGCTTGAGGATTTTATGTTGCTGGACCCACTTAGGGGGTGTTGCAGCCCAGACTGCTTCAGGACAGGGTGAAGGAAATTAATTTCAGTCCCCAAAAGCTTAAATCAAAGGTGTGAATGGATCTTTATTACAATTTGGATTTTTGGCAGTAGAAGTGAAAATCTTACTGAAAGATTTGTGCTTTCTGTAATGCAGTCCTATACTCCTTCATTCTCCAAAACTAAGGATTTTTATTTTTCTTTCATAGGCTACAACTATATATTTCCCTCAGTTAAAAAAACCCCGAACATTTAGGAATGTTGAATAAGTATATGGATACATGAGATTTTTTTTTTAATCAGCATTTCCTACAATATACATCATAATAAAATGGATGAATGACATCCTTATGGTAATACTACCCTGTTTCATATTGGCAAGGTCAGTACTTGTATGCTTTATCTATTTCATGAATGCTATGCATGTCAACTAAAACTGCCTGGAGGAAGCTTTAGCCTGTGCACTTTACATAAAAGCAGAATTATTTGCCTTGTACCCATGAATTGATGCATTTTGCTTGATTTTTATTAACTATTTCCTCTTCTGAAAATCTCTCAAGAGCTTACCAAGAAAAAGTGTTCCAAAATTAGACAATACTGTTTTCTGTTGGATTACCTATCATAATCATGTACATTCAGACCATCCTGTGAAGAAACTGTTTTTTTATGGCCTTCTGGATTCTCTGTCCTGAGGCTACACTCATACATATGCGAACTTTTGCAGCTTGGGGGAAAGTGAATTCATACAGTCTGTAGCCATCCCAACAGCTTCAATAAAGGAATAATTATAAACATATTGTCTAAAGTTAGCAAAGAGCAGCAAGATTTTCTAGAGTTCAGAGTACAAAACTGAGTTTGATTCATCTTCTAGAAGACCAGTGTCTCCCTGTTAGCTACAGAGGTAACATAGAAAGACCAGCTTTCTAATTTTGGCACCTAATTTATATACCTAAAATAAGGTGATGTGATTACCCTCTACAGCCTGAATTCATCTACCATAAATTAGCCATCTGGAGCTTTTAAATGATTAAGTATCACTCCATGATTCATCCTGTCTATCCTTAGCCCTGTCAACATCAGCATCTGTTATGCATCCAGATACAGGCAAGTGAAAGCCTATAGCTATTAAAGCTGCATATTTTGTTCATCTGCAGAACTCTCTCATCTCTACCCAAACTAGAAACCAAGCTTTGACCAAAGTCCAGTTGGGATTAATCCCCCTAAGTGCAGCTGTTAAATCCTAAATGCTACACAGCTCTTAATTCTTGCTGAATCTTAGACCCTTGCGAATACCTAGTAAGGGATGGTCTTGGACTAAAATGCTCACCTTGTTGTACTAAACCCTGGCCTCCTCCATCTCATCTACACTTTGGCATTAACAGACTGTGAAATAAGAGAAGCAGAAGAGGTAATGAGACAATAGAGGGATTTCATTCCTCCCTAATATCATTTAAACATTCTCTGGGCATCATAGTCAACTATGCTTGTAGCAGATGGCCTTTCTATTTTAACTAGTTCCATGATTTCCTGATCCTCCTATGGGCCACTAATAGTGTCAAAGTGCAGTACTCATTTAACTTTGGCATTATCTGGTCACCTAGTGATAGACTACAGCAAGTAACAAGCGACTTTCCTTTTTTGATGCCCAGTCTGAAATAATGAAGGTGTTGGGTGAGAGATGGGCTATTAATTAGAAACAGCCATGACTGAAGGAGGAGAGAGAAAAATTGGAATTCACAAAAACATTTTGCTGGCCTTCAGTCGCCATCTGCATAGGTAAGGCAAAATCCACATGCATTACTCAGGATAAAATCCTATCAATCCAGTGTTGCAGTGGCAATGGAGGTGAACTGGCTGTTTGTCACAGGAAAGAGTCAACAAAACAAAAGGCATTCAGCTACCTTCAGGGGCTGATTTATTTCCCTTTGGTTATCTGACTTGGAAGAAATGCATCTAGCACTGTATTCATTTAAAAATTTTTCCAGTGATTTCTGGATCAAGCAATCCTATCTTACCAAAATGTAATGAGACATGTCTTGGAAATGCATGGTAGTTATAACTGTCTTTTAGCAGTTTGTATGACATCACTTGGAGGGATCCAATGAAATAATAAAATGCAGATGCACAGCAAGGAAACAAACACTCCGGCACACTTCTGTGAAACACCTTCATATGGAAGTGTGAATAAGAAGCTTCATATCTTATACAGAGATAACAAAAAAATAATTACTTAAAAAGTGTGTCATGAATTAATATTCTGGAAATAACTTTGTTCTTGTGTGCCATATCCTTAAAGTATACTTATGACAAGGGATTTCAAGTTATGAGGTGACTATTCTCCCTCTGTACTCGGTACTGGTGAGACCGCTCCTTGAATCCTGTGTTCAGTTCTGGGCCCCTCACCACAAGAAGGATGTTGTGGCTCTGGAGCAAGTCCAGAGAAGAGCAACAAAGCTGGTGAAGGGGATGGAGAACAGGCCTTATGAGGAACGGCTGAGAGAGCTGGGGTTGTTCAGCCTGGAGAAGAGGAGGCTGAGGGGAGACCTTATTGCTCTCTATAACTACCTGAAAGGAGGTTGTGGAAAGGAGGTAGCTGGCCTCTTCTCCCAAGTGACAGGGGACAGGATGAGAGGGAATGGCCTCAAACTCCACCAGGGGAAGTTTAGGCTGGACATTAGGAAAAAAATTTTCACAGCAAGGGTCATTGGGCACTGGAACAGGCTGCCCAGGGAGGTGGTTGAGTCACCTTCCCTGGAGGTGTTTAAGGCACAGGTGGATGAGGTGCTGAGAGGCACGTTTTAGTGTTTGATAGGAATGGTTGGACTAGATGATGCCGTGGGTCTCTTCCAATCTAGTGATTCTATGATTCTATGATTCTATTTTTTGAACTTGTTATATTATGTTTACAATGTAAATAATGTGAGCATAGCTCTGTAACAAGGTGAAAACCCAAAGGCATATTTTCAAAACAATATGTTTGTGAATGCTATTGTCCCAAGAGGAACAACAGAAGACCAAATAAAGACTAAATAAAGCCATTGTGGGGTGCCTTGATTTTGATGTAAACAATGGATACTTTCAGGAAGAGATGCAGCCATTTGGTATTCAGTCCATATAATCTAGATTTAAAGAGATGGATTTGGAGAGTAAATGTGTGATTATGATAGCAAAGCTCTTCATGCTGAAGTTTATAATACTAGCTGGATAAACTGTTTGCATTAAAAATGACTTGGTGGCCAAACACTGCATGGACCTTTCTGAATCCTTAAGACTTTTTCTCTGGATATTTCCACCTTGAAAGCCGGCAATGTTTAGGTAAAATTCTACCTAAAACATTGGTTGCAATTGTATTCTCTTTAGTGGGTGTTGGCTTATTGCTTAGATGTTTTTTTGACATGAAATAAAAATCCAAGTAATTAGGCACCATCCTCAGAGGAATCATCATTTAGATTTTTTTCCCTATAAAAATATTGATTTTAATTGAAAATTTGATTTTTCTCTCAAGTTTGCCTTCATTTCTGTAGCCAGAAAGAAGTTATTCTTTTCTAAACAACTTCTTCAGGAAGCACAGTTCCCACCACTTAAAATCACATACTAGGCAGAAGATCCACAAGTTCTTTGTTCCATGAGCAATCATTGAAACAAAATGTTGTAAGAACTGCTATTCTACTTTCAAGATATGCAAGATTCTTTAAATTAGTATCAGTTTAAGCTTTCCTTTAACGTATTTAAATTCAATGAACTTTATATTTTATTATTACCTCATTTATCTATGAACAAAAAAAAGATACGATAAATTGCTTCTGAATGTTGAACTATCCTACATGGAATCAACATAGTACCTGTGTTTGTCATCTTGAGGGTGAAATAGGTGGTAAGATGAGTTTAGCTTTCAGAGAAGAGTTGTTTGTTTCATTTTCTTTGACTTGCACATTGTGGTTGCTCCTGGTTTTAAGGTAATAAGAAAAAAAGACATGCACATTGTACATAAGGCTAGAAAGTTATAAAACAGCACTTCAAATTTATGTATATATATACACATATATATAAAATAAAGATTGTTTGAATTCGTATTTGTTATTATTTGAAGTTCATCAAATCAAGAGCCATGAAAACTTAATGAAATGCCTTGTCCAGAATAATGTAACTAAAAAATGGATGTAATAGGAAAGAAGTGAAAACAATACTCAATGTTCTAGTGAGCACTAACACTTCCTTGAGTAAAGTGAAACATGCTTTATGGTGGGAACTGAAAGAAATAGTACCAAAGATAATTAGACATCGATTAAGACTTTTTACTTTACTCTGGCTGCTAGGCAAATTCCTAGAGAATTATGCTGGAGGTTTGCAGCCCAGAATCCAGAGTGAAAGCACAGCCGATTAGGTAAGCCATATAAAAATGCTAGTATGATTGAAATAAGTCTGATCATGCTGTGAAAGCAGCAACACTGTTCACTTCCTAGCTCCCTTAGTTTTCTTGGACAGAGATACCCAGATTTTAGGCAAATGAGATAAAGAAAGAAAGCCTGTACCGTTGGCATGGCAAAGCAACTGGCTGCAGTAAACCTCAAATTTCATCACAAATTTATAGCGTCAACAAGTCATCCAAACTTGTACAAGAACAGCTAATAAACAGAGCATTCTTAACACAATATAGTGTCTCAAAGTCGCACAATGCAGGTTCTTAACTATATGGCAGCATGTGTGAAAAGCTTTTCAGTGAGTCAGAAATCTGGCAAGAGCCTTTGATTCCATTAGATGAGAAACAGAGGAGACATAGGAAACCTTGCAAGTAGCAGAGGAATAGAATTAAAAATAGCCCAAAAATATTTAGCACAAAATCTCAAATAGTTTATCAATAATAAAATGATCTATGTGATGTTTCTAGGCTTGCAAACCTGTATTTTATTTTAGTTTCTTGCATTCTAACAGGTATTTAATAATCTAACTAGGTAGAAAGAAGGGCTCTACACTTATGTTTATCTTAAAGGGTTGTGAAACAATAACAGTCTTTTGCTGTTGCTAGGCTCTGAGAAGTTAGATTTCTCAGACCCATTAAGCATTGCAGTCTGTACCTAGTTTCTCCCATATTATGCTAAAGATTAATCAGAGATGTCAGGTGCCAATTGTATGAAAATGAAACCACGTGACCACTCAGAACAGATGAGCTTAACAGAGCAGTAGAGAAGTGATCAGGCATTAGATTTTCATTTGTTATTTCTGGATGGCCCAGGAGATTCCACCAAGCTGCGAAACAGTTTGCTCTGAGACCACAGGCTCGGGTTAGTCCTGTCTGCATAGATTAACTTTGTTTTGCTCACTATCTCATTCTGTATGTTACTATGCATCCCCAGCTCATCAAGCAACAGGAATCAACAGTAGGAACAATTATTACAATGTAACTCTCATGTTAAAAAGAGCTAACAATTAATATCACACATATGTATAGACATGGATAATTCTTGGAGATTATTGTTCGCGTACTCAGATAGGAACCAGGTCTAACTGGATCAGAAGAAGACATGGTACCACAGGGGTCTGCCCAAGCTTAGATGGATGTGGAGAAAGAGTCCTTTCCGTATTTCCTAGACTATTCATACCAAGATTAAGTCTTGAAAAAATGTAGACAAAATCATGTTGCTTATTCTAATATTTAGTGCTTTGAAGCTAAAAGGAAGATATTGTCTTCCAAGATGATCATTCTGGCAGGTCTCACTGAGACTTTGTAAAGAATTAAATTTAACACAACTAAGTAATGTCTACATATAGATGTCTATATGTAGACATCTTTGCAAGTTTCCTGATGAGAGAGAACAAAAGCTAGTTTTATGCCCCTTGAAATTTTTTACAGGTAAGTAAGATGACAGAGCTGAGAGACAACAAAATGATCATTCTTCTAACATATAAATAGGAAATTGCAAAAAATCCTCCAATAAATATTATCAACCTGCTAAGAATACAAGAGTACATTTGGGAAAAATTCCTTGATGTAAATTTAGCCAGATGCATAAACCACCTCTTTCAGTCTGTGCAAACATCAGAATGAAGGTGGAAAATTTGCAACACAGGTAATTTCCACAGAAGCATTATGTGGGAGTCTCTTTTCTTAATGTTATCCAAGTATCATAAATTAAAAATAAGAATTCACACAATGTGTTTCAAACAAAAGAAAATTAACTCCTTCCTCTCTCCCTCCATCCCTTCCTCCTTCTTTTTCCTTCTCCTTCCCCCTCCCCACTATTTGTTTACTTTTTTTTTAAGGAAGTGCCTTCATTTAATACCGCAATTAGAACGATTCAAAGACCACCAAAACCCAGCTAAAAGAACAGCTAAGAATGCTTCTAATTAAGTCAGAGGCATCATGGGCAGCTTACTATTGATCATATGTTTGCATGTTGAGTTTGGGCTCAGAGCCATGTCTATGCTCTCTGTTACTTAAATCAGTAGAAATAGTACTGTGAAGAAAAATGATATAAAGAGAGACAGAAGGTCTCTGTGGTAATCAAATATCTGTGTGATTAGAGATCCATGAGGATGAGATTACAGAGCTGACATGCTATCCTGCCCCTCCCTCCAGTACCCGGTGGTAGGCTCATTTGTGGTTTACTGGCAAGAGTCTTCTATGTCTTTATTATTATTATTATTATTTGCTATTCTTATGAGAATAGTTGGAGCAGTCATAAAGAAAGGGTAGAAATCCTCTGAGCCAGAGATTTGTGGCTTACACAGTCTGTAGTAGAGCAAGGCTTCCAGCTAAGTCACTGGATTCTTCAACTTCAAAGGATGCTGAGTGCACTCAGCTCCTTCCAGGAAAGGTGTGTGGGCATAGCTGGAAGTGTGGCACACATGTACACACTCACTGCTTCAAAACACATTAGTTTTCTTGCCTGAAAAGTGTGTGCTTTTTTCCAGCCCCCCCCAACAGTTTCCATTCTAAATCTCAGAATAAAAGATGGCTAACTTTATGGAAAATTTATTCCACCTATAAGATGCTGTTATTATCAACTTAGTTCAGAGAACTTCCTGAAAATTATTGAATGTCACTGAAATTATTTTCTTGTTGACTTGATGTCTAGAGGATTACCAGCCTGACAGGAAAAGGAAAAAAATATATATACACATAATTCTGGGTACAGGAATAATTTTCTTTTCTTCATGTATAAACAAAAAGCAGCAGTATTTTTTACCCCAGTAATTTATGAGCACATATCTCCACTGACACAATAATTTTGCAGCTGCCCAAACCAGGAATGATTGCATGATGCAATTTTATTTGTGAAGTGTAAATTAGAATTTCATCAAAACCCCAGAATATTCAGCAAGGCCCTCTGTATTTCCTTGGTTTCATTTATATATCTTAAAACAACCCCCCCATAAAGATCTAAATTGATGTATACATAGAAACCCAAGGATTTTCATGTGTGGCTGACTCAACATAACTAAAAGAATTTTAAAATGAAAGAATGTATCATATCATTTTTGGGCCATAGAAGCCTTCTAAGTAAAACTAGGAAAAGCGAGAACACAATATGTATCAGTGAGCTTTACAAATTATGTCAATACTCTATAAAGTGCTGAATACCTCTTAAAGTGCCAGATTTGGGACTCTAGGTTTAATAATGTAAACTAGAACATGTTTCTTTGTTCACATTTATTACACAGAGAGTCCACAGGCCTCAGCAAAGAGATGGCTACTGAACAAATATAGCGAGAAACAGATCTTAAACAAATGAGATTTCAGCTTAAATATAAGAAACAAATATCAGAAGTTTCTAGCAGCAAGGTCTTAAGATTATTATTAAAATTTTCCCACACTGAAAATAAAAAACGCTTCTCAAACATAGGATGAGAGCCAAGAGATGTAGACAACTTCAGACTAGTTTCTCTGTGGGACATCAGCAGCATCTTGCTGGGGGGTGGGGTCTGACCCTAGATTCAATCTGCCTGACTTTGCACTGTAAATGTTTACATCTGAACCCATATTTTCAACTGTCCATTTTGTCTACAGGGAGACACAAGCTCTTTTAGAGCCTGATTCATCTGATGTATTGTAGACATCTGCCTTAGGCTAAATTGAATTGCCCTGGCAATGACTCCATCTCTCTGGGATTGCTAACAGAGTCCAGGGTGACCAACTTGAGTGAAGCGATTTACAGAAGAGGCATCTAAATTTCAATGAATGAATCTTCCTCCATGTGTCAAAGGTGTGAAATGCCTCTGGTGAAGCAAGAAGCAGAAACAAAGTGGGAAGTGATAGTTTCTGCAGTTTTTATTTGAATACACGTCAGTGCAACTTTAATAATGTAAAACACAATTTACAACACAGATTTTGCCTTAGCAGTCCATACAACAGCAGACAAATGAGCTTTGGGAAGTGAAATAAAATCAAGATGCAGTTTGCCCTCTTGTTTCTACTCTGCAAAGAAACTAAATTTACTGTACACAAAAAGGACTGACACTAAATGTGATCCCTGTGCATGAATTTGAGAAAGATGCTTATTCTTAGAAGGTGACCTGATTATTGCTTTCCTTGCAGAGTAAATATTAAGTATGTTGACTATAAATGATATGAACTATATATATGACTATAAATTATTAATTTTAGGCTATTTGCATAGGTTATATGCTTAATGGATAAATAAGAGAAGAAATTACCTTCCCAAAGAGAAGAAATAAAAGAATCAGCAAGAACTATGTACAAAACCATTATCTACTCTTTTCTAGTTCCTCAGAATTAGAATAAGAATAAAACTAAACAAATATATGAAATAGGAGGGAATTTAAAAATCAAAGTGTATTCTTAGAAATCAATGATGCTGTAATGAAAGATGTTAGACTTGCAGAAAATATTTGCAGTATTTATGCTGTGCAAATTGTCATTTGGCTATCCTTCAGTTATATATGTGTATTAGTCTTCTTATGACTCCTGTATTTTTCTTTTTTTAGGACTATTTGTGGGTTCACCAATTAAGTTTCTCTGATAGAAAATAAAAATGAAGCTATAGCTTGCATGGTAACAGGCTTCCTGTACTGTGTAATAGTACAGAAGACGTGATAAAATTCAAAATACATGTTCCTACATTTTTCCATGTGATTTATTTATCCATGCCCCGTAGAAACTATCTACAGTTGTCTAAATTACACAGGAGGCCAATTTTACACAAAAAGTCACTCTTCTTCATTCAATTAATTTTCATACTTCTAGATTCATCACCATTGCAGTCATTGGCTACACCCATCAAAACAGGAAGCAGAAAGCTGTCCAGACAAAATAAACTAAACCATATACATTCCATGGTGAGTCTTTGTGGGGCATTGCTTTCATCAGTCCACCACAGCCCATTCTCTTCCCGTTGTGCCTATAGGGGAAAAAATGTTAGCAGGAAAAGTGGAGACCATTTTAAAAAACGGATTTGTAAGTTGCAGTGAAACTCAACACAAAAAGAAAAATATTTTCAGTCACAAATATAGTAAAAGTAGTTGATGGGGATAAAAGCAGAAACCATATTTACCAGTAGACATGTCAAGAGGTGATGAAGCACTGGGGACTGGAAATTGCAAGAAAATGTGTAGAGCATACAATTCTGCTTGTGGAACAGGAGATAACTGCATCAATAGCCCTAAGTGTTCAGGAGACAAAGAAGTTCCTGAGCTTAATCTGTCCATGAAGAGGAACTGCGGAAGGATCTTGTGAATAGATTTCAAGAGACAGAATACCATCATAAAGTGCCCTATTGTTCCTATGAAATGCAAAAGGCTCTGCTAGTGAGTACAGTCCCACTGCCATCCCAGTTCTCCCCATGGAGCAGAACCAAATGGAGAAAGCATCCGATGTGAAAAAGTCTACTTCAGATATGAGGTGGTGCAAGGGTGAAAAATCCCAAGTGCATAAAAGTCTATGATTTTTTATTATCCTCCTTACCAGTTTCTAAACTTGATGCAATGTTTTTACAGATAGGAAAAATGTAATTTCCTCAAAAATGTCTTAACCACAGTAACCATTTTACACTGAAGACATTTAACATATTTTCATATTTCCTTTTGCCTTATTGCTTAATGTGTTTCTGGATAAGCATTTAGTATTACTTCACTGAAGATAAAATAAAAATCTGAATAGAGTAATATATGTATTACTTTTCCATCTCTGGAGACCCAGATTCAGGCACTAATGGGATTTCTACAAAAAAAGAGGTACAACATTTCAAACAATGACATTTCAGGTCATGATTAAATGACTTATTTATCTGTTTTGGGACCTACTGAATATGCTTCTGACTCTCTGTTCCATAATTTCAAAGTGTTGAAATCTTGCTATTAAGGATTTTTTTTCAAACTACTGCAATGTACAATGTCAGACCAAGGCAAAATGCAATTACTCTGTTGTAGATTTTCACTTCTAAAATGGACACCGAAGGCAGTGTTTTTTCTCCTTTTGTCTTGTGAGATTTGAAATTACTAAAATCCAAGCCATTAGCATTCAGGTTGTTTATGACATTACAAAATGATGAAAGTAGTTTGAATTGAGTAGTAGCTTAAAGTGTGAGACATTTTGTGAAATTATGCATCTGTTTCTTCACTGGAAAAATTTGTATGCCAGCCAAAGCATAGCAAGGCAGAGAAGCTGCAATTAAATCAGAGGAAATTTTATTATAGTGTCCAGTTCAGGGTCTCAGCAGTCCAGGTAAAGAATTTTTGGCATTGCCAGTATACATAAAATACACTTCAAAAGTAAAAATAAGGTATAAAACCTCTATGATTAACTTACTATACTTTCTTAAAATAACTTGAATTTGTAAACTGACAGATAAAAATGGCTCTAAATATCTAATCTCATGACCATATGAAGACTTCAATTTTTATAAAACCCACAAGACAAATATTTCCCTGAGAGTCCGTAAAATCTCACGTAAACACAAAAAGGTGGCCATGCCAAATAGGAGAAATATCCAGTAAGAGATCTTCACTGCAATTTTTATGAAATAAATACAGACTTCTGTCAAAGCCAGAGCCATTTACAAAAGTCTTGTGAGTTGATCTGAATAGAAACTGAACTAAACATCTAATTTCCAGGCTGAGAGTAATCATAGTAGCAGTTTATCATCTTCTTGGGTCTTGGTTCAGAAATTAGTTCCCAATGAAGGGAAATATGCACATACTTAAATATAATTTCAGAGGCGTGTTTGCATGTACCTAAATTTAAGCACGTGCTCAGTTAATAAACTTGAATGCATACTCAAGGGCTAAAGTCCAAAGCCCTATTTTGCAGGTCAGAATCAGAACTGCCTAGATACACTAATTTTATTAAATATTACCATGAGGTTTAATTCACCTTATTTTCATTACTATATACACATTTTCTTTACATATATTTTAAGTAGGTTATTTTGAGAGACTGTATCATGAAAGTGCAGGGGTTTTTCTAATTTTTGTGTGATCCCCATAAAAATATTAACTATCTCCACATTAGTAAATACATAAACTTATACATTAAATACTTACAAATAGAAGCAGTCCCTTAAGCAGCATTTTATGATAAATGGAGCCATGTAAAACATTTTATATAAAGTGTTAGCAGAGATTTCTGTTTTCATATGAAATGCAAAGGATATTATTTATTGCTGATAAAAGCATACATACTACAGCTGCTTGGAAAAGTGCTTGGAAGGTTCATACAGATGGAGAGAACCATTGATCAAGAAAGAATGAAAGATACTGTTGCATTTTGAGTATTCAGTGACCAGAGGGAAATTAAAAGGCTGAATTCTGTCATATTCCTAAAGGAGAAGTGACAATATAAGAAAGTCCAAAACCTCATAATTCAGTCACATTAACTGAGCAAAGAGGTCAAAGATAAATTAGGATCTCATTCTTAGATAACTCTTACATCCTGTGAGGTAGATGCATGTTACAGACTGTCTTTCCATAATGTAGACCTCAAATGGATTTGAGGGATTCGATATCCAACTCAGGAATGACTGACAGTACAAACATCCACCTTCAGTAAAGACACGTCACTTTGCTGAGTTGGTTCTTTCCTAAGCAGAAGGTGGGAGGGGTGTTTGTCTCCAAGACTGGGATTCACAGTGGTTGAGAAGATGAGTGCTGGAACATGGATAACAGATGAGAAATGTGAAGCTGTAGCTGAAGCGCTATCTCCTGTATGAGCTCAGGCACCTGTGGGAGGCTGTAAATCAAAATCTGCTGTTCTGTGATCTGAAGTACAAGCAACACAATATTGGAGAAGTGTGGAGTTGGGGTGTCCTCTTACTGCTCCTTGGGTCATTTCTAAGTTGCAACTGTTTTGTTGAAAGAAAAATACATGAACATAGCAAATGACACCTCCTTATACCTAGCCAGTAAGCTACAGCTTCTTACATTTCTGGCTATGTACTCTTTCAAATCTAGGAGGAGGTAAGTTCCCTGCAGCCTGCTGTCCTGGATACTCATGTGGAACATCAGAACTGTCAGTTCATCTCCTGCTAATCTGAAACAGGTGACTGCTGCAAGTGCTAGGGGAAAAGGCCTACCACCACTGATTTTATTTTATGCATTATTGTTCAAGTGAGTTAAGATCTAAGAATTTAATCAGACTTTTCCAGAAACTCAAGATGCATGGATAGCTGTTTTCATAGCCAGTTTAGGCAAGTTTTAGTAGTTTGTTTGTTTTTAGCTAGTCAGTCAGTTCCATTAAGTCTGGAATGCCCAGCAGTATGTTTTTCAAGTTGTAGCCATCTACTTTGGTAGCACATTTCAGCGTTCAGAGAAGATTTGAGTTAGACTATCCAATAGTCAGAACATTTTAGCTATTTAACCAGCTTAAACAACTGTGTGGTGTTTGGCTGTGATAGCATTAATTTTCTTCATAGTACCTGGTATGGGGCTGTGTTTTAGTTCTGCCCTGGAAACAGCATTCATTTCAGAGGAATGTTTTTGCTGTTGCTGAGGAGTGTTTACACAGAGTCAAGGCCTTTTCTGGTTCTCATACCATTCAACCAGCAAGTAGATTTGGGGTGCACAAAAAGTTGATAGGGGACACAGCTGGGACAGCTGACCTTAACTGACTAAAAAGCTATTCCATACCACATGACAACTGGTTTTCCTAAGGTTGTCTCCAGCACATAAGCAATTACATATCCCACTATATACCTAATTAATCGGTTGTATGTGTGTCTCTAAACCACTGTGTCTAATTCTCCACTTAATTTCCTTGGTTTTACCTTATTTACTTCATATGAGGCCTTGAGCAGCTTATTCTAGTGGGATGTCTCTGCCCATGGCGGGGGAGTTGGAAGTATATGATCTTTAAGGTCCCTTCCAAACCAAACCATTCTATGATTCTATGATACTATGATTCCATGATTCCATGATATCTGGAGGTTTATTTTACTATGAGGAAAGTACAGGAGACTGATTCTGCCTTCATGTTCACATACAATGATGGTGCCCTAGAGCCTGGCACATCCTTATGCTTAATGCCTTATGCTTAATTATCCTTAATGTCTCATACTGGAAACCACGGTCCCCTTAGAGAATCACAGCTATGCAGCTTTTCCTATACCAGCCTCAGAATAAGGCAGCTAAAGTAAATTTATTTCACCCAAGACTGGGGCAATTCAGCCTTAAGGTAGACAGTAGCCCAACAGCCATGAAAAAGCGTTTAACAGATGCTTTATGGAAGTGGAAGAACCTAAATGGTATAGGTGGGTAGATGCTGTGTATCGAGTCTTTGCAGGAGTTCAGTTCTTAGGGCTTGGCAGGCAAAATGTAACTGGCTTTACGCTGGGTTTTGATTTGTAGAAGAAAAGTAAATGATGAACTAATCACTATCAATAATGAGAGTTTAGTCTCAGTTCTGACGTTTATGAGCCCATTTCATCGGAACCAGTTAAAAAATTCTGACAGAGTATCAGCACGTACCAGTGTCTCCCATTGTTTAATCTTCAACAACTGAAATACAGGGGTAAAGATAGTAGAGCTCTGTATCTCTTTTTGCAGAGCTATCACATTTGGTTCTTCAGTTCCGCAGCATCCTCTAAACTGTCAGAACAATTCTGTAAAATGTGGATAGAAATTGCCTAGAATTTTTTTTTATATTTTCCATCCTCTTCCATCCATAGTAAAAGGAGAAACTCAGAGCACACTATTTCCTGCATTTGTTACAAGCCTTGATAAGACAGATAAATTGGAATGTGAGTATTGAGTCAAAACCGTGAAAAATATAACAATGCATTAAATTTTTCCATCTTCTGCCAGTATTTTTTCATTTCAATGGCTGGATAATCCCACTAGTAGTAACCATCTTTACCAATTGGTAGGGAAGGGGTGACACCAACAGCCACGAGCAAAGTAACCTACAGAAAAGCTGAGACAGGAGAACAGGATGTTTTTTTTGCAAGCTAAGCATTCATATTCCCTTGTTTCATGGTCATGACAAGAATGGTAATGAGAAGTGGCACGACATAAATGCAGTGATTTCAGAGTGACAGAAATGTGAACACAAAAAGTACTCATCCATTCTCATTACATCATCAACATTGTAACATCTGTTCTCTCCTTTAGTACTTTCCCTGCCCTGTGAAATATTCCTCCTTCCCCTCTACTCTCCTTCTCCTTCTCCTCTCCTTCTCCTCTCCTTCTCCTCTCCTTCTCCTTCTCCTCTCCTTCTCCTCTCCTTCTCCTCTCCTTCTCCTTCTCCTCTCCTTCTCCTCTCCTTCTCCTTCTCCTCTCCTTCTCCTTCTCCTCTCCTTCTCCTCTCCTTCTCCTTCTCCTTCTCCTCTCCTTCTCCTTCTCCCCTCCTTCTCCCTTCCTTCTCCCCTCCCCTCCCCTGCCCTGCCCTCCCCTCCCCTCCCCTCCCCTCCCCTCCCCTCCCCTCCCCTCCCCTCCCCTCCCCTCCCCTCCCCTCCCCTCCCCTCCCCTCCCCTCCCCTCCTCTCCCTTCCCCTCCTCCCCCCACAAAATGTAGTCCTGTAACACTTAGGCTTTTTAGCCTTGGGAGCTGCTTGAATGTTCCTGATCCCATTTTGATGTGGCATTGAACAGCGTGATAGTATTGCATCAAGAATAGAAGAAAATAAAAAGGACAAACATTATACAATAAAAATCTTAATCATGTAGTTATAAACTTTGAAAAGATATGAAGGTCTGGTACTTTGTCTTTTCAATTTCATATGGTCTTGCTGCTAAAAAAAATTTCCCTGAGGTTCCTGCTGCATCTCTCCTATAAATGATTCTCTTTGATCAGAATCCAGTGGAAGCAGGGCTTTTTTTTCAGTCTCACAGAGGCAATGAATCCATATCACAGCACTGAAACTCTTTACAGCTCAGTGGGGGTGAGAAGAAGCAGTATTATCTAAAAAAGAGAGAAAAAAGAAGAAGCAATTCAAAGTCAGGCCAAAGATGACAAGAGAATCAGGATAGCAGCTGTACAAAATCGTACTTGATCTCTGCCAAAGAAGTGGTATGTAAGAGTGAATGACAACTTCTAATTAAAATTGTGACTGATTACCATGTAAGAAATTACACAATTTGTGGAAGATCTAGAGTAGAAGATGAATCACATTTATTTGTAGAAAATGATAATTTAAAGTTTTGCATTTTTAGAGGAACATCTAAGGTGTATTTTGGTAAAATTCGCTCCATAATGAATTTTTTTCTTTTTTTACTAAAACCTTTAAATTGTCCTTTATCCAAAAACTGACTCTGCATTACAGTAATTAAAGGGGAAAAAACCCTGAACCCCATATCTGGAATAGACTCTGACTGTAATTCAGTAGCCTTCATTTGAAATTCTAAGAATGAAGCAGTTTTAATATATAGTATCTATTGTAGCATAATAGATTCACAGATCAGCATCAAGTGACTCAGGATATTATTTTTCAGAGGTTTTGGACTGTTTACTTGTCCTGTATATATGTGAACTGGAT
Organism: Clamator glandarius; assembly: GCA_033459285.1. Lineage (NCBI taxonomy): Eukaryota > Metazoa > Chordata > Aves > Cuculiformes > Cuculidae > Clamator > Clamator glandarius. The sequence continues at coordinate 499,505 of JAUNZM010000088.1, forward strand.
TCATATCCCTTTTCAAAGGGATAGATGAATATAAGCATTAATCAGACATGTGCTGACTCACTTGAGAGCACATTTTGAATCTGGATTCACGCTGAGATTAACCAGCTTCTGCACTATTTTCCCTTGGAAGTTGTCTCAATCATTATTCAAGTTGATATTTTTCAGTACAGATAAGTAAATCATAATCATGTTCAACTAGTTGCTTTCGCTTTCTCAGATTTTAAGTCTACATTCCATTCTGCTGGAATATATTACCCAAGATGATGAAGCAAATTATAGAACAAAAAAAGATTAGAAAAGTCCCTGAAATAAAATAAAAATCCAGTCAGAAAAACAATATGTATCTTCTAATTTATAATTTAAATAATTAGTGGCTTCCATTCAGCCAGTATTGGAAAATAAACAAAGTAAGTTTGGAAATCCCTGGAATATTGAAGGGAATAAACAAAGACATTCCTTATGTTTTAGGGGGAACCTAGACATAATTCCATCTAAAACCCTAGTAGTACAATATCACTTTAAAATTCTTCTTGATAGGATTTGTACATTGGACAGAGATCAAATAATACATATTTTTATACCCATTTGCTCTTGTGCCAACATTGGTCTGGATTTATCTCACCATCTTTAAGCACCTTGCTAAGATGTCTGAATTAACAGCTAGGTCTTTCTACTTCTCTTTTCCAGAGCTCAGGTGAGATTAATCACTCTCTGTAAATGCTTATTTACACCAGTTTCATAGGTACCAGAAAATGCCTTTGAACAATTTTGTTATATTTATGTATAAAAAAAATCTTACTTCCTGCTTAATCATTGATGTATTTAAAAATAAAATTTGTCTTTATTAATGTTCAGTTTTATTTCACCAGGTTAATCAAATTCTTTTAACTCCATTCCACACATGGTCTGATAAACAAACTGTGTTTCCTACAGTTATTCCAGTTGGAGATCCCCTTTCTCAGACATGGGTGACTAGGAGAACATAGAGTCTTGCATATAAGTGCTCACCAGGGCCTTGTATTGCAGTACTAATATTTGCCACTCTCCATGTCTCTTCATCTTTATGCAGAATTAACTTGCTGATTTTGGACTTAATGTTATTTTGGAATTACGGACTGTCCGCAGGAATCTCCTTCATGCAGCATATGAATTTGACCTAAGTTCATTTTAAATTTGAAACTGCCTGTGTTTATGATTTCACGGTTCTCAAGTACTGACCTGTTTTTTACTTCAAATGTATAAAAGCCATACTGTAAGTGAAACCTACAGGGGAAAGGGGACAATAAATACTTTGTATTCTTAACTGACAGCTCTGCTAATTCAACTTGAATCCCAGCCACTAAGTTGAGTTGCACCCTTTAAAATTTCATCACCTATATAGAAACTTCTGTAGATGACTTAAGATACTAAACACCCTCATGCAGTCTCTATTTTAAGTAAATTTACACAGGTGCCATTAGTTGGTCCTGCATTTTTAACTTTGCCAAACAGGTCTGGTAATGATGATGATGGTGCATGTAAATACAGGTCTAACAGTTCAGTATTTGTTCAATATGTGAGTCCTTGTGCACTCTACATCACGATATTTTAGTAGATACTGTCTTGCTATCATAAATAGAAGGCGATGGAAGCATTATTTCCCAGAATTCCCAGCAGAGATGATTCTGCAAGTACATGGGGACAAACTCTGCTAAGTACATTGGCATAAGTTTTAGAGAATAAACCTACACCTTAAAGAGGACATATTTTGCTTATTGTTTAGCATTAGACTTGTTCTAATACTTTAAAGTTTCAATCAAAGATCAAAACACATCACCATGGAGAAAGACATTAATAAAATAATTAGTGATTAAGTTTCTGGATAAATCTTGAAAAGATTATTTTAAAAGAATAATATTCTTTAAAATCTGTAAAATATTCACTCCTTCAAGAATTATATGCTTCTTTTAGGCTTTCCCTGTATCATACATTTAAATAAAATATGTAAAGCTGACATTTTAAGTCATCTCTCTATAAAATAGGACAAATTTATAAACTGGTCTGAATGAAGATGATAATGATATACAATTTTAGTTCAAAGAGTACATATTCATAAATCCAAGTGCCTTTTGAAGTTCAGTCTCTTATACTTGTCACAACTTTCTACAGTCTCAGGACTGAGGTCTCTCCTCAGTTCTATAAGAGTGAGAGTTTGGGAAACACAGTTTCGATAGCTGCCATTTTGGGTTACATAGCAAGGAAATAGAGATTGTAGGTGCAAAGGTCATTGCCATGGGCAAGGTTAGATGAAAAGCACAAACTCCCTTTTGCAGTGTTGTATAAACCTGCATCAGAGAACATAAAGAAGCTTTCTCTGGATCACAGAAAGTAAAGAAGCCATCAGATCTACTCATTAATGAGAAGTGCCTTCAGTGAACAGTGCTTTGTGTGCTGTTATCCTGTTACAAGTTCCAGTTTCATAAAACAGTGACAGTCTGCTTCAGATTTCTCACATATGTATTTCTGATTAGTATCACATTTGCATTCCTTTATTTTCCACTGATGGAGAGTGTCCTTGATGACAGCAAGGTTACAGTGAACCACGCAGCCCACGGTCAGACTTGCAAATGGAGAACGTGTGATGGCGGAGGCTGATGACACAGCAACACCAACCACAGGTGCTCTTAGAGGAAGTCACACATGAATTCATTACAGACATCTCACACCTGGGCTATATGACCAGCAGGCTGGCTGAATCAAATACTGCTGTACTAGGAAGAATAACCTGCAAAACAGAGTATGAATGGTCAGCCGTCTCTCACTGTCACTGTAAGTGGTTGCCAGGATCCATATTGCTCATTAACATCTTGCTAGCAGGTTAGATGTGAACAAGGAATAGCTTGATATCCTCCTTGGGCCCAGATAATACTTTGCAGCTGAAGCAGTCCTGAAATAGCCCAGTAAGAGATGAGGTTAGGTAGTAGTTACATTTCCTAGATGATGAAGAAGAAATATCCAAAATGTTATGAAGAAGCATTACTGTTGCATGACCATGCCAAAGGATTCTGTACCCCTTGCTCTGTCGTTTGTCTCCTCTATAACAGTGGAAGTATGGGAGAATTTCCTTTAGTTCAAGTACTCAGGACACTGGCAAAGGACTTCAGTTTTTGTAAACCAAAGTCAGTGGAAAACAGCAATTTACAGCATATTCTCATTATGCTCAAGGTAATCAGAAAGGTTTCCAGTGAGCTATCCAGCTGATAAAATCTGGAGTCCCTCCTGTGGCCTGCGTTCCCAGCTGGGGCAAATCCAGCAGTGTTGTCAGCAGAGGTGCATCAGTTTCTACTAGCTGAGAATCTGATACAAGGACTTAAGTAATACAGTACTGATTTTCACTAGCTGACAACTTCCAACTACAGGTTTTCAGGTCATAAGAAGTTAGAGTCTTTTAATTTTTATTATTACAGACAGACAGCACATGACAGTGATAACATGGGAACTTTGCTATGTTATGCATTGATGTCATGTTTATTAGAAGCAGGTTACATTCATTTGCGAGGTCTGTTTTCACACAGACCTTCAAGTTTTAGAAAGGATCTCATCTAAATGCAAAATTAAGGTAACAATATTATTTATGTTATATTGAGAGGCCAAGTTAATTAACAGTTAGTTGTAGAGAGTAATAAGGTCTCCCCTCAGCCTCCTCTTCTCCAGGCTAAACAACCCCAGCTCTCTCAGCCGCTCCTCGTAAGATTTGTTCTCCAGCCCCTTCACCAGCTTCGTTGCTTTTCTCTGGACTCGCTCCAGAGCCTCAGCATCCTTCTTGTGATGAGGGGCCCAAACTTCTTACCAACATCAGCTGACTAGTTTTACATTACCAAACAAAGCTTTTGTATTTCATACATTTATACTATCTAATTTAGGATACATACATATAACCAAGGAGGAAACCTTCCAGATTCACCCACTTCCATCTGTCCCAAAGAGCTGAAGAATGACTCCTCATAAGTGCTGGCCATGGTGAAAACACTACAGCATGTTCTTGACACAGTGTACTGCTTGCCTAAAGCTATCAAACTAGATTCATAGTCTACCTTCCTTATCTTCAAGGCCCATAACATCCCAGAGGTACCATTCAGACACCAGGTACTCAGCATTATTAACATAATACATATAAAAAATGCATGCATTCTTGTAAACAAAATTCAAAACAAACCTCTGTTCACAGTCTGATTATGAGAGAAGGCTGGCAAATATTGCCAATTTATGTAATGTTGTCTTTTAGGCAGCCAGACAGTCTCCTGGACACTGTAAAGCCTATGTAAAACAAATTGCATTTACTATAAGACTGGCTTCACAAGCATTTGGAAAGAATGCAGTCCCTTAAGGTTTCCTTGCAAACATGCTAATAGCAGGGCAACTTGTCACATTCCTATGCTCTCCTCTTGCAAGCATTGTTTTGTAATTCTTGAAAAAAACAGAAGAAATAAGCCCAAGATGAGAATCTGACTATTGCTGATGGTAGAATACAATTGTACTTTACTAAGATGGTTTAGAAATGGGAAAGAGGAAATTCTATAGTAAAATAATATACCAACTATCAAGGGAAACATCAATTAATTAATGAGTCAGCAAAGAGCTTCCATCATGGAAAAGGACAATAAAGGACAATAATGACTACATCTGTTCTACAGGAAAGATGTTGTAAACTAACCAGCTGAAGATTAAAGTCCCTGAAATTGTTTTGTTTCTTCATTTTCATATGGGTTGTTATTTATAGGAAGTCACATATTCAGTATTGCTTCATAAAAATTCCCTGCAATGCAACACATTTATTTTCAAGCATGGCTTGTGCGAGGTATATAAAGTAATATTAAAGAAGATTGTACATTATTTCTTAATCAAAGCTTTAACTGGTCTAATGCAGCTATCTTTTCTTAGAAAATGGGCTCTCTACAATTAAGCACCTAGAATGTCTTGTTGAGAAAGATTGCAAATGGAAATGCAAGTCAAAATTCTTAAAATATAAAAGCATCCATGAATAGTAATAACAAAAAGCATGTGGCACCTAAGATGTTAGAATCTCCTCTCCTGGGTGAATGATTATCTAATAGGCTGGATTCCTTGTACAGTTAACAGAGGAAAGCATAGCTCTTGCAGACCAAGAAAACTTATTAACCCTCTGTAAGTAATTTGAAGCATCTATTCTGTTAACGCATGGACTGTAGATGGTCAGTGGGCAGCATCCCTATCTCTACGGTTCCAGCACTTATGTTTCAGTGAGGAAATAAGAAAATTAATTAGCTAAATTAGGACTGGCTAGATTCTACCACCAGGTGGTGGAGAAAAAGTAGTTTGCACTGACACCAGCTATGGCCTCCAGAAACAGTTTGGTTTGCAGAGGTGTTTATGCCTTAAGTGTATGCCATTTTAAAAACCTGAACTAAGATCTGATGGAAGTTATGGTTAGGAAAACAATAGCAGCACTGCAATTTATTATGATAGCATCATACTTGAGGATGTGGGTGTAAATCCAGTTATCATTGACATCACTGTCTGATGTCATTGGCCACTGTCTATGGCCTCAAGCTCCACCAGGGGAGATTTAGGCTTGAGATTAGGAAAAAGTTCTTCGCGGAGAGGGTGGTTAGGCATTGGAACGGTCTGCCAAGGGAAGTGGTTGAGTCACCGTCCCTGGAGGTGTTTAAGGTTAGGGTAGATGAGGTACTTAGGAGCATGATTTAGGGATTGGTGGGAATGGTTGGACTCGACGATCCAGTGGGTCTCTTCCAACCTGGTTATTCTGTGATTCTGTGATACAATAGTAGCTAGATCCAAGAGGGATCAATTACCATCAATTCTCTAGTCTTATGCATTTGGATAAAAGATGCAAGAAAACATAGAGGAAAGATTCAAGTCAGTAATTATCAAACTCTATATCAAGGGGCTGTGGTGAAATGCTAGCGTAACAGCAATGCAAATTTAACATCAAATTTCTAACTGAAAACACAACAAAGGATATGTACATTTAACTAAGATGCCTAAAGTGATTTATCATGGACTTCAGTAAAACCACGTCTTAAGCTACTTTGATATCTCAAATGAGAAGCAAGTGACAGAAAGTGTGACACAAATACCACAGCAATATGGTTATATATAAAATATGAATTAGTGCTACTCTGATTGAAGATCCCCTCTAAAATTAAAACAGCAACAGATTTTCTCCAGTTGTATTTCTGTTATCCTGAACAGATTTCTGTTTCAGAGATAGACAGTTCCTCTGGCTCTGGGAGCTGTGTGCTGAATATCTCACACAGCCAAGTGCCACAAAGCCATAAATACTATGTTAACTAAGGAGATGAAACATGGTTTGGTCCAGGAGCGCTTCACAAAGAGGAAATGAGTACTTATCCACAGGGATCCTGATATTCAAATTATAGGACAGGGACAGTGTAGGCTTGCATGATAGAGCAAGACAACCATGCCAGCCCAAATAACCCCTGGTGTTTCATTCTTACTGCCAGGCAGCCCTTGTACCCACTGACCTGCCAGCATAAGTGGTACTGCTTTAGAGGCCTAATCATAGGTTTTTGCTCTGCTTGATAGCCATAGCTTAGTCACTGAGTTTTGTTTGTATGTTTGCCTCTCCTTTCTTTTCTTAATGCAGAAAGATCTACCGAATATGCAGACGTATTGCCTTGTAACTTGACGGTGTATCAGCAGTCACAGTATAACTGATGATCTGCCCCAAAGTGTGTCAGTTCACCCATTCTTGTAGTCTGAGGGTCTATTAGCACCAGCACAAGATGATGATTAGGACATCAAAGCCCAACACTGTGAAAGAAAGTCTCACTTGTGCTGCCAAAGGTAACAGGTATAGAATTACTACGCATGTTTTTAGTCATCCTGGTGCTTTTACCCTTTAAATAATTATAACTCCTGTTCACTTATTCATATCTTTTAAAAATTCACTGTTTTATTTATTATCTTTGAATGTATTTGCATGCACTGCGCCCTCTCATCAACACAAATGCAAATAATTATTCAGTTTATCATTTGCAATAATAATCATATTTTCATTCTTCTATCTTTATTGTAGAGCCTGCTTTGTCTGCTAGATTATACATATAATTCTCCTCTAGGTTCACTAGCATGAATCTATGGTACAGTGAAAATAACATTTATGAAAATGTAATTTATGTTGTGTTAGGGAAAGTCTGCCGCACTAAGTTGTATGCATTTTAAGGGACTTATTAGATACCAGGAATGCTATCCATGACTGAGAACTCCCCACAGATGAGATGCGAAATATTGTTTTGTATTATTTGCAGAATAGGGATGCCTGGGACTGCAGTCTCTTTGCTGCTGTATCTAACAGTTAAATTACAGTGAAGGAAGAAAGGAAGCAATGTTTGATGTGGAGGAACAGGACCGGGTGATGACTGATCTATTATGATAATGTCAGAGATTTAGGTTGACTGTAATCTTTTAAAATAGCTGTTCTATGGAAAAGTAGTAAGCATTAACATACTTTCTTTATCTGCTACATGCAATGATATTGGCACCACATTTTCTGTGTTGAACAGCAATGGTCCCTTCAATCAAAGGAGTCTCTGTCTTCATTTCAGTTAGACCTGCCAGTGTATTTTGACTTTATTGCTTCTGTGGTGAACTGGTTATGCAGACAGCAGAAATTATGAAATTGAGCTGAAAACTCCTCTTCTTTTCCTAATAATTGTATAGTTCTGTGAAATAACATAAAGGATTGGAAGGTGCCCCTCTCTCTGACCTTGAATGGCAGTAGGTGTGGGGAAGATTGTTACCAGGCTTTGTCATTCTCAAACCTGCGGGATTGTGTCTCCTTTACTGTACCTGTTGAAAAAAACCAAGGTCAGCTTTGGATATTCAGGCTATGTGTACGGTAGGTGTGATGGGTGGAAATTTCAGTTGATGTTTAAAGTGCAAAAGTATAAAGATTTCCCATAGATAATATCTTTCTAAAGCTGGAATTATAAAAACAGTGCCCCCAAATAGGAAAAAAAATATTCTTTGCCTCCTATTTTATAAATGAGGAAAAGGGTAAAGAAGTTTATTTTCCAGGTATAAAACTAGATTTGCTTTTAAAATAATTGTTTGTATTTTTCCAAAATGAGACAAAGGAAACTGAAGAATGAAAAAAAGAAATTTGAATTTTACAGGTCATTGCCAGAGTCTGAGGGGTTGCTAGAGTGGTGTACTAAGAAGTATAAATATATGACCTACAAGTTATCTTGGAACTTATAAAGTGCCTACATCCACTCACATGCACAGGAATATACGATACCTGTATGCAGGCTTTCAGAATTGCCATTGGTTAGAATTTTCAAGTTTGCTTTGAGAAGTACAGCCATTAATATTGGCTATAACAGGCAAGGTGTGACTGTTAGCTTTGATGAAAATAGCAGCAGTTCCTACATCTGTGGTAGGCTTCATGTACATTTAGAGGGCCTCTATTTCTTGCCTTTCCTATCCTAACATACGCCCTTCACACTTCCCTCAAACAGGATCATAGATCCTTCTCCTCACTTATCTTGACAGTCTCAGTACCAAGGACACCTCACACCACTCTCCTCAACCCTGAAACCGGTACAAGTATAGGGTTTAGGTAGCAAGGAAAATAAGCTGAGAGGAATGTATGAGATGGTACGAAGTATAACACAGATGATACAGCTTCTGAGTATTCAAGTAACACCAGCTCTGACCCCCTTCCACTTGTCAGTAGGATGAATTTAATCTGTTTGCAAGAGCCTGTGTTAACCATTCCTAATTCCCACCATCTGAAGCACATATACTGCAGGATATGCAGCATCAAATGCCTCTGGATAGAATAGAGCAGTAAATTTCACAAATCAGAGTGAATGTCTACTCAAACATCTACCTATCCTGAAATACATACATTTTGAAAACCTAACAGAAAATAACGATAGTAATAACTATTTTAAAAAAAAAATATATATTTGAAACAAAGATATCTATTTGTTCTGCAAGGGGCAGCAGTCAACACTGAAAGTCTTGGTTCAGTCTCCAGGTATCACTGGAGGAGTGCAACTGTACTGAGGTGTTACTCTATAAAATGAAGAGAAAAAAAACACATGAAGCATGTTTCTACATCAATTTATGACCAATACTTATCTCCAGAGGCCCTTATTCAAGCTAAATTGTGCCTAAACTTTAGTACCTCTTAATAGCTCTGGGCTTCCATAAGCTGTCAGTCAGTAGGAAATGCTAGGCTGAGATGCTTAAGTGGAATTTAACCTGAGGGAAAATTGGCTGAAGTACGGTTTTCATAGGTTTGTTTTTACATGACATTAAGATAATTTTTAAAATATATCTCTTGGGTATTTAGAATACTATTTTTCAAGTTTTCTCTATGGAAAACTCAAAATATTTTCAATCTTTTTCTTTTATTATAGAAGTCGGGTAATACCACTGATAAGGACAAAGCCATACGATTTATTTAATAAGTCAAGGTAGGTGGAAAGACAAACTAGATTGTTTTTTATTTAGCTTCTAATAACATTTTGATGTGTAATAGAAGTTCTTAGGTGATTTTTATGAACTTACAACCAGACTGCTGAGAAACCCTGGCCAACAATAAATAATTAAAAGTCATTTGCATTGTACACACCTACAACATGGCTTGGCTTTGGGACTCCACTGCATGCTTAATTTCAGATTGCCCACAATATTGTAGTTTGAACATTCAATAAAAAAATCCCAAGTCCAGTACCACTCTGATTTCACTACCGCTCCAATTCATGGAAAGTACAACTGTGAAAATTTGCAGATGACATTTTTACTGCAAATTTAGTGAAGTCAGACATACAAAAACCAGGAATTCATTCTGATATCACTAAATTGTTCTGAATATGGGGGAAAAACAAGATAGAGCATAATTATTCCAACTTTGTTTCTGTAAAATGAGTTTTCATGTAGTGTTTCTGTGTAAGCTAATAACAATTAAAAATATCTCAAATTGTTCTATTGCTAAAGCCTTCTTGTATTAAATAATTGAAAATTTTGGCTTCGATCCCAAATGCTTTTGTTTTGTCAAAGAACAACAACAACAAAATCATTATTCACCCAGCCCTGTTCTCAGGAGGAACTGATAGCTGGGCCATATCATCAAAAATTCTAATGAGCGCAAAAGATACTGTTTAAAAATGTAAAATATGATTAAACTAGAAATACAGCTGAGATATAACCATCGAGATGAAGGTGGTGTCTGATATTGGAGCAGTCTGTGAACATTAAGCAATGTCTGAAGACTAAAATTCCAAAGTAACTTTAAAAGATGTCAGGCTGTGCTCTTGGTTACAAAAGCATATTTGAAAAGAGATTGATGCAGAAGGGAAAAGAGAAAAGTTTGCATTACTCTGAAGCCTCAGACAGTGTTTAATGATAGCTGAACCTCCAAAGATATTCATGTTTCATTTCAGGATATCATAACAGTAGAGTAAAAAGGAAAATGTAGGAAATACAATTCTTTCAGATAAAAAACATGGATAATTTCATGGTATTAATTGTCTATCTGTTGTAATTACCCATGTTCAAAGAGTTGGACAAGGATTTATAAGCATTTATATGGATACTTTACTTAGGACTGGAAAGCCACTATGACACATTCTTCTCCGGCATCCATAAAGGGATGGTTGTCCAGTCTGTCTGGGGAAAGCTTGCTTGACTAGGGCGTCACCACAAGCCACTGAAAAAAATCACAGATGCTGAAGCCACAGGATGGGAAATACGATCATGACCGGGTAGGAGCATGCTCTAATCCATTGGGATAATATAAAAATTAAACCCCTAAATACAGTTGAATGATTCACATGAAGGGGCATATGAGAATACCTGAAGCAAAGTTTCTAATTTTAGAGTGGCTAGAGGATGTCAGTCTTCTGAGAAGACTGAAAATCTCCATGTCAGCGCTGTGTGAATCTCATGGATAACTCTCTTCTTTGGACCAGACAAATTTTACTACATGCTCCAGGCATCTTCCTGCATATAATTCAGTATAGAAAAGTTTGTTTGGCCATCTACTCTGCCACAGTGGACTTTCACAGGATTTTCAGTATAAAATAGAATCAGAGGTAGGTAAACAGGAAGGTGGGTAGCAAAATTGTATCTAGAGAACACATTTCAGGAGAGTATTTACAGTACATGAATGAATACTTTTTTCTGAGTTGTCATTCCTATCGTTATTCCTTTGCAAATCACTCACAATTTGTCTCGAGAGTATGCTTGAAGTACTACTACATTGTAGATTGAAGGATTATACCTCCAAAAGAAATACAAAAAAGGTACTTATCTAATGCATTCTAACATAAGAGGCTTTTCGACACCAATGGGCCACCCGGAACACTTCAAAAAGAAGCAGAACTGTCAGACAAGCATTAGTCAAGTATTCTGTAATAGTAAATAAGTCATGATGTTTCATGTTGCACAAAGATTTGAAAAAAAATCCCTGTGTTAAAACCAGAATTGTCTTTCTTTCTTATAGATATAAGAACATTTTATAGCTGCAGATATCAGTCTCCCCGGACTGTGAGGCAGCTTCTCATGTGTTTCTGCTTATTCGCATGAAGAACTAACTTAGCAAATATTTGCCATCCTTTTTGAGGGCTATGGATTACCACTCCCTGTTTTCTGGTGAGTTTGTCAGTAAGACCAGTTGCTGGAATATTTTCACATTTCAGTGCAGCTTCAGAAACAATAATTTCTAATATGAAATAGCAAACTTGCTGATAAGTAATTTTTCCTTCAAAAAAGATTTAATTATTTAGTCTCCCCATTCTCTTTCATTGATCCATGTTCCTTTTATTGGCTACTGTGACAATGAAGAAATTCAGAATAGCATATGAATAAAAACTGTCTGTTCCCTCAGGCATATAACTTTTCTTTAAGTTTTCTTTGAAGTAGGTTTGAAGCAACAGCAGGAGTCTGCTGAACTACTTAAGCCAATTGTAGAAGTATTTTATTAATAACTGTGAGCAACATCTGGTAAATTGATACGGAATTTTGTGTCCTTCTTCGAGAGTTGTTTTGAACTGCCTAGGTTGATCTCTACATTATTTCCTCTTACAGAGGCAAAGTGATAAATAATCTATTGCTGGAGCTTGTGTAAGTAAAAAATCAAGCTGAGGTTGGCTGAGCTAATTCCTCCTGGTCCAGATGGCCTCCATTTTCAGATGTACACCTTCCAGTTCTAGATCTAGGCTCTCTTCAGTGTGTGTGTGCTGGGAACATTTTAGAAACCTGAGACGATCTATTATGACACCAAGCTGATGGGTGCAGTTGCCACACCAGAAGGATTAGATGTCACCCAGAGGGACCTGGACAAGCTGGAGAAGTGGGCCTGTGAGAACCTCATGTGGTTCAATAAGGCCAAATGCAAGGTCCTACACCTGAGTCAGGGCAATCCATGGTTTCAATACAAGATGGAGGATGATGTGATTGAGAGCAGCCCTGAAGGGAAGGACTTGGGGGTGCTGATTGATGAGAAGCTTGACATGAGCCAGCAATATGTGCTCACAGGCCAACTGTATCCTGGTCTCTATCAAAAGAAGCGTGGCCAGAAGATCAAGGGAAGTGATTCTGCCCCTCTATTCCTCTCTTGTGAGACCTCATTTGGAGTATTGTGTCCAGATCTGGAATTCTCTGGAATAAGAAGGATATGGAGTTGTTGGAATAGGTCCAGAGAAGGGCTACAAGGATGATCAGAGAGCTGGAGCACCTCCCATAGGATGGCAGGCTGAGATATTTGGGGTTGTTTAGCCTGGAGAAGAGAAGCCTCCGAGGAGAACATATAGCGACTTTCCAGTACCTGAAGGGGACATACAAGAAAGCTGGGGAGGGAATTTTTACGAAGACTTGTAGTGACAGGGCTAGAGGGAATGCCTTTGAATTGGAGAGGGGTGCATTTAAACTAGACATAAGGAGGAATTTCTTTACGATGAGAGTGGTGACCCACTGGAAGAGGTTGCTCAGGGAAGCTGTGGATGCCCCATCTCTGGAGGCGTTTAAGGCAGACTGGATGTGGCCTTGGGCAGCCTGATCTAGTGGGATGTGTCCCTGCCCATGGACTAGATGATCTCTAAGGTCCCTTCTAACCCAAACTACTCCATGATTCTCTTATATTGTAATGTAGGAGTTTCTCCCAGGGTACACAGAGTGCCAAGTCTTACGTCCTGCATGACTAAATACATTGATGTCTTCTCTGGTCCAGTTAGTGGAAAATGAGTCCTGGATACTTTCAAATATCCAGTGAAGCAAACAAAAAACAAGTAACATCTTGTTAAAAGAAAGTAACAACTTCCAATTTTTGTCATTCTGTACTGCATATCGGGTCATTTAAGACTTCTACCCATTATAGTGCCAGGAGCAATAACACCTAGAAGATCCTGCTAAACATGATGTCTGAACCATTTATATTTATCAGCATCAGAGATTTAAGCCCTTACAGTTTTATTCCTGCCCTTTCTCCTTATGAGGAGGACATGTCATGTTTCATGTAATCCCACCTGTAAGCAATGTTCAAGGTGAGATCTTAAACTCTACAACCAATGATGTCAGCATGATAGGATGAGGGAAGAGCTTTCTCAGTTTTACTTTTAATGGCTAAAGTGGACTGATAGGTGAGGCTTTGTGGTCAGGTACAGCTGCAAAGAAGAGGGTTTCCTTTTACATAATACTGGTTGTGTTCAGTTTGTCCTGAGCCACTTTAGGGGAGCATCACGCTTCTCAATTGCAGAATACCATATTTGAAGGTGAATATGGCAGCTCAGTAAAAAGGTGGTAATTACTATTATTTAGCCCAAGAATTGTCCTGATTATGCTCAGGCCCGAATGCATTGCTTTCTAAAGCACATTTAAAGCTCTAAAGCACGTGAATCTCACAGTTTGCACGTAATCCCTCTGCCTGTTTGAGCTCGGGGGCCATAAATTGCATTTACCAAAGGACAATGCAGGGAAGAGTGATAGATGTTAGTTCATACCTAAATGGTAGTCCAAGAAGCGGAATACAAAGAAATTTCCTTGTTTTTCACCCTGTCCCCTTGTGGCATTATATTGCCAGCCCAAGAAAGTGAAATAATCTTTAAATGTTCAGTTTCCCTGCTCGACATGTCATTCACAGGTTTTAAATGATGCCCTACTTCACAACAAGTTGCAAAGGGAATTTTCCTGAAGGACTCTATCTGTATGAGGAATTTAAAGAAAATAATTAGATTCTTGAATGTTTCAGCTCCCCTTTGACTCACAGCTTGGCATTCATAAGAAAAGCTAATGCAGACTGGTTTACACACTATTCCTCTAGGAGACACTGCTTGTCAAAACTGAAAAAATTCAGTTGAGAGGTTGGTTCTTGATGAATTCGGCCTTTTGACAAAATCTATTTCATCAGTTTTGGACATTTTCACATGCAATATTTTTATTTTTCTATTTCAACTTACTTTTTCTTTCAAATATGCAAGGTTCTCTGGAACATAAAATATTTTTCAGAAGTCCAAGTGAAATGAATTATTCAGATATTATAAAAAATAAATGCAACAAATGACGCATACGGGGGATGGGTGAGCTAGGCTGCTAGGCTTGCACCATTTTTCAGAGTTTTGCATTCTTCTTCTGTGCTGAAAAGTCTATCTTCCTACCTCTGCTTATTTGAAAATGAACTCATTTGAACAAACACACAGAGAACCTCTCAATAACTGGAATTTGCAAACAGTTTACACAGCAAGAAATGTTATTCTTAAGGCACTAAAAATGCCACCTGGGTCCTACTGTACAGCTTTCACTTTATGTTTCAGAACTCAAAGAGTTTCTAAGATCATGACAGACTATTTTGTAGGACTAATATACAATAATTCCTATTAAAAATGTGCCTTCGTCATCAGACCAAATTCTAATGCTGTATTTAAAGCAACCAGACTCTTCTGATAGGTGACAGTGAGCTAGACAATTTCCTCTGGTCTCCACTGGAATCTTACAATAAAGGCTATTGATGTGCCTGATGGATCTACAGAAGAGTAGTTTTCCCTCTAAGATAATAGATGTCTGCAGTGTCCTTGAAGTATTTTGCACCTAGAGTTATAAAACAGTGTCAGGTTTTTGCCATTCACTCCTATTTCACAATCTGGAACCAACACTGAAGAACTGGATTTATCACAGATGAAAGAAACATGTCACATGCTGGCATGTGGACAACTCTCAACAAAAACACTTTCTAAATGGAAGATAAAGACTAAGTGGCATTCTTTATTGTCTCTAGATGACACTTAAAAATTAAGTCAGATAAAGGATTGTAAAGAAAAAAATCTACTCTTAGGAAGAAACAGCTTCAGCTGAGACAACCTCTCAGGATCTAGTTCCCCAAATCCAGGTGGAGTGGGTAGTATTCCCAACCTCAGTTTATTCAGGAAGCTTATTTATACATTTCTTAAAATGTTTGCTAACAAAACAGAGTAGTATTACATCAATTAAAGTTAGTTTGCATTCTACCATTTCCAGAAAAAATTTAACCAGAAATTCTAAAGCAACAATTAGCCTCTAAAACCAGCAAATGCTATCTGATCATTTCAGGCTAAAAAGATCTCTATATGTCTAAGTATAAGGCTCTTAACTGTTCGCAAATTTCAGTAGTTCTTGCTGTTTCTAAACTGTGTAAGGGCAGAGAGAAATCTTGGTACAGATGTATCTAATCTCCATCAAGTCCCTGGAGGAACAGATGCTTACTGTAGGCAGTCTGAAAATGGCTCAGTTTTCCTTTCTGCTGCTTCTTCTCTTGTGCTACGTATGTCAAACAGAAAGGTCAGAAAGCTCAGCTTATGAAGACTGTGGTGGGACAGAGGAAGAAACCACTGCCTTAAACTGCTAATGATTGCTCCTCAGGCAAAGGTGGTTTCCTGACCTAATTTAAGTTTGTACTGAAGTAGACTAAGCTCTCGGGACTGTCACCTCCACCTGCAGGATAATAAGCAATGATTGAGAGCTCTCTATTATGGACATCTGAATCAAGATATAAGCACCTTTATAGATGAAAGCCTAGAGGAATATTGTTTACAATTATGTGAATTATACAAACTTCTGACAGAATAGGGTTCTTTGGTCAGCAGTGAAGCCCAGTACCAGAGATGTATTTGTGCTTTAGCATCAGTAGTGCTCAGAGCCTGTAATTTGCAGTTCTGTACCCTTTAATCTAAAGTAATGTAGCAGTGGTTTTCCAGAGTCTCTGTGGCAGTTTTACCTTGTTTTTCCATGCTATAATTCAGGTGCTATTGCCCTCACACTGTGTACCTGCCAGCCCCTAATGCTGGTGTTATGACAGGTTCTCATAGGAGGTGACTGCTACTAGCATAAGAACAACCTTGCTTCCCTTCATTTCTTGTTTTGCAGATTCTAGTTTCTACAAAACAACAACAACAACAAAAAGCCAAACCAAAGAGGAAAACAGGACAGTAAATAACGTTCAGTTGTATGCCTGACAAATACTATCCAGGGGTACATGTACAGAGTCATAATAGCCAACCAATATGCAACATCTGTGCCTAATTAACATGCTCCAACCAGTGCTAATGGCTTCATAAGCAGAAACAAAGAAAAGGAAGCTTGACTGGTTCCTAATGAAAAGTACATAATTCTTGAGGGGAAGCGTGGTGAAAGATGTCATCACTATCATCATCATCTCCATCATCGTCTTTGTTGCTGCTTCTTGCTGCACTGGAGAGAACTCCCACTGCAGGACACCCATCCTGGACACCCATCACTGTTTCTCATGCCTAACCTCTGGAAACCTTCCCCTTTCCTATCCCTTTTCTATTGTTTTTCTTACTCCCTTTCCTGTTCCCTTCTCTCTTAGTCTTACTTTGTCTCCTTTATTTGCCACAAATGTAATTTTCAACACTGGAGTCAATGTTTGTCATCTGCTATAAACCCTGTTCATGCATCTTCATGCGTGTGAACCTGTTGTGCCCCTCCATGGTAGCATGTTAACATGATATCAGGGTGTATCTGCTTAGAGTTGGTGGCTGAAAAAACAAGAACTTCTACTTCAGTTAAAATCCACCATGACTTATCAGTGTTAGAGCAAGAATGTAGAAGATTTTACTACGCCACAGACCATGCTGATTTCCAGTCTGTAAATCAAAACTAACCTGTGAGCACCAAATTCACCTAATGTATTGAGATATACGGTTAAAGTGCAGTGCTTGATCATTTATAAGATGTATCTTACGAGACTTTTATTAAAATATCTCTGCTATGTCCTTGCTATTTTTACCCTACTTTCAGCTATATCTCTTTTGTTAATTCAACAAATTCCCAAGATGCTTTTAAAAATAATTGGAATGATTAACTTCCAACTTCTCAAGGTTATGAAGCCTTTTATTGTACAAACCTTTACACATGGTGTTCTGAGTGAACTCTGATCAAAACCAACTACTTAAGAATATATTCTATAGTTTGTGCAACTCAAGTTTCACAGTCTCAGAAAACTTGCAACTGTTTTAAAATAGGAAGTATGAGGAACAGTATTAAGAAGTAATGATGTTTTTGATGAAAATATTTTGCTGTGTTTTATGCAGCTTTGGCCGCATTTGGCTCTTGAATCGAATGATAGGGATTGGAAAAGTACCTATACAATCTTGTTCCAGCTGTAGTGTACATTAAAATAGTCAGTATTACTAGAGTATTTGCTCCAGATATTTTACTAATTAGTTACTATATTGGGAGGTGACATGACCAAAATTCTAAATACAGAACCCTTAGTATCTCTCACCTTTTTATTGCAACACCTTTTGCACTCCAGGTCTTCACCCCAGATCACCACAGGACTGAACATGGTATTTGGGAAATATATGAAGTTAGGCTTGATCACTGTTGTCCTTTTTTTTTTTCAGATGATGAAGGAAGATGTTAGGAATGGGGATAAATAGGTTCCAGTCATGCTACTAGAGAGTTTTACTAGTTTTTCATGAGTCTAAAAAGCTTTTTGAAATATAAGAATGGGGCATTACTATGACAGTAGAACTGGAAGTTCATATTAAATTTGGAAGTTATGTTAAGTTCTTTACTCGTTCTTTCCTGTCTTTCTCTAGACATTTTCACTAGTAATTTACACCTCTAACTAGCATAATCCTAGAGCAGAAAAATAATTCCCATTTGGTTATTCACAGACATTTTGTATACCAGCAATCTCAATAAAATCTAGCTCCATTCTCAACTGTTCTGTTGCCACTTGGAGGCTTAAAAAATGGGAGGCACTATGCTGAAGCTCCAAAAAAGTGTCTTCAGTTTCTTTTACTAGGCTCTTTTTTCAATAATTGACTATTCATTGTCCTGTGAAATGTATGTTCTAAAAGTAAGAAAAATGGTAGACATTTGCTTTTCTTTTTTTACCTCATTTGCTTTTCTTTTTTTACCTTCTTTTTTATCCTGGGAAAGGCTTGCAACGTTTAACTGGCCCATTACAATACAACAGTGGACACAATGCCATATTTCCTTTATCTTAACAAATCCAGAGGTATAGCCGTCACTTCGCCTGGCAGCTAATTGTCTAAATTACTTGATGCTTTGCAGAAAGTCTGGATGGAATTCTCTTTGGCAGTTCCAAACTGAGTCATGTAATTTGTACAAGATGTTATTGCTCCATTTATTTCATGTTGCCCATTAGAAAAGAGCATTTCTGAGTGATCATAAATATATTGTGAATTAGTAAATATACCATCTACAGCAATGCAGTAAGGATCAGCACTGAATCTTTTAGGTTTGACCTTTGCCTTCTTGGTATCTATTTCACACTGCTGTTTTTCTATTAATCTCAGCAAGGTACAATGTCAGTGAAAGGTAAGCTATGCCCTATGTGTGTATCTCTACTACCTACCACCTACAAGAGGCAACTGGAGGCCATTTGGGGGATAACTCACATCCCTGGCTCTAGTGGGAGCATAAATGCTCAGTTCACTGGTGACACATGTTGATGACTAAATTTAGGTGTCTTAAACTGGAGCTGGTTTCACACTATATTTCTTATGGTGCGATGGGGCACCAAAGCACCTGACAAGGGTGGACAGCAAAATTAATTAAATTGCTTTACTGTCTCATCAGATTTCTTTCTTTCTCAGCTCTTATTTTATGCTGAGATTGTATCTTCTGTGGAGTAGGAACCATTTCAATTTTGTAAATGAACACTACTGACACCATGTCCCTGGCTAGGGCTCCTAAGTGCAATAATAATTTAATTCTGTCCTCTACATTTCTGTGGTGTTACAAAGTACAACAAAATAGTACTCTTCAGTCAGCTGGACATAATGACTAAAACAGAGGCTATGATGCCTGGATGAATAAAAATCCTGGGTTTTTCTCATGCTTTTTATACACTCCCATTGATTCTCCAGCAAGTATGCTTCCAAATGTGGTTAGGCTAAACTTCTATTTTTTAAAATGCATAGATACAGTCTGTGTTACTCTGGGACATTTCTCACAGGCACCATCTGAGCAAGAGTCAGTTCTTCCTTTTTCTTTTGATTTTTCTTTTCTTTTTTTTTTTTTTAATTTTCTAATGAATATGAGGCTTTCTTGTCCTTACTCAAATTACCTCCTCAGTTTGAATTCACCGTTACTAGATCTTGAGTATAGCTGTGAATATGGACTCAGAAAATCAGAAAAAAAGCCCATGACTTTTATTCACTGAACTCAGAGAATGAAAGACTTGGCCCAAAATTTTAATTCTAGTTCTCTTTGTACAGCTTGGCAGAGCACCTTTTCCCTGAAGGAGTCCATTGGTTTTTGTTCCTCTAGATGCTTATTGGGGTCTTTTCTGAGGTCTATAAAAACTCTGTGCCTCTAGTCAGGGTGCCCAGTGCCTCTAGTCACTGTACTTAGTCCAGTGTCGCCTGTTGTGTGTCCTTTTTGCCCTCTCTATTTCGATTTTAATTACAGAAGATACAAAGGAAGTGAACAGTCAAATTATATAAAAGCAATGCAACAAGAAGCTTGTCATGAGGATCTTTTTGAAAGATTCCATTTTCCTCCAGGCTTCTGTGATTAGGTTTGAATATCACAGTCCTTGGAAATAAGGACAATACTGTCCCAGCTCTCAGATTAAATTAAAATAAACATCTGACAAATGTTTTTAATTCAAAGGTGATTACAAGGAAAACTTTTATGTGAAATAGGGTTTGGTTTTCTGTTCTTTATCTTTATGTTGTGCCTTTCTGAACAGGCTGCACCCACTAAGCCATGTGAATCATAAAATTACAGTTAGCCCTCCCAATAGACCTATCAGAAATGAAGGTTTATATGAACTGTGTGTAATAACCATTTATTATTTTTCTCCAGCTGACTTAGCTGTGATTTTTATGGCAAGTATTTAAATAAGTGTTCCACTTGGTGGAGACAACTGGCTGAAAAAAACCAAAAAAATGGAGGAAGCTCAGAAGGATTTATTAGAACAAAAAATTTAACCATTGTAGTGCAAACACATCAGTTCTTTATACTCTTATACAGCATTTGCCTTTAATCAAGATGAGTCTGTACAAACTGTAACATACACAAGACTTGATAGCTGATTTGAGGCATTGATACGATGCATATGCCTAATAAACACATTAAGAAAATATAAAATTAACAATCAATGTTTCCTTCCTTCTGTGAGTCTGGGATTCATGTCCTCCTCTTTGTCTGTATTCTTTAGGTTAAAAGGCCTCTGAGGGAGAGATTTTTTTCCACTATATCTTTGAAATAATAGCACAGCCAAGCACATCTTCAATTCCCTTTGGGAATTCTGTGTGTTCTTTATAATTTTAGAGCTGGTTTGAAATACTGGTATTGATTCTTTTTTCATGTTTTTTATTTTTATAAAGTTGAGGGTTTATGCACTTTTTTTATTGTATTCTGTAAAGGCTACAGTTTTAACAGTGATCACTTTTAATTTTACATTATTATATTAGTATTAAAGGAAAATATTTATAATTTATGTATTCCAGTACAAATTCTAAAGAAAGAACTGAAACCAAATAAAGTCAATTGTTGATCTCATTATCAACAGACAAGGAGAAGATTAAGGTACTCAACAAGGTCTTTGCCTCAGTCTTCACTGGCAACCACTTTCCTCACCACTCCTGAGTCAACAGACTCCAAGATGGGGAGTGGGGGTATAGTCCCTCACACTGTAGGGGAAGATAATCTTCGTGACCACCTGAGGAACCTGCACATGTATAAGTCTATGGGACTTGATGAGATGTATCCCAGAGCCTTGAGGGAAGTGGTTGATGTGGTTGCCAAGATACTGTCTTTAATATCTGAAAAATCATGGCAATCAGAAGTCCCTGGTGACTGGAAGAAATGCAACACTGTACCCAGTATTAAAAGAGAAAGGACAATGGAAACTATCAGCCTGTGGTGCCTCGCCTCTGTGCCTGGGAAGACCATGGCACAGATCCTTCTAGAAGCTATACTAAAGCGCATGGAGGATGGGGAGCAAGTCTGCACACGTCACCAAGCTGAGGTGTCTGCACACGGGAAGGACAGGATGTCACCTCGTGAGGTTCAACAAGGCCAAGTGCAAGGTCCTCCACTGGGTCAGGAAAATTTGTGGTTTAATAAAGGGTGGGGGATGATGTGATTGAGAGCAGCCCTGTAGACAAAGCGGGGGAAGCCCAGGAACCCCACAGGGAGCCTGAGGGGCTGGTCCGGACTGCTAGAAGCCTAGACTCGCATGTGGAAGCTGATGCAGGGGAGACCTCCCAGAAGCCTTATGCAGCCATTGACCCTTTGCCATATGCCCAATGACCCTTTCCGTGATTTTTTTTTTTCCTAATGTCCAGCCTAAACCTCCCCTGGTGGAGCTTGAAGCCAATTCCTCTCATCCTGTCCCCTGTCACTTGGGAGAAGAGGCCAGCACCCTCCTCTCCACAACTTCATTTTAGGCAGTTGTAGAGAGCAATGAGGCCTCCCCTCAGCCTCCTCTTCTCCAGGCTAAACAACCGCATAAATATGTGCTTGCAGCCCAGATGGCCAACTGTATCCTGGTCTGCATCAAAATAAGCATGGCCAGCAGGTTGAGGGAGGTGGTTCTGCCTCTCTGCTCTTGTGAGAACTCACCTGGAGTATTGTGTCCAGTTCTGGAATCCCCAACATAAGAGGAACATGGAACTTATGGAACAGGCCGAGAGGAGGGCCACAAAGAAGATCAGAGGACTGGGGCACCCCTGCTATGAGGACAACCTGAGAGAACTGGGGTTGTTCAGCCTGCAGGAGAGAAGGCTCCAAGGAGATGTTAAAGCGGCCTTCCAGTACCTGAAGGGGGCCTAAAAGAAAACTCAGGAGGGATTTTTACAAGGACATATAATGATAGGATGAGGGAATTGGCTTTTAATTGGAACAGGGAAATTATAGGTTAGAAATTAGGAAGGAATTCTTCACAGTGGGGGTGGTGAGGCACTGACACAGGTTACCCAGGGAAGTTGTGGATGCCCTGTCCCTGGAGGTGTTCAGGTGCAGGTTAGACAGAGTCTTAATGTGCCTGATCCAGTGGGACATGTCCCTGCCTATGGCAGGAGGGTTGGAAACAGATGATCTTTAAGATTCCTTCCAATCCAAATCATTCTATGATTCTATGTAACTGAAGTTGAAATTGAAGCTATTGGAACTCCTTTACTATCAAACAAAAAAAAGTCATGAAAATATATTCCTTCTCAAACATCAATAAGTTTCTAAAGAAGCATCCTTATCCTTCACTCCATGCTTTACAATCTTTAATAGAGATTAGCAGGGATTTCTTTCTTCTGCAGACTGAAAAAGTGTGGATTTTTAATTTAATTCAGAAACAGACTGAAATACAAAAATCCAAATTTTACATCACATTATTTCAGAAAATCTTTTATGGCTAATCAAAATATTCATGTTTTGATTTTGTTCCCCTAAGTCATTTTTAAATGAAAAATCAAAATAATTCTCTAAATACAGAAAAATAGATCTTTTCAGCACTTCTGAAGGGTTTGATTCTCAAAATTAATTCCAGAAGCCCAAAGACACAGGAGTTGCTGGACTGGTGCACATTTGTGCCCACAGGAGGGAGCAGTATATATAAAGATAGTTTTCATTAGCGTATTTCTCCTATAGTTTCATTCACATTCAGCTGGGAAGTTTCTAAGAACAAATTTAACTTTGAATTCATATTTAAGCATCTGTACGAAGCAAATATTTTACTTACCCTCTTTTGACCTCAGGAATACAGAAATATGTGCTCCGATGCTTTGCTGAGTAGGGATACACTTAAATTCCTCAATAGGATGTTGCAGAGCTGAGGCCTCAAGCTTTTAATGAGGGATATATGGATATAAGACGAAACCATCATCAAAAGCTCAGACTTTTCATTTCATTGCTAACACATGAAAAAACATGCTTTAGAAAGATCTATACCGGGTTAACCACTTCAATGGTGAGATGATATTGATGTAGCACTATCTAATCTCATCAGCTGCAGAAGGCCTGAATTGATTTATAATACAGTTCATGGATTATTTTACAAACCATCAGCTCTCTGACGAGGATTTAAAATCTAGGTCAGTTCCAAAAGGAAAAAAGAAGGAAGGAAAAGATTAAAAAGAGAAAGACAGATTCACTAATGTTTAAAAAAGAATAGGTCATATGTTTAGCAACAAAGCAAATCCTTATGATCATCGTAGTCATAGCCGGGTTGTTTTTTTTGTTTTTATTCTTTTCCTATGAAAGCCTATGTTTATGAAAAAGTACATAAGATTTCTTTAAAAGAAGGACCATGTATCCATCAAATCAGATAGCATGTCAGTAATATTACATGCTGTTGCTACACCTGCCCTCTTCTATAGCAATCCAATACTCATAATTAAAACTGATATGGTACATGGACCTCATGATCCTCCTCAGATGGACCCCTAATCCAATCTGAAATGGCCAGTTTTTATTGGTTGAGACACAAAGAACAAGAGAGATGTGATGTGTTTTATTAGCAAGCCTGTTCTTTAATCTTATTTTCATGCTTAAGCCATTTTGAAATTTGCTTTTGGGTTTGTGTTTTGTTGTTGTTGTTGTTTTTCAATGAAAAACTGTTTCACTCCATCTATTAAGAAAGACTTCAGTGCCAAAGGGGAAAGTGATGGAGGGCTCTGGGGCACAAATAGTATTCTGCTCCATTCCAGGGCTGAATAGAGAGGACCTGGAAGTCAGGAAGAAGAATTCGATTGATGCCTGGCTCCAAGCCTGGTGTGAGGAAAGGAGCTTAGGCTTCTTTGATCATGGGGTGGCTCACGCACCCCCAAACTCTGTTGCTAAGGATGGGTCACATGTGTCTTCTAGGGGGGCTAAAGCCCTTGCTAAAAACCTAGCTAAGCTGATAAATCGAGCTTTAAACTAGATGTGAAGGGGGAGGAGATTGAGACCAGGCTAGACAGGAGCAAGCCTGGATGTGGGACACTAGTGATTTGGAGAGGATGTGCTGGTGAGGACCACCAGTACATCACCACACAGAAAGTGAGGGTGAACACACCTGAAGGTGGTAATGGAGATACGGGCACCCTGGTGCTAGCTACTCCAGTTACCAGGCAATTGGGAATGAACTCTGTTCCCTCTTAGAGGGCTGAAGGCTCGGCAGCTCAGCTGAAGTGCATTTACACCAATGCATGCAGCATGGGTAATTAGAAGGAAGAGCCTATGCTGTAGTAGGGCAAGGAGCCTATGATGTCATTGCCACCATGGAAACGTGGTGATCTTGACTGATATCAAGAAGAGGAATGTTTATCAGCTCTGGAAGAGGAGAAAGGCCTCTTGGGTGGATTACAGAAGGGAAGTGACATTGTGTAGAGAAAAATCAGAAGGGCAAAGGCTCAACTAGAAATCAGATTGGCAAAGTCGGTGAAAGATAACAAAAAATCTTTCTATAAATATATAAATAATAAAAGGAGGACTAGGGAGACCATACAGTCCCTATTGGATGCAGAAGGAACAGCAATGACAGGGAATGAAGAAAAGGCTGAGGTACTTAATGCCTTCTTTGCCTCAGTCTTTAACTGTAAAGAAAGTTGTTCTCTCTGTGTACAAACCCCAGAGCTAGAGGAGAAAATGAGGCTCCCATGGTCCAAGAGGAGGTGGTCAGAGCTTTGCTAGCCTGACTAGACACCCATAAGTCTATGAGGCCAGACGGAATACACCCAAGGGTATTGAAGGAGCTGGCAGATGTGCTGGCCAAACCCCTTTTCATCATCTTCCAACAGTCCTGGAAGACTGGGGAAGTTCCACTGGACTGGAAGCTGGCTGATGTTGTGCCCATCTACAAGAAGGGTCACAGGGAGGATCCAGGGAACTACAGGCCTGTCAGTCTGACCTCAGTGCCAGGGAAAGTCACGGAACAGGTGATCTTGAGTGCTATCATGAAGCACATGCAAGAGAACTGGGTGATCAGGCCCAGTCAACACTGATTCACAAAAGGCAGGTCTTGAGAAACTAACCTGATTGACTTCAATGACAAAGTGACTCGGCTGCTGGACGAGGGAAAGGCTGTGGATGTGGTATTCCTGGACCTCAGTAAAGCCTTTGACACAGTTTCTCACAGCATTCTGCTATGGAAACTGTCAGCCTCCAGCCTGGACAGGTGCACACTCTCCTGAGTGGAAAACTGGTTGGATGGCCGGGCCCAGAGAGTGGTGGGAAATAGTGTTAAATCCAGCTGGAGGCCAGTTACAAGTGGGGTTCCCCAGGGCTCAGTCCTGGGTCCAGCCCTGTTCAATGTCTTTATCAATGACCTGGATGAAGGCATCAAGTGCTCCCTTAGCAAGTTTGCAGACGACACTAAGCTGGGTGGAAGTGTGGATCTGCTGGAGGGTCGGGAGGCTCTGCAAAGGGATCTGAACAGGCTGGACTGCTGGGCAGAGTCCAATGGGATGGGGTTTAACAAGGCCAAATGCCGGGTCCTGCACTTGGGGCACAACAACCCTGTGCAGTGCTACGGACTAGGAGAAGTCTGTCTAGAAAGCTGCCTGGAGGAGAAGGACCTGGGGGTGTTGGTTGACAGCTGACTGAACATGAGCCAGCAGTGTGCCCAGGTGGCCAAGAAGGCCAATGGTATCTTGGCTTACATCAGGAACGGCGTGACCAGCAGGTCCAGGGAAGTTATTCTCCCTCTATACTTGGCACTGGTGAGACCACTCCTTGACTCCTGTGTTCAGCTCTGGGCTCCTCACCACAAGAAGGATGTTGAGGCTCTGGAGTGAGTCCAGAGAAGAGCAACGAAGCTGGTGAAGGGGCTGGAGAACAGGCCTTATGAGGAGCGGCTGAGAGAGCTGGGGTTGTTTAGCCTGGAGAAGAGGAGGCTGAGAGGAGACCTCATTGCTCTCTACAACTACCTGAAAGGAGGTTGTAGAGAGGAGGGTGCTGGCCTTTTCTCCCAAGTGACAGGGGACAGGACGAGAGGGAATGGCCCAAAGATCTGCCAGGGGAGATTTAGGCTGGACATTAGGAAAAAAATTTTTCTCAGAAAGTGTTATTGGGCACTGGAACAGTCTGCCCAGGGAGGTGGTTGATTCACCTTCCCTGGAGGTGTTTAAGGCATGGGTGGCCGAGGTGCTAAGGGGCATGTTTTAGTGTTTGATAGGAATGTTTGGACTTGATGATCCAGTGGGTCTCTTCCAATCTGGTTATTCTATGATTCTATGTACACACAAAAAGAAACTGCAACAGTTAGGTGAAGGATCTACCAAGTACTGAAGCAACTAGACACAGATAATAATTTTTTAATAACACTTTTGCAAAAAATATTGAGCGATGAAAATTAATGATCCTTTCTTGAAATAAGTGTAATTTTAAATTAACATCTTTACATGAAGAAACGCTATAATAAATATTCAGTGTTCTTTGTGTCTTGTTTAATGGTAAGTCTTATCGAGACTACAGAGATGATTAAAACTCCATCAAATACTATTGGTTTTTACTGGCTGTATGTATGGTCTAGATGTCATCCAACTCCTGCTCTTTTTCACTTTAACTCCTTTCCATTCAGTTTCTTCAGTTGCACATTATGTCACAAATACTCCCATAGGATCACAAAATCGATGTACTGAACCAGCCAGTCCTACTTCCAGTTTTTAACCAAAGCTGAACAGTACAAGAAGATTCAGATGAAGATTTAAACAGCTCTTATTGTACAAGATAAGGCTGTCTGGCCCACATTTCCATCACCTTTGAATACCTTTTGGTTGTTTTAAACACTGAATAACAAGATTTAACAGAATTCTTATTATTCATGTATCCAACTCTGTTTTCCTTTCCAGTAGATCAACAAACACCACTAACTTTCTGTAAAGATGCAAAGAACCTCACAGCCAATGGAAAAGAAACATTAAGACTGCTTTTTTTTTTTTTTTTTCTGCTCTGGACACTATGACTTTCTGAACAAAACTGATGCCCAAAAGAATGAGTTGTATTCCTGACTCACTGTTTGTCAGCATTGAGCTACTCTGTGTTTCACTTTTCCTCTGTGTATACCCTCTCTAAAAGACAGTCTCTTTCTTAATGTATTTCTTGTACTTTACTTCAGTAACACATAAAACTTGTAGAAGTAATGAATCTCTCCAATAAGTGGATGAGTGAACCTGACATGTTGACAGCCTTTAAACTCCAGCATTTAATTTCTATTTCTGTTCTACCTCATAGTAAATATTTAAGTTTGAGGTCACTATAGTAATAGCAAAAAAATGCAAAGAAAACAAAAATCCCTAGTTCAGATAGGTCTGAGGAATTTTTCAGAGGTCGTTTTTTTTCCAGCTAAAAAAGAAATTCAATATGAATTTTATTTTGTTTAAAAATAAAATTACTTGTGACATTTAACATCAATCGTCTAATTTCCATTTGCTTTATATTTAAAAAAATCTCCTTTTAAGGCACAAAAATTGTTTTGAAGTGACACATTTTCTCTAAGAAATATTGAAAGTAACATTCTCATGTTTCCATGACAAAATATTTCACTTAAAATTAAATGCTTAAATATGTCAGAATGACATGATTCAGCATTTTATTTTCCTTCCTACTTTATTTTTCAGTTGAAATTATTATGTGCAAATTCATTTCCATCTACTGTCAGTACACTATTAAATTTTCAAATGCATATTGATCACACTGGACAGAATTGGTTGATCCAGCCTAGCCATCAGGCTCTATATTACATAGTGATTTTTGTATTTCAAATGCCTCTCATTGTGAGTCCATCACATGAGCAAGGCAATTTTAGTGCCACGCTGCATGAAACCCTCAAAACATCAGGAAAACAAATGAACTCTGACTTTAGTAATTTGTATCAGCTTCAGTTGCCATAGATTTCAAAAATCTTCCATTCCATCACTCTTTTAGTGAATGAACAGGTAGTTTCTTCAGTTGAGAAATCTATTAAATGCTCATCTAGGAATATTATTATCCTGTAAGTTACACAGAAGTGAGAAAGAAAGAAAAAAACTACTCAACCAGGGAGTAAAGCAAGTGGGTTATTCTTCAAATAATCCATTCACAATCAATTTTATTGACAGTTTTGACTGAATCAGGACAAAAGAAGTACAGAATAGGTCTATACCACCACAATCTGCAAAGCAATGTTTCTGAAACAGCCATTACATAAAGTTTTGCCAACAGCTGAACAAAATCCATGCAAAACATTTCTCGAGGGATTTATTCCAGAAGTATTGCTTTTAGTATCTATCATTCCAGTTACTACTTTCTGACCTTGCATATTTCAGGATCTCTGGCAGGTCCTACAACATAAAATAAATATTTTCCCTACTTAAACTGCTGTCTGGTTTAGATCTTTGTTTTATTTGAAAAACTGTGCAGTAAGTGATTTTTCTCTCTCAGTTTTAATTCAACAGACTCTGGTTTCTTGATGTATTTCTTGTAATACAACTCCATATAGTTTCTGTTAGTTCAAGTAAATTCCTATTCTTGCTTATTTTCAATAGGGTCATTCAGATCTATTGCATTCCAAGGACGCTTTATGCCACTCATTTAAGAGGTTATTAAATCTTACAATTTCTCCTTTTCTTCTTCTTTTATAACTTTTAAAATGACGTCTCTTTCAAGTTCCTTTATTTGTTGTAACCACATTTGTTATCAGAACTTCCTACTCTTTCCAGTAGCTAAAGTATTTGCTTTTGGTTTATTTCCCTCCCTCAATTCTTAATTCCATTTGATTCCAGAGAATCAAAATTCTCAAAAGAAATTTCCTTCTATTTTTCTTTTGGAGGGTGAAGCACTTTTTTCACCTTTCCTTCTTCTTTCCTCATAGTTCTGCTCTATTTAATGTCCTTAAAAGCCACATTTAAGGATTGTCTAAAATAGGACTAATGTTGTCTTAGTGCTGTTTATCTTTCATCCTGTTGAATCTCCACGAGGAATTAATTCGTTAATGAATCACAGCTCTTCTTAGTAGAGTGTTTATCTTAATAATTTTTTATGAAAAACTATGTACAAAGTATACTCAGAAATTATGTAAATTGGTAGGTGGATTGGTCTACCAGGATGAGGCATACTCACAAACTTATACATACAATATATTCGTATCACGTAAAACATTAAGACAAGCAACATTCCCTCAGCTGGCTACTATATAATTTTTGTTCTTCTTTTAAAAGAATGCCGTGTCAGACAGTTACTAGCCTGGATAAAAGGAATTAAGAGGTGAGACATTTTCCTAATTAAATCAGTAATCAAGAATATTAAGAATTTACATTCAACGCAAATGTGACTAGAGAAGTGCCCTTGCAGCAAAGAAGCCCAACAGCACCCCAGGCTTCATTAGGGTGGCCATAGCTAGCAGGTCAAGGGAGGTGACTATTCTCATCTCTTTAGATCTTCTGCAACTACATTCAGAGTACTGTGCCCATATTTTTTTCTAACTGGTGTTAGAGAAAAAAGTGAGAAATTGCAGCAAGCCCAGTGGAGGGCTTATCTTGTGTCTAGGGCATGAGACATCCGATAAGAGACTGAGGGATCTGTGTTTGCTCATCCTGAAGAGAAGAAAGCTGGGTATGTACCTAACCGTTGTCTTCAACTACCTTGTGGAGGAGTTATGGAGATAGACAAACTCTTCCCAGAAATGCACAGTGAAAGAAGAAAAGGCAGGAGTAAAAATCTGTAGCAAGGGAAATAATAGCAAGGAATAAAGAAAATACAATTCAAAATTAAACTTGTGAAGCACTGAAACAGGTTATTCAGAAAGGGTGTGGATTGTCGATTTGGTTGTTTTCAAAGCTCAGCGAGAAAAGTCTCTGAGTAATCTCTTATTAGTTTGAAGGCAGACCTGCTCTGAGCTTATTGGATTAGTTGATTCTAAAGTTTTCTTTAGACCAAAGTGATTCCATGAAGAAAGAAAATTTGAGGTGTTTCAATATGGATCAGAATTTGCTTTGGGAAAAAAGAAGAGTGTGACAGAGACCCAATTCTGTCCATAGGTTGTGTAAAATGTTCTGAAACTTAATTTGACTGCAGCAAAATGGAAAACTAAACCCAAAGCTAATTATAGCTTATTATTTTTTTAATTTATCAAATGCTTACACATGGCAATTTAACATAAGAAATTAATTTGCTTTTATCTTATCTCTCTTTGTTTCGTAACATGTGAGTGAATTCATGTTGATCACAATGGCATCTCAGTACCCCAGCACTAGTGACCTTAAACACACTTACTGCTCCCACATCAGGACCAGGAGGGCCAAGGAGTAGCAGGGTGTCTCTCCACAAAGTTAGGGGGGTGGAATGGTTTTTTTTCAGACTTGCAATGGATAATCATCCCCTGGACAGGCTCTGGCTCACTATCCTAGCCTCACAACAGCATGATGGGAAGAGTACCTGTGTCATAAGGGACTCCTCAGAAAATAACAATTCTCTCTTATTATTCACAATATAAAGGCTTTGTGAATCCTGGCCCATAAAGGGACCTCTTCTATGCTAAAGCAGTAAAAATTACAACAAAAAGAAGATTGCTTTGCCTCAAAAAGAAAAGAACATTTGTTGAATAAGCTATTATATCAACATAAATAATGATGTCACGTTCTAGCTCTCTTTCTCACTTTACGCTTATTTTTAATTACTTTTTTTCTAGTTTCCTTCTTTGGCATAAAAATAGAATTTCCCTCTCTCTAGCCTTCTCAAAAAATTAATTTATTTGTTTGTTTTGCTTGCTTTATAATTCCAGGTGGCCCTAACCTCTCATGTAAATATTATCCTTTGCTGGAAAGACCAGGTAGGAGTCTGCTTGCACTCAACCGGGAAGCAACCCTCCAGACAATTATGTCGTCTTTCATTTATTTCCCATTGTATTTAGCAGCTTTTCTGGATTAAAAGTGATTTATTAGAAAAGATCTTAGCTGCTGTCAGCTCATCAAAGTTGCCAGAGTAAGAAATCTATACAAACCTACATAGATGCATGTGTATGTATTGAAGCAGTTCAAGAAGGCAGTTTTGAAGAAAGGTTGAAAATGTATTGCACCTGAAGCACTCTCCTTGCTTCTTGGTACACAAACAGAGAAATAGAAGAGACAGCCTTCCTGCCCTTGCCCTGGAAAAGCCATATTCTTCATTTTTCTGAGAATGTTTTGTATTCAGGTTCCTGAATGAATGAAAATGTCTTTCTAACACAGTGACAAACCTCTGTGCCTCAGCTAAACCGAATATCTAATCCTCAACTGTGCAGAATAGCATATACTCACTATGACTGATTTTTCTATCAGTGAGCAAGAGCTAAATGATCCCTACATCTGCTAACCCATAAACAAAGGGCCCTATCCCTTCACTTCCTAGTAGCAGAATAATAATCTCCTGACACCAGAAAATGAACAAAACCTACTGAATGTCTCTTTCTGCAAAGACTGAGTCACAGCACTCAGAAATATTATTCCTTCTAGCTAAAAGGCTAGTAATTCCCATCTGCTTTTTTCATTAAGTTTCAGAAAAGAAATGTGAGAGTTCCATATATTTTCTTCTCTCATTTCCTCTCAGACCTCACAAAAAAAATTGAATAATGTCTGTAGTCAAAAACCAGTTTTGTATGATTTGTTGTTCTTTGGAAATTAATTGTAAAATATCTTGAATTCTTCCTGCAAGAATACACAAATCAAGCTTCCTTCATGTCAGAAAAATCTTAATTCTTTAAAACAAATGGTAAGGGGTGAATTGTACGGCTTTAACTAATTAATCAGACAAATTCTTTCCTTACCAATGCTTGCATAGAATTAGAATAAGTCCTTTGGCTTCATTGTTTTTTTCTTGATTTTTACTTTAACTTGAAGGAGTGTAGAGTCTCAGTAAGAAGCTGATATCATTCTGGCATGACGCCATTTAACTCAGTTCCTTTCAGTAGAGCTACATCTGGTGAATATAGGCTTGAAAAGAGACTCAAGCCCAAACTGTCGATTAAGGTATCAAAACTAAAAAAAAGAAGGGTTTTACCTGGCTAAGCTAAGATACTCTCTTCCTTTTAAATTAGATCTCAGAAAGATTAAATGCTTCAGAGGAGCTGAATAACTTCCACATACTTACTCTATTATTATTAGCAATTTATCTGTATTACTAATTTACTGCGATAATTAGGTATCATTTTTGGTTTAATTTTGAGTTCTAGATGTTTTTAAATATCAAATTTAAAAAAAGGTTTTCTATTAAAACCCAGTATGTTTCAAGTAAATGATAACTATGGGTAATATGAATGTGTTTTATATTAAGTTGCTGTGTTCAGCTGTGCCACAGATGGGACTGATTTAGAGGTTTAAAAGGTATAGGTCTGTCTTATAGACTGTCTTTACATTTTGTTTTATGTTCTCTTTGGTTTCCTGACAATGTTTTTGTGGAAGAGGTAGACTACAGGATTAAGTTTCAGGAGACTGAGGATTAAATACCTATGTGAGAATAAATCTGTGATTTGCAAGTGAGACAAGATGTAATATTTTGTAAATGAAAATATCTAGGTAGAGAATTACATCGGTACAGGGTGCTGACTTGTTGAGTGCTAGGAGATCCCAACTTCTGACTTTGACAGTTGATTTATTGTAGGGCTAAACAATGTTTGCAAGTCTGAGGCACGAGTTTCTTTTAGTTCAGGGAGCGTCCTACCATAGACAAATGCCTATGTCTGGTCACTTGAATGTTCCTTGCCATTCGCTAGCTCAGCTGTGCTGCCCATGAGCACAAGACTCAGTCCCTTTACCCCTCTCTGATGTAAAAACACTGGAGTGTGCTGGCAGCCATCCTCATACAGCTGTTCATCCCTTATATTGTGTCCTGTAAGAATGTTCTTAGGCAACAGCCCAGGGAAAGCCTGCAGATACCTCTGAAGGATGAATATACTTATTCAGATATGCCTTTTAGAATTGGAGGGGTGCAGGGATAGAGCCATGGTAAGACACCTACTTGAGAATTTCTGCTGTATCCAGTCTACTTTCAATTTGCTAGAGGTGTCTTTAGCTGGCCATCCTTAAATGGAGGAATACAACACCCAAGCCCTTTTTAAACTGCCTATGGACACACCAGATGAAAGACATTCCTTACCACAACGGTCACAAGGCAGAGGTGATGTAGAATCATTGTGAGGACGGGAATGGAGAGGGCCATGTAGAAGTGATCAAAGGTTCATTTGAGCAGAGAAGAGATCTTTTCTGCTTCTTGTGAGACCAACAAGTTCACTGCAAGGAACAAGGCACACACAACCTTTGGTTCTCACTGTTAACTGGTCAGACTAATGGACACGGGGAAAGGTGTATGAGTTCAAACACAGATTAAATTGTAGTAAGTGGCAAAACTCTCAAAAAGAACAACTACATGGAAGCGGAGAACAGACAAAAGGCACATGGAGAGAGCAGACAAAGCGGGTGAAAGATGTGCATCAATGAGAAAAGAGAAAGACTATTGAGAGAACAAAAAGCAAAAATATAAGGAATAGTGTACATGTTTAGTGTACACTTTTAGTGTACATGATGTATAGATAGAAGAAAAAAAAAACTTCTGTTAATGTCTTTTTTGTTATTTGCTCTAGAGAGTATGCAAATGCCTGAAGCAGAAGAAATGGAGGTATAATCTAATTATGTTTCTAATGAAGGAGAAAACAAGCCTACACAGAAGAAAAAAGACAAATTTTCAATTTCAATGAAATAAGCTTTCTTAGAATTGGAAGCATTGGGTAAAAGTGAAAGAAATATAATGATGGATGGAAGGTGTGAGTGACAGAAATTGGAAGGCATTCAATGCAAAATTCATATTTACCTCAGGGAATGTTGTATATGTGTATGCTGCCTACACAGTAAATACATCGTAAAGAAAAAGGGATGTCAAAGCAAATGGAAAATGCTCTGTAGGAAGTAATCAAGGTTAGGAAAGGACCAAATGCAAGGATAAAATGTGTATTATGGAAGGGAGAGGTGGGAAAGTATAGAGAAAAGAGAGGGGAATTCAGCAAAAAGACTAAAAGCAAGGTAGCACAAGAGGAGGAAAAAGATGTAGTAGAAATGCACTAGGGCATAAAGGTCATACAAGGAAATTATAGGCTAGGATATTGTAAATGTAAGATATTATTAACCAAAGAAAGAGATATGGCAACAATATGAAATTAATTCCATGCCTTATTTTTCACAAAATAAAAATAAAGGACAAATGTTAAAAGCAGACATAAAATTTCCCCAGGGAGGAAAAAAGAAATATTAGAAATATTACAGGAAATCTCATTCATGCCAGAACAGGTAATCAAAAATAATGGTCAAAATCATATACACCGAGAATATATAGAAAAAAACATCAAACTACCTCTACTCAAATGTACTTTAAAACTATTTTTGTAAGAAATAAAAATAGTTTAGAGGAAAGAAGAGTAAAAATCTCAACTCAAAGCTTTCTCTTAAAGCATATCAATGACAAGCTAAAAGCTATATTTAAAATATCTAGGCCTCTAATTCTTCATTCTTCTGATAAAAAAAAAATCTTTGGGAAAAAACCACAATAAAACCACTTCTCAAAGTCTGTATGTTTCACTCTCTTGTATTTCACATGCCCATTAAAGACACAACCTGACTATACGTGGCACTGAGTCAGGGCCCAGCTAACAAAGCAATTTATGTGCCTGTACTGGAGAAATGCTGTGGAACTTCACAATCCTCTGTGATGAGAGTGCTTCTGACACCAAATTAGTGCATGTTCATAACTGCTTTCTGTCTCAGTCATCCCAGGTGGAAAATGGGAGATGAAGCTAGTGCTGAAGTGTTTTGAGGTCAGCCAGTGAAAACTTTTAGATTTTACATATTCTCGAATCACTCAAAAAGCTGCTTCCTGGGACATGTAGAGGAAGGAGTTACTGCTAATCAACTTTTTGTTTCTCTGCTTTGGCTTTCCACCCTGTATAAAAAAAAAGAGAAATCCATCAGAAAAGCAACCGCATCTGGACTTCTGCTCTTTTCCAATGACTCATGTCCCCTTGTGGGTACTGAAGTGCAGGTCAACAGTAAATAAAATTGCTACTTCTGTCCTACAACTGCTCTTTTGATTCCTTTTCTGCTGCCAGACGTGTAATTACATGCTGCCACTTCCTCAAGGAAGACTGCAATCACTGTGTTTTCAAGCAGTGCTGGGCTAAGATGTCTAAGACCCATAGCATAACAACCATAGAAGAATCAGCCTTGAGGAGTCACATATCTGACACTCCATATGAAGTCAAGAGTTCAAAAGCTACAAGGAGCTTTTCTTACCACCTTTTTAAATGTTGGCCATCAGTAGGGACTCTTCGAACAAAACAGATGGGTGAGCTGAATTCTGCTCCAAGTATTTTGGAATCAATTCAGAGAAATTTCCTTGATTTCTACATACATGTAAAGCTGCCAACTTGCAGCTAAGGAAGGTATTTTCCTTAGCTCATCACACTGATAGATCTAATGGTTACTTTGGTTACTTTTTTTTTTACTTAAAAGCTCTTAAACCCCGTTTTCAGAGTCTTTAAATGCCAGTGAATAGTTCAGTCACACAGCGCTCTCCTCTCTTTTAGCTCCCTGAATAAGACGCCAGGTGTAATGTTGCAGAATCAAATTGCTTGGTTTTGTCTCAAGTACGAATGGTATCTCACATCTTACTAGAAGGGAGTAAACATTTGTTAAAATGGAACACAGCAGAGGCGGGCATATCACTTCAAAGATATTGACTTAAAACTTCTGTTGAATTCAGAGTAATGGTTGTCTCCTTTTCTCTGTCTATCAAACTATTATCTCCGATCCACTTAGGAATTTAACCCACATGGTTTCTGTGGATATTTTCAGAGGTGTGATTCTCAGCTAGTGAATTGGCTCTGGCTTACTGACATTGGACTTACATATACCAAATGTGAAGGAATAATCTCCTAAAGCAGAATTGTCCAGAAGCAGAATCCAGACTCCCTTGAATCTCATTCCTATGTGTATCCTGAAGGCCTTAAGCCTTTTCAAGTGCTCAGTGATATTGATGAGGCCTTCTGGTGCATTGATAATATTTAATTAAGGATCCTGTATTGAGACAATATTTAAGATGGAGTAATTCCATCTTTATAGTAGGAAGGACCCATACAAATTAACCAGCCCTCAGTTCAGGCAGCACAGACAGTGTTATTGTAGAAATAATAACGTTTTCACTGAGGTTTACAAACAGTCAGACATCCAAGCTTTTGTAGCAGAGGCTTCATTGGAAGAACATTTTAAAACGTAAATCAAAGGTATAACTTTCAAAGTGCTAAACATAAAAAATGCTACTAGATGGCAAAAAAAATAGTATTTGAGTTGCCTTCAAAAGATAAATGAAGGAGATGAAAGCAATTGATAGAGCAAAGGGCCACACTGTAGGAGAATATTGTTGAACATGCTATGCTGCCTGGGAGGAATCCAGATCGGCAGCTGCATATTCTGGACAATCTGTTAATGATTAATGACAGAAAAAAAAAGGCCGGTTACAATCATTTCAGCTTAGTATTATGAATACATAACATAAATCAGGTTTTCATCATCTTTCAGAAAGAGCCTCTGTGCAAATCAGAGAACAAGTCTCAAGTGCAACCAGGACATGCTGTTCTCTTGTCTCTTTATGATGACTTAATTATAAACAAAAAGATACAATCTTATGGCACTGAGCAAGAAGCAGAGGAAAATTTTGGAAAATATTGCCTAGAAGTTAGAGCAACTGATTGAGGTCATTCATCATCTTAGAAGGTCAGCATTTGCATGGGCAGAAGTCAAATTATCTAGACAGCCCAGGGGTTTCCTTGTTTTTGCAGGAGAGAAGTAGACATTCTGAGGACAGGTTTCTCTGACCTGTTGTCTTTGTCCATGCCAGGATGAGTTCAACTGTATCTAGAAATTCCCATTTCTCACTTTTGACCACAAAGTGGCCTTGCAGTGAAAAAAAAACTCAGATGTAGATGACTGCATTTAGTCAGTTGAATTCCGCACTTCTAACAGTATAAAACACTTCTATTGGGTGTTAAAATTTTGACATTAAGCCTTTGAATTGAAATTGGAGACTTTGGGATAGAAGAGGCTGGCTGTATTTCTTTGCTTATCTTGAAGATTTCATTGTTCCTTTCACACTGAGTTTTGGAGCTTGATCCAGAGACCCTCAAGTCATCAGCAATATATATGTGTGAATATGTATCACAGCCAACTTTCTTGCTTAGCAGTTCATCTTCAGAAGTGGAATAATAATGTTGTCAAAGTGAAGGAACAATATGATCAAGAAGATAATGTTTTCAAAACATGTTTGATAGTTCAGCAAAATGCTTCCTAGTGTGTTGGAGTTCAGGACATGAAAAGCCAGTTTGAATTTCTCTTCACACATGGTGCAAAAAATACTCTCATTGTTCATTTGTTACTTCAATGACCTCAGTATTATCTGCAGTTCCTCATTTTCTTCAGCACCGTCTTGGTCAACAAAAAAATAGAAGGAAAGGTACAGATTACCAACGGCTTTAAATTGGAATTTAGATTAGACATTAGGAAGAATTTCTTCATGATGAAGGTAGTGAGACATTGGCATATGTTGCCCAGGAAAACTGTGGATGTCCCTTCCCTAGAAGTGCCCAAAGCTGGGTTGGATGGGGCCTTGGGCAGCCTGATCTGTTGAGAGGTGTCCATGTTCATGGCAGAGGAAGTGGAACTAGATGATCTTTAAGGTCCTTTCCAACCCAAACCATTTTATGATTCCATGATTCTGTAATATGTTCCAGGGCTTATCTACAACTAAGTTAAATATTTTAAGTACCTTTTAGTGGCTTAAAACTGGAAAGAAAAAAGGATATGCCAGGATTGTTTAATTTACCAAACAGCTCAGTCAATGAAAACAAACAAAAATTCTTTAAAAAATGGAAGAGTCTGCTTAATGTAAGGTTTCATATAAGAACTCTTCTATTCCAGAATAAACATTGCATTTTTAGATTTAAAAAAACCCAGAAAGTTAAATGCTTTCAAAAGGAAACCTTTAATCTGAAGTAACATCTTTTAAAATTATTTTAAGTCAGTTTGACACAATTACATTGTTGATGTTACTAACCACAGTAGAGAAAAAATAATGAATATTGCTATCTTCATATGTGTTGCAATGTTGGATAAAAGGTATCATAATGGAAATGGGGAAGGTTTATGAATATCTGTCTGTAGCTTAGTCTAACACAAATCCTCAGAAAAAATTATCTCATGGTAATGTTCTGAGCCAGTATTCTACCTGCAGAGGTTCATGGACATCAGTTCATTGGAGAGTATTTTTGTAACATTACAGCCACCCACATGTTAACTGCATATGTATATATGTCTGTGCAGTTATAAATTTAAAATATATTTTGTTATATGGAATAGATAGTGCGTATAACACATTAATATATGAATGCATATTTATATATATAATGTCATAACATTATGTATATGTATATGTATATGTATGTGTATGTGTATGTGTATGTGTATGTGTATGTGTATGTGTATGTGTATGTGTATATGTATATGTATATGTATATGTATATGTATATGTATATGTATATGTATATGTATATGTATATGTATATGTATATGTATATGTATATGTATATGTATATGGTGCTTTTAGCAGTACCTCACCAGGTGTATGCACAAAACTTATCAGATAGGGATTCTAATTCCATGTATTGGTGGTTGAACTACAATGTTTGCAATATATGACTTATGCTTCTGCATTTTCCATATGTCCTAAAGTTCCTTAGACCTGAAACTTCAAAAATATTCTCTCTCTGCACTCCAAAGATGATTTTATTTTATATGGGAAGATTTGTTACAATTAAGATCATGATAGAATAAAAAAGATGGTGTTCTTAAGCAGGAAGCTTATATAATCATAAATTTTAGATCTGTGATATCTTTACATTTGGGGAAACCAAATTGATCATGCTGAAACTTGTCTACAAAAAAGTCTTCAGACTCAGTTTGTAATCATATAAATCTTATCTTGCTGCTTGCACTGAAATGGGGCATTCAGAAGCATTCTGATATGGATGGATACAAGCACCTTGGAACACTTTCTACAAACACAA
The DNA here is from genome assembly GCA_033459285.1 of Clamator glandarius. Taxonomy (NCBI): domain Eukaryota; kingdom Metazoa; phylum Chordata; class Aves; order Cuculiformes; family Cuculidae; genus Clamator; species Clamator glandarius. The sequence continues at coordinate 539,082 of JAUNZM010000088.1, forward strand.
CACAATGTCTAAACTAGCAGAGAGATAATCCCTACTTCTCACCTTGCTATGGTTTTTGGGTTTTTTTCTTTTTCTTTTACCTGATGAAAAAGGTGAATGACTGCATATATCTAGAAGTCTGCCTGGTTAGGCAAGGTTATGTCTTAGAATCACTTTGGGGTTTACAGAGTCATCTTCTCAGGTACTGTATAATTGTGCATTTTAGCAGTGTCAGAAACATATTTCCTTATGGGATGTAAATGCTTCAAGTACAAGGTGGGCATAAGAAACGATCTGTGAATACCTACAGATGTATATTGTGATCATGAGGCTCCTTCAGGCACAACTCATTACTGAGAGGTAAGAAAAAAAAAATCTTTCTGATATAAAGATTTGTCAACTCACAGTGCAGAACATTTGAAAGCTATACAGATGGCTTTTCAACCAAAAGATTAAGTTTAAATGAGAAAAAGAGAACTATTTGCCTTCTGATTTCCAAATACGTAGAATTCACCCGGTTCACATTTTCAAACTTTTCTGTATATATGCAACCAAAGATATTTCATTTCTTAAATAAAAAAGCAAGCTGAGAAACTCAGATAGTTTTGCAAGTTTTGCAAGCTAGGCATGGAACACATAATCCCTTTCTTCTTCTGTTTTCATAGAATTTTATGTGTTGGTCCTAATTCTTGTAGTTCTTGTACTTTTTGACTATACTATTGACAATAATTGAGGTAGACTACCTTATAGCCGATCCCAAATCTTTTGTTGTTTAATCCCAAAATTTTGTTGTTTAATCTTGCCTCACTGATTTTCTGACTGAACATTTCTAGTCCAATGTCATGTCGTATAACTGTTCACATGTTTTAACTCATTATTCATCATTTGAACACTTACAAAAATGCATAGACACTTTTCAAAGATGTCCTTACTATTAAAGGCAACCATGGGAAACATGCTTTCTTTTTCTGACTCTGACTCCTGTTCTCCTGCAGAAAGTGCTTTCAGCTTTCAGAGACTTTTCCCTGAATATGGTCTTCATTCTTCATGAAATTATTCAGTCATTGCTTCCCACAAATATGCTGTCCCACGTTGGTCTGGAACATATAGAAAGCTATTGTATTACATGGTTATTTGTGACCTGTAAAGTTGATACCAAGTTTATTATAGTACAGCTGACTTGGTTTCAGATTTCAGGTGTTAGTAGTCATAATAGAAAAGGAAAAGAGTGTAACAGCAGGAGCATGTCTGATGGAGGAGACTTCAGAATAAGATTCATCCTACATGTAGGTTGAATAACAGTTAAAACTATCAATATTTTAAATTGAATTCCTAACTTGTGAGATGTCTAGTTCCTTAAATTTACTTTTCAGGCTTCTAAACACATAAGGAGACATATCCTGGGATGTTTAGCACTATTTTATCAGGGAAAAAACAAAAATAAATAGGTAAATAAAATAAAGATAGATAGATAGATAGATAGATAGATAGATAGATAGATAGATAGATAGATAGATAGATAGATAGATAGATAGATAGATAGATAGATAAGCAAAAATCCCAGTTCAGAACTTCTTCATTTGCACTAATTCCTGAAATAACTCTTCAAAATGGAGATTTATAAAATATTGAAGGATGGATACTATTGAAGTTCCCATGGGGTAAACTGGAATTATTCATATAACATGAACAAACCTATGTAAATTGAAACAGAATCAGAGTTTAGGTGAAATTAGTTGCCTAGAAAAGGTTGATTTACCTCTCATTTAGAGACATTAGTATAATCTAACACTTGATCAGGAAAAGGCCTAGGCACACAAAAAGAGGGTCTCAAGGTTAGTTCTTCTCCCAACACAGTTACAGAAGCAGTTGGAAAAAACCCAAAATTCAGAAGAATACTACAGCAAAAGTGCTTTTTCTTATAAGCAAAACATATATTCCTATTATTCCTATGTCCAGTCATCAGATATTTAAGGAGCTGTGGCTCACAAAACCTCCCCATTAATGCCATGTTGTGGGGCAGAAGCTGTGCTACCCCTGCAATGTCTCTGAGGTGCACTAGTGGAATTTGCTGCATAACAACATTGAGCTCAGTAATCAGGGAAAGACTCAGCAGACATTTAGGTAGCTCCTGTTTCTACTTACAATATTAAAGATTAAAATTTTGAAGAAAGACAACTTTTTATGCCTCAAAGGTAGTTTCTTTCTTGGCCCTTCATTTGAAAAGTGCAATATTCACCATGTCATTCCCAGGATCTTTGCAGACACAAAATACATCATGCTAATTTATGTGCTGCTACGCCTTCATTTAATTAAGGTCACCATAAGGAGCTTCTGCATACTTTGGAGGGGACCAGGTGATCTGCCAAATAAAAAGCTTGGTACTTTAAATTTATGCTTAATTTCAAATTTGAGATTAGTAGTATTGTAGGCAGAAGGTACCCTTTTACAGTGTATTCAAATACTTTATTTAAGAGACCTGAGCTTTGCAGCCTGCCTGTAAACAAAAACGTAAGGCAAAATTTATGGAGTGACTCATTAAAAATTAGTTGCCCAATGCTCTTCAAGAGCTCAAAGATTATGTATTGACACTACAAACACAGGAGTGAAGGAGAACAAAACATAAACATTTATACTGTGTTTCTTTACTCTGTCAGATCCTCCAGACTGCAGAAGCTCTTAGAAACTGTCAATTTATTTTAGGGGTGTGTAGGGATATTCTGCACTGATAGCAAATAATTTTGCATAAAGCTTAAAATTCTAGTACATAAGGCTAAATCCCCAGAGTATGCCTCAGCTTTGAACAGTGTTGCTTAGGAAAAGAAGTGATTGTATATGCAAGAGAAAATCAGAAGTAAAACCCCTCATGCTGAAAAATGGAATACCAAATGGGGCGATAAATAATATGCTGCTTCAAAGTAAGACTTGCCACACAAATACTGTAATCACTGCGAGAAAAAGGGATTATATAAATATACTTGGTGATTAGGAAAATTACATATTCAAAATTATTTAACTTCATTATCCACTGAAAGTTACACAAATAAATACCTACTGTACCTGCCTTTTTCTCATCTGCTTCTTTGTCATTTTTGACAATTATCCACAAGCTAGGCAATGTATGATCCAGGTGATGAGCTAGATTGCATTTAACAAACAATTATCATATATGTACCATGAATTATTTCTGAGCAAAAAGGACAGACTGATAGTTAAAGTATGTGAATGACAATCAAGAAATCTTGGCATTGTTTTCACTATCTTATTCTTGGAAAGACTATTATTTTTATATCTCTTTTCTGAGGTATGCAAAATGTGCTGATGGCATGGCCGCAGGTCCCTTCGGTCAAAATGTACTGCAGATGGAGGAAAGGAAGCAGGCTGTGAGGTATAACAATAATGACTGTTGCCACATTTGCAGTCAGGAAGGTAAGGCCAGAATGCCTTTGGACCATATCTCCATCCCAAGAAAAGAAAGGGAATTCAAATTTTGAAAGGCATTCTGTCAGCCTCTGGTAAAGCTATAGGGAGAGAAACAAAAAGGGAACTATGGAGTGGCCTGAACACCTTGGATTGCGTGAGTTGATGTAGGTAAGGTTCTTTTCTGTTAAGAAGGGAATTTTGAATTAGAGAAAATCATATAGTAGTGACTGTGTATAAAAATCCAGGTTAAAGAACTCTGTCCAGACATGCATGAGTTTAGTGGTGACCCAGGTATGAGGGCAACAACCACCAGTACCTGGATGAAAATTACATGTGATCCTAAATCAAAAAAGCGGAGCCATTATGTGAGTTGTCCCTGAGAAGACAGAGGATAAAAGAAACTACTTGTAATCTATGACATGAGAGACCATCTTAATTCACAACTGTAGATTTTAAAATGCAAAATAATAAACACTAGACGTAGATCTGATAGGAGGCAACAGAATAACTACTAAAGCAAAGCAAGGAACAGTGTCAGACAGAGCTTACAGCAGAAAGGACAACCTAAACCAGCAGGGAACAGTATGCAGCCAAGGGAGGTGAGGCAGCTAGGCTTTCACTAAATGGTCAGCTCCCTTGAGAACTGGCCTTGCTACCTGAAAAGGCTTAACAACCTGCAATGTCTGAACACTAGTCTTTACTGAACATGTCGTTATGACAGCTCCACAAGGCAGCAAAGCATCATGTTGCGGTGACAGGATCATGGAGAGACAAACAGACTCAAAGGAGGTCATCGTGATGCAATGAAATAAAACAGTGCCACTTTGTCTTCAGAAAGTAGTCGCATCACTGAAAGACCCTTTGTTTCTGGATAGAACTCCCATGAAAATTTACAGGGGTAGTATAACAGAGAAGACATAGAACTTGGAGAAGCTTTGATTTGGTTTTGATTCAGCCAGATGGCATCTGTGGCATTTTACACTGCACCTAAACCAGTGGCACTTCAGATCATTGCTGAAAGAGACACTCATTCTTACCTCTCCTCTCACCTTACTCCACACCATCAATTGTGCATTATGTCTCTGTCCCCATGTGAGGTCAAATAAACACATTGAGTATTTAGATAAACAAAAAAGATTTAATGGAAATCTTCTTTGCTTATTTGTTTGCATGTGTGATAGGTTAGTTTTCTGTAGATCAGCTGGACCAGCTGACTCACACTTCAGTTTTAATGCCGGTACATGGGCAACAGAAGAACTGCACAGCTGAGGACAGAAGAAAGAAACACCACCTCAGGGTGCACTGACAAGTCAAGTGAGTTTGTAATGTTCGTTAAGTTACAGATCACATCTCATTTACAATTTCTTCTCAGTAGGACAGGATTTGTATTTTTTTTTTTATGTAAAGGGATGGGAAAAACACAATTCAGTTATGATTATGGACCGCTAAACAGTGGGGGTAAAAGCAGAGACAAAGTAGATAGCAGACAGATAGTATCCTTCCTTAAGGCCTTTCTGTTTAGCAGAGCTCTTGTTTGACTTTTTGACTTATGACTTCCCACAGGGAAGAAATCGTTTTTGTTTTTCCCCTAGAATGAAGTTTAGAAAATCAGTTTTCTCTTCTGTCAGTAGCATTGGTATTTAGGAGTTAAAAAACGAAAAGGAAGTGAGGAATTTTCCTGAATAAAGATGAAAACTTTAACACGACACAAGAGATCAAAAAGAAATCCAGTAAGAGAACTTTGGAATTATTGTGTCTCACTTCAGTGCTGACAAAAGGCATGTCTATCATCCAGCCACCATGAACCCTCTTTCATCACCAGTGGGAAAGTTGTTGTCTAGGGGCTGTGCTAAGGTCAAACACCTCTCCTGAGAGGAAAAGCTCACTCTTCATTGCATGTACTACCTCAGGATCAGAAGTCTAAGTATCCAGGTCTAAATATTCAACTTCAAGTACTCCATTTTCCAATGAGTCACTAATTTTTTTACTCAGGTATCCTCAATTAGAACACAAATATAGCACATTAATATTAATGATTAAATTTAATCTAACAATTAAATGAAGCAAGAGAAAAGAAATCAAGTCTTCTCCACCTCCACTGCTATAGTCAGCGTAATCTGATTCTCTGATTCTTGCCACAGTTTTGTTTTCCCATCAGAGCTACCATAGTAACCTTTCCCACAGAGTGATCTAGGCATTTTGGCTAGAAGTATCTATCCAGAAAGCTACTGCAATGAAAATTCCCAAATTTATAATTTCCCCAGAGCACCAGCACATGAATCCCTTAGCTGAGGAATAATACCATTCTTTGCCCATCTTCACTCCCAAGGCTCCAAATAGTCTTTGTCATTCTCTTTCTTTTTAACACTCATTCAGAATCAAAGTTTAGGAGAGAAAGGTGGTCATCACACTCCAAAGGAACCACAGTATGCTTTGCCGTCTGAACCTACTATTGTTTGTGTGAAGGTCACTTTAAGTATTTATAAACCCACTTCCTTCTTCTTCTGTAGATCTCTCTCTAGGACTTTACTTTGCTGTGGTGCCCACAAAATGTCAGTTGTTATGCCACTGTGGGTTTTCTATACAATTTACAGTGTCCTGACCATGATGTTAAGGATTATTTCAGTACTCCTTGGAGCTGTTTGCTGTTTACGGGCATGTACCCTTGTCTTATCCATAGACATGGGACTGTGTTCTTTACCCTCAGCTGCACCTTTCCCTAGACTACAAAGTGGAAACATATGATAAACTGGAATTTAAATTCTGAGTCCCATTTATTTCAAATAAAAATTTATAGGTCCTGTTTCACCAGAGTCGTGTGTCCTATGCTAATAAAATATTGCACCATGATGTTAGGTGGAAAGTTGGCATTTTGAATGGACCTCCATCTGGAAAATTTTTACATATGGTCTGTGTTGATGCCTGAAGTTAATTTTGCACCTACATTTCCATTCCTGAACCTTGTTGCAACAAGCTTATAAATCTAACCTTTAAAAATGAAAATAGATGTTCTCAAACAGTTGTCATATGGCTTTCAAAAACCTGGATGTAAATAGTTGTTCGTTTTGATGATGCAAAACCTGGGTTTTATTATTAGAAGTTTTTGCAAACCTTGTAAAGAACTTCTGATGGATTAGTAAGAGAAGACAGAGACATGAAACTTGGATAGCGAATGACCTGTGGATGAATTACTGGTGTTTTGCAAAGAGAAAGAAATGAAAAAGAAGATATTTTAAATGAATATACTTGTGTGGAAAATTAATGTGGAATATCTACATACTTAAGTGTGTTGAAAGAGCTACTTACTCGAAAAGCTACAAAGACTCAAGAGGAAATATCTCCATATTACATGAAAAAGAGACAGCTTCAATTTATAAAACTGCCAAACTATATATTGATGCATTCAGAATTAATTAAAATAAAAGGGAATATTTTTCTCAGAAACCAAAATTTTCTCCTTTATAGTTCTCCGTTCTTATAGTTCATTTATCATTAAATAACATTTAGAGATTTCTTAATTACTTTGTATCATGCCATATTTCATAGTTTTTCATTCTTGTAATATCCAATCATGCAATTTGTATAATTCATAGTTTATAAAAAATTAAATCTGGGGAGAATCAATAGTGTAATTTAGTGAAAATGGAAAATAATTCACATCATGTTATTTTGTCCTTTTTTTCTGTAACATATCTTCTATTACTATTTTGTTTGAACTTTTCTGAAGAAGTAACATGCCAGCTTGTTTAGAAGTAGTCATCCTGTGATTTTTTTTTTTTTTTAAGATTATTTAGCAACATCTTCTGATAGTCAAGGTAGGGTTGAAGTCCAGGGCAAGGCATTTTGTTTTAGATTCCACTAATTTAAATCTATACAAGGGAGAGCTACTTAAGTGTGATTTGTGTCTTGTTAAAGAGGACACTTATATCTAATCAGCTCACTCACACCCAAGGCTACTTTTTCTTTTGCTTGCATTTGTGTATTTATTTGAATGTTGTTTGACTTTGGCTTTTTTTTATCTCTATTCTTCTCTTTGCTGAGGTGGCTACACTGTCTTTTTAGAAGCCCTGTGTTGCCTTGAACTTCTCAATAAGTCTGACAGGCATGACACAGGAACTACAGGAGATCCATTAACTTTCAGTAGGAACAGCTACAAACCAGGCAAGAGAATACCAGATGGTTTTCTGTGAAGACAAACAAAGCAAGATGAAGATTTACATTGATCCTTCTGGTAGTTCAGGCACATAGTTCATATAAGTACTCTCAAAGTCACTTGTTTTCATCTTAAGTTGAATTGCCCTATAATTTCATTTATTATTTAAAATACAACTATTTCTTCATTTAAATTTAATTTGCTTTCTCTTTCAAAGACAGAGTTTTATTATGCTTCTTTCTGCACAAAATATATTACTTAAAAGGACAAAATTTTTCCTTGAATACATTAGGATCAGGTCATATTTTAGTCCATAATATCATTACCATTTTTTCCTTCTTGCATCCACAACAAATAAATGGTTCTGATGGATTAATGTAAGTAAAAAAATTCAACAGAGAACAGAACTCTCTACAGCCAAGTGACTGCACCGATAGTCAAGGAAAGAGCTATGCATGTCATCTACCTGGATTTCTATAAGGCTTTTCATATGATCTTCCACAACGTTTTTACATCCACATTGGAGAGATACAGGTTTGGGCAATCCCCAATATCAATACAGTCTCAGGAAAGAATCAATTGCGAGCAGCCATACAGAAAGGACTTGGGGATAGTAGTGGAAGAAAAACTGGACATGAGTGTCAATGTGCACTTGCAGCCCAGAAAGCCAATCACCTCCAGGGCTGGATAAAAAGAAGCATGGTCAACAAGTTGAAGAAGGTGATTCTTCCACCTTTACTCTGCCCTTTTGAGACCCCACCCGAAGTACTCATTGAAAGAAAGTCATGGACCTATTAGAGCAGGTCCAGAGCAAGGCCATGAAAAGGGAGGGCTGGGACATATCTCCTATGAAAAAAGGCTGAAAGAATTGTGTTTGTTCAGCCTGAAGAAGAGGATGTTCCAGGGAGACCTTATCACAGTCTTTCAATACTTACAAGAAAGACAAAAAGAGAGTTTTTGCCATGACATGTACTGACAGGACACGTTTTTAACTGAGAGGAGCTATCTTTAGTTTGGACATAAGGAAGAAATTTTTTTACTATGAAGGTGATGAGACACTGGAATGGGTTTCCCAGAGCAGTAGTGTATGCCTCTTCCCTCATAGTGTTCAAGGTCAGGTTCAATGAGGTTTCAAGCAACCTGATGTAGTGAAAGATGTCCCTTGAAAAAGAATGAGATTAGATGATCTTTGAAGGTCCCTTCCAACCCAAAGCATTCCATCATTGCAGGATAATGTGAAGGAATGATCAGAAGTGAGATTTTTTTTTTTTTAATGACAGTTTATTCTTTTTTAGGTGAATTTCTCTGACAAGAATTTATACTAGGACACTTGAACACAGACAGGGATGTAGAAAATAGTTAACAAATAATTGTAGAACAAGCCTAAAGAGTGGACAATACCTCTAATTTTCTTCAGAGAAATCAAATCTGATGTATCTACTTAAAAGCATGGCAAAAAATATGTGTAATGTAAACTAAATCCTATACTCAAATGGTCGACCATAAATACCATTAGAACATCAAAGAAATATAACGTCAATTAAACTTTAAATCATTAAATACTGGGAGTAGGAAGAAGAATAGAATCTTTTTTCAATTGTGCTTCTATATTTTACTGCTCTCCTGATCCCTTTTACAGATGCTTTGTCTGATACTGATGGGAATAATTTTCATAAATGAAGATTTGAAAGTACAAATACCAATTTTTTTCACCTTTTATGAGACATTCACCCTTAATATTTATGAGACATCCAGTTAACCAAGAACAATATTTCACATGAAAAACAGACTCTGCTGCAAGCCAGTTACTGGTTACGTAGAACGTATCATCATTTAACACAAGTGACCAGACGATATATATGACTGCCTATTATAAATAAAAGGAATATAAACTCTTGTCTTCAAGCACTGAAAATGAAATTAGTGTGAATCCATAAAGAACTTTAAGTGACAAAAGCCATACCCAAAGTGGTAATCATGCATTTAGTAAGGCAAATGCTAAGGTAACTTCTTTTTCTTTGCAAGCATCCAATGGTGTACAATGAGTACTATTAGAATTGAAGGAAAATAGAATCCCATTTTGTGCACCTGCCTTAAATGACTAGAATGTTAAATTTACAGAGGTGTCTGCTACAGCACAAAAAAGTTTTAGATGTTCATTTGTTATGGTCACTCAAAAATCAGTTTCTGACACTTGAGAAGTCCTGACATGCTGACATCAAACTCCAAAGAATGGAAAGCCAGAAGGCAATATGCCTCAATTTCCAAGACTGAAAAATCTGGAAATGTTGAGTGAGATAACTGAGTGAGAGATTATCATTTCCACAGCCTAGATTCCACAAGATTTAAAGGCAATTCACTGAATTAAGATGAGTAAGTGATGATGGTAATGCCTGTGCCTCTTTTTGTATGAATACTTTAATATACATTGGTGCAGTAACTGTATCTGATATAGTTCCTTAGTGCCTATGGAACGCTAGCCAATAAGCTCTGAAGCTATTACCAGTCTAGCTTTCTGGTTTACTCACAAGCAAATGTGTATCTTGCACAGCAATATTGCATAACACACAGACAGACAACACAACAGTACCTGAAACGGCACCACTGTCATCCCGTATGAAGAGTTGAAACAAAGATATTTCCAGCAAATTAAGTAAGTTAAAATAGCCCTAGGGCAGTTAATTTAGCTTGATTTTGATTACAGCATGAGGGCAACACCTTTTGTTCTTCTAAGAATGAAACTTTAATACTCAGAAGAGGTCCAACTTTATTAACATGTTTTAAATATTGCATTACATAACTTTGTCCTCACTGCATCAACAGCCTAAACTATTAAAACCTTCTGTAGTCCTAAGGTGTAGTATAATAATAAAAGTGACCCACCAAGGCTTAATAACTCTCAGACTAGATTTCAAAGAGAAAACAGTAGCTTCTGGCCATAGGTAATTTTTATACTCTTTATTCTTTAACAAGGCCTGGATTTATTTGATGGCTAACATGACAGTCATTGTTTGATTCTTCTGCAAGAAACTTACTATAAATAAATTCTGACATTTGGTAAAATATGAGTAAATATCACCTTATAAGCATCACTGGAATCCTAAGGAAATTTTCTGGTACTGTACACTACAGACAAAGATATAAATGTGATGAAAATACCCTTGAGAAAACATAAAAATTTGTCAACTTCTGAAATGATGTGTGAAATATTTTAAGAAAACATATGAGACTTTTTCTGATGCACTGAATGATTCTGGAATGTCATCAAGCTGTAGACTGAATACAGAATTACAATAGTTTAATAGATAGGTAAACAGATAAGCTGAAGAGCAAGAAACACGTGCTGAGTCTGCTTCCACTCTGGTAGTTTGTCTTCACTTCCTCAGGAAGACAGACACTTGGCTGGTCTCTTTGATTCAGTGTTCCAAGACAATCTCTCTTCAACTTGCTTTTTTTATTCCCCTGCATGTTCACTTTGAAGCAGCTGTGCATGGAATGACTCACACATTAAGGAGAAATACTATGACTGAAGTCCAGCTTCCAAAACATTCTTCTTTGAAAAATTACTTTGGTCTTATTGTTCTCTCATCCACTCAGATTTCCATTTGTATTTCAAAAACTCCCCCTGATACTGTTTCTTGGTATAAATCAGATGTTCTCAATGCTTCTACAGTATATACAGTTCAATAGAAAGATTGTCCAGCAGAAAGGTCCCTGCCCTGTTCACAGGAAATGCCTTTTCCCTCTGTCTTCCCATTTGATTTATACTGTAGTAACTATAGGATTTACAGCCACCTAGGAATACCTAGAAATACTGTTCAGTGAGCTCTCAGTTCCTTTGTTTTTTATCTGTCTAAATTAGATTGAAAGGCTTCAAGCAAGTAGAAACATTAGATTTTGGCTAGAGAGGTTCAAGAGATTGAGTTAATTCTATTTTAGTAAATTACTGCCCCTCAGATTCCAATTATATAATTGACTTTGATCTGTCACTAAGTGCATGGTTTCATTTAGAACAGTTACTTCTTGGATCTAAGTGAGTGGTGATTCAAAGTAAACTCTACAACTTTGAATTACATCAGTCTGGGGAAGAAGGCATAGATAAACACAACTCTCGGTTTTTCTCTCCTTATTTCCCAACTATAGCCATACTTACACCTATCACTTGCCAATCTGCTCTTCTCTGAACATGTCTTCCAGCTCTAAGGCACACATCTGTGATTTCTCAGATCTGACTGTGGCCTGAAATTACAGTTATATCCACCTTTTTCCCCAACAAAAAATTAGATCACATCTGGTCTGTTTACTTGAAAATCTGAACATCAAAAATATTTGTGTGGATAAACACCAAAGTCATATTAAAAACTCCACCCCTTTAGGCCAAAATGTACAAATTTGGGTTTAGGGACACAGCTGCAGTCTGAAAATTTTCTAGGACTCAATAGAGAAAGTTTGGAATCTCTGCCCTAGGGCACTAAAGAGAGCTTCTCTACTTTGAAAACTTTACAAAGAGATTCAACTTCCCAGCCAGCAGTTATTTTAATTATCTTCAAGCGCAGAACTGAATTAAAGATGCTGCTGTGCTGGGAGTCCCTGATGTGTGCTTCATCTGATTTTGAATTTTTTGGCATCTCTGGAAAACTTGAGGAGACTAAAATCTTGACAAAATAAATAAATAAAAAGATAAATAAAGAAAAAGCTCTAAAGTCAAGTAATAAAATTACTTAAGAATTATATTAGAACTTGCTACAGTTCTTAAAACCAAAAAAGCACTAACAACTGTGAAAATCTTATACAAGAAATGATGTTCAGCTTGTTGAATCCTACAGCCACTTCTGTGTTGTGCCCCAGAGGAGTCCAGAATTGGCTGGGCACGAGGTATTTTGCACATGATCATCTCACCATTTTGCCCCTTCTCCTACATCACAACCCAACATGTCAGATGCTGCTCCTTGGTTGAGCTGTGATGTGTCAACTGGAGTCTCCCTACATCCTCTGATAAAGTTAACACCATTCAACAGTCCAAGAAGTAGGATCTCAGATACTGAATCAGAAATCATTGAGGGGGCTGTTGTTTCTTCTTCATCATGTGGGTTGAAAATGGTTAAGAGAGAGCAAAGGTCCATTCTGGTCTAGGTTCCTGTCTAAAATATTAGCCAGAAACTGATGCCCAGGCAACGGTTTAAAAACAAGGCAAACAGGGTAAAAACTCCCTAAAAATAGCTCCCAGACTCAATTTTCATTGCAAGAGTTGTCAAATACAATGAAAGTGTCTTTGGTTTCCCTGACCTTCAGTCAATTGTTTAATCCTGTTTTGAATTCATTAAATCATGCAACATCCATGACATCCTGTGACAAGTTGTTTCACAGCTTAACTACATGTTGTGTGAAAAGACAGTTCCATTTGATTTTTATGTGGGCAAGTTTCCCTTTTAAGTCCCTTATATCTCATAGTGGAAAATAAAATCCTGACATACACTGTTTATCTTTTTCCTACCACTCACGGTTTTTCAGATCTCTAACAAAACTCTACTTAGATGTCTCTTTTTTTAGGTGGTTGAGAATTAGTCCATGTGTCATTATAGCCAATATACATAACTGTCTTCCAGACACTAATTCTCCTAGGACATTGTAACAGGATCCTTAGTGTCTTATGTGGAACTGGAGACCACACTGACAGCTAGATATGCCAAAGCAACTTTTCAGCAGCAGCAAGATGTTCAGTGTTCCTGCATTCATATTGTTTCGCATGTCCAGCTTAAGAGGACCATTAAGTGTTAATAAATGCCATTTTATATCAAGTCTAATCATTGCCTTCAGAAGGTCCAGAAGTGACTCTGTTGATGGAGCATAGCTGTCTGCCTTCCACAGCCAACAAACTTTCAAGGTCACTTCTGTAAATGAAGGCAAAATTTGTCTCTCTCTTGGATGTTTTGCTTCACAAAACCTCCCGAGAACCAAATGCCTTGTGTCCAGCAGAGATCAGGTTGTTTGCACACTGGATCCATGTCTCATCCCAGTGCTGCAGAGATGAAAACAGGCTGCATGAACAAGACATTCATCGGTACCATGGACATCTGACTCTGTAAGGTGGACATTAAGGCATTTTGTATTCCAACAAATTTCTGTAGGAAAAGGCTCCCTTAAGCTTCCACGAATATGCTTCCTACTGACATTAGCTCATTTAATAATACTCATTGACTTGTTCATTCCACAGGTCCAAAAGAAAGTTCAGCAACTTTTGCAGATGTGACTAGTAACAATACACAGCATAATTACAGCCTTTTTCTTCACCTTTCCAGCCTTTTTCATCTTTCCATTGGTAGGCTAAAGCCCCTTCCACAGTAGGTGTTGTACTGTTGCCTCAGCCCAAGAGGGTTAACCAAAGTTTATTTAAAGTGTCTGATACTGTAAAGAGCTTCTGAAATCTGAATTCATGTTTATTCAGAACATCTTCAAATGTGAATCACTTATGTAAAGCCCTGCAGCCCAAGACTTAATGCAGGTTACGTACAATTACTTGAAATTATTTGAACAGTGTAAAGCTCCCTCTTTTCAGGCTTTTTAAGATCAAAGAGTCAGTCTTCACCCTTTACAGCTTGTCACTTTAAAACCCTGAAGTAACAATAAAAGGCACCTTTTTCCAAGCATTTCTTTCATATCCAGACTACATAACTGTGCTGCAATAGAAATAGGTGTGGAAAGATATTTACTTTTTCCTTATCTTTCATTAGGTGTCTTTAGCTTCTGAGAATATGAGTCAAGTTTCCCAGAAAGCAACTCTACCTCTCTCTTCAGAAAGTTTCATTTTCACATGCAAAACCCAGTCTTAAAAACTCTGCATTCCTGGGGTCATCCCACTTATAGAAGTAAAAAGTGGAGGCAATCAAAAATCAGAAGTCTCTTTAATGGATCCTTATTTTTTTGCTCTGTTGTTACAAAGCAGAGACCCGTCTTGTGTGTCCAGTGTAGCACACCAATCTCTTTCTACTGGACAGTAACATCTTATAATCTTGATTCTTAAGAGCCCTTCCTTCGTCTCCTCCCTCCCCATAAATATGCTATTACAGTTCTTTTTTTCTGCTGTAAAACAACTTTTAAATAAAAATAAATAGAGCTTTGTGCAGCAGGTAGGGTTCACAACTGCTAGGTATGAATTTACTCTTCGTTGATAAAAATAGAGACAAAAGTCCATTGTCTGCTCTAACAAGCTTGGGACAGCAAGTCAGTGTGAAGACTCATGTCAGACTCCATTCACAATTAGAGTCTAGGTTTTTGATAATAGCTGTTGGTGTCCTCCAAAACTTTGTTTATGCACTCAGATAGATTTGGTAAAACAGAATGGATCAGATGACATCAGTCACTGAGACAAAGGAGCAGAAGATGGTAGTTCCAGGCCAAGGCCACACTTCTAGTAAAAGAATCATAGTGATAAAGTGCAAGTATTTCAGATTTTGTCATTGTCATTCTTTCTATAGGATTGACCATTAGCTTTGAATTGGAAGAATTATACAGACAAAATTAATTATAGTAACTCTCACTGAGGACCAAGTGGGTATTTGATGAAATCAGGAGAGAGACAAAGCAATTGGCATCCTATCAGCTTATGGCTTTGTATACTTTCTTCTTGGAAATAAGATCAGGAATGCGGTTCATGTGTCATGGAATGAAAAAAATTTTCTAAAATTCATCAGCTCCCCCAGGTTGTTAATGATGTAAAACAATTGAAATGCAGATTGCCTTTCAGCCCAGTCTGCCTTATTACGCTGGGTGTATTCATACCATTTTAAACTCATTAGATAGATGTTGTCTCCAGGAGGAGAAATATACTCAGTTAGATAACGGTAGTAATCATCATGAACGCCATTGCTCCAATATGGTTGCATATGTAAGCACCTAGCATTTAAGGAGTACTAATTAAGGCTGAATATTCTCTACTTTTATTTTCCCCACTTGTGTATGTACATTAAAACACAGCCACTAATTATGTGTCATACAGTATATTAACTGCAAAATACAATTAAATCAATGCAGACTCTTTTCCCTCACATTTAAAGGCGTGGGGCAATTTTATAAAGACTGTTTCATCCAAATCTCAGAGCATTTCTGGAATTTATTCACCTGAAATCCTGTAGAAGAGCTACTGACAGACAGCCTGGGGTATGTTTCATCATTGATGCTACAGGGTTCCATTCTCCATCTGCTCTGCATGTCTCTACACCCTCCTCTTCTGCTGCTGCCAGGCACTCTCTCTGCCTGAGGCCAGAATGGGAACCTGAAGTTCTCTTCCATTTACACCGCTAGGTGAAAAACTGTCAGCTTAAGAAACTTGCCTACTGGCTAAACTCATTCATTAGTTAGTGATAGGACAGCACCGGTCCCAAGACAACAGACCAGAACATGCATGGAAAGCTGCTACCAGAGAGCTACAGAGCCAGAAATGACCCAACAGAGGCATATATGCTAAGTATGCCTCTCGGGGGTTAGTAGCAGAGTTTCCAAGCCCTCCTTCCCAAATACTTCCCAGGTGGGTGTGATTTGTGGTGAAGAAACAACTGTGACATTTCTAAGAAGCAATATTTTGCCAGAGAACTATTATCCTGAGGATGATGAAAGCCAGGAAACTATATTTTTATTTAGGCAACTAAAGCAGTGGCCTGATTTTCTACAGATTTGACTCCCCCGAAAGAGAACAGGAGCTCTGGGCTCTCAGCAGGGCTGAAAAACTACCCATTAACTTCTAAATCTATAGCCATTTCACATCTGTATCTCTGTTTCACACCATGCTGCTCAGTTTTCCTTGGCAGCAGAGAAGAGCATCTTACACAAAAAGAGGCAGAGGGCTTCTCAGTTCACTAATTTCTGATCTCCTGCTTTAGAAAACACAGCCCCCATGGCTTGGTCAAGGCCACTCACAGATTCCCTGTTGCATCTCCCCCTCTTGGACCTCACCCATCCAGCTGCTAATCCTTCTCTAATACATTTGTGGCATATAAAACAAAAAAAAAAGAGACTATTCTCTTCATTTACATATAGAGTGTAGAGTAATTAAACCACATACTAAAGATGCACTATAATAAAAAAGAGAAATAGTAAAACCAATTATAGGCTGGCTTACTTACTGCCTTACATTTAAATAATAATGTGAACTATTAAGTAAATTAGGGCATAATCAGCTGAGGTTCATTAACTTATCTCACTGTAGGAATAGTACTACAATTCAATACAATTAGGTACATACTAGTAGGAAACGGTGCTTTTCATGCAGCATGCTGGGCCAAGTCTTAGATACGCTGAGGTCTTTTCCCTCCCACTGTCCTCTCAGAACATGCTTTTTATGTTTCAGGAGGCGGTCAGCACCACTCTGGACCCAGGCTCTTGGAAAGAAATGAGTATTAAGTGTGTCAGTTCACTCTGGTGTGGCTGATAGCCACAAATCCTCTGTGAATAAACCACATTCATGGACCACATTTCACTGGGGTTGAGATACCTGTATTTGAGGAGAGCAGCAATGAAGGCATGTACAAAGGAGACATATGAGCTTAACCTGCATAAGCAGGCGTTCTAGACCAAGTAGATACAAAACGGCTTCAAGCAGAGAATCTCCAGGCCACCTCTGGCTTCTTAAAGCCCTGGGAGAAACTGGACCTGGATCATTTAAAATCATTCAAGAAAAATGAGAGTAAACCAATCTATTTCAGGTTGTCTGTGACACTTCTCACGTGCTCCATGTCATTCCCCCCACTCCTGAATGACATTTTGAATATTAGATTTTTCTTTCTGTAGAACGAGAGTTAAGACACAGAGAATCTCATTACATTGCAAATCAACCCCTTTACTATGTGTGATTTTCCTGTCTGTCTCTATAATAGAAAAGCAGACAAGGCTGGGGACTAACCTCTGACCTGGAGGGCAAGAGGGATGCAGAGCTGATGTCCATCCAGCTGAATTTCTTTCCCCTTCAGACAAAGATGGGCTTTGAAAACTGTCTATTTGTTGTAGCCCCTGGTCTGTTCAAACATGGTCTGGTGCACTGGTAAGGGGCACAGCCAAAACTGCACCATAAAAGGTCAAGCACTTAAACAATACAGAAAAATCACACATCACTGATGCAATGCCTTCACCCCCTTTATCATCTTTGCTTTCCTAAAAGCTAGTTAAGGCAGGATTTTAATTAAAGGGATTTGACTTAACAGAGGATGCTGATAGATTGGAGTGAGCATCTGGAGGATAGTTAGTGAAAAATGGCTGAAAAGTTCCCCTAATCTTTCTTGAAGTGCTCAGTACTATCAGAATGGTTTTGAATCTCTTGTTTCATTATTCTTCATATGAGTTTGATAAATATAAACTCTTTTCTTTCTTTCAGCTGCATTTAGCAAAGAAATAGAATGTTGTACTAGATGGAGATGCTGAAGGTCTCCCTGAGACCTCCAGATGGGGAGTGGTCAGAAAGCCATGTGAAAGGACATAATTCTTTTTGGATAGCATTTTAATCACAATTTCTGTGGGTGAAAATAGCGACATATGGCACTAGACAATAAAACATACAGTTGCTGAGGGAAAAAAACACTGCTATTACGAGCTAGGGTTCATAAATATTGCCTATTAAATTAATTAAGATGATGTACTCCTAAGGTCACAGTTCTTATGTATCCTTAAAATGCTGTCAGACATTTCTCCAGGCTACATAAAGAGACTATGAATTACAGCTGCCAATCTCTTCAAGCAAAGGGACTTGGAAAGAAGTGTTCTATGCCATCTTTACAGCAGGTGTCACACAGAAAACTCAGCTTAGGATAGATATGGTTTTAACTCTGGGAAATGTGAATAAGGCCAAGAAGAAAGTATGTTTGAAAGAGCTCAGATGAACAACACTCAAGGAAGTCCTAAGCAGGGATCTGTTCAATAAAAATATGGGTCAAACAACAGGTCACACAATTTTGCTAGCACTGAAGGAACTCCTGTTTAAATTAAATCCCTCTGTGTGTGTGCAATTAGGGATCAGAAAATGGAGCTTAATTGTCTGAACACATTCTCTCCAAATTTCTCTCTTGGATGCCTATAGCAGGGAGCTAATAAGCTGGAACTTTAACTTTATGGAAAATTCCACAAGGCTACTATGCAATTTTCTTCCTGACTGGGAAAACAAATAAACAAAGGCAAAAAAAAAATAGTTTCTATAATAATATTCTATAATACTCCACAAAAAAAAAATTAAGAGACAAGATGTAATTTTTTACTTACTGGAATAAGCTTTCAACAAAATCAACTTTTTTTTCCTTTGCTTTCAACTTTCTGAGTTTCCAAATAAAATGTACCATAAAAAATAAAAGCAGAATGAGTCTATGAAAATGAAACTTAAAAAAATGTAAAAGATTTTGAAGAAGAATAGCAAGGAAACCCTATTCCTACATGCAAAGTTGTTCCTGGATTGTTGAAGTTACATAGCATTTCTCAGCATTAAAACAGTCTTTTGCAAAGCATTTGACCAGAGTACAAAGCACTTCTCTAAGATGCATATGTGAAAGAATTTGTTTCTTTGATTATGGTACTCCAGAGGAAGTCTCTGCATTATATGTTCTATAGATATGTACCATAGCTCTGTGGGTAAACATAGGATATCTTAGATCAAACTGAAAAACAAAATCTAAATACATTTCAGGAAACAGAAAATAAGCAGTCCCTCTGGATCATCATTCTCAAGGTTTTTGTCCAATGCTGTTTCTGTGATGTCTTGCAAATGGATTTACCAGGACTTCATGGGCCCCAGGTGATTAAACTACTGAAAACAAAGCAGGTTATTCCCTTGCACATGTGTGAAGTCAATTGCTTAATCATATACAACCTCATAACTTTTGGAAGTACGTTATAGGCAATTCAAAACTGGGCACAGCCCAACTGCTTCTTTTTCATCCACTGCAGCTAACCACATCCAGACCAAACCAGAGCTTTTTCTTATTTTCGTCTTTTCCTTTCTTTGTTTGGCTTTCAAAACATTTCAGCTGCCATTATTCACTGTCTACACCCCAATAAATAGGTTAAATTACTGACTTGCCTGCACACACAATTATCTGCCTATTTTCCTAGCCTGATCATACAGACCTGCAGATAATGCAAATCAGCAAAACCAATTTGGTTTTCATTATGATGCCAATGAATATTCCCTTTAAGAAGTGCTTTGAGATCCATTGAGGCAAGGCATTATATCAGAGTTTGCATTAACATTTACTATGTATTTATGATTATTATACCTCTTCTAAATATAATTGATTTTCCATGTTATTAAAATTTTCTGTGCACTTGTAAAAATTCCCACTCAAACATCTCAAAATCAGATGTATCGTTTCTTGGGTTTTTTGCTCTTACAATTAATCTGTTATGTTGTTGTGATTCAGGTTCTTGTGATATAATACTCATCATTTATATTCTTTAGTTGTTGATGGTAGTGACCACAAAGTGCTCAGCACTTCCCAGACATTCATAAGGAGGAATAAAGACTGTAAGGAACTGAGACTCTGAAACACAGCTCATTAAAAGAGTATTTATCTTTTTTTTTTTAACTGAAAATCTGTCAGACCCAGTCATCTTTTGTTTTAAAATTTTTGCTCTGCAGAAGCAATAATATAGAGCTTAGTTAAGAAACTAGCCTTTAAAGGAAGAATGGATGTGCACATATGTGCTGGGAAATGTACTGCAGCCTCTCTCTCATACTTAAAATCTCAGTTTTCTTTGTCTGGCTAAGGTGAAACACACAGAGTCACACCAAAAAAAAGGTGCTGGTCTTGTGTCACCAGCAGCCTTTGACTGCTGCTCATCCCCAAGGGCCCTTTCCAAAGCTATGGGTGCTTAAGCAGTTCCTTTATCTGGAAGAGCACAAAAATAATCACATCCTGTAGCCCAAGGTCAGATGCCTGACCTAGGAAAGGATTTTCTCTGGCTTCATGTGAGTATAATGAAATCCCTGCATAAAATACTTCTTAAAAATCATCTGCCCACACCTGACCTGCTCTCTCCAGAGACTATATCCCTTCAACAACAAGCTTTCAAGATCATGAAGGGCTAGAAAGGTCTGTACATGTGTGTGTGGAATTTTATGATTCTAAAATAGCTGAAGGGATTTTCCTCTAGTTTTATAAATGTATCGATTTAGTAGTCCTGCAAAAGATCTCAGCTAGGAATTATATCCGTCTAAAGATGGGACAACGAAGAAGGGAAACAGAGCTTTTATTAGAAATAGAAATTTTAACTGGCAACAAGTTTACAATGCAATTCAAACCAAAGGGCAAAGCACATGTTTTGAAGGAGTTTTTTAACATTTTCTATTATTCGATTAATATAGTTTTTATTAGCACAGTAACAGCTGGGTTTTCTTTCTGTTTGTGAAGCACCTCAGGAAACAAATGGTGCTTATGAGCTCAGGTTTCTCAAAGCAGTTTTGGGATGTGGTAATAGAAATGTCTCAAGTCCATCTTCTCATTCTTCCTCCCTGTGCATCTTTGCCTTTCTTAATAAAAATGCACTGCCCAAAAAATGTGGATTATCTCTGACAAGAAGATTTAATGTATTTGTCTCTTATATTTAGTTGACACAAGTCAGCAGTCTGAACTCCAAAACTTAATATTCTTTTTTCATCCTTTCAGATATTGCAGAGATCCTCTAGCCAACTACTCTCCCCTTCCCTGTTCTTCTTTAACACTGATTTTAATGTCCCTGTTTGTAGCTACATTAACTACAACAATTTCCTAGAACTACATGCAATATCAATTTGCAGTAAGTTAAAAGGGATTTTTTTTAAACACATGCTTATTTACACCTGGAACTACAAAACACACACATTCATGTTTCTGCCATATCCCCCTAATTTGACATATTTAAAGTATCAAGTAAAATATTTTAATTTTTTTTTAGGAAATTTAGATAATACTTCCAGAAGTGTTTTAATTAGGTGCTGAAACTAGTCTGTACTCCTCCTAATGGGATTTAGAGAGCAGGGCTAGTAGTAAACAAAGAAGTAAATGAAATAAATCCCATTAATTAGGGTGAAACAGTAACGGAGCAGTTCTGGTTTTGCAGATGGGCAACATGTCTGATTGAATTTCCCAGGCAATGCAGATTGGCTGCAGATGGTGTGGAAAGTGGTCCAGAACTCAAAATTCATATAATCAAAAACACACTTAGATCCAAACAAGAATGTTTTCCCATGTGATGCTATACAGCTTATAACTTTATCACAAGCATTTGGTAACTTTTCAAATCAAACCATGACATAAACCACACAAAACACAGTGTTCAACAAGGGCTCTCATTAATGGTGTTACTCTATCTAATAATTCAATAACAGCACTGCTCCTGGAGGCATGTTAATTTGGCCCCGAGTTATAATTTCCTATTGAAAATGCCGACTGATAAGTGCACGGGCCAACTGGAGATCTCAAGAGAAAAGCATCCACTGAGTAGGCAGTATATGAGCAACACCTGTTATCATTAAGAAAATAACACAGGAAGAACTTATTGCCAGTGAAAATATCCTGAAAAATTCAGCAAAATATTAACATATTGTACACCTAATATCTGAACATCTGAATCTAAATTTGCGTACAATTCTTTGACCTAGAAATTAGACTGCATTCCTGAAATTTTATTTGCAATAATGATGCACTAGAGAACAAAAGTCTTTTGCAAAGAGAACTGCATAAATATGGTGACATCTTTCCCTCTGCAAGGACATTGAGACTCTTTTGCTGACATCAGAAATCAGCAAATAGATGACTGGTCCCTTCAACCCTGTTCAATTTGCAAAGTCATAACTCTTTTTACAAAGTTGTTGCTTAGATTTTAATTTGAACACAATAAACACTTATTTAATAACTATTACAAATGACATTATTCTTGTTATAAAAAGAGAAAAAATATGCGCAACCCCTACTTATGATCTTGTCTGGTGTTAGAGGCCCTTGCTTTACTATCATCCTCAGCAAGAAAGAGAGAGTCTGCTGAATGCCTAGGGGTAAATACTGCATGGCATGTAATCCTTTTGTGCTCAGCCTTACACCTGTACCTAGATCTTCGAGAATGAAGCTGGTGAAGGGGCTGGAGAACAGGCCTTGTGAGGAGCGGCTGAAAGAGCTGGGGTTGTTTAGCCTGGAGAAGAGGAGGCTGAGGGGAGACCTCATTGCTCTTTACAACTACCTGAAAGGAGGTGGTAGAGGGGAAGGTGCTGGCCTCTTCTCCCAAGTGACAGGGGACAGGACAAGAGGGAATGGCCTCAAGCTCCGCCAGGAGAAGTTTAGTCTGGACATTAGGAAAAAAATTTTCACAGAAAGGGTCACTGGGCACTGGCAGAGGCTGCCCAGGGAGGTGGTTGTTTCACCTTCCCTGGAGGTGTTTAAGGCATGGATGGACAAGGTGCTGAGGTGCATGGTTTAGTGTTTGATAGGAATGGTTGGACTCGATGATCCAGTGGGTCTCTTCCAACCTGGTGATTCTATGATTCTATGATTCTATGATTCTATGATTCTATGATCTGGCCTCACCTTAATTCACAGTGGAACAGTAAGTATGATATTTGCTCAACGGACTTAACTCACTTAGTGTAGCCTTCAGATATGCATAAAATCCCATTAATCTGACAGAAATAAAAGATTGAGATTGACAGAAAAATGGGCTCAGTGGTTTTGCATAGATGTACCGAAAACCTGAGCTGTGCCTCTGAGTTTTTGTTTCCTTCCTCCTATTTCTTCTAGCAATAAGAGAGAGACAGTCTCCAAAGTATACAACTGTTGAGACAAATATTAACCAGAACATTTAGCACACTAAGTTATGAGAGACATTAGAACATAAGGAAATGAACATCAAGACTTAGATAATTAACTGGTATAATAAGAGTTTTTAATTTTTGCAGTAACATTTTATTAAGTTACTCAAATCCAAGAATTTGTCATTGAGTCTCTTCTAATAGACGGGTACTGTTTGAAGGTAGCTTGACATCTAGAAGTAAAGCAAGGAAGGAAATAAAAATGATTCTCATATATTAATTTGTGCACTCAATTTCAGAGGGAAATCACATTTTATGTAAAGGCAGTGAGCCTTGGCAGAGAGATTCACAAAGAATAAGGTATTAGAGGAAGTTTAATTTTTATATTCTTCTCAAAAAGTCTTAATTAGCAAGGAAGGATGAAAGTGAGCTTGAAAGAAAATCACCAAAGACACTCTGGGAAAAGAAATGTCATTAAATAAATCCCCATCACTTGGCACTTCAAAACTGAACTGACAAATGATGGCCTAAAATACAATTGATAGAAATTCTGCACTAAGGCCTTGCTGAAGCTTACAGCTGGGAGACAAAAATGTTAGAAAGTCTTTGAAGGAAAAAAAAAGAAATGAAAAGGAAAAGAGCTAGGGAAAGGGAATGGGAAAGCAAAACCTTCATATTGTAAGGAAATTTCAGATCTCAGGAATACCTGTGAAAGTATTTCCAGGGAAGAGGAAAAAGTCTGTTTCACAAGTAGCTGTCAGCTGCCAACCACCAGCTGAAAAACTCTTGTCACTATCCATTTGCAGTATAAACTGAGTTTCTGGCAGAAGGTGAAATTTGAACAAATTTCCCTCCAGCTGGGCTGCAGGGCTGGAGTACTTGTGGAACTGTGGTGCCTTTGCAGCAACTCTGCTTTACTTCCTCCACTGTGTTTGGCACATTCAGATAAATTTTGCTTTCTTCCTAAACATGGAGGTGAATATGACAACAGTCTTCCCAGTCAAAAAGTATGAAGATCTCACTCTGTTTTTCTTGAAACACGATTAACATTTTCAGCAGAACTGAAAATTAAATTTTGAGCAGCTCTAGGTTTTTTTTTTGGTTGTGTGGAATTAGAGAAGTCTGGAAACTACTTCTGTAAACAATGTATATATATATCTGGATAAAAGACAACATCTGTAGCATGTGATATAGTGGTAGAAATGAAGAAACAGCAGTCACTTCATCACACAATTGGGCATCAAGTTAAAAACTGCAGACAAAAGGAAATACATCTTTTACATTAGAAGCGCTAAGCTGTGAAAGTCGTTAATGTAGTTTAGAAGAGTTAATGGATTCAAAACAGGATTCTTCATATCAAAGAAGCAGGAGTTCCTATGTTGGATATAATAGGATGGACCACATGAAAGTTCTTAGTTCAGTCCTTGAATTAATAAACTCTGAAAGCCAGGGAAATTTATGTAACATTGATCCTGTTTCTTATTCTGCTTCTTTAAGCATCTAACACTGGCTACTGTCAGAAAAAGGATGTTAGGAAGAAGGACTATTAGACTGAACTTGTTTAGCAGTTGTTATGTTCATAGAAAGCAACAGAAAATGGTCTGTCAGCTCAGAGGCACCAGCCATCGAAGGCCACTCCATGTAATAACAGTTGAAAGATATTCAATAAAAAAGCCTTAAGTCATTCTTTAGCAGGGACTTAACTTTATCTTGTTAAGGACAGCTTACATGAATGAATCATAACATATTAAGAGGAAAGTAAACATTCCTAGAAGACAAGTCTGCCTGCTAGTTAGTATTACCAATATCCCAGCCCAACTATCACAATTTTTCTCACTTGTTTTAAAAACTTCTGAAAACTCAGGAGTTTTTTTAATAGAATGATTCTTACTTACCACATATTCTTTCATCTTTAAGCTTGCCATAGTTTCTTCTAAGACTAAAAATGCATTAGTTTTCCAAACTAAAATATGAACCGCATCTGAAAGTACTTGATTTGAATCTGCACAGGATCAAATATTTTGTGTTGAGTCTCACTGTCTTCTTGACACCAAAAAGGAGAAAGACAAATAGTTAATATACCCCATTTCTTATCAAAGATTCCAACCTTAAGAATAATAGACTGAACTGCACTCCAGAATGCAGAAAATTGGATACCAATTTTCACCTCAGTTACAGAATGCTCCTTTATGACCAGGACTCACTTAAATCAAGTGCGGTTCATTTCTTCATTTATTAAAAAAAAATGAAACTGTTCCTTGGATTACTCTAAAATTTGTATTTGCAATGTGTAACTGGGCAATGTAGACAGAGACAAATAAAAAAACATAAATTGCTTCTATTTCATAGTAAAGTGAGACAATTATTAAATATTAGAAAAATGTGGTGGGGCTACTTACGTTGGATATGCATAAAATACTTTGGCATCAGTGGGAACCTCTTTAAAAAAACCCCAACATTGGCTATCTGTGCCATGTGGACTTTCAAACTCTATGCTCTTACATAAATAGCATTTCATTGGAATGATCCAGGCTTTAATTTTCTTTAAAATGAAGATTTTGGGACAAAGATATGCACATGAGAAAATATGACTTCTTGAAGGTTATTAAGCCTTTCATTTTTATTGCATATTTTGGAAAAAGGCCCTTGAGATGAATGCCAAATAGCTAGTCAAACTCATACTTAAAAGCGAGTGTGCTGAGTTCAAAGTAGCTGATAACAAATGCTAATGACCGTCATTGCTTATTTGCTTTTATGAGCAAAGATTTGTCTGCTTATACACAGTAGAAGGAATATTTAGATCAGATTTTACATTAAACCTGTGTGAAGTCCTCAGAAGTCTTTTATGTGTATAAACCTTATTAAAAGGCTCAGGTTCTTAATTTCATAACACTGTAGATGATCTCATAAATTACATGCACATCTCCTGGCTTCTTCACCCAGAAGATAATAACCTTCTGGTGGCTTGACTATGCTATTGCTCTGGTTTAGATTTTAAAAGTCAATAAATTGTGGTCTGAAACCAAGCATTGTAAATGTTGTTAAGAAAAACTATATAGGTTAACATAAAGATTAGGCCTCCATAGAAGGATATATAACCTAAAATGACTACAGAATTACAGCACATAGAAATAAGAGGAATTAAACAAAAATAAATATAAGAACTCGGGAATTATACTTGGGTATATTAAGTCCCACAGAAGGCTTTGACTTTGTTCTTGCACTGTGAAAATTCTTCTGTCCAAGGTGTGTTGAAGTCCCAGTAACAATCATGTTTTACATCCCTAAACATTACTTCTTAAAATATTGGTAGGCATTTTGCTTATGTTAGCATTTTTTTCTGGCACCCACACTAAAGTACAGATTCAATTATCCTAACTGAGTACACTCAAATGAGATACTTAAACTAAGATTATAAGAATTTTAAGAAGCAGCTCATTTCACCTGCCATTAGTCATTTGAAATCTTGACAGTCCAACATGGTCACCTCTAAAACTGATGGAAGCAGGCATCTCTAGAAGGACATTCATCCCATTCTAGACCAGTATCTAAAGCAACTAAAATGAGTCACTCCGGGTGTTGTCTCTCTACATTTACTTCAGAAGAAATTTATTATTCAGGCTGAGACTTAGATAACTTTGATAGCTGATGGAATGAGATGAATGAACTCCTACCCTCTTTTGACATCAAGGGAGAAGGGCACTCTCGATGGATGAGAGAGTCACAAACTGAATCACCCTGTTGGATATGGCATTCTCTCTTCAGTGAAATTTATTTAAGATAGATTAACTTCTGTTGTCAAACTGTTCTTTTTTTTAAAATAAAAAATATTGCTTGACAAGTTTTTTCTTTCTAGATTAAAAAATCACAATGAACGCTTCACTTTCTTCACTGTTTTTAGGACTGATGAAAATATTTCTAACTAAAAATCATATAGTTTCATCTTATAATATTTATGGGTTTATTTATGATGAATTTTCATGAATTTTTCATCCCGTGAAAAATATTCCCTTAATCATTTCTAATCTAATCATCTTTATTTTAAAAATTCTTCTGAAGTAAGAAGACTACTGTAGCAGTTACAAAACTGCAGTCGCTTTTGTAAGAGCATGGCTAGTACCCTTTCTATGGTGTTTTGGACAAATTCCAAGGCAAGTAATTGCATTTACATACCTAAATTCACCCTGGTTGTTTCATGTGGATACTGAAATATTCTGTAAGCTCGTTTAGCTAATTTAGAACCCACATGGACAGCATAGGTTCAAAAGTTCAACTCCAACTATTAAGTTTGCGGTCCGCTTAATAATACTTAGCACTTAATTAATCTGCACAACACCCTTGTGAGCTACTTAAGTTAGTATTATCAGGAGAGTCTGCAAAAAGGGAAGAAAAAGAGAGCCAGGAAGAAAATGTCCATCCTTCATACTCAAATGGGTGTTCAGGTGCCTATAGTACTCATTTTTGGTTCAATGGTATTAGTCTTGAAAAGCTATTAAATCAAAGTAAAGCACACAAAAGGCAATGTGAGAGTCCACCTCATTTTATGGTTCCAGTGTGCCTATGCACGTATCTAACAAGAGTCTGCAGAGAGTCTAGAGAAGAGCAAAGAAGCTGGTGAAGGGGCTGTGGAGGGGAGGGAGCTGGTCTCTTCTCCCAAGTGACAGGGGACGGAACAAGAGGAAATGGCCTCAAGCTCCACCAGGGGAGATTTAGGCTGGACATTAGGAGAAAAATTTTCACAGAAAGGGTCATTGGGCACTGGCAGAGGCTGCCCAGGGAGGTGGTTGTTTCACCTTCCCTGGAGGTGTTTAAGGCATGGGTGGACGAGGTGCTGACGGGTGTGGTTTAGTGATTGATAGGAATGGTTGGACTCAATGATCCAGTGGGTCTCTTCCAAACTGGTGATTCTATGATTCTTTGATTCTATATGGAAGCATTAGATCCATATATAAGATAGGAGAATTTCTCTAATAGGAAAAAAGCCAACAGTAATAGGGTGATACTCCAATAATGTCAGTACCTGACTGATGTACTCATCACATCACTCATCAGCGGTATGATACAAGTCATTCTAGCGGCACACAAAAGACCAAACCTGCTTGGTAACAAGCCACTGGCTTCCACCCTATGAAACATGAGAAATCCTCTGTGCTCAAATTCCCATTTTGACTACATCAGCACTGTAACAGAGCACAGATTGATGTAATAGTAGGTACATCCAAATGCAGAAGCAGGCAGTGCATTTGCAGGTTGTCTGAGCAGCTGTGCTGTGAGAAAGTAGCAGGTGGAAGAGGCTCATAAGCACTTCTGAGATTGCACTACCTTTCTATTTAACCCCTTAATTGCTTAGAGAAGTATTCACTGTGTCTAGAAGTTGTTGCTTTCTGTTTGTTTGCTCTATCCTGTAGGAATTCTTCTCTGAATGGTTTCTTGAGATCCTACTGTTCCATCCAATTCCATTTATTAGGAGCTAGTACAGGTCCATAGGTCCCGTTTTCAACCTAAGGGTTTCTACTATCTTGTCTGTCATTTGTAGGGACAAACCCTTTCTATGCTTTAGGGAAATCAGTGTTGAAAAACCCATAGAAACTCATAAATCCAAGCTGTTAGGGGACTTGTGGAACTGCAGATATGTATAATATGTAAATATGACAGAAAAAGCAGAAGATACAACGAATTTGTTTCCTTCTCAAGCTTGACTGCAATTACAGTCAATGACAAACACAGACCACAGTCTGTATAGTGTTACAATTAGGTTTACATATGGTCCTTATCACAGCAGGAAACTTCTCACGCTTTCAATAACTTTATTTTCACAGCATTCTTAATAAAGGCAACTACTATCTTCTCACTTAGGGTGAACTGATACAGAAAAAAGTCTATTTTCTGCCAAGGCAAACAGGCAGGATGATTGTGAGGGGTGTGAAACTAAGTCTTAAGTCCCCATGAGACCTCTACTTACTACATTTTCTTCTTCTCTACAGGATTCTTGATTTTGATTGATTCTTATAAGCATGGCTGTTACAACATCATCACATCACCTGTAGCACAGCAGCAGAAAACCGTAACACAATCCTACTAGCAGATCTGTGCAGATCCTACTAGTAGGTCTGTGCAGGCAGAACTATATTCTTTTGAGGCACTTTCTGACTTCAGGTTGGTCCTGCACAGACAGACATGAGGAACAAACTTTAGCTGAACATAAGCAGTAGATATAAAATTTACATTGTGGAGGTTTCATGAAGTGTCTGGTTTGTATTAAACAGGCTAACAGCAAAGCCGTATCCTGACATGTTATTGTGATTACATCTTGATTTAGTGGTTCAGTTTTGCATACACTTTTACTCTCCATCTTCTTCACCACTCTTTGGAAATTAATTTTTTCCTTTTCTTAAATTACTTGCTCTGAGACAATGAAGTACAGAAGATAAGAAGATGGTCACAAAAGCTGTTTTCTTGAGCGTCTGTATACATTGTAAGTCAAGCTGTCTGAGGGAAACAGGTAATCCATGATTCTCTTAAGAACAAGGAGAAAAAGAGATTTCTTGTTTAATAATGCTATCTTAAAAAACAAAGACCAAGGATGAACAGGGAAGTCAAATCTTCCTTCTTGAAGATGTATGCTGTCATCAGAATATATTGTTCCGGTCTGCCTTCTGACCACTTAATCTACATTGTACACCTACCTTTCTTGCCTTACTGTTAATGTCTTCACTGAAGGCTAAAAGAAAGGTAGGGTTACACCTTTTGATTCTCAAGACATTCAGCCCTTCAGCAATCTTTCCTGGTGAAAATGAAGAGTTTTCATCTTTATACTTCTTCAACAACATCCTAGCAATAGAGAGTTTTTTCATGCCAGTGCACTTGAAGCTGAAATGAATTGCACAATCTTGCAATTAAAATAACAGAAAAAGTGCATTGACAGAGACTTTATAACCATTCAGTACACCTGAAGGCATGATAAATCTTCCAACTTTCTGCGTGAACAGCATTCTGCTGTTCACTACAACCCACAGCACCCACAACAACAAACTACAGCTGCAGCATAATTTTTGGGAGAATCCTAAAACAAAACTTCCCTGTACTTGAGGCAGGTGTCACTGATATTATCAGGGGTCAGGAGAAGAGCTTAAATCTTCCCATACGGTGTTACTGAAATTTACCCATTTTTCTAGATGGAGTTAGGTTGTTCTAGCTGGGCTTAATAACTCCCTTCAAAGTCTGCTGGAGAAGAAAGAAGAGACAAAAATTATGTATATTTCCCAGAGAGAGGGGCCAGAATTCCCTTTCCCATCTTAAAAGTCTGTCTTTATCTTTCACACTTGATTGGAGACTAGACTTCTCTGTCTCTAGCAGACAGTCAAAGCTGAGACAAAATAGGTGCATGAGAAAAACTGATGAAATCAGTATTGCGCGGAACTGAAAAGCAGCAGGGATAAAAGACACAAATGGAGACAACTCATGAGTAGAAGGGAATGAGAACAGAGGGTGAGGATTCATCAAACTTGAAGCCAGCAGGAAGAGTCGGAAGAACTACCATACAACATGGATGCTTCCTATTCTTCCCCTTTCCTCCCATCAAAGGATTTTCTGTACCTGATCCTTGATTTCACTGGACAAAATCTATCCACACTAAGTTATTGTCTAAGATAGCACCACATTTCCTCTTAAAACAGTTGATGGCCCAAAATTCATTCAAACATTTGACCTTTGATAAAATAAACTGCCCATGCATAAATTGCTAATATTTTCAGAGGGCTACAGTCCAGGAATTTACCATATGCCAGGAAACAAGAAGAATTTCTGATGAAATCTGGGTTTTGTAGTGAAATTTGCAATTTGTAATTGCACTCAGCCTATGACCCCTTCTCTGAGGCTTTGTTTCACCTTTTATTTATTTTTTTTTTTCATTTCTTCAAAAAGCTGTTGCTTTTGCCCTAGATGATGTGGTTTGCCTTACTTCCACCAGACCCTCTGAGTATTCCCATCTCACACAGGACACAGAAGATTTCCAGGAGATCACACAGACCCCATTACCCAATGGGTCAGACCAATGGTGTCAAGCAGCTACTCCAGTTGGGCCTTTGTTTTGTTCTGCCACCTAATGTGGCCTTACAATTATCCTCCCTGCCCCCAAGTTTTCATTCCAAGGGAACCAGGATGCAAGAGAAGGAGCGTCTGACAATTCTCGCCTCCACATGCAGCTAGGATGCCACGAACCCACATACATGAGATCAAGACTGCAGAGTTATCATCCATGGTAAATACACATTTTCAGGTTGCCATACTGCCATTACCATTCCCACTTCAGAAAATTTTCCACTCTTCCAGCCCTTGGTTTCCCCTACTACACACACAAACACGCAGAGTCTCACTGAACTTTTTCATATTTTGGAGCTGCAAATTCTCTCATTATTCCCTATTTACTTTTCTCTGACTCCTGCTCACAACCTAATCTCTGCTCTCAGGTGACGGTCCAGCTGGAAAAAATAAGCTTCCTCTTCAGGTACATCCTGGTTTTAATCTGCTGCTGTTGCACTAAGTTCCCTGTAGGGTTTTTCTTACTTCCTATTGCTTTCCCTCCTCTGCTATAAACCTCACAAATATTAATCTCTTTTGGTCCTGATTTTCCCTTGCCTCCTATCTTTTATTTGTCTAAAATTCCTGCCAGGACTTTTCACACTTCATCATGTCTCCAGCAATACCGGCCCTGGGCCAATGCCAGAGACTGAAACTTGACAAAATGTGTTGCAAGGTGGCTTTCCTTCCACACCGTCTGCAGCTGTCATCTTCTCTCAAGGCCTGATACTACAAATTAGCCAGAGCTGGCAGGAGACCATAAGTTTTTACCTCCCAAAAGTTAGACTGGGAAAAAAATTGCCAGGATATTTTCCTTTTAGTCCCTTGCATGTGGGATACACAGCCTGGGCATCATGTCTCTGCTTTATCCTGATATTTTCCTCTTGTTTTGTTTATTGTGCTGTGCCAGCTCTTACTATACTATCATGATACAAATCCTAGTCAATTTACAGGCATCGCCTCATGCCATGTCAGCCTGGACTGTGCAGTCAATTAAACAGTGGACTAATGTCTGAGGGAAAAAACAAGAAGACCATAAGTTTCATCACAGAATCACAGAATAACCAGGTTGGAAGAGACCCACTGGATCGTCGAGTCCAACAACACTACATGCTACAATGAACATAAGAGTAAATAATTTGAGGACTCTTGGAGGTTCTGATTCACTGATTTGCAAGGACTGGTTCCATATGAACAAGGAGATAGAATAAGTGTTTGTATATCCTAGGATTTCCTCATTCAAACGCACCCAGTAGGCTCTGGATTTTGTAGCTCTATTTTTTGGATCAATGGCTGGAAATGATGTGCTATGTTTATTTTGAGTTGGGAAGAGAAAATGGAAAAAAAAAATCCCAGAAACTTTTTTCTATTACTTTTTTTTTTTTTCTTTTTTAAACAATTTGGAAATCAGGGAATATGAAGGTAAGGCAAAAAAATCCTCTCAGCTAAAACCAATTATTTTGTAGAGCTTTGGCTGGTCCAAGATTGAGTAGAAAATTTCCTGCATGAAAAATCTCTCAAAGAACTTTCCACCAGCTTGAAGAAGTGAGGTGCACTGCATGATGAAGCCTTGCCAACCAGGGGCTCTCAGGTTGTTGGCCTACAGTCCAATAGTTTATACATTGATTCTTTGAAATCCATAGAGAACAGTGGTAATAAAACAAAGTGTCAGAGGTGTGTAACTCAAGCTGATGGAGTAGTAGAGAGCTAGTAACTCAGTGTATGGAGACTCTGGGACAATCAATTAAAAAAGATATATGCTCTGTGAAGGTATCAAACATCTTCTGAAACAAAGCAAGTCATTCTTCAGTGTATGAATTTTTCATGAGATGAGTGGTATCTGGCAGGGCTGAATTAGGAGTATTCAGAAAAATGTTGAACAATCACTGAGAGAAGAATCAATTGGAAAGTAAAATGTTAACAAAGGCCTCTGGAGGCTCTGGGGACCCCTTTTAAGTTCATCCAATAAGTCAGAGCTCATTTTAAATCATATCTCCCAAATATTTTCTACACTTTCTCAGAGTGTTTTCTCTTTTTTATCATTCTTATACTGGTATTTCATAATTATTATTGTATTCTTTTAACATTCCATTTTCCTCAATCTTAGTTCAAGAATTCTGATGACAAATCCTGTAGCAAATTACACTTACAGGCCTGGTAATTGAAAACATCTCTGTTGACTTCAGTGGGGTTCAACTGATTTATGTCAGCTTTTAGTCTGGACAGAATATCTTTATTTATACCCAATGGGTGTATGAAGACATCTTTCCTAGGACTGGTTGAACAGGCAGGGCCAAAGGAAATCATCGATCCTTAACTTCTCCAGCAGCTATGATTCTGAGCCATTATGTGACCCTTAGCAAGTAACTTCACTTCACTGAACTGTTAATTCCTATCTCGGATTTTTATGGAAGACTTGCTGTAGGAAAGATTTATTTTGCTATGTGATCTTCTACTGCCTTCAATAACGTCAGCCTCACCCACCCTATATGCTACTGTAATACAAATAAGTAATCACAATGCCTGATTGGGTTGACAGTCTGAGAATTAAATTTCTCCCAGGATGCTTTCCATCTAATGTATGCCTATATTTATTCGAAGAAAGCAAAGCATATCCTTGTGGGACTATTACCCACTTCCAGCCAGCATGCATACCAGTCCCAGTAGTATGCCAGTTATGAAAATCACAGAAGTAATCCAAAAGGTAAAGTCATTTAAGTTTCTAGTTTGAAAGACCTGAAATTTTTTGCTGGCATGAAAGTCCCTCATTGATGCAGACTCATGCCGTTTGATAGTTGAAAGAAAAAAAAAAAATTAAGATGAAAACATAAATATTTGAAAAGCTGCTACTGTTCTGTGTACGTGTCTGAGTACTTTTTGTCTTAACATTTATTGGCTACTTAGTTAGATCAAATAACTCGATGAGACCAAAATGAATACATCAATGTGATATGGACTATTTGTTTCTCCATTTGGCTGTGTTTGTTTGAATTTTTATGATATCCAGAGAAATCAGCCTTGAAGTCCAATCAAATTAAAAAAAATGCTGGGCTGAGACCAACAGCATGAGGTTTAATAAGGCCAAATGTCGGGTCCTGCACTTGGGGCACAACAACCCTAAGCAGAGGTACAGACTAAGAGAAGTCTGGCTGGAAAGCTGCCAGGAGGAGAAGGACCTGTGGGTGCTGGTTGACAACCGACTGAACATGAGCCAGCAGTGTGCCCAGGTGGCCAAGAAGGCCAATGGCATCTTGGCTTGTATCAGGAATGGCGTGACCAGCAGGTCCAGGGAGGTTATTCTCCCCCTGTACTCGGCACTGGTGAGACCGCACCTCGAGTACTGTGTTCAGTTCTGGGCCCCTCACCACAAGAAGGATGTTGAGGCTCTGGAGCGAGTCCAGAGAAGAGCAACAAAGCTGGTGAAGGGGCTGGAGAACAAATCTTATGAGGAGCGGCTGAGAGAGCTGGGGGTGTTTAGCCTGGAGAAGAGGAGGCTGAGGGGAGACCTTATTACTCTCTACAACTACCTGAAGGGAGGTTGTGGAGAGGAGGGAGCTGGCCTCTTCTCCCAAGTGACAGGGGACAGGACGAGAGGGAATGGCCTCAAGCTCCTCCAGGGGAGATTTAGGCTTGAGATTAGGAAAAAATTCTTCACAGAGAGGGTGGTTAGGCATTGGAACAGTCTGCCAAGGGAGGTGATTGAGTCACCGTCCCTGGAGGTGTTTAAGGTTAGGGTGGATGAGGTACTTAGGAGCATGATTTAGGGACTGGTGGGAATGGTTGGACTCGACGATCCATTGGGTCTCTTCCAAGCTGGTTATTCTGTGATTCTGTGATTCTGTGATTCTGTGATTAGGTACACACAGTATCACTTTGATCAAGATCAACATATTCATACATTATTGTCTTATTTGTATATTCTACTCTAAGACAGGGCTACACTGCATATCTTCATTCAGCAGAGCTGAGACACAAAGGGAACTATTGCATGTCCTAGTTCTTTCATATATGTTGTTTTCTCCATGAAACTATCTCCACACTGATTCCAAGTTTCTGCTCAATAGGTTGTTTTACTAAGTTAAATAGCTCTTTGAGATTTTTGCCAGAAGACTTTTCCTCCAGTCTTTGAAACAGCAGAGATTTTTCTACTCTCTGTATCTGATTTTTCAGCATACTTTTGAAAATGGTATGAATTAGACTCACATTCAAAATCCTCATGCCTGTCTCATCACTATTTTATATAAAAGCAAAGATGTACCATTCCTATTCATCATCTTGTGACTTATAAAGCTATGAATCACAGTAGTTTTTTGGCCTTAGTTTCACCTGAAAATCTGTATTTAATCTAGTTCATTGTGATTCTTCAAAATTTTCATGACTTTTTTTGTACACAAACCAGAACAAAGAAAGAAAATTTCAAAACAAGTTGCTGAGAAAAGGAGAGAACTGTAAGAAGAAAGCCACAGTAGTGTAAGGCATGTATTTCTCTTGGCTCTGAAGCCACCCTGGCTGTATTCTCAAAGACAGATAGCTTAGAAATTTTAGATTTATCTCCATTGCCAAGAGTGTAAACCAGGCATTTTCAGAAAGTGATTCATTCTTTTCTAGGATGAGTTTGTAACAGAGATACATGAACTGTCCCCTTAAGATAAATCCCTGTTCCTTGTTTTCACAGAGAGTTACTACATTTTCAGACAGTTAAATTTTGTGAAATTTATCTGTGTCATGTCTGTACTTCCGCCTGCCTCTTCTTTGTAAGTTCTGTAGATGTATTTTTCATTTCTTGGCCCTGGAAATGCAATTCTCTACCTGGTGTTATTAAAGAACAGTTTATATTAACAAGCTCAGCTTACCACGTATATGGCTGCAGGGCTACCTTGTTAACTGATATTGGCCAAATTTTGTGTTATGTGCCAATGAATTGATACCATATTTATTTTTAGATCACAGGTTAAATTATTAAGAAAAATTGGACCTAGTGCATATAACTGTGGGACACAGAAATATTTTCACTTGATAATAATTTATTGTTGAGATCTAAATGTGGAGTAGCAGCTTCTATATTATTTAATGTTTTCTTTCTCTTTTTTCTACATTATAGTCTTACTCTTCTAAGGTTCATTGAAACCATAGGTAAAGCTTAAGAGATCACTATTAATAATAAGTCATTGAATTCATACTTAATTTCATTAATTTCTCTTGAAAATATTGAGCTCTATTAAATCAGCATTGTAATCCTAGTCTCCTGCAAATGTGTTTAGAAGTCACAGGCATAAAGCAAAATGTGTTCCTAGACATACACTTTTCTGCTCTCCACACATATAGTGTGACCATGTGTCAACAAACTTATAATTTATCTGTGCAGATTTTTTCACACATAGGCTGTGATATTTGTTAGCTATGAAGCACTCATTCATCTTCACCAATATGATGGAAACAGAGCAAGAGACAGCTGAAGCTGTCATTCCTTCACTGTGATTTTCACCAAATACTGCACAAAGGGTAAACTTTTATACCAGATGTACATACATTTATGGTGCAAGGAGGCCAAAGAAGAGAATAAAAGTTTTTCACCATCTAAGTTCCAACTTCTCTGCAATTCATACATTAACATTCTGGACAAATTAAAATCTCTCTGGAATATTTCAGAAGGGAAGATTGTTCCCACTGAGTGTGTGGGGGTTTTCATTCCTTCCTCTTTTCCTTTAAATAATCAGAAAAAAATACCCCACGAACCCTTATTTTGATTAATTGAGTAATTTCCATAGCAGCTGTGAGCCAGGTGGCTGGAACCGGTTACTCAGGATGCTAAATTCTGGGTAATTAGTTTATTTTTAATCTTTTAATTCTGTGGGAGTGAAGTTTAGTGTGATAATGGGAGAGGTTTTGTGCAGAAGTGTCTTCGCTGTTATTATCATTTAGTTTTACTGATGAAGCTCGGGCCTTATACAAAAAGAAAATGAGTGGAAAAATCTGAGGCAGGGAAAGCTACAAGTTTCATTCTGACTTTAAAGTCCCTAAAGGGCTTTTTTATATTTTGCTTTTATCAAGAGCTTTTTATAACTGAAAACCTGAGGGATTTGTTTCAAAGTTCAGCTTGTATTAATGCTCTAACATAGAATAAAAGGCATTAATTGCAGAATGAGAAGGCATGGAAAATGTATTAACTGTGTTATTCTTTTACCGGCTCCTGTTGTTGAGGGAGGACTGATTTTGATTATTTTACAAGGTGTACAATTGCTGAGCAAAAAAAACCCCTTTTTTACTACTTCATAGTCATGTTTCATAACTTGACTTCCCAATCTGCTGGTTTTAGTTTTGAAAGCAACTTTTTCAATTACCTAGTTTTCTAGGTTAAGGTAATGCAGTTTTTGGCTTAAAACATGAAAACGTATCTATGTATCATTTCAGTATTTTCTATGTTCTATGAAGTCTTTCTTTTCTGTGGATTAAGGCCAATTACCAGATGGAGATTTGTGAGCTGGAGAGAGTCCAAGGGGGGAGGAGGCACTTTCTTTCAACTAGAAGCCCACTGACTTTGCATCTACTATCAGCTAAATATTTTATTAGAAAAAAAATCCCTTCTCAGGGATATTTTTACTGCCACTTTTCCCCAGCATGGTCTAAAGCTTCATAAACAACTGAAACATATATGTTTTCCAGAACCGTGTTATGCTGGCTAAGGGTGAAGGAGGTCAACTTCAGACCACCTACCATACTTCTCAACTTAAGCATAGTTATTTCTTTACTGTAATAAAGGAGTCACAAGTGTGCAGGCAAAGGCTTTGAACTGCTCTTGGCCATCTTGACTTGACTTGTCTGAATTAGAAAGCTAAGTCTGGTAGCCAAGAAATGATCAAACTTCACCTGTGGTCTGCATCCCCTGTACACTAGTTACGCAGGCTGTGGGTGCATTTACATCAGCTGTCTAATTCAGATCCAGAGCACACTTTCAGAGTGAATCTCTCAGTAGTCTTCATCTACTGAGCTTTGTTTCATGACACAGACCAGTCCTTAGTTGCCTCAGATGTGCTCCAGAAGCATATCTACTGCATTCTCACCTCTAAAAACTGTCCAGTTCAAGGGGAAAAAAAAAAAATGAAAAAAACATATAGTGTTCACACCAGATCCTCAGTACAAACCTCATCTCAATTGGGCCTGGCTACCTACTAACACAGATAGAGCCTATCAAGGAATGATTGCTGGTCTCAAAAATAAAATGTACAACCCAAGAGGTTTTTATTCAAGTGAACTTTATTTTCTGCAGCAAAACCTTTACCTTGTCTTGACTAACAGCTTATAACAGGGCTATCCCATTGAGTTATGCAAAGCTTTTCTAGGAGAATGCTTGTTCTTACACACCTGAGATGTACCATGGAGCACAAAAAGTGTGACATTTTATGGATGACTCCATACCAGTGCTCCACCCCAATCCTGGCCCTCCTACAGCCCCGCAGCCAAACTGTGATGCCAGAGGTGACAAAGCATTGTCTTAGCAAGGTGGAAGAGGATGCTTTGCATATTCCAGACATTGAAGGAAGTAGAAAAGCATAGTATCAAAGTATTAAACAAAATGCATAAATAATATTAAGTGTCTTTTAAACATATCTTTTAATTAAACCTGAGGAAAGGTGTCAGCACACATTAAAAAAGTACTAGGCATTGCCATACGACTACGCTTCTACTGCACTACAGGGATGGCAGGACAATTTTATGAAAATGTTCTACAAATTCTGCAAGAATTATGTACATGCATCTGGAATTTGTATATGCATAATGAATAACTGTTCAACAAAGTTTTCATCTGCACTTGTGATTACTTATTTTAGATTTTCAGATTTCAATATAGGTAGATAATTTTGCACTGATTTAAAAAGGTCTGAAGGAGCAACATGTGCCACCTCAGTCTGCGCTCCTGTGACTGCCTCCTTCTGCCTTTGTTCTTCTCTTCTCACAAAACCAAACACGTGAAGTTGAGAGGTCTCATTATGCAGGTAGGACAGAATAAGGCTGAATCCTATCCATCTGAGCTGGTGGTTCTGTTGCACTGAACCCTCCAGAGGCATAAAGAACACAGCGCTCCACTGTGTAGCTGCTGCATTTCTTGGTTTCTTCCATCAGTCATCTTTCTCTTCTCTTGGAGTAATTTTGAAGTACATCTACAGAGAATATATGCTCTGTCTCATTCACTCTTTAAAGTTTAAAGTGTGTTAATGGATTTTTTTTAACTCTAGCAAAATCTGTGAAAATTAATTTAAGCTGTTTGTTGCAACAATATTTTAACTGGATCACTCTTTACAAAGTATTTGATGTATTGGGAGTTTAAAAGTCTTCCAATACTTCTACCTTCAAAGAGTAAAATA
Source organism: Clamator glandarius (assembly GCA_033459285.1). Taxonomy (NCBI): domain Eukaryota; kingdom Metazoa; phylum Chordata; class Aves; order Cuculiformes; family Cuculidae; genus Clamator; species Clamator glandarius. The sequence continues at coordinate 578,830 of JAUNZM010000088.1, forward strand.
GTCATAAAATATATGCAGAGGGATGCATGAAAGCAAACTCTCTATTGAGAAATTTTGGTTTAGGCTGGAGAGGTATCAAGTTAAGTTACCTGATTCTCAAAAAAACCAGAACCTTCAAACATTACCCAGATTAAAAAAATTATTCCTACTACTGCCTGAGTGAAGAGTTTAAATAAAAATGCAATGTGATGTGTCTCTGATCTCCATGAAGCTGTTGTATTACTCACTAGAGTCTTCAAGCTAGGAGAATCCATTTGAAGTTTACAATGCCCACAATAAATGCAGTTTACTATATGAAATTATACATTGTCATAATTAAATTAATAAACTTATACATGTGTGTGCCTATATACACCTAAGAGAGGATGGTACCAGAACAGCTGATGGCACTGACAAATAGACAGATATTCTTGTGAATATCTATAATGCTTAGGAAAACATTCATTAAAAATAGTCATATATGGATGGATATAGATATATGTACTTAGGTTAGTTTAAGCCCCTTTTCTCAGTGATGGGTCATTTCTGTTCTTGCTATATCTTCTCTTGTTCTTCTTTGGTAATAGCCACTCTGTCAAACTACTGTATTCTGGGACTGAAAAAGAACATCAACCACTTTCAGTATTCAGCAGGTGCAAATCATTCCATGGTTTACTGTTACATCTTTGGAACACAATCTAACTGGACAAAGGTAAAAATGGGAACAACCAGATCAAGAAAGTGGTGTAGCTTTAATTTGCTTATTACTTAAACAGCATCTTCTTGTTCTAATACAACAATGTGAGCAGTGGCAGGTGCCTGTTGTTTGGAAGCATCAGTAGACTTTGCCATTTACTTTGAGTTTGATTCAGAGCACATGTGAACCAATCTATACTTCTCCTATAGCTTGATGACAGTAAAAGTACATCTGGCAGTTACTGGTTATTTTATAGGTATAAATCAGTAATTCTGCTCAATGAAGATGTATTAATAAAGCAGCATTTCTTGAACAGTAGGTAGCACATTTTTTTCTTTTTTACCATCTCATTTCTTGTAGATGCTGACAGTTTTCAAGCTGAGGTGTATATTTCAGAGAGCAAGGTCTTGATGATACGAGCATATTGTACTGTATAAATAAAAGCTTCTCTGAGTGGGTCTTGGCACATTCTTTCCACTGCCAGACTTTTTTGCTCAAAATGTTCATGTGGTGAGGAAAAAAAGGACTTGTGTTTTTCAAACAGGCTTTGTTCTTGTCAGACTGTCAATATTTAAACAAACATAATCATCTGTTTTGTCATCATTCACAGGTGCAAATAACTGTAAAGGAACGGTTTGCCTCATTTAAAAAAATAGGAAAAAAAAAAAAAGAAAGATATATGGGTCTGAATCCTCACTGCCCTGCTCAGCTGTCCTTGCATTTTGGAAAAAAAATCCATTTTAATAAAGACAGTGAATTCTTCTTTTACTGAGGCCCTCATTAGTCTGGGATAATGCATCATTAATGCATGAGGCCAAGATCTCACATCTTTTTTCTGCCCATCTGGTGTGGTACAAAATTTGCTGCTCCCCCCTAAAGCTCATTACTCCCTGCAGCCCAAAGAAACTACCACCACAAGCAGGACCCCTTGCATGATTGCTTTCTAAACCATTTTGGGAATGAATTAACCTGGTTTGCTTAACTAGATGAAATAACCTTGATGTTTCTGATCAGTTTTACCCTGGGATGTGTTATGGAGCAACCCCATGATGAACTCAGTCAGCAGGTATCTAGAGTGGTAGCTGATGTGAGACATGCACAGGAGCATCCATAGAAAGTGACTAACTTCACTAGCACTGCCATATCCAGAATATGTCTGATTGAACCCCAGTCAAAACAGAGACAAAAACATAAGCAGAAGCCAAAGGAGAAGGCTGGAATTTACATCATACCTCTCAGCTAAGGTCTGTACCTCAAAAGAAGGTGTTGTTCCACAAGTCATGGAAAAAAAAACCAAAACAACAGATTAGATTGACTGAAGAAATAGTTCACAGTAGATTATTTGCCCTGATTGAGCATTTACTTATTTAACCTTTCCCAGCACTCACAAATTAAAAAAAAAAACCAAAACTTACATTTTGGCCCAAAAGCCACTTGGCTCTGTCTTACAGAAGTATAACAAAACAAAAATAAATTCAATTTCACATGTTAGCCTGTATGTTTTCAGGTGAAATAAAGAAAAAAATTAAGTACAGAATGTGGGTTTCCTCTCTGTTTTAAACTGTTTCATCCTACATATATTTTATGTAAATATAAAACAAAGAAAAAATTAAAGAAGAGGATGTGTTAAAGAATAACTTCCCCCCCCCTTCAGTTTCAAAACAATTCAGAGTAGAATTCCTTTTTAATTAATATCTTTTTTTTTTCAACAAAGACAAAAATGTTTGATCTCATGTCAGGATTTGATAGTTGGCTACATTTGTCACCACAGCTTGGAGGCTGCTCTGTGGACTTCCCCATCGTCCAGTGAATGAGAGCAGATCCATCACAGCTGAAGATCACAGGCATCCTGTCATGAACTCAGCCTCTGTTGACTGTATTGGGAGCTAACAAAGATCAGTCTTTTAACACAGGCATGCAAGTGCCTAAGCTGTGATCTTTCTTAGTAGGGTTTCCAGAACGTATTACAAATATATTAATATCATATAGTAAGCATGACTGTTGCTTGACTCCCTAACACAGGAAGACCAGACCTCACTCAATGGGGATAACTTCTTCTCAGAAGGGTACTTCTGAGAACTATCATAAAGCTGTCCATGAACTTTTCTTCAAGCCCTTATTTCAGATATGGGTAAAAGGTCATTTTCATCATGGCTAACTAATGTGATCTCTGTATGTAAATATTTCTACTACATACAGAAAAGGAAAATCTGGTGATTTCTATAAGAGGAGCTTTGCACTCACAGGTACAATAACAAGGGCAAACAAAATAGCAGATTGCAAAAGCAGAAGCATGTGTTATAAAGCCAAATATTTTATGGCCAACAGTAAAGAAGTGGTAAATTGCAGTCCATCTGGAAAGGATTATGACCCAGAAACTAGTAAAATCTGGACAGCCATGAGGAACTGACCAGGTCTGACCTCTAAGTTTTTTGCAGAAATACTGAACTGATCCTCAGTAAGAGAAAAGGCAACTATTTGAACTATAGCCTTGCTGTAAGTCTTTGTATCCCTACAGAAGTTCGTCAGGGATCGACTGAAGGATTGTGCAGTAGAGCAAAACTTCTCTATACCCATGCTACTCTCAGAACCTAGGATACTTGTTTTGAAGTGTTTTATGAAATCTTATTTCCGTTCTGAACAGCGTTATCGATCAGAGCACTGGGAGATTTGCTGGATGGAAGATTTTGCCCTGAAATAGCTGGGTGAAAGATGAAATATCTCCCTTTCAGTACCACTTCTTAACAATGTTTTGCTAAGATATTTATAGATGATGCCTCTATAGACATCACATGGAAGACCATTGTAATGATTTTCTTTAAAAGGTATTTTTCAACAATAGGCATGCTGCAGAGAGCAACTGACCCCTTGGCTACTATGAGAGCTCCTCCTGATGTATCTAATGTTATTATTGTCCTCAAGGCTGGTCAAAACTCTGTTCAGAGAAAAGTATCTATGGCTGGGTGTAATAAAAGTAATAAATATTAAATCCCAAGAAACAGAACCAAGACATAATACCTTGGATGCTGCATGCACTATTTCCACTCAATTTCCTGGAGGTTTTCAGTTTCAGGATAATTTCCTGATAGCTTTAAAATCTAGAACTTTCAGGTACAATTTCTATTACAAAAAAAAATAAAGAAAGAAAAAGAATAAATAGAATCGAAAGCAAAGCAAAATGGTACTTTTTCACAAGGGAATGTTCAGTTGTAACACAAGAATCTATCATGAAACAATGCTTTGCAATTGCATCACAGTCTATTTCAGTATGATTTATGTGTTCCTAAACTATTAAGTACCATGCTGTAGGAAATATATATTATTTCCAGGCAAAACCCTTTATTGTCTTGCAGTTAAGGTTAAAGCAATCAGTGCTTATTTGGTCAAGGATCTCTTTAGAAAAAACTAAAACACAGCCATGAAAAGGTCTAGAATTTTATATTTAGGTTCCATTGTACAGAACAAAAATAGTAAAATAATTCAAAATGCTAAAAAAACAATCTTTGCAATATATTCATTGTGGACTTAATCCTGTTCTAATAAATTGAAAATGCCACTTATTTGTAGGAACAAATTCTTTGAAAGTAAACAGAACCTCTGCAGTATCAGCTATCTCGCTGATTCATCTTACTGCTGATACTTAAGTGTGGAATATTTTACTCTTAGAATGCTTAATAGTTCTGCAGCCTGCATAGAATCCTATTTAGCCTCTTCTCAAACCTAGAAATGGTCCTGAACATTATGGGAAGTTGTATCGTCTAGTATGTGACTAGGTTTATTCAAATTTGTAGTGAACTTAGGTCTAATGTTTTTAACACCATCTCAGGGGAACCTGTAGGGGAGGGAAGGTTGGTGAGACAGCTAACGAATTGCTATTAACAGCATAAATTATGAATGTATGTTTCCCAGACCAAGCCACTTTGTGGTAATAAAACAACCCCCAGAAATTATGTTCAAATTAAAATCTTTTTTGTACTAGACATTTCTCCAAGTAATCCTTAAGAAATGACAATCTCATTTGGTCTGTGAAATGCTACACATTTTGGTTCAGTTCAGATCAAGTTATTGAGTAGTGGGAAAAAAAGATTAAAATAAGAAGGAATATGTCTTCATCCAAAAACTGTAGAAAAACTGGAGTCTTTCCACAGTGTAATTTTTCACTGTCCTATGTATCACGCATTCTGCTTTAAGGGATTTTGCAGCCAAATAAGGTAGTTCAATTACTTTAGAGAGAATACATTATTTATTGACCAAAAGGTCAAAGGGGACCATGTGATGTAGGGAATTTTCAGGAGAAATGGTGATCGTTTGTCAAGAAAGAAGAAATGTACATTGATATGTGAAGTTATTATGCTTCTCCTCATCACAATTTGACCTTTGTCTTGCTAGAACTATACATCACCCTAAGGGAGAGAAAAGCAGGAAACAACCCACAAATAGGCAGGAGACTTAAGGTGATGATTAGAAGAGCTAAAATGAATGGATCACCAAGAAAAAGAATGAGCCATTTGTACACACACACACACACACATGCTTTAGAGGATACAAGACAGTTTTATTACAGAGACTGAGCAGTATGCAGCCTTTTCAAAATTTAAAGTTTTAGATTCAGAAGATAAGAATAGACTTGTTTATTAACCTTAAAGAAAACATTTGAAAGTATGGCAATTCGCAGACAACTTCTTAATAAAGTTAATTGTTCTACTAAACCTAGCTTCTTATGTTATTTAGTTTACTTTTTTCTACCTATCTGGCACAGCCTTCTTACTCCAGCTACAGGAGGCATTTTGCTCACAGATTCTCATCCTGCTGGAGGGTTTTCAATCATCTTGAAATCTCCTAGAAAAGTAACCTGATGAACTTCAGGCTGGAATGCATTGACAGTAACTTCTTAAGAAAATTAATAGACAGCCTTACTAGATGGGTTGTGATACTGGACCTGTTGGTCACCAACACAAGTGAGCTAATCGGTCAGTGGAGGCAGCCTAGGATTCAGAGGTCATGCACTGGTAGAGTTTACAGCCCTGATGGATATGGGTCAGGTGAAGAGTACAATCAGGACCCTGAATTTTAGGAAATCAAAGTTCCAGCTCTTCAGGAAATTAGGCCATAAAGACCCCCTGGGAAACTGTCCTTAGAGACAAGGAAGCAGAAGAGAGCTGGAAGATCTTTAAGGAGATTTTCCATAAAGCGCAATCACTCTTGATCCCCAGATGTAAGAAATCAGGAAAGGAAGGGAAGAGATCAGCATGACTGTCAAGACTAAAGGGCAAGAAGGAAATCCACAGGCAAAGGAAGCAGGAGCAAGTATCCTGGGAAGAGTATAGAGACACTGCCTGATTATGTAGGGATGAAGTCAGGAAGGCCAAGATGCATCTGGAGCTGAGCTTGACAACAGACTTAAAGAATAATAAGGGCTTCTACAGGTTTCTCAGCCAGAAAAGGAAGGTCAAAAATAATGTACATTCCCTGATGAACATGAGTGGCAAACTGCTAACAATAGAAGAGGAGGAGGCTGGGGTACTCTACACCTTTATTTTATCTGAGTCTTCTCTGGTAGCCTCTCTTCCCACAGTCCTCAAGTAGATGGATCATGAGATGGGACATTAAAGTCTCTCCAGTGTGAGAGAAAATCAGGTTCATGACCACCTGAGGAACGTGAACATGTACAAGTCTATGTGACCCGACGTGATGGATCCCAGAGACTATAGGGATTTGGCTGATATAGTTGCCAAGCCACACACAATGACATTTGGCAGTCAGGTGAAGTTCATGAAGACTGGAAAAAAGGATAGATGAAAAATATTCACTCATTTTTTAAAAAGGTAGAAAGAAGGACCCTAGGAACTACTAACCTGTCAGCCTCCACCCTCTGCCAGGGAAGATTATGGAACAGATCCTCCTGGAAACTATGCTAAAGTGTGTGGATACAGGGAAGTGATTCAAGACAGCCAGCAGGGCTTCACCAAGGGCAAGACCTGTCTGATCAACCTAGCAGCCTTCTATGATAGAGTGACTGCATTAGTGGACAAGGGAGGAGCTATCAATATTGTCTATCTATCTGGACTTCTGTAAGGCTTTTGACACAGTCCCTCACATATTTCTTTCAAAACTGGAGAGATATGGATTTGATGGATGGAGTGTTTGCTTGATCAGGAATTAATTGTATGGTCATATCTAGAGGGTAGTGATGAATGGCTCAATGTCACAGTGGAGATTAGTGATAAGTGGTGTTCATTAGGAGTCCGTACTAGGACCAGTACTGTTTAATATCTTCATCAATGACACAGACAGTGGAATCAAGTGAACCCTCAGCAGGTTTGCAGACAACACCAAACTGAGTGGTGTGGCTGGAATGCCTGAGAGATGGGATGCCATCTTGAAGGACCTTGGCAAGCTTGAGAAATGGGCCCTTATCATGAGGTTCAACAAGGCAGAGTGCAAGGTCCTGCACCTATGTCAGAGCAAGCCCTGGTATCAATACAGGTGGATTTCTCTCTATTTTAATTTGTTTCATTTATTTTTCCTGGATATTCTCCGGCAAAAAAAAGTCTCATCAATTACATTCACCTTCAAGTACTTAAACAAACAATCCCTTAAAGAGTCCAGTGCTGCAAGAGAAACGATTTTGTGAGGTAGATTAATAGACTCCATCAATTTGGAATAATCTCCTGGGAAAGTGAATTATCTCAATTAAAGAACAACTATTCACATAAGAGTAACTATAAATTTTGGGTTTGTGTCAAAATGTTAAGACCAGGTTGTTAAAAGAATGTTTCTGATATTGCAAGAAAGAGATAAGCAGTGTAATAGATATCATAAATCTCTGAAGTGTGTTGCATGACATCGATATTATGATGCACAGATATTTCCTTCATCACTAGTTTGTAGCCATTCTGCAATTTCAGAGCTGCCTCGGGAAGCTGCCAAACAGTTCCAAGATTCTCCAGAATTCAGCAAAGGCTAGAAGATCTTGGAAACTTTCAGACTCAAGAGGCAACGTTAATGAAGCAAAATCATTAGCAGTACACCCTATCCTTTAATGGTGAATGAGTTACAAACAGCAGAACTCAACTGGAATATTTTTTGTATTTCTTCTTACTCCAAAGGTTAGAATTGCTTGAATTAACATGGGGTATAAAGCTCTATTTAACCTTTTTATTATAATTGAACATCTGATTAGAGAGGACTTCTTTCTCATTCAATGTAAGAAATAGAACTGTTGACAGTATTTTTATATTGTAAGGCATCTTTAGGAAAGGTCTGTAGGATTCACTACATATATAGCAGGAAAAAAAAGTAGATTTATTTTGTCCTGAATGATTTATTAATGATGGAAGATTCTGAATGAAATCATGAGAGCTGATTTTAAAAAAAAAATGAATATTCTAAATTATTTAATCTACATTTATTATCAAAAAAGTCAAAATTACAAGTTTTGTCATTTCCAAATGGGAAATGAAGCAAAATTACATTTGCTTTAATTAGGTGACTCACTTAACTTCATTGCCAGCTAAAATCAATGAAAAATTACTTTTTTGCAACACTACCTCAAAACTACAGAGCTTGATGTGTCGGATCATAGAATTGTTTGATTGGAAAACACCTTTGAGACCATGGAGTCTAACCGTACCTGCCCACAACTAAATCATATCCTTGAGCACCTCATCCATCTGTCTTTAAAATATCTCCAGGGCTGGTGACTCAACCACTTCCCTGGGCCGCCTGTTCTAGTACCTGGTAATCATTTTGGTGAGGAAATTTTTCCTAATATCTAATCTGAACCTTCCCTGGTACTTATTGAGGCCATTTCCTCTCATCCTATCACTATTTCAGGCCCCTTCCTGAATGCTTGTATTCCCCTCACCAGTCCAGGCACATTAAAGGGAAAACAACACTGAATTTTGTGATACGTTTTCTTCTAGGTATCCTGACTGATCTGGGAGAACAGAACCCCAAATATATTTCTTAAAAGGCAATAAGTCAATGAGGAAGTTCAGTTAATTTATTTCCTGCATACAAATGACACAAAATACTTCAAAACATTCTAATTTGGCTTAAGCAAATAGAAATTATTTTTCCTTTGTTTTTCAGCTGTCTTTTCTGTCAGAAAGTGATACTAATGAAAAAAATCCAACCTACTTATATGTATCCTAAGTAAAACAGGAACTGTAGTCTGAATTTTTTTACTACCTTCCACACTGAAAATGCAAAATAACATTTACTTCTTTCTGCAGTGAAGACAAAAGTATCAGAGAAATAAAATGAAGCCTTCAGCTGTTGTATTAATGGTGGACACACACGTTACCCAGCACTTAATACCCCATTACAAGTAACAGCAACCCCCAGAGCCTTCCAAAATTGACCTAGAACACCACTTGAGGCTTACTGTATTTTGCTTGCTACGTAAGGAATTTGAAGCTAAATTGAAACTGTAGGACTTTGAGAACACTTCCCAGGAGACAGGGCACACTCTGCTAATGTTGTAGTTGTATGGTGGGATGAGTGTCAGAGATACAGAACTTTATTTCCCTTTCCCTAAAACAAATTATGGAGATAAAGGCAAGATAAAAGGCAGTCATAGCATGAGCCAGCAGATTTGTAAAAGCAAAGAGTCACAGAGACAGGACTGAGGATTGTATTATGTTGTACTGAATCATGACTCCACATGTGTATCTGTGTGTAATACTTAGTAATATTAATCCTAGTTAATCTGTTTTTCTATAACAAATGGATGTAAGGATGTATGTGCAAGGCACTACTCATGATACAGAGACTTATAAGACTGCAAGATGAAAGTCTGAACTTTCAGCAAAAAGGTTGGAGAGTTTTTTGGCTGTCATTTGCTATTTATCAATTATCAGCTGATAGTCTCTATAATATTGATTTATAAGCAATTTCAACTCAATGGTCCCTGGGTCCCCTTGCTACCAAAACGTTTCCAGGAACAGCCAGCAAGTGTGAGAACTTTTTTTATGTCTCAGCTCCTTGCTTTAGAAGCACTTTTGGGTTCTGTTTGACTCTGCAGAATGTTTTGAACTCCACGTCTTGTCTGTTCTTGCTAAATGAAGCAAGAGCATGAAAAGATGTGAATATTTATGAGGTCAGGAAGGATTGTGACAAGAATGATGATACAGAATATACCAAAACTTATGTTTAACTAGAATATATCTGCAGAGAAAAAAAGAATAGCATATCTGTGTATAAACTTATTATTTAAATTCCTCAGGGGCAAGATTTCTCTTCCTCATAAAGAGTTTTATGGCAACATTATCCATTTTCTGCATCTTAAGTGAAAGTACTATGAGACTAGTGATGCACTATAGTGATACACATGCCTTGGGGTTACAGGTCGCATTGCAACCAAGCAATGCCGTAGGTAATTTGTGCACTTTTAAATCACTATTTTTAACTTAAACAATTAAAATTACTCCCATTACAATTTATTATCTTAACTGGTGTTGCCTAGAAATTCAGGATAAGAAAAACATCCCAAATATTAGCAAAATTACTCTTTTAAAATTCTTCAATTGTCTCGATAACCATATTCAAGTATTATTTGGATTCAAAATTTCTTCTTACACTACATTAGAAATTGTAAGATACTGGCAAAATTACTTCTTATTAGCAAGTAATTAAATCCTCAGTAAAAAGGAAATAGGATCCTGAGTACTCTGCAGAGAAGCCAAAGTGTGGTTTCCCTTTCTTGGGGAAAGAAATATTTTCTCTCTCTCAATTACTGATGAAAAAGATTCAGATGTTCCTTTGTTCTTCTTGATGAGCAATATGAATATGATTTTCCTTAGAAATCATGAGAACTATTGCAGATGAGAATAAAGTTTCCTGTGACTTCCTATACTTTCAGTTCTATAGTAACTGAAATAATACTGTCGTTGCTCATCATTCAACTCTCATTTCAGTCCTTGACATACTTCCAGGTCAGTAAATATACTGTGATAAAGAATGAATTCCTGGAAAGTTGTGGGCAAGATGGAAATATGACTATGTTTAACGACCTCTATTGATGTTGCACTGGCAGTATGATTTTCAGCATCTGACAATTCTAGGTTCTATATGTCTAAATAATGTTCTTTTAAATAAGATTTTCTTGAATGATATTTTTTTAAAGACAATTCTCCTCAGAAGGAGAAGATGTAGAAAATTCTACACTGCACTAGTCACTATCATCATGCAGGAAATTCTACAGTGGCAACTTGCATGAAATGTCATTTGTGCAGTTTGACCCCTGTCCTAGACATTACTGTAGCGTTCAAGCTATATAACTGCCACAAACTGTAGTTCTGGGGCAATATTCTCAGTCTGAGGTACTGATAAGGGGAAACGCAGCTCCTCTCATACTGGTATTCTTCACCCAGCAGACAACGTATTTGAGGGGATATGTTCAGGCAGCATGTGAATAAAGGGCAAGGAGATACTTCTCTGGGTCTTCTCTATCTCACCTTTCCACTTCCCTTTAGGAGCACGTTTTGCTGCAGGTGTTATTGGTGAAGGGGTTTGCTAATACTTCTGAAGGTGGATCAGAGATCTTTAGGCAAACTGTTTGTGTTCAGCTGTCACTCTGACACACTGACAAAATTTGTCCAAGAGGCAATTGGAAGAAGGTTGATGGTGATTCTCCTTTAAAACTAGAATAAGGCAATAAATTTTAAAAAGCAAGTTTTTATAGCATGAGGAAAATTATGTTTCCAAAGGCATGTAAGGTCCAACTTAAAATGCGATAATGCTCTAAAGAAAAGCTACAAGATACTATAAAAGGAACAGACTGGAAGGAAACATTTCTAACAGGACTTCCATCCAAAAATACCCAATTGACTCTGTATGCAAGTCCTCCTCAGAAAAGTAAGTACTTGACATTGTATGGGCTAAAGCAGAAGCTCAATGATGTGGCAGTCCTGGGTAGTAATATTTTAAGGATATGTTAAGAAAATAGAAGCAGTTGTGGATATAACCGTAAATGTTGCTAAAATATGCGTCATAGTAGACTTTATTAAAAGAAAAGAAAAAATAATTTAATTCCAATTAGTTCTACAAAATGATTGGCAGCTTTTGTTAAAGGTGGGTTAGGTTTTAGTGTCACTTAGTATTACACTTGCTTTTGTACTTATTTCTTTCCTGATTTGTTTTCAGTTTGTGCTTGTTGTATGCATCTGAGGTGATGACTTTAAAAGATTTTCTGATTAACCTATATTACTATGGAGACAAAGAATCTAACCTATTCAGTATATTCAGAAAAAAATTTGATGATTCAGATGAATAAATAATCAGCCTTATTTTAAAAAACAACTACAATTCTTCCTTCAATTAAAAGTTAGAAATACAACTTTTCAGCTTAAACACTGGAAAAGTAATTAACCTCAGTCTACATATTTATTTTACCAGTTGGTTGTACAATAGAACTGTCCACTTAAGTCATGAGAAATAAGGAGTGAATATTTATTATCTCTATATCCTGTCAAAATACATGGTTTTCTTTAAAATAATATAAAAGAAAAATCCCACTAATTAATTAAAAATATCCAGTTATTAAATTTGCTTATAACCAATTTTGACATTATTAACTGATGCAGCTACATGTTATAATAATTATTTTGCATATTTGGCTGCAGACATACATGTATACATATGCATCTACACACAGAGACATTACATTATACCATTAAACATATTTGAGTTAACTTAAATGTCAAGAGACTGAAGAGACTTCCTTTTACTGGCTAATTTCAGACAGATACACATGCCCTGAAGGATGTACATTGATTCTAGTATGTTCTATGGTGGAGCAGTTTACCATACGTGTTTAAGGAATTTACACCGCAAAAGAGATCAATTTCTGGCATCATACTTTTAGATTTATATTTACTGAAGTAGATTTATTTTATTGTAAGGCAAGATGGAGCAAGCTTTTCCTGTTTTTTTTTCCATTTTTATTTTTGTTTGTTTTCTGGTTTATGATCAGAAACAAGCATCTCTCTTCTAAATAATTTAAAATATACAAGCTGCATGCCACGTTAAGAAATATTTCCCAACATTTATAGCACTGAGAATTTTTTTAGTAGTATTTGTTCTGAAATTGGTCTGCGAAATACTGAATTGGAAAGATAGGATGGAACCAGGAACTTTCATTTGACAAAAATTAGATTCAGACCTTGCTCATCTTGAGGTTCAGTGGTTCAAATACTTCCAGTTTTGAACTAGACCCCACTCCTCCTTTCTTCTGAAAGCTATGAAAACAAAGATGGAAGGATAAGACAAGTTGCAGTTCAGTTTAATTAGCTTTACTGCAGCACTTCCAAAAATTTTGGGAACAGTAAATATAAGAGTTTGCAGTTTTATGATTCTTCAAGAGTATTTCATGAATAATTCATACTTTCTATGCTCATTTGTTAGTCATGACTTTACAGATTGCTATGTAGTGTGAAGAGGAGAACTGTACTGCCTTAGCTACATGTTTTTGCTAAGTAATTCCTTATAGTTTAAATTCAGCAGTGAGATAAAACATACTATTTTTTCTTTTAATTTGAGAAATTAGGAAACCCATCCTGAGGTGAGGCTGCAAATTAAATGGCATAAAGTCAGTGTATGAGGAGCTTTATTAGAAGCTTTGAGCAGGTCTGCTGGGACATCTGATAGGATGTTACGTAAGAACCTTCATACTTAGTCACCTAATAGAAGTATTTTGTCCTTTTTTTATGGAAGAAAACAAAATCTTCAAGTGTAGATCCTGCTTGTATGCCATATATTAGATGTTGAGTACCAGAATATCAATTTCTAAGACATCAGTAACATATCATAGAGTTAGGAAACAAGAGGGCTTGCTTGATTCCTCATTAGACCTAGTTCTGCTCTGCCTGAAACTTGATTAACTGAATTGCCATCTTGGCAGTGATTAGTGTCTTAATGAGGAAGGTGTGATTACTGCTTGCAGTGCTTTTTGGTGTAATCAGAAGTTGGATGGTGGGAGAGGGTGCTATTTGTGGCGTTATTATGACAATATGATGGTCAAAACTAACAAAACAATTGCACATCTCAATAAGTTTATCAGAATTAGATGCTACTTGAAGTGGGTCATATCCTTAAATTCTTTTCTGAAGGAGTCAGCCACAGAAAAAGTGCACTGACTGACATAGACATTCAGTTTGAGAATCAAATAGATTTAGCAGAATATTTTCTTTCACTGAAGGATATCCTGGATGAGATAGTACAGTGTGGATTGTATGGGAGGTCTTAGTCCTGGTGGCCATAGCAATACCATGGTACCTTAAAATTCATACATTGACAAAAAGTGGGAGAGAATGAAAGACTTCAGATTTAGGTTGTTAATACTTTTATATAAAATTTCTTCATATTTGATTTCTGTGTTTGGCATTGCAAGTCTAAGCAGATAAAATCAGAAAATAAAAGTAAAGAGAAAATAAAAAATCATTTTTCTATAGCTCTTGGATGCTTGTATAGAACCGAAGGAAAAATGTGTATCTTTGCAGCTGAATTTAAAAAATAGAACAAAATAAAGCCTTTGTAACAAGGAAATGGTGTTCTGCCTTCCATAAGATGAAATCATGGTCCCATTATGTCACAGAGGAACTGTTCCAATAGCTGCAGTTAGATCAAGATTTTGCCATAGCTTTTCAAAGTAGTTTTAATATTCACTAGATCACTATGTCAATGCTACTCACTTCTGTTTCATCTCCATGCACCTCTGTGAAGACACTCAGCAAAAAAGAACACACATTCATCTTTTGTTAGCCATAGTTACCATGGAGGCTTCAATCACAAAAGCAGAGCCATCACAGTTCAGGGCTTTAAAATATTTATCTTTGCCAGCTGTGATTCAGTGAGTTTATTTCTCCAGGTCTTTCTCATGGAAATGTATAGCTACATGAAGGTGAGAAATAGTCAATAACCTTCCAATTTCTGAAAATTATAATGATTTTATGCCAAGTGCCTAAGGACTTATACCTCTTACTAAAGAATTTGAAAACTTCATTATTTCTATTATGCTATTTTTGCTTCATCTGCCTAATTGATAAGTTCATTATAAAGGAAATAACAAAAAATACAGGAGGATTCAGAAAAAGAAAATTAAGTGCAAAAGCAAATACAGTGTACAATGGTCTTGGAAGGTACCAGTCTCTTAATCTTGGTTCCCTTCTTCCTCCAAGAAATGACTGCAGAATAAGGACTTTAAATGAAGTTTTTCCACAACACCTCAGTTGTCAGCCAAAGGTGGAAGGAATCATTCAGGATTGTATTCCCTTCCACTGAGGCTACTGATGATGGTTCCCATGAAGCGGAAAGGCTTAGATCTGGGCTGTTGTGCCTGAGGTATCTCTTAGCTTAAACTAGGTCTTTTACTATTAATTACCTAATAGTTGCTGATTCCCATTCCCTTCCATCTTAAAGATGGAAGTGGTGATATTTCATTGATGAACAGGAAATTCTCAAGTTTACAGATCTGGAAAGGAAGATTGATTTATTTTAGTGGATAACCAGGGATGATGAGAAATTTTCAGTACTAATTCTGATATCTTTTGAAGGGGAAATTTTCACCTTTTGTTCAAACATTTAAGAATTCAGTTTAAATAGTTATATAACTTCAGAAGTAATCAAAGACAATATTTTGTATCAAATAGAGAAAAGGGGAAGGGGGTATTATTCTGAAAACAAAGGAAAACATCCATTTAAGCTTAAATCAAATTGCTGTCCCCTGCAAACTTTTCCTTTTTACCCACCAAGCTCTGTGAGAAAATCACAGGAGAGTGAGTTGGAGAACTTTTTGCTGTGTTTTATTACTGTGTTTTATTTCTCAAAAAATATTGGTTGGTATCAGAGAAATCATCCTCCAGACCCATATTCCTGTTTTGGCAGACACCATGTTTATTTAAAGTTATGAACAGAAGGAATAAAATTGTTGGGGAGGGATCTTAGCATCTGTATCATCATAAAAATTTGTAAAGTAAGTAACTTTTAAGTATCCAAGAATTTCCTAGGGCAGTTGTGAAGCCTTCCCTGTTTCAGTAAGCAACAGAGAGAACTGTGTAATGTCATGATTTGTATATAAGAAGAATCATAAGATCTAGCCCCTTTTTCTGTTATTACCTTTTGCATTCTCTGGTGAATATATTGAATTTTATGCTTTGAATGTAGCTAATTTGACTGAGGAATTTCTTTAATCTTTTCTTTTTTTTTAATTTATCACTATGTGATACCAGTTTTCATGAGTATCTGAAAAACATTCTGAATGTTTGTAAGGGAAAAAAACCAGAAAAATATCCCAACAAAGAACCTGAATGTGCTGCTCCAGTTACTGCATAAATAGTTCTTATTCAGTGTGGACTCCTACACACACAGTCCAGACACTGTTGTATTAATCAAAATAACATATTCATGGAATGATTGAAAAGCTGTTCCCTAACCTAAAATCAATGTGCCATATCTTCAGTCTCAGCAGTGTTCCTAAATGCAGTACTATGTCCAACCAGAAAAACGCTTTTACCCTGCTTTTTGCATCACGTCCCATCTTGCAAATCTGTAAGGACCCTACATTTTACTATTAATTCTTTTAATAATTCTGAGATGCTTTTATGAGTACAGAATATTATGACTGAATTCTGGTCACACCAGCCAGTAATTAGAAATCACTTGGGCAGACACTATTTTGAAAGAGCAGTTATTGAATTAGAAGCAGCAGAGGTGCATGAATCTCTCACTCAGTGTGGTGACTGAAACGCATGATAAAAACTATAATTTTACAAGAAGAATGTTTCAGACAAGTTCAACTATCTGGTAAGAAAAAAATATTCCTCAGGTTACAACTCATATTCGCTTTACACTTATTTGTAGATACAAATGCAGAATGTGACAGACAGCAAAGAGGAAGAGTGGGGGTGTGAAGATGGTGTAATCAGTCAAGGGTGTGGAATGACGTATGGAACATGTAGAAGAACAGAAGGTATATATGGAGGAGGGGGGAGAGAAGTAATATACTGTGTCACGTAAGAAACCTAGAAACAAATTAAAGCGACATTCTAGCTTCATGCTTCACAGCTCACATTTACTCATTACTGCTTAAATATCAAACATTGAAACACATCTGGTGAAACTTACATTCTGATGCTTCTAGAAAATATAAAAAACCCTCATAAAACAACTAAAAGCTAATGTGAAAACAGGTTAGGGACTCTCTGTGGTTAACTTGATTTTCAGGAAATAATGACTTCATCTTGGCTATCACTGAATGTCATTTATACTCACTGATAACCAAGACCTGGCTAACGAAGAACCAGGATTGCAAAATGATGTTTTCAAAAGTACTACACCGTTCAGAAAATGGGTCAAGTTAAAAGAGTTTTTTTGCAAAGTACTCTTATTTTTGTAAAACATCACTATGTCAGAAGCAAAATGTCATTCATTCTGGTCCCATAATTCAAGTAATCAGAAATTATATCCCTTAAAAGAGGGGAAGGATGGATTAGGATTTTGCATTGTCTCCCTACTATAAGCACACTAGGCAGCACTTGCCTGTGTGGAATGTCACTTTGCCAAGCTAGAAGAAAAGCTGTCCTTCCTCCAATATTTCATCAGTATTTAAGGCTCAGTGAACACACTTCCACAGGGTTACCTGAAAGGGTGGGGAGTTCAATTGTAAAAGCCTCAGCTCATGTTAGTGCCATTTCTTCTACATACAGACTACCCAGGGACAAAAAGATTAACCGTAAAGCTGATAATGCAGCTCATCACTCTTTACAACACAAACACTAGTCAGTGACTGTCTTCTGTCAAAATCTCTGACAAATCTATTAACATTTTTCACTTTTGAAGTACAAAGAATATCAGTCTGACTTTGTTATTTTGTGGAGGATTCATTTGCCTTAATTTAGGCATTAAAAATTTAAGGATTCAACCTTCAACTAACTACCCTGAATTCCCTTCAGCAGGAGGGGAAAAATAATATCTCCAGTGAAATTCATCTCATCATAAAAGAAGCATTTAAGATAGTCTAAACAATTAAAAATGCATGTTTGTCTCTATGAACTATAGGTGTAATCAAAGACAGCCACTTCAAACCGTGTCTAAAGGCCAAGTTTTACACTTCCTCGTTAGTAATAGGACACGTAAGATAATTTAAATACACTAGGTTCCACTTTGTATACTTTAGTATATTTCAATCAATAATATAAAATCATTAGGTTCATTATAACAATGGTGATCTTTGATGAGACAATTTCATATGCTTCACCAAACTGCAATTTTAGATTATAGACAGATTTTCTTTTTTCTATGGGATTTTTTCAGTGCTGGAACATCAGAGTACGGAATTTTTCAGATTTCAAATCAAATGTTGTAAGTACAAGTCTAAACACTGGCTATCAGCAGGCAAGTCTGTAGCAGAACTTCAATATATTCAACTTTCTTTCTCCCATGTGTATTAACCTACAGTGCCCTGAATTCTTTTGTCATACAGATTAAAAAAAGATTAATTTTATCTAGTTTTCCTCACTTTACTGCTCTTCTATTTGATTAGGAATAGGATGATGCAACCAAGTTATTTATTTATTCCAGGAGAAAAAATATTATCCAACCTATGCTAAGGATGAGGGCTAAATTACCAGCAAAAGAAGAAAACACACCACCTCAGAGAAATCCATTCACCTATTGAATGTTTATTGGCATGATACTAATGCTTGGTAATTTCACATATAATTCATTTAATAGGAAGGTGGAAACAATAATCTTATTTAGGAGTACAGAATATGAAATGGGTTATATTAAAATTAACCAGACGATATTAGATTTGTGGTTTTATTATATATAGAAAGCACAGGTTCAATTATTACAGAGGATTTATTTTTATATAGTCCAAGCAGTTGAACCCTGATTGACTACTACATAGCTGACAAGTGACTGGAAATAAACCATACAGGTGATATCATGTGGGGAGGGAGGACCCAAAAGGAATCTTAGCTACTATTTCACTCCTTGTATTTTGACTAACCTGAGGGCTTTTCTTAAATCAACTCTAAGGCTGATAATGATGCTCTGTGCTTGGAGTAATAAAGAAGAGAGGCAAGGGAGCTAGTTTTTCATTCTTTTTATTCTCAAGGGTAATCACAGATGCAGTACAACAAAAGACAGTGGATTGGAAAGCCATACATCTCTGGGACTCAAGTTAATGGCCTTACACATATAACACAAAGGCTGTGTTCTTCTATTAGTCACCTACCTGTTACATTTTGAGGGGGAAAATGAAGCTGAAAAAAGGCAAGAGAACACTAGGGTTGTTTCTGAGGTGACTTTCTCTGAGAAGTTTATTTTGAATGCTAATTGTTAAAGAGAGGAGCAATAACAGACAGAACTGCACAGAGCCACTCCAGTGAGAGGCCATTCACAAGCTTTAAAAGCGTAGTTACTATATTTCCAGATGAAGAAATGTTCCATCTTTCACAGCACTTAAGAAACTTGGACAATGCCAGATAACAATTAGTGGAAAAAGTAAGAGTGATATCCAGCTTTGCCTATGTTATAGGTAGGAGTCCTCTTTAAATGAGGTATCACCCAGGCTTCACTTATAGTAGGTTTTACTACTGTACTAAAAATTTCATATTATAGTTATAGTATAGTTAACTATTGAACTTATTTCTATTTTTTCAAATTTCATATTATAGTTATAGTATAGTTAACTATTGGACTTATTTCGATTTTTTTCAAGAGTACAGTATTTAGAAGGCAGCTAAATCTAAGGGCAGAAAGAGTATTTATGCTGCCAATAAGTCTGTAAGGACTGCTACTCAGCTCAGAACTCCTCATTCTTTTGCTAGGTGACTCCAAGAAAAACTTTATGAAAGTCTGAGTGCAAGAAGTATGCAAAATATCATAGTTATGGCCAACCCCAATATAATAGGAAAATGTGGGGGAAAATAGCCTCATATCACAAAACAGAGCTGCAAAGTAAGAGAAGGCTTGATAATTTCACACATTTGCTCTTTAATATGAACTGAAGAAACAGATTATTACATTGAAGATCAGAGTTTTGCCATCCCATAGATAAATGTTACATATTCTTTGCAGAAGCACATCAGTATTGCTGCCTGGGAGAGCCACCATGGATGAAGTAAAAAACTGGGATTTTCTGTGGTTTGTCAAGAAATGCATAGAAAAAAAAAGAGATTGACTCAGAAGGTATGAGATTTAGTAAAAAATAAGAAGTACAGCATTATCTCCATTTCCCTTCTGCCTTCTTAGCCTTGGTTCTAGTTTTACACTGTTTATTATTTCCAGAGGAATGCTAACAATCCTATATAATCACATTTCCCCTATATTCGGTTTCAAGAAAGGGGTATATAGAGGGTATTATCACTCATATTTATAAAATGAGGAAGTATGACAGTGACAAGGTAGTGTGACCTCCTATACAGCATAGACCCCTAGGAATTCTTTGATTGAATTCAGCATTTAAATTACAAGCAGTCTTGTCAGAGAACCCATCACAGGCGCTGAAGTGTTGTTTTACAAATTACTTACACTCTGGTTTAAAAATGAGAGTTTAATTCTTGTTTTCTCTGGATTAGTTTCCATTTTCAGTCCTTAGTTCATATTATAGAGATGCCTGCAGTACTATGTTAAGTCTGCCACTGCCACCACATCTCTCACTGAAGTGAAGGTTGCTTGTGTGCAGCCTCTGGGTGGAGGAAAATACTGGAAATCATCTAGGAGAAGAGCTGGAGGGGATGCCTGGATACGGAGAGGGGGAAAATATGCATCCATGTGTTTCTCACCGTTACTGCTTCAGAGCCACAGCCCCCCTGGAGAAGTGCAGCTTTTACTATTTGTTCTACATTCAGAATTTCCCTCCCCATGTAAAAAGCCTTTACTTATGCCCTACTTACTAGAAGATCCACATAGCTCTCCATCTTATTCATTATTTATGACTTCTTCAATCTTTCTGTTTCTTCCATATGGATTGGTAATAATTTTATGAGGTTTTTTGTTGTTTCTTTTTTTGAGGGTTTTTTTCCTTTGTGTTTTCTATTAAAAAAAATAAAACAAGGCTAAATACATAGGACTATGAAAGGGACATGAACTGAGACACGCATAACCCCTCTGGATTACTCAGTGACACCTATGGCTAGAACATATTTCACCTATTTACTGTGGCTTGTTTATCGTGCTTAAATAAGTGGTCCTGTAGTATAAAGTAAAATTCAGAGGAAAATTTTTGTACAGTCTACTATGTGAAGTCTTATGGTTTTCCTCCTGTTTCCTCCTTCTAAGCATTTTGGCTAATACCTTTTTGAACTTGGTCAGGTTTTATTTTGCATGGTCTCAGGTTACCCGGTTTTGTTATTTTATTTTAAGCCTTGTAACTTCTGGAGATTTATTTAAAACCCTGAGTCCCTGAAACAGTGGTTGTAACTGCTAGCTGAGAAAAAAAAATAAAAAAAGCTCTGCTAAGTTTCCAATCCTGTTTCAAGTCCAGTTGGGAGACTTGATAAATGTACATTTTGAATGTGTAAAAACTGCAAGACAGATAAAGATTACTGCAAGTATTTTCTCATTACATTTAACTGTCAGTCTTATCTGTGATCAAATTAGAGATGTGTAGGGTTGGGAAGGGGCAGGAGGTTAAAAGACTTTTAAATGACTCTTTTAGTGCTTAGCTTCTACCTTTACCTTATGGTAAATCTGTTTTCCCCACGACAGAGTCATGGTGAGGTTATGAGACATACAACAAGTTCTGTATCAGGGAGAAGTAGTGACATTCCAACTCATGCAGAAGGTAAGTGCCTCTCTCTGGCACATGATCTGTCTTACATAAGCACGTCTCATATGGAGGGTATGTCCCTTTACTATGACTTGATGTAAGATGAGAAAAAAGACAATCATTGAAACTTCCTTCTTCATTTAATACACAGGTCAACCTGTCCTGCTTGAATAATTATAAAAACTGTAGAGGAGGCCAAGCTCTACTCATATAAATCATTGCCTTCTATTTATACACGTAAATGGTTCGCATATTATGCATCCTCCATGCACTGAAACTTCCTTATATATATTGTCATCTTCTCTTCCTCCTTCCATACTTATACATACATATTTTTATCTTTTCTACCCTTACATGTATACAAAAAGCTGAAGGTAGAAGGACTGTGTCTTGCGAGAATCAATGCAAAGAAATTCAGCTGCTAGTTTACCTAGATTTTGAGCCAGCTGAATTGAAATTGTAGGATGGGTGATACATTTGTATAAATCTATCAGAAGACATTGGCATCAGTATAAGCTTTTTCTGCTGTGCGTGTCAACTGTGTCTTAAGAAAATACTTGTTTATTCATCCTTTAACTAGGAGAGGTAATAAAAGTAGTGATGATGCAGAATGCAGATTTTGAGACAAGTCAATGCATCTAATCCTAGGAACAGGAGGCTGAAAAGACTGCAAGAATCACAGAATCATAGAACAAAAGAATAGTCCAGGTTGGAAGGGACTTTTAAAGGTCATCTAGCCCAAACCCCCTGCAATGAGCAGGGACATTTTCAACTAGATTAGGTTGCTCAGAGCCCCAACCTTCCTGACCTCAAATGTTTCCAGTGACGGGACATCCACCTCTCTGGGAAACCTGTGACAGCATTTCACCACCCTCATTATAAAAAAAAGTCTCCCTTCTACCTAGCCTAAATCTCCCCTCTTTTAGTTTAAAACTATTACCCCTTTTCCTGTCACTACAGGCCCTGTTATTTTTTTTTCCTATCATTCTTATAAGCCCCCTTAAAGTACTGAAAGGCCAAAATAATGTCTCCCTGGAGACTTCTTTCTCCAGGCTAAACAACTCCAACTTTCTCAGCCTTTCTCCGTAAGAGAGGTGTTCTTCACCTCTGATCCTTTGTGTCCCTCCTCTGGACAAACTTCAACAGGACCATGCCTTTCCTGTGCTGAGGATTCCAGAGCTGGATGCAAGTACTTGGAGTCTTACTAGAGTGGAGTGAGACCGCCCCTCGAATACTGTGTTCTGAGCCCCTCACCACAAGAAGGATGTTGAGGTTCTGGAGCGAGTCCAGAGAAGAGCAACGAAGCTGATGAAGAGGCTGGAGAACAGGCCTTATGAGGAGCGGCTGAGAGAGCTGGGGGTGTTTAGCCTGGAGAAGAGGAGGCTGAGGGGAGACCTTATTACTCTCTACAACTACCTGAGGGGAGGTTGTGAAGAGGAGGGTGCTGGCCTCTTCTCCCAAGTGACAGGGGACAGGACGAGAGGGAGAGGGAATGGCCTCAAGCTCCTCCAGGGGAGATTTAGGCTTGAGATTAGGAAAAAATTCTTCATGGAGAGGGTGGTTAGGCATTGGAATTGTCTGCCCAGGGAGGTGGTCGAGTCACTGTCCCTGGAGGTGTTTAAGGTTAGGGTGGATGAGGTACTTAGGGGCATGATTTAGGGATTGGTGGGAATGCTTGGACTCGACGATCCGGTGGGTCTCTTCCAACCTGGTTATTCTGTGATTCTGTGATTCTGTAGGAGGGCAAAATCACCTCCCTCAATCTGCTTACCACACTTCTCTTGACGCAGCTCAGGATACAGTTGGCCTTCTGAGCTGTGAGTGCACATTATTTGCTCATGTACGTCTTTTCATCCAGCAGTATCACTGAGTCCTTTTTGGCTGGGCTGCTCTCAGTCTCTTCAGCCTGTAAATGAGTCTAGAGAGTCCTCATAAACCAAAACATCTCCACTATCTTTTATCACAACCGTTGTCACCCATGCAAGGTATAATGCAACTAGGATTGCTGTTCAAGCTATAGTCATGCATCCTTTTTGAGAAGCAGCAAAAGCTTGGTTCACTGAGGTTATCCCAACCATTAGCTCATTGAGAGACTGTCATCAAGCATATTAATCATCCAGCTGCTGCGATAATTTGGATTCTGAGAAAGTGGGTATTTATCTCTGCAGAAACGAAAGGTAAGAGAGCTTAAGATTCCCAAGTTTATTTCTCAGAGCGTACAAACCACAAGCCTTAAAATGGAGAATTTGTCAGAAAATAAAATGGTAGCAATTATTGACAGTAGCCAACAGTGGTGGAGCGTGACATGAATGAATCTCTGTATGCAGGACTTCCAGTATTGCACAGCTAAGAAAAAATAATTTAAATGCTTGTGTTAAACCCCAAATGCAAGATCAACAATATGTTCCAATCAGCAGTTTACATCTTCCCTCGCTTTTTCTGCTGACAAGGAACCATTTATTAATTTTGAAAGATGAGCTATGACTGATGGAGCAATTTTGCTAACTAAAATGAGTTCAGGCATTGACAGAATGGATTCGGGACACTAATCATTGCATTTGACTGTAGTCAAGAGGACAAAACCTATTTTTTCTCTTAATTATTTGTGTGTGCATGCAAGTATGAAAAATAAATTCTTCTATCCAGCTGGGAAGCTATAAATTCACCCTTTTAATCCTCTCAGCAAGAGCATGTGTTGGTCTCTAAATGTAACTTGTTATGATCAGTGGATTGGCACATCAGTATAAGGGGAAAAAACCACCAACGTCAAGCCATGTAAGGAATAAGGGTGAGGACTAGCAGGCCATTTGAATTACAATTCATTAAACATGCATTACTAAATAGGTTAAGGGACCCTCAAAATGTGGAACATTGGAAGAGAAGTGAAGTAATGCCTCTTATTTAGATGATTTATTATTATTTGAGAAGCCTGAGGGAGCTGGAGAACTGTCATAGCAAATGAAAATTGTCTTTGCTAACATAAATTAATTATGACTCCAAGGAAGCACTAATGGGAACAAGCAGAAATATCTAACGTCACTATGTAAGACAACAGAAGAATGACATCCAAAGATTCAGCTTCACTTCAAGTGACAGCTTGGACTAATCAGACTAGAGAGACCAACAGAACTCAATTTGTCTCAGCTTTCCTTTTCTCTTAGATCTTGCAGACAGCTGATTTCACACATCAGATACTTGCCAATTGTACATGGTAGCCATGATCTAATTTAAGATAACAAGTCTTAGAAGACCTTTCAAACCGCAATACATATACAGTTTATATGTGTGGATGCATGAGTATGGAAATAATACTCTTCTCAGGCCAGGCTACATAGGTATCATCATAGCTCTTCCTTGGAGGAATTTTTTTGTAACGTGCATACACAGAGTTTTTCTGTACGTGTTTGTCTTCATTCTTGCAAGAAGAAGTTATTGCCTTAACTGTATTCTCCTTTTCCACTTCAGAATACTGTATTTATTGCAGTCTCACACACATTTTGAAGGCACTACAGCAGACTAAAAAAAATGCATGAAATCTATAGCACTTTAAAATATACATGACCTTGGGATAATTATTTCAAATTTGGCTGAAAGGATACATCAGCTTTCCTGCATATAGATTAACTGTTCCTGGCTAGCTAAGGACATGCCTGCAGTATGTGGTGGACTGTGTTTCCTACAGCCTTGGGTACAAAGCAGAGCCTCAAAGAAATCCCAGCCCTGGTTTTGAAGGCACTATACCTCCATTAGCATGTCTGTTCGTAACCTGAGGTATTCCTCAGCAGAGCTAATCATTTTAGCTACTGCATTAGTACCATCAGTCCTGGAGCCACTGGTCTCACTATCCATCTGGGGCAAGTTCACTCTGTTGTTATTCTCAGAGCATATTCTCTTTAACTCCTCCATGCATGTGAAGCTGGAATGATTTTAGAAATGTTAAACTGTACTCCATCTCCTTTTCTGTTTTAAGACAGGCCACAGAAAATACTTTGAAGATAATACTGAACTCAGTGTGCTTGTATTCTGGCCTATTTTGTGAAAACAATAGATAACAAAGTCTTTCTGAAGCAACTCTAGAAACTGGTGAGGCTTTTAAGGAAGTTTCCAGCTATACTTTATCTCCTTGCTTAGTTCTGAACTATGGTTTCCAAGATCTTCCATGGGAAAATAATACAGGCCATTTTCCTGGCCTTATGCTGAAGGATCTGCTTATTTCCATGTTCTTCTTTCTATATTCTACCTTAAAATGCAGAGAGAAGAAATCAGAATTTTTCAAGCATTCCTTGAGCCTCTGCTGTTAGCAGAGAGAGACAGGAGAGTCTGCATACCCTCCCCAAGCTAGTGAGCTTGGCCAGGCTTAATTCATGCTGCAGGCTCAGAGGCTGTACTTGCTTCCTCTACGTATCTAGAGGTACAGAATAGCCTGACAAGGAGCTACAAGGCTGTAGTGGGACACTACTGCCTAGAAGTTAAACCCTACCCAGTTGTCTCTCTGACTCTTTCCAGTGGAATGGGGGAGACAATCAGAAGGTAAAAGCAATAAACCTCATAGAATGAGACAGAGACAGATCAATAAGTGAAGGAAAGAGAAGAGGGAAAAAACCACACACACAAACACACACATACACACACAAAGAATGCCAAAACAAAACTGAAATAAACATCTCAACTGATGCAAATACTAACATTCAGCATCTTAGGGGAAGAGTGGCTAGATAATTGCCTGGAGGAGAAAGACCTGGGGGTGTTGGTTAACGGCCAACTGAACATGAGCCAGTGGTGTGCCCAGCTGGCCAAGAAGGCCAATGGCATCCTGGCTTGGATCAGAAATGGTGTGGCCAGCAGATCCAGGGAGGTTATTCTCCCTCTGTACTCGGCACTGGTGAGACCGCACCTCGAATACTGTGTTGTGGGCCCCTCACCACAAGAAGGATGTTGAGGCTCTGGAGCGAGTCCAGAGAAGAGCAACGAAGCTGGTGAAGGGGCTGGAGAACAGGCCTTATGAGGAGCGGCTGAGAGAGCTGGGGTTGTTTAGCCTGGAGAAGAGGAGGCTGAGAGGAGACCTCATTGCTCTCTACATCTACCTGAAAGGAGGTTGTAGAAAGGATGGTGCTGGCCTCTTCTCCCAAGTGACAGGGGATAGGAAAAGGGAGAATTGCCTCAAGCTCCACCAAGGGACATTCAGACTGGATATCAGGAAAACATTTTTCACAGAAAGGGTCATTGGGCACTGGAACAGGCTGCCCAGGGAGGTGGTTGATTCACCATCCCACGAGGTATTTAAAAGATGGGTGCTCAGGGGCAAGGTTTAGTGATTGATAGGAATGGTTGGAATCAATTTTACCGGAGGTCTTTTCCAACCCAGTGATTCTGTGAATCTGTGATCTCCCACTAGCAGATTGATGCCCAGCCAGTGTCTGAGCAGTGGCTATTTTGGAAAACCTTTACTGCTTTCCATGTTGAGCATGGTTTTATGTGGTATGAAACATTGTTTTGATCAGTTTGGGTCAGCTATGCCACTTGTGTGCCCTCCCAATCTCTCACCTGCTCCCAGCAAACTTGCTGAGGAGGTAAAGGAGATCGGGATAAAGGCCTTGGCACTGCGTAAGTACTTGTCAGCAACAGCTAAAACAGTGGTGTGATATCAACACCATTTTTATCACAAATCAAGGGCACAGCACTACATAGCTTATTATAAAGAAAGCTCCATCTCAACCAGACCCAGTGGAATGGTTCACCACAAAATGGTATAATGCTGAAAATGAACATATATTCATTTTAAATATCCAGGGGAGCAGGACACCGGTGTGCATCTGGGACAAAGCTGCTTCATACTGTAATAAAAATTAAAATTTCCAATGGGACTGACTAGAGGAGTGTCATTTCTCTGTGTTTTCTAGTCCCTTTGAAATGCAAGGTAGTTGAGAAAGTAAGCATTGCTAACCATATATGAAACTAAATATCCTGCCTGACTTCCATAACTGTAAGAGAAGCCAGTTGTTTCTGTCAGTATTGAGAGGCTCCATGACTGAGCCTGTGGTTTCAATGATTGATTAAACTCTTTCCTGAAATAACTGGATAAAGTCTGGTTTTGTCTAGAAACTGATAGTATTTTGGAGCTTGTCTTTGTCTCACAATCAAGCAAAAACATGTGCAACACTACAAATGACAGTTTTTTCTTTGACTGGTACTTTACTGGCTCTCAGCACATCAGGAGACAACTCAAATGGGAAAAGGTAAAAAGTAGATAAACAGCCCTTGTTTGCAATCCAGTGTGCAGAAAATACTGTATTTCTGATAGGATTTTTAAATATTTCACAGGTAAATTTCCACAAACAAAAATACTTACAGTTTGGTTCTCTTGCCTGAACTATGCATCTAGTGCCATTTGAGACACTCAGTGGTTTTGAGACCTCTGCCAAAACTAATAGGTACAAAGCAAGGTTTAAGGGAGATTCACACCCCTCTGAACAAGCCAAGACATTTCAGCTAAAATTTGGCAAGAGTTTAGATGATTTGAGTAAGCCAAGCACATATTCACACATTCAGTTTGAGAGCATTGAGAGTTCTTATTATAGAACAACTCCAGATAAGAGGAATTTGATTTGCAAGAGGATAAAACAAATTTTAATGATAAGAGGAGACAGAAGATTTTCTGAAACAATTTTAGAGATACTAGTCCTAAATACTGTTAAAGGGTAGGAAACAGCTCTTACAAGTCTTTCCTAAGCCAGGCATTTAGTATGCTTAATTTTCAGTAGAACAATGAGTAATAATTTGTATATGGTTATCTGAGATTACATAGGCTGGCCAAAGGTTCAGCATGCAAAGAAAAATAAAAACATGCAGAAACAAAATCACAACTTCCATCAGAAACCAACTGTGAATTGTAGCTTTATATTTAGGTCTTTTGTAAAGTTTAACACCTTCATGGAAAGTGAAAACTTCCTGCACAGGGGAGAAGATGAAGTTGAATGTAAGGTATGATGGAGACATTATTTGCTGGATTTCAACAAAAGAAGTTCCTTTAAGTGAGAAAAGATACTTTGTTTTTTATCAAGGAGATTTATGTTTTATTTCACTGAATTCAGTGAGTTCGGGCAGAACTATATCCTTCCATATTAGCAAAGGTAGTGAAAGAGGAGAAAGATGTGCAGTCATCAACATTAAACAGAGCTAGCTATGAGTCCTACAAAGTCAGAGTTGCTTTTTGTCTTCAAAATTACTTGGTGAGAGACATGATGGTTATACAATGGCTGTACAAATGGCTGCATAAATGTACTCCTGAATAGATAAAGACAAGACTAGAAGGGAAAGTATGGTCACCTCCAGGTAACACTGAAGAATTTAGTGAGGGAGATAGACTACAGAAACTAACTAACTGAAAGAGTGCCTGTTTAGGATGCTCACGAACTGATTACTTCTAGCTGTCTCTAAAGCATTAAAAAAGATGGTGAGTTGCCAAGGTGAAGTATCATTTGCTTGAAGGATAGTAATTTATCATTGTATTTAAGAGCCTGTGCTGTCAGCCTCAATAGATGAAATGGTTCATTGATATAACTCAAATCACTGATGTGTGGCTCCAATATATAATGCTTAATTAGGTGTATTAGATTAACTTATTTCCATGTAAAGTGTTTGTGTTTTATGGAATGAGCCACTTAATTTAAAAAGCCAAGGTACAACACTTGTCTCACGTCATAGCCCTGCCCTTTAATTGCAGGTAAAATTTCCAAACTTAAAAATCAGATCAAGACACTTTGGCTAAATTAACTTTTATGTTAACTTTTATTTTTATTGCCCCTGTGGCATATATATGCTCTCTATCTATTTTATGAGAAATGCTTGGAATTACTGTAGCTGTAAAAGTCACTCTTTCTTCGACCAGTTCAGTCCTGGAATTTAGAATCTAAGAATGGGCAGAAATTCATATTTTTACCTCAGCTTCCCTAGTATTTTCCTTATAAAAGTCCTTCTGTGAGAAAGATATGACATCATAACTTTCTCACCTGTTAGACCCTTTCTTATTGTTCATCAGCATAAACTTGAATTAACAAATATTTAAAGTTACAGTTAAAGTCAGAGTTCCCAGTGTGTGATTTTTAATTAGTTGCCCTCTCTGTGTGATTATGGTAACTGTGGCAAAGAGTTAAGGATATAGAGAAGAAGCAGAGTCATAGAAACTGTGATATTGCATCAAGTTGTTATCCTGCCTAGTCCTCCACCTTTATTCAAACTTAGAGACCCTCAAGAAGGCAGTCTTGTATCCAATGCCACCAGAAGCAAAGCATCCAGTGACTTTACTGGCTTAAGATACAACTCCTAGGAAGTACTAATATGACTCTCTTGGCAACAGGAAACATCTCAAGGTTTTTCTAGTGAGGCTTCCTGCATTTCAAAACCTTCCATACTGATGACTAGAAGGCAAAAATATATATAAATATGACCTGTGAAAACAGGTGTAAAGTAATAGTTTTTGAATAAAAGGAGAACTTTCATTAAATAATTTGCATGGAATAAACTGTGAATTTTCTGAAGTTGTATTTTATTGATGTAAGACAGAAATTCAAAATCACTGAATATCTAAAAAATTCATGAGATGTACCTTCTTAGTGACGTATTTCTGTCCATTAAGACCAAATAAAAACTAGAACTGATTGCATGTTGAATGTAAATCTATAAATCACAAAAAAGACATTATGTTCTCTAGATTCAAAATCACATATATTTTTACTAAAATTGTAAAAAAAAAGCTAAATTACTTGCTTGAAAATATATTTTAACAATATAAAAATCTATCTCCATAATGTAAATAACAGCTGAAGAGAATCCCTGCATGTTCGACTTCTCACTATTCAAATTTTCATTCAGTAAAATAGAAAAGCATGTAAAATTCTTTAAATACACAAATACTCTCTACAGCTATTACATTTTGCCTGACAGTTCCCTTGGGATTTTATCCTATAATTCAGTCCATGTGAGGAACCTAATTACACTTGGAAGGGCCCTGTCACAGACCAGAAATTCATCCCCATGTGGCAAGTCAGAGGAGAATGAGTGAAGGTTTTTACTTGTAAAGAAAACTGAGATGTGTTTGAGAACATATAATTAAATTCATCCTCCTTAGAAAGGTTTCTTTTTTCTTTTTAATTTACATTTTAAATTACAAATTCACAATCAAATTGACTGAAATGACCAGTGAAGATGCATGCAGACAGTTTTTCATCAACTACCAGTTACTCTTATTTTCTTGTTCATTCTTCTATCCTCTTTATAATGCTTCAATGTATTTTTTTTTTCTGTTCTCAGAGTATAACTACCATAGAGCAAATTTTATAGCCAGCCCTCCTCCAATTATTTTCCATCCTGGGTCACAATGTTTTGCACAGCTGTAAAGCTGTGAGAACACACCTATGAAAACCGTCACATTTAAAATTAGTCAGTTGACCGTATTTTGTAATTGAATATTGGAAAAACATTAAGCAAAATCATCTGGTGTTTGAAGAGAGGGAGGGAAGAGTGAAACATTGGTGTATAAAAATGAGCACCAGTTTCAATGAAAACAGTTTTAGATAAAAAAGCCTAAAACATAATCATACAGTCATCATGTGAGTGTTAAAAATACGCATCTCCAAAACAATGAGTTAAAGCTTCCCACTAAAGACTGAGAATGAACAGATGTGTTTTTTCAGCTTCCCCGAGAACACAGATCATAAACTGAGAAAAATCAAAACTTTCTGCACTTGCTGAGGTCTTCCTTTTTTTTTTTAACAAAGAGATTATCAATAAGAAACCACTGTTCATCTCAAGGCTTTTATTTCAGCTTTGGTTTTTTTTTCTTTCTTAGAAGTACTAGACTTTCTCATCTTCCAGAGAGCTGTGCTCTCTTCTCTTTTTAAGGTGAAGAAGCTAATGCTATGATCCTTGCTCCTCAAAGCCTTGAATTTACTTCAACAGTTTTCTGAGAGACAGAATAGCATTATCCCTATTTTGCAGGTGAAAAATGGAGGTATTGAAAGTCTAAGAGAGAGATCAGAGCATCTAATTAAATACTTCTAATCTAAGCATTTTAGTATGTTTAGACTGGGATTCAGATTCATCTTAATTTTAGGTATCAAGCTGAAATTCCTAATTTAGAAACCTATTTATCTTTGCCGGTTTTTGTTGTCAACCAGCCAAGATAGGTTTCATCTGACTGAACATTTGAATAACCCCTAGAGGACAGTTAAGCTTCTGTCTGTGATTTTGTCACTACACTGGCCAGTGTGCAGTGGGGTGAATATATGCTTCAATGCATGGATCCAGAGTACTCAGAATATCTGCATCTGGCTCCAATGTTTCCTCTTATGATGAGTATCAGAAAGACCCTTCTGCTGAGTGTCAGTAGACACCAAACATCCAAATGCCATCAGAATACAAAATCCCTCAACTGCCTGAAAAATGAGAATCAGAGCGCACTCCCTACAGCCCCTGTTGAGTAGTCTGACAACTGAGCTACTGAAAGCTGTTCTTCCTCTTTTTCTGCTATTCTTCTTGCCCCAGGCCTGTAGCATTTTGGCATAGCTTCCAAAGAAGTGTCATATGCAACATACTTTGTCACCTCCTGTTTTGAAAACTACAATGGGGTGTGAGACCAAGGAAGATCGAAAACTGACTGATGGCTGTGATTTTGTGAGTGCTTTAAGCTGCTTCCCTTTTTTGCAAAAGAAGATCACTTCTTCAGTCTTGGTTTTGAATGAGATTGCCATTTTGTGTACTGGAGTCCATGATACATCATTTACTTGGCCTGTATAGATCACAGCAAAGAATTTGAGCCTGGTCAAAAATTTCAACACAATTCATGTTTGGGTTTGGGTTTTTGTTTTGTTTTTTCTTTTTTCCCCAAGTCATCTAAAATATCAGACGAGTTTGCCTGGGAGTGCTTCCTAATCTGTGCTATGTATGGAAATAATTCTTTTTTTGCCAAGGAGATTTAAAGCTGAACCTTAATGAAATTTTAATGGCCATGGACTACTAGGATCATTGTCAAAGCTCTGAGGGCACTGTTAGGCTTGAGTAGCTCTGACCAGCCTCCCTGATTTGCTTGCAGAAGCTTGGGATAATTTTTGAAAGGACCGTGGTGCCTGGGAAAACCTTACTATGGTACATCACCTACTCTAAGTAAACAGTAGACTCCATTGTGATACAGATTGCATTCATGGCTTCTACAACCTGTTATTCATGAGGAAACAGCCTTTACTCTGCAGCTAGAAGGGGTGATCCATCTATCCTCCAACAGCTATCACTGGGAAATGCAGAAGGGATGATAATGCAAAGCCCTCAGGTGCAATAATGTTGTCATGTTCTCATGTAAGTATTGTGAGCAAGAATTGAAAGTAATGGCTCTTTCAGAGAATGCCAGTTGACAAGAATGTTTTTTGCCAAGAAGCATGTGTAATGCCTACTTTGCTAATTGTGTTAGAGGCAGTAATTTTTGGCAGAAGGGCATGGCAAACAGCTGGGGATGGTATTTAACTTGTCCCTTGTTAAATCACCAGAATTCATTAGTCTGGTCTGGATTGTTTGCCTTTCTCTCATACTTTGTGGATGCAGTGTGAAGTGTTTTATGTCCTGCAGCTGAGAAATAACTGAGCTTTAAAGTTCAAATACAGCTATGAGTTTCCAGAATGGGTAAAAGATAATTTTAGGCAGTTTCCATTTTTGGCCACATACTTATCTTTAGTTTAAGACCACTGTATTTTTTTAATGGTTTTGCCAGTTTCAGGTTTTTTTGAGACTGCCCATTGCTGCTTGAAGATGTTTCCTCTAGTATATGTTTCATATGTAACATACACTTAAGCAAGTACGTTTTACAGATACAGTGCATTAGTACAGTAATGCAGGCCATATGGATCAAATTCTCAGAATAAATTAAGAGCCATTATACGTGTTGTTATTCTAAGTGGATTTTTATGAATGATTGCTTTATTATCTGCAGCATGTCATATGTCTTCACTACACTACTTAACATATGTACAAAGTGCATTTGTTTAAACAAGCCAGATGTGCTGCATATAAAGCTTTAATTTTGCAAATGTGATATTCTTAAAATTTGTGATAATGTTGCACTTATGTGTTAAACAACTATCTACACAGTGAGATACATTTTTAGTGTATTTTTATTGCTAGAAGTATTTTCCTAATTTCCTATGCTTCCTGTTCAGTTGCGTATTTAATTAACACTGACATGCTAATCAAAAACATAAGAAATATGTTTATGAAGGGAAGAATTTTTCAGGAGATTTTAATTCCTTTTTTCCTATCAATTGCAGTACTGCATAAAAAGAATGCCAATTATCTCTTCTCATATGGTTCAAATTTCTTATAAAAATGAAAGTGACCTGTAGTTGAAAAATAATCAATTAAATTAAAAAAAAATTAAAAATCAAATTTAAAATCAAACACAAGAATGTATGCCTAGTGTTCAAATAATCTTCAATTTTAGATTTTTTTGTACAGGAGAGTGGCAATCAGTATTAGGACAGGAGTTAGAAAAGGGATAGACAGGTTCATTTTAGCATTTTCGTCTTAGTTGTGAGCTGAAATGTCACTTTCCTTATTCCATGTGATACCGTGACTGTTAATCTTCAGCATCCATCAATGTTCTCTGAAATACTGAAAAACTTGGAATTAATAATTTTGGGATAAACTTTAACAACGCATTTGAAAATCAGTCCTCTTTTTTTGAGCTTAAAAAAACCACAAAGCAGAAGTCTAGTTTCATAAAACATACTTTGAGATCTATTTCTTATAAAAGGTATGCTATCTTACTTCTTGCTTCTATGATTCTGTTACCACACAATCACACCTGTATAACCAGCTGCTTATGCTACAGAATATCCACATTTATTGCAAGGCAGAACAAGTTTGATGGCAGAAAACATCTGACCATCCTTGCTGCAGTCTACAATGATGATTTTTTTGCAGAAAAGTTCTGCACAGTTGCCCCAAATCACTACAAAGGCAGATGAAATACATGGCAGCAACTCATTTTCTCTATGAGAGTCACTAAAGGCTACCTTACAGCCAAGGATTGTGCTCCAGTGGGTCTGGTAGTTAACTTCTAGTTCACATCTGAATGGCTACCTGTAGATTATCAGTGAAGATATGGGACAAGTTTAGTCTCAAGCATGTCCTCAAGTCTATGTTTGAAATGTGTTGTACCTGTGGTCACATATAATGCTGTCCTCATTACAGTGACTCTTAAGATTCCCAGGAAAGGAGATATTATTACATAAGGCAAGAGGCAAATAGTCTTTCTTATCCACGGTGCTTAAAAAGTGACCCTTTGATACCATGGAAAAAAATCCTGAAGCTTTTCAACAAAAACCAGTCTGAAACGATCTCAGCTGTGTTCTTCTAAGAATCAATAGTGAGAGCATCCATCAGACATACGAAAGAATTAGGAGAAATATTTGCTTTCTCAGATTTATTATTCCCATTTCTGTCTCAGTTTCACGTATGAACACATGCAAGACCCTTCCTTTGCAGACTTGTTCTCAGATTGTGGATTGTACGTTTTGACCAGAAACCATAACCATTTTTCACACTGATACTTATATTCTCAAGGGAAATACTTAATTTCAGCTAGTCAACATTTTCCAATTATGGGGATTTAACTGGGTATTTCCAGGCAGTTCTTCTTACAGTATTAGTTTACAGAAGAACCACTAGACAAGTCAGCTCCCCTGTTGTCAGGGGGCAGAAGACTCTTAACTCACAACTACTTTTCCAAGCTATTGCTGTTAACTTAGCACCCTAATTAATCTTCTTTAGTTCAGCATTATTTGCTTTTGTGTGCCCAGTTCATTTTCCCCAGGAGTTAACATTCATAGTGGAGGCTGTGTGTGGAAGGGTCATCAGGGTGGGACATAGACGTGCTTCTCAAATATGCTATGTGACTGTAATATCTTCTCATCCCAGGCAACCCTTATCGGGTCTCCTCTGAAAGTTCTTGACACCTACTGTCTCCCAGTGATGAGCAGACATTGCCTGTGTTTGGTTACTTTGACACTGACAGTACTTCTCTTCTAAGTAGTAGGTCGAGTCATTCATATAAGAGAGACTGCATCAAAAAGCATCAGATGTCAACTGCACTGTCAACAACTTTCTGCTGCTATTCTGCTCAGCTGTGCTCAAAACAGTTGCCAGAACTGTCTCTACATTGCACTGTATTTACTGTGATTCAGCAATAAATGGAAGTATATTATTAAGTTTTATGTTTAGCCTAATCTGTAAATGACTTTGCGAAGCAATGGGGAAGCAGGCCTTCGTTGGAAGAGTCAAAGGCTTCGAAACCTATTACTCAGCTTTTAACACAGGCCAGAATTTTTTTCTAATGTTTTCTTTCTCTAAAAAAGGATATAAACTCTTCCTCAGAGAATGTACATTTGTAGTATCTTACTCTGGAGTTCTTGCCAGACTCACCTACACCTTTCACAGGACAGTCTTTGGGCCAAATTCTCTCCTTGCTTATTGGCAATACTGACATGTAACTCCATAGAATGCACACAATCTTTGCAGATTTCCTCATGGACACTGGAATCTCACACTTCAGGTTTCTCAAGCCTTCTGGTGTTTTCCCCATTCGTGTTTCTGAAATTGTATTTTGTACAATTACTCTCATGTGTGTTCTCAGTATTACCTGCCTTGTTCTGCCTGGTGGGAGGTAAGTGTCTTGCAGATGTTCACAGTGACTCCCTGTGGAGCTGAAAAGAACAGTGATCTACTTGCCATCCAGATTTTTCATAACTTCATAACTAAGTTCTGAAATGACATAATTAAACACAGCAACATCACTGCTTTTTATAAGGATACGTTTTCATGTGTTCTTCCTAGAATGGTCTATGACTGTCATGGCCTCTCTACCTGGTCATTCTCTCAAGGTCAATCAATGGTTTAATTATAAATATTGCTGCTAACAGAATACTTAAAACATTTGCCAGCGCTTCACTTTCCTAAGCTGTGTTTACACTTTGTAGGAAAAGAGCAGTCCTTGAAAGCATGAAGTTAAAAACATATTTTTATTTCTGCCATAATTTCTGCACTTGCTTAAGTTTTAAATATTGAGTGAACTTAGTGATTTTTTTTCCAGGTCTATAAAACAGTATTAACACATAAAGTTTTCAGTGATGGACTGAGATGATGAGTTTAAAGCCTAGGCTAAAATTTTCAGAAGAAAGAAGCAGACAGCTGGGGAGGGCAACTCAGAGCACACAAGTTGAATTGTAGATTTAACCTCTCTTTTACTAGTAACTTTAATAGGAGTGCCTAGGCTAGCTGCTTAAAACAGGTTCATTCATGTCAACTTACATTTGAGAATTTACATGTGTTATCTTGCAAGCATTTTTGCCATTTTTTGCAAGTACAGTTGATTCATGGCTCTGAAATGAGGTAGTCCAAATCTTCTTCATTTCCTGCCTCCAAACTCTCCCTTTCAAATTACCACTATGACACCACTGGAAACTCCACTCCAGAATACAGATGAAAGTAAATGATTGAATTTCTGTGGCTTCACTATGTTGACTAAATGTTATTCTTTACTAACTGTAAACATTTCTAAATAAAAAATGAATAATTGGATTTAACAGGAGATTGAAGTAACATGATAGGACCAGAACTTTGCAAGCTTTTATGGTTGCCATTGGAAAACAATCATAATCTTCACTCTCCCTTTTGTATTGTAATACCTCCATCAGTTCATATTTTATCATGTTTAGAAAATTTCTGGATAAAAGGCAACAAATGCCTCTGACTGGCGATGCTTACATATGGATCTCCAGTCGAAACAACGTCTTACAAGAAAGTATTATGTTTATGTCATTCTAAAATGGTTTTCAAACCTGTGTCTCCTGAGACAGGCCAGTCTGGTGCACACTAGATTTTATTTCGCTTCTTGTCTTACTGTCCTGTGCCTACAATGCAAGCCTTTGGGGACAGGAAACAATCTTAATTTTGTAATTTTACAATTCATAGTTTAATGCGGCCCTGGATTGTAGGCTGATCAGGCAATCCCTGAAGCATGGAATCACTAAAGTTATTTAACTTATTTAGTTCTGCTTAGGTACCTTCCTTCAGTGGAAATCTGTGTAGAAGCTTGTGTGTCTTTTTTCAGCTGTTTGTCTCCAAAAAAAACTTGACAGATAATACTTTTTCCTCTATATTATTGTAAGATTAAGTTTTTTGAAGACATTTACAACCTAATTGTAATGCAATCATTATTCCAGAAATTATTATTTTCTGTTGCTTGAGTTTTCATATCGCATAAAATTTGCTGTGTACCATACAGGCAGATACAAGTAAGGACATAGCCACTTCTTGGGAGATATTACAATCTATAAAAAAAACAAGATTGCCAAAGGGTAATAGCAGAAAAAAATGAGAGAAATAATAGATATATCCTTCAAGAAGGTGGTCCAAAAATATTAGACCAATTTCAAAGCCATTTTTATAACTTCTGAAAGCTATATCCAGGCTCCACTATAACAGAAGCTAGAGATTATATTCATCTTTCATTAAAGACAATAGAAAAATTCCCCTTCATTTTAGGGCTCCATTAGGGCATTTGGATAGAGGTTGATTAATTAGTTAGTCCCCTTTTTTTTTTTTTTAGAACAGCAAAGGAGTCTGTGGCAGTCCAATCACCCTCACCTTGCTCTAAAGCTTTGGAGATATTTAAAATACCAAATGGATACTTAGCTACTCACATAGCAATCACTCATATATATGGATTTTTATTTTAGTAAATATAAATTCTGACTCAAGTTTGAGTTTTTGTGATTTCAAATTAACAAGTTCAATGACTAATGCCTAGAGAGGAATTTTCTTTTCTTCAGCATGATTAAGATTTTTACGATTTTTTTTACAGACACCAGAGGTGCGGTCAGAGCTGACATGATGAATTGAAGGAATTAGATTGCAAAGCTACCACACTTTGCATAACCTAACTTACATCCTTCTATTTTTCATGGGCATGCCTAAACTCAGAGCAATCTCTTCTAGTGCTGACAGCTGCAATCATTGTGTTCCTATCGATCTTTAAAGTATTGCAAACACTAGTTTTTCAGACAGAAAGCTATCCAGCATATCCAGAGCCAGAGATGACGGTGGCCCTAAATGAAGATAGGCATGATAAATCCCTTTCTGTTACTCCTGCTGCTCA
Source organism: Clamator glandarius (assembly GCA_033459285.1). NCBI lineage: Eukaryota > Metazoa > Chordata > Aves > Cuculiformes > Cuculidae > Clamator > Clamator glandarius. Next base: position 617,485 of record JAUNZM010000088.1, read on the forward strand.
AAAAGAAAGGCAGGAAGGTCTATGGTGTCAATTACTAAGACAAATTGAGGGGATAGGTCTATTGAGGAATACCTTGAGAGATATGTCCTTCTCACAAATCTTCCATCCTACATGATGCTCTGTCTGAGCTCCTTCACTTTCCTCTGATCTACTTGGAGCTCATCCTTCTGCTCCAAAACAGGGCTGAACTTTCAGAGATTTTATCTTTCCTCTCTTGTTTTAAAGAGTGCTTCCTACTGTTTAGCGTAACTGAGCTTAACTACTGCAACCCCAAAACAGACTTTCATTGCCATCTTTCTCTCCCTAAATGTTCAATTTAGAACCATAGTCATTCCGTCAAAATCTTGCCTTATGTAAGCAGCATTTATCATATTCTCTTTGAAACTGCACATTCTACAACTCTGGATTAAAACTTTGCCCTCTATTCACCACAGGTATGAAGTGACAAGACCCAATAGACAGGCCTAAAACAACGTAGGTGACCCATGGATTATTTGTATTGTATTACTACATGTACTGTTTAATCTATAACTTCTCACATTTCTATTATCAGTAGAATCGTGCTGTGCTATTCTTAATATACAGAATGTGAGAAAATGTATCAGTCAGTGTTAGCAGTAGAATTGGGATGTACCACCTTAATTGTAGTTTCAGTGACATATGCAGGACAAGAAAAAGACCATCAGCACTCTGGCTGACACTCAGCATAATCATGAAAACTGAAGGAAAGGAGAAGAACCATGCAAGAGTGCTGCACTCAGCAGGCCCCTTAGCTCAAAATTAAGAGACATCCATCTGTCTCCTTATCTCCCGTCTTGGGGCCTTGGCCACCTTCCTGGAGGAGGTGCAATGAGCAACTGAGACCAGATATTCCAGGTTTTTAGAACGAAGGAAGTTGTTTATTTAACAATATAAAAGCCGGACCTTTTTGCAGCGACCTTTGGAGGCCCCATCTACAAGTGGACCACACTGGGTAGGACCCCCTCCCCCCAGCTGAGAGGACAGGCTCTCCAAATCTTTCCTGCAAAAGGAGGTCCCATGGTAACTGCAGATCTAGGTGATGATAATAGCGCAATTGGTGATGCATCTTTCTTAATTACTATATTTATTCTCTTGTAGTAATGATTATACACATTGCCTTAAAGCTGTTATTGCTAGCTTGTTGTTAGTCAGGTTGTTACCTTTCTTCTTTTAATAAGCTAAGTAAAACTTGCTTCCATAGAGCATTTGAGAGTTTGGGCTGATTGCACTTGGTGCTTAGCATTCTGTAGTAAAATAAGGGAAGATATGGTTAAAATAACAGTATTCCTTCCCTCACATCAATACAAGCTCTGGTTAGGCTGTGCAGGTGTGCGAGGGAAGGTAGAATTTCATTATCTTTGACTAATGGCATTCCAAAGAACCTTTTCTGTGCTATTTATTTCTACAGAGCAGTCAAAAAGTAATCTCCTATAGATAGTTCCCAAACCTATTTAGCCATCCTCTCTGCTAGGTGGGGAAAAAAAAACATTGCTGTCTTCCCAATGCAATGACAGTTGTCTGGGGATGCAATAGGATGGAAACAGAGCTGAGTGTGTGCAAAGGATCTCAGACTATTCAAGCTGGGCTCAGAAGCACTCTTAATGAACTTTGATGTCAACTTAATTCATTGGTTTAGTTTCTGTAAGACCAAAAGATCTAGAAAGGTTGGAGTAATGTTTTGAATTCCAATGTCAATTGTAATTTATCTTATTTAAAATAGGAAAGCCTCCTTGCTGGGTGATGTAAAGAAAATTCTGCACTGGAAATCAGACGTGATAATAAATCACTTCTTGGTTTCCTCACATGAATAATTTGTGTCTTGTTATGCAAAGCCTGGCAGCTAATTTGAAGTTGAGACCAGAAATGCACAAGTATGCACAATGTTTCTCATTCCCAGATTTGCTTTCAGAAAGGCAAAAGCACTGTGTAAGAAATCAAATAATATAGCGAACAATGAAGAAACAAAATCTGACATGCTAAGGCTTAGCGATAAGAATAATACTGCAAAACAACAAGCAACATAGTTTGATTGGGGCAAAGTCACCTTCAGCTTCATTCCCTTCCTGTAAATTTATATGTGTCTTAAGGAAAAAAGAAACCATAACATATCTTATTCTACACCGAAAAGCAAGTGACTGCAGAAGAGACAAGGTTAGAGCACTCTAGGCACTGAGTTATAGAGAGAGAAAATTAACACCTTTTTGGTGGGCAGGTAATTTTTGTCTGATCACTTCCCTGTTCATTTCCATTGCACAGCAGTCAAATACATGGGCCAACACAAGATCAAGTGCCGAAGGGGGCCACAAATAAGCAGCTGGAATGAGAGTGGTGCAGGACTGCTTCTGATGGCTGCTCTGGCTCAAGTCAGCTGAAAACATACATCAAACTGCATCTAAAGTGTTGCCTGCTCTCACTTTGGACAAGTTGTGAGAAGGAGTATGACCTTTAGTTGTAAACACCAAAATCTGCCAGGTGATTTTTTTTGCTCCTGGAATTTTACAGTACTATGGTCTAGAATCAGATGTCCTGTTCCACCCAAGGCTTTTCTCCAGGTGTTTCCCATCAGTTGACATGATTGTACCCCACTCAGTACCTTGCTTAGCTCTTCTGAAGGGCTGAAGTATCAAAGGCATTACATTCCCTCTTCTGACAGGCTCAGGAATATTGATGAAAGAAGATTTGCCTGGGTATGTCTCTATTTCAACTGTAAGCCCCGCAGCCCATTATGTTTTTGATAGTTTCAGAGATTCTCCTTTAGTGCTTGCAGAGGGAAAAGTGGTTTTTTATTCAGGTAGGTAAGGGTATTTTTAAGGGTAAAACTAAGACTTTTTAACTCTCTGTAATATCCAGCAGAGATCAGGATGCAATATGAAGGAGGGGGTGGTGTTTTGTATTCAGGTTTGACTGTTTTGTACAATGTAGATCCTCTTCAAAATGCATTACATTATTCTTAAAGCTTAAAGTCAAAGGGAATAATACCCAGTTCATTAACTATATACAGCAGGATATAATAATTTTTTTTCAATTTATTTTCTTTTTTATTTTGCCACTAAATACTGCAGAGTTTAAAAACATCTAAACACTGATTGGTATATGACCAAAATATCATTATACTCTGACATGAAAAAGTTGTTTCGAATCACTAGAAATTCAACATCACATTCAGTCATTTCTCTTTCCCAGTGCTGCTTTTAGCTCACTACTAAAAAAAATCATACTCCTACTGAACTATCTAATTCAGTTCATAAAAATCTGAGCTCAGTTCATTAAAAGATTTTAAGATATTTCCTTACACATGTGTACAAGGTCTGTTAATTTTGATAATAAAACTAATTATTACTGACAATTTTGCATACCCAAATGACTTATAACAGGCAGGTAGATAGCCTTTTAATTCAAACAGTAGTGTTTTATCAAGGTAATCTTTGTTGTAGTTTAGATTAGATAATGATTTTATTATTTGTGCGTTAGCAAATCCCCTGCCCTTGTTGCTCAATATTCATCCTACCTGAGTTAGTCAGACACTAAATATATTATGAAAATTTGCATCTGGCCCATGTTGACTGCGGAGATTCTAATTACATGGGTAGATATTTATTTATGCACATGAGATATCCCAGCCAAAGTGGGGCACCCTAAGTGTGAACACAGGGTTCTTATACCCTTCAAATATTTAGGTACAACACGATTTGATTATTGTGAGCACAGAATCATAGAATCACTTTGTTTGGAAAAGAACCTTAAGATCAAGCCTGGCTGTAAATCTAACACTGCCAAGTCCACCACTAAACCATGTCCCCAAGAACTACATCTACACATATTTTAAACACCTCCAGGGACTGTGACTCACCTGTTTCCTTAAGCAGTCTGTTCCAATTCCTGACAAACCTTTAGGTGAAGTAGTATTTCCTAATACCTGGTTTAAACCTCCCCTGGTGCAACTTGAAGCCATTTCCTCTCATCCAATCACTTCTTATCTGGAAGAAGGGACCAACATTTACCTTGCTAGAACCTCCTTTCAGGTAGTTGTAGAGAGCTATACAGTCTCTCCTAAGTCTCCTTTTCTCCACAATAGGCAACTCCAGCTCTCTCAGTTGCTCCAAATAAGATTTGTGCTTCAGACTCTTCACCAGGTTCATTTCCTTCCTCTGGACACCTGCCAGTGCCTCAACGTCCTTCTTATAGTGAGGGCCCCAAACTGGACATTATTCAAGATATGGCCTCATGAATGCTGAGTACAGGAGCAGAGTCACTTCCTTAGTCTTGGTGGTCACACTGATACAAGCCAGGATGTTGTTGGCTTTCTTGGCCATCTGAGCACACTGCTGGTTCCTGTATTTCTGATTACTAATCATAGTAAAACTTTGGAAAGCACCTGTATATATGCAGCATTCTTGCTGTTTGTCTATTGATCTAGACATTCTTGGATTTAGTCATGCTATAGTTAGTCATCTGTGATACTAGCCAATGCCAGAAGGGTTTCAAAGATGTGGTAGAGAGGCTAGGATTTTGATCTTGGTTGTCCAAGGGTATTCTTAATCCTTCATGGACAGCCTTAACCTTCCAAGAAACAAAGTCTTTATTTACAGGGCCAGGTTGTCCTTTAGTTTGTTTTACTTAATTATGAACAATACCAAAGCCTCTAGTAATATGTTGCTATGTCATTACATTATAGTGTATAATGTCAACTAGTATATATTAACAAAGTTAATATACTTTCATGCTATAAAGACTGATTGATACAACATGGGGAAAACAATTCATAACAAAGACCTGCATACCATGCATAATCAGTGGAGGGAGACAGACTCTTCCAAAAGGTGTTCACACCTCAGATTTTCTGGAGTGACCTGTGAGGGTGTGATTTCTTTTCTGCTGACAGCAAAGGATGACTGTGAATGTATGGCTAATGACAGTATCTTCAAATTAACTGGATACCCTTGATTATAGTTCTATTGCAGAATACATTAGATGCTTCTTAATGAAATAATGGACAGTAAAGGTGGCTTTGCATAAGCAGCTGTGAAGTCCTGTTCCGCCCTCCTTCATGTGTTTTAAGAAGTGTGATGTGCCCTGTTCTGTACATGCAACCTGTGTGTCTACTTTCACACACTTTTATGTCCACACACATTTTTTCCCACAGGAAAAATAAGATGGGACACTGAGTGTTCATTGTAATCTAATAAGTTATAAATTTTATTCTTTGCTTGTATTTATCACTATTATATTCCAGTAGTGCAGATTGCTATGGAATTACATTAATGAAAATCAGATGAGTATAAATCAGATGTGACTCATCTAACCTAACATTAAGCAGTCACATTGTAAACAGAAGCATTAATGTAAATTAACAATTTTGAGCTACTTCTTCTATTCCTAGAGCAATTAAAATAAGCATGTCTATCATTTCAGTCATGTGGACTTGTTTCAATAGCTTATTTTGCACTGGCTGCATTCTGCTTTAGAAGTTGATTTCTCCATGCATTTGGGATTAGACTAGCTCAGGTGTAGACCTTTCCACTGTATTTACCTTTAGTGAGACTCACCTTCCAAAATCAATTGAAATGCTGAGATCCTTTCGTCTTTCATATTCAGCTTTTGGTAGGACAAGTGAGGTACACATACTCCACACAATATTGAATACTCTGTACAGCATACTGTCAAGTCCAATTTGTCAAGCTCAGAGTCTTCTGCACCACTGTCCTTACCCAACATTGTCTGCTGGCAAGGCACCTTTGTGATTGTCTCTTTTCTGCCTCATTTCTCACATGAGATGATCTCAGTACAATTTCAAAAGCAGTCATGTTTGAAATCTGAGCAGATTGGAGCATTTCTACCTCCAAAATAGTTACCTAGCCATTTTTTTAACAAGTATGACATTACTGTGTTTCACCTGTTATTTAGCTTTTGGCACTTTCTTATGCCTGATGCTTAGAAGGAAGTTTGGAAAGTCTTGTAATATATTTAAAGATCTGGGTAATTTAACAGTTGGTGAACATTTTCCTTCCTGAACTATACAGACAAATGGCTTGTGGTTCAGATGACAGTGATTGGCCTTCAGATCTTCTTGATTCTGGAAGCATTTATCCTGTGCATCATGCTGGAGAAGCTGCAACATTTACATACTATTACACAGTGCTTGGCAGAGACATCCAATGGACCCTGCAAACAGGACAGCATTAATTCATCACAGCACATAAGTTAATTACCCTGGTCCGTTAGCAGTGCTAATTAACCAGGGCAGAAAGACAAACTTACTTAGTTATTTCTCTTCTGTTTCCAGAGGTAGCTTGCCTGGCATAGCTCATAAATTTATACACCTTTATCCTTTGCCTAAAGGAGATGTACTCCAGAGGGTCTTGGCTATAATGAGTGTTACTTCCTGGATAACCTCTTTAATTTCATTGTGTTATAAATCCATTAAAACCATCTCAGTGAATCTGTGCCTGCTTATAACAAAAAAACATATTGTTCTTGATGTTACGTAAAAAAACCTTGTGGGGCAGTGGGAAAAATAATCTATTTTCCTTAAAAAACTTCATTTAATAATAGACAGAAGTACACAAAAGTTAGACACTTTAGCCCTAATCATTAGTGATTTTAAAATAACAACGCCTTTATAACAAAACTTGACTCAATTTACTATTTTTTCTTTAACCAGACACAAAACCAAATGTGTTAGGAGCAGTGTGGTAAGTTTGTTTTTTGGGTTTTTTTTTGGTTGCTGTTTTTTTTTTTAATAGATTACTAAGCATGGAATATATATGTAGGGACTAAGACATTGTTGTGAATAAAACTCCCTGATTATCCAAGAGACTGATTTTGTCTACTTGGACAAATCCATATTTGACAAGAAAGATAAAGGAGAAACAGGGTAGGAGGGTGAAATAATTCACCTAATCTCCTACAGTAGATCCAGGGCAGAGTTATATTTTACTTTACTTCTCCCTCTAAATGTTCTCTGGCTTTTGTTATGTATTTTTTTGCAAGACACTGACTTAATTCATTGATTTTTAAACTCCATGTGAATTCTGGGCTCAGGAGTAATGTGATAAACTGGGAGACTAATATCTCCTCAACAGCTGCAGGCAGAAGTAAATTCAAACTCACTTGTCAAGTGCAAGCCTGCTGTTGGCACTCTGAGCTCTCAGGGGCTGTGTATATATATTGTCTCCTCATAACCCTGAATGCTGATTAAGCAAAACACTTGTGCTGGAGTTCATTCAGCCATTAAGACTCATAGAAAGCTTGTCATATAGAAAGCTGTAGAAAACCAGGGAGGAAAAACAGAGCAAAAAAATCATATTTATTTCATGTTTTAACAGCCATTTAAACTACTCTTTTCTATAACATGGAAAGAGTGTACTAGCTTTTCAATGGGTGGCTCAGCAAGTACATTGGAAACGTTCCTGGAACTTCTTCCCCATGGATCCAGCTGACTATGGCATAAAGACTGAGTCTATTCTGTTTATAGCCTTTTAGTAACAGTAGAATCATAGAATCACCAGATTGGAAAAAAACCACTGGATCATTGAGTTAACCATTCCTATCAAACACTAACCCATGCCCCTCAGCACCTCGTCCACCCGTGCCTTAAACACCTCCAGGGAAGGTGAATCAACCTCCTCCCTGGGCAGCCTGTTCCAGTGCCCAATAACCCTTTCCGTGATTTTTTTTTCGTAATGTCCATCCTAAATCTCCTGTGGCAGAGCTTGAGGCCATTCCCTCTCATCCTGTCCCCTGTCACTTGGGAGAAGAGGCCAGCACCCTCCTCTCCACAACTTCCTTTCAGGTAGTTATAGAAAGCAATGAGGTCTCCCCTCAGCCTCCTCTTTTCCAGGCTAAACAACTCCAGCTCTCTCAGCCGTTCCTCATAAGGCCTGTTCTCCAGCCCCTTCACCAGCTTCATCGCTCCTCACCAGCTTCGTCAGTCAAAAAGAATCGTATTCCCTGGTGGTTAGAGTTTTATTCTCTTTCACAGTGATAGATTTAGTAAGAAACCTATGTTTATAAGGATGAAGATATGACCCATGGCAAGGAAAATCCTAAATATCTGACCTAGTCGTGAAATCTTTTCTATGACTTGGTTTCACACAGCTGAAGACCAAGGGGGATTATTAAAGTAGGAGCAAGTCAGTAATTCATGTCACAATTACAAAATTAAACACTAAACAAAAGTGGTTTTTAAGTGTCAGGATAATCCTCAACTACAAAAATGTCCTAATCATGCAGTGGAATAAGTGCTGTCACTTTGGGAAAAGGTCGTTTCACTGCCTTAACTTTGCCTGTCACAAGCCATCAAATTACATTTACTTACTTCATACAGACGTCAGTCACGTAGTCTCAGGTCACTATCCTGTGTCCCTCAGGAGACAGCAAGAGAAACTGCAGTGCTACCAACACTCAGAGCCCAAAGTAAGTTTGAAGAAAGTTACTCAGGTAATGCTAAGAGGTAAACATTTTCACATAGTCTGGATGAATGTAAATCCTTCTCCCATCTTCACATTCCTGCTAATCTTACCAGAGAGAGAAAGGGAGGATTTTTTTTTTAACAAGTTCAATATTATGTCCTGTTTGTACATACTAGCAAGACACAACTAAGAAAGATGGTCCTTGAATTTCTGGAGGGAAGAAATCCGTTCCAGTTATGGTCCTGTGCCTGGCTGTCCCTTAATCTTTAGAAGGCTGGGAAGAGAAAGATGAGTGGAAAAACAGAAGAACAATAATACCTGGACAGTTGTACTTGGGAAGGATAAATACTTTCTTCTTGCCTGTTGAATATGAGTAGATCAGTGTCTGATTTGATTGACACCCTTTGAAATCCAACCCTTGAACAATCTCTTTAGTTTACTACAAGATTGTTCAGATGAGCTGGCATCACACTTCTAATAGACCTATATAGCACAAGTAAAGGAGAACATGGAAATTCTGGAGGGTGTACATGTATGCATTTATATATACTGTATAGATTTGCATGTATTTATGAGTAAGAGATTTATATATCAGAATCGAAGTAAGTTTCATCTCCTATTTTTGCCCTCAGATAAAAGTCCATTTTCAAAGTCGATTTTCAATAGACTTTGACAGTCAAAAGGACAGAAATGTTGAGATGCTTCCTTATTTTGGGAGCCTTTTAAAGGCAAACCAACCTGATTTGTTAGTTGTCCTTGGATGGTCTTAATTAGAGTAGATTTAATGATGGGAGAAAAAAAACTGGCCCGTGACGAGACATGATGTCTTATCTTCTATGCACTTGCCTTCCCATTAACTGGGCTTTCTGTGACCTAGAAGTGATCCACCAGTCCATTAATTGGCTATCTCCCCTGCCTGACACACTTAGCACACATCACACTAATAAGGGTTCAAAAGTTCATTAACACTGGAGTTCATGTGTCCTTAGATATTAATAGCAACACAGCCTTGTACTACAAGTTTATTCATGGAATTAACATGAATATATAACTAGTGCACAGAATCCACATGAACATACAATGCAAACTGCCTGAAGTTACATTTTCTACCAAAAACTAAGTTCTAACTTTCACACAGTTTTGTTTGCTGATAGCCCATGTTCACAGTCCTTTACCCTGAGGACAACTGGCTACGGAATTGACACACGAGCTTTGATTTTCTCTACAGTCAATGAGCTGCAGGTGTTATCAGGATGCTGAAGACTTTGCATAGCTTTCTACCTTCTCTATGACCAAACCCAGAAACAAGCATAATATTCACAGATTTAGAGCTGCATTAATTCATTCTAGGGGTACAGGGGCCACCAGACCGCTACAAACTGTAGCTGGATTAGGGGATCTCTTTTCTGGCAGATAACCAATTTCATTTGAGACACCAGGAGACAGCATGACCTTCACAAATAGAGACGTTACTGAGTAAGATGCTTCAATGCTTTAATTAGCTTCACTAATGGGATATTATGTCTTAATTTGTACAACATCAATTTTCAGGTGGTCAATCTTGTTTTCCCTCTGCCAATCGGGCTGCAAAATAATAATAAAAAAAGCCTCCTTTCATCATCCAGTTCTTACTACACACAATTCAGCACAGAGTAGAGTTAGTTTAGCTTCATGTTGCAACATTGGTCTCTAATCTGCAGATCACTTTACATGAATTATTTTAAGTATCAGTATTTCTGCACTATTCTTGACATAGAGCAAATAAGTGGGTAAGATATTCTATAGAATCACTGGTGTGTGAATAGACACTGCAGTAGAAGTGATACCCTGTTCATACATGTGGGATGGTTTTAAACCTTCATATCACAGAACTGCACTGAAAGCTCACTGCAGGGTGAGTACAATTCCAAAGACTGTCTTTAATTTATTTTTACTTCTGGCTGCCTCCAGTTCTACAAGTGTAAAGTGTTTTTTCTGTTCCTATATTTAATTCACCTGTTTGCATTGCTGCTTCTGCCTCACCAAACTACTGTCAACTGCAAGTTTACGCAGAGTATATTTTCTGTTTCTTTATAGATCATTTATCCTCCCAACATCTTTCTAGAACTGAAGTGTTCCTTTCCACCCTTGGGAAATTTTTCAGGGAACAGTAAGGAATACTATGCCTCAGAAGAAAAGAAGCAGCTTGATCCAGGCTTTATAAAATCTCTGGTGAATAAATCTTGTGTTTTGCATTAGATTAGGAGTAGGATTAAGTCTCTTGAACTGGGCTGCCTAAGCAAGATGGGCAGGATCGAAGAGGAGTTGGATTTATCCTGGAATCCAAAAGGCTTAATCCTGTCAAAGCTGGTGCATTTCTAGATATCTGGCATTCGTATTTATAGAAAATGCTCTAGCAGGAGGGTAAACACCTGGAGAATTTAAGCAGCTGAGGGGAGTATCCACATCTGAAGTCAACCTGGAACAGTCATTGAAGTGGATAAGATTTTTGAGGATCTGCCTTGCATATCTTGATTTCATGATGGAGTTGGGAAGAAATCATGAGGGATAAATCCACAAAAGGCAGGGTGACCTAGGTGACTCACAGTATACATCTGCATCAATTAATAAGAGGATTGGGCACGCCAACACTGGACCCTTGTTCATCTCCACTTCTTAGTTTCTCGCTAACTCCCTTACTTATTGAACTTTTCCAATCAGCTCTACCAAGGCCATGAACAAAAACTGTTCTAAAGTAGTTCACTAGACAGTATTCTTGAATTTCAGTAAGAATGTTACCACTTTGAATTGGCTCTTTCTGCCATGTACAGGTTTTGTGTGTTATTCCAGCAAACTTCATTCTTACCAGATACCTCAGAACATGCAACAAATGCTATCCAGAACTGTGCTATGAAACCTCCACTCTGTCAGGCTGCTACACTGGTCTAACATTTTGTCAGAAAGTTTAAAAGGAAAAAAAGGGTGAAAAAAAATACACTTCTTTTTTTGGGCTACCACACAGGGCACAGAAGGTCTAGAGAGGACTGGTAAGTAGCATGAATGCAGCCAGTCCTTACCACTTAGCCTCAGTGACAGAGAAAAAGTCCTTGCTCCTAATCTGTTTATCATTGTAGGTGTAATCATCTGTTTCCATCCAAAACTGCAGAGGCCCACTGAAAAAGACCCTATTCTTATCCACTTGGGTTGTTCCCCTGACTGTTTATGTGTTGACCCCTCTCAACAAGATGGAATTCTCCCATAGGGAATCTCAGCTTGATTATGTAAGCTTTTGGTAAATGAAGAACTAAGTAATCAAACAAACAAACAAAAAAAAAACCCAAAAAACCATTATGTTCTCAAGTGTTGCTAACAGCTCTCCAGAATCTCTCTTGCTTCTGTTTCAGGCTACTTCAGTGTTCTCTTTCTCTGTCTTACGTGTTCTTTCAGTCTCCAAGACAAATCCATGAAAGCAGGATAACCCTAAAAAGAGATGATCTATGGCACTCCATGCCATTGATCTCTGTGAAAGAAATGTTTTAGATCTCTCTCCTTCTTTTTTTTGGGAGGGTTTGTATTTTTTTTTTAAACAGCAGAGGCAAGGCCATAAGACTTAGAAGTGATAGAGTGACAGAATACCAAAATTGTTGCCTTTTACACACATTAGGGCCTATGTTCCTCCAGTGTCACCATGCATCAACATCTTCAGATGCTACCTTAATTGTCCCCAAGCCTGCAGCCAACCCTCTGCCTGACCCTGGAGATAGTGGGGATCTGCAGTTCATGGCTTGATAAGGAAAAGGCAGGAATTAATTGAGCAAGCACAATGACTATCTGCCTGTAGCTAAACAGTAAAAGACTAGGTAATTAATAATTTATCTATGCCTGCCTGTTTGGACAACATTTTTTCTCTTTACAACACAATAAAGAGTTAGAGAAAATAGTAACAAAATGGAATTGTTTAAGCAGATATTTTCTTGAAAGGTATAAAACATGACTATTCTTATCAAGTCATATAAAATATTTCCACTTGAAAAGCAGCTAGTCTGGAGCTTCAGAAATTTGAAAATGTAGGGCTATATTCATTCAGTTGCTGCACTCCACCATGGTCAATAAAATTAGGGAGATTTCAGTGCCACTAAGTCACTCAGCTTGTGTCTAGATTTCCACTGAGAAGGCTGTTCTGTACTTTATGGAGACACAAGAATAAATGCGCTTTCTGTCATCTTCCCTGTCAAGTAACGGACGTGCCAGTAATGTAAAGGGACATGCAAACAAACCTCTTGTGACCAATCTAACATTAGCTGATATCCTCGCTCAATGCGTGTACTTCTAGAAACGTGAAGCAGGGAGTAAAATGGGAACTTCAGTGAAGTGGGCTACAAGGCAGAAAAAGAGCTCCTTCCTCCTTCCCCTGCCTGAGGAGCCCAAGGGGACAGAGCATGAGAGATCCCACCACAGTTTAGCTGAGTTTCTGAGAACTGGTCATCCCTTTCCAACCTCAGCTGTGGATTATGCTGCATGCATGAATTCGAGTTAACAGATCTCCTGGTTTCATGATTTCTATTCTCCAATTTTCTTGTTCAATTTACAGCTGGAATACCACCTACCTTCTAAACCTCCATTCCTATTCTTCTGCTTTTCTTCTTCTCCCTCAGAGGAGAGGAGAATTAGAGAATATCCATGTGTAATGTACAAAGTATATGAGTTTTTATTTATCTTAGTTTTAACACTGTCCTCTGCACAACTAGGTTTTTAGAGAAATCTTATAATTACTCTCATCCCTGCCCAACACACATTTACACTGAAATGTCAAATGAGTGGTATTTTTCTTCCTGACAGCAGACTCACCACTGCCAAAAATATTCATGGTTCTTATGTAATAAGCACTGTGTTGTTATCTGTGTCAAGGATTCCTGCAGATCTGTCTATATGCTAGACTGGAGAGGTCAGTCTCCACAGACCCATTCACCCTGAGGATGGCATTGCTTTGGCATGTGTTAAGAGCTCCTCATTTAGAAATCTTAGGTGAGGCATTTTAACTTCCTTTCAGCTTCCCATTTCTCTCATGAAAGGCAAGAAGAAGGGACAAGTTCTGGGTTATTTTAATCCATTTCTGCAGCTTTGTTCTAAGGCATTTAAAAGGCTGGTACAAGTGTCTCTGTTGTGTGCTTAGGGCACAGAAGAGTTCATTGATTTTCCAAAGGCCACAGAGGAAATAGGTAGCTAAACTGCTAAATTAATCGATCTCTTTATTCCTTTATCTATCACCCAGACTCCATCTTCTCTGTCAGATCAGAACTAGCACTCATTTGTAGAACTGTTACAGAAAGAGCCAAAGAAATGTGATGACACTAAGGTGCTAACATCACTACCTGAACTAGGCAATGAAGCTTCCCTTATTGATATTAGGTTGATATTAACAATAATCTTAATAAAGAGCTTTAGCTTTTCCAAATATTATTGTTTTATTCTTTTGTTGTTGTAGTTAATTATAGGTCATCGAAAATGCTGGGGTTTTTTCCTAATTGAAGTTTGTTCTATTAAAGGAAACTAATAAAGGCATTTCTGGAGAGAAACAGAAGAGAGTTAGGGCTGATACATTTCCAAAGTTTTTCTTTCCTACTTGTAGCATGCAGCCTGATAATTCATGTAATGTCTTTGGAGAAAACACCTCCAAGCCTGAAAGGAGTGTCTGGGATGGTAGGTCTCACACCCTAGTTGTGATAGTTCAGCTGTTGTATATCTTCAATAAATGTATTTCTGTTGTGTTCACAAGGAAAGACATAGTCATGTCATTTTGAGGAGCTTGGTCTTGTTAGAGTGGCTGTTGTGGTCTGAGAATCATGATCAGACTGATTTACTCAGCTTAAGCAAGAACTAGGATTTATCTTTCATAGTTAGAGACATTTAGAGCATAGGCATTTATTTCTGAACTAATCCCATGCATTCCTTTTTAAAGTCAATTTGAGAAATGGGCATTTTCAGAGAGTGGTGCAGTTGAACAATTTGAACAAATTTTTTTGACAGATTTTTCTCTGAGCTGATTCAGTTCACTAATGTGGAAGAAAATGATCTAGTCACTTTTCCTTGGTTACTTCCTTGGCAGATTAGTGAGCTAAATTAACTCACAAAGTGGTGCCAATAGAAGAAATGAAAATAAGCGTGAGCAGGGGTAAACAGCTAGATTAATGTATCCTTTTTCTTCAAACTGCAGACTGTGACACCTAAATTCTGTTGATCTCCCCATTTAGACTGGGGTTTGTCTCATATGTCTGTGAAAAAAAAAAACCACCCAACTCTTTCTGCTGATGGGGATAAATCATTTGATATAAGCAGTGTTGTTTCCAAGTCAAATGAATGAGTAGAATGGACCGATGCAGTTTTTACAGCTGACATGAAGGTATGAATGAGAAAGAGGAACTGATTCAATGACGATACATAGAAAAAAAACGTTGTAAAGAATTTAGATATCTCTGAAGACAGGATTACACATTTGGCCTGTTAAACTTTTGGAAATAAAGAGGTAAAGAATATATTGTAGCCTTAGATTCAGTCCTAATCAAACACATTGAAGACAACAGGTATATTCTCTTCAATGTAAACTGGAGAATTTATTTGGAAAGATAAATATCAAAGCATTTGTTGACAGAATATGTATTTGACAATTGGTTTATATGATATTTGTTCAGAATGGAACAATATAATAATAAACACACTACTTTGCCAACCAAAGATATAATATTTAATTTTCATTTTACATAGGAGGATAACTTTGAGACATGGGCAGAGATACACAGCATTTTGCTGATGACATGTCCAGTCTCCTCCATTTCAGCAATAACTGAACTAACTCCAAAGAATAAACTACAATTTATGCTCTTCTGAAAGGCTAACTATATTAGCTCCAGCTCTGAAATACAACCACGTACCTACTTGCCCTCTAGATTACAGCTGGGAAGTGCCACAGGTCTGTAGTTTCAAACACTTCAGAAACAAAATTCACAGTGGAAATGAATTTAGGGATTTATTCCCCATCAAAAATGACTTCAGGATTTTTTTAGGGCTATAAATATATCTGAGTAACTAAACCCAAGCCTGGAAAAAAATCAGTCTTAAAGTGTGAGTATTCACCTCTCTCACAGGACTATTAGAAGAACTGATTTGACCTAGATATGTGATATGCATCAGGGTTTCCAGACAAAAAGTGGTATATATTCAGAATTCTATTACAACAAAGTAACTGAGTATGCTGAGAGTGTTGTAATTTTAAGAAAATTAATTTAAATTTATTTGCTAAGAAGTTTCTGAGAGACAGCTGTTCCCACTCTCACCTGTGTAGGAAACTAGATCTTAACATAATTTTGCAAGATATATAAATGTGATAAGGAATTCATAAAAAAATTAATCTACAACTGAGATGCAAACCAAGCAGCAGAATGCTTGAATCATGTTTCTTCCTAGGCTTCATTTAAGCTTGTTCTGAGAGAAGCTTCCAACAAAGAAAGTATAGATTTTGTGAGATAGCAATACAAAAGTAAGTTAAATACTTGTAGGCATTAGTCAGGCTTGAGTTTAATCCGCTCTCCATTAAAGATTTACTTATATGAGTACTCTTAGTCTGAATCTACAAGACAAGGCATGGTTGTGATGGCATAGGTAGTTTGGACAGTGTGATTAATTGTACTCTGAGGAAATTGTATTCAACATGATCAAGAGGTAAATCTATACTGTAAAGGAATGCTTTATGACACCAAAAAGAAAGGATTGATTGCCAGCCAATGTAATCGATAAAATACAATAGATGAGACAACTGGCTGAGCAGAGGTAAAAGTTTACAAAAAGGAGATGGAGAAAGGAAAGAAGATTTTTGGGAACTGGAAATCATACAGTCATTGGAAGTCCCTTCAAATTCTTCTTTTTTTTTCATTCCTATGCTATCCTCAAATGGAAATGGCAGCTCTGCAGGAGGGAGAGTTGCTCTAAAAGAGAAAGAAATTGTTCTTCAAGGCCTTAAATGAGGAAAATAATAAGCTGGAACTGGCGGAAAAGGAGATGGTACACAAGTCAGAAGCTGCTAGAAAAGGCAAACCTTTCTCAGTCTAAGAGAGGTCCTGAACCCAAGCCACATATGCCAAGAGACTGCTTAAACCAGGGGGTTAGCAGATTCTTTGGAAGGGAAGAATACATGTCAGGCAAAAAAAGACAGAGGGAGTTCGAAAAAGACTAGCTTTGTCATCAGGTATAAAGCCACTTGCTCTAAAGAAGACTTCAGCTTCCCTTCTCCTATGTCCATTAATAAATCCCAGCACTACTGTGACATGTTCGCTTCTTCTGCCTGGCTCCCATCCTGTGGAAGCTGCATTTTTTTTGTGGTAATTGTGCTTCTCCTCAGTAGATAAAAGATGTTGGGATGCACCTACTGAGCTGGGTGAGAGTCTCAGGGTTGATTTTTCCATCAGCAGACTGTATGTACTATTGAATTAGTGTAGAAGTTAGGGGAAGCAGGACTGAAAAGCATAAGAAATAGAGCCACTGTATTATAAAATAAAACCAATTATGTCTTCTAGTCCTGAATGTACCACTGAGGTCATGTGGTCTGCATGCAGTAGTAGTAATTAATAGATAAGTTCTGTAAAAAGTTATCTAGCTCAAGATAAACAGAGCTTAGCATCTATCTTACTGCAAAGATCAGACTCAATGTAGATGCGCTTTGGGACACTATCCTACAGTCTTGAACACTGGTCAGATTTAGGCACTTTCCTGGTACCCAGTATTGAGACACCCTCCACTGTTCTCCACAAACAATTCAGTTTTACTCATTGGCTCACATGGTTTAGCTTCAGCTGTTCCTCACATAGCTCTTCTAAAAGTTGAAAATCCTACTTAGCAGGGGTTGTCTCTCCTTCTAAGAGAGGCTGGGAGCTTCTACTTAAGGATTAAGGCACCAAAAGGCTGGGTGAAATATCCGTCTCTTTGTCTCTTTGTCTCGAGAAGGCATTACTACCATAGATTTAGTAATGACTGTCAGACGC
The DNA here is from genome assembly GCA_033459285.1 of Clamator glandarius. Taxonomy (NCBI): domain Eukaryota; kingdom Metazoa; phylum Chordata; class Aves; order Cuculiformes; family Cuculidae; genus Clamator; species Clamator glandarius. The sequence goes on from JAUNZM010000088.1 coordinate 634,928, forward strand.
TGAGGTAACTCAGAAGCAGGAACTTTTTAGGTGTTTTTAATAGGGTTGTTTTAAAGTACAAACTCTGTTCCAGTCCCTTTAGGACCCAAAACTCCCATGGCCTACTTTTTAGTGCCATATAACTCTGGAAATAGACTGTGAAGCTGGATAGTCCTAGTATTGACTCCCCTCATCAGCGGATGGCATGGCTCCTACCAAACCAGACCCACCCTCTTGTGAGCCAATGCTATGCCTGTTTAGGTAATAAGCCACTGCCTTAACACTCTCCACTTAACTGAACAAATCTCACTTTCCACCACAGTGACAGCTGGACCCACTACTGGTTCTCGTTTTATTTCTACAGAATGCTGCAGTTCCATTTCTTTTAATCTCTAGTGCATCTTTGTATTTGCACAGCAACTGGTGCCATTATTGCTGAGCTGTGTAATTACACAGTGGATCTCTCAGTACCACTAAATGTATAATTATTAAGTTCTCCAAAGTAGAAGGACAAAACAACTGTTCAGTGTTTGCAGCCAAAAGAGTTTTAATGTATGCATTTTCCATACCACTTAGTTTGCTGCCTACTTAACTTTCCATAAAGTGTAATTACATTGTGGGTAGGGTTGGAAGACACACGGAGTATAATATATTAACTGCACTTCTTATTCACAAAGTAACAAAGCCTCTGCACCAGGTTAATGCCAACAGTTTCCCTTGGAAATAACACAAATAATTTGTCACTGCTCATTACTCTCACACTACTATACCACTGCTGGCTTTTGAAAAGACAGTTTCTACAACTATCCAGAAGAGCTGATTACTAGGTTTGGTATTGTAATGTTTAAATGGACCAAACTAATTCAAGACCTATGCATTTAATCCAAGCAATAGAAGTGGGGTTTTTTCTGTGTTTGTTTTTCTGGCACATATGGATTGTTTTCTAAGGGTACCCAGTGGAACATAGACAGCAGAGAGCTAGCACAAGGCCTCTGTTTAAGTAAGGAACAGACATTTGTCTTTTGAACAGAGAGCAGTCTGTCCTGAGCCTTTTACCAGTGACAAGAATATTAGCTCTCAGAATGCAGAGATTGCAACAGAAGGCTAGGCTACACTGCATGAGAAGCTTTCACAAACTCACTGAGATTTCTCTGTCTGAAGGGACAAGCTGGACATAAGAGATAAACCAACTTCTCCAAGGTCACACACCAGGTTCACTTGGACATGCTATTTAGCCTCCACACAGCCCCTCTTGTCCATGCCGAACTTATTAGGACTTCTTAACAAAAGAATTGTGTGTTCCTGTGAATATGGCTCGATTCAACAATTACTAGGTATTTTGTGGCTTTCTTTGGAGGCACAGACAGCTATTCTCCATGCACAGTGTTTGCGTTCAGCAGGGCTGGAAGGAGGAACTGGTGCAGCCCCTGACTGCATACTCACAAGACTAAGGGAGCTGATTCACATGTCTCTTGTAGTTTTTCTGAATTGTAGAAATGCTCCTTACAACATAAATAATATTATACCTGAATTCATAACTCTTGCCTTCATAAAATATCCGTGGCTTGAATGGCTGGGAATTCACCTCACTCCTGTCTCAGGGCATAAAAGGCTTCATATATTGTTACCTTCTGAGCAGATCTGAGGACAAATTGTGATGGTCAGACTTATTTCCTGTGGTTTTGTGACACCCAATGATCTCTTTAAGATATAACAGCTCTCCCTTTCTTGCATTCTGAAGTGTGAAGGGCTGGCTGGAGCCAGGGCTCCTGCAACTCCATAGCAGATGCCATCAACGGGTTTACCTTTTCTTCTTCCTTCACCTTAGAGCCTCATACTCCACTAACAAGAGAAGAAAAAAGGTTTTCTTGCATACCTGAACAGAGATGGGATTTATTAACCCATTGAGCTCACAGAACCTAGCCTTTCAGAAAGAAAAGTGAGTTACACAAAACTGAGTCTTCAGCCTGTAGACCCAGTTCCATTGCTCTGCTCATCTGACATGAAATAAGCTGGAATCTAGCCCACTATTGCATGGGTTATCAACCCAATGTTAGCAAACCCATGGGAAACTGGGTGAAATGGCAACTGACTTTGAAATGACCTTTTCTAGTACAGAGAGAAATGATTTGATGGACTGCTCTGAGTTACCTGATACTGCTGCATCCTAAGTTTCCCCACCTGCAGTGCATTTGCTATTTTATATCACTTCTCAACCATTTTGGAAGAAAATGCTGTTACATAAAGAGATGCCATTTAAAAATTACTACTCTAAACATTAGGTTTTAATTTTCAAAGTTGTCAATCATCTCCTTCGTGTCATATTTTATAGACACAAGAAAAGATAAAAAAGTAGGGTTAAGCAACATTCCAGTACCTTAAAGCAGTCTACCAGAAAGATGGGGAAGGACTGTTTACAAAAGCTTGTAGTGATAGGACTAGGGGCAATGGCTATAAACTGGAGAGGGGCAGATTTAGATCAGACATAAGGAAGAATTTCTTCACCATGAGAGTGGTGAGGCACTGGAACAGGCTGGCCAGGGAAGTTGTGTATGCCCTATCCCTGGAGATGTTCAAGGCCAGGTTGGATTGGGCTTTGAGCAGCCTGATCTAGTGGGACGTGTCCCTGCCCATGACAGGGGTGTTGGAACGGGATGACCTTTAAGGTCCTTTCCAAGCCAAACTATTCTATGATATTATGATCGTGTTCTTTAATACCTTACTTCAGAGACAGATTTTTTCATGCCATGCTTGTTTCCTTTCTTTCTTATCTGCTTTATTTTTCTTTTTAAAAGAATTGTTTCAGTTTCAGAACACAAATTTTTCTCTCTTTTTCCCATTGTTGCTTGTCACTTGAACATTCACCCAAACAGACTCAATGTGCTATTCCCTCTCTTTAGTAAATCCATATTTCACTTAAACTGAACTATTATTCCCTTATTTAAAGAGTTAAGCTTCAACCTGGCTAAGACCAGTTGATAATGTGCTAAACAGAGGCATATTGCAACTCTCCCCAAAGCTGCAGGATATTCAGATAACAGACAGAAACTTCTCATTTCAAGTCTTCTCATACTTATAATTTTTGATCCAGATAGAGAGAAAAAGACACTTAATTAACTCTCTCTACTTATCTGTCTTCCATCACATTCAAGTATATTGTGTAGGACTCTACAGCTTTATATACTGCAGCACAGTGTCATCAATAGCAATTATGATTACTTGCCTGTCTTCAGTATCTTTGTTCAGCAGTGGATCTGAAACACTGTTAAAGCTGAAACAGCTACCAGCAACAGCACATGAGGACAAAAGAACAGCATGAAAGACTTAAGTAAGTTTCAATTCCATAAAAATACTTCTCAACAGCATGGCCCATCAATATGAATTTCTTAAAATGCAGTATGAAAAGCTAAATAATAGCCTTATCCCCACCAGCAACACATATAATACTGAACTGAAGCAATTGCCAACTTCAATAGCTTCTAATGAGATGTGATTAACTTTTTGCATTAAAATCAGATTTATTTTAATAGGAAACTAATTGTTATCATCTGAAAATTATTTTTCTTTATATATCTCCTTAGCTTTAAAAGTAGTCCCCACTCCAAAACTAAACATTGTTTTCTTCCAAAAATCAAATATTATTTTAGAAGTAAAAATTTCTACCAGTCAATTTTAATTATAATTTTCTGTAAGAATTCCAGGTTCAAATAATTTTACCTATTTCTATGTATTAAAATAAATCCTTGTTCTGAGGCAAGAGTTTCTTGTGTCTGGTTATTTATTCCTCTCCAGGTACCTCTGTTAAATCATTACTGTTACTAAAGCAATATATAGTGGTGTTTGTGTGGTGCACTCTGGATCCTCTAATAGAATTCAGCCTCAGTCCTGTAGATCCATCTTCTTACTTAGTTGTATAAGGTATGGCATTTCTATAAAGTTTCACAGAAACATTTTCAGTACTATAATCTAAGATGGGATGTGATACCAGCCTGTTAAGATATCTCAAAAGGTAAAGGGGTGTGATGACAGTATTTCATGAGGAATTAAATAGAAGGCAAAAGAAATCTCAGTGAACACTACTCAAGTGATGCCTGATAGAAGAATCTTTTGTGGCTAAGGACTGAAAATGTTTGAAAAAGAAAGAACACATAACAAAGCAGCAGGATCTGTAATCCCAACTACCCTAGATTTAAGAACTTTTCTAGTAATGCTTAACAACAAGTCTTGTCCCCAGCTGATGTTTCCACCTTCAGGTATTTCCATCACATATCCTTTACTAGGTTAAATGTTACAAGGGAAGATTGATCTTCAGGTTTCATGGAACAATATAATCCCTACCAGGCACCAGCAATCAGTGGTCCCTGTTTTACCTTGAGATGACAGATGTGCATTCAGTTCCCTTGCTGGTTAGAAAATGCTTCCTGAAGGAACAAAGTCTCCTGATTAGCATGCCAAATGAACACCTGTCTCGCAAGGAGGTACAGAGAAAAGATACTACCATGGCAGAACTATTTCAGTATAAAAACCAAAAGTGGCCAGCAAACAGAAGCTGAGCCCTGTGAAATGCAAGGCCATTTGAAGGCTGTAAAAATATTTTGTTTTGACACTAGGGTTACTACTTGCTTTTCATTTTTAAAAACCTAAACCAAAGCCAAAATCAGGCATAAGTCTCATTAGACTATTTCCTATTTCTCTCAAAGCAGTAAATATTGGGGAAATAATGTTCATATATTACTTAGGAGTCAAACATATATTGAACTCAGTATAACTTAGACTGTGTAGATAATTTTAAAAACTGGTCCCATGAACACGTATAGGGGAAAGAATTGTAGCTGTGTGAGTCTAATAGCTAAGCACAACAATGAAAAACATCATGAAGGAAAGAAATAAAGAGCCAAGTTATTCTTTTGCAGTGTCTCAGCAAGAGAGGGGAACGAAGCCATGCGCAAAATCTGCTCATTTTAAAAATTTCATTTGATAATATTTGTGACATTACTTTTGAAAGGGAATAAATCATACATAATTGAGGAAATTTAATAGCTTTTATATGTATTAAAATTGGGAGCAATTAATTATGTCTGAAGGTGCCTGAGCAAATGTTTTCCCTAACCTAAAGGGGGCTTGCAGTGCTAGGGTATAAAGGTCATTGGGGGAAATAAGAACTAAGAATTCTCCTTTGAGCAACAAGTTCCTTGAGTAATCCCATATGCTACATGAACCACTGTTAAAGAGGAGAAATAACCAAAGAACAGGTGCTATTTCTGGAAGTGCAGGGTTTAGATGAAACAGTTGGACGCTCTATTAACTGTAACAGAGCTGATGCAGCTGGGCAGAGTGCCTGGCTGAAAAGGAACAAGATCAAACAATTACAGAATGTTGGAGGTGGGAAGGGACCTTCTGAGATCATATAGTCCAGCCTCTTGCTCAAAGTAGAGTCAGAGACAGCAGGCTGTACAGGGCTATTCAGGTTCCTTAGAGAAAAAAAAAAACAGAAAAAATAAACTAGAAAAAAGAAAAAAAACACAAACCAAAACCAAACCAACAAAATCAACCAACCAACCAAACAAGCAAACAAACAAACAATCAAACAAACAAGCCAAAACATCAGAAAGTCAGAAAGTTTGCAAAGTTTGGAGGAGGTAAATCTTGAATATGAAGCAACTTTCCTTGACCCCTTTTCTTTTAAAGACTTCAGAGCTCCCTCTAAAGGCCAAAGTATGTTCCCTTCAAGCCCACACTTGTAGTCTTGCTTTTTGCCCTACTTAGCCCTCTTAGGATCCTGAAATTCACCATTGCAAGATCACTACATCCAAGCTGTCCCTAGCTTTCACATCCCGTATCAGTTCAGTCCATAAGTCCATCTCTCATCATTGGCCCATCAGTCACCTGTATCAGGAATTTGTCAACTCCAGAATCATACTGGATTACCTATGTCCTGTTATGTTTTTCTTCCAGCAGATTCCAGAACCACTGGAGGGCTTCATGAGGACCAGGGCCTGCAAATATGAAGCTTCTTCCCTTTGTCAATGGAAGGTCTCATCTACTTCTACCTGATCAGGTGGCCTGAAGTAAGCACTGAAAACAATACTGCCTTTTTTGGTTCATGTTGTGATCTTGGTACATAAAAACTTAATTGGCTCCTCTCCTATCCCCAGGCAGATATGAATTCATCCTTTTTGCTCTCTCAAATAAAGGACAAACCTCCTTCCTTGCCTCCCAGTCTGTCTTCCCTAAAGACCCTACATCCATCCATCACAGGACTTCAGTTGTGAGAGTTATTCCACTACGTCTCTATGATCCTAATGTGATCCCTGCCAACCACGCATAAATTTCTAATTCCTCGTGGCTTTCCCTGTGCTCCATGCACTAGTTTACAGGCACTCAGAGAGATACCTACTTGTGCTGTCCTGTTTCCAGAAGAGGTACTGAGAGCTTACCCCATCATCCTTTTCCATAGGAACTTCTTTCTTTATATATGTACATTTGGAAAAGGACTTCTTCAATGTTTTTTGGGGTTTTTTTTTCAGTGTCTTTTCTGTCTAAATTGTCTGTAGCCTTTGCTCACCAATCCAACTTAACGTGTCCTCACTGGACAATGGGCTTTCTTCTCCCTCCCCTGTCATTTCCAGCTTACTTGAGAGGTTAATAACTCCATGCAAGGTAATTTGTCCAATTAGTGAGCTCTTTAATAAAAATCTGTGCTCAATCAATGAATAATCCAGGACAAACCATGCACACTGTACAGCCCCTATAGAACTTAATACATGCAAAATTCAGCCACCTGGCTCTAAAAATAGGATAAGAACCTTTATTAATCTTTACTATTCTTTAACATATCTTTTCCATTCAGTCTTTGGAAATCTTAATGTTTAATTCTGAAAAAACAAATTGCTGTTTTGTCTCTACTAGCCCACAAGATACACTGAAAACAAATAAAAAATAAAAGTGTGAAGGTGTTTTGGAAACATTGCTTGACTGACTTAGAGTTTCTGTTCTGAATCAGTTCTCAATTTTTTCCTGTTGTAAAGACCGATACCCAAACCAGAATTGTATGTGCAGTTACAGATAGAACTTTCCTTACAATAAGGATTTCTACATGTGTCAAGATGAGAGAACTTGCTGCAAGTAATGAGAGACAATTGGAAAGCAGAGCAATGTCCTGGTACAGTAGCAGCCATTCTGCTAAGACTGAGATATCTTAATCTGAAAGTTAAAAATTAGGAAGAAATTTTGTCTGTGGCCTTACAAACTCTTCTGGGTTAGACAGGAGTGTTGGTTCTTGCAGCAGCTTTTGCAGCTGACTGTCCAAAAACTCCTTGCCATTCATAATCCATGAAAAGTCATTGTCACAGCATAAATTTCTGCTGGCAATAAATATTATCACTATGCCCCTGTATTACTTTTCAGCTGTCAGAAAATAAACAGGTTTTTTTTAATTTTATTTTTATCTGTATGTAGGGGAGCTATACTGAAAATGTTTTAGCCAAAAGTTGACTGTAGCTCTCTCATGTGGCAATATGTACTCACGTGCTTGGATTTGGGCTTAGATATTTCAGCAGAATGATTTGATTTTTTAGGGCCTTTATTGATCTTCAAAATATCTTTAAAAAAAGGATCAATTCTGAATAATTTCATGCTTTGAAGATTTCAGTGGTCATAAAGGACCCAGGCAGACAATCCATACTGAATGCTCTTGCATTTTTCAGCTGTTGTCAAAACCCTGAAATATTCATATGTTTATGCTCTGTTGATTATCATTCTTTAATTATTTACAGCAATCTCTATCAATTCCATTTAGGGATAGAAATGAGGAAAAAAATCCTTGGTATTCAGTGTTTTTTGTCAATTTGAACAGATAAAAAAGTTGCCCAGAGCAGAAGAGAAAGGAGGAATTATTTCTCATCAACTTAGAGGCTGAATGAAATCTGGAAGGAGTGTGAGAAAAAGAATAATGCCTCAGGGGTGGCTTCTTCCAGCAGAGGAATCTGGGGGCAGAAACTTAACTTTGAAGCAGCTGTGACAGACCAGATGGAGGATCAGAATTAATGCACTGTTGGTTTCTCTGTTGACAATTTCTATGTGTTGGGGAATCTCAAAGAAAGATGGGAGAGGGAAAAGTCTAACACAGTGAGAATAATTCAACTTGTGTTTCATATTCAAAAAGAATATCCCAGAACCAACCTCACCTGCTCCTGCATTGTTCAGATTGTGACAAGAGCAACAGTCATTCAAGAATGACTCCCAAAGATCTCATTTTCTTGTACTCTTCCTCCTCCTCTCCCCAACTTGCTTTCAGTCCTGTGAAGTTTTTACTGCCAGAAAACAAGTTAAGAGGCAATGGCATAATTTCTCAGAAAAAGAGTCCAAGACAGTGGCACATATAGAATTACTGTCCCCAAGGATATACATTCACATCTTTCAGCAGTTTAGGAATTCAGTGAGCTGGAGATAACATCTGGGCCAACATTATTGCTTTAAATGTTGCAATATTTTTTTATTGCTTTAATCATTTATACATTAAAAGCCCTATGGGGTCTACAGCGCTAAGTCAAAGGATAGTAGCAATATTTGCCCTGTTGTGGGGAAGCAGCAGCCAAAAGGAAGTACACCTGAGTTCCCAGCAGAAAAGAAACATTTCAAGGTAATATTCATCTGAAGGGTTTTAGGAACCGAAAAAAAAAAACCAAACAAGAAACCAAACAATGTTTTTCTGCTTCACAAATACTATGCCTGTTACAGGATATAACTAAATGTTTAAGCATCATATAAAACAATAACAGGATACAACACATCATTATAGGAAAATATTTGGAAGATAATGTGAAAATGCAGCAAACCCCCCACTTACTCTGCTCCACTCATCATCATAAAGGTATTTACCCTACACACAAACAGGCAATTCTTGATTTTTCTAAGTGCATTAGCAGCCTGCACAATAATCTAGACTACATTTCCTTCCTGACATCATAGGCTGAAGAAAAGTCTGCAGAAAGCCCATATTGCCTATATTAGGTCATGACAAAATGCTGAAGAATTTGATTTACAAGATCTACTAACTCAAAAATTGATGTATTTAATATGTTTTTGCAGACTAATTTAAATAAGCTTTGTGTTAGTGACATCTTTCTTTTCTTGATAATACCACATGCCACTGAGACCTGACTCTATCCATGTATGAAGAACACATTTTTAAATTTTCCTCCCTCTTAACAGGAAAAAGGGGAGCACAATTTCAAGATAAACTTAGTGGTCTACTTCAAATCCTTTCTTACAGCTCAAAAGTCTTAGCAGTTAAGCTGTTTTTCTGTGCTGTACTAGAAATAGGATATTTGGAATGACCAAATTACACAGTCCTCCTCTCTGCATTTCAAATATATCTGTCTAGGTCCTGCAACAAGCTTGTTATGCAGAGCTGGATTAATACGGTTTTATACTTTTGATGACCATTGACTTCAGTATCTCGAAAAGTTTCACAGTTTTCACTCAACACACAACAAGAAAATAAATGCAGTAAATTTCAGTTACAAAGATAAGTCACAAAAGTGAGGTAAATCACTGGCAACTGGAAGCTAAGCAGGATAGCTTAGGATATCTAAGTTGACAAAAAGATCAGTGATAAAGCAAATTGAATGAGACCATAGAAATTCATTCCATGTGGCGAATGGACTTAAGAAAGCTATTCAGGTCCATACATTTATATAGTTGAATAGTTCACTAGACCACATTGGTTAAACCACAGTGTCCAGAGCAAGAGCTGAATCTCATCCCTAATGTTACAAAATCCACCACAGGGAAAACTGAAGGTCATCTCCATTTAAAATTCTTCCTATTTATTAGACAGACTCATACATCATTAGATGTTGCACCAAACAGTTTGAAAGCTATGCTTTTAAAATAAGATGCCCTTTCCTGGGATTTGTAGAAAATTAATACTTTGAAGCCTAGTAGAGAAGAGAAAAGTATATCTCTTCAGGCACTCTTAAATTTTGTTAAGATGTGGATAGACACTGGAGAAATGAGAATCTGAAAATATATTTAGGATAGAGTCAGTCAGATAGAGATTTCTTAGAACTGGAAAAACAAATTTGTCTAGAAAAAATCCAGACATAGATCTCCTTTTAGTTAAAACAACAGTGAAATATTTCTTTAGAAAGTTTCTAGTGGGATTTGGAAAGTGAAAGCCATGTTCATGTTAACACTGCACACCAATGGAAATGTGTATCACAAATAATTCTCTTTGCCTTGATTCCCTTTTTTAAAAAAATAAAATTGCCAGACGACAACCTGTCATTGCAGTTCCTTGAGTATGATACCAAAACTGAATACTAGAAAGGAATTTAATGCCTGTGTCAGATATGGATTTACATAAACAGATTTTACACTATTATATCTAAAGCCTTTTATTTAGCAAGAGGTCATTGAACCTCAATTTTTTTTTTTTTCAAAGACAGCAAACAAGCTTTCTTAAACTGAGCAGTAGAGCTCAGTGGCATTGGGCAATGGGTGGGATAAAACAACTGGTTCTATTTGACTTGGGCAAAAGGATTATGAAACTCAAGTTTTCAGACATGCTTTCTGGATTTATGAAAGAAAATTTGGATCTTTAGAGGTTTACTTTTGAAAATATTTGAGGAAATCACCAATTGTAGTGAAGCTGTTCAGTAAAAATGCAAGAGAAGTTAGAGCAAAAAGCCACAGCAAACATTATCAGCCATACTAAATGCCAATGGTCCAGCTCCAAAGCAAGACTTTTTTTTTTTTTTCCCATTTTGGATCAAAAAACTAATATAATTTCCTTTAACCAGACAGATTTTCAATGCTAACTTAAGCATTCTTTCACCAATATAGAACTCACAGTATTATAAAGCCATAGCTATACAGGCTTTTTCGTATAAAATTCATCTAGAGCTGTGCTTCTCTATCATCTCCATCTTTTCTAAATCAAGCATACAGATAAAGATGGACTTTTTTCCCCTAACCAGTGTAGCTGTCATTGCTGATTTAATAATTTGTTAAAAGAAAATCCTTATTCCTGGAAAAAATAATGATTGATTTTTTATGGCTTTTTTTTTTTTTACCTTTTGTCAGTCTGAGCAAAATTTGGACTTGCCAGTAAGTGCTGCAAAGTTATTTTAGAGTCAAAACTCGGGTTGTTTTATCCTTAAGTCCTAATAGACACTTGATTTTTTTGTTTTCCAGAAGCATGAGATAATAACTCCCCTAAGAATTTAGCTGTCTCCCAGAATAAAGGAGCAGAACTGTTCCTGCTGCTATTTGTCTGTGCAAAGAATCTGTATTGATTTTTTTCAATAAAATGTGAAATGAAACTTCCAAGTAGAGCTATATTTATCCTTCAGAATTCCTGGGAATTTTATCTAAATCTAAGCCATGTGCAGTTAGTAACAGTGTCAGGATTAACTGTATGATAAACAAAGTGTTCTGAAACAATTTAATATGTAGGAAAAATAATTGTGGGAGAAAAAGAAAAAATATCCTTATAGACCTCCCTAGTTACCTACCCAAGCAAGCTCTACCTTATTCTTTGAAAGGATTGTAACTTTTGTACTAAAGTCACTGGTGTAAATCCCATGAGTGTAAATCCCATAGTCCTACATTCTTAAGAATTCCTCCACCCTCTTCTCTTCCATTACCATATGTGTGCGTTATGTACTGACTTCTGCCTGAACACACATGCAGTCTAACATCTTCCTTTAGTCATTTATTGTTGACAAATCTTGTTGCAATTTGTCTGAATATTTTTCAGAGTACTTGAATTTATTATAAACAATACTTATACTATCTTTTCCTTCTAAGTACTTGCTTATCACTCCTTCAGTTTCTTCCATTTGGATTAAATCTTTACCTTGATTCTAGTTAACAACCTTGTATTTGATATTTCTTTTAGCTAAGCTAATTTCCTGTGGTTCATTGCATCAAATGCTTTCTGAAAGTGCAGATAGATTAGATATATTTTCTTTGTCTACAAAATATATGAACTTATTAAAGATATCCATAAATCAGTCTCATATATTTTATTCTTGAAATTCTTCCTGTTTAGTCATCTGAATGGGATTAACAGGTTTTGGATTAAGTCAGAATATACAAGCATGTTTTCTGTTTCTCCAGAGGACTCCCTCATATTGGCACCCCAGTTTGGCTCAGGCAAATTTGAAAGGATTCAGGCCTCAATAGTATGACGTTCTAGCAAGTTTTATGACAACTGTTGGGTGGGATTAATACAGAAGGGATCTAGTAAAAAAAATTGTGTTTGGTCTGCTTCCACAGAGAGTTTTCTCTGGTTACAAAGGTATTAACGCTCTAGACTTAGCAGACCTAATTGTCTCATTGTGTCATTGTGACTGTGATGTTTCCTTGCTTGGGGTAATGACGGGTTAAGAACTTTCACCAGAAAGTAAACCTAAAGTCTCTGCATGTCTAGCTTGTCCTCAACCAATCTATTTCTCAGACTATGCAAACAATGCATTCACCATCGTTTACCTTTTGAAATCAAGGACTTCATTTTCACATCAACTTTTTCTCTTTGTCTTTTTTTAAAGGATTTTATCCAGTGAATTTGGATAAACTTGCAAGACTAACATTAGAATTGCAGTATATGATTACTTAATATATAGTACTGTGATTATTGACTGTAACCAATATCGTCCTGTCATATTTTGTTATGTATTGCCATAGCAATCTCACTAGAAACAAATACATTTAAGAATGTGATCTCATGTGCTTAACAAAGGTTTTCAATATAAAACCACTAATTTTTATGGATGTGAAAATAAACATATCTGGGTTTCATTTATACTGAAGAGAATAATTCCCTCGGTTATTTCTTAAAAAAATAGGGAACTCCAGCTAAATAGTTTTAATTAATGTACCTCTTCTCTGAAATTTCCATATCTTTATTCCCTCTGAAGGACGATAGGTAGATTTCATAGTCTTTGATGGAAATCCAAGTGCTGCATATTATTCAACAGTTTATTTTTACTTTAACATTTGGAAAGTTTTAAGGAAGAAGAAAAAGAAAAAAAAGAGTCAATTTAATCTTCAAGTGACATTTAAATAGGCAAAAAGCAAAGATATAATTTGATAAAAAATCAGAGATTATATAGTTTCTTGTGATAAAAGCCAGAGGCTTTCATATTGTATGAATGCTTCATTGTACTGGATGCTTTACATAGCATAATGAAATGTCAGGCCCTTCACTCTTCTGTATTAAGAATTTATTAGAAGATAATCTAAGGATCATCCAGATTGTAACTCCCTATGCTAGCAACAAGAATTCTGAAACTCCATGCACTACTTCAGTTTTAAGACTCTTCTTATTAACAAACAACTGACATCTAATGAAAAAAGGAAAGAATACAGGTAAATACCGACAAAGAAAGGAACAAGAAGAAAGACATGAAAGCTATAGCAATCTTAGTATACCAGGCCATGGCATTTATCTTATCTCATTCAGATAGCTTAGACACCCAAAGCTGAACTCAAAATTTAAGGTCTCAAAAGAAAGCATCGTATCTAGATTGAGATTCGTCTAAGTTTTTCAATAATGTCATCTTGAGTGTGATGTGTATTACAGCATACAAGTGCTCATGTTTTTCATAAAGCAAGCCTAAAATGTCTATCTTAGATAAACGATGTGTGCATCCACATAGAGCTATACTGTGTATATAGGTCATTTGCTGAGAGGATATGTATGGATAATACACGGCAAACCAATTGCTTTCGGACAGGTTATCTGCCAATTCTAACTTCACCCAAAGAAACTCTGCAAGCAGGATACATACAAGTTTTAAAAAAAAATCGTGTTTGTTTGGGCTGGAGTAGAGTTAATTTTCTTCTTAGTAGCAGACATGATGCTATATTTTGGATTTGGGACAAAAACTGTGTTGATATGATAACACACTGATGATGTAGCTGTCACTGAGCAATGCATCAAGGCTTCTTCTGGTTCCCAGTAGGCTGGAGTTGCACAAGAATTTGGAATGGGACACAGTCAGGACAGCTGACCTTGACTGAGAAAAGAGATATCCAATGTTGTATGATATTGTGCTCAACAATAAAAGCTGGAGGGGGAACAATGGATATTCAAAGTTATGGCATGATGAAGCCTTGCTTTCCTAGAGATGACCAAACATCTACCTGCCAATGAGAAACAGTGAATAAATTTCTTATTTATCTTTGCTTGTGTGTGCAGCTTTTGCTTTCTAAATTAAACCGTCCAATGAAACAACAAGCATTTTTCACCTTCTGATTGTCTCACACATCCTGTTGGTGGGGGATGAGCAAGTGGCTTTGTGGGCCTGAGCAACCTGCCAGAGTTAGACAACAACATAAATACATACAACTTCAACAGTAACACAATTATTTATTATCTAACACACAAACAACGGCTGCAATGTAATGAGCTCTTAGCCTAACTTTTAACTCATTAGGCCAGAAAACCACCTGAATACTATTTGCTGGCAAGGCAGATATCAATCAGGAGCAGAAGGGGTGGCCTCTAGTGCTCACTAAAGTACATTCTCTATGTTGCTGAGGTGCCATCTTCCACTAATTCTGTCAGCTTCTTGTTTTTTGCTTTAGGATGTTATAGTTTGCAGTGCTGATGTTTTCCGTCTTGAACTCTACAGACAATCACCATATCAATGACCCTGTCTCTGTCTCTAATTTTACCTTTGTTGTCTTCCATAGCTCCGCTCCAGAGCCTTTCTCACAGTTCTTTGTCAGAGCTTAGCAATTTCCTCTGAAGTCTGAGCCAAAGCTGAGCAGCTGGGCCATATCAGACCTCAGCCTTGGATCCTTGGAGCACAGAGAAACAAAGCCATGGGAAAGAGGGAAAGGTTATAGAGGGTTTAGAGAGTGAAGAATATGAAGCATTTCCAGGAAAAGAATTGAAGGGGAAAATGGAGAAGCTTTGTAGGTATACATGTGGTGTTTCTCCTCAGTACAACAGAGCCTGGGTGAGAGAATGAATTAGAAAATTTGAAACTGTCATTCTTTAAGGATAAGGAATGGCACCTTAATGATTTAAGGTGGGAGAAAATCTCTTGATTCTATCTCTCATAGCAGTAAGTCAGACCAAGAGACAAGAAGCAAAGGTATAAAAATGAATTTGAAAATTAAGACCAAAAACAGTCTGTGTTTTCTGTGATACAGAAAAGGATATGACAGGAAAGAGTCAAAGGAAAATATAATATGGGTAGAACATGACCTTTGCTACAATATATTGAAAGTAGGATAGGTCAGTGGGAAGATTGTACCGGGGCAGAAATGCTAATGCAAATTATATTCATAAGAGGTTTTACCTACAAACAAAATGTAAGAAGTCTTTCAGGTTCTGTGGAAAAAAGTAATCAGCATTGAGAGAGATGCCTTTCCAAGAAGTAAGCCAACACACTGGATTCATTGACAGTGAAGCTGATGTTTTAAAAATACCTGAGTTATTGAGAAAGAATAATAAATAAGATAAAAGATTGTTGAGTTGAATGATATCCAGATACTTCTCTTGTGATGAGTTGCAATTAAAAGATTACATTTGTGAAGAGATAGCAAAATGACAACCTGAAACCAAGCACTTCCCTTTAGGATTCATTGAAATAATAACATTGTTGTGTGACAAGAGTTGTATTTCTACCCTTATACAGGAAAATGCTTATGAACCTGCCTAACATAAAATATATTCCTACATCTTTGTTGGCACGGTTCTCAACAATCTGCAGCAATTTATCTTGATTACCAGATCTGGGATTAAATGTCTTTGATGGGAAAATACCTTGTTCACCTAAATAGGGAATGCTGGGAGGATGATAACAGGAATAAGCATAAAATTGTAGAAGGAGTGGGCAAAATCAAGGCTTCCAACCCAGAAAAATTAATATTCTCCAGGTAGTAGTTCTGAATTTTACTTGATTTCTTCCTAATTAATATTCTCTTATCGTGTTTTTTGAGAGTGACTAATGTGATTATACTTTAGCTGCATTAGTAAAAATTGAAAAGAAAAGGAAGATGATAAAATTCAATTAAAAATTATGCTAATTTGATAGGATGGAAAATTGTTTATGTAGGGAACAAAAGTATTGCAAGATATATTGGTTGTCCTTAGGAAAAGTTTCTTATAAGTATTTATTTTACAACAGTTCATTCCACAAAAAGGAACAGAAAAGGGAAGTCACATGTAAAAGATAAAAACCCTCTTAATTTATTACTGAGTTCGACAGAAACAGTTCTAACAATAAAGCCTGGACTAGCAGTTTGGATATGTTTAGCTTGCCAGGCCACAGAGATACAGGAGTTCATTTTGGCAAGTTGGTTACCATTTAGGAATAGGTAATATAACTGCAGGTTATTTAACTGTCTACATTGATGTAACTTGTTTACTGACATCTCTGATGAATCCATGCCAAGCATTGTGTTAATTTGGTTAAACTACATTTCTTTCCTTAGGCCTTTGAAGATTCAGAAGCTTTTCCTTAAGACAGTTTCAGGCACCACGTACATTTGCTGTAGTTGAAGGAATTTGAATGCTTTTGAATTGTTCTGCACAATTTTAAAATTTGTTTTTTCTATTTATAAGTGAATTGATGCACATTCACCAATAACCTGAGTATATGACCTTGATCACACTGCCTTCTGTAAAGATATCCTCAGTAAAATACACAATATAGACATATTGAATAAAATTAAATTACTTACTGCCATTATAATAAGAAGGAAGTTATCATGAAAGATATCTATGTGACATCTTTCTTTAATTACTCATTGTACTGTAATTTAGATTTTACATAAATTTATATTAAATATGCTTTTGCAGATCCTTTGTTTCCATTGGTTCAAGCCTGTGCCTGGTTGTCAGCATGCCTTAAATATTTACTGAGGACACGAGAAATAAAAAAGTATGGCCTGAACTAAAAGCAATTTTCAGGTTTCCTTCCAAAATCAAGCCATAACATCTTCTAGCATACTCTATTTCCTTCTTTTTCTGGTAGAGGAAAAACAAAGAAGTTCTCAAAAACAGAAAGATGAATGCTGTCTCCTTCCCAGTTGCCCAACAGTCTGAATTTAATGAATCACAGAATCACAGAATAACCAGGTTGGAAGAGACCCACTGCATCGTCGAGTCCAACCATTCCCACCAATCCCTAAATCATGCTCCTAAGTACCTCGTCTACCCTAACCTTAAACACCTCCAGGGACGGTGACTCAACCACCTCCCTTGGCAGACTGTTCCAATACCTAACCACCCTCTCCGTGAAAAACTTTTTACTAATCTCAAGCCTAAATCTCCCCTGGCGGAGCTTGAGGCCATTCCCTCTCGTCCTGTCCCCTGTCATTTGGGAGAAGAGGCCAGCACCCTCCTCTCCACAACCTCCCTTCAGGTAGTTGTAGAGAGTAATAAGGTCTCCCCTCAGCCTCCTCTTCTCCAGGGAGAATGAGGGACAAAGAGACTGTAGTTCCTTCTCTCTCTGGGAAAATTCAAATGAAGGCCTGCCACAGCAACATCCTACTCATCAGGTGAAAGCATTGAGTGAGGATGGACCAGCAATCTCTTCTGTATGCGCTTTTTTCACTTTGCATATTAAACTTAAGTATTAACACCAAAATAGAAAAAGAAAGAAAGAAATCTATACCCTTTTTGAAACATACACATACAAACTAATCTTTGCAAACCACTTGAAAAGCAAAACTTAATCTAGTCTCTGCCAGCAAGTAGGAAGGCTATAGACTGGATCAAGTGGCATTTAAATTCATTCCAAAAGATGTGGAAGACCAGAGGCTGTAACACTTCTCCTGTAACAGTGAGATGTTGTTTTTAAGATCGTCTATGAACCAAAAAGAAAATAGATTTGAACTTAGATTTCCAGGAAACTGCTTTAACTTCTAGGCTACATTCCAAATTATAGTTTATAGAACCTGACTCTTGACATGAAACTATTTGTAGAGTTCAAACCAATTTAGGCATAGTCTCCGGAGAGATAAAATACCTTTAATCAATAAATAGATGAATTAGTAAGAAAAAGTGCAGTTGTAGTCCAGCTGGGTAGGACATACTACATGTAACTCCAGCCATCTGAGAGCTAGAGGTTTAACCCCTCTAGGTTAGTGGAGAGAGAATTTATTTCAGAGGGCAATTTATCCTATCCTGCTTGGACGCCTATTCTGTAACACTGTGAATCATATCCTTGAAGTCCTTATCAAGTAGCAGAGAGGAGTTGTTTAAACATGCCTCCTTTTAATGATTGATGATAGGAAAAATTAATACTGTGTAATGATTCTTAAATAACTATTCCTACAAGCTTACTTGTCCTTCTGGCTTCTTCTCCACCTGCAGGGCTGCAATTGCTGAACTCAGTTAATGGTCCAAGAACAAGAAGAAACAAGACCATTAGGGTCAGAACCAGCTGAACCTGAACCATGTGTACACATTGAGAGGGAAAAGCTGACAGGTGACAGTCCTGCAAAGGATGGAAGCTCATGTCTATGAACTTGTCATGATATCTCAAGGGGATTATTGATTCCTATGAGATCTCCAGGCTATCAGTTCTTGCTGTTCATCCATGAGAATGCCAACACTGACAAGGCCAAGTACAACCTTGAGAATATCAAGAGTGACTATTGATGTCCGGAGATGAAGAGGAAGCACCTCTATTTTTGCTGAATTGTTTTTTGTGCTTTCTCTCTCTCTGTTAGTAGGAGGAATGGGTATCCCCAACATAGTCATCTAATTATGGTAAATATTTTGTTTCAGTTTCTGACTGATTCCTAATGAGAGGCTGTTTCTGATAAACACATGATATTTGAATTACAATTGTGTGCTCAGGTAGACTTGTCAGTCATGGCCATCACCCCAGATTTAGATAGCTCTGGAAGATCTCATTACTTATCACCATACCTTGAGCTAATCAAAAACTATGCAGATGTGGCACTTTGGGATGTGGTTTAATAGGCACGGTGGTGTTAAATTGATCATAGAATCATAGAATCACTATGTTGGAAAAGACCTTTGATATTATCAAGCCCAAATGTACCTGTCCACCACTAAATCATACTCCTAAGCACCTCATTTACCTGTCTTACTAATACCCCCAGGAATGGTGACTTAACTACCTCCCTGGGCAGCCTGTTCCAATGGCTGATAACCCTTAAGTGATAGTAGCACTTGACAATTTTAGAGGTCTTTTCAAACTTTAACAATTCTATAATGCAGGTCAGTCCAAGAATTAAAATAAGTACCTTATAAAACATTTTATATTATTTCCCTTCAACAGCTAATTTTGCATGTCTGTTTGAAAGAAGGGAGGCAATGGACACTGTCTCAGTAGGATTAAAATTTGTCTATATGTTCTTTTGTATCAAATAAAATGTCAAAACCGGATAAGGTATCTGTGTTTCATTCCTGTCAATATAGTTCTCAAAAGGAAGGATTTAACTCGTTATTTGTGTATCGCTGCTTTACAATTATGTTTTAATTGACTTGATCACCAACTAGAACACTTAATATTACAGTATCATTAGTACATTTATTATTCATCTAAATCATACAATTACAGCAATTAAATTGGATGCCTCTTAAACACTTGGTTCACTGATCTTTAATTAGATGTCTAGGAACTGAATTACATGGAAAAGGTGCTAAAAGTTACAATAGTAGTGAAGGCTTTTGTTTGCTGTATTATACAGGACGGATTTAGATAAATGTCATATGTATTACAACATGCCACATTTTTAATGCTTTCTGATTACCTAGTGATTCAGAGACTACTTATTAAATAACATAGTAGGAAGCTTTGTTCTGTTTTAAACCCAGGATAAACTATATATAAAAAGAGCATAAACATAATTAAGCAATTCAAATCCAGAGCTTTATCTGCAATATAGTAAATGCTTGGTGAGTTGTTTATTTTGGATTTTTTTCCTGTCATCCATTTTCACAGAAGGGAAGATTCTGCTCTCATATTTACAGGCTATACATACACTTTTGCTTGCATCTCTCCAGTTGTTGGTTTTCATGTATACTATTCTCCTCTCTTAAGAATTTAAATTTTAGTGTGGCAAACAAGAATTTTTGCTTTAAAAACATAGAAAGAAGCACAGGTTTTTATACGAACCTTTCTTTTTCCATGAATGAAACAACTCAGTGTTCCCTCTCAGTCAACAGATCAAGTTTGAGGAACAGATAAAACTGGACATACAATCATGTCACTGTATAAATCCATAGTTTGTTTATATCTTAATTTCTGGGTGCAGTTATAATCTTCTAATCTCTAAGATAACAATAGAACTGTGAAACTTAGTGGGAAGAATGATCAAAAGTATGAACCATTATTTCCCCCCTATAAAAGGAATGACTGGGCCAGTAAGGGTCTTGAGCTTTGAACTGAGATGATTCAGAGGAGATATACTACAAGCCTATAAAATCATGAAACGTGTGAAGAGGTTGAATAAAAAATCATTATCTGTTATGTCTCTTAATGCAAGAAGAAGAACAGGACATATTAGTCAAAGTTAGTTGAATCAAGGTGCAGGATAAACTGGAGGAAATGTTTATTTATGAAAGCGTGGTAGACACATGGAATCCCTTAGCAATGAATATGATGAAAGCAAGAGGCTGGAAAAGTTGGAAGAGAGATCCTTTACTATGCAGTGTGGAAGCTGAATGTTTTTAATAGCGAATTTTTATTTATTTTTTTTTTTTAAAAGTCTGTTTACACAGACAATCTAACAAAAAAGTAAACAGAAGCAAATATTATTGCTAAGAATCACTGTAATATATTTTAGATGCCTTACCTCTTACTTGTCCTCTTAGAAGCAATCTGTTTGGAAAGATTAGGAAGTCTGTGATGCCATACTGATTTCTGTCTTGCTTGGTTGTTTGGCTATGAAGTCTGAAACAGTCTGACTGTGGAAAAAGTCAGAATATGGATTCGGGACATCTGAACTGCCTTTGCTATAACCATTTCTCAGGGTCTTTCTCAGCAGAGTATCTTTTTGTTTCTCTGATGGAAGTTCAGCTGTTACAGAAAAAATTGTTAAAAATCTTAATAACCCTTCAGTCAGAATCTTCAGTTTATGGTATTTTGCTGCAAATTCAGCATTTCAGAAGATTCTCAAAGAACCTGAAGAGCTGTAGTCTGAATTATGGACTGATTTCTGGAAAGCTGATATTCTAGAAACTGAGCTTTGGGGTTTGGGTTTTTTTTTCCCTTTCCATATTTTCTTGAATAATTTACTTACTCTACTCCGTTTCTACTCCTTATACAGAGTACAGATAATATTTCACTATTGCCCATGGATATGAGAGGACAAAAATGCATTAATGACTATGAAGCATTCAGGTATTACAATGATGAGGGTCATGACAGTGCTTAGTGGGATAATACAGTATTCTGGCTGTACTCTTTTAATGAAGTCATTAACAATTCGCAAAAGCCAATGATGAATTTTAATCAATGAATAGAACTAACAGTAGTTAATTTCAGAAAAGCTATGATATTCTCAAAATACACAATGAAGGCTATCAAATCATTAACAGGGGAGTGATTTTTACATGATGCAATAACACAGGAATCTTGATAGATGAGATCATTATATGAAGTATAGTGACACAAAGATTCTCAAAATCTAGTTAATCTTCCTAAGATTGAATGGTAAAAGGAAAAAATTGCTTTATTATATTTCTTAATTGAGACACGCAGTAGTGCAACAAAAACTGAAAGACCCTGAGAATTTTGGCTGTGAGTAGGAGCATTTCTAAGAACACCAGGGTACAATCTGTAGCACAACTAATGACACATTTTTCTACCTCGTTTTTCCCAAACTCCATTTTTAACATCCATCTTCTACAATTTGAAAGGATATTCCCTACTGGTGAATTTACTCTCTATTACGTTTCTTCAGAAATGCCTTTATGAGATGAAACTTTCAACACCATTTTCCATAGTCTGCATTATTCCATAGTGACTATCTTTTTTTTTTGTAAGGAAGGTCAAAACACTCTCCAGAATTCCATTTCCCTGTTCAGATTTTGTACTACAGCTATCCTACCAAGGCTTACAGACTATGCCTACACTACCAATTAGAACAGGCCAATGACACAATTCCTAGCATTAAGGGCAAGCAGTACTGATTATTTTGTATTTATGTTGGTTATTCCCATCTACAGAAGGTCTTTCTTGCAGATAGGGAAAGTAAAGATCAGTTACAACCCTTTTCTAGTGGTTGTATATCCTCTACCTGAAAGTATTGCTGTTTGCTTTTAAATAGTTCTTTATAAAAAAATAAAAGGACAAAACTTTTTATGACCATATTCATGACAATTAGAGTACCTACACAAATGTAGTTAAGCATATGCATGACCAGGTTTATAAATTATATCTAAATTCAAGATGACTCTTATGCCTTAAGTGTTTTGTGACTCGATGTTGTACGTCTAAAGTAATAGATTCGTTAATATAAAAAAGGTGCATAAAGTTATAAAGCATGAAGAGATTATTCATTCATTTCCACTTTCATCCACTTTGGTATTTCCATTCTTTTTTTTTTTTTTCATTTTCAGGCTAATTACAAATATGTGTCAGATTCTGCTCAGGAGGATCACTATCACTCAGTCATGTGAAGAAAAGCTCTTAAACATATTAAAAAAAAACCAAGTAATATCTGTCCTTAAACTCAGATATTTCACTAGTTATAAGTTCTCCCAAAAAATATGTCGCATAAATCACTTCAGATCCTGTATATTTATCCAAGAATTTTTTAAAAATATCAACAGGATTGAGGTGATTATGTGCTCTTAGCAATTGCAACAGAATTCAGACTCATGTTACATTTTTTTAGCTACCCTGTTGGTGTTTGTACTGGGAGCTAATTTTCCCCTTCTGGCCCATGTAGGTGGTTGAGTCACCTAGGGAGGTGGTTGATTCACCTTCCCTGGAGGTGTTTAAGGCACGGGTGGACGAGGTGCTAAGGGGCATGGGTTAGTGTTTGATAGGAATGGTTGGACTCTGTGATCCAGTGAGTCTCTTCCAACCTAGTTATTCTATGATTCTATGTAGATATAAGAATTGTCCTGCAGAAGTATCTTTCTCTCTCTGTCTTACTTTTTCTACTAAGATTTTGATGATCTGATCCCAGTTTTAGTTACTTCGGTTATACACCCATGATCATCTAGAAGGAATAGAAACCTGTTGTTATTTTGAATAGCTCTATAGGTGACTTTCAGTTCATTCACTTATTTGTTTTCTCTAGATCCTAGCTGCAGCCATAACTGTGTATAAGTATGTGCTTCTTTAACTAGTTCCTCCGTGCAGCCAACTTTTATTTGAACTGAGATTGTTATTGTGTCTCCTCTTTCAGTTATCAGTGTAAGGATTGCTAGGGATAAACTGCTAACAACACAAGTGTGCTCCCATCTGAAAGCAAAGTAAGTTTACAATGTAGTAATTCACATCTGTAAGAACATGTGAGGGTTTATTTCCAGTACACAGTATTTTGGCAGTGATCCTGTCATCATTTTGATCTGCTTTGCATTCTATCTAGGACCAACAGCTGTGTTTATTCATTTGCTTTCTGCTGTTCAGAGGTCACAGTGGCAGGATAACATTTCCATGTTTAAATATTGATGTAGAGTTAAGCTACATAGTGAAGGTCCCAAATCTTCTCTTCCTTCAGAGTGAGGCAAACTTTTGGGAAACTCTGGAGATGAAGTATATTTTTGAGGATGAGTTTAAAGGGACTGCCACTCAAAAGTGAACTAGAAGCTAGGTAACAAGCAGAATCATGGATTCATAGAAAGATTGTATCACTATGTTAGAAAAGACCTCTGAGATCATCAAGTCCAACTGTACCTGTCCACTACTAAATCTCATCCCTAACCACTTCACACACCTGTCTTATAAATATCTCCAGGAGGGTGACTCAACCACCTCCTTGGGCAGCCTGTTCCAGGACCTGATAAGAATTTCAGTGAAGAAATTTTTTTCTAGTGTCTAATCTGAACCTCCCCTAGCATGACTTGAAGCTATTCCCTCTCATCCTATTACCTATCACATGGGAAAAGAGACCAACACCCACATCATTACAACCTCCTTTCAGGTAGTTGTAGACATGTCTTCCCTCAGCCTCCTTTTCTCTAGGCTAAACAACCTCAATTCCCTCAGCCACTCCTCATAAGACTTGTGCTCCACACCCTTCACCAGCATTTTTGCTTTTCTGTGGACATCCTTAAGGACCTCAATGTTTTTCTTATAACGAGAGGCCCAGAACTGGACCAAGTATTTGAGGCACAGCCTCATCAATGCCAAGTACAGGGGCAGAATCACTTCCCTAGTCCTGTTGGCTACAGTGTTTCTGATACAGGCAAGATGCCATTGGCCAGCACTCTGCTGACGTATATTGAGCCAGCTGTCAACAAATACTCCCAGGTCCTTCTCCACCATGCACTTTTCAGTCCACTCTTCTCCAAGCCTATATTACTGCACAGGGTTGTCATGTCCCATGTACAGGATTCAGTGCTTGGCTTTGTTAAACTTCATAACACCAGTCTCAGCCCATCAATCCAACCTATTCAGATCCCTTTGCAGAGCCTCCCTACCCTCAAGCAGATTGATACTTCTTCCCAGCTTCACGTCATCCAGGAACTTACTGAGGATACATTCAATCCCTTCACCCAGGTCATTGATAAAGATATTGAACAGAACTGGACCCAACACTGAACCCTGGGGAGTAAAAGAAAGCTGGGCAGGGACTTTTGCAAGGGCATGTAACGATAGAATGAGGGCAATGGCTTAAAATTAGACGGGGGAAGATTTAGGCTAGATATTAGGAAGAAATTCTTCATGATGGGGGTGGTGATACACCAGCATAGGTTGCCCAGGGAAGCCATGGGTGGTCTCTCCCTAGAAGTGTTCAAAGCCAGGTTGGATGGGGACTTGAGCAGCCTGGTCTGGTGGAAGTTTTCCCTGCCCATCCTCCAATCATCACAACTCCCACAAGGCTGTCTCTGTTCACAAACAACTTGTCCAGTGGGGCAATTTCCTTTGTTGGTTCACTCACCAGTTGTGTCAGGAAGTTGTCGTCTACACACTCCAGGAACCTCCTAGACCGTATTCTCTCTGCTGTATTTTACCTCCAGCAGACATCTGGTAAGTTGAAGGCTGTCACAAGAACAAGGGCTAGCAATCATGAGACTTCTCCCAGTTGCTTATAGAATATGTTATCAGCCTCTTCTTACTGGCTGAGTGGTCTACAGCAGATTCCCACCACAATAGTTGCCTTATTGGGATTTCCACTGATTTTTACCCATAGACACCCAACCATATTGTCACCATCATTGAGTTCAGGACAATCAAAACACTAACATAGAAGGCTACTCCACCACCTCTCCTTCCTTGCCTATCCCACTTGAAGAGTTTATAGCCAGCCATAGGAGCATTCCAGTTATGCGAGTCATCCCACCATGTTTCCATGATGGCAATTATTTCAGTTTTCCTGCTGTACAATGACATCTCGTTCCTCCTGTTTGTTGCCCATGATGTGTATATTGGTGTAGATGCCCTTCAGTTGGACTGTTTATCGTGCTACACTCCTGAGGGGTATAGTCTTAAGTCCTAAGTGACTACTCACTATAGTTTCTATCCCGTTAATAACCTTTGCATCTTTGCTGCCACTTGCTCAAATTTTTGCTCTTCACTCCAGGTTGTTTTTCTCCTTCCCTAATCATTCCCTGTAATAGGAATGACAGAAGAGAACATTACCTGGGCACCTAATCCCTCAACATTTGTCCCAACGCCCTGAAGTCCCTTTTAGTTACCCTCAGAGTTCTTGTTGGGTTTGCATTACTGCCTACTTGGAAAAACAATAGTAGATAATAATCTGTGGGCCTGATGAGACTTGAAAGTTTTCTTTCCACATCTCTAACCAAGGACCTAGGTAGACAGCAGACTTCTCTATGTAAAAGGTCCAATATGCATATCAAACTTTCTGTCCCTTTCAGAAGGGTGTCCCATATGACAATGACCAGTCTTTTCTTCTTAACAGAAGCTGTTAAGATCAGAAGTCTTCTTACAAGAATGTGATATGCAATAGTCCAGGGGTGTTTCTGCTATCCATCCATAAAGTGAATCAGTTGTCTCAACTTCATCATGTAATCTGGAATCCCTTGGTAATGGGCAATTAAGGATGGTAGTGCTGATACAGACCTTCTCAAAGTCCTCACTCAAACTCAACAGTCATTCAGTGTGCAAGCACCTGGGCATATACCATAGGATCCCATAAAATGTCTGAAATCGACCCAAACACCCCTTTCTCATGCCTATTTAAAATTGTAGTCTTCAGTCTCCCACAAGGTTTTCAGTTGAGTCTTTTCTAGTCTTATTATATTTGATCTTATTACGAGTATTTTGTATTTTCTACTAACATACATGGGAAGTATTCTAGCACTTCTAGTACCTTAACTGTTGCATTTTCATGTTCAGTGGACAAAAATTCATGTCCTTTGTGTGACCTCTTGTCCTCTCTACCCTTCCTCCAAGTGACAAAAACAGCAAGCACTCTGCAGGACTTGCAGAATTACTGTGTGACCTGTCTGCTCTTAGGAAGCTACTCTTCTTTCAATGACTTTCTCACCTTCCCTCATTTTGCAGCTTCCACTCTCACGCTGTCAGAATAAGACAAGTCTGACTTCTTTCCTCAGGCAGGAAAAGTGGCTAATCCCTTCTAGGGGTGCATAGATGTATGACTGCACTGGTGGATGACATCAATGCATAGTTTGAAGATTGCCCTTCACTTACTTGAACTACTATTTTCCCTGTTTCCTGAGCCCTCACAATGATGAAATGGCTTTCAGGGTAACAACCACCTGAAAAGAGGCAAAGTGGAAACCTGCCACTTCCAAGATTCTTTCTGTAATGAATGCCTGAAGTCCTGTCCTCCAACAGATCACAGTACAGAACACCTCTCGAGCATCAGTCCAGGACACCCCTCACTGCCTACAACCACTGCTAGACAAGACTAATACATGTATACTACATCCATGCGTGGATGTAAAATGTAAAATGACTAATTGAAGGTCCCCCAGTGCTGGGTTAGAGATTTGAGACTGATATCTCTAGGCTGGCTGGCAATCCTTGTCCCCTAACTTCAACCCATTACGGTCTTCAGTGATATGTAAAATGGACAAAAGACAAAACGAGCTTTGTTAATTTCTTGCTCACGCAACACGTACCTAACAGCATTACAGCTCTCTAAGGATGCTTGAGGTAATGATCACTCAGTGTCTTTGGTTCATCCTAAGAGACAGAGACAAAAATTAGAAAGATAAATGTCTGGCAAACTCTACACTTTTTGAAATACAGGAATTAAGCGGATGAGACCTTTCCATGGGCTGAGAAAGAGAATCACATTAGAGTTTAGGTCTACCCTGAGACTGATAGAGGGGGGAGTTTGTCATAATCACCAGCCTGGCCAAGAAATGGTCGTGAAGCACCTTGGAGTGGTGCAGGTGAAAAATATGAAAAATATGATTTGGAGAATTTTTCAATATCATGAATGATACTTAATAAGAATACCTTTTCCCCAGTCCACTTCCCCTTTCACACAGCAGCTTTTACTAGGTATAGCTCTACCAGTCTCAGAAGTGCTTTCTATCCCATCCACTAACTCTGGGAGCACTATTTCTTTCCCACATGGCATTAGATACAACAGCTTCTACACTTTCACCTCTGAATTTTTCTTGCCAGTGAAATTCAATGGTTTTCAATGCATCAGAAGAAGTGTGACCAGCAGGCTGAGGAAGGCAATTCTGCTCCCCTACTCTGCTCTCATGAAACCTCACCTGGAGTACTGATAAGTTTCTTGAGTTCTCAGCACAGGAGAGGGAAGGATCTGTTAGTGACCCAGAGGAGTGCCACAAAGATTGTCAAAAGGCTGGACCATCTCCCTTAGAAGAACAGGCTGAGATAGTTTGTCTTGTTTAGCCTGGAGAAGAGAAGGCTCCAGAGATATCTTATAACTTCCAGTAATTAAAGGAGGCTTACAGAAAGGCCAGGGAGGGGTTCTTTATCACGAAGTGCAGTGACAGGACAAAGGATAATAGTTTCAAGATGAAAAAGGGTAGATTAAGATAAAGTATTAGGAAGAAATATTTTTTGACTTTGAGGGTGGTGATGCACTGGAACAACTGCCCAGAAAAGTTGTGGATCCTCAACCCTGGAAGTGATCAAGACCAAGTTGAATGATCCCGTGAGCAACCTGATCCAGTGGAAGTTGTCTCTGCTCATGACAGGTGGGCTGGAACTAGATGACCTTTAATGTCCCTTCCAACCCAAATCATTCTATGATTCTGTGATTTCTGTCAAGGCATTCCAGTCCTCACAACACCTCAAAAGTGGCTAGGCAAAAGCAAAAAAAACAGGCAGATGAATAAATATAAACTAACAGCACAGCTACAAACTAGTGTTGAAGAATAATTAAAAATAATTCTAGACTGACATCAAACCTCAAAAACCACATCCTTTCACAGCTTTTCTGGTATATCTCATACAGTATCACAAAAAAAAAAAAATTCTCATCATGGCAACCACACAAATTGGAGGACAAAAACCCACTGATCCCCACCCACCTAGCAAACAATTAATGTGACACAAGTTACCATTGTCCTTGAGCACAATCAGAGCAAACTAATACCCTTCTTTGTTGCCCCAACAGACAAACCTTTAGAGTAAAACCTAGGACTATCTTCTGAAAACTCTTTGTTTGGTTTATTTTGTTAGCATGTTTCTCACAGGAGTTGTCATTAGCAAGCTGAACCTGTTTGTAAACACAAGATATAAAGGGCCATAATCCCATCTTCCAAAGCAGCAATTTTTGTTATCCTAGATTTCAGAGTGTGTGATTTTTTGTTACTCTAAAAACAAGTGTAAGGATTACTCAAATAGTGTTTGGCTGGCTGATCATAACACAAATACAGCTCTTTGTCGGTTTTTCCTTAGTAAGCTGATCAATAAGGTTTTATTCACTCAGTGTGTAAGGGATATCTGAAGGAAGAGAGAGCATTATCTATGCATTAAGAAAGATCTAATGGACAGTTTAAAGGAAAGTACTGTGTCTGACTATCTGTGTGACCTTCAGACTCTCTAACCCTCCTTTCCCCTCCCCCCCATTTTGTTTCATCTCTCTAGTCTATAGACCTTCCCTGATGAACTCACAGTGTGATTAAATAATGCCTAGTAAAACAAAATTCCTGTATTGTGGAAGTCCCAGTATATTATTTTAATAAAAGCAATGAATAACAAAGGCATTTGTTATTAACAATGGAAATTCTACTGCCACTTTCCTTATTTCCCATGATAAAGGCTGTATATTTGTAAGTAACACAGGGATTTTTGACCTAAAACCTAAAAAATTATATCTAAGCTCCCACATGACATATACGTTTTTGAAAAATTCTCCTAATTCCATTAATTCACCTTCATTGCCAAATATTGAAAAAATCTACCAGCCTACCAGGATCACATTAATTCTTCATTCTCTACACTGTAGCAAAAAAGAATTTGTGCACTTAAAAACTCAAGCCTAATATGTTAGGAGAGTTTTAAAGGTCCTTTTGAAAACATGACCTTTAATGCTGCTGCACTTTTGGAAAAAAATGTCAAGTTTTTATGATTCATTTTTTAATCAGCATAAACTGCAATATACTTGACAAAGAAAGATAGATTTTGACTGAACAAAAAAAAATCACATTTCCAAGTAAAACAAGTGAAGTTTTGTCTAAATGCAGGGGCTGTCAATCTTTAATGAAAAAGCAACTTATCTACTGGGTAAATGAGACAATGTGTTTCATGCTAATACGACAGTAAGCTGTAAATAACATCTGCCAGAGGTGCAGGTGATTGGTTGATTTTAACACAGCTCTACCAAAACTACCTTTCCAACATTGCCATTAATTAAATAGTTGCCTGTTAGTTTGCATGTGCTAAAGGCTAAATAATATCACCAAAGATGCAGAGATATTGATTGATACAGATACAACATGCTCATAAATAGCAAAAATAACTGACAAACAGTCAGCTGAAGATCAAAATTATTGGTTTGGGGAAAGTTAGATGATACTTTCAGGCATCTATTTTGTCCCCTCAGGTAACTGGAATATTTTGAATGAAACTGCAAGAATAACCCCAGAAAGGGCAATTGGCAAGTCATGCACCTGACAGAGAAAGACTCCCTCAAATCTGAAACAATTTGTGGAAGTCTAATGACATGAAGCATAAGGCTATATCTCTCATAAATTTTCATTAAGGCAGATACTTACACCAAAAGAGACACAGTATAAAGATAAATTAAAAAAAAAAAAAAGTTCTGATATTTATGGTCTCTTGCAACACAAAACATTCTATGATTCTGTGATTCTATGACATAGAAGTTAGATGGTGGGATTGAAAATCTCACTTTTATTGGTTTGTGCAACCTAGAATTCCTGGCAGCCCTCAGCCCTCCCATGAATGCTACTGTAGAGGACAACAGTATGAAAACAAGGAGACTGAGCAGTACCTGACATGCACCTGTCCATATGATGAACTACTAAATGTTTGTTTAGCCCAAAGTGTCTGATTTCATACTTGCCACACATTAATGGCTGGCCCTAAAGGCCTGAAAATATAGTACAAGCACAAATCTTGGCTTGTGATTAATTCACACCATGAAGGCAATGAAACGAATACTATAAAAACCTTTTAAAAATGCTGATGAGAAGAGAAAAAAAATATATTATGGAGTTCAATATATCAAACCAAGGTGAATTGACTGTAACCTCTTTTTTTTTTTTTTATTCTTTGGTCTATCCCAGTGTGAGTTTTCTCCAGGACAACAAACTGGGTTTTTATGTTGTTGCTCAAAGCTGTTATATGCAGGCTATTTTTTCAGTCCTTCTTCCCATCGATTGCTCTGTTCATATGGTGATTATTTTACTCTTGCTATAGCTTAAACAGTTTTTGAGGCTAAGACTTTGAAACTGAAAAATACATCAGGATTTCTGTATATCTTAGTGAATGCAAATGTGTATTTTGATCACAGTATAAATATAGAAACAAAGTATATATTTTTTTTTGTTAACTTTAATCCTTATTGATTTTTTTTGCAATGTAGAAGGAGCATTGTTTATTTTTTTTTCATTGTTACCATGTAACTTTCTTAAGAGAACTCTTTTATGGCTGCAGAGATTTGGGGTGATGAGAAAATTATTGTACACAAAGCACTCACCAAAATTCTTTCATCTTGTCTCCAGCGTTTGTCTTCCTGTGAAGCTCTTTGACTTTAAGGAGGTACCGAAGTCTTACAAACTGCTTCATTACTGATAATAACATTAATAATAATCTTAATAATAACATTAATAATAACAATAAAACTAATAATAATAATAATAATAATAATAATAATAATAATAATAATAATAATAATAATAATAATAATAATAATAATAATAATAATAATAGTCATTATTTCCTATTTAGTCATTCTGCAATATTCCTACCAAAGTAAGTCTCATCAAAATATGTGAGTGCAATGAGCCAGATGTATTTAGTTCAGAGTCTTAGATATCAGAATCTTTTGATGGATTTAATGCAAGCTTTCAAGGATCCTATTGTGAAAGTCATGGCAAAGATAACTTCGTTACAATATGCCCAAACCTAAAAGCTAGGAGCTATTTGTAGATTGACATGTAACAGAGAGGTTTGCTGTTCAGATGCCTTTTAATTTTGAGAATCCTAACATGCACAGGGTCAGGATCCTTGAGTGAAACCTAAATTATGAAAGAAAGAAAGAAAGAAAAAAAATCTCTACTGAACTAGAACTTTTACCATGCTTATGTCTCATTAAAATAATTTACTGCTACATGAAAACTCTCGGGGTCTTGCTGAAAACAACCAATTTCTGAAGACAAAGTATAAGTTCAAAATCAACCTGCTATCGTTAATTCCTCCATACTTCTCCAAATTCGGCCTTTGTGTCATTCAGCTCAACTCATTCTAGCACAATTAGTCCTATTGATTCTCTGCCAATAATCAAACACTGTATTTCTTTAATGATCAATGCCCGCAAGAGACCATCAGGAGTCACAGGAATGCAGGGAATCACGCTGCCTTATCTTTCCTTTACCTTTATAAGAAAAGCTTGGAAACTGTCGGCCTCTGGCCTGGACGGGTGCACACTCTCCTGGGTGAAAAACTGGTTGAATGACTGGGCCCAGAGGGTGGTGGGAAATGGAGTTAAATCCAGCTGGAGGCCAGTGACAAGTGGGGTTCCCCAGGGCTCAGTCCTGGGTCTAGTCCTGTTTAATGTCTTTATCAACGACCTGGATGAAGGCATCGAGTGCTCCCTTAGCAAGTTTGCAGATGACACCAAGCTGGGTGGAAATGTCGATCTGCTGGAGGGTCGGGAGGCTCTGCAAAGGGACCTGAACAGGCTGGACTGCTGGGCTGAGACCAACGGCATGAGGTTTAACAAGGCCAAATGCCGGGTCCTGCACTTGGGGCACAACAACCCTAAGCAGAGGTACAGACTAGGAGAAACCTGGCTGGAAAGCTGCCAGGAGAAGAAGGACCTGGGGGTGTTGGTTGACAACCGACTGAACATGAGCCAGCAGTGGCCCAGGTGGCCAAAAAAGGCCAATGGCATCTTGGCTTGTATCAGGAACGGCGTGACCAGCAGGTCCAGGGAGGTTATTCTCCTTTTGTACTCGGCACTGGTGAGACCGCACCTCGAGTACTGTGTTCAGTTCTGGGCCCCTCACCACAAGAAGGATGTTGTGGCTCTGGAGCGAGTCCAGAGAAGGGCAACAAAGCTGGTGAAGGGGCTGGAGAACAAATCTTACGAGGAGAGACTGGGAGAGCTGGGGCTGTTTAGCCTGGAGAAGAGGAGGCTGAGGGGAGACCTTATTACTCTCTACAACTACCTGAAGGGAGGTTGTGGAGAGGAGGGTGCTGGTCTCTTCTCCCAAGTGGCAGGGTACAGGACGAGAGGGAATGGCCTCAAGCTCCGCCAGGGGAGATTTAGGCTTGAGATTAGGAAAAAATTCTTCATGGAGAGGGTGGTTAGGCATTGGAACGGTCTGCCAAGGGAGGTGGTTGAGTCACCGTCCCTGGAGGTGTTTAAGGTGAGGGTGGATGAGGTACTTAGGAGCATGATCTAGGGAATGGTGGGAATGGTTGGACTCGACGATGCAGTGGGTCTCTTCCAACCTCATTATTTTGTGATTCTGTGTGATTCTGTGTGATACCCTGAACATATCTCATTAACCCAGATGAGAAAGAAACTAGAAGAATAAAAAGATATAATGCTGTAATATACCTGAGAAAAAAGAGTCCTAATTTCTAATGCAGTTTATATGGCATTCTCATAATTGGGATGTGGAGGAGGGAAGGTAACTACTGATTTTTAAATGTCCAGGATTACTGCAGCTGGAAAAAAAGGAGAAAAAGGGAGTTAAAACCTCTTAATAAATTTGTTGGGAGATAGATTGACACAAAGCAAATGGGCAGGGACTAACCCTCAATATTCATGTTGAAAACTAGGTGTTATTTTCTGCTAACAAAAGAAGTGAAGCTATGGAAATTTTTGTTAGAGGACCTAAAATCCACATGCTTTTGAGGTAGAGTAGAAAGATTGTAAATGAAATTTTGCATTACTACTGCCTGGGATAACAGCGAGTTGGCTTTTCAGACCTTTTCAGTCTTCTGCATGTGACCTCGTTCTGACTCCTGCTGTTCCATGATTATATTGTCTTTTTTGTCTATGTGGGGCTTATCATGAAAGGTTAGTTTTTTTTAAAAGGGGATGTATGGGGGTTTTAAAGGGGGTTGTATGTTTCTGTATCCATCCACAAATGCTTGACTGTGGACAGACTACTGCATCTTCTACAGCACTTGTCTTACTGAATTGGTTCTTTTTTAAAGTGTGTATGTATTTATGGTGTATTTCCTCTGCCCCTCTTTAGATGATGCACTGGTAAAAAAAAAAAAGAAGTAGTAATTTTTAAGTGTTACAGCAAATGTCATCCTGTTAACAGCAATACACAAATGAAGTTGGAAAAAGAAAAAAAAGAAAAAAGCTTCCTATGTCCTCCACTGCAGGGCAATGCAAACAGAGTGAGATACTTTTCTGGTGGAGGATAACGTAGGGACATTTTTCTTGGAAGTATCAACTTCTTCACAAAGTTAATATTTAGTATACTTTGACATTATTATCGGTTATCTGTAAAGGACGGGAAGTTTTCTTCTTACTCTACGACCAGAGAAGTTGAGTTTTTTATTTCCAATACTAAAATGTGAGCATTAGATCCACCAACTTTGGACAAGCATGCGGACTGAGTTTGTCTCTGTGTAAAAGATTAATGCAGGTAGGGACAACATTTAGCCAGATTTGGATGCTCCTAAAATACTCTGGTTGAGAATTATATGCAGAAAGAAGCAGATAATAGGAGCACTGATCCCACCTAAATTTAATCATCCAGGATAGGAACTTCAGTGTTAAAGACACTCTCTGTATTCAGTGGGAATAAATGTTACAAAGAATAGCAGTGTGTGGAAATTGCTATGCATGTCATGCTCATTTAGGACAGGTTATATATGACCTTATGCAGTTGTGCAAAAACCATCTACTCCACACTTGTATTGTAGTCCTTGCACTAGGACAATGACTGTGGTTAAAAATGAGCAATATGAATGGTAATCACTGAAAAGAAATTGGGAGGGGCATTTCATTTTCTGATGTGTTTTTTCTCTCCTGTTTTCCCCACACAAAATGAGGCCTTCTCTCCTGGAGAGAAGTACACCAGTTCTTACACTGCATCTTCATTTAATGCAACTATTTTTCCAAATATGTGAAAACCAGGGAAAAGGATCTAAAAGAAGTAGGGGGTGGTGAGAGTGTGTTACTGTCCAATGTTTTCTCCGGAAAAGGAACTGGTGGATTATTATACTGTCCAAACGAAAATCCCTGTGTCCAAGCAAATGCTGCCACTTCACATTCCTGCACACTGAAGGAACATCACTTCTCCTAACAGCCCCCATCAAATCTCTTTTATCCCAACATACCAAGGTCCCAGACTCCCTGTCACAGAGCTTCCCACGTTTTCCAAGTCCAACCCAGAGCCCTAAGATATCCAGACCAATTCTCAGTAACACAAATCCTCCCCCTCCCCACCAACATAATACCCCTCCATGCCCCTGCTCCCACACCCTGACCTGAATCCCTTCCAAACCACCAACCTCTCTACCCCAAGCTCTGCTCACACCAGATCCAACCTCGCTCACATCTGCAGCTCTGTGGACCCCAGCCAAGTGCAGCAGCTGCCAGCACTTCAGATCTAGCACTACATGCACATCATCTCCTCCTTCATCCACTGCCTGCCTGTGCTCACCTCTGTCCTGCTATTGCCTGTTGCAGCCTGCCAAGCCTGCCCATTGCAAAGCTTCTGCTGGAAAATCCCAAACCCCAGACACAGGCTGTGCTTATCCGAACACCTGCTTAGATGGTGCTCCCAGGACAGAAAAGGAAAACGTATAAGGGAAACCCAGGCATCTGATAGCTCTGTCCCTGTGGGGAGCCAGCTCTGTTTAGTAGCTACTAAGGACTCTTGTTTTAATAACAGAACACAGCTCTAAGATTTAATTATAGCTACATGCCTCAGATAGCAATAGCTTTCAGTAGCCACCTGTGACTGTTGTCAGGACTGTGATTCTCTACTCCTGTTCACAGTGATTTAAGTCCCACATAACTTTCATTGTTGATTTTCTTTTTCACTCATTTCACTGAGAAAAATAAATATCTGGGCCAATTGTTTATCTATTCAAAATATATTGTTTGTCAGTTTGTTATCTCTTCCTGCTTTAGGTGACAACTTTCAGCTTTCTACTCTAGTCTGAATGATGAGTAGGCCATGGTGCTGATGCTAATCAACTGCAGCTCATGAATTAGTATTTTATGGCTGGCTGTGTCAAACTCTGTTCTGCCATGTAGTAGTATATGACAATAAATTAAGGGTTTTGATTTGTTCAGAAGCAGGAGTTATACTCATTATTAGAACATGTAGTTAAATTGAAATTTATATATAATCTGTGGCATGTTAAATGACTTTTTAATCATCAGCAACCAGTGGATGCTGTTGCTTGTGTGAAGTTTATACAGTCTGCACTGTTGATAGGAAAACACAGGGCAAACAACAAATCAGGCATTATACTAGGTAGCTTTGTTATGAATGGGGAAAAAATAGTCAGGAAAGTTTTCCTCAAGGTGCATTTCTGAATTCTGTATCCACTGCTGGACCTATCAATTCAATAGCCACTGCATGCACCTGTGAATAATACCCTGCCAAACACTAAGAACTCAGCATGTGAAAGACAAGACAAAATGTGTGAAAAGACTTCTATATGGCTCGTTCAAGTCTGATTTTTATGTCTGTGGATCACTGTCTGAGAAAGAAAGACAGTCTTCCCTTTCAAAGAATGTAGGTGAGCGTGCAAGAGAGTCTTTTCTTTAAAGGGAATATGTTGACCTCCATGCCCCCTTTTTTTTTTTTTTATTTTACACAGAGAACTGCAAAACATGTTCAACTTTCATTACGCTCTGAATCCAAGGTTATGATTCAAGTCCTTCAACTTAATTTCATTTTTCTTACTTGGCTTGTATAAAGCCCTGGAAGTCAGCTGCAAATTTCTATTACAAACATATATTCTGAAAAAAAACCCCAGCTTTTGAAATGTTTTAGAAAACCACCCCTTTTGTTTCCTACCAAACTGTTGTTCTGATCAGAACAACACTTCCTTTTTTCTGATTTCATCAAATTCTTAGACTTGTAAATAGACAGGATCATTATGTGCGCTTGACTTGCAAGATATTGTTCCTATTGGAGCACATGCATGAAAGGGGAACTTTTTCCTCCCATTTTAATTTAATTAAATGCCAGGATTTGTCAGAAGCTTTGAGCTAATCCAGTGAGAAGATGATTGATCAAGGATATGCTAGGACAGCTGCAGGTAGCAAGGTTACAGCCCTTCCCTCAGTAGCAAACAAAAGTGTGGGCAACAGATTAAAAAGCAACTTCTTGTTTTCCACAAAACGGGTTTATTAAAATAAGTCAGGAAGGAGAAGACAAATAAGAGTTTGAAGACAGTGAGATCTTAGAGTATTCAAATCTCCAGAGGTGAAAGGACTTGCATGGCCTGCAATCACATAGACAAAAGAGAAGTTTGTAATATCCACCTAATGATATTAAGGCAAAAACATGCTACCTAGCTTCCTTAATCATTATCTCATGGACATTTCAAGATATTCCTCTCTCAGAAGTAATTTATCTGAGATTTCTAGGGTAATCCCAAGCTACACTGATCCATTCTTATCCATTTGCATATCCACTACATGCTGTGTGCCATCTTGCAGCTTCTTAGGAAGTTGCCAAGTTGCCACGATTCTTCTCAGTTGCATTGGCTGCTTCCATGCAAGCATTTCAACCATGATGAATGTAACGTGGTCTTCTTTCAGTGAAAGCTGAATTATTTTGCATTTGCCAAGACCAAGGAGTGTCATAAACATTAGCACAGTTTTAAATGATTCACTTACTTTTTAAGTTATAGTAATTTCATCATGTCTGCATCTCATAATACTGTTTTTACTCAGGGATGTCCAAAGATTTAGGCAACATCTCACTGTCTTTTTAATAAGAACATCTATCAGATTGATAAACAGTCAGCCTGAAGAAAGAAGATTTATGTTA
Organism: Clamator glandarius; assembly: GCA_033459285.1. Lineage (NCBI taxonomy): Eukaryota > Metazoa > Chordata > Aves > Cuculiformes > Cuculidae > Clamator > Clamator glandarius. The sequence goes on from JAUNZM010000088.1 coordinate 672,681, forward strand.
AGAACAGTAAATACTACTGTGAGGTTGTAAAATCCTACTCATTCACTTTTGTTTTGTAGACAATATGTATCTTGAATTTCAGTGAAGAGCTTTAAGAACCATAGATGGCCCCTTAAGGTTGTGAAAAAACCTGCGTTCACAGATGGGAAAGTATGTTTGCTACATCAGACAGAAAATGGTTTATGCTAATACTGGTTAATGTGATTGCCTAATTGCTTGTAAGATGTCAGTGGGGAGTTAGGATCTTAACAGAATTTAGAGAAAGTCTAACTAGTTTAATAAATAGGTTGAAGCTGTCAAAAAAAAAATAAAGCAAGATCAGGCTAAATATTGCAACAGTCCCTTCAGATCTTTAGATATAGGAAATGTCAAATTCAGGGTTACAGAAACTGCCAAAATTAAAAAAAAATCAAACACAAGTATCTGATTCCAGGACTACTTAGGCTCTGTACTGGAACAGGATCAGATGAGATGAGTTCAGTTCCAGCAACTCTTTAAACCAGTGGCTGCAAACTTCCGTGCAAAGGTAATTAGAAGAAAACTGCTAAAATTTTAACAGAGAGAAACATTTTTAAACAAATCAGAATTACAGAAGGCTGGATAACTGCTTGTAAACTTCATATATTTGTTTTGAAAAGCCATCTGTAATCAACATAACATCTACTGACATATTTTGTCCTGATAATGTAGAATTACAGCATTTGTTATCAGGCCTGTCGAGCAGTGTGCCAACTCTCAACTCGGCCGTAACAGCTCCACCAATACAGCTTTTGACCATACCAGTGAAGGAATTAAAATCATACAAAGTGGAGATAAACAGCACCAATAAAATCTATTTTCACTTAGACATAAAAGTTGAAAAACTATGTTGCAAAATTTTTGTGGTTATTTTTCTCACTTATGGGACTTCTTTGCTCAGCTGACAGCAGAAATGTGATTATGTGTATATATATATGTATACACACATATATATTACACCTTAGCTTGTTGTTGACAGGACAGAGTATCCAATCTGAGCTCCAAAACCCCTTTTGTGTTCTTACAGGTATAATATTCAGCTCTCTTCTTGTGGAGGTAGTATCACAGCCCAAGTTTTGGCATCCACCTTCTCATAGGTAAGTTTCAAAGCCAGGATTTACTTCTAGTGAAGAAGCTCTTCCAGAGGGCAGTTCAGACCGTGTCCAGACTAATGTGCATGTTCTGAATTCCTAGTTCTCTTGCAGCATATTTTCCTACCAGACTTGACCTGCCTCCCTGAATTTTCTTTTAATAGAAACCAAGACACCAAAGAGGGGAATAGAAACAGAAAACACAGTTGTTGTATCACCATTGTGGTAGATGCACACCCAGGGTGTACGTTATATTATGAAACACTGTTGGGTTTGGTTATGAAGAAGTAACTTCACTGAATAACGCATTGGTTTCTCTGAAAGGTCCTTTGGAAGAATCTAATATCTGCCTCCTGCTGTTGTTTTTTCTGATAGGAACTAAAGAACATCAATATTATCTAAAATCTCACACTAGGTCTATGTCTCATTATTTAGGTGTTTATTTTCCTACAGAACTGAGAAGAAACATTCATTAACACTAGAAGAATATTCATTATTTTTATACCTTTCACACTCAAAGTAAACATTCATATGTATGTACAGAACTCTCAAAATTTGCTTCATATCCTATTGGCACTTGTTCAAAGTATACAGAAAATTTACCAGGTGGAAGTTAGATACCTGCTACATCTATTAGTGTCTTACAGCCACTTCAAACAGGTGCTGTATTCAGCAGCTGTGCTATGTAAATTAGCTTACAAGTATTTTAACTGCATTCATCACTGACATATCTGCTAATCCATATTTCTTCAGCTAACCTACACTTATCTACCATAATTTACCTCAATGCTCTTCTTAACATAGATTTTATCCCTGCTACATATTGGTGTTGCATTCAGATTGTACTCTATCAGCCACCTAGATTCATTGCTGTGGTACACATGAATCAGCTTCCAGACTGACAGCTGCTTGTCTAAAATAGACCTCAGTTAAAAAAAACTAGAATAACCTCACTCAAACTATATAATCTCTTCTTTGCTGTAGACGTTGGTTTGTCAAGACTAAGTGTAGAAAGACATTTTGCTTTTCAACTGGTTGTGACTCATGAAACTTATCCCAGGTTTAAAATATCAGATTAGAAAGGTATCATGCTGTCAAGTCATATTAAGACTCTTTTTGGGGGGAGAGATTCCCAAAAGCAGCAGATTCTTTAGTGGACATGACAGTAAAAATGTTACAAGTGAGAAGAAAATTGTATTTTGTGTCAGCTGGTGAAATGTTTTAAAACAGTGTCTAAGTGCTTTTAAAGATTTACTTTTAAGGATGCAAATGAATCTATCTTGGGGAACTGTATTCAGCATCTGTAAAGGCAGCTGCAAACCTACAGGGCTGCATGAAAGCAGTCTGCTAGGCAGAGATGAAAGCATTCTTCTTTACCAGAGCATTTAGCTTATTTAGAAGTCACCCTGACACCTCCAAATCCTCACAGTTTATTCAGTTTATCAAACACATCCATGCAGCTTGAAGCCAATCATTTCTCCCGGTCACCTCAGCAGCAAACATATGATTTCAGCTTTCTGTGAAGCCTCTGGGGTATCCACAGTGCACTTTGCATGGCTGTCATTCTAATTCCTGTTCTGTCAACAGCACCCTCACACTGGCAGAATTTATGGAGCCTCCTGAATTTTTTATAGGGACTCACACCTCTGTCTTGGCAGCAGAGTCACACTCTGAAAATTAGCAGTATCACAGCTGCCTTTACCAATTCAGGATATAATTTGCACAGGTGTTTTTCTTTGAAATAACTTTTCTTAAACATCAGACTGCAGCCTTTTTGGATGTGCTAAACAACACACCTGCATCTCAGCATCTATGATTATCTGTGTGAAGATTTTTCTCCTCTTCCAGATTTTTGGGGTTTTTTTGTTTTTCTTTGTTTGGTTGGTTGGTTGTTTTTATTTCCCCAGGAAAAAGATAACATTTATTTCATGTAATGATTCCTGCCATGCTCTTTTCCTATGTGTGCAATATTCTTCATTGATAGAAACCGTTGCTAGTTCATTCTACCACCAGCTATCCAGACAGCACTGCAGATACTACTCATTGAGATTACAGAATCACAGAATTACTAGGTTGGGAAAGACCCACAGGATCAACAAGTCTAACCATTCCAATCAAACACAATTTTTTTCTGATGTCTGAACCTCCCGTGGCAGAGCTTGAGGCCATTCCCTCTTGTCCTGTCCCCTGTCACTTGGGAGAAGAAGCCAGCTCCCTCCTCTCTACAACCTCCTTTCAGGCAGTTGTAGAAAGAAATAAAGTCTCCAAACTGCAGTATTCACATTTTAATACTTACATGAGAAAAATGTAACCTTAAATTTAATATTCTTTCTATATGGGAAAAAAATTTCATGCTAAAAAGTGTCTTAGCAATATCATTAAACTAATAATTCACACTGAGTTTTCAAATGGCTCAAGACATCGGCTCGTTGGTAAGTTATCTGAGCCCTAGTTCTCCATGGACTATAAAGTAAATGTACAAGTCTAGCTCACATATTGACAGTTTTGTTTAAGCAGTTACTCATGTTGAGTCCTATTTCAAACTGGATCATATCTTTGACATCTTAGACAGATTCTTGCAGGAATGGAACTTTACAGAAAGTCAAATGTCATAATCCCTCTTCTTAATTTCTTTTTCAAGTATTTTTAGGTGGGGAATAAAAGACTTTGCCAAGAGATCATACAAAATTTATAAGTATAAATAAAACTGGATCAGGCTTCCCAGAGAGGTTGTGGAATCTCCTTCTCTGGAGATATTCAAAATCTGCCTGGATGCATTTCTATGCAACTTGCTGTAGGTGAATCTGCTTTAGTAGCAGGAGTTGGACTAGATAATCTCCAGAGGTCTCTTCCAGCCTGAACCATTCAGCAATTCTGTGCTACAGAGAGACAGTTATAGTGCATCTAATTCTGTAACTTAAAATCTAGCAAGTTACATAATTTTAAAACTCTCTCTAAAAGGTAAATAATTTTAGAAATCTATCAATAAGCAGAAATACCCTTGTGTGGGTAGGTAGGCTCCTAGAATTCCATTCAATAACAGAAAAATAGTTTCATATTTTCTTTTTCTATTTATAGACATATACAATGCATCCGCTACAGAATATCAGATATGACATAGGACATTACACTGTTTGAGTTGAGAAAGCTGAAGTTCTAGGGGAACCTACAGCATTGCAAATACCCCTTGGCATCTTGGTTGGACAGTTAAATCGAGTCCTAAGATTTGGGATTCATCTCACCTGATTTTAGATATTAACATCCAAATCTGAGTTGTCAACGGAGAGAAACATGAAATTTGAGAATAAGTCTTCTAACTCCTCTTACCTTAAGGTGAGATGAGTTATATCCTATAAATGCCTATTTTTTCTCATGTGATTACTTAAGACAGGTTATAAGGACAGGTCAGATATGATGTTGACACTAAATTTGTAAATTAAGTGAAATTAAGCTCAGCTGCCTCCTGTTTAATTGCAATGCAGACAGGAGGCAGAAAAAGAAAACATGTATGCTCTTGAAGATGGCTGATGTGACAGACTGCAGACAGGGTAAAAGACAGAGAGAGGATACATCTGCTCTTCTTTCATCCTACTTATAAATTAGTTTTTGAAAATTTGAATGCTGTGTATATTTCTAGCATTATTTCTGTGGTAACTTCTGATCTGTAGAAAATTTGGTAATTATTACTTTTATTGTTGAGTACTAAGAATTAAAACTGATTTATAGGTTGCATGCCATATTTCCGCTCCTTCAAGGGTTAAGCTTAATATTTCTGATGGGAAAATTCCTGAAGAATAACTAAGTGATTGAGAAAGTCCTATGATATTTGCTTAACATTTGCTACTTAAGCAAATAACATACCAGATTCCCCAAAATTTAGCACAAGAGACCTCAGAAAATATTTGTGAGAAGTCAGACCTCATTAGCAAGATCTCTTTAAATTAAACATTGGAAAAATGTTATGTATAAACTTTTACAAATTACAAAAAAAAGAAATGCAGTTAAGTACCTAGATCTTAATTTAGTCATATGGACACTAATACTACATCTCATCACAGAACCTTAGTTTTCTACTGTACAATAATTAAAAACAAATTTGTAACTACTAATAATTTGTACCACTGGAAATGTTGTGTTACTAGGAGAATGTTGTTAACTAGAGTTCTTACAAACACCTGTGTCCTTAAAGCTACACATTGGCCTCAGAACTCAGCTGACAGGTTGAAATTCATGTAACAATGAAATCACAAAATACATGTAATTGGTTATAATTTCTGGCACTGCTTAATCAAAGTGAATCTGAAAGTTCAAACTGATAATCTGAAGGATTTATCAATTTGCCTGACTTTTTACCAACATTCTGTCTAATGCAGTCCAGGAGGCTGTGGACTTTCCTAGCCACTGGTGATTTATTGTCACCTTGTCCACCAGGATGACCAGACCCTCCTCAAGAAAGCTGCTTTCCAGTTGTTATGTGTTAGCACCTTGGTGCCTGTAGTTATTCCTTCCCAAATTCCAGACTTGGCATTTCCCATTGTTCCATACCTTGACATTCTTTTCAGCTGAATTCTAGAATATCAAAGCCCTCTGAAATGCAATGCAACAAGCTGGTGTATCACCTACTCTTCTTGGGTTTACAGCATTTACAAGCCCACTGAGAATATACTTTGTCCCATCATTTAGGTCATTAAGGAAGGTCTTTGGCAGTGTTGAGATAAGTATCTAGCCTTGGGGTACTCAACTAGTGACTGGCTTCTAGGTGGACTTTGTGCAATTGATCATAATGCTTTAAGTAAAGCTTTTGTAAAGATTTTGATACAGTTTCTCATAGCATTCTGCTTCGGAAACTGTCGGCCTCTGGCCTGGACGGGCGCACACTCTCCTGGGTGAAAAACTGGTTGAATGACTGGGCCCAGAGGGTGGTGGGAAATGGAGTTAAATCCAGCTGGAGGCCAGTGACAAGTGGGGTTCCCCAGGGCTCAGTCCTGGGTCCAGTCCTGTTCAATGTCTTTATCAACGACCTGGATGAAGGCATTGAGTCCTCCCTTAGCAAGTTTGCAGATGACACTAAGCTGGGTGGAAGTGTGGATCTGCTGGAGGGTCGGGAGGCTCTGCAAAGGGATCTGAACAGGCTGGACTGCTGGGCTGAGACCAACGGCATGAGGTTTAACAAGGCCAAATGCCGGGTCCTGCACTTGGGGCACAACAACCCTAAGCAGAGGTACAGACTAGGAGAAACCTGGCTGGAAAGCTGCCAGGAGAAGAAGGACCTGGGGGTGTTGGTTGACAGCCAACTGAACATGAGCCAGCAGTGGCCCAGGTGGCCAAAAAGGCCAATGGCATCTTGGCTTGTATCAGAAATGGCATGACCAGCAGGTCCAGGGAGGTTATTCTCCCTCTGTATTCGGCACTGGTGAGACCGCACCTCGAGTACTGTGTTCAGTTCTGGGCCCCTCACCACAAGAAAGATGTTGTGGCTCTGGAGCGAGTCCAGAGAAGAGCAACAAAGCTGGTGAAGGGGCTGGGAACAAATCTTATGAGGAGCGACTGGGAGAGCTGGGGTTGTTTAGCCTGGAGAAGAGGAGGCTGAGGGGAGACCTTATTACTCTCTACAACTACCTGAAGGGAGGTTGTGGAGAGAAGAGTGCTGGCCTCTTCTCCCAAGTGACGGGGGACAGGACGAGAGGGAATGGCCTCAAGCTCCACCAGGGGAGATTTAGGCTTGAGATTAGGAAAAAATTCTTCATGGAGAGGGTGGTTAGGCATTGGAACGGTCTGCCAAGGGAGGTGGTTGAGTCACCGTCCCTGGAGGTGTTTAAGGTGAGGGTGGATGAGGTACTTAGGAGCATGATTTAGGGATTGGTGGGAATGGTTGGACTCAAAGATCCAGTGGGTCTCTTCCAACCTGGTTATTCTGTGATTCTGTGATTAAGCCCAAGAGATAAGTCACTTTTCAGTCCAACTCACTGCCTGCTCATTTAATCTGCTCTTCATCACTTTGTCAATAAGGATATTGTGGGAGAAAGCATTGAAAGCCTTGCTAAATTCAAGCTGAAGAATATCAGCTGCTCTCCCTTCACCCACTCAGCTAGTCATCTCGTCATGGAAGGCTGTCAGGTTGCTCAGAAATTATTTCTTCTTCATAAATACATGCTGACTACTTCCAATAACCTTCTTGTCCTCCATGCATTTGGAAATCTCTACAGCTTCCCGAGGAATGTAAGTGGAAAGTGAGGTGCTGAGATCTTCTTTCTTGTGTCCAGTGATAAGATGCATGGGAATGGTTCAAAACTGCATTACGGGACATTCAGACACAGCATTAGGAAACATTTCTTTAACAAGAGGGTCGTCAAACACTGGAACAGGGTTCCTAGAGAAGTGATCAATGTCAGAAGCCTGTCAGTATTTTAAAAGTATTTGGATAATAACCTTGATAAAATATTTTAACATTTGGTCACTCATAAATTGGTCAGGCAGTTGGACTAGATGGTTATTGTAGTTTCCTTTAAACTGAAATATTCTATTCTATTCTATTCTATTCTATTCTATTCTATTCTATTCTATTCTATTCTATTCTATTCTATTCTATTCTATTCTATTCTATTCTATTCTATTCTATTCTATTCTATTCTATTCTGCTTCATATCATTTCCAGGACTGTTTGCTCCACCACTCTCACAGAGGTCTAGATGAGGCTAAGCAGCCTGTGGTTCCCTGGCTCATTCTTTATGTATTTCTTGAACATAAAAGTGACATTTACTTTATTCCAGTCTGTCATTGAAAATTCAAGAATTCAAGCTAAAATCATGGGCTTATCTATAGCGACTAAAGTACCAGCATGTGTTCGAAAAGAAATCCCTTGCTCAGAGACAAAGTGGACAGGGACATCAGCAAAGTCTCAGTCCATCTGCAGTAATTGCATGTCAGAGTCCCATTACTATTACTGCTCATCATAAAACATATGGTTACAGCACGCCAGGGTGAGGAGAGCAAAATTCAGCAGAAATAGTCTGCAAGGTTAATCCATGAAGATGAAGACTGAAAAATCAGCCAGCTCCACTAATTACAAACCCTGTTAAAATGCCTAACTAAGACTACATGGGAAGGCAAAATAATCAATGATGCTTTTACAGAGAAATATCACTGAACCTGTAAAAAGTATGGTAATGACATCATTTTCTTTTTTTCACTGTTTATTCTGTGTTCTTTTCCATCCAGTCATCCAGCAGAAAATTTAGTCCTTGATCCAATAACACACACCTACATTTGTGAAAATGTTCATTATTCATGAAAATGTTCATTTATAGTCCAAGTGCACCATTAGTTATCCCAACTAATTAATTAATTTATGGTACCGGTACAGTGTGGACAATTTAGAGTGGCAAAACACCCCATTAAAGTATTTTGTAGCATGGAAAACAATTTCAGAGGAAGAGGAATGTTTCTTCTGGAAATGTTAAACCATACAAACACTATGACTTTCAAATCTGTTGAATATCTGTTTTTCCCCCTTAGTATCTGGTGCTAATCCTGTGAAAATGAGGCTTTTTATATTGAAGTCTTTTAGTCAGAAAGCAGAAGTGGGATATATCTCCCCAAACATCAGAAACCAGATGCAGATGTCCACAAGTAGTCATCCAGTGACATATGAAGGCTCCTAGGATATCAAAGGTTTCTGCATGGGGCTTTCAAGAAGGAGACTTGCCTTGTCCAGTATCAGAGCTAGGAGAGGTAGATTTTCTTTCTTCTTCAGGAATTTGGACTACTAATTCAGGCTACATAATCAATATCCTATTAACTAAATTTATGAGATACTAATCTCATTCAGTCAACTATTAAGGAAATTATTCAGCTTCCCTAACATAAGTGTTTCAGTTTCATGTTGCTTAAGATACTCCATGGAATCTTTCCTGGTCTCCATCTGTTGCTCTAGAAAGACATGGTCTCCCTCAGACCTCACCTGCTGTTCGCATGCAGCTGTTTGGGATATCTCAGGCTGTGACAAATAGCACTGGTGCCTGTTTTTAAGTGACTAAACCAGGCCCTTTTTAGTAGTGCAAAGTGATTGCCCTCATTGTCTAGAGAATTATTCACCCAAGCACCTTAAGTCAGCAAGGCAAATGGACACAGAATGTATTGCACGACTCTGAAAGGTGCTCACACTACTGGACTCCCAGGTCTAAACCACTTTCATGGATTAGAAAATTATGCATGATCTATCAAGTACTGTCCAAGGAATCAGAAATCTAAACAGAACAAGAATTCAGGTAACCCATCTTCCAAGGCTCTGTTACAATATACAGCACTATTTGGTTTGGACCAGCTGCACTACTCGTTAAAAAGCTATGTTTAGAAGATTTATATTGATTTCAATATGACTCAATATGAGGTATTCCTTCAAATATAAATACTCTTCTTGTACCTTGAAAGGTCCATGAGGCAGCCTGGGAAACATTCCATGCTGTATGATGATTGCTCTGTATTTCTGTTGTTTGTTTCTTGCTTTGGAGATCAATATAAGACATTTGCTCTTACAAGAGTTAAGAGCTGTGTACTTAGTGATTAAATTGCTCCAAGATAATCTACGCTCTTGAGCTGTTATAAAATCTAACTTAATAGTGTTACCTAAATGACATTTGAATATGGTACAGCTGTCTAAATCATATTGTTATAACTACCTTTTGATGGCCAGAAAACCAGTTCCAGTCATTCTTTTACCATTTAAATTACTATGATGAAAAAACACTTCTCTGATAAAAAGAAAAACAAAACAACAAAAACCAAAACAATAAAAAACATAGAAAAGAAATAAAAACATTTCTGAAAACAAGTTTCTTTTTTTTAACCTGTGTTAAACATGGGTTTTGCCCTCTTATGAAAATCTTTGGAACACACTGCACTGACATAATTTTAAAATTCTCTTCCCTTAATCATATCCAAATGCAGATCACTAATGTGAAAAATCACCATTAGTGTCCAACTCATTATAGGAGCATGCATTCCCAAATTAATGTAAAAATGAATGACTACCAGGAGTAACAACTTGAAGAGACTTGTCTCAAACTTTTGAGAGGGAAAAATAGGCCAGATTATAAACTGTTGTATCCACTCTGCACGTGCTGAGCTTTGAGACAAGTCCTCTGGAGATACCTGCACTTGTCCAATGGCAAGGAAAATCAAGGATATCTTTGGGACTACAGTAAAGGCTCCAAAGAAAAAAACCAACCAAGCATCCACTCAGGGTGCTGTCAAAGCTCACACCCCTGAAATGGTTTGTCTCCATTTTTTTAGCCTGTTCAAATGAAATGACACATTACAGCACACCCAGACAGGCTGTCTGCCAGCACCCTGCAGAAAGCCCATAAGGCAGCTATGTGGACAAGATGCTAGTGGCAGGTGTAACGTACCATCTGCACAGCCATCTGGACACCACCCTTCCTCAGGGTACAGGCATAGCACCAAGGCCTCATTCTTCTTCCACGGAAATGAGAGGGGATTTTAAACAACTGTATTAAAGACACTACCCACCTCTCCTCCATGAAGGTTTAATTGATGAAACTCGGATCAGTGCCCTGACCTAAGACAGAGAAGGTGTTCAGCACTTGGGCAAGTTTTGAGTTTTTCCTGCTCGAGGCTGTGATGGAGCAACAAGGAAATAGAACCTAGCTGGCAGAAATAATCAAGCCTATAATAAATATTAAGTATAAACCAGGCAAGGTACCTGGATAATATGCCTCCAATGCAAAACATGTAAACTGAATAACCCCTTATTTCTAGAAATCATTTTACTGTGAAGGCAATTTTCAGAACATTATCTTTCATCACAAACAGAATAGCCCTAATCTTCTTCCTTTCTACTCTGCTTCATCATTGTTGCAGTATTAATTAATATGGGATCATGGGATGCAATGATTCCAGAAATGAGGAGGCTCTCACAGAAAGCAAACTTAATGCAGGAACATGGATTTATTCCCTGTATATAATTTAGCACAAAATAGGATTCTTTTCTTCTGCCTTCAGGTCCCTTTAAAATTTCTCTGTCATATCAATAGAGGGATAAAATCTAATGAAGAATTTTTGCCTATAAAATCAACAAAAATGTAATAATTCCCAAGATTCTGATTCCATTTTTTCTGTCACGTGACTTTTCGACAGTCATCTTATGGCAGTGATACTGACTGTCACAAATGTTAACACCAGCACACAGTGCTCCTGTCTGTCAGTAGAATCTAGCTGACTTAAAGCATTCATAAGGCCTAGTAACAAATACTTTAATATAACCAGGAAAATATGGCCCCCAATGCAAAAATATCCAGAGTATCGCCTTATGTCTATAAATCCCTTTGCCTTTAAGTTCAATACCAGAATATGCCTCCCACCAAATCCAGAAAAGGCCAAAACACCTTCCTTTCCATTATTCTGGGATGACTGGTTGTACTTAAAGTATTTGGTAGGTGCATCTCACAGCACACCTTAGACATTTATTCTATATATTGCACAAGAAAGTTCTATTTTCAGCTCTATAAGCTGCTCACCTACTGATACTTTTCCTCACTAGGAAATTTTGAACACCCAGACTACAAAGACTCTAAAATACATGTGATGAATGTGATGGGCAGGTATATTTTTAAAAATAAGACTTCAGCTTAGAGCAAGAACATCTACTTCTTCTATGTTCAACCAAGAGATTCTGCCATATTCATCCTACATCTCATGAGTTGCCTGCCACAGGTTGACACATTTTAAGCAGAATTTCTCTCATTGCACCCACTACTGACTTCAAAGGAATTGTAGATAACTGGTTAGGGACAGATGCTTAACTGCTGAATGCATTAAGCTCAGTGAGATAATTCTGCAATTATTATTTAAATTATGTTTTTCTAGCAAACTCAATAATAAGTATAATAATTTATGCTTAATAATAAGTATAAAGAAATAGCAGTAATTCTTCATCGACCTAATACATATATTAGACAGTAAACACATAATTGGTGCAATCTTTCCCTTATAGGCTGATATTCAAAACCATCCTTAATTCTTCTTGAACACTTAGTTGCACTGAATAACTTTCCAGATCTCTTTAGACTCACCAGAGCTCATTCAGAACTATTTCTGCACACAGGATCAGCATCACAATTTTAAACAACATTGACCATTCCTCTAACAACCAGGATAAATTATTCTCTCCTTTAGCTAGCTGTTCTATTGTCTCCCAAAATATTTTAAAACCTGAAACTATGGAAGCTGTGTCCCTCTTAAAAGTATTTTATTGATCATAAAGACATTGGCACATGAGAGTCACAAAACCCTACTGACATGTACCAAGCTATATTGGCAAATCTGAGTGCTGACTGCTTTGTTCCACTTTCTGTTAGTGAAATAAGCTACATAGGAAAAGAAAAAAAAACACAACATCCCAGACATTTTTGTCAATATAACTACAACTACATTAAGAGGTTTCCTTGGCCAAAGATCACACCTCATCAGATGCTTGTTTCTAGTGGCTGTACAAGTAGGAGGCTGCAATGCAAGCATATGCATAAACACATAAAGGACAAATGTTTTACTAAACAACTAAATGTTATGATAGGGAGCATACTCAAGTCCTGTGAATAAGATCTGACCAATTCATACAATACATCTCTGGTTCAGCAAAGATGTAAGTTCATGCTTAACTTTAAGCACACAGCACAATTCCACTGAAAACAATAAGAGTTAAATATATACTTAAACACATTATTGTAGGAAGAGTGGATTACTTATATACTTAAGGGTTTTCTAGTATCAGAACTTTTGGCTTCCACGTAATTGCTGATTTCATCTATTGCTTATCTGGATCCAGCATTAAAGTAGCCAGGCACAACATTCACAAGGGTTAATACAATGTACCAAAACTTCCTCTGCATCCAGGAGGTAGGCTACACTAATTTTGTCTCAAAAGAAACTCCTTGTCTTTCTTCCAAAATCTTTATCACAATAGGTAATGATACTGCTGCCAGGAAATTAAAACCCATCAATTTCCTGTCTGGCTAGATGCAAACTCCCCCTACACTAATTAGTTTATCCACATGCAAATGCTACAGTTAAGGATATGGCTCTGGAAAGCTAATAGATTAATCAGTGCATCAGGAAGCTAATGACATCTCCTGCCAGTTTTCTCAAAAATGCACATCAGGGATATTAATGTTATTACCAGACTGATAAATAAACTTTTTTCTCTGAGCTCAAACAAAAGTTTAAGAGAGAAGTAGAGGAGTAGAAGAATGATTGTATTTGTTTTATACACAGAGGGAATCGGGGACTATGCTATGGCTTCCCTTGAAATAAATTGTATTTGCTCTTTTTCCCACTTCTAGCATTTCCAGGTGTCTGTCTGTTTTCAACATCTTCCTCAGCCTCAATAAATTTTCTGAAACAAGACTGTCATATATTCAGTGAGTCACAGCTGAAAAATAAAAGAAAACCCTCAGTGGGATAAATGCACTTTAGCTGGAGACCAGGAAAAAAATGTATTGTTTTTTAAAACTGGTGGTGATACACTTTAACAATTTTTTTACAAGCTTGTTTTGTTTTGAAACTGTCAGGGAATGTTCACTGAATGTTTTGTAAGCAAAATCACTATCTCCTAGGGCTATAAAAACAGTACTTTGGAAAAGAGAGATACTTTCCTAATGATGATTAGAAGAATCTGGGAACTCAGGGGAAACATTTTTTTTTCCCTTGTTCACAATTAATCCCTTGCTGCCTCTCCAAATACTTTCCGGAGTCTCTCTTTGTATGCACTCCCACTACCTTATTTTCAGGCATTTATTGGGCACTTGAGATGACAGAATGTGAACTTTGCAGATCTTTGCAGACCTGGGGTAGAACTGACAAAATGGGCTCAAGACAATTTTGATAAACATTTGTTCTGCAAGGAGGTCAGGAGACGTTGGGCCTTGGCACATCACAACGTTCTTCTGAAGGCCCAGGGATACATGATTTTGAGCACTGTCCATAGATTCAGATCTTAGAACTGGATTTAATTAGTAATGCCTAATTGTCCAGCTAGAGATGGTTTGAGATTTGTTTTCCAGACTTGAGCCTCCAGGAAGGTGGCATGAGTATTTTTTAATTTCTATTATCTTTTGCCATCATTTGCAGATGTTGTTTAGCATATTATCCATAGGCAACAGTACGTTGATATTCTTCCTAATCTCTTTTCTGTTTTATTTACTTTAAATACTCAGTGTTATTCTTTGTTTCATACCTCATTGCCTACCACATATTCAGCCGCTCCAGTTCTTTCTAGAGTTGCTCTTTTTAGACTTGATCTCCCTTTGTAAGCCTTCTGTAGAACTGGCAAGTTGGAGTTCTGCAAAGTAGTGAATTTTGAACATAAAATAATGTGAGTATGCATCTTTTTAGTAATTTATTATAAAATAAGGGGTTGATTTTAGTGACAGTATATCCTACACAGCTTGAATACCACAAGATTCAACAAAATAATTAGTTTAAAAATTTGCATAACATTTTTTTATCTTTTGTAAGAATATGAAAGATAATTTCATATGTTCATAACCCCTCCCTAGAAGTGTTCAAGGCCAGGTTGGATGGGACCTAGAGCAGCCGGATCTAGTCAGAGGTGTCCCTGCTCATAGCGGGGGGGGTTGGAAATAGATGATCTTTAAAGTCTCTTCCAACCCAAACAATGCTATGATTCTATTAACATCATAAACCTATTAAGAAATTTCCTTTCACTCTAGATACCCTCTTTTCATTCTCTTGGTTGTGTAGTTATTCTTGCTGAGAAGAATTCAATGTCAGGTACAGACAGTTGACTTCAGATTTCTACAGCATTGAGTCTGTATGTAAGCTCCAACTACTATAAATATAGACAACTACTCTTGATTAGATAGGTCAATCACTTTCTAGATTCCATTGATTGTATTGACTAGCAATATACAACTGCCAAAACTTATGTTACTAGTATTGTTTAGCCCTCCATAGAGACTTACAAACATCTGTATAATTTTGGCAGCTATGACTCAAGATCTATGGAAGACATCTGTTACTGGGAGGTAAATCACAGAGGCCAGGTGGTATCCTTAGTGTGTTTTAACTGAAATTATTTACCTATGTGGAGAAAACTGAAATAAGATTTCCATTGACTATACCCACTAGAGAGTTTAGACAAGTGTATAATCCTACACTAGAGACATGTAAATGTAGGTTTCTTAATCTTATGCTGAATGCCAGCTAGAATAGTTATTTTTTTTTCTCTAGCTCAGAATGAGATATCCAGAATGAATGTCTTGCACTGCTCAGGTTGCTACCTGTCATGATACTGGGGTAGGTGTACTGTGATTATGACCACACTACCACTAGCTTAGGGTTTTTGCTAGGAAGTCAACCTCACTGTGCTGCAGATCACAGTAAGTACATCTTTATTTTCTCCAGATCTTCTTGTCCGCTCCCTTCTCCTTTGGGGTGGTCCTGCACTAGGCAGGAAGGTAAGGCCAGGAAGGTATCGGGTATAGAGGTGGCAGGGCCATGACCATCCATCGTTGCAGCTAGAAAGATCAATTAGTCCTTTAGACTTCAGAGAGGATGGGCTGTGGAGATGCCACTAATTTGACTGCTGCATATTTTCCTCCCTAAGAAAATGCTTACAATATCTATCTCTAAAATCTGGAAAAGCGACTGGCATTGGACTGAGTGCTTGTACCACTGTTCATTCTTCCAGATCTTCCTTGTGAACCAGCTTGTATCCCTCTAAAAATATTAGTTTTCTCTCTCTTCTTAGTTTTGAAGAGTTTTATTATCAATTATTTTTTAGACAAATAATTGCCTTAGGAGGAGAGGGGTGGAATATTATCTAGTCAAATACAAACACTTGTACAGAAATCTGTATAAATTATGTCTCTGCTTTACCCTTGACTCTTTACTTAGAAAAGATCTGAAATAACTACAGTTCCTCAGATGCAGTTGCCCACTTTTGAACACAAGCCCATTATTTATCTTATTAAATATTTCTGAAATGCTGCTTAATCCACAACTTTTAACAATATTTCCAGCACCTTTTCTACAGGTAAATCTCAGGCTTAGGAGCTCTTCAGTGTCTGGAGTTAATCTTACAGATACTCGATGTCTGGAGTCTGTCTGAAGAATGAACACAAAATATGTTCCCTGCTGCAGATTCTGCTTGACCCTTTTGGTTGTCTGCTCTGTATCCTCAGCCTTCAGCATTGTGCTTTAAATACACCAGGTGCACTACAGCTCCTGTAAAACAGGCTTCAGTTTAAGGGAAAGAGAAAAAGAAGAATAAGAATAGCAAATCTAAGTATTATGTGCCTTGTCCTGGGAAGTCGTTTTAGTGTATGTTCTGTCAATTTAGTATTAAGTGTGGGCCACCGAGGAACTGTGAAAATTCCAATTCTGTTTATGGGGAAGCAGTATATAGGGACCAAACACTAAAAATTTGGCCTGCCCACAATGAGGAATAGAGTTCACACGGGACTGCAGTGTATCAAAATTCAACTAGGTGTTTTCCCAAGATGTTATTGACAAATACTTAGTTGGCTTACTGAGAACTTGCTATAGTCACAATGTTTTTCATTACTTCTTGCACTGCAAGTGCGCCTACGAGGCTCAGTGAGTCTTATTTGTTATCTGTAGTAGTTGTACATCAGAATCAGGCCTTTAGAACAGTCCATTCTGCCACCTAAGGAGGTACTCAGTTTCTGTTTTAAAGTGTTTCTCTTCCTTTTTAAGATAAAAGATCGATTTAAGCTTTCATCTCAGGATTGCCTTAAGAACGGCCTACTGTGACTTTGGAAATACCCACCTTTGATTATTTTGCTGTAAGTGTTTTATTTGTAAGATACTGATGCAAAGAAGTAATGGGGAAAAAGCACCCTTTACACTGTAGAAATGCAAACAAAAAGATGCTCGCTGCCCTGAGGAGCTACTACTTGCAGTATAAAAGAGCATATAGCAGATGGATAGAAGCAGACTGGGAAGGCTGACAATTGAACAGGATTTCTTGTTTACCTGCCAAACTTGTGACTCAACAATACTGCAGTTCTTTCAAACAAAGGCATCAGTTACTATGTCTTTACTATCTTGATTGCGCTTTAACACATTCCCATATTTTTAAACTGCAATCAATATGTGGTTTTATTATGTTTCTGTTCTGATAGTTTAGGCTTCCAAAAAAGTTATTACTTTCTCCTGGACTTATTTATAACCTTTTATAGGAGACCACTCACAATGGTCTATTTTATTTCCGTGTTTATTAACAAAATGAACTTTATGAACAACATAGTTTTCCTCTGAAAGGTCTATCTCTCTTTGACTACCTCATCCCATTTCATTGTATTCAGTAAATCTGAAGTGCCCTCTATGTATAATATTCTCATCAAAGTTAATGTTTTTCACAGTACTGCTCCTTCTACTAAATATTGTTCTATGGTTATTTCATGGTCTAGTTGCTCTTTCTTGTTATTGGATAGCCTGGCACATAGCCTTTTTTATTTTCTAAACAAGCTCTCACCTTTTAACAACAACTATCTTTTCAGTTCCAAGACTGAACAGTTAAACTGTGCAGTATTGTACTGTACACAATAAAGATAATAAGGACTTGAGTGACTTGTTTCAAATAACAAACAAACAAACTGCCCTCTGAAGTGGTTATAAAAACTTCACTACACACAGAAATTCAGAGATTATTTTTCTTAGAAGTGAGGAATAATCATCTTATGCGATTGCATTTTCCATTTGTTTTTTTTTTCCTGTGATTGAAAAAGGCAGGTACAGAGCAGAAGAACTAAATTCCTGTGAAAAAAAATCCTCCCAACTGGGAACCAAACATTCCTGAGTAACATAAAGCCTAATGCAATAGCATTCTGTTAAAAGAAAAAAAATCCTTAAGAAGTTCATTTTTATTTCTTCTTAATATAGTTTGTTAGTGTCTGAGGAGACTGTGACACACATATGCATAAGCAAATTGTAGCCAAAATGTAGTTTTCTATTGTTGGATGCCCCTCTTGCTGCTAATATCCACAGAAGTCTTAATGTGTCTGTTGTTTTATCTAGTGTCTCCACCCTACCATAAGTCTCCAGCCATATTCATTAGCTTCAGTTAGTGACATTCTGCCCTGTGAGAGTCTGTTAATACAAAATAAGCACAGTAATGCTCAGAAAATTGTCAAAATAAACAATTATTTAAATAGCATCAGGTGACTGAAACTACATTAGACTGGGATCCATCATTTCTCATATACTTTATATATCATTCTACAAATTTCCATAGAATAAAGAAATACGCCGTTTAAATAAATAAAACCTGTATAATAAATAGAAAATAGGGAAGGAACATGGCAAGACTTTAACAGTGTCATATAATCCATTCCTCTCCCTTAAAATGTACTACTGACACTTAGACCCATGCTCAATAGATTTCAGCATTCGTTTCCTTTTGAAGAGAGTCTTACAGTTTTGCTAGTATTTATTTATAGCTAGCGTTTCTGATTTATTTCAGAATTCTCATCATTCACTGCCCATTCACTACTGCAGCTATCCCTTTCCCCATAGTTTTCAGCCTCAGGTCAGTTTTACAGAATGAAGTTTTATTGTTAATAATAACTTTTGGTCACAATTCTTTTAAGAAGTGGTGGAATATTTCTGCCTGATTCCTGGTTTCTTTCACATCTTTTCTCTAATCTATTAGGATCATCTTGAATTTTAGTCTTATCTTCTGACATATTTACATTTTCTACAAGCTGGATGTCATCTACAGATTTAATAAGTATAGTCTTGATTTGATTATGTAATTTATGTCATTAACAAATCAGAATGAAGGGATCTAAACTTGCAGTTGGACAGGGAACTAGAGATAACTTTGGTTATGCGCCACTCCGCACGCTTCTCCAAAATTAGTTTTACTTTTGATATGTCTCCTCAGGTTGCTTTCAAGAATGCAGTTTAAGATAATGCCAAAAGCCTTAGTGAAAACAAGATAGAAGATTACTGCTTCTTCTTTGTCTACATTACCCCTTATTTTTTCATAAAAGAAAATTAGATTGATTTGACATGATATCTTACCCTTTGCAAATTCATCTTTTCATGTTACTTTCCTCCTTGTTATCTTCCAAGTGCTTGCAAGTCACTTCAGACTGTTTCAGATTTTTTTCCAGAATTTGATGTGAAGCTGACTTGTCTATAAATTTACCTTTCAATTTTCCTTCCTTTGTATAGTTACACATTAAGATTGCTCCATTCCAGTGCAGCAACACCTTATACATCCTCCAAAAGTTCTCAGAGATGACTCCTAATGTTTCTGAGACTGCCTTAGTGCATACTAAGATCTGGATTAGAAGGCCCAGATAAAAATGAAATCCAAGGTACTCTCAGACATGATCTGTTCCTATTCTAGGTTTAGCTGTTATAAATTGTTGCTAATAATGAATTTGCCACTTGTCAAAGGTAAACTTTATATGGAAAGTGAAAAAAATATCTCCTTTACCTTTTTGTTTTTCTTTACACCATTCAGTGATAGATTCACTTCACACCAAATAAATGTCTAACATGTTCCTTTGGGCCTTCTGTTGCTACTAATCCAGTCAAGGAATAATTTCTTGTTACTTCCAGTTTCTCTTGCTAGTTACAGTTCATTGTGTGTCCATTTTGATTTTGTTCCTACCTGCTTCTGGTGCTTTTTACACGTACTTAAAGATCTGTGCTTGCTTCTCCTTTAAGTGTACTCAATGTTTAGAGTGAATAAAGACTTCATAATTTAGCCAAAGGTCTTTAATATTTTGTTAATATTTTGTTTTCATTAAAATATTGTATGATTTCTTGGGAAACTACAACTTCTCCAGGATTATTTTTTTTTCTTTTATGAGATCTTCCTTACCATTTATGGATATCTATCAAAATCTTCCAGGTTTAGAAGTTAGTAGTGGCACATAGACAGAAAGACAGAGAGAAAACATATAAGCTTCAGGAAACTGAACTGGAAGTGTCCTTGAGGGATCCTTCTGCTTACACTAAAGCCCATATGCAGGTAAGAATGCAGTTCTACACTATTTACCCAACTGAGTCAAGCCTATACAGTTTCAGAGATTCCTGCTGCTGCACTAACCACTTTGGAGCTGCAGATCCCCAAAGCACTGTTGGCATCAACAAATGAAAACAGCTACAGCCTGCTGAAAACAGCATGTTTGGTTTTGCATTCAATGTGTAAACTGTAATCTGGTTTCAACCATATTTTGTTACCCTTTAAAATGTTTCCTCAATAGTAGGTTGCACCATCTGCTGCACTGTTTGCCTGCATGTTTTGCTTGTTAAACTGCTCCCCCAGCAGCACACAGAAGAGGAAAAACAGAGGTGATCTTTTTCAGGAAGATGTCCCTGTCCTCCTCCTACCTTGTCCCACCCCAATATTGCACTATACACAACAGATGCTCCTCTAGTCCTACCTCATGATTATTTATTTTAGGAACGAAGCCAAAGTCCACTGAAAAACCTCAGTGGCTTTAAAATGTGTCCAACTCTTTCCTCTAAAAGCCTATAGATGTATTTTATATATAATGGAGAGAACACCACACAGACCACATCAAACTGTTAAGATGAATCATTTCAAGGTTCACCAGGGAGTGTGAGGTCTGCCACAGCTGATCCTGAACACCCGTTTTAATATGGGAGATATTCCAATGTTGGTCAGATGTCAATAAACTTCCCTTTTTCAATAAACCTACAGAAAGAATGATACTCATGCTGTACTACAGTGTACTCTGTCTCCTGGCTAAATGCTGATGTATTGTCATAAGAGGAAGAATGTTGTCTTGGTACAGGTAATAAAACAGGGCTTTTCTTTCTTTTCCATCATCTGCCCTTCATCTTTACTATCTAAGCAGCAGGAAAACCTTATATCAGCTTTAGTTCTTTCCGTCTTTTCTGTTATGTTTATTAAACCTGAGCAAAAAATACATAGTGATTTTACATGAGCTATTCTCTGAAATGTGTTGATAAAGCCATGCATTATATTATGTAATCCCAAAATATTCACGTCATGAACTACATGAATGATGGGAAGAAGAGGAAATGCAGTGAATAAGGCACTCAAATATGACTACAAAATGCTTGGAGTGAATTATGAATCCCAACTCTGTTCTGAATAACGTGACGCAGTTTCCTCGTGGCTTTAAACAACCTCAACAACAGGGACCGGTGAGGAGCTGAACTCACTGAATGGGAAATACTTTTTCAGAATGTACATTTGCCTTGAGATAGCAAGTCTTCAGTTGCAACTCCCATCTAGAAACTTCATCCTGCAGGAATACAAGACCTGAATATCCTTTATAGAGAAATGAACATTTTTTTCTTCTTCCAGCTTCCTCCTAAGGGTCATACCCATTGCATATGGCCATCAGATTGATGTAATACTCTAATGTGACTCTCTAATTTCCCCCTATAGCTGCTATCTTAGAAAACTAATGTCACACCCTTACTTTCTTCTTGAATTCCCAGACAAGATATTATCATACAGAGAAACATAAATGTTAACCTGCTACCCAGTCCTGGACAGTAAATAAATTTTAAAAACTCAACAAGATGACCACAGTTGAAGCTTGATGGCAGCATCTAAAATATTTCTTATGAAATTGGGTGGCATCCAACAGATGAAGGGGAGATGTCTATATATGGACTAGTCATTCCAGGCTTTCTTTGTAAAAAACAGAGAAAAACAGGTGTTTCTAGAGTGAAATTAGGCTAATTCTCTGTAGACATTTAAAACAAGTCAGATTAATCACATTCTAAAATGCCTGTTATTCTCCATTGGCTGTAAATTAAAGCTATGATGACCTGTCTCTGATTCAGAGACTAAATGTGTGAGCAGCTGACCTGGATTGAGATGAATTCCACCCACAAAGCTGGCTGCACACAGGGGCAGGTACAGGATTCATAACAAAACTATGTCACATAATGTGGGAGCACATGTCTCACCAGCTTGTAGTAATGTTCCGTGAGATTCCCCGGGAAATCTGTCCCAATATTTCTGTGTCCAATAGGGTGAACTAGATACCAATGGAAGATTTGGTCTTTTGGAGTATATTTATCAGGTGGCTGAGCCCCAATCAAGTATTTATAGAACTAAGTGTTTCTCTTCTCCATAGGAGGGAAAGAGTAAAAGTATAAATCCTAATTTGTTTTTGCAGAGGGCTGGAAATAGAAAAAAACCTGGTCATTAAAAATAAGCTTTTTCTTTTTTTTTGTCCTTTCAATCTCTGCAGATGTAAATAAACTTTCCAAGGACAAATCTGTACCAATAAGTTTCTTTCTCATAAGAAGGTTAGTGAGTGAGTAAGTTTGTTTCAGGAAATCTGCACTACCTCTTCTACCAGAAATACTTATTGGATTATTACCCTTAGAGTTTGGTAGCTTCCTGGAGTCCCCATCACAGAGCAGGACCCTACATAACAGCATCTCCACAATAACAGACAAAAAAAGGCCTTATTTCCAAAATGTTTATCTTCTTATGCAAGAGATAAAATCAGACAAGTTTTCTTCAGAAATTGAGGTTATTTGAGATCCATTGTCTATAAAAATGCATTTTAGTTACAGCTATTGTAATTAATGAAATTATGTTAAGTGAAATTTCCAGGCACAGGAACGCATGCTACCTACAGAGTCAATACTTCTATGAGCATATTTTCTTTCCATGAGAACTGACTTCATCAAAAATAATTTCTGGCCAGGGTTCAGGCAGACAATTGACCAACCTGTGTTCAAGAAGACCAGCATACACCATATAGATGTGGGCTGTTCCACATCAGTATCAAAAAGCAGTCTTAAGTATATTTTATTTACTAGAAATAACATAGTCATATGTCACCTCTTCTTCAAGTCATTTGCTAACTAAAACACAGATATTTTTAGACATTAAAGAGGTGAAGAGCCTGTCCAGGAGAATGTCAGTCACGGTTAATACAGGCAATTTCTTTGTCTTTGAGTAAGCCATTGCTTGCATTGCAAAGCTATTCACAAGAATCCCCAGCTTACAAACTCACAAGGAGGTGAGTCATAAACACATTTAAGACTGTTTTCAGACTGCATCCCCTCCTTTTGCATACCATTTCCTCAGCGACACTGCTGTCCTCAAGATGCTACAGTACAGACCTCCATCATTCAGACATACATCAAAAAGTCCCCTGAGGAATAATTTTTTCCGACTCAGAAACTTGCAATCCACTTTGCTGTAGTAGTTCAATACAAGGAAAAATGATTTAGTGATCTTTGAAATAAGTAATTTTTTTCTTCTTATGTGTTTTTTCAGCATAAGTTACCATGGAACTTGACACAGATCTAAAATGCCAGCATATTAGGATAAAAAGCCACACCATGACTATCTTTCCTAGTAGTCCTGATTTAGTCATCCTCACTGTCATATCACCTAGATGAATGAGCTATTCAGTTCAGTGCCACCCACCATTGCCAGACATTTTCAAAAAATTCAGTGAAAACTTGTTATCACTATATCTAACTTAGATAGAAAACAGTTCAATTTTCTCACAATGCATAGAGTACATTGTACTTTTTCTAGGTCTCTAACTGGAAATCTGCGAGTTTACAAAAAGAGATTATTTTGAAGATATTCTACAATCTGCAAAGAGGGAAAAAGAAAGCCTAAGTGTATGTTAACAGTAGGTAGGTCCTAACATTTATGCCTTCATTCTTTCTACACAACCTGCTGAAATGACAGAAAACAAATTATACTTTTACAGAGAGTTTTGTAAGCAAGAAAATATGAACGATTGGAGAGGCAGTATCAGCAGACCTTTGATCTTGGATGTCTAAATTATAGCTTATTCCAATACTACAGAAACAACAACAAGCAAAATTTCAATAGATATAGGAATATTTCAAGTCAGAATGTGGACAAAAAAATGACTGCTACCCTTTTCAGTTATGCAGAGTGCTATTAGAAGTCTGTTTCTACCAAGTCTAGTTTACATCTGCAGAGGAGGTCAAGGACATCTTAGGTGAAAGATAGCAGCATTGCTACTGGAAAAGTGGAGAATAAAGACAGATAGAGAGTAGAAGAAAATTATTTGCTGAATTCACCTCACCTAACTTCAGAGAGCTATAACGGTGAGTCCATCTAAACTATTTGCCTTCACTCCCACTACAGAGAGTGGAAAGGAACTTGTAGGGAAATTTGATTTACCAGTACGTCATGTCACATGGACCCAACCAGACCAACCAACACAACCTGAACAAAAAGGTGGGGATTCGGCCTGCAGGGAGATGAGCTAAGCAGTGACCTCTAGAGATTTATTGTAGCCATTGGGGAACAGCACAGTTCAAGATATCATATGAAAGAGTAGAATAAGGTGCCATAATGTTTATGTGAAGCCTTCAAATACTTATACAATGTAGCAACTGACACCTCAGGAAATCAAGACACAGAGGATTTGAGCAATTCAAAACATCCGTTTATCAGTGAATGCAGAATTTAGTTTCTCAGAGGGCTTTCATAGAAAAAAAATACTTGAAAAACCTTGAAGGACTATTATTACAGTTCTTAAGATTTTTAAACTATGAACTTGAAAAAACCACACAGCTCAAGAAGCATTGTCATATGCCTTGTCTGATTTCTGTTTAGATTTCACAGTGTGCTGTAACTGTCACATAATGTGATAATGTATGTGTTAAAAGCTTATGGATTTTATTTACCTTTCTGACAAGTGGGAATTCAATGCTACTTACCACTCTATAGGACAATATTTGCATACAACCTTTTGTGGAATTTCATCTATTTTGATTTATGAGAGTTCTGAAAGCTGATGTTGATAGCAGCAAGAAGACATCAGTCATTATAAAGAGTCCAAATTTACGCTAAAGAAGAGGCAATATTAACTCCATCCAAGCCATTTTATTTCTGCTTGAATCATCTTTCCCAAAGCAACCCACAGTCTTCACAAATGCCCTAAGGTAAATAAAAGAGTAAGCAAAAACAACAAACATGAGGAAAGAGCACTAACAGCAGCTGCCATTTTATCTCACTCTTTCCTTTCCCCCCAGTACAACTCAAGCATACAGAAATTTGAATTTAATTTAATTAAGGATCAGTGTTGCAGTATAATTGTCAGGGAGCAGGAGGATCTGGGTGTTCCCTAAAGGGATGGCAGCCAGGAACTGGGAAAGCTGCCCAGCCACCTAATGTGGTCCCAGGGTACAGATGGACCAAGAGGAGAAGGACTTGGGCTTAGGTCAGCCTTCATGGATGCCAGAAGCTACCCAGCACCAGGGAAGAGGGCAAAGGAGGATCAGGATGAGACCCTGTGAGGGAAACCAGGGTTAGATACAGTTATCAGATTGTCCGACAGGGATGTAGGGATGGGAATTTTGGCCCACCACCTAACTGGGTCCATGGCCACGCAGGGCAGGACTGTGGGGAGCTGGAGACCAGAGTCCCACAGTGTCACTGAGACAGGGACTAATGGGGCTGGGGGGCTGAAATGGAGTCCTGGGCCATGGCTGGGTAGGGGGGAAGCCTCAAGGGTGGGCAGAGATGGTAAAGCTTAACAGGGTCATCAAGGGCCTGACAATAATTAAGTGCCGTAACACTGCTTTTGTTTATGAATAATTGGTCAAGTCAAATGTATCCAGTATAGATTTCATACACATGGAAAATTGCTAAAGAAAGATTTTCTCTAAGCAAAGTCTGAGTAGCTAATACACTATTCTTATGCAGTACTGATTATAAATTATCCAGGACACTGGATATTCTGAACCTGTCGAGATTTAAAAGCTAATGTTTTCCAGCTGGGAGAGAGGAGGAAAGATCATTTAGCGTGATGTCATTTCTAAAATTGAGCTTGAACTGTTAAGCCTACTTAGCCAAATTCTCAGGTTAAATATAAAAAAGATTACCTTGTTTCATGTTCAGCCTGACTTTGACAAAGTCAAAAAAATCAAATTCTGAATTAGCAACATTCTCTTAGAATATTTCTGCGAAATTATCAGTGACACCTCTTATTTATGAGTTTTCTTCACTTTCTGCACTTATTCTGACACTACAGGTGCCATGCAAGCACCTTATATACAGACATACAGGGGAAAATGAACTGCAAACATGGATTTGGCTTGTAGGACACAAGACTGTTGCCATCCCTCAGTTCACTTACACACCAACTGCAACAGCTGGTGATGGTCAGAGGAGCTGACCTATAAAACCTGGGCAAACACAACACTGCTGTGGCCTCATGCTAGTATTTCCAACTGGAAAAAGTCCTTGTGTGGAAAGTCACCCTTTGTGTAGCTGTAGGGGAGACAATGGTGGTGTTAAGGCTTGTAGCTTTAACATCACAGTCTTAAAGAGTACGGGATGGTATTTCTGAGTGGTTTCTTACATAGCAAAAATCATCCTTTAACCACTGTATAGTAGCATACAGAGTGCTAGTTTCAAATGTGCAGAAGGTGCTGAAGATTCTTGCCTTCAGATGTTCAACTGCAGTGAGTCTTTGATTCATTGCTTTGCTGATTCTCCATTGCATGAGGGATTACAGCACAGCTGTGATGTGCTGCTGGACAGAAACTGCCAAACATCTGAACACAATATTGTCTGAAACTGATTCCTAACTGATGCATGAAACACAAGCATTTGTGTTCACAATACGCTCTTTATGCATGAACCTCACCCAGCACATATCATCAGTTTTGAAGGCTCATTGATGTTTGGCATAGAAGGAAATTCTCCTTTGAAATAAATGGAATGACAAGTTAACTATGTCTGAAGAACCCCTTGCCACACTAAAGATTGCTGAAGCTCCACCTCTACAAGAACCATAGACTGTTTCTTGTCCTTCACTTGATGTCATGATAATTATATACCTGTCACCTTGCCTACTTCTGTTAGCATGTAACTTGCACATTTTCTGCAACAACCTACCACTTAGTTCTCTTCCACTTTTTAAATAGTGCTGACTGGTAGTTTTTAATTAAGACTTGACAGTTGAAATTTGCATCCCAAAAGCCAGCTGAAGGTGCTGGAACTGTATTGTCTATTATTTTATAATGCAGGGCTTTTTACTCGCACACAACTCTATATAGCGAGTACATCCTTACCAAGAACTTCCTAGTTTCTAGGGGCGCTTTTGTGCAAAGATTTAAGGCTACTTCTCTGAAACCATCATGAACTGTAATTTTATACTTTAATGCTTAGTTAATGGAATATAAATAAACATGCTGAGTGATATCTGTATCCCTAAGAGGAACATTGTTCTTGTGTGATTTGCATTTCATTTGTACATGGCAACTCTCAAAATTGCTCTGAGCAGATGGACAAACTGCTAAGAGCAGTGTTGTCAGTTTCAAGATTTAGGGATGAAGGGACCAAGGGAAAGACCCAATGAATGGATCACTGCATCTCTAAAAAATCTACAGTATATTACTCAGTTTTCTGTAAGTGGCTCTGAGTTCCCCTAGAAGTTCTCAGCTTGACATGCATTTAGCTAATCAATTTTCCCTTGATATTCATTGACTTCAGCAGATTTGTACCTGACAGTGGTATAAGTCAAGTCATTTCTGATTAGTTTCTACAAGCTAAAGCTTTAAATCATTTCCAATTAATGCTTCTTTTGAAGAAATGAGGCACATGTACTTAAAGGTAAGCCTCCAGATTTTTAAGGATTTAAAAAAATAAATCTACTGATAATTAACCATTGAAGATATCTACAGAACCAAAAACCCTGTGTTGACTTTATGACTAGTAGTATCACAAAATTACAGTTAGAGTGGAAGAGCAAAGATGGAGCTTACTCATCTCTGGTGTCCATAGCATGAATTACAAGGTTGAGGAGAAAATTCTTGATCAAATTCCTGGAATGACAGATATTTTGAGAAAACATAAATTACAAGTTTTTCAAAATGTTTTTGTGAAATGTATTTGTGAAATTTTGTCTTTTTACTCTCTTTCTAATGGTTTCATCTACTTTTTTATGTATGATTTCCTACGGGTGCTATATGACATCTGAAATACAACAGCAACAGTATAGCTTAGAGGTTATTGTTAAAGTCACAAATCCAAACCAAGAAGGATTTGCTTGCCATTTGTAAAAGAAATACCACAAACAGCCTAGAAAATAATCATATCCTTTATATCACAAGTCTATTTAAATTAGTTTTATTTGCTGTATGTTTTGGATCACAATTCAGTAGAATTTCTACTGTACTGCTTTTACAGAACTCTGTAACGCTGACTGGATTTGTTTCTTTTAAAAATTAAAATAAAATCCAGTTTATGCCTCATCGTAGAATCATAGAATCATTGAATCATTGAATCATAGCTGAAGTTGCAAGCTGATGTAATAAAATAGATAACAAAAGCTCGTATTTCAACATGCAAACAAGTCCCCCATGGTGGTCAGTAAAGGAATTTTGATCTGACCCTATACCTCGTACACGTTGCTATCCATAAATAGCTCAGATATTTTACCAGAGAATCTTAATTTGTATAGCCAGGTATTCATCTTTGTCAGAAACATGATACAGATATAGAAGGATCAATGTCTTAATCTGACATAATATTTTTCAGGAACCAGTGCTCGATCTCTGTAGATGTAAGTAAAGCACACAGTGGGAAGGCTTAAAGCTGACTTCTTCTATAAAACTTATAGTACAGTGCTGAAAAACAGAAGCAGGTACAATTGAGTGTAACTTTACCGAAGCCTATTGCCAGATGCCAAGGATCTAATGTGTTACATTTCAAATATCATCGTGAGTTTTTATTCCTAGTGTATTCTTTACCTGTCGAACATGCATAATGGTGGGATACTTTATTTTGTCAATGTGACAATCAATGTCTTACCTACATTTTACAGAATATTAATAGCAAGAGCTGGAGGCCCCAGCATCACTGTCAGATTTCCCAGCAAGCTAGTTAGGGATGGCAGGCACACTCTATTAACATAGCTCAACTCTTAGATTCATCCTCCACATGCAATATTGAAAATATTTGTAACATTCACAGCAGGTGACATATCACTGCTCAGTCACAGGTTATAATTAAATCTCCTTATTTTTCTGGGAAAGGTGAAAGCAAAATCTAAAAATAATTTTAAAAGAAGCTCTATGCAAAACTCATCTTCTGAATTTCTAGTAAGCTAAAACAATTTTGGTGAACTTTCTTTATTAACTGCAAAATGCCTTTCCCGTCATAGAAGCAACTTCTGGTGGATTGAATGATGGGTTAAGTGATAACACAGTTAAAAGGAGACAATTAAGTTAGTGCAAGAACATCATTTCTGAAAGTTAGCTGATGAAAAATATTACAGCCTTTCATGGAAAATATTGTATAGATATTGGTCTAAGACTGAGCTACAAATGCTAGGGTGCCTTGAAGAAGTTTAAATGGAAAACCAGATAACTGAGTTTCATACGAAAATATATTCTTCATGGAAGTTTTTTACACTTTAATTAAAACAAAAAGGCACATTCACTTGGATTTGTAACCATTTATTTCTTTTTTAAGGAAATCACTTGGGATTTTTTCAGACATTATTTCCTTCTTGTAGCTTTTTCTCCATTCTTTGTAATTTGATTTTCCTTTTTTAGGAAGGCAAGAAAGAATTAAAAATAATTCCCTCTGTATTTTAACAACTCAAAAATTGATTTTATTGTATTTTGGTTTTAAACATGAAATTAAAGAAAGCACAAAATTCTTTACTATAATTCATATGATTAAAATGTGAATATGAATATGAAAATTTGTATCACTTTTTCAAAGCCTTTCTTATTTTGGCATGGGAGAAATATTTTTGTAAGGATTTGCATGTTGGCTCTCCACAACACTTTCTGAGAAACGTACCATTGTTCTCAGAAGCCTGAGTAACTGAAAATTAAACATAATCCCAACTATTAGTTTCTTTTAGAAAGACACAATAAGTATAGCCTCTATGTGGGGAACTGGCTAACAAGTTGCGCCCAGAGGGTGATGGTAAACAGCTACTTTTTAAACCTGGGAAGGTTCAGATTAGATTTTAGGAAGAAATTCTTCACTATGAGGGTTATGAGGCACTGGAACGGGTGCCTAGAGAAGCTGTGGAAATCCCATCCCTAGAGGTATTCAAGGCCAGGTTAGTCCGGGCTTTGAGCAACCTGATCCACTGAAGGTGCCTCTGCCCATGGCGGGGGGCTTGGAACTAGACGATCTTTAAAGTCTCTTCCAACCCAAAGCATTCTATGTTTCCATTATTCTAAGTCATCTAACCTAATACCATGAATTGCATTTAACCATCTAACTCTTCTTGCCTTCCTCCCTTCAGGAGGATTTAAGTACCTTATTTAAATAAGAGTTAGAGACTTACTCATATCTGTGGAACTATTTGATACTTACTGTAGAACTAACTTGAAAAGACAAACTACTCCAGAAGATCATTGTGATAATAAATTGATTGATACTTTTACTACAGTGATGGAAAAAATCAAAGGATCTTGATAGTAACAATAAAGTTTAATTAAGTGTTGCTATGCTGCAGGGTTGCTGATGGATGAATAAATCATACAGCTTATAATTAAAATGTAAAGAAAAAACTTAAACTTTCAATGTGTCTACATCTCAGGTGATAGATCATCAAGAAAATCAAAACTCTTGCTACATTTTCCATATTTTGGGTCAACTCCACCTCAAAATTAGCAACAACATGCTAATTTTTCTGAATCTTGAAACCCAGAGTTGGGGGTCTCAAGATTCAGAAAAATTATCATGTTGTTTCTTGTTATCAGGAAGGCCTGATAAAACCGACTTCAGAGGAAAAGAAAACAGTCCCTGAATTACACGTAAAACAAGTTAGCCAGCCCTTGGAGAATGAGATGAGACATCAACCTCCCATCAACCTCCAGTTTGCAGACTGTAAGAGAGAAAAACTTTTGATAAGTATTGAAACTGAGATGAGAAATGTGAAGTATGCCCAGCATTTTGAACTTCAGATTGAACCCAAATTCCCAGTAGAAACTGCACCAATTTCTGTATTTAGTTCTGAATGTTGTTTTGCTCCTTTCAGTTATCTAGCACGGCTTAGCACAGCTAGCATGGCTTAGCATTGCATACGTCCCATTTCACCACCAAGCTAAGCCCTGGCATCTTGGGGCACAGAAGGCAGAAGAGAGTGCTTAAGGCATCACCTTCTCCCCAACCCTTCAAAATGCCTCAATCCTCTTCCTTGACATCTTGTGTTTTAAAGGAAACATACAAACTTTGCTTTCTCTTTACCAAGGAAATCTGCTGTCTGAGTTGTTTGTACTTAACACACTGGATTCCCCCTGAATATTGATTGACCTTAAAGAGGATCCAACGTTTTACACCAGAAACATACTTCAGGCAAGACAATTCTGAGCACAGGTCATGTGGCTAATGTCCTACGTTTATGTTTATGCTATAGTTTATGCAATGTTTATGTTTATGTGCTATAGTGAAATGACTGATTAACAGGTTGTCAAATTGACAGGTCTTCTCCATAATTACATACAGGACTGGAACTACTAGAAAACCAAGACAGTCTTCCTGTGTAGCCTCTCCTTTTTACATTATGGTAAGGTTGCCCTAATTTAATAATCGAAGTTCCTTGGCATAGATTAAGTTGTCCACCACGTTTATAGGATTTTGTTAACTGGATTTTACTGGCAATTGTTCATAAAGTCAGGTCTCTGTGTTTTTATGTTTAGCTTTATCTGCCTGTAACATCTTTCCTACAGTGTTAGTTTCTTCCCTATTGACCAATACCACTGTGATCTTTTCCATACATGGAAAAACATTTACTAGGGAACAGTAAGTAGCACATTCTCATTTTATAACTTTTTTGCATGCCTTTAGATAAACCAAAGCTTGTTTTCCAATATCTTGAGTTAAAAGCTTAAACATCCTCAGCTCTTGTTAACAACAAACAGTAAGTGGTAGGTATTTCTGACAGTGAGACTAGATGTTTTTGAACACATCTGTGAGGAATCAGCATTTGTCTGTGAACTCTTCATGTACAACAATTTATTCCACTAAGCCATCTCAGCTGAACTTCCTAGAAGGGTAGCCTGTAAAACAAATGACTCATATATCCTCTTAGGTGTGATGTCTTTTTTGGCAGGAGGAGCAGACTCTTCTCTATCAGCAAGGTAAGATGCTGCTGGAACTCAAGCTTGGCTGTTTTTCATTCTGATTCTAGTTACAGTAGTAAAAACCCTCACTGTAGTTTCTGAAGAGCCATGATAAAGTAAAAGGAAACATTTTTACTTGTATCAGCCTGTGCAACCTTTATTAGAATTAATATTATCTTTTGATTTACTGTATATTCTTGCACATAAGCAGCAACATAAATAAAAGGCAGGATATAAAGGGAAAGGAACAAATCATGAGAGTGTGTGGCTGTCCTGAGACACATGAAAGTGTGTGGATGGTCAGGAAAACATCTGAGTTTTCTTCAATGTAAGTAGCTTCAAATGTTAAAAATGGCTTCGTTTCCATACCATGTGGAAAAGCAGAAAACATAAAGATAGGATCATCTACAGAGTTTTTGACAGACTCACCCGGCAGACAATATCACTCCAAATCAAAAACTACTATTTCTCTGTGCTTTATGATTTGAGAGCAAAGCTGAATATCAAGCAGCACAACCATGTCGAGAATTAAACTCCTTTCACCCTTTCTATCACG
Organism: Clamator glandarius; assembly: GCA_033459285.1. Classification (NCBI taxonomy): domain Eukaryota; kingdom Metazoa; phylum Chordata; class Aves; order Cuculiformes; family Cuculidae; genus Clamator; species Clamator glandarius. Next base: position 705,477 of record JAUNZM010000088.1, read on the forward strand.
ACATTGTTCCACTGTCTTCTAACTGCCAAATTCTAACACTACAGGTTTAAGTCTCCATGCTGGCGTTCTGCTACAGCCTAAATAATTATGTTTTTTCTAATAAAACAGTCAAGTGTATCCAAGTGGATAGTGCATTTCACCCATACTAATAAGAGTAAGAAATGCATTTATCCTGCAACAACTTCACTATGTTCTCCAACTTTGTCTTAATGCATCAAAACCCTGAACTTTTGCAGGGAAGGGAGGGGAAAAGTCCCAATATCAGAGATACAACTTTTGTTTCTTCTGCTTAAAATGGAACACAGGAAAGAAGCAGGCAAACTGCCCAAGTTTTTCTGCCTCCGAAAAATCTCCAGACTGGATTTTGTTTCAATTTGGCAGGTGAATTGTCCACAGATTGTGAACCCCTTGACCATGTTCACACTGCTCCAAACTTCTTCCTGTTATTAGATGTTCCACACACTTGGTATGGCCCTCCTGCAGGAGCTAAGCAAGAGCTTTTCAAGCACTCATTTGTCTCTTCAGCAGCATGCCATTTTTAAGGTTATATTTTCTAAGGGAAACTGAAGAACTGTACACATATATATGCAATCTATATATATTAAATATGTTAGGACTGAGAGTTCAATCACTTCAAAGCTGGGAGGTTGTTGAATTTGTACTCTATTTACAAATCTTCATTCAACCAAAACATGTGAATGTACCATAGTAAGATGGATTATTCACTCATGGTTTCCTGGGTAATATTCATCTCATTTCATGCTAACTGCCAAAAATATAGAAATCAGGTTGAAACATATTGCTTTAATGGACAACAATAGACTGACACCACTATGGGCAACTCTTCATAGAATCAGAGAGCATAACAAATGTCTAAGGAATTTGCTAGAATAAATAGGGAATTTAGATCCTTTTACCAAAGTTAGAGATCCTTCTCTTCTGCTGTAAACATAGGAAATAGTGTGAATCTGCCCCAACTCTGGCAAGTCTTTTTCTGTAATAACCAGTGGGTTGGAAGAGAAACAAGAGTTCAGGTAATTTCAGCTCCATTCAGCCGGGTAGGACTGAACTCATATTGCTCAGAACATCATAGTGTATTCTAATGCCAAGGGATATCCCATATTGAAGTGTTCCTATTTATCATACCTGTATGACTACAGTGAACTCAGAAAACTAGCAAGCAATAAGACTTTTGGAGGCTTATAGAAGGGGTATAAACTTTCACTTTTATCCCCAGGGCAGGCACTTCACATTTCTGTGGGCAGCTGAAGTCAGAAATTTCAGAGTAAGTAGGGAGAATCTTTATAAATATAGTTACTTATAGGATTAACTGGAGTGAGATAGATTGCTTTTTGAGACCTCAGGTCAGTTCAAGGCCTAACCCTACACATAAAGAGGATTTAGGCATACTGTAAGCTACCTCCAGTCATTACTAGTTATGCATACTGACTCCCTGATAGGTACCTCAGGGAATTTCATCTTTTTATACATCTGTGTTCTTAAACTCTTCTTCCTGTATTTCTTATAGATATATAGTAAGTGGAAATGCTTTCTGAAAGATTTTTTTAGAATTTCATTGCAATCTCTTCCTACTCTTTAAGGAATACTGCCTCAAGATTTGCTGGAAGATGCAGGAAATGCTAATCCAGGTGCAAATGTTTGTCTACCTCAATAGAAACTCATCTCAAAGCTGCAGTACAAAACACCTGCAAACTTTAATGAATCTGATTTCCAAATGTGATTTGTATTGAAACTTTAACCTAGCACACAGCACTGAAATAGCTACTGAAGCAGTGCAAACTCTGGAGAGTCTGGGATGTCTGTACCAGCCAGATGATGGAGAATGGAAATTAAAGTATAGTGAGCCTGAACTTGACAGGTGAGTTAAGGTAACTCTTGCTATTTTTCGAATGACTTCTGAACATCCTAAATTCCTCTTCTGGAGTCTGTATCTCACAGTGCTATTTACATCTACACTCTAGGGTAAATAAAATTTGATAGACAAAAGGAGCATTTCAAAAGCTGGTTTTTGTGTGTAGGGTGAAGTGAAGACATCGGGTCAAATCTTGGCTATCTCTAAGAATTTTAAGACGTTAATGTACCACTTACTGCAATCCTTACAGCTTCTCACACTGAGATAGTTGTAGAAAGACTGTTTTGTGTCTACTCCCTCTATTGCATGAAAGAAAAACATATGCTCAGTTGTTTTAATACAGAGATTTCACAGGCGATAGATATGTATTTATGGCAATTTTGAAAAGAGTCTTTTCATTTCTTTACATTTTACTTGTCTCTTCTTCCTTCCTTCTTTGAAGACAAAAATAGAATAAGCCTTTTCCTTACAAAGGAGAGTTCAAAAACTGTATCTGTTACTGCGTAAACATATCCAAATGTCGTTAAACCATTCCAGAGAAACTAAACAAAGTTATTTATTTCATCATTATGTTAAATGCAAATAAACTCACATTTTAGCAGTGTTGCCTGTCTTTCACACATTCTTGCTTGGTGGGATAAGATGGTATCTGAGTCTATACCAATATTAATAAACTAAATAGGGCACATGAAACTCAAGCTTTGCACATGATTATCCAATGTGCAGTTTTGGTCAGGAAAAAAATTAACACTTTCACAAATATTGGCCTAAGTCTTTCCAACACAAATTCCCATCAGCCACTCAAGCAGTACAATGGGTGGAATATCTACTCTGAATCTCTTATCTTGCTATAGGACTCACTATGGTGTTGGGAATTTATACCCTATTCCTATACATTGATGGTAATTTCATTCAATCAGTAAACCTGACTGCATGAATTCACTCTGGCCAGAATGCATCTTCCAGATCATTTGGAATTCTTGTAGCTGAGCTTACACTTGAGTTCATTACTCCATCAGGCACACTGGAGCAGGCGGACCTGTCCTTTGGAGGGCTAGAGCCACATTTGTGGCAGGAAGCTGGGGCTTGCAGAGCTTGGATGTAGTCTGGAAACCAGTTCTTCAGTGTGTCAGGGTCTTTGGACCAGGTTGTTCTCAGCAATAAAGAACTACCAGGCTTAACTATTTCAATTCATCGTTTTGAAGTGACAGTGTGCACCTCACTGCTCTGAGGCTTAATTTACCTGGAACTCTGATTGCTTTGAAGGGAAAATTCAGCCAAGGAAAATTGTATTCCAAGCACATGAAACACGGAGGGCCTAATGTATTAACAGTGAGTTGTAGTTCTCTACAGCTTTGACAACATGACATATCATGTCTGAGGCTGAAAAGGAGCTGAGAAATAGTCTTAAAGGGAAATATTTTTCACAGGCCCTTGGCACAAAACCAATATGTTCTAATTACTGAAAGTATGTAAGACGAGTCACACTTTAATGCTATGACTGAAAGAGGCTAAAGAAACTCCAGTGGAAAGTGTTCTGGGTTTCTCCCAGGTACTGCAGAACGTAAGTGTTCCATTTTGTTTCCAGATTTAATTCATGACATTGTTTTGGATTTCACTCTGAATCAGTAACAAAACCAATCTCTGTTCAGCACTGACAGTCAAAAATATCCCATATGGCAAACACTCCGGGAGAATGTTTCAGTCTCTCTGATAGATGTATTCATTTATTTTTCATGCATCTTGATGTATTTTTCTCCCTTCTCATTTTCCTGGTTTTGCTGGGGTTTTTTGTTTGTTTGTTTGGATTTTTTTGTTTTTACTATTCTCCCTCAAACTAGCCTTAGAATTTCAATCATAGAGATCATATAAGATTTTAATGACGCTTGAAGAGATGTTGAGAATTGCCATAGGGCACAAGTGAAGGGGCAGTGTCTTTTGAGAATTAACATGGTGATCAGAGGTACTTCAGTAGTAACTTTTTCGGAACTAGCTGGAGCTTTCTTAAGTATTGCACCAGTTAAATATTTTTTATTGGAATGAAAATAAATGCCTCTAACAAATAAGCCCATAAAAATGTAAAGGAAGGGAGATACTGAGTTTATGTATATTCACCCCATTTAGTCATTTATTCATATGCCGGTTGGTATACTTTTCACTTAAACTCCCTACTGAGAAGGTGACATTGAGAATCACTGAATGAACTCCGATTTTTTCTGGTGCAGCCCAATTACAGAACACCTGTGTTAAATCACTCTGTGCTGATTCACTGTGATCATTCATAAAGCTCAAGAGCCCTCAAAATGTCTCTTTCCTCATCTGCAGTGAGGTAGTGATGGTGGGAAAGTGGCTTCAGTATGAAAAACGAAAGATTGCTTGTTCAGATCCTCCCCAAAAGGGCTTTTATTTTATTTAATTTTCATGGCAGCATTTGCCAAGAACACCTGGGCTACTCCACTTGTCCCTCATATATAATTTATTTTTATGTCAATTTTTAATATCCTTGAAAGAAGACAAGAGCTGCTACTGGCATAATTGTACATCATGGATCCAAGTCAGTCTGAACATTGATGGTGCTCCAACAGCAGAATAAACCCATGTTTTTCCCAGTTCTGCTTCCTAGAGAAACTTTCTCTGGATTTGCACTCATAATACGGAGCTCTGAGTTTCCATATATGAAGGCTAAAGTCTTATTTCAGCTAGCTGATCTGTAAAGACTTGTTTGCAAACTGAGAATGCTAACTCTGGAGAATCACTTATGCTTCAAAATACACCTGTACCACATCCATCCTAAAACAAAGAGACTTTCTTATTACTCAAGATGAAAAGAACACAGCCTCGCACTTCTGTCTGTAGTTTTTCAACCTCTTTCCAGTACTTTGTGAAACACTCAGAATTTTCCAATACAGCAAATATGTGCTGTCTGACAGTAATTTCTTCAGCTATTTTTGCACAGCTCCCTTGCAATTAGCCCATGCTTCCTGTAAATCAGAAATTGAAAACCACCATTTCATCGTACTCCAAAACACTTTTTCTTCAGTTCAGAATGAATCTTAAATTTCCTTCAGGGAATATCCTCCATAAAACAGGAATCAGCTTTGAAGCACGCCAGGCTCTGTGCTGCTCCTAGACATTCATAGAGATTAAAAAGTAAAATAGGATGCTGAGAGAACCACCATATTGTTTACTGCTTGTTACTTGACTAAGTGAGGCTATATCTGCAATGGCAGATATTTCCACTCCACTAAGAAAATCCCTTATCATAGAATGGTTTGGTTTGGAAGGGACCTTAAAGTTCATCCATTTCCAACTCCTCTGCCATGTGCAGGAACACATTGCCAGCGCATGTTGAGCTTCTCATCAATGAACACCCACAAGTCCTTCTTTACAGGACTGCTCTCAATTACATCATCCCCCATACTGGATTGAAACCACAAATTGCCCCACCTTAAGTGAAGGACCTTGCACTTGGCTTTGTTTAATCTCATGAGGTTCTCACAGCCCCACTTCTCCAGCCTGTACAGGTCCCTCTGGATGTCATGCTGAACCTCTGGTGCGACAACCGCACGACTCAGCTTGGTGTCACCTGCAAACTTGCTGAGGATGCACTTGATCTCACTGTTCATATAATTGATGAAGGTATTAAACAGCACTGATCCCAATACAGAACACTGAGAGACACCACTTCTCACAGACTGAGCATTGGCCACTACTCTCTGAATGTGATCATCCAACCAATTTCTTATCCACTGAACAGTCCATCCATTAAATTTGTATCTCTCCAATTTAGAGAGAAGTAAATTGTGGAGGACTGTGACAAAATCTTTACAAAATCCAGATAGATTACATTCATTGGGTTCCTCATGTCCACTGATGCGGTTACCCCATCCTAGAAAGCCATTAGTTTGGTCAGGCAGGACTTGCCCTTGGTGAAGCCATGCTGTCTGCGTATAATTACCTCCTCATCCTCCATGTGTTTTAGCCTAGCTTCTAATAGGATCTGATCCATGATCTTCCCAGTCACAGAGGTAAGGCTGATGGGTCAGTAGTTCCCAGGATCATCTTTTCTACCTTTTTTAAAAATGGGCACAATGTTATGCTTCTTCCAGTCACCAGGGGCTTCTACTGACTGCCATACCTTTTCAAATATCATAAAGAGTGGCTTGGCAACTACATCAGCCAATCCCCTCAGGACTCTGGACTGCATTTATAGATGTTCAGGTTCCTAGTTTTTCCAGAGATAAGTGTGGAAAATTTGGGGGATGAATATATAAGTGAATATATATCTCTCTCCTTTGAGTATAACAAGAAGTTATACAGGTAGCTTAGACCAGACCCCTACGTTTTAAAAAGCTAAAGTGAGATGAACATAATTTGGAGAGATAGCAAGTATCCTATTGGTTTTGGTTTAGGTACGTCCTCAAACAAGGCAATCCTAGTCAATATTAGAATGGCTGACCACTGAGGATCATGAGCTGCAAACAGAATTAGTGTTGAAAACACCCTTCATGAGTCATCACCAAAAGTCCATGCCAAATTATTAGATGTTAGACACTCTATTTTAGATAAGCCATAAAACACAGCATATGATCACTTATGCACAATAAAAATCCTGTGTCCTCTTCACAAGAGTAGTGAAGTTGGCCCCAGTTTCTTCCAGGTGAAGAGTTGCATACTACAGGCTACCTTTTCCTGCATCGGAGAACATAGTTTGCATAACATTGCTGTGCTTTTGCTACAGGCTGCTGCACTTCAAGGTTAGGCTTCTTCACCTCATATGTCCTCCAGTAAAAATCTGTTATCCAAGAGAAGACAGAAAACTGTAGACTCAATAAGAGGCATTTTGGGTTTTTATACACTACTAGAGGAAGAAGTAGTGAGTGGTTTCCTTGGAAAATGATCTCCCAAATTCACTAGTCCCTGGGGTCTGTATTACTGAAGGCAAAACTAATCACATTTGTAAGATTTTTATTTCCTTCCCAGCTCCTCCAGAAGCTGAGCTGCTATTAGATACATTCCCATCACAGTCTTCAGTTACATTTGCATCAATTAGTAGTATTTTTACAGGTGTTAACTCCAGCATGAACTTCGAAATTTTTGAAATTTGTTATGTCTCCAGGGTAATAAAGACCTACTTTTTCCAACACAAGGTCTGTTCATCTCTTCCATCAAAACCCCATTGCTTCTTGACTGACTTAAACATGAAGGCATGTATCTAAGAAGTGAGAAGAGTAACATAAAGACTTAAGAAAACCTTTATAATTGCATTTCTCTTTTCTCCTTCCTCAAGCTGGTTAATCGTGAGATGATTTTCAGGATAGGTTTCAGGATGTATGGCTGAAAGGAATCCACCTAGAAACATCATTCAGTCATTAATTCCTATGGTTGCCCCTTGTCTGTAATTATGTACAATTAATATAAGATTTAGCCATCTCCAAAATGCATCCATCCAATATTTAACCTTTCAAAGGGGTCAGACAGGCTTGTTCTTTGGCTTCTGGGTCTAGAAACCAGAAGTACCATTGTGTAATTTGAAAAAAAAGTCGGATAATCTGATACATAAACCCCAGGCACATATCTGACTTTGAATAATATAGCAGGTACCTTAGAATGAAGTCTCTTAACAATTTAACCATAGACCCGGAATCTTTTATTGTGAATATCTGCCAAAAAGGGATAAGGGCAAAATGGATGTTCAGATACACCTTTGTATCCACTGGTGTTAAAGTCATTTAAATGGATTGGAGGCATGGCTAGTGAGATTCCTATCTCAGCTCTGGGGTGATGGTAGTTTAACACAGACGAGTCTGGTTATTGAGAGAAAATAATGGCTCAGGTCAGTGAGCAAATCACTGATGTGGAAACTGGAAAATATAGGTTGTATTCCTAGTCTTGTCAGTGGCCTGTTGTCCAGCCTTTACTGGCTCCTCTTTTCCTTCTTTCCCCTTACATAATTTCCCTATTTAGGCAGTGGAGCAGAGTGAAAGAGAGCACTTCTGTGCCTATGGGTAAAGATTGCTCCCTCGGCTGATTCTGGTTTGTCTAAGGTAAAATGAACATGTGTTTCTGGAGAAAGAGACTAGGCAGATGCACTTGTTAGTAGACTACAGGACCTTTCTTCAGATCTGTCTCCTGTTCTTGGCTCACTAGTTTTACACTGTTGGTTGCATGGTCATTCAGCTTCAGCACAGGAGTGAATAAAAATGGTTAACTCTTATTGTCTTAACCTAATACCAGGTCCACTTCATGCACAGTAATATCATTGTGAAGCTATTACACAGCTGGGTGTAGCAGCAATCTACCAGCTGCTCAACAGTTGCGGAAGAGAAAACTTCAGCTACCTGCTACCAAATACACCACTTGGGCTCCTAAAACAAGGAGCAGTTTCAGGCTGTGCAATACAATTATACATAACAACTTGCAAAACATCTTAAGTGTTATTAAAAAAAAAAAAAAAAGACTTGGCTTAGAAATCTCATTTGATGCACTTTTTTCCAAGTATTTCCAATCAGATCATAGACTGAAATCACCCATTATGCTGCCTTTAGTGTTCCCCTTCTACTGTCCTTCATCACTGTAAGTCTTTTCAAAAGACAAGCTGTAAACAAATAAGGTGTATGGCACAAGCCCACCAAAGTTAGAGCACCATTAAGATAATAAGATAAGAGTGAATTGGATCATAACAGGAGAACAAGCAGCAAGAAAGAAAACTCATGTGACAGCTTCACTGTCAAAGCAAACAAATCTTATGATCATCCTTTAAGTCACACAAGTAACTATGAGCACAGCTTTTGGAAACATCAGCCCCAAGAAGCAAGAGAAAGCAAGGGAATCACATGACTCACATACATTCATAAAGGAAATAATTTATTTCCATAAAAGAGTTCATTGTTCTGCTGTATGCAGATAACTGACAATTCCTAAATATACAATCATTCTTATACTTATGTTTACTATTTAAATTTATGGTTATATTTATTTACATATTTTTATAAAAATATATTTATACTACTTATATTCTTGTCTGTCTGAATCTAATTTTATTAAAACCTAGGAGCTCCTTCAATCCTGAAGTGAATTTTTAAATTTCAGATTCATGCTTCTTTTGGAATGAACGTGGAAGTCCAAAGCAGAACATTTCATGTTGAGTCAAAATGATTTAGCATTCCCTGAATGGCTTTTTCTGCTTTTGATATCTGAAGCTGCTAAAATGGAGACAAGTGAGAAAAGTCTTTTAATGCTGAAAAAACTTCATCTTATTTCCTGAAAAATGAATTGAATTAATAGATACTAGCTAGTTTAATTAGGATTGCACAGAACTATCAAGGTCTGTCCACAGAGAACAAAGAAAAATTTATTCCTGTAGTTCAACCGAATATCTGGAATTTGTGTCTAATGTGGACAGAGTAAAAAATTGTTTGAGGATTTACTCTCAACAGATGCAGAGGCCCTTCTGTATCCTTAGATATTGTTAACTTGCTTCTGATAGGATGAGTCATAGCAGTTCATCATTTCCAAAATGAGCCTTCTTTGCTCAGGGGCTATTCTACCTTGTTAGGTTGACAGGATCTCAGTTTTAACCTTCAAGTGCAAGGACAGTAAGACAACTCCTCCTTAAAACCACTCTGTTCCAACACAGAGACCACAAACTTTTTGGGTACCATTGCTATTTCCTACTATTCTCTAGGTGGCTCCAACCTAGCTCAGCAAGGCCTGATACAGCCTGGTAGTAAAACAGAAAACAATACATAATTTCAAAGTGTGGGTGATCCTAAAAGATGCAAAGAATTACAGGAGTATTTCTAACAGTGGTTACAGGTCGGGAAAGAGAATAACTGAACAGTTTGTGAAATAAAGGCTAAAAACCCTGAGTTGCTCAAGCAATATCTCTGTTTTAACAAATTATCCAGTGCTGAAACTTTTGAGATATGTCCTCTTCATTTGTATGTGAATAACTCTATCAAGAATTGACATGAAAAAAAGCAAATAATCTTTAAGAGAGAACAAATTCACTCAACAAATTCTCCCACAGCTACATATATTAGAACCTTTAGAGACAAGAAGGATTGGCCCACAGATGATAAATTATCTGATACATATGCAAACTGACAAGTATTTTCAACCTTCAGTTATTGGACTAAATAATTTTATATTCAATGAAAGATTTCTGCCCCTCAATTTTGCTTAATATTATTGTTTGCTAGAGGACTAGAGTCAGCTTCAGGACTAAAGTAATTCTGAGACTGAAAATTGCCACTTAATGCTACCAGTTAAAAGAGAGAAGGTAAAATTAGAATTTAAGATTACTTCACTTGTTTAGGTGAAATCACAAAATGGTCCTAGAAGCAGATATCTGGAACAAAATAGATCAATAGAGAAAGTTACTGAGCTGCTCTTCAATTGTAATTTCACTGCAGTCAGTACTGTAAACACCAAGCACACAGATGGCAAAGCATCAGTGTCAGCTGTGAACAGTGCCTGTAAGCTACTGGAAACACACATTTTCTCATTCCTTCTTCCACCTTGGTACAACTCCGCTGCTGCAAAGCTGACACATGCCTGCAGTAGGAGAGGCAAATTCACAACAGAAAGTCTAGGGAGGTTTAGTCTCTAATCACAGAATGAAAGACGGCTTGCTGCATCTTAAAATCTAGGTCAAAAAAGGGAATTATTTGTATTTTTCACTTGTGAAGGGGCTAGGTCTTTGGAGAAAGGCAGATTGGACAAATACTTTGTAAGACACAGATGCAGTAAACCACCAGACAGTGGGATCCCAGGGGCACAGAAGACAGATATGTATGGGAACCTCAGAGGGGAAAAGGCAGCCTTGAGAGACCACTGCTCTGAAGAGCTGCTGTGAATGTGAACATCAACCTCATATGTGTTATAAGGCTTTTCTGTTGTTCACATAGTAGGTTAGACGTCTTGATACTGTGTATGATCTCCCCCTTAGGAAGGAGCAGAAAATCTCCCAATTTATTTTCAATTTGAAGTCACTTTGACCCCAAAATGTTCAAAGCACCCTTCAGAAGCCAAGCTTGTTACTCACTGTCTGCAATGTTCTTTCCTTTCATTCTGCATGGAAAAAAAGAACATGGACTATTTGTCCTGAAGCTTTACAAAAATAAATAGTGTTGGCACCACAGCAGCTTTTGCTTGGACTAAAGGACTTCATAGCATGACATACAAGCAGTAACGGGTCTTAATCTTTCTCAGCATAGGAAGTGTGAATAGTGTCTGCCAAACATTTATGAATCCAATCAAAATTAGCCTAGAGACAGCAGCCTGTTATCTCCTTGTCAGTAAATCAACTTTTTTATCAGGAAATAAATTGCTATGGCAATGGTACCATATTTTTTGTCATTTTTTTGTTAAATCTTTCCCTCCACAAGCCTCATTGTCTGAGATAAAACAAGTTTGCAGCATGTGTTGCAAAATATATAACGTGAGCTGACAGGCAAAGCTGCCTCTGCAGACATATAAACGCACCTTAGCACAAGCAGCAGTCCTGAAGTTCATTAAAGGACCCAAGAAAACAACTAACCAGGAACAGACAGAAAATTTCTAAAGGAAAGGTAGACTCCCATGAAATGTCCTTTCATACCACCCTATGAGCTGCTCAGAGTAAAACAAATGGATTGTCAGGGTACTTCCCACACAGTTTTCTTTGCTTGGCAATGTGTAGGAATTACATTGAAGGGATGACACCTATAACCAAACTTATGCCCCGCTATTTATCTGCTAATGACTGGCTTGAACCCTGAGTACAAAAATGCACTTGGCCCCTGCACAAAAATAATTAAAAAAAATATGAAAATTGCATATGCTCATATGAGAGCTCTGCTATGGCATGTTGAAGTAGAAAAAGACAAGATTAATTTTGATGCAGCCCTATCTGATCTTCACTGCTGTCACCACTTCTCATTCACGTCTAGCAGCTTCTTAACCAGAATCTTTCGAAAATGTCTGTGTTTAGGGTACTTTGCTTCCTTCTAAAGTCAGCATTTTAATTTGCTAAAATGTTTTCAGGCATGAAGTGAAGGAGATAGAGCAAAGAGGGTTTCTTCCCTCTACTAACCAGAATCCATTACTTTGGGGGTTTGGTTTTTTTTTGTTTTTTTTAAAGTGAGATTATTTTTCTCAACAGTGCAACCATAAATGAAACAGCTATACAAATATGGCAAAACATTGCACTTCTGAGACCAAAATGATCAGCCAAAAAGGAGTTATCTCAGTCTGGAGAGGCTTTATTGCTGGGGAGAAAAACCACACGTTTCAGTCTTTAGATGTTAGGTGGAGATATTTTTGCAAAATGTTCTTCCACATGCTACAGCTCTGCTCATCCTTCACTGTAGTGTACTGGCAACAAAGCTTAGTGCTTTCAGCAAGAGTGAAGCTTATGCTGATGCAAACTTTTTAGATCCACTCATTAATCTAGCATCTGGAAGCCTGTTAATCAGAGCCACAAGGCTACTTTAACTCTCCCAGTGGCTTACACTCCTTGGCAAGACTTTCCTTTTTTTGAAACAATTAGTTACTCACTGTATTACACAGAGAAAGAAGCTGAAATTTGTTACTGATTGCACTCTCAGCAGTCATCTGGTTATAAAGCAATGCACCTGGAAATCACTTGTCTTAAGTGCAACTCGATGAAGGTACTAAGTTTCTTATTACAGCTCCCTTCAAGTCCCAGGTTGTGCTTAATTTTTAACGTTATTGAACAGGCCCTCTGAGGCAAGGTTAGCACTAATTTTAAGAATTGTTAGAACCTTCATCTTGAATGCCAACACACTCATTTGAGCCTGACAAAGTACTGAAATAACTTATAGTCTTTTGAGGACAGACAAAACCCATGCATTTATGTTCATTCTTCCCAAGCTGCCTTTGGTATCAGCTTTTCTTATCATGTAATTTACAAGGCTCATCAAACCCAAAAAGGCGGTTTCTGGATGTTGTTCTAGTATGACTGTTCAAAGTAACAATTAATAAATGTAGGTTGATTTTTCTGGAGTCAAACTGAAATTAGGATTTGTGGGATAATCTAAACAGCTGAGGAGTTGAGAGTTGTGCAAGGAAACTTCACCTGAACACATTTTCCAGGAGCACTTGGGCTTTGTTAAATAGAACACATTCACTCATGTCCTGATCCAGTGATTTCACGAGTACCTTCAGACATTTTGCTGCCTTAGGACACAAATGTTCCCAGAAACTGCCAGTATTTCTTCGCCTTTACATCTGATTATAGACATATATTTTGTTCAATGGAAAAAGTATGCTCCTAAATCTGGCAAATTAGTTCTATAAAAATGGGTTATTCTGAGAAAATCCAAGCACTGCCAAGGAAACAAACAAACAAAAAGAAGTATAATCAGGAAACACATTCTTGTAAGTTTTCCCTAATCCAAAACCAAAATTATTTTAAACCCAATTCACAGCCATTCCTAAAGCAAGTTCCTAAAGCAAATCTTCTGACACAAATGCTTATGTGTGCAAGGTTTTCCCAAAACAATTGTCTTCAGCTTTTGCATCAGGTCTTTTTGTCTTCTCACAGTTCAAGGCACTTTAAGCAAGGAACAATATTCAGAAAACAGCTTTAAAAGAGTTACGGTCACATTCCTCTGCATCATCACTCTACAATTTCCTTCCTCTGGCTGCTCATGTCTGGTCCTGAGAGAAAATCCTTTACCACACAGTTTTGCAGTTTAACAAAGATTTTGGAGGGGAAGGCAAGGCTCAGGGACAATTATAGTGTCTTTAAGATGTAAAAATGAGCAATTGTGTGAAAAAGTTTTTATAAAAATACGCAAATTTTAAATCCAAATAAGCTTTTTCATTGGATAAGCAAAAGTTGACTTTACTTTAGCACTCTGTTTTTTGAGGAGAAAAATTCAAAAGGTCTTCCTCATCAGAAATCATGAAAATCATGTGTCTTCTTGTGAATTTCATATCTAAAGTTCATCAGCCATTGGGGAACACGTATATATAGTATAAATACCATAATCCTTAAAAAACAATATTTTTAACTATGGATAAATGTATAGTATAGACTATGTTGAAGTCACTTCTAACTACGGAGTTTAGCTGACAAAGAAGTACAAAGTAGGCATCCCAGTCAAAATAGAAAAGGAAATGTGCATCAAGAATGCCTCTGCACAGAGGAAAAAACATAGGGAAAACACAATAAAAAATTTCTGCTTCCTTGATGTTAGTATTAAGATATTTATATTTGACTTTGACATTATTGGTAATTATTATCTTGATATTTATCTTTCCCTTTTAGAAAACACAATATAGCCATTTTCCCACTTAAGAAGGAACATTAGCAAATAAACTGTACTCAGTCTTGTAGGGGACATTTCAGTTCCTTTCAATTAACTGTACTAAACATGAATTGAAGGATTTTTTAAGAAGTTTATTGTTACTAAAGGCTTCATAGTCATTGAAAGGAAAAGTACTTTCACTTATCCTAAGACATTTATAATATGGCCATGAACATGTGAGCTACTTGCCTTAAATTAACTCTTTCTGTAGCTAGTAAGAAGCAGAGATGGTCAGATCCATCTGACTGGTTTTAGGACAAAATTTATCACATCCTTTAATTTACAGTTACTCTACACTGAGCGCAAAGGAAGCCAAGATAACTAGTTTAGAAATATGCATCTACATCTGGTCAAATGAACCCCTATAAAGCTATTCAGTAAGATCAGCACATGGAAATTACTTCCAAATTTGTCCTGAGATTAATGAAGAATGCCAATATTTCTGCTGTTGTGTAAGGAGCATATAAGAGGATTGTTACATTACATGGTCAAAAATTACAGGAAGGTTACTGGTTTTTATTAAAATCTAGAGGGCAATAATCTGTTTTGCAGTCACCAGTCTCACCCTCTGCTTGTTTCATATGCATTTGTGATCCAAATCCCCTTAATGTAAAACCAGGTATAGTCTTTCCTATGTATTTCATCTCCCTGTGGTGCTATTCTTCCTTTGGTCCAATTATTATGGACAAATGATGGTAAGAGAGGTCTTCATAACTAACCAGAATCACAGAGACTGGAGTGGGCCCTGGGAAAGTTGTCTTGCACGTAATTAACCATGAAGCAGGGCTGTCATCCTCCCTGCCTGACAATTCAGATTGAGGAATTTAGTTCTTTGAACACATTCCAAAGACAAGGAGTTTGCCAAGCCCCACGCAGGATACAGGGGAAAATACACAGAAGGGAAATTTCTGTTCCACTTTATGTGCTCTCTTGCTATGCAGTTAGCCTGAGAACTGGTATATCATTTGAATGAAGCATACGCATGCCTTTAGGTGGCAAAATCAGCTCATCTAAACTAGCACTGAGTCACAGAGAGATAACATGACTTTCCTACAGCTCCATACACTTCCTCTAGTTAATTATTCACTGCAGACTGTGGATTAAAGTTCTGGCTGTAATTCCTCGCTCTCCATACATGTTTCTGGATGCTTAACCATGGATAGTCCGAGGCCATGCAGTTTCATGTCCTGTAGTTTCTTGCTTACAACCTGTCACAGTTTAGCCCCACACGACCAACTCAGCAGCCAAATCTGTGCAGCTGAGCCTCTAAAATTGTTTCCCCTTCCCTGACCCTGCAGGGAAAGGAAAGAGTGAAATGAGAGGAAAAAAACCTTATGGGTTGGAAACTAGAATTACAGCTTTGATGAAACTATAATGAATAATAATGATAATATTTAGGAAGTAATAAAATATAAACCAATATATGAGATTACACCCCTCACTTCTACTCCTTGATGACTATACATTATCACAAATGCTGCAGAGCAGACAGGAGGGAATGGGTCCAGGGCATGAAAGACCTGGACTCAGGAACCGAATTCAGGAACACACAGATCTAGGTTCAGGAGTAAGCAGACAGATGAGGTCCTCACTTGATGTCAGCCATCACAGAAGAGAATGAGACATTTGTGACCTCTTAATTTTTACTGGGTATAATGTATATGGGATGGAATATACTGTTGGTCACTTTAGGATCACTTGCCCTATTTGCCTTTCCTCACAAGTGAGGCTCCTTTTCCACCAGCTTGAAGATAGCCTTGGTTAAGTATAAACATTGGCCTTTTTGCATACTGATACTCTGTCTTATTACTTTAGAGAAGAACACTGTCTCATAACCATGCAGTTAGTTTTCAGAGAAATTAAGTTATATACATCAACTCAGTCACAAAAGTGACTCTAATTTGCCTCAAACTACAACATAAAGCCATCTTGCACTACCTCTACAAAAGTGTAATTAAAAGTAATTTCTTCTACAGGAATACAACGTGCAGCCAAAAAATGAGGCCAGTTCTTTGCCCCACTTCAACTTTTTTCCACAGACTTTTTGGTGGAAAACACCTGGCATCAGTCTATCGCAATGGATGAGTCCTGAAAGTGAGTTTGGCACAACTTTTATATAGATTCTAATCCAAATTCTTGAGTGTACCAAGCCATTAATGTCTTCGTCTTTTGGTTTTAGTACTTTACAATCATAGCAGATGTTTAGAAAATTGTGTTCATAGGATTGGATCCGTTGCATCTGCTTCTTCTGATACATGCTGCTTTTCTAGCTCATTGCACTTCCTTTAAATTAAAAGAAAAGCCAAGAAATCTCATGCTTGACATTAATCAGAAAAAAAACCCTAAAAAACTTATGCTTATACATACTCACAGGAATTTCTTTGCAAACCAGAACAAGAATCAGAGTCAAAAAGTTTCTCAAGTTCCTGAATAATCACTGTTCATCACTGTCAGTTGACAAAAGACACTACCTAAATAAGGAGAATACATATATATAAAGGATGGATAGGATTAACTTCAGCCTAAAACAATTATAGGAGGCATAGTAGACAAGCCGGCAGCAGTGTACAGCAGACTGCCTTGTCTTCTGCCTCTTCTGTGACTTTGAACTGTGGGCTTTATTTTAGCTATCTGCAGAAAGGAGAGCAGGACAACTGTTCTTACTCCTTCTGTTAAATCATTCCGATATCACTTGGTATCACTTGTGTTATAGCCACTCCTTATGCAACTAAAAGCACACCAGATGTCATTCACAATTCTCTGGTCATGTGCAAAGTGTATACCAGAGACACTTGAACTTCCTCCTACACAGGATTTACTCAGAGTTCTGCTGGGCCAGGAGACATGACTTCATAAGACATTTCCAAGCTACTCACCTTGAATCTTTAAATTATGTCCTTTTAGTTTCCATTTATCCCCTGTAATATGGATCACCTAAGATACTGACACCCTGACTTGCCCTTTGAAGATTCCCCTCTCTCCCCATTAGCTATGCTTTAAGGCACTTTTTACTTAGCTTTGTGGTTTATCTGTTATATATATTGGAAAAGGAGATTGCTGGGAGTCATCGATCTGTACGTAAAACCAAATATGATGAGGTTTAGACTGGGAATATTAAGCACTACAGTCAAAATATATGCAACAAGCTTGCATGAAGTAATATTTAATTCATAAGGTTTGGTTCCACAGATACCACTCATTCCATCAAAATTCTAAAAGCTAAGTCGATTTATGAATATTTTGTTTATATCACTGGAGAATCAGAGCCCACTTTATGGATCAGTTTATTCTACCATCTCAGAAATATTCCTTAAAATGAGTTGAATAGCTCTCTGCAGCTCACTTTATCTTTTTCTCTCTCTCATGTCTACAAAAGGAAGCTTTAGAAAAATACTCATTTGCCCACACACATGTATTTCATCGCATTTCAGAAACCCTAGGGTACCCAAGACACCCACAAGGGGCTAGTAGGTATGGCATAGGATCTGTAGGATCTATGGATGTTCCTCTGTCATAGCAGAAAGAAAGAAGGTAGAGCATCTTAGATCATCTCAAATGAGAGAAAAAACTTCGTATGTGGGCAACTGAGCCCACCCTATATGATTAGCTTAGACTAGACTTCTGCCTTTAGATGACTAAATTTGCATGGGTTAATCTTGTTTCTAGTGCTCAGTTTGGGTGTCTTGTAATAGATTTGGTTGCTCACAGTTTAGTATCATTTGAGATGTTCCAGCATATCCTGCCTGGACACCAGATACCAATCTAGCTCCTGCATTATATCTATCAACCAACATATCCGATTACACTAGGCACCTATGTGTTGGCAACTAACTCAGATCAGGAGATTGAGTCCTCTATTATGCAGACCTAAAATATTTGGCTCTGTTTTTAAAGACAAGTAACCAGGCATGAAAAATAGCCATCTATACTGCTTACAAACAGGCAACATTTTCTATAGTATCCCTCTTTGCAACTCTGGAATATCTGTGCAGGTTATAATTTCTGTCAAAACCCGTAGTTATTTGTTTACATTTGCTTGCTGAAATTCAGAGTGTCATTGTGATGCATTATGCTTCCCAAGCACTGATTCAGTATGAAATACCAGGACACAAGTATGCCTGGATCAAAATGACAGGAAGTAGCCCCAAGTACCTATGCCTCTATAGGGAACCTCTATTACACTTAATATATGTATAAAAGTAAGTAGAGAGAGATAAAAAGAATGGATATCCCAAAAATGAATACCAACAGAAAAGGAGTGCTGGTCACAAAAGCCATACTGAGGAAGTTACAGGAAATCCTAGCAAGGAGTGAAGAGCAAAATGTTGAACCACAGAAAAAGTTCAAAAGTGTATAAATAACTGTGTGACAGAAAACATCAATGTAAACATTCCCTGTAGCAAAAAAAAAGTACATGCACTTCTAGGGAGAAGCAGAATACCCAGTAAAAAAAGTAAGACAAGAAGAACTGTTGACACCAACCTGACACATCACTTTTGAGTCTGGTTGAGGCTTAAATGAATAACAGCCTTGGGTTGTGTACTTTTCTTTTGATCAGCATTTTGGAAATGCCACTGGAACACTTATAAGGCTATTGGATGTCAAATGTGACAAAAGTGTAAGTTCAGAAAGTGCTGTGTAATATGGCATACACATTTACTATTGGTAATCACACAAAGTTCATAACTAACACCATAAGTTCATAGCTAATAGTACACTTTTTTTCTCAGTGTTTGGCACTCAGATCTTGTAGACTGTGAGCACTGGAAGTTTAGAGCAGGAATTAAGAAAATTCTTCCCCAGAAGAAAGGTTAGGTAGTCCATAGTTTAAAGTAAGGTTATTCAAAATTACAAACCTTAACAAAGACAAAAAGCAATATATATATATACACACATACATACACACACACACATATATATATAAAATATTAATTCCATTTGTAAGCATAACATTTGTCCCCCCATTCAAATATCCCTATATTTCTTCTCTGGTTCCTTAGTCACAAGTTACATAGACTCGATTTAGCTCATGGTCAGTCCCATGAACTTAAAGTTTTATAGTAACTTCAAGATCATTTTTGCAAATGCCTTGTTTCTCAGAGATCCTACAATCTAAAGACAGATCTTTCAGACACTTAGGAGCTTCTATATCCAACCATACCATTGTGCTGACATCTATGGGATACTACTGGACTTGGACAGTAACATTGTTACCTAACCTGTCAATGTTTTTAAGATTTCACTTTTTATTCCCCTCTGTTTCCAGTTAGTATGTCAACAAAATTTTTCATAATGGTAAAGAAAGAAAAAAAGAGGAGATGGAAAAAACGCCATGAAGCCTGTTGATCAGCTCCTACTGATCCTATTGGTACAAATCTTGAATTCTCTGCCCTCTGAATTTACTCTAAGGTTGGTGTATCCTGAGTTGATTTGTGAACAGCAAATCACTTTTCCCAGTCCACTACACATTGTGAGGCCCTACAGGCCTCTCATGTGAGACAAGTCACATTTCAAAAGTTGATGTAATATCTTAGGTGGGAGAACTGACTACCTATTTCCCAGATGGAAATTTAGTAGAGAAGGAAGACACTTGAAAAAAATAGTATATTAATTTTTTGCCTTTAGTAGAAAGAGCAAAGGAGTATGTGACTGTCATGAGATAAATATAAGGAGTGGCCCTTTTAAGTGGAATTATTTAGTAAAAATGAATGATGTACAACAAGGCAGTCACCACAATGTTTGACTTCCAACTTTGTTTTTCTTCTTTACCAGGGTCCAAACATCTTTCTTTTTTTTTTTTTTTTTTTTTTTCTGATTACTTTCTGCAGCATCAGAGACATCTAGTGGCTTAAATACATAAAAGAAGGACATATCCCAACGGGTCCTACTCCTCTCTGAAATCTAGGAGGAAAGATGGGAAAGTCATCCCATCCAATAGAGAGAATAAAGGAGAGAAAAATGGTTGGAAAATGATATGAAACTGGGAAGACAGAGCAGAGATGGATGAATGATGATACAAGATACATGTGGTCATAGCAATGAGGGAGAGTACTGAGAAATATTGTATATTATCCTGGAGTATAAAGAAACTCAAGTGAACAATCTGAAATGTAAGCCTGAATCTCATTCAATTCATGCCCCAAATCTCATGCAAAACAAAAAAGGGTGGGTAGCTTGGTTTATTTTTTGCAGCCCTTGGTATTGCCAACATGACTGGAAATGTAACTCAGGTCATCAGCTGTTACATGGAAATCAAAAAAGATTTCTGGAAAACCTAAGCAGATAATCTCCTGGCTACTGCTGAGAAAATCACCCTGGTGCAAACTAAAAAGACCATGACAGGCTGGAATTCAACACTTGGCTGGACAAAACAGTACAGTTTTCTCCCTTCTGCAATTCTGTTGAAATTTTGAGGCTATACAAGTAGAGCAATTTGGCCAAGTGTAGATCAGTAATGTTCCAATCTATTTTAAAAAAAAAAAAAAAAGTAAATGACAACCAAACCAAAGGTCTAATCTTGAATTCTGTTACTTGTAGTTAATTTTTTTTCCTTAATAATGGGTTTCCATTCCAGTGCACCTGCAATTCATGGTTCCCAAGGGAAACCAGAGTGCAGAAAGATGTGTTGCACAACTACATCTTATCCCTAAAAGGAGGGAGCACATTGAGATACACAAAGTGCTTCTCAGCCCCATAATGTAGATTAAATCCACAGAACACCCCAGGCAGTTCTACTCTTTAAAGCATAAGTACATAAGAAGATTGTATAGAAAATTAGATACCTCATAAATAAAAGCACACACTGCTGTATATTTTCCTTCAGGCAGTTACACCCAGTCCATTTGGTATGTTGTGTATAAGTTGCACAAATGTCTATATATGAATTATGACTGAAGTTGTATGTGTTTTGCTAACTTGGAACAGTTTGTTTCTCTGTGTAGACTATGTGCTAATTTTCCTTGCTGCTTCATTGCTCTCTACAAATACCTGAAGGGAGGTTGTGGAGAGGAGGGTGCTGGCCTCTTCTCCCAAGTGACGAAGGACAGGACAAGACGGAATGTCCTCAAGCTCTGCCAGGGGAGGTTCAGGCTTGACATAAGGAAAAAATTCTTCACGGAAAGGGTCATTAGGCAATGGAACAGGCTGCCCAGGGAGGTGGTTGATTCAGTTCCCTGGAAGCGTTTAAGGTGAGGGTGGATGAGGTACTGAGGGGCATGGTTTGGAGATTGGTGGGAACGGTTGGACTCAATGATCCAGTGGGTCTCTTCCAACCTAGTGATTCTATGATTCATCCTAGAACATTAACTGCTCTCTGGGGAGAAAAAAGGAGGGCACCTTCCCAAAGGGTATCTGAGGATGCTGAGCCAGGACAAACCTCTGGGATTTTGGGTGAGGTGTACGACATGGGAAAGGAGAGACCCAGCCATAAGTTGGTCTGTCATACCCACAGAAAATAGGAAACCACTGAAAAGTTTGGAGAGGTAATACCTCTGCTAAAACTTGGAGGAAATGGAAAGCACGAGACTTTTCAAGGGTCATCCTCATAGCTTGTTCCAAAATAAGCCCTAACATTGAAGATTCAAAGCCCTCCATATGTCCTTAGTATGTTCTACTTAACAATACAGCGAGGGTGGATGCACTTTAAAAATATTGTACACAAGAGGGCCTGATTCTGCCCAGTCTACTCAAAGCAGAACGAGGCTTGTGGAATGGATATAATGCAGCCTGCTTCCCCCAGCATAAGCTGACAGTTGCGCAAGGGAAGAAGCCTGAGCCCAGATCTCTTTCAGTCTCTCTGCTTAAGATTTAAGCATGTCCACTATCTATGCCTTCCAGAGAATAGAAGATAAAATTGCCCTTGGCAGTTTTCCCTTCTTCATGCATGCCAGGGCGAGCCAAGCCCATAAGCCCATGTATAAACTGCAGAATGATTTGATACATTGAATCTACAGGTTGATAAATAGTTCTAAGGTTTAGAACTAATGAGAAATATAATCTACTCTTTCCTAGCCCAGGTGCTTCATTTATTATTTTTAAAACTGAGGATTTTGTTTCATCAACTCAAACTATCCTCTAACTGTCTCAGTCTCATTACATATAACCATTTGGTCCAGGTTACCAAATGCAACATGTCAGATATCTATTCAGTCTACAGATCAGTCTTCCAGGGGCAAAGATGCAGTGGCCTTTGTTCAGAAAGTATTAAAAAAAACACTTGGCTCTAGTATCACCATGGATGTCTCAATCTGTTTCTTCCTTTTTTTTTTTTTCTAAATGCCTCTGCATTCCTGTCAATCCTAAAACTGCCTCTCCACAATAACCATTATGTTCTGTCGTGTTAGTTATCCTGAGCACCTGTTAAGCTGACCTGTCATACAGCCACTTACATCCTATTTTTTTGGCTGGTAACCAAGATGCTCCAATTGATTTTTTTTTTTTTTTTAAATGAATTCCCGGCAAGATCAATGCACAACTGAAACTCAGTGCACACAGCTCTCTTCATCACTTTAGTCAGATAGCTGGCTGCAGCATGCAGGAGGCACAAGGGCAGCAAACAAAGAATATGCAAAATCAGAGAGAAGGTACAAATTATGCTGCAAAATATTTCCACCAGCCAAAAGGCTTTGAGTTTATTACATATAGCTGCCTCCTCCAAACCAATGCTCTCACTTCCTATAGGGATTGTATCTCTGCTCATGTACCAGGCATTTAAACTTTTCTGCTGGTCTGCACCTGTGTACGAGCTCATCTTGATTACCTGTATCTGGGGACAAAATTTGATCATATATAAGTAGAAAATTGCAAAGATACATGATGCAACTTACCCTTTATCTTGATCTCTTGATAATAACTCTGTTTTTAGTCTCCCCAGTGGCTTCACTGTATCTATTGTGTTTTGAATTTACCCACGGTAGTGCAGGAGACAGGATCAAGACTTTTCGCCTTTTTTAACAAAGAGATAAAATTGCTAGGAGATGTGATGACCTTGACTAATTCCTCTGCTAAAAAAGTAAACAGGACAAGCACACAGTTTCAGCTTTGAGCACTGGTGCATGATCATGCATACTAGCTAGCTGCCAGCAAGCTACTTGGCACATTCGTGGCCAGAGCCCACACTCCCAGAGCCATGAAAGACAGCATAGACCCAGCCAGCGACAGTTCCCATTCACCAGAACTTAGGGAAAAAGTCATCCTCTAGCAGAAAGAATTGCCATATACCTGTGATTTGCTGTGTGCTGCTGAACTAGTCTTGGTTTCTTTTATCTATTAAACCCAGGGCAGCTGACCAGCATCAGTCCTGCTTAAGGCTCTCCAATTGAGATAATGATTGCTGATAAAGTGTTTGGGATATTTTTTTTCAGCTTAAAAGCACAAGAATCCTTTGTTATTCATAAGTGTTTCTTCTCCATTTATTCATTCAACTTTCCAAAGAACAGTTCCAGCTACATAAATAGATTGATCAGTTTTGAAGGTACTGGTGTGTCTCCAGTGTCTTTGGGCTATTTTCAGAATTCACCCATGAAGGCTTAGGGCTTCAAGAGATATTGCACAAGAGTTGATGTTACTTTTTTGCAGCAAAGAAGGACTTAGAATATATTAACTGTATTATATAGATTTTATTTTCTCTGTTTTTCTTTTAAAATAAGAGAATATTAATCACAAAGTTGTTTAGCCTGGAGAAGAGGAGGCTGAGGGGAGACCTTATTACTCTCTACAACTACCTGAAGGGAGGTTGTGGAGAGGAGGGTGCTGGCCTCTTCTCCCAAGTGACAGGGGACAGGACGAGAGGGAATGGCCTCAAGCTCCGCCAGGGGAGATTTAGGCTTGAGATTAGGAAAAAATTCTTCACGGAGAGGGTGGTTAGGCATTGGAACAGTCTGCCAAGGGAGGTAGTTGAGTCGCCGTCCCTGGAGGTGTTTAAGGTTTGGGTGGATGGGATACTTAGGAGCATGATTTAGGGATTGGTGGGAATGGTTGGACTCGACGATCCATTGGGTCTCTTCCAGCCTGGTTGTTCTGTGATTCTGTGAAAGTCACTTGTGTCCCCCCATTAATATAATGGCTGGCTCCAGGAAAACTATTCATCTGTAGTCCATTGGCTACCATAAATCTATTAGTTTTCTCCTTGGTAAAATTAGCTATAAGATCAAATCTTATTTCAAATAAATGGTAAGTCAAGCAGGCTTGTAAAAAAGCAATTTATACCATCTCTCCTGGCATGGCAGCAGCATTTTTGGCTTTCAGTACTCCGAGTGTCTGCCTAAACAATCTATGCTGTATTATTTATCACAACATTTCTTACCCTCTATAACTGTGTTGCTCCAAAGTATGAATCAGCAAAACCTGTTGAGAATTTCCACATTTGCTTTGCTGAAACTTTCCATGTAGATTTGAACACAGCTGTACTTATAAGCCTATCTGCTGGTGCTACCAGGAAAATAAATCAGATCAGGTCTATCCCAGAAATGAATCAAATACATCAGCTACACTTACAAACCTCAATGCTTTCATTAAATATCAGTAGGCTTTTCATTATTTTACTCATTTTTATTTAATTTTAAATTTTCTCTTAAATGCTGTATACTTAATGTCTTCCAAATCCATTACTCTCTCGGTTCTTTTATGCCTCGTGTATCTCCTCTGCAAAATCGCACATGGAGCCCTTGGGTAATATATTTTCAGCCTATATCATAATATTCTAATTACTATCTAATGGTTCTTCCTAGAAAAAAAGAAAACATTAAAAAATGTAATTAAGCAAGCCGTTCTAAGGTCATAGCAGTCCTAGGGGTTAACACAAAAATATTTCCATACATAGTGGCCTCTTTAAATTATCACCCAATAAGAATTAAAATGTAGCTTTTCAGAAAACTGAAGGTCATTAATCCTTGGTTACATAATGGTTTGCATCATGAAAAAATAATATAAATATCTTTCCATGGTTTATATTATATTGCATATTGCATCAATATAACCAAGATTCTACTCTTCAAATGAAATAATAAATATGCTCATAAGGTTTTCTCTTTAGGACACCTCAGCTTGCAACACTTGCACATGTCTCATAGAAGTGATTTCCTAACAGATGATTTGGCATGAAAAATATTAGTTCCAAGCTGTATTAAAGTATACTATTAATAGCTGCAATTCTTTTTCAGTAATCTAACAATTCTAACATTTTAAAATACAATTTTCTGAAACACTATGTTTGCACATTTGGATCACCCACTTACAAAATTTACTATTTTGAAATTATGTTTATAGACATAACATAGTCCATTCATCAATAGAAAAATTGTGTATGAGGCACTGGATGCTGGAGTTGAGATTTTTTCTTAAATAAGTATGCTTCTCTTGTATATGGAAAGTAGTATTAAGAGTACTAAATCATCTTGTCTCTAGAAACACATATGAACTGTAAATGAATGAGGTAGGCAATTTTGCTTAATTAGAATCAATAGTATCACCCTTTAATTAAACAATATTGATTGCATTATGCAGAGGGCAGACTTGCAGAGGATGTATTTTAATGTGATTTCTGTTTGACTTGCAAAAATATGTCAAGGGTCAAACTGAACTTGTATGTGGGATACGCCATTTGAGTAGAACAATGTTTCTGAATTCATCTAGGTCCTTTCCATAAAGTATATAAGGGTGGAAATACAATGTTAAATCTTTGTATTAATACATGATTTCATGTCAGTTCAAATCATAGGATGTTAGGAAAACAAAGTGGTCTCATGTGTCACCATTTTTTAAGACTTGAATTGAGTAGCCTACAGTTATTATTGATGTAGGAATGCCACATGTTCCAAGTTTCCTGTACACAGTCAAAGTGAAAGTAATCTCAGAACTGCAAAGTGCTGAACATTGAAAATATATTAAGCTACCAATTAAGTGCTGAAACACACACCATTTCATGTCAATAATAGTGACAAGAGGAATGCTCTTTACGAAAAAACAATCTATTCAACTCCCAGACATTCATTTACAGTAACCAGCTAAGCCGTATATCAAGAGCAAAGTAGAATAAAAAAATATGAAAAAATTACTATATACCTATCTATGTAATCCCCACAGACTGAAATTTAGCTGAGCTGTACAAGGCAGGAGGAAACTTAGAAGTGTATGGAAGTATAGTCCAGGAAATATTCAAACACCAAAGAAAATTTCATGTTTGAATGTATGTGGTCACTAACCAGTAACTACAGGTCTTTGAAGCAGCTGCTTGTTTGCACAGTGTAATTCTTGTCATTATTAGTCATTACTAGAATTTCAAGGCCATAAGACACAAACTTATATAAAGATGGAGCCCTAGTTCCCAAAGGTCTTCTGGAAAAGAACTGGCAGAGGGAAGGAAACAGTCATGCAGACAGATGAAAATACTCACAATTTCACAATGGATCACAAATTAAAAGTCTTGCAGTCTTCAAAGTCCCAATTTAGTGCTCTCATATATGCTCTTCTCCGTTCTTTCTGACAGCAGGGACTAATACCTCAGACTTTGCTCTGAAAACACAGGTAGCTACATCACCAGTTAAATGTGAACATATAATACTAGCTTCTCCCATTACAAAGTCCATGTCCTATAATGGACACACTAGACATACAAACTCATATGCAGTGACTTGCCCTCTTGGAGCACCTCAAGGTCTGGGAACATGGACGCACAGAGTATGGAGGTACATAGACTGTTGCCTCTGCAAAGCATTTATGGAGGATTTCCATGCGTCAGTACGCACGGCATTACACAGGACAGTGTCTGTGCAACCCCAGCTGCCTTTCCCAGTCCATCAGCAGAAATCATTATGCACACACTCTATACATAACTGGAACATGGCTATGTACGCATGATCTGTGAGAATGGGCACCTGCTGATGGGAAACCTAAAGGCCAGTAGTTACTCCTGTCAGTAAATGGCAAAATGATGCAGTATCCTCTCCATCAGCAAAACTAAAAGGCGATATAGTTGTGATCATCACTGTATCACCAAAACAGCAAGGGCGGCAGTGAACAAAAATACCTCTCTTCACTTCCATATATTATATGTATTGAGAGTAACATTCAGGTCAATTTTTCCTCCAGTCTTTTAGATGAAATTCTGTATTTATTCGATTGAATATTATTCTAAGTAGTCTCCATTTCAAAGCTTCCTTTTCTGGGTTATTTTCCCCCAGCTATCATTAATACAATGTCAAGGCTAATGAAGCACTCAGTAGAATATAAATACAAATGAGGTGTGCTAGACTCCCTAGTTAGCAGGCCTTTAGGGGAAAAAGAATTGAACAGGTCAGGGAAAACATTTAAATAAACAGTGTTATGCATAGGACAGTCTAGAGGATGCTTAGGTTTGGGGATTTAACCCCTGAGTATTTCATACTCATTGTGTTTTGGTTTCACTTTATTCTCTTGAGCCTTTAGGTTACAAGCTCAGAAGGTTTCTAGGTAGAAAAGTTGTTGCTGAGTCAGTTGCACAGGAAAATAGATGTTGCTTTTTTGCCGGTATAGGTAAGTCTTTCCTCACGATGATATGAGCTGTTTAAGCAGAGTCCTCTCTTACTGCTGAAAACCAAGTATACGGAGAGCTTGCTCACACAATTATGCCCATTAGAAACCAATATTTTCATGCCTTTTCCTGTCGGATGGGCAAAGTCTTGCAGAGTACAGCTGATGTTTGTGGGAAACCATCCCTTACATACTCCTGCTGAATTTCAGCTTTTCTTCAGCAAGGAATGATGCTGACATTGTGGCTCTGGAAAACTCAAACATAAAGAAGTGTCCTTGTAGGAGTTCAAAGGGGCTTTTAGTTCTCTCTGCGGCAATGGTCAGAAAAAGACATGAATCCTGTCATGCAACTCTCACTGGTTCCAAAAAGAGAAACAACCAGTCAAAAGTAATCTGAAAAAGTCCAGTTAGGCAAATAAGGTAGCATTATGTCTCTGTGACAAATGTGGTGTAGCTTAACCTATTTCCAGCCACTTTTTAACTTGCTAGAGTCCTACAAATGACCAGTAATCTCCTCTCAGCAGGAGAGTTGTTAACTAACATTTGAGTAGCAACATCTTGTGAAGACATTAAGATAATTGTGACTGAACACTGATATCTAGATACATTGATTTCCCGATGCATCTGTTTACCTAGTAATGAGGAACACCTCTCAGTGTTTAGACTCAAGTATGACATGAGGTTTTTCCTTTCTTCAACACAGAATTAGGCCAGGTTCCAAGAGAACTATTTCTCTGTACCACAGTTTCTCAGCTGTTACTATAATAATACTGTGGTCTTCGCACTGGTTTTCAGGCTGCATTAGTGTACTAGGTCTACTTGTACAAAGTCTGGCATAAACAGATTGAAGTTACAACGCAGGACTGAAGGTAGCACTGTAAAATTAGACTTCTAAATGACAGTGGAGAACATGCAAGTAAATGTATGGATTGGATGATAATGTGAGTTTGCACCTCACCACTTTTCTGTACTGGTCCAGTCCTATTCATGGAAAAAAGATTAGAAAGGTATGCAGGGTTCTCATGAATAGTTTCCCAGTTGAGAAAACTTTCAAGCAAAGCATGAATAAGGTACTTGCCATGCTTTCAGTCAGCACTGATGTAACGGTCCTATCGTATAACACAAATCAGTGAATTAATTCCTCACTTTGTCTGTTAAAAGCATTTGTTCCTTCTTACGTTCTTTGGCAAGAACCATGAACCAATCTCTTCAAAAAAGCCCACCCCTCCCCAATACACACTCCCCAACAAATCACGAAAGTTGTCAGTCTCAGTCAACACACTATATCCTTTTATTAATAGAGCCTTGACATGGAGGAGCTTTCTGGCCAGGAATTTTTCACACGCCAATAGGCTCAAATAAGAAAAATATTGCCAGCACAATGATTTAAATGTAAGATGTAACAGTGCAGCACTTGCCTAGCTTGACTATTTAATGTCAGCTCCAATGTGTCTGACACATGCAAGACATAAATGAATATCCATATTTCTTTGGAATTAAAGGTTCCCTGACAACTCATGGTATGGAGCATACAGAACTCCTGATGGGTAGTTATTGCAGACTGGCATTATTTTCACCTCTTTTGTTCTTCCTCGGCCAACTTTACTAGTTGAAGCCAAAAGATTCTTCCAGCCAAACTCAAGGGCAATTGTCTCAAAATATTTTATATAAATCAGTCTATGCTATATTTACCAGTTGCATTTGTCAATGTCTTTTGCCAAAATTTCCTCAAGTAACCATTAGCAATGAACATGGAGTTCTATGTATTTGGGCAGAAGGAATGTTTTTTACTGTGCATGAGCTTAGGGTTATAAACAAGAAATCATTCCTTGTTTCATGGAATTGGTCCATAGAGCTGCCTCAGTCCACACAGTGTCAAAATTGATACCTTTCTCCTTTTTAAAATAACTTTTATTGATGTATGTCAACTCAACTTCTTTGTCTGCCTCCTAATCTCTTTGTTCGGTATTTCCTCACAACACAGAGTCATCACACCATTCATCTGCCTCAATCTGTCTTGCTGTTCACAGACTTTGCTGGGTCTGTCTCATCAAGTGCAGTCACTAAATTCATATCTTTTTTTTCAAGTCAGTAATTGCCTTCGGCTTCACACTGTCATTTTTGCTTGTGTTGATGTCTATTAGAATTTGGTCTAGTGTTTCAGAAGTCTGTGCTGGGTAAACTCCAGCTCTGCCAGTGATTTACTGGCCCATCTTTTCAAAAGCTGTTGAATTATTTTTATACATGTAAAATTCACTGGTAATCATGAGAAAGGTGACATATCTAGCACCTGTAGCCACATGTCCAGATACCAAGCACAGGATTTATCTTCTCCTACTTCAAAGTGTGATTCAGTTCAAGATAAAACCACTAACTTAGTATGCCTGCAAGTAGGTGTCTACATGTAAGGCAGTTTCCAAGCTCCTATTATAGCAGCACAGACTAAGTCTCAATTCATTTGTCCTTGCATAAGTCTCTAGTGCTATCTGAGATGGCCTTAAACATTCTATCTGACTCCCAGCCACAGACCTTGAGTCCCTTGTCACTATAGAAAGTAGAGCCTGAAGCAATTCAATTTGTCCTAAGTCTGGCTAAAGCCATCGGGTCAGCTGAATTGCTTTTCAGGATCCAGTGTAGTGATTAAATTCTCATTGACTAAACCCAGAGCTTAGGCACTTAATTCACATGTAGACCTCTACATGCAGGCATCTGAATTTAAATGTCTTAGTCTGGAGCTGACTCCAGTCCTACAGTATCTGCTGTTTCCCAGACATATGGTGCATTTTGCAGTGGATTCCAGTGTCCAAATCATCCACAAAAGGTTGACAGCTATGACACAAACTGCAAAAGCACTACTCATAGCCACATGGAATACCCTAGGGCATCTCAGATGGCACTAGAAACCTACATCTCGGCTACTGAATGACTACATTTCTGCAATATACGTGCTAGAACAGAGCTACCTGGCTTCAGCTATGCATCTGATAAGGAACGGGGGATGAGATTTGAATTGTGCCTAGGAAATTTTAGTGTGAAGAAGGCATATTCAGAAAAATAAGAAACTTTGCCCAGAAACCCTTGGTTATATTTGTCATCTAAAAATTAACTACCAAGCCTAAGCTAATTATCTAGACTCATTCCACAGTTAATACAAATACAGATTCCTTTAGATGACAATGTAGACCAGAATATAAGAGACGTCTAAATTAAACAGGACAAATTGCTCTCTAGAGACGTCTATCACTCTCTACAGATCGTGGAAGAAACTCAAGTAGGTGTCTTGGATACCTAATATTTAACAGGTTAATGCTGAACAGGATTATATTCTGCCTTTCCCCTTATGATTTCATATTAATTACCCAACTCCCTAGGTGTTAAATATGTGGAAATGCTTTTCAGTAGGTACAAACGTTAAGTATTTGTATGAAGGATGAGCTTCTGTCGACTACTCATAGAACATCCGCCATTGTAAGGCAGGTGACTCACATCATGACTTTTCCTTGTAAAACCACTCTAAGTATCTATGTCTACAACCCATATTGTTTTGTGAACATCAGGGCTATTCAGCCAAGGAATTCCTATTTTACACTAAAGATTTTCTTCTACAGAAGGACTGAGCTGTGAGGATTTGTTTTCACCTTAGTGGCCAAAAACTCACAGAAGTATACACAGAATATAGCAGACAAGGTAGCATCCTGATAAAAAGAAACTTTGCCCAAGAATGATAGGTCTTTCTTTGTTGTAAATCACAGCCAAAGCTGGCCATCGTTTTCTAAACTGAAAAGGGAAAGGTGAAGGACCTAACTTGCTAGTAAAGCCAGTATGAGTCACCTTCAGTCTGGTAAGATGTCCTCAATGTTTGATCAATCCCAACAATAAAACTACCGTCTACATAAAGATAACAAAGAACAACATCCACTTGAGTACAAGGTCCCAAGAAGTAGAATTCAGTCTCTTTGCATATGATGAAAATTGCCTTCATCTTTTATTTTTTCCTTATTTTTTTTCAATTATATTACATGCATGTGTCAGCATATGCACAAACAATGCCTTAAATAATTTTCTTAAAGTAAACAGCACAGAATTATTAGAATTTTCAGGTTAAAATGCAAAAGCAGTTAATGTGTATGATTTATCCGTCACCTCTGTATGAAGTCTTTGAAAAGGTTCTTTTGTTCTAAAGTTAGTGGGTGGAATAAGAACAACCACAATAATGCATAGCAGTGAGATTTAAGGAGGAGACATTCAAATGGCATTCATCTAGTCAGGATCAGCTAAAACGAACAAAGGAACTTCATCACTTGTATTTTCTGAATTGTATTCTTAAAGGGCTAGGCCTAAACCAAAAGGTCAGGCCCAGCTCAACTTTGCTTAACCTTAGAAATCAAATAATAGGTAGATGTCTAAAGCAGGGCTTTTAATGACTAAAACAGGTGTGTAGTACAAGCTAATTATGTACATACACTGTGCACAAACTGGGAAGAAAGACAGATTTCCAGAGGACAATTCACTTTGCCCTAAACTAAATGTTTAAGATTACAAAAGCAAAACAGATCTCAGTTTTGTTTCTCTCTTTGTCACTTCCACAAGGACTACGTGACTACTTCAACTTGAGGTCTAACACTCAGATGAGCAAATAAGAGAGGAGGCTGCATTTAGATTAAGTATAGTTTGATCTTGTGGGAATCTTTTTCCTTCCCCAGAAGTATTTGTACATCTAGATAAGGTCACTGATGAAAGAAATTCAGCTCCTCCTTAATTTTTTACAAGGAAAACCTAACTTTAACTAATTCAAACAATGTCAAACTCAACATTTGATTTGATTACCTCCACTATTAGTTTGAAAATGTAATCATTCTAATTCATCAATTAATTCTTGGTTGTGAACTCAGTTTTATTATTGCTTCATGCCACTTTTGATTAGCTTAATGAAGTCTAATACATTTGGCTTGGCAACATGTGTAAGTGTATATTTTCTTGTTCATACTGTATTACAAAATCTTTTAAAATATTCACAATAGGCTTATCGGTCTCAAATACAACATGGATCACAAAAGCTGAGGGAAGGATTGGATGTGGAAATTGCCATAGTCCACTGCTGTTCTTCAGAACATAATAGCTGTAATCCATAAAGTTTGAAGTTTTAGAACAAAATAATCAATTAATTTAGGATTAAGACAAAGTGACTTGTAAATTTCTTAAATTCCCTCAGCTTTTGTGATCCACAAGTTGAAGGATCAGCAGCAGAATCAGTAAAAATAACCCCAGAACTTCACCTCTCCTGAAAAAAAACCCTACAAAGCAATAAAGACTTA
Source organism: Clamator glandarius (assembly GCA_033459285.1). Classification (NCBI taxonomy): domain Eukaryota; kingdom Metazoa; phylum Chordata; class Aves; order Cuculiformes; family Cuculidae; genus Clamator; species Clamator glandarius. Next base: position 738,491 of record JAUNZM010000088.1, read on the forward strand.
ATAGATTACAAAAAAAAATTAAAAAATCATCCATTTTGAAATGAACCCTAGCAACAAATTGATTTCATAAAACTTTTCAACAAGAAGTCTCCATAAATTTCATCTAGGTTCTTGTTCTATTCTTAAATTGTCATTCTCATTTGTTTCATACAATTAATAAATGTTACAGAACCAATTGTATCTCTAATACACGTTGAAGATAGGAGCTACTAGTCTTCATGACAGTGAAGACTAGTATGAGAGCGTATGTCATGCTGGCCAAAGATAACTGTAGGAAAAGAAATCCCTTTAATCCTTGTATCATACCAATGCCAGTAAATAAAAGGATCCATTTATGGGATATTGTCAAATTTCTTTGGAAACAAGCGTGCTCTTCAGCATGCTCGGGCAGAGAAAGGAAAGAAAGGTACAACAAATAAATAAGCTGATTGTCACTCTCTGATACACAAGGGTTCATTTCACCTCTGAAAAAATGAAGTGGCACTGGTATAGTCACAAATGTCTGAAGAGATGACTGAGAGAAGGAAACAGTGCTTTTGCTTTGACTAATACTTCTGGGTAAAAAAGGTTTTGAGGGACACTGTACATAGAAGATTCATTATTCCTCTTCAAATAAATGGGAGCCATGACAAAGCATTGAAGATGTAGTGGCTCTTTGGGGTACACCAGACAAGCAATTCTCCACCTTTTCCTGTTATTTTTTTTTACTCTTTTCCCCAGCTCTTGGCTCTTCATAGTGCTGTGAATATGATATTCACTCTTCTCTGTACTACTTGAGTCTTTGTTCAGCTAAAAAGTGAGATGGGTGGTACAAGTAGCATCCCTCACTGGTTTCTTCCTTCTTTCTCTTACTAGGAGAGGTCAGTTGCTCAATCTATTCCCTCAACTGTGACTTTCCCTACCTTCCCACTTCCCCTGCATTCAAATATGTCTGTTCCCTGGCAGCCTTTGTTCTCTCTCTCTCTTTCACTAATCCATAAAAAAAAACAAAAAAAAAACCCCAAAAATACCAAAATCGTGACACTGGGAGATCTATGACCACACACCAGATTTCTCTTAACTCTGGCAGGTTACTTCATCCCTGCACCTGAAATCACTCATAACTAGGTCTGATAGTCTATACTCTTCAGTTCTTTGGTCTTAAAAGAAAGATTTCTGTTATTGACTAATGTCTGTTATTTCAGGAATAAGGAAGAGCAAGAATCAGTGGGATTCTGCTAATGGCATGTCACATTCTGTTATTATGCTGCACTTGCCTCTTCTGCCTCCCATTAAGAACATTCAGTTCCAAGTCCTGAGGATATTGTTTCCATACCAATGAAGCTAAAAATATTTTCAAAATGCCCAGGGGGTGAATATCTTTATGTCCTTCCACTGAGGCTGCTTTAGGATGATGCTGACTCACACGTAGTATCTCTCGCATACTAATCAACACAACAATAATTCAGGTCATTTGATTTCAAAGCATGTTCTCTAATGTGTTAACCTTTCACTGTTAACCTGCAGTATCCTCCTTCACGCAGCACAAATGGATTGAACCATGTAATGGGAGGCTAGGGAAAGACAAACTTCAAACTTGTACATTGAAACAAAAGGATGAGGCTTAGATTATTTGTATTACAATACATTTAGATGCAGGAATTGAACTCTGGTATCTTGCGTCACAGTCCTCTAGTTTAATTGCAAACTTATCTTTGCCTTCTGCTGCTTTTCTGCCAACAATGAAAGCCTGATGACCATGATAGTCCCTTCAACACTTCTTTGAATATTTACAACAAAGGCACGCCAATTAAGCCTTTGTCCTGCTTATACACATTTCATAGAAAAATATAAATAGCAAAAACACCATGTCATTTGGGTAACCAACAACATTGGCTGAAAAAACATGTTCAAAACCAGCAGCACAAAAAACCACACAGTCTGAAACTAATTCATCAACTGAAAGACCTCTATGTGGAACTTTTGGGGAATGACTTCAGACCTGTTTGTACATACATATACCCAACTGTATTCACAGATCATTTGCACTCAAAACCCAAGGAAAATAGTTTAATGAGTTCTGGATTACAGCAAGACTACTCTGCTCTACTTACATGTGTTTATGGTCATTGCCTTTAAAGCTTTTAAATGTAAATATGAAGACTCTCAGTATTCAAAATAGTGATTTGGATGGTGGTTCTTGTTTGTTTTTGCATCGGTAAAATCCATTCATTGCAGAAACAGATCAAAGTGAAAAGCCTTTAACTGCCAAAACAGAGGAAATTACAACTCAGTGTAGAGACGTTGACATCATGTAGAATTTGTGACGTTTTCTTCTCAGCTGTGTTAAGGCAAAGAAGCTAGCCTTGTAGTAAAGGGTTTCCACCAGGATCAGTTTTACTTTGAGGGAATGAATAGTCCTGTTTTTCCCTAAGCCAAGTTCAGTGTGCTTTTCAGTTTGTGGCATTGAACTCATAGGGCTCAGAAAAGTCTCCTCTGTGTTAAACATACAAGAAGTGAGTTTCTCTCAGTTTTATCATGCCTTGCTGAGCCCATTGTTCCACTGACCCATTTTTTACATACTATTTTAATTTAGCGTTTTCTATGAAATGTATTTGGGGCATGTCTAGAGATGACTTAATTAACAGTCTATAAATCTGTTTATCATTTCTTTTTAGTGACTGATACTGGGCTTTTTTTAAAGAATAAAACAAGAAATTGATTACAGTAAATAAATTAAAAATATTTAAAAAAAAATTAAAAATAAAAACACAGTTTTGTACAAACCAGCTGTTTCCAAACAGAAACATCTAACTTTAACAGGTATGTGTGGCATAACATTAGTTGACGTGATCCTAACCAAAGATGTCAGTGACAGAAAACTTTTAATTTCTAGTTCCATTTACAAAGAGAAAAAAATTGCTATACTCCTGACTTAAGTACTTCAGGTTTGTGTCAGAAATTACATGGGTAAATCCATATTTTTTTGGTTCAACACACACTGGGCCACAGAATCATAGGACAGTAACCCCTAAGGTGTATTCGGCTGCAATATCTGCAGTGAAGCCTGATGCAATATATCTAAGCACTGTGGCAGGTCTTCACAAGCTGGTTTGTGATTATCTCAGGCTTCAGAAATTCTACAGCCATGGAGCTGGAAAGGAGTTGGACTTCGCCTTTTTCAAAAGTAGCAGCCCTCCTACTCAATTCTTTCTGTCAGAAAGGGGAACCTTTTAGTAAATTTCCCACAAAATGAAATGCAATTAATTCCAGGGTGATGCAAATGTTCCATGAGAACATAAATCAAAGTTTCCATTTCAACTTCACCTCTTGCATTATGGACATACATTAAACTTAGACACAATACAGACATATGGACATATGTCATTGTGTGTACATACATCTAAAATAACATTTTTAAATGGAAACAAAACCATTTGGAGGCAGACAATCAAAATATCCTTTACTGAGACCATTTTTATTCTTCTTTCATAATGAAACGAAATTAAAATATATTTGTTCCTATGAAGTATTTTCCTTTGCCAAATTCTGACAAGGAAAAGAAATGTTTCCACTCTGAAAGCATTTTACAGCACAGATTTGATCTATCCATAGTCTTTTCTAAGTTTATGGCTCTCTCACAAAGTGTGTAGTATTGCTTATAGCACCCAAAGTCATTTGTCAGGGTATGAGATTCATCATGCTAGACATGGTTTAACATGTAAAACAGTATAAAACTGTCTGGACAGGATTCAGCTGCCTTTTTACACGTTCCTAGAGCAATCTGGGACACCCAAGAGCGTCCTAAACACACACAGGCAGACTAGTCTGGAAGATCTGCAGCCTTCAGGAGCAGCAGCTGAAAGTCTGAATAGATACCCTCTGGGCTTCAGATGACGATAACCTCCTACTTTTAGGCAATAAACTCTTACCCTCCCTATTAAGAAATATAAATTCTACTAGGAACTAGAATTACAAGATTACAAACTATGTATTTAAAAGATGACAATGACAAAAGTAAAAGTACAGGAACATAAAAGAGGCATCCCATCATCAAACCTAAAGCCCAATTAGCATATTATCCTGCCTCTGGAAGTGATCATCAGTGAATGTTATGGAAAAAACATAATAAAACCAGGTCAAATCTACAGAGACACTTCTTTGAAATATAAGATTGTAAAGGAAGAACTTTTTAATATACACAGTTTATTACTGTAATCAATATCTAACAATCATTTAGCCATTCTTTTATGAACAGGAAATTTTGGGTAGATTAACTGCAAGCAGTTTATCTTGAAAGGAAACAAAAGGTTGGCTTTGCTAACTAGTTCCAGGCATAAAATCCACTGTTAACCTGACAACTCTGTGCACTGGAGCAGCACTGTGTCAGAGGACTCCAGTGTTGTGCTAACAGAGACTGAATTAGGAGCTATTAAAACCCTAATTGAGAAGGACACCGCTAAGAATCCTTTTTTAGCATATAACATAAAGTAAATTTCAATGGTACCATACCACTCAGACACAACTTTCACGTAAGTATTAGGAAATATTGTGTCTTTCAAGGCATATGACATTTTTATAAGTAGAGCAGGGCAGAATTTTTTTCTTATTCACACATTTTATTTTTTTTTATCTTAGGTTATATATCTCAGTATTTGAGTGTGTGCTTTGGAAGCTCCAAAACATTTGAAAGAAATCCTCTGCACTGAAAATGTTTCAGAGATTGGTGATCAAAATTTGGAAAGAATTTTGTATGGAAATTTACTTGCCAGTTGCTGAAAACTAAATGCTTTGAGATATCTGTAACTATATCTAAGACACCTCTCCCCCATCACATTCCCCTTAGGCTTCTAGTTATAAGTCTAATGTTTAAAATAAATAATTCCTGTGACTTCTCAGCTGGTAAGCTTAGCACTGAAAATCTCAAAATAATTGTGTTTTTCAGGTTTTATATGATCTCCTGATGATGACATAGCATAATCTAAAGATACAGTGTTGTTATTCTGCCTACACATTTTAAGAGCGAAGTATTGATCTTGTAACAAAACAGTGATTTTGGGATGAAAGATGATGAAATGTTCCCATTTTAAAATGTTTCCCACAAAAATATATCCTGCTTACCTGATGCCACTGCTTCTAAATGCCATTCTATCAGTCCTTTTCTTATTGCTCCAATGCATCAGTGTTAGCTTTCCAGCATTGATGATGTTCTGGCTGAACTGGCTTTCCAGGGTCACTAGGGTTTTCATTCTTCCTCTGCATCAAATTTACTTAATTCACAGCAGGAACTCCAGCACATACCTGGATGTCTTGGAAAACAAGCAGCATATCTCTGAGTACTGAAAGGGTACTTGTTGGTTTCTAAAATCTGATCCACTGATGCCCTCACTGAGCAAATCTCTCCTTGTCAGAGAGCAGTGTACAGCTAAGGACAACTCAAGTTCTCCCTTCTTCAGAGAGGTGACAAACTGGTAGAAACAATACAAACTGGTGCATGTAGGTCATTTCACAACTTTTAGCCACTTTGTGGGAAATGAAGCCCAGGTTCTCCCTTGAAAAGAGGTTAATTATTGTGAGAGAGGATTCCTCTGAAATGTGTCATCATTGTCTCCTAGGGGACAATGTGCCTGTGCTTGTCTCCTAGGGGGACAAAAGCCCTCACTAAAAACCTAGTTAAGCTCATAAATCGAGCTTTAAACTAGATGTGAGGGGGGAGGGGATGGAGGCCAGGCGGGATGGGAGTGAGCCTGGAGGTGAGACTTCAGTGGCAAAGGGGGGGTGTGCTGGCGATGCCTGCCAGTATATCACCACTAAGCAAGAGGGGCTGAGTGCAGCTGAGGATGGTAGGCAGCAAACTGGCACTGTGGCCTTAGTTAAGTCAAGGACCGCTCAGTTGGGGAGGAGCCCTATTGCGAAGGCTGAAGCTACGCCTGCCCAGCTGAAGTGCATTTACACCAATGCACGCAGCATGGGAAATAAGAAGGAGGAGCTGGAAGCTGTGGTAGGGCAGGGAGACTACGATGTCCTTGCCATTGCAGAGACGTGGTGGGATGACTCGTACGACTGGAGCGTACCCATGGTGGGGTATAAACTCTTTAGGAAGGACAGGAAGGGCAGGAGAGGAGGCGGGGTAGCCCTCTATGTTAGAGAGGGCTTTGATACCCTCGAACTGGACTACGATCAGGATGGGACTGAGTGCCTGTGGGTGAAAATCAGAGGAGTCCATGGGTAGGAAGGGATTGTGATGGGAGTCTGCTATAGACCACCCAGCCAAGAAGAAGCAGCTGATGAGCTCTTCTACAAACAACTGAGTGTAGTCTCAAGATCGCTACCTCTAGTCCTTGTGGGAGACTTCAATTTCCCAGATATAGGCTGGGAGTATAATACAGCAGAAAGGAAGCAGTCCCGGAGGTTCCTGGAGTGTCTGGAAGACAATTTCCTCACACAGCTGGTGAGCGAACCGACAAGGGACGGTGCCCTCCTGGACCTGCTGTTTGTGAACAGAGAAGGACTGGTGGGGGATGTGAAGGTTGGAGGACGCTTGGGGCAAAGCGATCATGAGATAATAGAGTTCTCAGTGCAGGGTAAGATGAAGAAGGTGGAGGTTAGCAGAACAGTCGCGCTCAACTTTCAGAGAGCAGACTTTGGGCTGTTCAGAAGGCTGGTCGGAAAAGTCAGTCTTATGAGGAGCGACTGAGAGAGCTGGGGTTGTTTAGCCTGGAGAAGAGGAGGCTGAGGGGAGACCTTATTACTCTCTACAACTACCTGAAGGGAGGTTGTGGAGATGAGGGTGCTGGCCTCTTCTCCCAAGTGACAGGGGACAGGACGAGAGGGAATGGCCTCAAGCTCTGCCAGGAGAGATTTAGGCTTGAGATAAGGAAAAAATTCTTCATGGAGAGGGTGGTTAGGCATTGGAACAGTCTGCCCAGGGAGGTGGTTGGGTCACCGTCCCTGGAGGTGTTTAAGGTTAGGGTAGATGAGGTACTTAGGGACATGATTTAGGGATTGGTGGGAATGGTTGGACTCGATGATCCAGTGGGTCTCATCCAACCTGGTTATTCTGTGATTCTGTGATTAGTATCCAATTAAAGCTATTGTACATGGTTGTAAGTTATTGTACATGGTTGCATGCTTAAGAACAACTCAGAAGACCAAGGTTTTTGACTTCCACTCATTTACATTATGTTGTGTTAGCAAGTATGTGAGAATCCTCACTTTATTGCATTAGTTTTTTGAAAGCTAATTCCTAGTTCTATTTGTCATATTTTTATTAACAGACCTACTACAGCGGTTTCTGGGGACAAATGACACATGGAAGTCTGATGTTGATGGGCATTGCACAGTTTCTGCCCTAAGAAGAGAACAAGATGACCTCAGAGAAAAAAAACTAAATCAGTAGAGAAAAATAGGAAGAAATGACCCATTAAGGAGAGAATGAATTATACGAGGAGGAAGGAAGTAGTGAGGGAATAGAAGGAAAACTGGCAGAAGAAATAAATGGACATTCAGCTTGAGATACAGAGGCTGGGATAGGTGCAGACAGCTCATCAGCACCAGCTTGAGATACAGAGGCTGGGATATGTGCAAACAGCTCATCAGCACCTCTTCACTGATAGCTGTTCAAATACTCCACATTGACACCGCTGTACCTGCTATGTACTCATTTAACTGGCCCTGTAGGTGTTTTCCCAGGCTTAAGCCTCCAGCCAAACCTTTCATACAGTCTCTTTCTGCAAAATTAAGAAGTACATGGGGTTATGGGGCTAATATGAGTAGGTTTTCTTCTGTGATGACAATGTAACAGGGAGAAATGTATGCATTACAGGGGAGCTGGCAGTCCTCTCTCTGAAAGTAGAAATTATTAGTTGAAAGTAGGCATTATTGTTATTTAAAAGACCTAAACTTTCCATCAGAGCTTATAAGAACCATGTATTCTTAAGTATGTCATGTATTTACTATAATTGTTACTACCTTACAAGAATCTAAATATAAGATCTTAGCTAAACTTTCTCCTTGGCTGACCAACAGTAAAAGAAATAAGAGGCATATAAGAGGAGAAAGGACAGACAGGTATTAGTCAATGGGAATCAGACACAGGGAGACTATTAGGAAAGAAGAGTTTCCCAACTATTCCTTCTTGCACTTAAATGTAATCCACACTGCTGTTGAAATACCAGCTTTCTTTACAGATAACCTGCAGATTATATGCATGCAAACTGGTAATATAGAAGAAACCATGTATTAAGAATAATCATGGCCAGAAGCTTTTAGTCTTTGGACACAGGAATTGAAGTAGAATAAACACTGCAGAGCTTTTTAATAGATTCATTTCTTTTGTAAGCTTATAAGACTTCCTGAGAAGGGAAAAGATGGCTCTAGGGTTACATTTGTATTGCAAATTGATGGGATACACATCATGGAGGAATTCTCATTCTCTGCTGCAATGATTATACGTACCTACAAAAGAAGCTGATGTTTGCAAGTGTGAATGGCTGCACTATCCACAGAGGGGTCACTTCATTTCTCATTCCTCAATACAGATGGTAGTCTATGGAAGCTATTAAATGTACAGCAGAGCCATAAATACTTGATAGAGATGCTTTTTTATAATACTGACATCTGTGAAGAAAAATCAGCTATGAAAAACTAGAAAAAATCCCCCAAAATATTAAAATTTAAATGTTTCAAAGTGGGTTTTCTTCCAACAAGTTTGTGGTCAGAAGATATGAGTCTGCAGGTGAGGTCAGCTGCATTCAGTTTCATATAACAAGTTTTATGACATGGCTTTTCCTCGAGACCATCCATATACTATCTTTGTTCTGCTCCTTGTACAGCCAAGAACACCTCTCTGGTTTTCTCCTGCTGACTCCTTGTTGGGAGCTGGGGCCCTGGAATTCTGCAAGGCAGAGTATTTCCTCCAAATCCTGGTCTAGCTCACCTGAAAATAGTATGGAGAGCAGAACATGGATTTGACTGAAGTTAAAAAGGAGTTTAACTTCTTGTTAACTATAGTAAATGAAGTTGCTTGTGTTTCAGAAGGTTATTCAGAGAGAGGTTTGTGGAAGATTTGAATAGGTAGCAAGATTTCAGCAAGTCTGGAATAAATTGCCGAAGGGTCAGCATTCTAGGAACAGTCTCTGGTGGAGAAGTGCTCTGAGAAGGACTATGAAAGACTGATAAGGGGAATTAACTTCAGGTTTGGAGCTGCAGTTCGAGTGAGGTATCCAAGAAGCTCATAAAATATGAAGTAGGATCAGCACATAAGCTGCTTTACATATGTGCAACACTGGAAATTCAGGCATTTAACCCTCTTGAGTTAACCAGCAGCTGAGCAGTGGGTTTTCAGGGCTTTAAGTAGCTTAAGATACACGTCTACATCTCGGTTCATCAATGAAAAAAAATCACAGCTGGTAATAAAAAAAATAAAATGCCATAAACTTCTTATGTCCAGGCTGTCTCAATGGCTTAGAGATTTATTCAATTTCCTCTGGCAGGACTTACCAAAACAACAGATCATTTTGCCTAATTAGCCAAAATTAGTTAGAGAACTGTGACTTCCACATTCTTCAAACAGCGCTGCCTATTAAAGAAAATGACATTACTCTGAAAGGCTGAAATTAGCAAGCATGCAAAAAATCAGCAACTTTTGACTTTTAGAAGGACAAGACACTGTGCAGCAACCCATGACTCCACATGGCAGGGCTGACTAACCTTTCTGTGAGGCAGAAACATCTGTAAGCCATGACATGCCTTGCCATTCCCTCATGCTGAGAAGCAGGGATTTCTGGGGTGGGCAAGGCAGGATGGTGCCAGACTCAGCACGAACGCTCTTTCAGGAACAAGACCACGCTTTCCTGCTTGCTCTTTTATGTATGGCAGCACCACCCTGAAGTCCCCATGCCAGTGTGGTACTCTTTCCAGACACCTTCCCACAGCTGTACTTGACTCGCTTCAGAAGCTACAAAATGTTCCTCATGAAACTTACTGTTTATGTATCTGATAAGTCCATAGTAGTCAATTAAGGATTTTAATAGTATTTCCCTTTCAGTTATGGTTATACAGGAATCTAATTGCATCTACTTTAGTCTCAGACCAGGAAAGAGAAAAAAGACCCATTCAAAGAAAAGGAAGTTTACACAGCAATACAAGATCCAGAACTATAGTAATTGCCGCAATAAAGGTCTCCAAAGAGTAAAACCGAGACAGCACAGAGGAACAGATTATGCTATGTCTGCATATGCTGAGGTTAACATGTGTTCCTCCGAGGCAGCCTGTCCTGGTTGCTGTTAGAGGCAGGATGTTGGGCTGGACAGACCTGCAGCACGATCCAGTCTGAAAATTTTTGTGTTCCTAGGGCTACTAGATAGAGAAAACATACCTAATTTATTAAACATCCTTAATTTTTCCCTTTCTTCCTTTCAGATTTAATTTCCTTCTGAGAAACAGTTATCCAGCTGTGGCTATGAAACTGGTAATAAGCACACAGCTCTGGTTCAAAGGTGATCAAGTACTGCCCCTGTGTTTAAAGTAGCAGAAGACAGGAAAGACAAGAATGGGGGTAGGTAATGAAAGCACTTAGTGGTGTTTGAACCAATCATCCAGGGAGTACATCATAGCTGTCGGAGTGAAACCACAAGTTCTGGTCTTCTTCAGATCAAGACTTTTCAAAATAGACAGAGAAAGCATCTCCTTTTTGCTAAAAGAAAGCCATGTGAAAAAAAAATCTAGGTAGCTACATGCAAAATAATGTCAAAGCTAATTTCACTCCCTCCTGTGTAATACTTTCACCTTCCTTAACAGCAGCAGAATGGATTCACATAAAACTTTATGGTTTTGAAATTATCACTCTTGCCTTTGAAACTGAGGTGTGAGTTTTCTGTTGAGAAAAACTGAAATACATACATTAATTAAATGTAGTTAATCCAGCTTGCACTGCCTGAAGTTCTGGCACTGGTTCACTTTTTTACAAAGGAAAATGCATATGGAAAACCTGCAAAAGCTCAGTGGCTGAAAATTACCCCCTTGCAAATCTTGCCATTGAATTTAGAAAAGCAAGGATCTCTTGCATATTCTTTTATCATCCAGCAGGAAAAGAAGGCCAAGCATTAAATATTTCTTTTTCTATTTAAAGCATTTCTTCTTTCCTTTCTATCCTCAGAAAACTGTTTTGTAGTTGCAATAACAAAAAGGAACTTTATGTCTGAGTATGATGGGGTGGAAATGGTGGTGGTACATAGCCTGAGTACCAGCAGCTCTGCCTCTTATGGATCCAGGTGCCAGCAACTGGGGAGATTGGGACCCAGGGTCAGCTACTGAGCAGATGAATGTCTGAATGTAACTACTGGAGGGATTCATATTGTACGTATTTGTACATATGTATACATATACATGCATATATGTATGTAATGCATTTATTTATAAATGTATTTGTGTTTATAAATATACTTGTGTTTATAAATATATGTGGTTTTATACAAACATGTGTATTCCCCTCTATGTGCCAAAAAAGAGAATAAAGTAGGTTCCCATATGGATGTGGAGCTGATAACAGGTTCTTTCATATACCTGCAAGGTCTCTGGGCTTTGGGGCGTACACTGTAAAACATTAACTCATAAAATGTCATAGGCAAAAACGTTCTTGCTGAGATTTCCTGATTTTGGGACAGCTCACACAGCATTTTTTCTTCAGAATATAAGAACAAGCTAAGTATTTCTCCAAATCATTCTGACATTTGTCAAATCAAGAACTGATCCTGTAGGTTGAATCTGCACAAGCCCTCTAAAGTCTTCAGTATGACGTTTACTGTTGCAACTGAAATTCTCAGAAATCTTCTCATATGCTTTTTTCTTTGAAGAGTCAATACAGCTTACTTTTGGAAATAAATTATCTTCCTGAAATATAGAAAAAAATACATATTTATTTCCCTTAATTAGTTTCCATTAGCACTGACAAACTGCAAGAGTTTTTTATAACACATTTTAAAATATTTATTTTCATTCTTATTGAAAACAATTCCACTCACAAGTCATGAGACAGTATGAAAACTACACAGAATGGAAAAGATGAAACAGTGTATACAGAATTACTGGTTACTCTATACTGAACAGCCAGGGACTTGGGTATACTAAAGGCTTAAAAGGGCCAGTGCTAACTAGCACATTCCCAGGAAATATGCAGGCACCATCCAAGGACAGCACAAATGAGGGCTGATTCCCTGAAAGCATCAAGATTAGGGCCAACCAGCTGTAAGAAGAAGTTTACTCATATGGACATAAACCATGACATGCTGCCTATCCCACTGGCAAAGAATGTCTTATTAATCAGACATTAATAAGTACACATACCACATATGTCTGTGTGTGTAGTGTATAAGTAGCCTCCCCCAACATCTTGCCCACTCCAGCCCTTCAGATGAAGGTTTTTCCTGAAATTCACTGTCTCTTCTGTGGGTAATCGACAAAACCTCAGACCAAAACCCTCTGCTCAGTCTCTCACACTACAGCAAACACAGAGACAGTATTTGAGCAACAGCAACAGTTCTTCCAGATCTACCTTGGTAATAAGCCTTTGAAGACAAGTCTAGGATCTTTAACAGTATAAGAGAAAGTAAGGTGTCAGTTATTAGCATTCTATAAGATTAATACATTTCCTGTGCATTTAGGATTAATGCATGGTACACAGAAGTACTGGTTCTATCACTACTTATAATAACATGCACATATTAACACAGAGAAAGTTCTGCTTTCCTCAGAACTACTTATTATTGTTCTTACCTTTCTCATCTGTGAGATATTTAACAGTCTGGATTACTGGTGTATTATTAGGTCAATCAATTATAAATGTTTATATAATATCTAAGATTCATATGAGTCTAGGTAACTGCCTTAAGAGCATCTCTGCTGCAATTGACAGATATAGACATGGATCAAAATGGAGTCTGTGTCTTGAAGGGCTTAGACTCAAATTCTCTTCTAATTAAGCAAAATTTCAGACAGAAGTGCCTCACCTTTCAAAATCCATCATCTCTGCTACTCTGCAGCTTCTGCCATCACTATTCCACAAGGCAGCGGCTGAGAATTATGTATCTGATTTTGTTCGATTAAATGCAACTTCAGAATCACTGAGAAGGAATCCATTTTCTGCTCAGCACTCTGAGATTTATCAGTAAATGCATCATGTCCCAAATCACAGTGCTACTGGGCTATAAAATATTCCAATGTCTTATTAATAAGTTAATTGAATCCATTGTAATTTTCCTAGTATTTATGCAGCTCACTTTGTCATTGATTGACAGAGATGAATTTGAAGATATTTAAGAGTTTCACAAGCAGATGAACAGCTGTATCTGAATTATCATGAAAGAGGAATAGTTAATAAGGGACCATAATAATCTTTCATTAGAAAATTTGATGTAGTAACTGTTGCAAACCTAATCCTGTTCCCCCTAACAGCAAAAGGAATTCTCTGCCTACACATTCAATCCATTCCAAGTTCAAAATGACTGTATCTTTTTTCCAGAAATCAAGAAAATTGCAATGAAATGAGATAAATACCAGAGAAAAGTCTGTCAAAGTAAGTTATAAGTAAATCATGGGGTTGCTGATTGATTCATGCATTTAATTTCAAGGTAGATGATTTATAATCCAGAATTTTTGTTTTTCAGGCCTTGAGTAGTATCATAGGCACATCAAATCTTCCTAAACTTTTGTAAGGATGAGACTTGCTCACCATCTCCCCACTTAACATCTATCATCAGGATGCAGCCTTGTCACCAAGTTATAACTTTGCTACAGCCCTGAATTAGAGAACCCATTGCACCACCAAGAACATGACAAAAGTCACCTCTGAATGCTATGAAAACTCTCTTTTTGACCCAAAACAGAACCACCTGTCTGTATCTGAAAGGGGAAATTTCTGTCCTTAGAAAGGTTTTCTTCAGCTTATCCTTGTCTGATCCCATGAGCTTGATTTCTAAAAATTGGGTGAGTTTTTGAGATATTGTCTAGATGAGAGGGACGTGGCACAAAAAATCTACCAGATGCATCCAGGACAGCGCACTAACAGATTGAGTATAAATGGTTCCTAACTGCCCTTGAACATCTTGAAGATCCAGATGGCTTTAAGATTTTCTCAAGATATACTACATTCAGAGACCACAAGCCTAGCAAAACATGTCAGTTTTAGCTTAAAAGCAAACACTATACATCAGTATAAGGATGGTTTATTAATATTTCTAGATATATTGCATTGCTCTACCACTGCTAACATAGCACATACAGGACATTGCTAACCTAAAACAGGGCTAGGTGACTAAACATCTTCTGTTGATCTTATGAGTATCATTAGAGAGAACTGAAGGCATCAACTTGATTCTATATCATCCCTGCATCCTACAACACTATGAGCATAATCCTGAAAGCACTCAGCTATAAATCTCAGCTGTCAACATTAGTGAAAGAACGGTTTACCTCCAGGAAAAGATCTTGCAAGATTAGAGAGGAAATGTCTCAAGCAAAAGAAATGTTCTGAGAACATGTAGAGGTTGTTGGGGCAGCAGGTAACAACAAATCCAGTATCCAGTATCCAAATCCAGTAGGCTGTGGTCTGATGTTAAGTCGATCCAATAGCAAAAAGAAGAACAAGAGGACAACAACAAGAAATTGCCAGATAGGACAGAAAGCCATGTGAGAAGCCCACAAAATCACAGGCTGTGCCGTGAGGGAAGACAACATTTCAATGGTGGGTAAAGGAGAGTTACATGAGGGACAGCCAAACCCAACAAACACTGGGGAACTTCAGGGGTTGGAGTTGGCAGGGCATGGGGACCCACCTCAGAGACACCAGTGTATGCTGAAATGACCACAATTATAGTGTTAGAAATACCATATTAGAATCATGGAACCATAGAATCATAGAATCATTTAGATTGGAAAAGGCAGATGTATCAAAATTGGGACTGTGGAGAAAAGTAACTGGGGTTTTTGAGATCCTTATTTGGGAAGAGACCTGCATGAAGAAAGGGAGGTTCAAGGGTAGCAAAAAAGAGGGTCAAGAAACAGTAAAAGGGACAACAAGATGTTGAAAACATGGTAGTACCTGTCTGGCAGCTCTGCATCGAGTCACTACAGCCTGAATCAGGGTAATGAACCAGACACACTGTTCTGACCATATTACATTTGTCAAACATACTTCTGCCATCAGCAGGATGGGTGAGAGCAGGATGTTTCCACTGCTGTGTTGGTACAAGTTGTCTCTGAGCCTTTGTCTCGTGCACACAGAGCAGGACATCACTTAATCCGTTTCTCTGCCTTAGAATTCCTAAAACTCAGCTGTGCTTTTGGCCATCAAAAGGCAGCAAAGAGGAGGGATAATGCCTAGTAGGTAATAGTATAAGCCTCACATTGCCTCATATGTTACAGAAAGATTGCTAGGGACTGAATGAAGTGAGAACATTGTGGAGAAGTTCTCAAACAGCCAATTCAGGGTGGCAAAGAGGATGCCAAGAAAGAGATTTGCAGCAGAGCAGGATCGTGTTAAGCTGGTCAGGACATCCATAGTGAGACCTCTTTTCCTGGGTTTTAGGGTATGGAATCACAGTTCATACCTGGAAGACTTCAAGTTAAAAATATACTGTGTGATATTTCAAGCAAAAAGACAAGAAGTTTCCCCAAATACATACAAAGAGCACCCTGAGGTGTGTGGGTTATTTCGGCAATGTAGATTCAACCAGCTCAAACAAACAAAGTTTCTGGCTTCTTCTGCAGATCTTCCAGTTTTTTTTCCAAAAAGCACTAAAGAGCAACTAACAAAACAACCCTTCTGTTTCCTTGCTTCTCCCCAGCTTCAGTGTTAGTCACAGAGTCTCTCTTAATAAAGGCAGTGACACTAATTCAGCTTCCATCCTTAGCAAGTACTATCCTAGTCAACAATTAGTCCTGTTGTACAACTGAATTAAATATACCTTTGTTTTAGTTTGCATAAGAATAAGGGAGGTCTGGTGCATTTGTAGCGTAATGATCTTCTATTTCTATGTCTAAGCCTCCAGCAGTGTCCTCAGACTTCGCCTGCAGCGGAGCAAAGGTTTATGAATTAAAACTGATGCCTAAATCACAGAGAAGTCTGATTTAACTCAGGAGAGTTACTTATTTTTCTGAGTCTGTAGAGGCTGGCAATCATCATGTTCAAGAAAAAAAAAAAAGCCCCTCACCCTATTCACAACATGAGGATGTCCATTTTCTGTTTACAACATGTTACACCACAGTTATTTTTTTTTTCAAATTATATAAAGAAAACTACCAGTCCCCTGTTGTGTAGCTAATGAAATTACTAAAAAACTCTCACAATTCTGATCAGGTAGCATAAACAACTAAACAGCTAATTTGTTATCCAGTATGGTCTGTTTGTCTTTTGGGAGTTGTGCTATAAGCTTAGGCCTTTAGAAATATTCCAAGATTCTGAATTGCTAGTTCTGTAAAATTGAGAAGCTGCTTTTTCATTTTCATAGGTAATTGTAAGTAAATTCCACAGAAATTAAGAGCTGTAACTGTAGAATAGGTGCTTGGGAACTCTGGACACGGATGAGAATTCCCTGTCTAAGTTAGAAGCACCAGCTGGATGCTTCTCTTCTGAAATGTTTAGAAACATTATCCTGAACTAATTTAGATCCTCTTCAAGAAGTGTTGATTTAAAAAAGTGGAGAACCATTTAAGAATAGTACTAAATTGTACCTGATCCAACCAGGTAGATTTTCTGTGATTTTTAATACATTTTCCCTTCAATTTTCTTCTCATATTCAGCTTTACTTTTCTAACCAAAAAGGCTAACGGTCAAAATCAAGTTATGTTTGTGGAAAAATTCATCCTTGTACAAAAATACCTTCAGCAATACCTTGTATGATGCAAAGCAGTGCTAATTTATGTCCTGAGAACTGCTCCTTTCCTGAGTAAATCTTACAATGAAACATGCATTTAAAACTTTCCTCTGAAGAATGAGTTAGATAAAAATTAAATTCTTTAAAGAAAACAACTTCTTTCTGATGTAAAAGTTAGTGTCCCACAAGGAATTCAAATTTAATTAGAATTATGATAACATTCTGTCTGTGGGAATATTTTTCAGTGCATATTTTAAGGTGCATAACAGGATACACCTGAAGGAAAAGCTATTTTCTATTTTATTTAATTTGGGTGTACATATCTTTCCCTACCAGTTTAGAGGAAGGATATAGGGCTGTTTGTATTCTTTCAAAAGGTGATGCTTCTTTCCTTTATAATTTCAATTCATGATCCAGTCTCCCAGTCTCTGAACTGTATATTTCTACATATTTCAAGCAGTTCACAACATTACTGTTAAGAAGGCAAACATAACTGGCAGGTGCTACTTTGAGGAATGAGTCTGAGGATTGACACTCAGATTGCTTTCAGAAGGTACTTCTACAGCAATAAAAGAAACAAGCCCAGGGGAAATCTTGAACTTTATCCCATGGCGGCCTATTTTCTCATCATTAGCATGCTGCCAAAGCAGTTTTATCCACCTTGTAGCCCTCCAGCCAATGCCCAGGCATGGCTCATGACATTGACAAGGCAAGAAATTTTCCAGTAAGCTCCATGGATGAGGCCAACTTACCTTTGGGAAGAGTAGTGAGTTCAGCTGTCTGGGTACAAGCCGTGTCTTGCCACTTGTTCTCCACACTAGAAAATGGGACTGATCTGGTTTATCTGACTAGCTTAGACAATTCTAGTTAGGGCCATTGATACCACAAGTTGTAGCTGAGAAAGACATCAGAAAATTTTAATTTTAAGTCTCTTACAGGTGACTCAATAGTCTCATAAAACTCTGGAGAGGGTTAGGTGTCTCCAAAGGAGAATTAGAAGAACTAGTTTAAACTCAAGAACAGACAATACGAATATAGTTCATTTTATTTATGTGAAAGATTGTGATCTCTGACTGCACTGTAGGAAATCAGGCAGGAAAATGTAGGAAAGCAGGCAGGAAAGAGACCAGCATGGATCAGCTGAGACTTGCTGGTCAGACTCCAGAACAAGAGGGAATTGCACAGGCAGTGGAAGTAGGGACAAGGAACCTGGGATGTGTATAGGGACACTGCCCAGTTGTGTAGAGATGAGGTCAGGAAGGCCAAGGCACTGCTGGAGCTGAACTTGGCAAGGGAAGTGAACAGTAACAAGAAGGGCTTCTACAGGTATGTCAATCAAAAAAGGAGTGTCAAAGACAATGAACTCCCACTGATGGTTGGAAATGGTGATCACATAACAACAGATGGTAAGAAGGCTGAGTTACTTAAAAACATTTTGCCTCAGTCTTCACTGTCAACCACTTTCCTCACCCCTTCTGGGTCATGGGACAGCAAGATGGTGACCAGAGGTGTAAACTCCTTCCCACTGTAGAGGAGGATCAGGTTCATGACCACCTGCGGAACCTGAAAATATGTAAGTCCATGGTACCTGATGAGATGCAACCCAGAATCCTGAGGGAATGGGTTGATGTGGTTGCCAAGCTACTCTCCATGATATTTGAAAAGTCATGGCAATCACGAGAAGTCCCTGGTGACTGGAAGCAGGGTTGTGCCCATTTTTATAAAGGGTTCGAAAGACGACCCCGACCTGTCAGCTTCTGCTCTATGCCTGGGAAGATCATGGAACAGATCCTCCTAGAAGCTCTGCTAAAGCATACGGAGGACATGGAGGTGATAA
The DNA here is from genome assembly GCA_033459285.1 of Clamator glandarius. Classification (NCBI taxonomy): domain Eukaryota; kingdom Metazoa; phylum Chordata; class Aves; order Cuculiformes; family Cuculidae; genus Clamator; species Clamator glandarius. Next base: position 757,178 of record JAUNZM010000088.1, read on the forward strand.
TGTCAGCCAGCACAGCTTCACCAGTGTCAAGTCCTGTATGACCATCCTAGTGGCTTTCCCTTATGGGGTGACTGCAGCAGTGGATATGGGTAAACCGACAATTGTGATCTATTTAGGCTTCTGTAAAGCCTTTGACATGGTCCTCCACAATATCTCTAAATTGGAGAGATATGGATTTGATGGGTGGATAGTTAGGTGGATAAGAAACTGGTTGGATGGTTGTATTCAGAGAGTAGTGGTCAATGGCTCAAAGTCCAGATGGAGATCCATGACAAGTGGTGTCCCTCAGGGGTCCGTACTGGGATCGGTTCTGTTTAATACCTTCATCAGTGATATAGATAGTGAGATCGAGTGCATTCTCAGCAAGTTTGCAGATGACACCAACCTGAGTGGTGCAGTTGCCACATCAAAAGGAAAGGATGTCATCCAGAGGGACTTGGACAGGCTGGAGAAGTGGGCCTGTGAGAACCCCATGAGTTTCAACAGGGCCAAGTGCAAGGTCCACACCAGGGTGGAGGCAATCCCTGATTTCAGTACACAATAGGGATGTTGTTATTGAAAGCAGCCCTGTGGAGAAGTACTTGAGGATGCTCATTGACGAGATGCAGGTCAAGGGAGGAGATTCTGCCCCTCTATTCCTCTCTTGTGAGATCTCATCTGGACTATTGTGTCCAGTTCTGGAATCTTCAACATAAGAAGGTTATGGAAATGTTGGAATGGGTCCAGAGGAGGCCTATGAAGATGATCAGAGGGCTGGAGCACCTCCCATATGAGGACAGGGTGAGAGAATTGGAGTTGTTCAGCCTGGAGAAAAGAAGTCTCTGAGGAGATTTATAGCAACCTTCCAGTACCTGAAGGGAGCCTACAAGAAAGCTGGGGAGGGACTGTTTACAAAGGCTTGCAGAATTCTGTGTGATCACATTCTGTGATTCTGTGATCTTTAAGGTCCGTTCCAGCTCAAACTATTCTATCATTCTATGCACTGGAAATCTTGACAGCACAAGAACTACAGCAACAACCATTTGTAAAGAATTGAAAGGCATCTCTCTCTCCATGGTCACAAAGTCAGTGACAAGGAGATACATTCCGCTCACTGCCTGCACACCCCAGAAGATTTATCAGAGTGTGGATCATAACCCAAAGCACAGCACTAACAGGCTCTAAAACATCCTGATGTCTTATTACTAAGTTAATTGAATTCCACTGTAGCTCTCTCAGTATTAATGCATCTATGCCTGTCATTGACTGATAGACAGAGATGAATATGGAGATATTTTAATAGCTTTTTATATGAAGAGATGAACATCTATATCTACATTATCATAAAAGGAGAAAAATTATTTGAGGAGCGCAACTCAAATTAAGAGAAAGTTGATAAGGTAACCATTGCAATCAAAGTTTGTTTTCCTTGACATCAGGGGAAAAAATGTGGGTTCAAGAGAATTGGAATCATAAGCTACAATTTATGGCAGCAATTAGCCTTAAAATAATCTTACTAGGAGACTGTAATCACTGCCTTTTGGCAGGTGAACGTCTCAAAAAAAGGAGGAAAGAAGGCTGGCTGGTAAAGAAATGTACTATCCCTGTGACAGCAGGCTTTCTCTGTCTTGTTATTTTTGTGGTGGGTTTTTAGCTGCTCATGGTAATTTTAAACATCTAATTGGATGTCCTTCACTACATAGGCTGTTGGATATTTCTCTGGGATTTCAGCTTTAAGTTCATAAAATTGTGACCAAGCCAAACTCAAGCTTTGATTGCTCCAGGAATGCAATGCAAACACCAAAGCAAAACCAAGATGGCATGACAGATAATCATAAAATCCTTTCTTATGCTGGTGAGTGATAGAGTAAGGGGCCCAGAGTGAAGAACTATATCTAGAGCATGGGCACTGATTAGTGCCCATAGCCAAATAATAGCAAATTATATGCCTTTCCTGCAAGAATTGCACCAAGAGAGTAAAAGAGCTTCCCCAAACACTTCTCCAGGTAACTGCAGAGAATAAACCAAGTTAACAACAATTTATATCAAAGTGATTAAGGACACCTGAGAAACTCTTTACCTGCCCAAAGCACATTGATACAGTGTAAAGCAGAAATTAGATCAAGCTCTGGAGTCAGAAGCAATGAGAAAACAAGACACAAGAGGATACATTTATCAGTAGTTAATTTCCTACAGAAGTTTGTTAAAACTGCACCAAACCTCAAGATGACCACTATGTCCCTCCTGAATTCTTCATGTGATGGGTGCAGGGGTATAACATGGCAGGTAAAGTCTAGCACTGTAAATCATTTTCACAAAGACCGTGGAGCCCATGCACAGAGGTAACAGCTTCCTGCAACTCAGCACTTCACTCACTTCCCTCCCTCCTCATTCTCCATTTCTCTCTGTGGAGCTGATGAACAAACTGTGAGCCCTCCAGTGGCCAAAATAATGTATATATAAAATATCTAACTGTGGGTCCACCCTTTAGATGCTGTAGCCACTCAGACAGGTTTGCCCCTGTATGCTATAGCCATGGCTATAAACAGGGATCAAAGCAGGCAACCTGATATCTGGCAAATGCCAGAAGAATATTGGAAGTTCCTGATTACTCAGAAATATGTGGAGAGGTCAAGACTACTGAACAGCATAGCAAAAATTTCCATTGTATTTGCAGGGTATGTAAGAAGCAGCCTCTGAGGCTGTGCTCCAGGGTGAAAAAAGGGACTTTCATCATAACACCAGTAGGACAATGAAGAAGATAGTAGATGAAAGGCTCTACCTCGGCAAAGCTCTTCCATATTTTTTCTCACAAAAGGCACCAATTATCCAGCATCAAAAATATGCTCAGTAGTTTGCAAGAAACTCTTCCAAAGGCTTTGTCCAGAAGCTATACCATTGAAGGTGGACATTCACACAAAACAACTAGAGGAGAAGAGGGATGATAAATTAACAAGCAACCACATATGTCACTCTGTGGGCCTTAAAAGCCTATTCTTCTGTGCCCTTTTCCCTTCACAAACCCCTTTCCTAGATCCACTACTGAGACTCATGCCCTGAGAGCAAGGGAACCTGAGAAAAAAGTTTTCTTGTAGATTTTTTTCCCTCCTGCCCCTCAGAGCTCTGGTTTTCTGTTCCCTGTGAAAAGGCACCATTATCCCAGTGCCAGGAGATACCAGGGACTGAGTGATAACGATGAGTTTTCACAAGTTAGAGGTCGTACTTCATTGCTGTAGGGGTGGTATTTCGGTCAGTATGTGGCTGTGTAATTTAGAGCAAAGGAAGTTTAGCAATGAATGTGCCTACTAATCACAACAAGTAGAGGGGGTCACAGTCTCTGGTGAAGATGCTGCAGAGTTTATTTACAATTGCACCACTGCCATGCACTCAAAAGCATTTTGACCTAGGTACATTAGAATAAAAACATGGGCTAATTATTATTATTAACACTACTTCTCAGAGTTAATGGCTGTAAGGTAAAGACAAGACTGCAGAGGCTACAGGTTAAAAGACTATCTTTTGATTCAGAGGTATTAACTTCCAAACCTTTTGAGGCTGTATTTTCATTATCTTTTCCACAGTGTTAACTCATTTTTTTTCCTCAGTGCAATTATGGAGTAATTCAGACTACTTTTCTAAAGCAAAAAACAATTATATCTGATTTAAAAATTGTAAGGGTTTCTTGGGGATTTTTTTTTGTAAGTGAAAATAAAAAAAATAATATGTAATATATAGCTAAAACCATAATACTTATTTTTAAGCCTCATTACAAATGGAGCCAGATATTTAATATGTCACCTTACAGTTAGACATGATTAAAGCTGATGGTATCTGTAGCACTGCATCAGAGTATCTATGAATTTACAAACATAACTCTGGGTGACACAGGTGAGAACAGTGTCAAAGTTATCACTACATTTTTTTGTATTAAGCCTCGCGTGATAAATATTACTATGGTCAGGGAAATATACTAGAAGTCAGCATTTGAGGTTCCTGTGGCTCCAACAATGATTTACCAGGTCAGGTAAGACCAGGGCCAAACCCTAACCCAGACATTCAGTTGCAATGCCTCTCCATGAAATGGTCAAGGATGGCAACTCCAAGCATTCTCCAACGAGCTCCAAACACATAGACCACCAAGCTGAGCTAGGTACTTGCATTCCTCTGAATAAGGAAGAGAAAGAAAGGCAGTTATTCCATTGTCTCTTCTTTCTATGACCATGCTAGAGATGAGACCACAGATCTTTTAACATACGGTCTCATTCGTGTGAGTGTGAACACACCAAGTATGTCTACACTGCAGACTAAGCACAAGGCTGTCAAAACTCCATTCTTGACTAGGTTCAGAAGGCTTATACCACTCCACAAGATTTATCAACCCAAGGTAACAGTAGCTGAGCTTGTGCTGGTGTAGATACACCCTGAGTCACAAACCAGAACCTTTCATGCCAGACTATGCAAAGCCACATTGAAGCACAGATCCTGTCTCTGTGAAATCACAGGCAAAATATAAGACAGAGGAACAAGCGGACCCAGAAATTCTCCATTGCTGTGAAGCATGCAAAGAAATAAAACTCAGGAAAGGTTTACTAAAAGACCATCACAATGTTCTATTTTAAGTTGTACCCCTCACTTAAGAATCTTAATGGTCTTTGAGGATTTTCTGGTGTCTCATGTTCCCAGGTATAATAAAGGCCCCAAATGCTAATATAGTACACATGGTTTAAAAATGTTACTTGTTTCCTTCAACTACTCAAACTACTCTGAACAATTTTGATTAAGCTCTCAAGGTGTGTTTGTAAAACTAAGAGCACAGAGCATAGAAATTCTACTTTTGTGAAGGAATTCCCAAAACCCACATAGAGAATTCTGATATGTCTGGCATTATAGCATTTCTGCTCGAGAAACTGGCTGCCATTGGCCTGGACAAGCATATGCTCTGCTGGGATAAAAATTGGCTCAATGGCCGGGCCCAAAGAGTCGTGATAAATGAAGCCAAATCCAGTTGAAGGCCAGTCATAAGTGGTTCTCCCCAGGGCTCAGTGTTAGGTCCAGTTCTGTTCAATATCTTTATCAACTACCTGGATGAAGGGATTGAGTATACTCTCATTAGGTTTGCAAATGGCACTAAGCTGGGTGGACGTGTTGATCTGCTTGAGGGTTTGGATGGTCTGCATAGGGATCTGAATAGTGTTGACTGATGAGCTACATCAGCAGCATAAAGTTCAACAAGGCCAAGTGCCAAGACCTACACCTGGGACACAACAACCCCATGCAGCACTATAGGCTTGGGGAAGAGTGGCTGGAAAGCTGTCTGGCAGAGAAGAACCTGGGTGTATTCACTGACAGATGGCTGAATATGAGTCAGTAGTGTGCCCGAGTGGCCAAGAAGGCCAATGGCATCTTGGCCGGTATCAGAAACAGTGTGGCCAAAAGGGCCAGGGAAGAAATTATGCCCTTGTACTTGGCATTGTGTTCAGTTGGGCCCCTCACTACAAGAAAGACATTGAGGCACTGGAATGTGTCCAGAGAATAGCGATGAAGCTGGTGAAGGGGCTGGAGAACAAGCTTTATAAGAAGCAACTGAGACCTTATCACTTTCTAACTATATGACAGGAGATTGTAGTGGAGTAGGTGTCGGTCTCTTCTCTCAAGAAACTAGTTATAGGACAAGGGGAAATGACCTCAAGTTGCACCAGAGGGGGTTCACATTAGACATCAGGAAAAACATCTTCACTGAAAGGTTATCAGGCACTGGAACAGGCTGCCCAGACAAGTGGTCGAGTCACCATCACTGGAAATACATAAAACCTGGGTAGATGAGGTATTCGGCGATATGGTTTAGTAGCAGACAGGTATAGTTGGACTCGATGATTCCAAAGGTCTTTTCCAATCAAATGATTCTATGATTCTATTACTCTATTTTGCATTACTGGCAATGCTTTCTCCAGATCAAAACATTTCATTTTTTTTTGCCTTTTTAAGCAACATCATAAAATATGCACAACTTGTTTGCAAATATGTCACATAGCATATTATTGATCTAATATACCAATATATCAGATTATACAGTAAAATACAGAAGTCAAAAATCAAAGCTAAGAGTGATTTCTAAACAGTAAGACAGCAGACTGTCAGAAAATCGTTCAATCAGTTTCTCTTCCCAACTAGTTCTACTTTCTAGTCCTGTCCTCAGATATACTCATCATAAGCTTGAATTTCAAGGCAAATAATGGTAACAAAACAGGGGGGGGGTTAGGGTTTATTTTGTGATTTCCATGGGGTATTAAGATATACACCCATCCAGTCCAGTTACCAGCCATAGTATGGGCATAGGCAAACCAATAGATAGCTGATATGATTGGGTAGTTTGCAAAGAAAGAGAATGATGAGGGATGTGAGAGGGAAGAAGGCTTTGCACCTTTCTCATTTCAGCCTTTGCTATGAAACCTTGCTCACAAGGTTTGAGGTTACATTCACCTGTTCTGTTGGAAACTATGTGGCTGTTTTTCTGGTTTTGTTTGGGTTTTTTATGGTTTTTTTTCCCCTCAGCTGTCCTTACCGTGACCGCAATCTTTTATTTAAACAATGCTGTTACAAGATAAAGTCCCAATGAGTGGTAATGAACCTTTGGCATCTGAGGACAGACAGAAAGGTGGGTCTGTTTTATTAAAGCACAAAATATTTGGGATAAAAACCAAATAATTTTCATGTATAGACTGATTACATTAAGAAATGAAACATCAGAATGTGGTGTTTGCAGCTTACAAATCCTTTAAATCTTGTGACCAGCCATCCAAAATACAGGCTGTCTGCAGGCTCTGCAACTGTGTCCAGGTGCTTACAATAGGCAAGTGCTATTGTAGCCCTCAGCAGAGACTGGAAGACAGATTCAGCATTTTGGCCAATGGCCCAGGCTACGCTGTCCCACCGCAGGACAAGCTGGTAGTGTTTGGCCTGCCATGATAATTCATAACAACGAGAACTGGAGAAGTGAGTTTTGAGACCCTCTCCTCTAACAGTGCTAGAGAAAAGAAGGAAAGAAATAGAAGACTGTATTCTTTGAAGGGAAACTTAGCAAACACACAAACTAACTCACTCACCAAATCCCACCAACAGCAAATATCTAAAGGAAGTGATTCATAGATCTACAGATATTCCTCTTTGCCTTGAGCCAATCCTGGTAATGATGAGGCATATCTGCCAGCTTGGTGAATCTTAAAGCAAAATTTCTAAACAGCCCTGATCTTTGCAAAAATAGTTATCTTTTCTAAGAAACTATTTAGTTTAGTAATCTGTTCCAATCAAATTCTACCACAGGCAATTTAGTTCTCTTGATCTAAGTTTTGCAAGAATCTACTTTCTCACTTAATTTTCTGCCCATTATTGCTGTCTGATTTCCAAAGCAATTTCACTTCAACAGCCTCAGGTTGATCCCAGAATTTCTGGGCAGTGTTGTCAGAGTCCAATATCTTCTTTTAGATATTCTACACACGGATAGGGTAATGTTTAGTATCAACTTTTACTTATTTAAAGATTTTTCTAATTTAACAGTGATAAAAATTATGTTGAATAACACAATACAAACTGTTACACTTAACAAAACATATAACAATTGCGATACACAGCTCAATCACAATAACAATAGGATTCACAATACCAACATGATTCCGATTTCAGGTCTCTGTAACAGACTCACTATTATGACACTGGGAATCCCCAGTCACTGGGAAGGAATGCATGGGTTGAAGCCAGCTCAGACCCATTGCTCTCTCTGGAAATCTTCAGTTAGTTATTTAGATTTTGTACTTTATGTTGAGCTAGGCCACGTATTCACTCTTCCAGGGCTGGGCTGACTAACTCAGGGAGATATTCACATTTTTCTAGTGAACTTGGGAAGAAATATTTACATCTTCAGTTGATCCACTCAATTGCTGATAGCTGTTACCTAAACTAAAGGCCATCCCACTACTCCACCCTGATCCCCTTTGGATTGAGATAAAAGTCAGCTTCTTTGCAACAACTGTGGTCAGTACACATCCTACATTATTTCCTGAGCTCCACAGGCACATCATTCTGGTCCATCTCGCCTGAGCCTTCTTCCATTTTAGGGGTTTATTGGTTGGTCGTAAGTGTCAGCAAAAACTTGTTTAAACATGCAACCTATTTTTGGAAGCCAGTATGCAACAACTTACTTTACACCCTGAAGACACTGAAAAGATTTTACCTTCATGATTTATGCTGGTGAAAAGCACCAAAAAGAGCAGGAAAAAATATCAAAGGAGCAAGGAGATTATGGAAGAACCCTTAATGTATTTAATATGGATTTATATTAAATCCAAACAGAATTATTTCATTATTACCAGCTTTTATTGGAATATTCTCTTGGTAACAGACTAATTTTAATCCAACTGCCTATTAGATTTCAGACTAGAAAGAAAATGCAGATTCTCTTGAATATATATATTCACCAATAATTGCTACCTAGAGAAGAAAAGAAAAAAGTGGGTATAATTAAAATAGAATGTAATGAGTTTTGTAACTTCAGTGACTTTTGAAAGAATATGAAACATTTAATGTGCCTATAGGGACTGAATGAGAAATGACTGTGTTATGCTATCTCATAGCCCTTGAAGATTTAAGCCAAGCAAAAACTGTCAATCATTTTCCCTACAGTGCTCTGAAAGGTGAACTGCAGGTACTGTGCTTTCCTCCTGACTCATATCAATACTGAAAGTTGGGAGCAGCGCTAGCAAACAGCTTGCATTGCTACTTAAAGTACCACTTGGGCTGAAGGAAGAGGAATCATACAGTTCTTTAGGCTAGAAGCGATCTTTACAAGTCATCTAGTCCAAACCCTCCCAAGGAGCAAGGACACTTTCAACCAGACCTGGTTGCTCAGGGCCCCTTGAAAGTTTCCAGAGATGAGGCCTCCACTGCCTCCCTGGGCAACCTGGTTCCACTCTCATTCTAAAAAATTTCTTCCTTATATCCTGTATCTACCCTCAACTAGTTTGAAATCATTACTCCTTGTCCTGTCACAACAGGCCTTGCTAAAAAGTCTGTTCCCATCTTTCCTACAGAAGCCCTTTAAGGAAGGGGATGAAAGAGTGATTGGGACAACTGTCCTGAGTGGATTAGAATAAGCATGCGTTTCTATCTTGTATCTTGCCCATTTACTTCTAATTAGATTATTTCTGTCTTTCCAATTCATCCTTATAGTAAACTTAGAGTTCTGCTGGTTTGCAGTTTCACTCCACTAACTCCAAGCTATATGTCTCATGGAGTGTTTAAACAGGGGCTTTTTCCTTCTTCCAGGTGAAAGGACCTCACTGTGATCAAAACTATCCAGAAAGACAAAAGGGGATAAATTTATGACAACATTTTCTCCTGCCATTGTTATGTAGTACCCTTTTCCCAGCTATGAGTAAGGGCAAGTAGGTAGTGGGGGCCTGAGCTATTCAGCAAGGATACAGGACACTCACCATGGCGTATTCCACTGCAGGTATAGAGAACGTTACTATCCAGAGGTACCCTGAGTTTCATAGTAGATTATTGCCAATTTAATGGTGGTTACCAGATTATCATCCAGAGGATACTATCAGCGTCAGATCCAGAAGATGACGTGCATCTATGTGGCATGGAAACTATTAAGAGTGACAGACAGTCCCACAACCTGCAAGCATGCAGGACTTCAGTGAATCTAGGAGCATCTTTGTTATGTCCCAGTTAATATATGTAATGCCAGTAGCTGACTCTCTGACTGAATGTGACAGTGGGAAACCTCTGGTGCTGTTTTATTTTCTGCGAGGCCAGTTTGATTGATCCTTTCAGTATCGGAACTGATTGAACACAAAGGAAACAGCAATGTTTTGAAAAAAGCCCTAAAACTTATAATACTGAATCAGAAACTTGCCTGAGTATCCTGACATGGTTTTAAATGAAAGGAAATTAATTTAAAATTCCAGTTATTATCCCCTTCTCTCTTCTCTCCCTGAAAATAAAAGTTTAGAAACAACAAAAAAGGTATTTTTAAAGGATCTTATTAGATGCTTAGGCTCAGAACAGTCTCTGTGTTTTACACAAAGGAATCAAAAGAGAAAGATTTAAATAATTAAAAAGAAAACACCCAAGACTCCATCAAACACAGGGAAAAGAGAGACGGGTGCCTATCTACTCTATTGGTACACATTGTAACACGACTAAACACAGGAGTGCTGCTGGCAGTACGGCATCTAGGCAAATTGCCCAACAGATGGTACAACCTATTAGTGAAGAAACTTTCCAAAGGATAACGAATTACAGCAGGAAATACAGACCCTTTTATATTTCAAGACAGGTGCTCTGCAGTGAGGTAGAACCCTCTGAAATATATGAATAAAATTTTACTTCTCAGATGTATCTCACTTTCTCAGAACTGCAAACCTCTGTGCTCCAGAGGTGCAAAGGGCTCTCCAAGATGTGATGATCAGGGATTTAGGCATATTTGAGTTGAAATAGATATAAGACAACACACCTGCAACGTAGGCGATTATGGAAAATATTGCTCAGGACCTGTTGGTTTTGAGTTTTCTGTTGTTTTCTTTAGAAGGGGTAAATCTTCTTCCCTTTCTCATGGAATAAAAAAAAACTACATAAATTTTATTTCTGAATAAAATCTTGGTTTTAAACCCTGTTAGCTAGAGAAATTCCACTTAGATTAATAAAACTATGTTGATTTCTGCCAGCTGAAATCCCCTTCCACTCGAAACTGAGTAAAACTTAAAAAAAAAAAAAAAAAAAAAAACAGAGAGAAAGAAGATTTCTTGCTTATTCAGTATTTGGTTTTCTTCTCATTAAATGTCTGGATTATACTTACAAAACCCACCAGAATGTCAGACTCTAATTAGCCTCATTCATTCATTTCATACAGTAACTATAGGCACAAAAATATCTTAGTAGTAGTCTCCTCCCTCTTTTCTCTCCACTAACCATTGTATATAAGGCATAGCTGAGAGTTTAAATTCATTGGGCCAAAAAAAGCATCACTTCTTTATCAAAATCAGTATTTATACTGTAAAATGAGTGAAAGAATCTGCCAGCCCTGAGCAGACTGGTACTGTAGACAGCCAAACCTAAAAATGCACAAACAAAAAGTACCAAATACAAGAAATAAAGCTCAAGCCACAATGTAATATTATAATATAAGAAATAACAGTCTGGCCCAAAGTGGTTTATTGCTGTTGGCAAAGAGTTCTTTAAGTATGTGTGCTTATTCGTCCAATTGAAAAACAAAAACGTAGTGCATGAGAAATCATAGTTGTTTTGGTTTTCTCTGGTGGTATATTCAGAAAGCCAAAAGATTGCTCCATTATTGATTCAAACCATCTATTCTCAAATCTTTTCTTTAGAAAAGCAGTTATTACTCACCTGACTACTCGCGCTGAAGTAAATTCTGTTCCAAGCAACGTTCAAGGAGGATAAAGCAGAAGTAAGTTTTGAAAGTTTGTATATACCACCTTTGTCCCATTGACTTCAGTGTTGCCTCTTATAAGGTTGACCTATGATTTGTACGTGTTTAATTTAAATTGTGATATATATATAAAAATCATGCAAACTCTGATTTTATATGTGTTTATATAATAAGTGTGGAATGAATATCTGCCAGAAAACTTGTATAACTATAATGAATAGTCCTGGCTCACCTCTCACTCACTGAAGTTTACAGCAGTTGCTTTACCAGGCTTGATTCTCATCTAAGGTACCTCATCTGAGAACTCTCTAAGTATCATTATATGAAAATCTAGCCCTTCACTTTCACTAAGTCCAATTTCCATCAGCAGAGGTGAGGACATGAAGGACAAACCCCCCAAATTGCTGCACCTGGACTGAATGAAATGCTCTCCCAGTTCCTATGCCATCTTAGACAGTAAAGGTATTTAGTCCTTTTTCTGAGATGCACCTAGATTTCTCTCAGGAGCAAGAAGTATTTGGTCCTGCAGATAAATTCCAGCAAAAGTTTATATACACATATATATTTTATTTTGACAGACAAGGCATTGGAATAACTGAGAAAAACAATTCATGTTGATATTTTTCTACCATTTAAATGTGAATATTTCCATATACAGTATCAGAATGTTATGTTGTATAGCTCAGCAAACGTAACATTCTTCATCTAAAGCCCATTGAAATCTATGGAAAAACACCTACTTCTTAACAATTTGTGGATCTGTCTATCTGAGCTATAGAGAAGCAACTTAGCAATCATGATCAAATATGATTTGCTGTAGAAAAATTGAGTCTCTGGCCTTGCAGTATATAGATTCAAGGATATGGTTATCCCTTCATTAGTCTGAGGTGACAGCCTGAAGTTGTCATTAGAACATCTAAAATAGGCCTTTTTTTTAATGCTACAATTAAGTTGGTCATTCAAGCAGCATTTAACTTGTGAGAAGGTATGTTCTGCCATGGTGATCCAAGGTCTTGGTCCCAGGGATTGCACTACACTTCTCTATTTCCTCCCACATCTGGGTTTCCAGTTTCCAAGCTTCAGTTACATAATGAATGGAAGGAGGCTACTTACAAGGTCTCACCCCAACAAGAGATGGAGGTTCTTTGGCCGCATGTTGCTAAATCATACTTTGGCAGAACTAGTTTTAAGAGCAAGATCAGCAAAGGAAATAAGATTTGTTCTTTATGGTCACATTCAATAATTCTTTTGCTGTAGTTAAATTTTTCAAGCAACCACGTACCATACAGGTTGCATCACCTCACCTGGGTTTTCGTTAAGGCTCATCTGCAGGATGTCAGGGTTCAGTAGCATTCCTGGTCTTGCCCTAATGCAGTAAAAGTAATGCATGAGACTATCAGTGAGCAGTTTGTTGCAATTTCAGATGAGAAAGAAGGCTGGTATTAATGCTTGCTTGAGCAAAGCACATATTCTGCTTTCACTCCTTTGTTCTGCTCACAGTGTCTCAGTGCAATGCATTGGTTATATGAGATTTACCAGACAAATCCCACAGCTCCTCTAACCTATTCTGCAAGGCTCAAAGAGGAATTTATTTATGCCACACAGCCTAGTCAGTATTTTAGAAAGGCAAATAACAATACCCATAGATAAAGAACAAAATCTGTAACAAAAAAATCCACAAGCTCATCCTCAAAACTAAAAAAAAAAAAAAAAAACCAAAAACCCAAGAACTATGCCTGTAGAAGTAAGAAAGAGACTGGATGGCTGCTACCGAGAACAGTTTTTGAGACATCCAAAGAGAATTTAATCCAATACTGTGGTACAAGTGGCTAAAAAGGAGACATTTTTCTAGACCAAGTTCAGAAAGAACTATTACTTAAGTGAGTTGAAGCAAGTGACAAAGACTTAATTCAGTATTTTCTAGTGTGAGCTGTGTTAAACATTCAAATCATCAATTGCTTTTTTTTTTCCTGAGACCCAATAGTCAAAGATAATCTTTGCAAGCCATCTGGCCAAGTCATAATCTACTTTTGTTTGATTTGACAGATAAATAAATTAATATTACAGACAAGAGGTATGCAAACCAATGAATATGCTCAAAGGCATGTTTTTTAAATTACTTGGAACAAAGCACAACAATTTATAAGCCAGTCTGCAGCAATTTACTCCCACAGACTTTTGTATCTACAAGTTGGTAAACACCTTTACTATTAATCATGATTTGTTTCACACTAGCCTTCAAATGCATGAAAGACAAATCCAGACACTCATAGAATCATAGAATTACTTAGCTGGAAAAGACCTTTGAGACCATCAAGTCCAACTGTGCCTGTCCACTACTAAATCAGATTCCTGAGCACCTCATCTACCTGTCCTTTAAACTCCTCCAAGGATGAGTACTCTACCACCTCATTAGGCAGCCTCTGCCAGGGCCTGAGAACCCTTTCCATGAAGACATTTTTCCTGATGACCGACCTGAACCTGCCCTAATCTTCATAGGATGATACACTATCTGCTTCCTGATTATAGTCAGATCCATTCTTTCACCTGTTCTCTTCAGAACTATTTTGTCCAATTATTCTCCTATTTCTAGATTACTTCTGCAGCCAAAGTATAATTGTAAAGCCCATTAATCATGTACAGAATGTGGACATTATCCAAATTTCTGCCATTTATGATCATTAAAGACACCTGACAGCTTCTTTAAGGCATGACATAAACCCAAGATCTTGTCATTTGCTGTCAGGAAAGAAGCTCAGCTTAGGGAAGAAACAGCTGTGGCTGGCAACTCACTGATTTTGAGCTGAACATAACAGTCATTTTCAATATGATGCATTTTCTTTCCAGATACATTCCCCTCTATATATTGTTCTCTTCCGTGGCAATGCTGCCAAATGTTATAGAAGCGGGTTGCCTGATTACATTGTCTATTCATTATGTTAGACTTTGTAGGCTCAGTTTGAAGAGGGAATTTGGGATAGTAGTGGAAGAGAAAGAAATTTATCAGCACATTGGATCACATGGGATGACCTCGAGAAGCAAGAAGAGCAAGAAGTCTAAACAGTGTCTTCTAAGTTCAGCTCACAGAACAAATGTACTGGCTCTGAATACACCACTACTTAATGATTTTCTCTTACATCAAATGTCTCTGCTGGATAAGTCTCTGACCATGCTTTACTTCATGCTTTTCCACTTCATAATGTATGGCACAACTTAATGTATCACAGAATCACAGAATCACAAGGTTCGAAAAGACCCACAGGACCATCGAGTCCAACCATTCCTATCAGCCACTAAACCATGACCCTCAGCACCTCATCCACCCACCTTTTAAATACCTCCAGGGGTGGTGACTCCTTCACCTCCCTGGGCAGCCTGTTCCAGTGCCCAATGACTCTTTCTGAGAAAAATATTTGCCTGATGTCCAGCCTGAACTTCCCCTGGCAGAGCTTGAGGCCATTCCCTCTTGTCCTGTCCTCTGTCATGATCTGCCTACAGTGATCTGCCTACAATGACTGTGCCCAAACATCTGTGTTTGACACACTGTGACTCACCTCTGGCCCCTAAAATCTATGCTTTTTCTGCAGAAAATGAAATGATGGTTAAGACAGGTCTGAGTTTCAACCTTATAGGAAGACAGAAAGTGAATTGTGCACATGCCTTTACCCAGGAATTCACAATTTGCATGCCCTCGTGGCAAAGGCTCAGCCCAGGCACTGAAGATGGCAATGTTTTCTTTCGTGTTGCACTTCCTGGGAGTTTGGTAGGGTTTTCCCACCCACTTAATCACCTATTTTTGCCAAAATATCGCTGAGACCTCCATGAGGGGAGCAAAATCATTTGGGATGCTGCATCCTCTGTTTTCAGCAGATTACCTACATTTCATTTTCTATTCTGTTTAACAGCCCAGCAATGCAGCCTTTTCTAGGGCTTGGGTGAAATGTGGTTCGGGGCAATAAAAAAACATTGAAAGTCTAATGCAACTGAACCCACTGTGATGCTAGTTAAAGGAACTGATCAAAAAGATCAGCTAGTACAGCATTTTCAACTGCTTCAGAAGGGAGCTGGACAACTTTAGGAAAGTGGGTGATACACTCTAATTGCTCCCACAGTCCTGAAAATCACTTCTGCTATTAGTCTGAAGTAACCCAAATATGGAGCAAATATAGCACATATTTTGCTAGAGACTTTCAAAAAGTTTACTTGTGTTTGTTATGACAGATACCTATTTTCAACCCAGAGTAAAAAGAGATGAGTGAATTTTTTAAATTAATGAACACATCAAATTAAGAAATTATTTCTCAAGTTCATTCAAAAATATTTGTTCTTGTAAGTGCATTGTTAAAGAGCCATTGCCTTATAAACAAGGTGGGAGAGTTCCAGTGGCTTAGAATCTTAAGAAAGTTTGTAATAGATGTGTGGTGGGAGAGATACATGCATGTACATGTTTCCAAGTGGTTTTTGTATTGAAGGATTGTTGGAACAAAGCTGTCAGGATAGTATGTCCACATAAACGTGTGCTGGCACAGACATATATATGTGTCTCAAACTGGTTCCTCTAAACCAATCCAGCACTTCCTGTGCAAAATTAGTCTCTCTGTTCTGCAGAGGGGTTTGGGATGTTTCAGTCTGCTTCAGCCCAGAGGAAAGGGACATGTGAAGAGAATTGTAGCACAACTACAAGGATTATTTAACAATGCAAAGAGTTAGAAATAGCTTCTTAATATTAACTTTGGAACTGCTACCAAGTTTAACTCAAATCTGAGACATAAAATATTATTGCTATAAAACATATGAATTTTAAATAGGGTGGAAAATTAACAGCTCATTTAATGTATAATAATACTAAAAGATGCAGTTACTCATCTCCTCTGGGAGTGTATCTTTGACCAAAGTTATTGCCTTGTATAGACAATGCAACCTAGTTTAAAAGTTCTGTCCTCTCTGCCTGGTGTTTTATGGTCTTTGAACAGCCTCAAAGGGAATTCCAATAGAGAATTGCTTGACCTAAGTATACAGAAAGAAATTTCCTTAAGAACTTCCGAAAAGAAGGGGCAGATGCACTGCCTCCATTATAATTGTACAAACTACACAGTGTGAATGACTGACCCCTCTATAACTTGGGTATCTAAAGTTCTGTAGAAGAGTTAAGAAACTGCTACAACTCAGAAGGTGAATTGAGCCTTGCAGGAAATAAAAACAAACTTATAAAACTACATTTAACCACTATAAGCTATTCTTTGGTACATGATCCTGGTTTCATCTAGTCAGGAAATCACATCATCATGTTATTCACAGGAGTCTGAAAACATGAATAACCCTCAGCAGTCATCATAATTATTCCTATGGGAACTAGAAGTCATTTACTAAGTGTAAAGTGTTGATAAAAGAAGCACTAGTTTCTGCCAGAAAATGCTTTACGAGCATTCAGCATATAATGGACAACCACGTACACTCAATATCACTACAATACTTCAGTATAAATATTTTCTTCTTAAGACCAATAATGGGAATCTTTCTTTACTATGGTGGGTTTAATCCTGAAACTTCCTGGAGTGTTTTAAATATTCTTCTGCTGGATTTAGAAATTACAGATCTACTTCAATGACCTCTGAGGATTTTTTTGTTTTGGTCACCAAATTAGTCTTTATTGCAGGAGTTAATAAATAAACCAGCAACATATCTATATCTCTGTAGAGGAATGCAGAACTCCTCATAAAAGCTCTTACAGCAACATTATCCAGTAGCAGAGGACAAGAAATAAATTAAAAAAAAATTGCTTTGCACTGAAGTTACTAGTGGCATATACTAAAACCGGCAAAATATTACTACAGCAGCTGGAATGTACCCTTGGCAACTGTCTTTATATGGAATGGACCAAAGGACTTTTCCAGTCATAAAAAGCAATTAACTCACTGTTGTCCTCCAAGAGGAAACACCACAGCCTGCTCAATACCATGTCAAAGTTTCAGCTTTCTATTAACTTGGGTTGTAAGATCAGTTTTTATCACAGTTAAGCAAGTAAATATTGTTTATTTCTTGGCTGTTTTTAGTAACAGGATTTAGCAGTCATGACAATGAAATCCATAGCTGTTATGCAATGGTGGTTTGTTAAATTAAGCCTGAGGTGACTTCCTTATTGAGCTTTTTCTGTGCAAATTGTTATGCTGGATGTTGAACACAGAAAACAGAAATTATGTTAATTGCAACACATCACATAAATCATTCTGATTGATTTTTTTTTCCTTATATAGGTGCTTCTTCTAAAATCTTCTGCATATCTGAAGCTCATGAAACAGATCCTAGGAAGTATGTAGGAGCCTCAGGCAAATCTAAACACATTAAGGAAAAAAATGAAGGAAAGCTCCAACTACACTGCTAAGGTACCACAGAAATTAAAATTTTCTGTAAGCTTATAAATGCAAATCCTTAGGCATCCCTGATAGTTTGCTGTGTTCCATGAACTGACCACTTAGACACTTCAGGCCACCTGGAAACCCAAACCAGAAATCTCTGGTTCTAAACCCCTTTGACAGTCAAATATGCTGGACACGATCAGAGCATATCCAATCTTTTGGGCTGTTTACAAGTAATTTTAAAATACTTGTGGAACCACGGGTCTTAGAAATGACACTGGTAGATTCTGAAACCTATCAGTCTGAAAGACTTTACAAATACAAACTTCATCAAGGACAAAACCCTGGTCACTATGGTATGCTGTTTCTGAGTAAGCATCCCTGAGTTTTTAGAGTCCTTTCTGGAGGCAGCAATGAAATATTTGGGGATTCATCAAGCTAGATAAGATACCTGATTTTCTAATTTAGTTGAGTTTCTCAGCTGAGAAAGTGGTCATCCTCCTCCCTTTACTTTGCATCAATATCGTAAGCAAGATGAGAGTGTGATAACTGGGAATGGGGAAATTAGGAGTCCTGTATGGGAAAGAAGCTGGATTATACAACCTATGAGAAGAGCATACAAGAGTGTTAGGTTCTTCCCAAACACATATTTTCCTGCTCTTGTTTTTAAAGAAGTTAACATTTCTTTTTTAATCTAGGTTGCCTACTCAATCTGCTGGTTGTTCTTCTCACAGGATCTTCTAGTAAAAACAGTCAGCTGGACCCTTTAGGTTTTGCCATAGCTGCCAAGACATATGAGTCACTAAAAAAATCTATTTTTAGATATTTTTCCATAGCTTGTATCAAGACAACAGTCAGCTTCTGCTACACTTAAATATCACAAAATTCACTTGTATTTTCAAAAACTATACAATATTCATTGCTACATATGCATGTGTATGAATCTCTCAGAAAATATAACATTTGAAGAGCATAAAAGTTGATGATTCTTCCAAGAGAAGTTCATTCTTCCAAGGACATCTAGCATGACCTGAATTCCTTCAGGTCAACCTTTTATTCTCTCACTGTGAGAAAACTTGCAGTTTGAAGATATTTTCACGTAGATCAGGGAAGAGAGAAGTAGATACCAGAAGGAATTTCTAATGAGTTGATTGGGGTGATCTCACCCTTGTCCCTGAGTAATGTTACCTCCTCATGTGGTTTTAATTTTCATCTCTTTGCTGATAACCCTGTAACAACCCTACATTCCACACTACTCCTATCTTTCCTTCTCTTGTGTCTTGGTAACATTTTCTTTCACATATCTCAGCATCATCACATTTTTAACAAAAAGAAAAATGTTTATAGTCTTCACCTGTCATTCTTTGTTTTAGCTAATAGCTTTTATCTACACTAGTAAAACAGAGCAAATTCATCTTTCTTCACAAATAAAAATTATTACCCAAATTTCTTACCTTTCTTTAACACAGTTCATAGCTTCTTTCTTTCCTAATAATGTAATTGGCTTTCCAACCTGTGAGCTGAATCGTCATTCTCAACAACCACTACAACCTCTGTTTTGTGCTCTGAAGACTGAGACTGATTCTCCATCTCTGCCCAAAACTCCTTGTTGCAAGCAGTGTCCTGTCTGCACATTTTAGCACATTCATTTTTAGTGTGGTGCAAGCCATAATCTATATAAATAAAATGAAATACATCCTATTTGCTAGATATCTAGTTATGAGAAAACTATTTGAGAACATTAGTTGTTAAAATAAGGATTGCTTTAGGATGATGAATTAGAGATTTTCTCCTAAAGTACACGCTCCAATCCCTCATTTCAAAAATTTAAGATGTTATATAGGGATTTATTTTTCATTGTTTTGGAAAGAAGAGGAAGTGCATTAGGTATTGGAGAAAGTTTAAAATTAAATGAAAACCCTGGTTTCAGAAAGACTTAATAATCCAATTTACTGTAACCTTGTACAGCAACTGCAAAAGAGATATTGACAGACAGTTCAGAATTCTGCTCATCCTCCTGACAAGGTTAGCACATAAAAGCTAAGGCACTTGGAGTGAGAGCATCGATGGGTATAAATCAGTGTCATGCCTCAGGCCAATGGCAAACGCAGTCATGTTTCCTCAGCATTACGCCTATACATATGGTCTTTGAATTTGTGATTATTCTGAATTGGTAGGTAAAAGCAGTTATTGGGAGGACTGAACTTTGTGATGGATTTAAGCTTCTCTGTAAAGAATGGGAGGGTTTTTTTCTTTTTGCAAGCTGAAAAACTTTATTGAATATTTTTTCTTATTTGTCCCTCTGTCACAGTCTTGAAAACACTTCACCAGGGACTACTTCTGATGCTATGCAGCCCTCTGAATTTAGAGACTTTTGATAAATATCTGAGCCTGAAATGGAGTGGCTATGCAAGAGGGTGCCAAACTGCCACTTTCAATGTTGAACAGCACCACACCACTGCTCCTGCATGAGAATGCCATATTACTGATGGCTTTGACAGCTCAGATGAGCCTCTGATGAGATAGTTTCTACTTGTCATGGAAAGCAGGCTGGCCCAGGAAACCCTGTGAAAGCCAAGCTGCAAGCAACTTTTTGAACCACTGCTGGCCTGGACAGTATTAGATTACCATAACAGATGATGGTCAGCATCTGTTTTCACTGTGAACAACAACTCTGATTGAGCTAGGAACTCCTCAAGAAACAAAATTTCTATCCAGAACATGACTTTTGACATACCCATGAGAGCATGCAGAAATTCAGAACTTCTAATGAATCTGAATTCACTCAAACTCACTTCTGAGGGGCTGGAGGAGTGAGCAGTGAAGGACACAATCCTTCCTGAGCATGATGTGTCTCCTGTCACAATTCTTATTTGGTACTGGATATTGCACATAGTTAGCACACTCAAAGCTATATTTATAAAAGAAAAGTCAGAATACTTCCTCTAAAGGGCAGGTCCTGTGAGTGAGTATAGACACTTGACTTTCAAGTAGCTGTGTCTGCTTTTTCTCAGTGTCTTTGCTGGAGAATCTAGAAGACAAAGTCAACTAAGATGTAGAAGGATCAAGAAGGACAATCCAAGTGAAAAGAAATGCAAATAAGGACAAACTGGGATACTACAACTAGAGGAAAGAAACAAGCTTGTTTGTCATGAGGACTGTAGCTGAAAGCCTTACAGAGAACTAGGGATGAAGTTCTGCATAGATCTCTTTAAAATGCCATTCAGAATAATGCTTAACATAATCTGTAATATGATCTCCTTTTTTTTTTGCTGTGAAAGGTTGGAATTTGTGTATACATGCTGAACATACATGAAAACAGGCAGGAAAAATAAGTGTAAATCAGTAACATACATGACAAGCTATTCAGAGGTTCATGAATAACAAAATATGTGCAAAAATAAACTATAGCAAAATCCAAATAAAATGAACCTGGAGTGGGCTTGCAATGGAATATTAACTGATATGATTAAACAGAGTAATAGTAAACACATGCATTCAACTACTGTGGCATTTAGGACTGGACTCTCAGGCCCAGAAATCACAATTTCACATCATTACCTTTTTAGGAGAAGCTTATGTCAAGTCACTAGTAAAATGTTTTCTTTAGTTAGTACCTAAATATTACCCTGAAAGTGCTGGTGGTTGTAAATCATTGCTACAAAATTGTTTCTGATAATGATGCAAATAAATAATTTTTTCCTATTAACTGTAAAAACATTTTTCACTGCCAGAAAAAATGATAACAAATACGTCTAAAATATAAGTAGTGCATATGTATTGAATATAGGACTGAAAAGAACAAGAAAGAACACATAACCAAGACCCTGAAAGACAATTGTTGGAATCTGACCAAATACACTCTCTTTTGAAAATTCATACAGGCGCACACTGGAAAACTTCTATATTAAGTTTGTTGCTTAGCACACACATGTTGCCCAGGATCCATCTTCCCCTAACTGCTGCCAGAAGATGCATTTTCACACTAGGCAGATATGCACCTCCTGTAGTTCCCACCTCTCACATCTCCTAACCATTAAAGACCATCAAAGAGAAATATTTCTCTTGTGAAAACCCTTATGCACTAAGAATGGTATTTACAGAGTCTTCAAAAACACTAGCTTCCAGGGCTTCCCTCACAGAGCTGCTCTGTTCTGTGACTCATATCTCCTGTTCAATGCGAAGTAAGGGAGTTACCATACTCACAGGCAAAGCTGACTGTCACAGAATCATAGAATGGTTTAGGTTGGAAGGGACCTTAAAGATCATCCAATTCCAAGCCACTTGCCATAGGCAGGGACACCTCCCAGTACATCAGCCTGCTTCAGGCCACACTCAACCTGGTCTTGAACATTTGTAGGAAGGGTTCATCACGCATCCTCCACTGCAACCTGCGCAACAAGACCTGTCATGGGGTCAAATATGAGACACACATCTGCTGTTTTGTGATGTTGGTGTCTTGCTTTGGGACCTGGAAAAATCCAAATACTCTACTAAAAAATGTAAAGAAATACATATTGCATGCTGCTATCCTCCTGCCATCAACTATATACCTACTATCGTATCAACAATCTTCAGTTACTTCAGGAATTTACAGCCAATCAATAAGCATTTTGTGGTTAAAAGTTCAAAGAGCTGGGATAGAAGATTAGAGTTAAGAGCAGCATGGATTTCTGTGGACAAATGTTGATGGAAGTAGTTGAACAAAAACATTAGGGTATGATATTGCTTCCACAGAAATCACTGTAAAACTATCAGCCATTTAACTGTGACAAAGTGCAGCCCCAGGTGTAAATTAATTTCTGCATAATGATTTGGAAGTGTCTTTTTCCACTGCATATCTCTGCAGAGGAAATACAATCTATATATGGCTTGCAATTCAAGGGGCATGTTATTCTTAAAAATGCAGTCAAGTAGAATTTAGGGTTATTATGTTTTATTAAGTCAAGAACAGTTATGTAAGGTATATAGTTTAAAAATTAACTCTAAACCTGACTATGAGACTTCTTTTTTTACCGCTGTTCCTTTACTTTTTGCTACGTTTTATAAGTTCTTTTCTCAGTGTGAACACATTTTTTCACAAATAAGAATGTTATATGCAAGCATGAGGAAAGACTAAAAGATGGAGAAAATCTGTTCTGTAGCTGGATTACTTCGTAGACTGCAGCACTGCAAAAGAAGTGACTATGGTCTGTTGGATCCATGTCATATTGTAAATCAAGCACACGCTGCCTACTAGGTAGCATGAGAGGTTAGCAGTGACGTGATCTACAGCTTTCAGAATAAAGTAATTTGATGAAATTTAAAGCCAGGGCAGTTTTGATCAAAAGTGACAAAGTGACCAAATTTCAGCCATCTACTGGCCATTTAATGTGGAATGAAATCTTTTAGTTCTGTATTTAGAAATATTTAACACTGCTTAAAACAAATGTATTATATAAATTATTTAAATATCTCCTAAAAGATATCTAATGTAAAAATTCATTATCAAAACTCAAAACAAGTTCACTAAATAGAAATGGACCATTTTAGCAAGAAAGATCTGTAAAGTCATTGGTTTTCTTTTCACTCAAATAAATTAGAATATATTTAATAAAATTGCTAGTGTTTTTTCAGTAACAGATCAAAAAACGGTACATTTAATTTCTATGGAAAAGAAACTGGTATAAAATCACAGGTGTAAAACCTAGCAGAGAGGTTTTGAATTTTACATGTATCAAACATAAAATGCAATATACATTACTCAAATATTTATCAATCATTCACATGGAGAATTAATAACGTGAGAACAGATTTATGTTTGTAAGAGCTGCAGAGGAGCAACACTTGCTCCTTAGAGTTAAATGGCAGATCAGCATACTCAGGGGAATATATTATCTGATGAGGACTTACATATATGCATAACTTCTGCCCAATAGAGTAGATATAGACACACAATCACATGTGAATCAGCTAACAAACTGTTTTCATGAACAGGAGTACTTGCTAAATGTTCATCATAAAAAATGAGTATTGAAACTTTCATGATCTGGCCCTACATGTTTCAGTATGTCTTTAGAAAGAAGATATTGTCCATGCATACAAATGCAAATTTCTCAGTGTCCGAATACCTTCCCTTCCTTCCCTGACTTCCTGCACCTGGGGACTGAGCATTCTTGTCTTTGTGGAAAACATCCTTAAATATCTGTCATCTCATAGGTCCACACTGTAAGCTAGAGTCAACTTTAAAACTACCTGCTGGCCAAGCCCACAAAACATTTCCACAAACCATCTGCACAAGAAGTTTCCCATCTTAGGGCTCAGAAACCCCAAAGAATGCTGATTTCTGGTATCAAACATATCTTACTAAACAGCACTGTGCACATCATAAAATAATGAACAGAACTTATCAGTACGAAAATCATATAATGTTATAAAGCATTATGCTGCCAGAAGTATGTTGGAAATGAATATGTGGAAGCAAAATATTCAAGAAAAAGATCCATTTAATACTTTTGCTTCTGATTTTCCTGTCTTCCTTCCTTCTCTCTTTGTAGTAGGTTTTGCGAGATCAACCCTTCTACAACTGAACCCACATATATTCCTGGTAATTTTTAATACAGAAGAGCTACCGTAATTTCATGCCTCTTCAAACACACAGTGAGAGCAATCAAGGGAAAAAGAAATTAAAAACTAATTCTGCTATTTATTCTCCTCATTTATTTTATCAGTCATCTCACTGTCATGCTGAATAATAATCAACAAGGCTTGATACACATACTTAGCACAGGGCAGACGGCTTTGCGGGATTCCAGAGGAAACTGCAAACCAAAGGAAAATACTCATACTGAAGGGAAGACTGGATTAATCACAGCAAACATGATGCCAGTATTAACATTTCTGTTTACTTGGCTATCAAGGCAGGCTAAATATGAAGTTTACCTAAATAATCATGTCAATGCGGGGATGGGGGGTGGGTTAAAGGCTTCAGAGCAGTTTACTGCTACATACAGCTAGCTGCTGGTGTGTGGAAGCTAAAGTAGAAAGCATTTCTGCAATGATGTAGAAAATTGCAACGAAAGTATTATGACAGACTATGGGTAATTATTGCTTATATAATTGCAGAGTCTGGCTGCAATTATATGATTCTCTACCATTTCACGTTTAAGAGCTTAGTCCTGGAATTGAGAGGCTGTGATGACTGTTTAGAGGAATCCCACTTAAGTCTCAGTCACTTTGTGGGGTTGATTTAGAATGCCTTAGCCAAAATGCAAGATCAAAGTAAAACCAGCACTTAGTTTTCATTTGCGATCCATTCATGCTTGGGAAACTGCCTGAGCAATTTCATACTTAAAGATTCACAAAAGCCTGAAAAGGTAGGTTGGATTTTGTTTTGGTTTTTCTGGGGGGGTTCCTTTCCCCCTTTATTTTAATTCAGTTACAAGAAGGGTGAATTTGACTGGACTAGATATGACTAAACAGAAACTTCATTGTTGAGTGGTACCTGGAGTACATTTAAACCACAGCTGTAATTCATGTGAAGAATATATATTTAAGAAAGAAAATTTCCCTCCTGCACCTCCTGATTTGGAGCACACATTCAGCTCCAAAAGGACCATTTAGCAGCAGAAGCAGTACAAGTAGGAAAAACTGAATGGCCTGAAATGCCCCCAGGCCCAGGGCTGGAGTTACTGTGGTCCTTTAGACAAAAAAAGGTCAACTCCTGAGATTTTCATAAGTGCTCAGATTCTCTAACTTATTTTGAAATTAAAATTACATAGCTAGATGCTCTTGGAAAATTTTTCTAGGTAACTAGCTGCTTTGCCATCACTGTCTAACCACCTTCAGAAATCTGACCCTTAGGAACTTTGTTCCTATAAAAGGGTATGTTTTTCTATATCTATTCATGTATTAATTTCTGTGCGAAGTTCTGAGACACCATTTAGGAAATCGACTTAGGCCAGATACTGTCTGAGGCTCATTTGTTCTCCTCCGTACTGAAAGGGAACAGATTATTATTTGCAGTATTTCCTTGAACTATTTTAAAATAGCACATCTATCTGTGCTATGCCATTTAGGAGCTTTTTTTTCATCGGATGCCAAGGTTGACTGAAAATGAAAAACCAAGAAGAAACAACTTGATCCAGTGAAGTTCAACTTCAGAGTGCTACCTTATTGCCTAACAGCTCAGCCACCAGCTCCTCAGCAGTGCACTTGGCAAGCTGCCGAAAAAAAAGTGATCTCTGGGACCAGTAGCTCTTCACTTGTCAGCTGTGTGCAGCTAAGACCAGAGGATTTTGGTGTCTTGGAGAGTAGCTCACTACTTACAGCATCAGCTGACTCTGTACAGCAATACCTTTCTTACAGTGACTTTTGTAGTAATTTCTCATACAGCCAGGTTTTATGATTAGCTCTCCCTGTCTTACTCTGCCTCAAGAGTATCAGTGACGTGTGTTGTGGTCCCGGTTGGGATTACTATTATTTAACATCTTTGCTGGAGACATTGACAGTGGGATTGAGGACAACTTCATCAAGTTTGCAGATGACACCAAGCTGAGTGATGCGGTTGACACTCTGGAGGGAAGAGATGCCATCCAGAGGGACCTTTACAGGCTTTAGAGGTGAACCTCTGTGAACCTCATAGAGTTCAACAAGGACAAGTGCAAGGTCCCAAACATGGGTACAGACTGGTCACCAGGTGGATAGAGCCAGCCCTGCAGAGTATTGGTGGATGAAAAGCTAAATGTGAACCAGCAATACGCACTCACAGCCCAGAAAGCCAGCCCTGTCCTGGGCTGCATCAAAAGAAATGTGTCCAACATGTCAAGGAAGGCAATTCTCCTTCTCTACTTCACTCTCATAAGACTCCACCTGGAGTACTGTGTCCAGCTTTGGGTCTTCCAGCAAAAGAAAGATATGGACCTGCTTGCATGGGTCTAAAGGATGGTCATGAAGATAACCGGCAAGGAGCACCTTCCCTATAAGAACAGTCTGAGAGAGCTGGGGTGTTTCAGTCTGGAGAAGTGAAGGCTCTGGGGACAAATTACTGTGATCTTTCAATACTTAAATGGTACCTAAAGGAAAGATGAGGAAGGACATTTTATTAGGGAGCATAGCAATAGGACAAGGGGTAAAATTTTAATCTGAAAGACAGAAGATTTCAATCAGGTATTAGGAAGAAATTTTTTACTGTGAGGGTGGTGAGGCACAGGAACAGGTTGCCCAGAAAAATTGTGAGTACCCCCTTCTAGAGTGTTTAACACCAGAATGGATGAGGCTTTGAGCAGCCTTATCTAGTGGAAGGTGGAAGTGGAAGGTCTATGGCAGAAGGGTTGGAAATTGATGATCTTAAAAGGTCCTTTCTAATACCAATCATTCTCTTATTCAATGATCCAAGGAGGAGCTCAGGTCCTGACAGGACCTTCCAACCTCTGCAAAAGTGCTACCCATTTCAGTATATTCAAAGCACATAGAGGAACTCATTGAAGCTGGTTCACTCAAATCCAGAAAATCCAAAAATGTTGAAACTTCATCGCTGTTTGCCCCTCTCCTTTCCACTCAGGAATCACTCACTATGCTTTCAGATGTTTTTATCTTTTCCCTTGATTCCAGAAATCTCTTTCCTGCATCCTCCCCCAATATCTTTTCTCCTGAAAAAAGCCTGAATATGCAGGCTCTCTGCATGTCTCATTAAGTGCAAATTTTGATTTCTGCATAAAGGACCACAGGAAGAGCTCTGGAAAATACTTACCTAACAACTCAAAGAAGCTCCTAGTGCTCATTCAAAAGCACCAAAGAACCTTGGTTTTTACCTCTATTTTGAAAACCTTACTAAATATCTTCCTCCTGCAAGACATGTAAATACTTTTTTCAAAATATAGTCCCAACCATCTTTACCCAGAATAAAAACGTCCACTGCAGATAAAGTCTATATGCAGGATTAGTGACAAACACATCCTATTAACATAATTAATAATGTCCCTAAATGTACATTAAACATTTCACAAAACAACAGACTGATCTTTAATTGAAATCTGCCTTCTCCCCTGGATATAGTTTTCTCCTAGCAGAAAGAAAGAATTATGCTGGCCAAAAGAGGAGTTATAAATTTTACTACTGGTCTAAATACAATGTGTGCATAAATCTGGCAACTGTGACGTGTTGTTAAATAGATAAACATTTAGGTTTTTAGCCTTCAATATATCTAAAGGACCTTCCTCGACACTTTTCATCCTGACAGCTGTGAGCATTTTTAATGGTGAAAGAAAACTCACTTTGTTGTCTGAAAAATACTTGTAGAAAACTAAGCTCTCTCAGTTAAAAAAACCACTGACCTTCACAGTTTAATGTGAGTAAGCAACCCCCTGCTAAGTTTCAGTCTTGGAAGTGTTCGTGGACATCCTCAAGTCTCTTCCAAAGTTGACATTTTGTTCTCCAATGCAAAACTGAAATAAATGCCAAGCAAAAAGGCCTTTTCCTCATGCTGAATTACAATCAGGGAAATCTCCTTGCCACTTGAGTGCTTCAGTTTCCACACTCCAAATCTCCCCACTTACTGCAGACTTTTCCTGCTGATACAGTCATAGCTTTCACTCCTTGCACAGAAGAATACATCTTGTTAGCTAATCATTATTTTCTGTATATTTCTCAGTAGCTGGCAGACCATGAGCAGAGGTGAAATGAAGTCTTATCATACGAGCTCATGGTCTACCTACAAGACATGTTGTAATATGCATTCATGCCAACTGCCATGAGCTACAACTTGGAGCCCACCTTGGGCATTTTCTCCTTATCACTTTTCAGCAATGAAGTGTTTCCTGGGCACCAGTCCACACTCATATTTCCCCATATGTTACTTGATAAGTTATATGTAGCAGTGAAGAAGGAGTCAACATGATCCATACATTAGTGAATATACAGCATTGCCTGTTCACCACTGTAGCCATACAAATTTCTTTATTTTATAGTCTTTACAAAGTTAAATCAAGTTTAATATCACAGGAACATGTCATGTCACTATTCCAGAAAACACCATTCACTATTTAAAGCCCTATAAAAATGATAATAAGAAGATAAATTATATTTCTCCCTGCCTGCCATAGTGGAAATTAAGTTTTCTCTTTTTATTAAATACTTAAATGGTCTTCATATCCTCTTATCTATTGTGTGAAGCCCTCATTCTCTCCAAGGAAATCACTATTAATCCTTGTTTGTGTCAAGCCCTCTCAGTGCAACAGTGTGTGCAGGAAATAGTGCCATTTAATAATAAAGTTTAAGTTTATTACAGTCAGAATCAGTGTGGGCAAGCACAGATCGCTTGTGGTTTTGTTTTAGAATGCCTGGACAAATGTTTTATAACAAAAAAACCCTCAAATACTATGATTGTGGAAGAGGAGAGGATACAAATACAAAGACATCTTCCCAAAATTTGATTATACATTTTGGAGATCCTGATTATCAAGCTGTGAAATTTCACACTTATTAGATAGATACAAATTAAATAGATCTTGAATTTATCCGAAGTATTTAGTATTTTGCAAAGTACGTCTTGTGGGAAGATTTTTCCCTTATATTGGAGATGTTTTTGGTGATTTGTGTGGACCACAACTACCCTATGTAAGGAATCAAACTTCTAAGTCAGGAATTTGCATTGTTCTGAAGTTCTGAGTCCCAGAATCATTCCAAGCAGGGACAAAGTTTGGAAATACACGTTTAAAATCTGTCTTCCTCTGAATGGGGAAGTTTTATGTTAAATGGATAGTCATCTGTAAAGACAGAGTGAGAAAAGGTGGCCACAGTAAAGAAATTCTCCAGGCACATCACTGAGGAAATGTGTAGGCAATCAAAATCACAGTAATAAAGAGAAACTCTCTGCAAGAATTTGGTATTAATGGTTTTTTTTACCCCCTTCCTCCTTTCTTTCCCTTCCTTTATTTATTTTTCCCTCCTTCCCTTTCTTTTTCCCTCCTTCTTTTCTTCATTCACTCTTCTTCCTTCCTGTACCCCTTCCCCTTCTGTGTGTGAATACTTATATTCTTAGTAGAAAAAAGGACTGGGATAATTTCAGCATTCAATTTCTGTAACATTTCTGACTTAAAAGTGGAATGAACGAATTAAGTGGTGAGCCTCTTACAGAATATCGTACCTAGAGCATTACTTAACAGCATTTTCTCATCTACAGAATGGGGGAAGTATTTCAGATTCCTCCTCTTCTCAGACAACAGGAAAATATCAACAGCTTGAAAAATGATTTAATCTAAATAAAACAGGCAAGTCTGTGTGGGATGCTCACTTCTCTTGAAGATGAATAATTCTGTGTAAAATATTTAGCTTTTGGGGGTGAGACAGACAGAAAGACTGATTGCAGGAAAGCTTGTTACTTAGGCAATGTATGAAGAATATCAGACTTCCAATTCATATCTCACAGAGGAATTAGAGGTTTTCTAAAGGTGAAAAAGATACGATTTTCCTTTTCTTAAATGCCACTAAAGTTAGCACTTTCTAAAATGCAGACAGCTGTATTTCAGGTTGGTGTTATGAATCATAAAGTCACTTTAGTTTTGATCTTTCAAAAGCCACATAGTGAGTCACAGTCTCTTTATTTGTTTTTATTTTCACAAGTTTTATACAAAGTATAAAGCTACTCACAGTAGCTTCATACCCAAATACCCTGTGCTATATTCATCTCACAAAGATATATAGATCCTCAAAATAGCCAATGTACAAATAATTAATGAGTGATGGATAAAAAATGAGCACAGAGAATAAGCATGATTGAAATTCTGCCCTTTTTTGGAACCTGGATACAGAATCATAGAATTATAGAGTCATAGGATGGTTTGGGTTGGAAGGGACCTTAAAGATCATCTAGTTCCAACCCAAGTTCCACAAGACCAGACTGCTCAAGGTCCCATCCAACCTGGCCTTGAATTCTTCCGAGTTCGGGAAATCCACAGCTTCCCTTTGCAAACTGTGCCAGTGCCTCACCACTCTCGTGGTGAAGAAATTCTTCCTAATGTCTAGTCTAAATCTTCCCCCTTCCAATTTAAAGCAACTCTCCATTGTTCTGTCACTATATACCCTTGTAAAAATTCCTTTGCCAGCTTTCTTTTATGCCCCCTTCAGGTACTGCAAAATTGCTATAAGGTCTTCCTGCAGCCTTCTCTTCTCTGGACTGAACATACCCAAATCTCTCAGCTAATCCTCATATGGGAGGTGCTCAGTCCTTCTGATCATCTTTGTAGCCCTCCTCTTGACCTATTCCAACTGTTCCATATCCTTCTTAAGTTGGGGATTGCAGAACTGGACACAACACTCCAGACAAGGTCTCACAAGAGAGGAATAGAGGGGCAGAATCCCCTCCCCTGACCTGCTGGCCATGCTTCTTTTGATGCAGACCAGGATACGGTTGGCCTTCTGGGATGCAAGTGCATGTTGCTAGCTTATATCGAGATTCTCCTCAACTGGAACCCCCCCCAGCTGCTCTCAATCATGTTGTCCCCTATCCTTTATTGAAACCTTAACACTACATTCTGGCCAAGGTCACAAAACCATTTCCACAAGCCATTTGCACAAGAAGTTTCCCATCTGAAGCCCTGATTAATGTTAATGTCTGGTATCAAACACGTCTTGTTGAAAGCCATCATGCTCATCATAAAATATAGGCTGTCAAATCCTCCTGCTATGTAGCATACAAGAGGTACACAGGACCTGTCTTTTCCCGTACTGTTTCTTCTTGGTTCACACCTGCTCTCTATAAGCTATATCCATGAAATCTCATATATTCGTAGTTGGCTTTGGGGATCCCAGATGCAGTGAGCCACTGTTTAAGATATCTGTCATCCAGTTTGACAAAAGTGTACATCTCTGAGCTCATGAACCAAAAGGAGAAAAAAAAAAAGAGTACTCTGTCTATCTGTCCCAACTTCAGCTCTTCTAAAGTATACAGCCAGCACAGTCCATCAGATTGAACTGTCAGAAAGCCATTTATTGAACAATCCCAAAGTCTCTGCTTCTGTTATTTTAGGGTTCCTTTCCCTTTCTCTTTTTACCTGCTTAATGGATGAGGGAAAGGCTATGAGGAGTGCACCTGGACTTTAATAAACCCTTTGACACCATTTCTCACAGTATTCTGCTCAAGAAACTGGCTGCCATTGGCCTGGACAGGCATACTCTCTGCTGGGTTAAAAATTGGCTTAATGACAGAGCTCAAAATATCATGATAGATGGAGTTAAATACAGTCAGGGGCCAGTCAGAAGTGGTATTCCCCACGGCTCAGTGCTGGGTCCAGCTCTGTTCAATGACTTTATCAATGACATGGCTGAAGGTATTGAATGCACCCTTAGTAAGTCCATGGATGATGTGACACTATGCAGAAGTGTTGATCTACTTCAGGGTAGGGAGTCTGTAAAGAGGGATCTGATCAGGTTGGATCAATGGACTGAGACCAATGGTATCATTTTCAACAAGGCCAGTTGCTGAGTCCTGCACTTGGGACATAACAACCTCATGCAGCGCTACAGGCTTGGGGAAGAGTGGCTAGAAAGCTGCCTGGCATAGAAGAACCTGGAGATCTTGGTTGACAGCCAACTGAATATGAACCAACAGTGTGCCCAAATGGCCAAGAAAGCCACTGTCATCTTGGTCTGTATCAGAAAAAGTTTCACCAGCAGGACCAGAGAAGTGCTTGTGCCCCTGTACTCAGCACTGATGAGGCTGCACGTCAAATACTGTGGTCAGTTTTGGGTCCCCACTACAAGAAAGACATTGGAGGGCTGGAGCACATCCAGAGAAGGGCAATGAAGATGTTAAAGGAGCTGAAGAACAAGTCTTATGGGAGGTGGCTGAGGGAACTGGGGTTGTTTATCCTAGAGAAAAGGCAGCTGGCAGGAGGCACTCTCTACAGCTACCTGGAAGGTCTCCCGAGTCAATCACTGGAAAAGGTTGCACAGGGCATTGGTTTAGTCACCTTCACTGGAAGTATTTAAAAGATGGGTAGATGATATGCTCAGTGATATGGTTTAGGAGTGGACAGGTATGGTTGGACTCAATGATCTTAAAGGTCTTTTTGAACGAAGTGATCAATGATATTATGATTCTATGATTCTTATATAGCCTAGCCTGTAGCTGAAAACAAACTCGGAAGGAGGCTGATTCCTGGAAGACCCGTACATCATGGGGGCATCTATAGCAGCTGATGTGAAATAAGGAAGAGGTATCAGAAGGCTCAGACATCTTGGTGGGGATGACTTGTATGGTGGACCCCAATATTAACATAGACATATCCCAAATATCAGATTAAAGAAGCTATGGATTTAATAATTTTAATCTCCTTAATTCTCAGTAATTTTGTGTAAACTGGGTAGACATTCTTGAAACAAAGTGAGACAAGCATGAATATCTGTCACTTTTGCACCATGAAGTGGATCTTAAGCTCTGGATATTATTGTGTGAGTTAAAAGCTCTTTATTAATGACCTCAGAGATTGTCTGGAGGCAAGGGGGAATTTTCCAGTGCACCAGAAGAATCATGTTTGAGACAGAATACATCAAGATATTCAGGACTGCAATGACTGCATCCTCAAAGGCAAAATCCATATTCCTTGAAACGGGATGTACAAATCCCAAAGGAAGGTTTGAATGGGGTGGTGAGAGAGGTGTTACAAGGTTTAATTTTTTTTTTTTTTCTTTTCTAGTCCCTCAGACCTTTTTTTGAAACAGAAGGGAGTTCACAGCTGTGTTACCTAAATACGTGAAATTTTCAGGGCAAAAGAGTAAGGCCATCTGTGTTAAATTAGTTAATTCCTCTGGCTCATTCTATCAGAGATATACTTTTGATAAGTTGAGACTGACTGCTATTAGAAATGTACAGTTGGGGAGGGAAAAAATACCACTGTGAAGGTTTGGACCTTTTCTTTGTAAAGTTTCCTTAATTAGAAAAATCAGACTCTAGGAGGCTTTGTACTGTGAAAATCCAATTGTTACAAAGGATTGGAGGTGGGATACTCACGTTTGCCCAAGTTACTGAGCTGTCCATCTCATATATCTCAGTTTGTGTCCTTTGTCCTGAAAGTGGCTCTTATCGCCTGGGCCCACAAAAGCTATAGTGAAGAGACATTTATTCCTCAAGCACAAAGGGCCACTTTGAAGATACAGCCCTTTGTTCACCTTCAAACACTCTTTCTGGTGTCACTAAAGGAGTATTGAAATTTGTCTGCTTAAGTTATCTAAGAAAAAAAATTTCCACAGGTGGCTGAGAGACAGAATAAGCCCTTATCCCATACTTCTGCAACAGCTTATGCTGCAAGAAGTCAGAGGCAGACAATGGGAACTCTCCCAAGAGTAGGAGAGCAGGTGCCAAAATAGTCATAGTGCCAGTCCAGGCTAGAGAAGAGCTGCATCTCCTTGTGTTACTGCCAGTGCATGGATTGCAGCAAAGGCTATGGATGCCTGTGGGCCTGCACTTTACAATTCATGTTCCTCACCGTTTCAGTGGTGAAATGGCCTTACTAGTACTTTTCAGTTTTACTCAGTGTAAATAATGAAAGACCGTAAGGCAGTCAGTGAAAGATCTAAGAAAACACGTGGGTGCGTCAGACAGTACGGTACAATCCATATTTCACTCTGATACAGAAAGGCAAATCTCTGTATGTCATAACTACCTAAATGCCAAAGGTATCAAAACTTGTTCTGTGGCATATGTGACAGAGCCAGTACTTCCAGAAAAGGCAAACCTTCTGTGGTCAGTGCATGTGCAACTATTGTTCATGGTTTTGAAACTTCTCAGACTTTGCGTGTGCATAGACCAGAGCATGCGCGTCCAGCTTGATGCTTCCCAGAGGTAGCAGACTCATGATCAGAAAACAAGCACAAGTAGCCTGACCAACTGGACTTATGGGCAGAGTGAGCACAGTTAGGGATTTATTTGTGCTACACATCATGTCTCTCCCTGTGTACAAATTTTTGGGCTCCGTTAGCATAGGCCATGCATCAAAAAACTAATAACTATATTTCCTCAGCTTGTTTTTAATATGTAATGCCCTTGGAAGCACGAATAGGAGACTTGTCTGTTGTTCAGAATTCCCAGGATGTTAAAAAATTAATTATTATTTGAAACAATCTCAGATTAGCAACCCACTTTGAACAGGGCTGAGTGAAAATTAGAATAGAACCAGGCAATAAAAAAAGAAACATTGTCAATGTAGATACCACATTTCCCTTGAAGTTCCAAAAGAATGTAGAGTTCTTAATAGAAAGCACAAGTTTCATTATTAAACAGGAGAAAATCTTTATTATTAATTTATGGGGTTTGTTTTGTTCAAATAACCAAAGTTCAGTGAAGGAAGATGAGAGGTATGAGAAGTGCATGAGGGAGGAGGAAACATCAAACCAATTTGGCATCTCTCCAAGACTAGTTAGAGATCTTCACAGATCCCCCAGGACCATAACATTTGCCCAATTTTAAAGCTAACAGAGTCACAGTACCTCATTAGCCCTATTATAGCCCAGAATTTCTTTGCCCTCAGATTTTACTTCTGAGCCAATGACTTTGACTGTGCTAGGAAATAAGAGTGTTCCTGCAACTGTGTTTTAAACACTACTTTCACCTAGAGGTGTTGTATTAACAATCCACATTGCTGTGCATATTTTCACCAGGACTGGCCAGGAATAAAACTTTTCTCAGACACTAGTGTGATTCAAGTAGTGGGTATTACTGAGCTGAAAAGGAAAGGAAAGATCAAGGAAGGAGTATGTTTGACTTCTCCATGGAAGATAAAGCAAGATGAAAACAGGAGTTAAAAGCAGTGGGCAGACCAAGCTGTACTCTGGTCCTCTGGAAACACATTAAGTTCACCCAGCAGGGCTTCACCAGGGGCAAAATCGGTATGACCAAGTTAGTGGCTTTCTATGATGGGGTAACCACAGCAGTGGACACAGGTAAACCAACGGATGTGATCTCTCTAGACTTCTGTAAAGCCTTTGACAAGGTCCCCAACAACATCCTCCTCTCTAAATTGGAAACATACAGATTTGATGGGTGGATGGTACAGTGCATAAGGAATTGGTTGGATGGTCTTATTCAGAGAGCAGTGGTCAATGGCTCAAAGTCCAGTTGGAGATCTGTGACAAGTGGTGTCCCTCAAGGTTCCGTACTGGGACTAGTGCTGTTTAATGTCTTCATTAATGATATTGACAGCAAGATTGAGTGCAAACTCAGCAAGTTTGCAGATGACACCAAGCTGAGGGGTGTACTTGCCACACCGGAAGGATGGGATGTCATCCAGAGGGACCTGGACAGGGTAGAGAAGTGGGACTGTGAGAACCTTATGAGGTTCAACAGGGCTAAGTGCAAGGTCCTAAACCTGGGTCGAGGCAATCTCCACTTTCAGTACACTATGGGGGATGCTGTGATTGAGAGCTGCCCTGCAGAGAAGGATTTGGGGGTGCTCATTGATTAGAAGCTTGACATGAGACAGCAATGTGTCCTCACAGCCCAGAAGGCCCACTATATCCTGGGCTGCATCAAAAGAAATGTGGCCAGCAGGTCAAGGGAAGTGATTGTCCCCCTCATTTCCCCTTTTGTGAGACCTCATCTGGAGTATTGTGTCCAGTTCTGGAATTGTCAATATAAGAAGGATATGGAACTGCTGGAATAGGCCCAGAGGAGGGCTACAAAGATGATCCAAGGGCTGGAGCACCTTTAATATGAGGACAGGCTGAGAGAGTTGGGTTTGCCCAGACTTGAGAAGAGAAGGCTTCGAGGAGATCTTATAGAGACCTTCCTGTATCTGAATGGGGCCTACAAGAAATCTGGACAGTGACTATTCATAAAGGCTGGTGGTGATAGAATGAGGAGGAACAGGTATAAATTGGAGAGGAGCAGATTTAGACTCGACATTGGGAAGAATTTCTTCACCATGACAGTGGTGAGACAGTGGAACAGATTGTCATGGAAATTGTAGATGCCCCATCCCTGGAGGTGTTCAAGGCCAGGTTGGATTGGGTTCTTGGTTAACCTGATCTAGTAGGATGTCTCTGCCCATGGCAGGGGCGTTGGAACTAGATGATCTTTAAAGGTCCCTTCCAACCCAAATCTCTTCTATGATTCTAAATCTGATTTATCTCTTAAGTGTGGCTCCACTGCTGTGTTTTCAGAGTCCTGCTAAGGCTCTTCTCAAGACCATAGATGATGAGACCTTTCGTGTCCAGACAAGACTGGCAGCCTACAGCATTAGCAAGTGATTTTGTATGTGACTACACAAGGGTGCGCAGGGTGTCTGTGGGGTTTCAGATGTGGCAGCGAGTAGGAAGAGAAGGCATATCAAGGAACGTGAGAAAAAACACATCTACAATGTCCATGAACAGTTATGTAAGCAACCCCTGAGTCACAATTTTCCTTATCAGTGCAATGAGTGGGTGTTTAAGATCCTTTTTTTAAGCAGTGCTTTGATGAAAATTTTTACAATTTTTTCCTATAATATGTACTGATTAAAATAATGATTCAACAAGGAGTTAAATGCCTCTAACACTAGAAGAGGTGGGTTTGGAGTGAACAGATGCCCCAGGAATATTTTGGTATTGGTTTATTTGATGATGTCATTCTTAAAAACACTCAAAATATTTTCATGTTCTGCTGCATTGCATGACTTTCTGAAGCTTCCGTTTCAGATGCATTGCTGATATACATTTATGCCTAATGCTCTGTGTTTTGTGAAAAAAACATGCAAAGAGAAGCTCTCAAATGTATATGACACTGTCACGGCTTTTCAGTCCTGACACTCCTGGGTCAATGATTTAGAGGCAACAAGAAACTTTGCCACATCAAATTACGATACCTTGAACAGGCTCAACTCATAAACCTTTTGTCCCAGCCCAAAGGCTATCCAGTCACTGACCTAGTTTTAATATAATGAAGCTAATACTTAAGTAAATGATGAATCAAGTTTTGACCTAACTTCCCAAGGGACTTCCCTTACAGTTGGGTATCAAGCCTCAGGTTATAAAGGCAGGGCAGGTTTCTGAGGGTTTTGAAGAAGGCTCAACATTAGTACTGAATAACTACCAACGCACAATGAAGACAGAGTAATTGTAGCAGCCACTTTTGGAGGACATGTGTGGACAAGAGCTAGCAAGACAGAGCTACCCAAACTTCCCTGGTGATCAGCAGTTTTGATCACGATACAAAATTGTACTTTATCTGAACTTCTGGGTTATGAGACATGTCCACCATATATGAATAGAACCTATGGGGAATTTGCTTCATTTAGTAAGTTAACCTTCATTCAGAATTTCTCACACAAATGCAGAGGATACTGAGACTTGTACACAGACAGGTATTTGTTGTTTGTCTCAGCTTATCAACAGTAAAAGAAAGTTTGTGCTGCTACTAGTGTTCATTAGCTACAAAGGATGGCTTTTCAAATGGAGAAGGTATCACAGAATCAAAGAAGGGTAGGGGTTAGAAAGGACCTCTGGAGGTCATCTAGTCCAACCCTTCTGGTAAAGCAGGTTCACCACCAGCAGATTGCACAGGAATTTGTCCAGGCAGGTTTTGAATACCTCCAGAGGAGAATTCACAGCTTCCCTGGGCAGCATGTTCCAGTGCTTTGCCACTCTCAAAGAAAAGAAGATTTCAACATGTTGAGGTGGAACTTTCTGTGTTCATGTTTATACTCATTGCCCCTTGTCCTGTCACTGGGCATCACTGAAAAACATCTAGCCCCATCCTCTTGGTGCCTGCGCTTTAGATATTTATAAGATATGACAGGATATAGATGCGAAGCTAGGGGTAGGGGGACTACAAAAAATACCATCTGAGTCTTCTGTTTTCCATTCTAAGCAGACCCAAGTCTCTCAATCTCTCCTCATAAAGAAAGACGCTCCAGTCCCCTGATCATCCTTGCGACCCTCTGCTGGACTCTCTTCAGCAGTTCCTTGTTATTCTTGAGCTGGTAAGCCCAGAAGTGGACACGGAACTTCAGATGCAGCCTCACTAGGGTAGACTAGAGGGAGAGGATAACCTCCTTCAACCTGCTAGCAACACTGTTCCTACTGCCCCCCAGGATCTCATTGGCCGCCTTGGCCATGAAGGCACATTTCTTTGCACACTGCATAATCTTACATTCTTTATGTAGCAGTATTTAATATTTATTCCAGAGTATTTAATACTCAAGCAGAAGAATATCAGCTCAATTATTCGCTTCCAAGTAAGTTTGTAGAAGTGGCAATGACAATGACAATTAATAGTTAACTAGCAAAACTTACACAGAAATGCCTGACATGGAGTAAACAGGGAGATCCCAATAATTTAGTTTAACATATCTAATTTTTCAACTGCAACCATGTTTGATGGAAAATATTTCCAGTCATTTTCTTTCAATATCTATAATAAGAATCAGAGATGTGATGGACTAGCTTGAGCAGTTTGAGAAGTAGCTACAGCAATTGCCTTTAAGATGGGCAAATACAAGTGTATTTGTATACACATTTAAAAGTTTTAAAGAAAAATACTGGGATCAGATTTCTCCATTTCATAGGTTGCTGTGGAAACAGATTAGTCCTCTGGAAATAAAACCCCATGTTTGACTATAATACAAAGAACAATCCATAGCGTGAAAGGAAAGAACAGCTGGGAGCTGGAATAGTGTAAGCTGACATGTCAGACAGTAGCCAGACAAAGTGAGCCAGGGACTGTCTGAAAAAAAGGGGGGTGGGGAAAGTAAGAACTAAGCACTGTCAACAAAGTCTACAAAATGATCCAGCTGTTCACTGTCATCATAACTAAGAAAATAAAGGGAGAATTCTAGGGCCGAGGATTAAATTTATGAAGAGAAGAAAACCTGTGTGGAGAGAGTGAATAGGATTTCAGACAAAACAGACCCTGCACAGAGGTCTTTATTTGGAAATAACTTGGGAAGCACAATGTTGGGTTCCGCATAAAACACGCCTCCTTCCACAACTGTGCTTCTAAAGAACGAGAAGGAATCTTAATACACTGCATTAAGCAGGCTTTTACAGAAAACATCCTTTGTATAATTTCATTGTTTAGGACTGAGTGTTAATGTTCTAGGCAGTTAAATAGATTTAGAGAATTTGAGAAAAGGCATATCCACCATCGCAGAAAGGGCTAAAAGGTGAACAAATTTCACCACAAATCCCTGCTGAAACCTGAAATGAAAGCCTTAAGGAGTTCTGATATACTGTATATAGCCAGTCAACCCCTAGAGCCTTAAGTGATGTCTGGTCTTTTGTTCAGACAATGGACAATTGAATCCAAGATGAAGAGTTCCCAGCATTACACCGCACTGAGCAGCACGGAGGGAAAAAGAAGTGTTAGAGAGGTTAATTCAGAGGCATGCTTACCTCCTAAACAAAGGCATTCAGCAATACAGAACCTGATTAGGGACTCTTCAAGAAATACAAATAATGTCATTCTTTTTGTATAAGCAGCTGGGACTATGCATGGGTGGATAGTTAGAAAATAATAATGAAAATACTTTCTTTTCTCTGTATTTTTTTTTTCCTTTTTGAGTAATGGTCTCTCTGTCCAGTGATCTCTTAGGAGCAGAGCCAGCTAAATAGCTAGCAAGATGATTGATTAAGAAGATGCTTTGTTTCCATTGTCTGTGTGATCACTCGAGGCATTCAGCAATCTAATCTATTAACTCCTGCATCAGTAAGTATGTTATAAATCAGGAATAAAAACCATAAATGCCTAGTGAGGAAACTTCGTATTCTTTAGAAGAAACTAATCATGAGTGTAGATTTCATTAGTGATAGGACAGCTCTGAAATATCTTTCACAGTTATTCATCCATGCTCTGGTACCCAAAGATAACACTTGCAACTGCCACGGTAGTAACAGGATAAACAGGGTGAACTAATACCCAAAACTGCATGTCATCTGAGGTTTCAGTATTTACATTTGATGCCACTTAAATGAGCAGGACATGATAAAGAAGGGCATAAGATATAGCAAGCTTTCATAAATCTCTCACTTTTATCATAGTCATGGTGTATTTGTGAATGTCATCTACCGGTTGCTGCATTTGTTTATGACTGACAGTATCCTCACCTTTGCCAACATGGCCCTAAGTATCTTAATCTGCTCACTTTTTCACTTTTCAAATTTATCTTGATAGATAAGGAAACACCCCATCTGTCCCTCCTGACTTTCACAGTCTTTCTGTGTGTTCCCCTTGCCACTACCCTAACCTGCAATGCTACAGTTGTAAACATATAAAATATCAGGTTTGAAGGAGAAATGTGTAGCCTCTGGTTTAGCAAGCAAGGGGGAACCTCAAAAGGCAATACTGGCCTCTCTGCCTGCCAAGAAAAAGTTCCCCTGCTACAACCCCATAGTTCTCCCTGTTCAAATCCTGCATGTTCAGCTTTGGTCCTGACAAAAAAAAACGGAGTGTCCTGAGCTCCCATGAGAGCTGCAGTCACTTGGGGATTATCTTTCTTCATGTGCGCTGTGAGCTGAAGTCAATATAAACACTAAAGCTAACAGTCCACAGGGGCAGGTTGGAAGCCATTTGAGGTGAAAGCCTCTTGATTCAGGCAGGCAAGCAAAAGCTGAGACTAGACAATACACCAAACTGGGCAGAGTTTTGCACTCATCTGTAGACAGCAGAGAAGAGCAGGAAGCAGGAGGACAGCAGTTCAGATTGCATCATGTCCTGGAGAATAAGGCTTGAAATTCTGCTGCGCTTCTTCATAGCATTTTAAGCTTCCTTTGCTTGGTGACACTCACCTTATCAGATGAGTAGCTGCTCTGGATTGGAGTTGAACATGTCAAAATTGTCCCACAGAAGGAGTTGTGTAGCTTGACTGATTCACAGATTCTCCAAGGGAAGTGAATCTCAGCTACATATGCTGACTAACAATGCAGCTTGCTGTGCTTTAAACCAGGGTAGAGTTTGCTTTTTCACAAGAACTTTGGTAGAGAGTGAGGAGAGATGTGGGACCACCAGGTTCCTTGCCTTCCCTACAACACTGCACAGAGCAGGTCACATAGGAAACCCACACACAAGGTCCTTTAATCTCCTTTCTGAGTCCAAGACACAAGAATTGAGTGTTACCCTTGCTGGTGCACTGATTTTCCCTGAACCTCGCTCATTATAACAAGTGTAATGTTCCCTCTGCCTACTCTGCTGATAAGCTGTCAATAATGGTTTATTCACAGATATATATTCGTTTAATAAATTGGCCTGAAACTATCACTCTTTTTTCTTTCTTTCTTAAGCTTCCAGGGAATATGTCATTAAGTCCAGTGCCTGCGCATCACCAGCAATGTATTTTCAGAATATTTTATCTAATGCAGATCTGAAGCAACACCAATTTTTCCGATTTGGCCACCTACAGGACACACACAAAACTCTCCTATGTTTTTGAAGTAAGCTATGTAAAGAAACCCGCAAAAATAATATCTGTGTAAAGAAAAGCCGGGAACAGGCCTGGAATCAGGCAGCACCTGCATGGTTTAAGTGACACGTGGGAGTGTAACATTGCAAGGTCAGCACACCACAGTCAAAGAGGTGTGAGCCTGTGGAGACACAAAACTTCCCTGGGCGACGGTGATTACAGCAGCAGCCGTACAAACTTTCTAGCTCAAAATGAACAGTGACCTTCAAAGAATCTCAGTGATACTTCAAGCTGCTCAGGTAGCAAGTATCATATCCTACACTGATATGACTCCTGCAGATAAGAATTTATGAAACTTTGCTTTCTCAACAATTTAGAATTTATTAAGGCAAATTAAAATGAACCCAACATTAGATCAAAATTCCAAACAATCTCAAGTCCTGGGATGTTTAACCTCAGGGATTTGCCTGAGATGTTAGAAAAATAAGTGTTTTGCTAAGCTTGCCTTCATGACATCCGTCCCCAAAATAGTCCTGCTCTTCTTGGAAAGAAGAAATTACAGCTCTCGCTTGTATCTTCTTGTAACCAGGGTCACACATTTTACAGACCCTTTCACTGACTGTGCCCTTGCAATTTTGTCATACTGTTGTTTATACCTGTGTTGAAACCCATTCAGTAGGTTTCAAGCCCACTCAGTTGGCCCTGCATGATGCTTTTGATAACTTAAACCTGCAGCACTTGCAGGTTCAGGGCCTTGGGTTGACAACTGTACTGTAGATCTGGGAGAGACCATAATGACAATTTTATGTGTAACACTTCTTGCATGCAGTGATATAACAGTTATACTCACATCCTCTGGAAGATTTTCAGTGGTACTATTGCTTTGTCCATTTAGGATTTATCTACAACCTTAATGCCAGATGGCATATGAAATACCTTCACCATGGGTATTCCTTCTGTGGTCCCTCTTTAAAACACATGACAGCGTGGCCATGCCACCCTTTGTGGAACTATCTGTAACCCCAGAATGAATCCCCAGGCTGAGTCTGGAAAAGCCAGGAGGAGCAGGAAGGGAGATGCAGTATGGAAGATCTGGTGCCAAAGACCTAGCGTCTACACTGTACTCATCTAATGGATTCACATAGAATATTTTCAGCATAGTCTTCTGGAGCCTAGAAGATGGAGTGTGTTATTTTTGCATGCGTTCCAGGTAGTGTCACCCAGGAAGAATCCAGCTCATATTCTCCAATTTGATGTTCATCAAAGCATGGACAGGGAGATTCAGTTCAAAGGCACGCTTCTCATTCTAAATGGAAAAGTTAATGCCAACACAATCCTAACTGAACCTCAGACTGTTTCTTTGCACAGAGGTCAATGCACAGAGTAGT
This sequence comes from Clamator glandarius, assembly GCA_033459285.1. Classification (NCBI taxonomy): domain Eukaryota; kingdom Metazoa; phylum Chordata; class Aves; order Cuculiformes; family Cuculidae; genus Clamator; species Clamator glandarius. The sequence continues at coordinate 800,697 of JAUNZM010000088.1, forward strand.
GTGCATTCCTACAATATTGTACTTTTTTGACCTTCAGAATATACTGGTTGCATGCACACTATCTCCTGGGAACAGTGCTTTGCCTATGTTTGCAGCTAAACAATATTTAGGAGATATTTAGAAGAACATGAGCCAAAAGCATGCCAAGACACATTCAGAAAATGTAACATTTAAACACTGTAAATGTCAGAATTCAATACCCTAGATCTGTTTAGTGCTATGTTTAGGCAGAATATAGTATTGGTACAGATGTAGCCCTGGTTTCACAGTGTCCCCTTCAGGATGCTCCTGACACTGGCTGCAGTATTAATGCTCTGATCCAAGTCTCATATCGAAGTCATGAACAAACCCAAAGCTGTGGGTAGGGTAATGTTATTTTCTCTATGCAACGTCAAGAACAGTATTTGGCCTTTAGTAAGAAAGCTGTAACCGGGCTAAAATTTTAACTGTGACCTGCACTGAACTGCTTTGTGTTAAAAATGCCTGAAGTATGCATTGTCAATACAGAGTGATTTTCAGAAGCAATAGCCTGATCATCTTTAACCAAAAAAAAAAAAAAAAATTCAGCTCTTAAAGTGAGCGGGTGATTGCTGATGCCTCTTTCTTTCCTTTCATCTTCCCAAGCTACACTCATTTCATTAAAATAAGTGATGTTAAGAAATACTAGGATGTGCATCTATAGGGATAATGCCACTTTTTTTTTATAGTAGAAAGGACCTAAACACCACTCTGTAGCTTTCCTTATAGTCATAGATGTTTCTCCAACATATAGCAGGACATCTTATATCCTCCCAGATTTTTTCTGAATTCTCTCCTCCTGTACAGAGGATGGCATGATTACTTCTTACTGCCTTTCCATCCTGAGGTCTTGGACCTACAAAAGCAGAAGCAAGGAGAAGCACAGTCTCAGTCTGCATTAACAGGAAATGACCTTGAGACCCTGCCTCCAACATGCTTAAATTGTGGGCTTTGAGGGTAAAAGATGAAAAGTCCAGATTCAGCTGAATATGGATGCTTTATAATTTCTTCATAGGAGAGCATGATGACTTCACGATGGCACCTCCTGATCTGAACCATTATCTCAGCTGTCCATGTGAAATAAATAGAAGAGGTCTCTTTGCAGAGCAAACTGCATGAATGGCATATCCTTACCCTAGATACTATTTGTTTGCCTGGTGGAAAAGGAATAAATAATTCTCAGATAGAAGTCAGGTATCCATAAAATGAGAAATGAAGAAGAGTGTGACATAAAACTTGTTTCAAGCTGTTTTAATTTTCAGGTTCTGTAAATAACACAAGGGAGGAAATGCTACACACTGCGTTGGACTGATAGATAAAGTTGGAGCTGTTTCAGAAGATGATGGATGAACCTCATTGTTAGCCACAATAGGCTAGGAAAGAAGAGATATGAAACTCACTGACAATTCTGCCAAAGATTTCTGTCATGACGTCAGATGTTCCACTCAATCTCTTGCTACCTCAGCTCCCTGTCTCCAAGATGGGGATGCTGATAGATTATTTTCTTTCTTTATGCTCTGAGCAGACTATCATGAATTGGTACAGCAGCTGGTGCAATAGACCAAGCCTGGAATGGGAGACCTGGGGCTGAGGGTGCACTAGAGGAAACCAAGACAGAAACCAGTTAAAATACCTAAATTGCACATATGTTACCCAAAGTACTTAAAAAATCTGTTTTAAATTAGACTGTTTTTCTTTTTTTCTCTCTTCAGCCTTCACTCAGAAACCTGCAATATTTAGCAGGCTTAGCTGTCCACCTACCTCTTAACCCAGAGCAGTTAAGACACTGCTGAGCAATTACTAAATCTTTGTGAGAAGAAGAGCCTCTTGTGGTTTATTTTACTACTAGCACACTCGAAGCTCACCTTCTTCTCACACCAGAGGGGATTTCAAGGCAGATGCTACCATAAGATATTGATTTCCTCTAAATAAAAACATTGAATATCTTTGCAGAGCAAGTGGCTTTTAAGTCATTGGAGTATGGTGAACTCTTTAGCTGTTCCATGCTGTCAAGGGATATTGTCAGATGGATAAGATGAAACAGGTGTGTGATGAGGTCGTATATTTTGCTGTTTCCTTTGGATTCCTTTTTTTTCACAAAAGACAAGGTCATGACCTGTATCGCTCTTCCCTCTTTGTTATCACTTTCCACGGTTCCTGTCTCCAGAGAAGCCTGACTTCTCAGTTCCCAAAATTTGAAAAAAACACATAAATTACATGTACCACCCACATTGGCGTTTCCCAGATTAAAATGACTGTTGCTGCAACTGTTGCCATCAAGCATACACAGACCAGCTGTTGGAGCTGGTAAGATACAGACAGACAAGGACAAAAAAAGCCAAAGACAAAGCAGAACAAGAAGATGAGGCCAAGTAATGGACAAAGCTGAGTATCCCCCAGCCCACACTATGTTCAGGCTGAAACTGCCTCAACGGAAAGAAACAAGTGATCCTCTTCCTCAGTGGGGAGTCCTCTCCTTCCAGCAGCTACCTCAGGCCTTGAATGCCAGGGACTCCCCACTCTTTCCCATTGCTGATAAGGATCATATTTATACCCTTTCAGAGGAAAAGCATAGTTTTGTAAGGGCTGCATCAGGTCATAAGATTTGAAGATTTCTGATATTGGTATGCTCAAGACACAACAAATACTGTCAAGACCTCCTGGAAAAGAGGTCCGTGGTCCATGTGCTGATAAAGAGTTCACAACACTAGCATTCTGGTAGCATCCTTGTTGTGTACATTTAGTATTCCTGTAGATGCACAGTATTGATGCATTGTTAATTGCCAGTCACTTGTTTCTTCGTCTGCTCTTTCTTTTTCATCCTCAAAAGATTCCATAGCTCTCCCCCACACACTCCTCGTTTCCTCATCAGAGTCCAGGGACTCCTGTTACCAGTCTATTTCTAAATCTTGTCTTCTAACTCTCTTGTACCTCCCTCTGTCTATTATATGTTGAAAAATCTTCAGACCTTCTCTAATCCCTGATTTTACAGTGTGGTGAAGACCTTGGTCCCAACTCATTCTTCCAGGTATTGTTGAAGCAGGCACATCAACAACTGAAAAGTTTCTAACTGGAAACAAAATACCTTTTTTTTAGCTGCTACAAAATAGTCATCAGTTTTACTTCATGAAAGGTAGGAGCTGAAAATGTCAGTATATGGGGCCACTTTTATAGCATATATGCATGAGTTCTGGTTTGGGCATTTTCATATTTTTCTAATCTACATAACATGGACATTTTAATGCTGTCTGTGAATTATGGATTTCCTTTCCAGATATCAGTACATCCTTCCAGGTTTTGAGGCAATTATCAATTACAGTAATTTAGCTTCAGGTCTAGTAAGGCTTTATGGTTTATGGGAATAAATGAACTTTTGATGGCAGTTGCCAAACAAAAAAAAAATGGTAAAGGAAAAAATCGACCAGGGTGACTTAACATATTCCCTTATTTTGTCTCCCTCCTTCCACTCCTCAAAAAATGATACAATGTGTTTTTGATCAAATAAATATTTCAGTCAGTTCTAAAGAAAGATTTTAGTTCATTTTCAAGTATTTATTTCTAGCATTGGGTTAGTTTGGGTTACTTCCAATTTCAGCTTACAAAGATCTAATTTCAAAACAGCAATTCAGTTAATTTCACTTATAAAATCTTTTTTTTTAAATCCACTTTATTTTCTCCATTTTCAGAAGTCAAATTATTTGCTTAATTTAACCTGAATTTACACATCTTGATGCTTACTTTGTTATTGATCACAAAAATGTCATACTCTGTCCATGCCTGGAAGGAGTGTTAAATGAGGTAGATCTGGATTTCAAAACTTCTTGAGATGCATCTACAAGAGAGGCTGCTGGCAGTCCCTGCGTTGATGACCCCTGAGGTTTGCTATGCTATGAGCCAAATATGGTCCAGCAAACCAGTAGCTGCATTAACAAAGATGCATCTTTATGCACACAGGGTCTTTTATATGTCTAAGTATGATTTCTTGGTAGATATCACAAAAGTAAATAGAAGGAAAGGATTTTAAAAGAGTTTTAACATTTCTAATCATGGTTCAATTTGTAGCCTGCTCCTTTCCCTTCCAGCAAGTCATGGGGGCTGTAGCAGGAGGTGAAAACTAAGGCTGGTCCACACAAGGGTTTCCTGCAGACAAGGGATAAGGCCAAACTTATTCAGCTGTAAAGCTTCAGAGCTGAATCACCTCAATGTGAACTCCTGCCTTCTGTGCTGGCCTTTTCCACATAAAGATATTCCCTCTAAATCTCTGCACCACATACTAGGACCTTTACATCCATCATTGTACTCTTAAAACCATTCTCTTCTGTCATTACTGTGCACCAGCTCTCCACCAAAAAAAAAAAGAAAAAGAAAATAAACAACTGAAACAACAAGAAGAAATCAAGAAAAATGCAGAAGAGGTTTCCGAACAATTAATTTCTATCTCCTGAAGAAATACCTCCCAGTGGAAAAAAACAAGACTGCTGCACAATTAACAGAGAAGAGATTCCTGGTTTGAAAACTCACCATGCATATGTCACATAGTCTTAATGATGACATTTATCTCACCACAGCCTTTGAAGCAGGAAGGCCTAGAAAATAGAACAATATATTTTGAAGGCAGCTAATCCCATGATCATATTAACAATGCTCCTGGACTTTCTAAAACCAGCATGGTTTCTGGCAGTGTCAGGTTTGTTAGAAAGCTCTTGTCATTGCTTAACAGTAGGAGTGGTGCACTGTGACATTAGCTAGCAACAGTGGTGAGCAATCACCTCTTTTACACAGCTGTGGGTTTCCATGATTAAAAAATAAATCGGGGATCCATTTTCCAACTGATTCTAAGACAAAAGGAAGCAGAATAGAAACATTGCCAAATGTAGGAATATTTTTTCTTTTTTATTCTAGCCCAGTTAATTTTAATTTAGCTTTTTGTAAACCATAAGCAAAGAAAAATATAATCTTTAAATAATGCACAGAGTGAGAGGAAAAAGAGACTGAAATTTTGTTAAAAAAATTACAACAAATGTACCGTGTCGTCAATATAAGTGTAAGAGGGCTGTTGGCAGAGGGAAAGTAAGCATTTATGAGGCCAGACTGAATGTCTTCACTGGGACTGATCAGGTTGTTCCAGCAGAACAGATTTTCCATTAGCAAATGTGATTACCTCTGTATCAATATATTCTGTAAGAACATACAGAATTTGATTATGTTTTTGTGGGAAAAAACAAGAAAATGTTTCTGTTGTCTTTAATATTTTGTTTTGTTACAGCATAAATACCTCAAATCTTGCTTCAACTTTAATATTGTATTGAACTTAATGTCATTCTTGCATATATTTATTTCACAATTAATATTGTTTAGCCTACTTATCTTCTTGTGTCAGAATACTATAAAATATTAAATGATTGTAACTAATTTAACTTTAATTTTCTAGTAACTTTATCTCATGACGAAGTCCATATTTCATATTTTGGTTTTGCTTCAGAGGAGAAAAGCAAGGTCTTAATGTTACCATCTCATAGTGTTAAGTTCCCTTTTGCAAGTAGGTCTGTAATTTAGGCACGTACAGGTGCAGAGGAACATATACCAGATTTACAACATGATCTTAGCAAGGTATTTGCCTAAATCATTAATGCTTTTGTAAACTCCACGTCTCCAGCTATCCCTAGGCATTAAAATCCCTCTGTAAATCTGACCAAGGGAGTCTGCCAAGTAGTGCCATTCAGTACTACCCTTGATCTCCCAAGGAAAAAGCCGTTTCTACTGGTAGCAACTGAACCTGACTGAGAGAAGTCTCCACCCTGGTTGTGCCCCCTAACCAGTCAGTAGAGACAACCCTGCCTACCTATCTGGCTGGACCTTTAAGCCTACCTGCCCTGGAGGTACAACCACCCCAATGACCTTGATGCCAATGTCCTCCTGCTCATGCAGGGAATATCGCTGTGTGCCACCAGGAAATAACACATCTGCATCACTTTCTGCACTAGTTTCCTTCAGACCTGGGTAGTGGGGTTTAGCTCCTGCTTTGCAGCTATGTTGGCACAGAACAGAAGATATGATTGTGGAAACAGGAATGCGCAGGGGCTGTACTTAAGACTCTGGGACTGAGACCCAGGCTTTGACTGGATTAGATAGCTAATTCTCACTGAAAACAGTGGGAATTCGGCAGGCAAACACCTTTTCAAATGTCAGCCTCCCATCAGCAGATATGTGTGAGCCTTACATCATGTCCTCAGACTTAAAAAAATAACTGACTTAGTAAAGTAAGCATTCACTGGAATTTTCTCAGACTTCTGAGTGCATTTTTATATTATATTCACACATATATCTTTTGTAGATAGCTGAAATGTAAACAACCATCTGGAAATTCATCCAGGGCACTAGCTGCTATTTTTTCCTTAATGATACAGAATTGTTTGCAATCACGCACAGCTGTACGTCTTCAATGGCAGTTTACTCCTCACAATGCAGAAGATGAACTGGCAGGTTTCTTTACTCCCTGATCCAAATGCATGATTGTGACAGTTACAGGTGTACAAAAGCCTGGCAGCACAAGGTTCAGTTTAAGATTCATTGTGGCCATTAGTGGCCATCTGGGCTTCTGGATGGGTGCACAACACCTGAGATATTTTTATATGCTTATGTTCAGGCAAAAGAATCTGACCTAGACCTCTATGTTACCATAAGTATCTTCTTTCCACCTAGCTCATCTGGCTCTACACTTACAGATTCTGCCATCAAAACAAGTTATAATTTTTATGAATCAAGATGACTGAGTTTCTTGGTTCTTACTGGATGAGGAAGGTCCTAAAAATAATTGCTGAAGCAGTGACAGTCACAAGGTGTAACCTTCACACTGGTCATAGGCAAAATGCACACCTCCCACTAGAAAAGGCTGCTCACGGCCCCATCCAACCTGGCCTTGAACACTTCCACAGCTTCCCTGGGCAACCAGTGCCAGTGCCTCACTGCCCTCACCATGAAGGATTTCTTCCTGATGTCTAATCTGAATCTCCTCTCCTCCAATTTAAAGCCATTCCCCCTCATCCAATTGCTCCATGACCTTATAAAAAGTCCCTCCCCAGCTTTCTTGTGGGTTCCATTCTGGTAAGGTGCATTCTGTTCTCCAGGCTGAGCAGCCCCTGCTCTCTCAGCCCTCTAGTGCTCCGGCCCTCTAGCCCAGGTGTTCTTGGTCATCTCTGAAATGCAGTCTCGAGAATGATTTCTGCTAAGTAAACTTCTGCTGGAGTACAAACAACACAGTTCTGGTTGGAGGGACAGTAGCTTCACCTCACCCTGTGAGTCCTGCTACTAGTAACAGTATTCACAGATACCAGTGTTAGCTACTAATGCACTTGTACAAACCTACGTATAGACATTTAAATGTAGGTGTCTGAATCCAGAGGTGGAAACACCCCTGCACTGTAGGTCTCAGGGGATTTAGTTGCCTAAATGTAGACATTCGTCATGACTTGGTATGTAGCAGGTTGTCTCACCTGAAATTACAGAAAGGTGTACGACTTGCCTAAAGTACGTTGCCATGTCTGACAGCTCCACTTGGACGTCTCAGTAATTCTTAGACAAGAAAAACAGATCTAACAACTTGTGTTTAAGCATCTAAAACCCATCTCAAAGCTACATGAGGTGAACCCCAAAGTGAGTAACTGTATCAGGACAGAGTATATTGGTTCAGTCCGCCTCTTATTGGAGTCCAATAGCATAACATGCATTCTTATTGTTTTTAATAGCCTTTTCTTCTTGCATATTCCATTTCTTTGGTAAAAGTAAATGCATATAAAAACAAAATAACACCATCTATATAAAACATAAGACAATCTTCCTCCAGCAGGCTCTACTAGTATTTAAATTCTAAAATACTTTCACATAGCATATGTGTCACTTCTTGTAGAGTCCAGTTTGATATTAGTTTAAGTGACATTTAATCATTGTATCATTGAATCGAATTCATCAGTACTATCTGGAAAGCACTGTCTGTCGTTTCCAATATAAAACTACCTCCTTTAATGTTCTCTTATATTATTTAATTTAACCCACTGCAGATATTTTTCTGTTATATCCTCAAAAATGTACTGTAGTTTGATTACACCAAGGAAACTGAGTAAAAAAATTAAACTAATTTTACTAGAGACAGTCATATGCTCTCTTTTTGGTTTCTATTTTTTTCTCTCTTAAACAATCATAAAGTAATTCCTACAAGCCTGCTGATGTGAAAGTATTAGATAAATGGCCAAAGCTCAGTAAAACCATCTTTGAAATGTAGTGGGGCTGTGTTATTACACAGTGCTCCTGCTTGTAACCAACATATTTTCTTTTTATTGTAAGGCAGAGTTCAGGCTGCATATATTTCCTATTGAGCCAGACACTGTTTATCTTCTATTTAACTCTTCTTTATGTAACAGCATTTTACCTGCCAGTAGCTTTATTTTTAAGACATCTTCCCCATTACTTGAAAGATCTTTTAATCTGAGGTTTTTAAAGAGTGTGATGATTTTTATCTTTTTTACTTGCAATGACAGACATCAAATCTAGGCAAAATTAACCCTGCATTGTATAGAGTTGCATCACCTCTTTTGACTCCATAGTTCCAGGTGCATTAGCTCTACATCTCGGATGATCCTGCCATGCCTATCAGCATAGTGTCTGCAATATAACGGACCTCCAGGGCAGTCATGTTTCAGAGACTCGGTCCTCATCCATGCTGAGGGAAGCCTAAGCTAGCGGAGTCTGAAAGCACATAAAAAAACTTACAATTTCAGGGTTTTATATTAAGTGGTCACTGAAGAATCTAAAAGGCAATAATGATAATATTAAACTAAACCACACGTGGGTGCTGCCTGGAGCCCAGACTCACAGTAGTCAGCAGCGTAGCTTTGGCTCAGACCTGGCCCAGGCTAGTGTGCATTCTCCCACCCAGTGGGCTGCAAGCTAGAGGAGAGCAGCCCCAGGGCTCCCCTCACTTAGAGCACAGCCGTTAGTTTTGGAGGATATGCAAGCTCAGTCACAGGAATATGAGCTGCAAGCTGTGCCGTGACACTCCTCAGAAAGCCAAGAAGATAGTCCCTCACCCATTGTATTGACTGGATATGAGCATCACCTTAGCAACTTAAATCACTTTTCTGCAGAGATGCAACAAAACCTCTAAGCAATGCTTCATCTGGGTGAGTTCCCAGTCACAGCTTCTGGTAGGATTGCTTTTTTTCACATGCTTTACTGGCATAAGAGATTTTTTATATTGAGAACTAAAAAATTATTGAGAGTAGAACTGAGGATAACCTGTCTATGCAGAAATAATAACCATGGTTTCTTCAAAAAAATCAGGTTTTTCTTCTTTAACCCAACATTAAAAGTACTTGTAATATTCCTTCACCCATTCCTGATTTTTTCTTACATGTTTTACTAAAGCAAGCCTTTCTTCTCCTCATTGTAGCTTTTTAGAATCTTCCATTCTTCATTTTTCTTTCCAGATCAAAGTTGTAGATTTATCAAAGCTCAAAGGATCTAGTCAAGGTGTAATGACCTCAGTGGTAACCCAGCCTAAGTGTAGAGTCTCATACTCTGGCTGAAAACATTCTTTATTGTATGAAATGTGATCATTCATAGTCTGAGCAACAAAAATATCAAGGTTTCCATATTATGGAACTGTCTGCATCCTTTGTCATGTGTTATTAGTTTGGGATTCTTTCTGCTTGAGGTTGCCAAAATTTTAACTCATCCTTAAGCCTGTGTTCCAAAATGGAGATTCATTTTCTGTTGCTCAGACTCAACTAAAGAACCTCAGACTGAACAAGCCAAAATTGCAATTAGCAAGTCTGGGATAAATGTTAATTTAAGAGTGTGTATGAGTGGCTTTACAATATACTTTATTTGAGTAACTTGGATTTGCCCTGACCTGCATAGCTCAATCCAGTGATTTTTTACACCATCCACCCTGCCTGGCCGTGTGCCCCATCCCTCTCGCTCATGCTGTTCCCCTTCAGCCCCTCCACCTGCTTTGGAAGGCTCCATGTATTGGGATTTGTTTCCAGTTACGTTGCTGCATCCTCTGAGAACCCTTTCTTCTCTATGACCTTCTTCATATCACCAAGTTCTCTTTAAACTGTCACTTTAAAACTTTCCTGCTCACTTCAGCTTCTGATTAATGTTAACCACCATTTCTGCTCTTTCTATTTCCCCATTACTTGCAGCTAGTCTGCAAGAATACTTTTCTGGCACCTTTACTGCTTTTAAATTCCAACTTTTTCTTCCTTCATCTCTGTCTCTGTCATTGTACATTATTTTCCCTGTCTAGCAGCACAAGTGCCTTGGTTGCCCACTCATTTCTCATCTCTGTCCTACCAATTTCTCTAAAGTATTTTCACATATCACGTACAAGGGACGTGAAGTAAAAAGAAATTGTGTTCCACATGGAAGGCATTTTCTAAGTACTATACTGGTTGTTTCCTATATTTGATGTTATTTTTTAACTGTGGGAAACTCTATATAAACAGGAAAAAAATATATCAAGTGGAGGGAAAAAAAATTAAATAATAATCTTTTTGACCAGAAATGATGGAGCACAGTAAAGAGGAAGGCAGAGAAAGCTTAAGCCTCCACAGTAATTGCCATTTCTGGACAGATTGTGCATGGGGCAAGCAATCTGGGAAGCTTTGCCCTGAGTCCTGTTCCTATTGCTGCAGTTCTCTAATTGGATGTCATTTTGAGAGAGAAACATCACAAACAGAAAATTCAGGAGGCAGAAAATCATTCCCTTATTAATTCCCTGTGTTTAAAATTATGACTGTGGTATAAATCCAAACAAAAGGCAAACACTACCAATAAACCTTTCAAGACACCCATGTTGGCTTTGTGAAGACTCATAGTGACAAACTGTGAATCTAGGTCCTACATTCAGTTCTGCTGATCTGCTTGCAGATTTAACCAAAGGCACTGGTAATTGTCCAAATACACTGGTGTGTTACCAGCATGCATCTTTCCGTATAGCTTCAAACTATCTGCCCTCTGAACCAAAAATATTGTGATCATGGCATATCCTTTTAATAACACATATTTCTTTGAGCTCCCGCTAACTATTTACTAAACATTAATCATTGACAAGAATTGACTTATACCTGCAATGAGCGTAGAAACCCATTAGTGAAACTATGACTCAGATCTGGGGTTTCTGTGAAAAATTAATGAATTTAAGAAGCAGAGAGCTTGATAGCATGAGACATTCTTTTACACCCTTTCTCTGTGGTTTGGAGTCTGTGCTAATCTTTAAAAATCACAACTCATAAGTCTGCAAAGGTGTTGGCATGAATTTAAGTTATTTCCTTGGACAAACGAGCAACTTCAGGAACACTATAAACATTGCTGGTCCCCATCATGGTAAAAAATAAGAAACTGGAGCACCCTATGCCTTCAAAAGCTGAAGTGAAGGGCTACACAGGGAACATACATTATTCATAGAACATAAAATACACATTATCCGTACAAGAGAAATCTGTTTTCTTTGGCACAGTAAAAGGAGGCAGCCTGAAAAACGTGCAGAGGTATGCCACTTGGGTAGACCCCCAAGTTAAACTGTATTCTCCACCTGTCAGGACCCACATTTCACATGCTTGCTGCTGGAATGAAAATGGAATTTGTTCTCCATAAAGACTTCAGGCTCATCAATCACAGTACAATTTGCCCACTTCTGTATTCAAAAGGGAAAGAGATCACAGTGGCACACCATAATCCTTTTGTTCATGTAAATTTTTGCTTTAAAACTGCAGTGTGAAGAAGTAAAAAGTCCTTTAAAAATAAAACCAGAGAAAAATAAAATATTAGGTCAGGGCAAAGCTTTCAAAGAACAGGATCAAGTTATACTTTAGATCAGATCTATTACTTAGGCATTCACATAGTGGGTCTTTTCCAACTTAGTGATTCTGTGATTCTGTGATTCTATATGTGGAAAAGTTTAAATTAAGATGGTCCTATGCACATACTTGCTTGAGTGTGTCTTGAATTTTTTTAATATCTACCTGAAGATCCCAATGTTATACATCCAGGATATTGAATTTTGTATCATGAGACAATGAAATAAGTTGGGATTTAGCTAAACAAATTTCACTAGAAGTTAGATACCTACTTGAAATTAATTCTTTAGTTTCCTTCTGTGTCAAGAGGAAAAGAGGCATTGCCAGAGAATAGTTCATCTCTCCCATATCATGTCTGGTGTCCCACAATGGAATGAGTAGATCTTTGAATATGCACCTGCATAGACTATGACTGGATTTTGATGTCTACCTCATATTAAATGCCAAATTTGTACAGACTGAAATTAAGTGTGCTGAATCTCTCCCAAAGGCACAAGACTGAGAAATAAAAGGTTTGGTAAGGTCCAGTCCACTTTCTCTGCCTTTTTGCTCCGTGAAAATAAACAAGTAATTTCATGTGCTTTTGTTTTCTTTCTTCCCTCCTTTGCTCTTGTCTGTGTTGTCTGGACACTTATAACAACAGTAATGTCTGGATAAGGCTGGACATCAAGAACATTGTGCTGTCTTAGCCATTTACACAGGTAGAGCTTTGCTTATGGTGGTGAAAAACAATGTATGCATTGGCCACACATGTTGCTTTACTCTGGTGCAGCTTTTCACAACCAAAATTCTATATCTGAATATGTCTGTACCACTCATGAGGAAAGTCCAAAGGAGCTGCTAATGTCTTAGACAGAAACTACATGTTAAAACCTCAGTATTTTGACATCAGTCACAAGTATTTTTTAAAAAAATAATCAACTACAAAAAAACTTGGAAAATATGGTGTTAGGCTTGCATGGTCTCATCCTTGTACTTTCAACACTAATTTTAGCCTAAATCCTGCTCTTGAGCAAAAAAAGTTAATGGAAGTCCTCTGTCTCTGTTAGTGGCATTATATGAATAATGCAACATGATATTAATTTGCTTTTTTCATCCCACCATTCTTCCCCTAAGCCAGCTGCCAGCTTTAACTGTCATTTCCAAAGACCTAAAGATCAGGTAGGATTATATACTCAGGCTTTTCTGATTAATAACTGTGTGAATCAATAAGGGGTAAGTCATTTAGCATAATATACCTATGAAATACTAAGTTCCCAAGTTTATAACAGCTCAATTTTTAGTTCCTATTTCTTACACATCTTGATATAGTTGTGCCTGTTAAAGTGGAATAAACTGTCACAGCTAAGGAATAGATGGTTTTCTTCTATTATGCCAAATATATTCTTCTTGCTTTGACAAAATACATATATCCTTCAGGAACTAGAAGCTTTTAGATGTGTTATTTAGAGGCCTTTTATTTTACAAGTATGCTAAAGATTTCTGAATGAAGTTATGAAAAGAAGGATTCATTAACATGGAACTAGGTTGTATATTTTCTTTTCAGTCACTGCAATTTTTTTATGTTTTCAACACTTCTTTTACCTCTTGAATTTCATAATATATGATTAAAAAGATAGCAGAAGTTTTCAAATAGGAAGCACTTCACTGCTCAGCAGGTGTTTGGGAAGTAGAAACCAGTCTTACTTATTTCATTCCAGACTCATATCCTAGCTCTGATTTCTCATCTAAACACCAAGGAAGTGGGAAAATAAAGAAGGATAGAACAGAGCCACTGAGAGGACTTGAAGCACTTACAGGGAGCTAGATATCCTGAATAAATACTTTGATGGATAATGTAATAGTTAACCCTTCCTGTATACAAGCTGCATAGTGTGGAGGTGACAGTGACATCTCTTCAGCCTGCACAGCAAATACACTTCAAGTTACTGATGCTGAGGCAGACACAGTAAGTAAAGGTCTCTGCTACTGCGGTCCTCATCAAAGTCTGAGATTGATATCACTTCTTCCCAGAGTTATGCGATGCTTAAAGGCAAGAGAGCTGCAAGAAAGGCAGGTGTACTTGACAAAACCAAGAGCTGGTCAGTTCTGCCATGATTTCCCCTCTTCCCATCTCTTTCTTCCTCTTCTTGCTACTTCACCACTTAACATCTTTGTTCTCCAGGGCTCAGGGATTTAATGGACCATCACTAACAGCAATTCAGTCCTCAGATTTCAAAAGTTACACTACAATTCTAAGTCTGTACTTATGAAATGGGCAGGAAAAACATAATAAAGGTTACTAACTAGAGGTCTTGTTAGAAATATTGTTCCTAATTGGAGACTAGCATTAATGAACTAACTGGGACAGAGTAAAAAAAAGCAGCATTTGGAAGAGCTAGTTTAGTAATGAACTGTCAGGGCCTACTCTCTTTTCACCTAATTGAAATGTTGCTGCTTCTGCTGCCTTTTTTATTGAGTTGCCTTTGGCTTTCAAAATACTTCCCACAGACAGATTGGCACAAGGATTTTATATTAACTTCTGGATTTGCTGCACTTCACTTTTATAGTGTTGTTAATCTGTTGACTGTTTTTTTTTTTCTTTTTTTCCCCCTAAATAAAAGAAAGAACACTTTGATCTTATTAATAATAATCAAACCTCACAATTTTTCCAGTCATTTTCAGTCCTTCGCAACTTGACCCATACAAATCTATTCACAGACTGCATGTAATCAGGGATCTGGTCGTTTTTTCAGTCTAGAATAATGGTGACACTAGCTGATGGCATTAAGAGATGGATTAGCTCATTTTGCCTCTCATTTTCAAGTATTTTTATGTTTATTTCCTTATGCTTTTTAAGTTTCTAAGTGGCAATTTAAGGATTGCTGTGCTGTGTCTATAAAAATAAAATTTTGGTACCAAGAGGAGGAACTGAAAAGACAAACTCACCAGAACTCCAAATAATGCTACTTACTAGCATGTATGTTTTATAAAAATTAACAGTTAGTTCTCACATGAGAAATAAAAAAGAAAATTTGTTGTTCTGCAACAGGATACTAGGGAGGTTGGTGGTGAGAGATAGCACTCTCTTTCTGGTTTTTTCAGTCTCCAGATTTATTCTGCAAAGTATTTGCTCTAAAACACCATGAATCATGTTTTCACCTCATAAAATAACCAAATTACCTTAGATCAACAGGCCAGTATGCCAGGGAAGAGAAATTGTGTTTGTGTAGGGCTGCAGTCTCTTCTGCAGATCTTCCTTTGTCCTTTGCAGCTGTCCTGTGGGCCACACGGAGAAGAGTTCTTCAAAGAGGGAAGATTCAGAGCTTCCTTGGTTTTTGTAAGAAACACACTGCAGTCTGTTAAAGGTACCACTCATTGCAAAGCCAGCAGTTTTACTATAGGTTTCAGTAGGTTTTCCTTCCTCAGTAGGTTTTACTTGCTCCATAGTTGACGTTTCCTACATGTAGGCTGCTGGCTTTTCATTCCACATGTTGAGGTGGAGCCTTCTCTATCATTAGATCAGAAAACTGTTGCTGTGTGACACCAATCCGATGCTTCCTTACTATGTAAAACCTGGAACAAGAAAGAGGGGAGAAGGGATTAGTATTTCTGAAAATGAAGGCCTTTCTATAAATATAGATACAATTTCATTCGAATGCAGCAAAAAATTGGATTCATGAGGTGGGAGTTAATCTACCCAAAACTAAAATATCAGAAAAAAGTTACACATAAAAGCTAAATATTAACAGTATAATAAACTCAGATTTCTTTCTGGAACTGCCTAAATTAAGCTGGCTGAACTAGTCCAAAGTAAAATCTGTCCTGTATTAATTACTATTGTCTCTGATGCTCTTTCCTAATCCTTGGTGTTCATTATAGTGCTCAAAAAGATTTTCTGTGTATTTTCCACTTACTGATCACTACTTAACTACAAGTCTGAGAATTACTAACACCACAGGTATATCATAATTTAGTGTCATTAATGCTTGCATCATAATTATTTTTTTATGTTTCACAGAATCACAGAATAATCAGGTTGGAAGAGACCCACCGGATCATCGAGTCAAACCATAACTTTCATTAAGTTTTTATGTGATTTTAGATATTCTTATGAATAATATACTTCATATTCCCTGCCCATGGCAGGGGGGTTGGAACTGGATTATCTTTAAGGTCTCCTCCAACCCAAACCATTCTATGATTCTAAATATGTTGATTTTTTTTTAATTTGCATTTCTTTGTAATCTCTTTACAGCTAACTACCAATTACTATAGAATCAGATATTAATTTCATTGTAAACAATGCTATTTATTGCATATAGTTTAGAATAAGTAGTAGTTTATGTACGTTTAAATGACCAAGTTGTCCTTTTATAATGTTGTCCCAAAACGTTCTAAACATCCTGATAAAATTAATTATTAGGGATCCCAATGTGAACACAAAACCAAACAGATTTGGAGAGATAAAGTGACTTGCTCATAGACACTAATTTTAACAACATAATTCAAAGCTTTATCAGTTCTACCCCTTGCCTGCAATAGGATTTTAATCAGGCCTCCAAAGTTAGCAGGAAGCAGAAAGCAGTCTCCTGTATCCTGTTTCTCTGTTATGAACAAATTATCTAATTAACAGTCCTGAAAATGATTCATCAAAACAAGAAGAATTTTATTTTATTTGTTGTAGCTACTAGGCTATTAACTTCAAAGGTCACTTTGGTGTCTCAAAAGATCATTAGCTGCCAATGCCATGAAAAGAGATCATACTTGTAAATCTGACTGATCAGTTTTGCTGCTGAGATTTTGTCTCATTTACTGTCCAGTAGCTCATAAATTCTTTTTATCACCAGTTACTGTCAATGAGAACCTTATTCTAGCAAGAAACATTCTCTAGGAGACTAAAAAAGAGTTTAGTATTCCATCATCCACTTCATCTGCGTGGCTTCGTATCTGTAGTAGAAGATGTACTACCTGTATGTAGCAAATGAAGTGCAGATGTACCATAAAACATCCTTTGTTTATCTTTACTTGCTAATTATCATTATTAACTGAAAATTGATGGATTTGAGACCAAAGCCCCATCCCTGGGGTCATCAATAATGACATAAATAATGTCATTTGATGACCCTTTAATACATCAGGCTGAGCTCATGTCAGAGTGATCATTCAGTAGCAAAAGGGCACGAAATGACAATCTTTCCTTGTTGAGGGGAAAAGCAGTGAGGGGATTTAGCTGATCCCTTAGGATTCTCCATTTTAAAAACAGTTATATATTCATTAAAAAGTGCAGGCCAACACCATAGCAGAGCCCATTACAGAATTAGGAGTGTTCTGGCAGACCTGGGACAGGTGAGCATGCTTCTTCAGGAGCTACAGGAAAGCTTTGATAATGCTTTGCTTTTCTGCAAAGCCTGCAGTTCCCTGCACAGAAAAGCAAGCTTGTTTTCTGAATACTGTTAAGGCTTTCGACGATATTAGTATCTACTCAGTTTGGGATATGCAGATCTTTCTTAGTTCTTTTTTTAGTGCAGAAGCAGCGTCAAAGAGATGTTTCTCTCTCCAGCATGCACACCCAAGGATTTTGATAGAAAATCTTTTTGAGAGATTTAGCTCAAACTGTCATCTCCAGTTTACTTTTTTAGAAGTAAGTATGCAGCTGCATTTCAATCCCATCACAGTAAACATGATTCCACAAATATGATCTCTACTCTCTTTACAGTGTCTAACTAGTGAATAGCAGTCCTAAATCCATTGGTAAGTATGTGTCACCTTCCCTAAATAAGCTTTCTGCAAAATCCCAGGAACATAATAAACCCTCAGCAACTGGATTACTTTATTGCCAACTACTTTACATGGCATTGAAAATTACTTAAGACAGAGGATAACACTGAAACAGCAAAGCACAGGAATATGGAACTGAGCAACATGGACTGCTGTAGACTCGCTCCTGATCTCTTAGATCTCTGTGGGGGAGTTACTTAACCACTTTTTTCTATTTATCGATCATGACCTGATTTACTTGTCAGCCCTTCTTCATCTTCCAGGCAAAGAATGGCTCCTGCCACATACATGGGAATGGTTGCACTCAACGATCCAGTGGGTCCTTTCCCACCTAGTAATTCTATGATTCTACATGTACGGGCAGAGAACAATAGGTCTCTAGGGGCCAAAAGGCCCCCAGGTGACAGTAAAGAAACATAGTTTTATCACTGACCCCATTTTGCTCTGTTCAGTTTTGACATAGTTGAGAAGCAGTGTCCAAGATGATCAACAATGAATTTAATTTCAGCAGTTTAACAATTTAATTATTGGTTGTTCTCACCCCCTAGCCCATCCATCACAGCAGAGTTACTGAAGCTGGAGTGTACACAGGTATTTCAATACAAAGTGTGCCAAGGCTCAGGCTCTGAGCAACTTGATCCAGTTGAAACAGCGTTGGCCACTACAATGCCTCCTTGCAGGAGCAGTTGGACAAAATGACATTTAAAGGTTGCTTCCACCCCAAACCATTCTATGATTCTGTGATACTAGAGGAGACAGGAAAAGAGAAAGAAAATTATTTTGCCCAATGCTCTTATAGGCTGAGTATCTCATCTGTGGGATTTTAGGGTATTTTCTGCATCTAAGACATGAGGAAAGTCGAGACAGAATGCCCAACACAGATCCATGAAGGGAAGGAGAGGACAGAGATTCCCTGAGCCTGGCACCTTAAGAAGGCACTGTATATGCCTACGGGTCCTTGGAGAACCACTACTACGATCAGCGGTTTCTGTCACTATTGTGCTCATCATGCATATGTCACCCTGTAACACGTGCAGCAGCACAGGAATTGAAAGAGGAAGAAAAGGCAGTCAATAACTTGCTGGTGGATCTAAGATACCTTAGGGCTCTCTTCAACATATTTCATTGCACACTGTTCTTCACACATCTCCAAAATTCTTTACAGTATCTTACACACATCTCACAAGTAGGGAGTTTTTCCATATTTCTACCTGTAGCCTGTATGACTTCCTCAATAGAAGTGGTATTGGAATGATTTGTACATTTTTCTTTCTAGGTGCAGGCTGCATGGCCAGATCATATTTCTGGACATGGACTTCAGTTTGTTCTAAAAACAGATTGTCTACTTTGGAGTATGTCACAGAGCATATAGACACGGCTGAGCTAGTCTCCTCTTTCTCATAGAGTAAGATTATGCATATGAAAACAGTGGTTGCAATTACTGCAAGACACTAGCCAAGACTTTTAAATGAAAAATTTCCATTTTTACACATACTTCTTTTCCTTTTTTATTTTTTTCCATGTCAATTTCATTCCTTTTTAAAAAAAATCTGCTTCCAGCAGAAAATAATGCAACTGGATGTAAAAAAAAAAAAAGACAGAAAATCTTTTGTGAGTTACAGTAGCTAATTAACATTTAGGAAGTATTTCAGAGATGGGAAGGATACAGCCATGTTAAGTAGAATAGCTGTTATCCTCTCCTAGTCAGTAAAAATTATTATATACCAGTATTTTTAAATGATATATCATCCCCACACTTCTCCCATTGACAGATAGAGACGTACATATTGACAGTAGTATAAATAACTCAAAAGTAATTTTTCAGTCTTTACATTAGTGACAAAAGAAAAAGAGGGAAATATGCAAAAATTGACTTTTACAGAGCTACAGAGAAAAGTCTGCATCAAAGCATGTTATAATTGAAGTGATATTTGAAAAGTCTCAGCCATGCACACTTTCTTTTTCTTTCTCTGTTGGTTCTCTTCAACATTTATTTATTTTATTGATCAGGTCATTTTGTGATATGTAAAATAGAGTGGAAATCTACTGTTCCACATTTATTTTTGTAACATGCCTTCAATGTATTACTTGGCTTTTTGGTGGGCCTTCAAAGCATTATTTTCAGCATTTGAGATGAATATTAAGAGTGACGCATGGAGCAATTTCCCCCCTGTCAAGCCTCTTTCACTCTTAATTAAATGTTGCAATGCAGTGTGTTTGGATATGTTCACTGACCTGTAGAAAAAAAAAAACATATTCAAAGAATGGTTTATCCAGAATTGATCCTACCACTGATAAAGTATTCTTATTTCCTGTAATATATTGTTACATGTGACTGTAGTTATAGCATCAAGTGATGAGATCTCATTAGGTCCCTCAAGGTCAGTCAGTCAGTCAAAGCTTGTTCTGAAGGAGATAACCAATGCAGACTGAGATATACAGGAAAAAGCTTAAAGCACTTGGTTAATTTTTCAAAAATCTAAGTCACAGCACATATCACAGCCTACATCACCTAGCCAGCCTACATTGTGCAACATTTTTGGTCTTAGTCACTTTGATTGCGGACCACGGAAGTCAAACAAAATCAACTAACCCCTTCCATGTAAAGGGAAGGGATCTCCTCTCCACAATCACACTTCCAAAGTCCTCCTTCTCCTCTTCCTTGCTTTCTGCTGCTGTGTCCTCCCCCCTTTCATCCTTTGTACCAGCTTTGGTGCCCAAAAGGCATCATTAACTCAAATCACAAAAAGAATTTATCTCTTTTTTCTCTCTATTGGGGAATTAAATCAATACATCTGTTGTGCATCAGAACTGGCACAGTGGTTGCAGTGGAGTCTCACAGCCAGAAGTAAAGAGGAAAGATGCAGATAACAGGATGAAGTGGAAACTTTCTCATTCAGCTGCAGTGACCTTCTATTCAGGTCCATAACATTTAATACCAATACACAGGGATTCATCACTTCACTGCAGTCAGAGGGAAACTATCAGTTATAGACTATTTCCTCCCCTCTGCATTAAGAGGAAAGAGAATGGCACCTCTACAGAATGATTAACCCATCCCATCACTGTCCACTGACTACAGAGGATACCTTGACAGCAGACTTAGATTAGACTTCCAAAGAACAATTTGAGTGTATGGACAAGTGTGTCTAAGTGCAAGATGAGACACCATAGGGTGTCTTATCCATCAGCCCCATGTAGATACTTTGGATATCTCAGAACATACATGACTGTAGTGGTTCCAAAATGTAGACACCTAGATCACTCGCTCTCCCAGCATCTCACTTTTCTAAGTGCAGTCTTTAAAAATATAGGTTATGTCTCTTCAGTTCCCCCTCCTTTCACTCTGATGTCATCCTGTGGACCTAAAGAGAGATCAAATCTGACCACAACTTTTCATCTTTGTTGCAGGAGGTCAGTCTAACAGGATTAGTCAAAGAGAGTAGCTGATCAGGACACTAAACATTCTTCCTCTCCTGTTTGCAGAAAACAAAACTTAAGAGGGTTTTGTTACTTTTCTGAAGCCCCACTGAAAGTCATACACCCAGACTGAGTTCTGCCCAATCCAGAAAATCTGTCCATGGAAGTTAAGTGATTGTTATGTTGCTGATTCTGCTCAGTAAACTAAAAAAAATATTTTTGTATTTTCCTCAGTGGTTCCTTCCCATTGCTGAGATATCTAAGTTGCTTACCATACAATCAGCCTCTTGCATTTCAGTGTTCAAAATGTCTCAGGATCTATAGTGCTCACATGCTTGCTCTTTAATATGTGGCTATTTAACTGCATATACTTTAGTGTATCTCCATACTCTGCCCAGAGTTTTCAGTTAGAAGATTCAGCCTTTGCAATTATAGTTCCCATAATCATAGCATCACTCTGAAGGCAAAATCTCCAATACTTTAAACCCACATCAATAAAATTCCAGATCGAAAAGACATGGAAGTGATTAGTAAATATGCTTCAGGACAAACAATATGGTCCCTTCATATCATAACCATAGAGAACTCATATCAAAACCACCAAAGAGGTTTGAGGGGGAAAAAAAGAGAACAACAAGAAAAGAGGAAAGCAATTTTGAGAGAGACATTTTCATCCCAATGCACATGGCAGTTGTTCCAAGGAGAGAGATGGAAGTTCAGTTCTTTGGCTAAAGAAGGTTTGAACACTTCTTCCAGGTTAGGAAACTGTCAACTCTGGACTGGACAAGCGAACGTTCTCCTAGGTGGAAAACTGGTTGGATGGCCGGGCCCAAAGAGTGCTGGTAAAGGGAGTTAACTCCCTCCAGCTGGAGGACAGTTACAAGTCAGGTTCCCCAGGGCTCAGTGCTGGGTCCAGCCGTTTTCAACATCTTTATCAATGACCTGGATGAAGGCATCGAGTGCACCCCTAGCAAGTTCGCAGATGACACTAAGCCAGGTGGAAGTGTTGATCTGCTGGAGGGTCGGGAGGCTCTGCAAAGGGATCTGAACAGGCTGGACCACTGGGTAGAGTCCAATTGCATGAAGTTTAACAAGGCCAGATGCCGGGTCCTGCACTTGGGGCACAACAACCCAACACAGTGCTACAGACCAGGGGAATAGTGGCTAGAAAGCTGGCTGGAGGAGAAGGACCTGGGGGTGTTGCTTGACACTGAATCGACTGAACACGAGCCAGCAGAAGGCCAATGGCATCTTGGCTTGTATCAGGAACGGCGTGACCAGCGGGTCCAGGGAGGTTATTCTCCCTCTGTACTCGGCACTGGTGAGACCGCACCTTGAATAGTGTAGTCAGTTCTGGGCCTGTCACCTCAAGAAAGATGTTGAGGGTCTGGAGCAAGTCCAGAGAAGAGCAACAAAGCTGGTGAAGGGGCTGGAGAACAGGTCTTACAAGGAGCGGCTGAGGGAACTGGGGCTGTTTAGACTTGACAAGAGAAGGCTGAGGGGAGACCTTATTGGTCTCTCCAACTACCTGAGAGGAGGTTATAGAGAGGAGGGATCTGGCCTCTTCTCCCAAGTGACAGGGGACAGAACAAGAGGGAACACCCTCAGGCTCTGCCAGGGGAGATTCAGGCTGGACATAAGGAAAAATATTTCAGAGAAAGTGTCATTGAGCGCTGGAACAAGCTGCCCAGGGAGATGGTTGAGTCACTATTCCTGGAGCCGTTTAAAAAACAGGTGGATGAGGTGCTGAGGGGCATGGTTTAGTGGTTGATAGGAATGGTTGGACTTGATGATCCTGTGCATCTTTTCCAACCTAGTGATTCTGTTACAAAACAGATTAATAAACACTACGTTCAAGAATACTGCAGAGAGAGTACTTTAAACATCTCCAGCTAATGCTACTCAACTTCAAACAACGTGCTCAGATATTGTTAGGTATACATTTTCAAGAGGAAGGAAGTCCTAAAAAATACCATAGATTCGTTATTTGTGTCATTCAGACAAGATCTTTATGGACTTCCACTGCTTAGGCTATTTTCTTAACACCCAAGTTAGTGAGTCATTCCCTCTCTGGTCCTGTTCTTTCCTTTTATTACAGTGAGTTACTGTTGGATTCAGAATAGCTATTGCCAAACCGGGAAACTTCTGAATATTTTTATCTTTGGGGTATCTCTTGGTGTAGACAAAGCCTGTATAAATATTTCTCATTTGCCCTGTGCAGTCTCCCAAGAGATGCAGCTAGATTAAAATGGATAGAAACCAACACAAACCTAGATTATACCTGGCAACTGGGAAATCCAGAAGGAATTCCATCACTTTGCAAATATGTACAAGTAGGAACTGGTATTCCAGTGACAAAATTTCTTTCACTTACGTATATAAGATTTCTGGGGTGAGACATGTTGGATGACCATAAAAAATGAGTATTTGGATAACTTTTCATCTATCTCTGCAGGAACAGCAAACTGAGCTTTTTATTTCTAGGCAGATTTCTGTCAGGAAGCTTAACACTTAAAAAGGCACCATGTCCATGATGTCATGACATGTATAGCAGACATATCATAGAATCATAGACTAGTTTAGATTAGAAAAGTTTAGGTTGTGTAGACCAGCCTCTTTCTTAGTGCTGGATCCAATTTCATCAAGTTTCTCAGGAACGTATCAAGCTGAGTTCTATGGATCTTCAGGAATAGGGATTTGACAATCCCTGTGGGCAACAACTTCCATTGCATTTCTCTATACCTAATCAGAACTTCCCATATACCAATTAATTTCTGCTGAAACCGCTCCTAAGCACTTCCATAACTGTGAACATCTGCAATGTTCAGCTCCATCTTCTAGACTGCCTCCCACTAAGCAACTGCAAACAGTAACAAGATCCTTCCTTGTCTTACAGCTGAAAAAATAGTTTTCTCAGCATCTCTTTTTACATCCCGTGCCTCAGTCCCATGATTTTCTTGGTGATCTGCTTGACTTACTCAAGTACATCCATGTCTTCCTGTGCTAAGGAACCTAAACCTGGACACAGTACTACAGATGTGCTCTCACCCATACTGAGAGGAATGGAAGGTTCATTGCCCTTGTGTTCCTGTTAATTTCTATTGCGTGTATAATACAAAGGTACAGCTTTGACTGTGATCCAGAAAACATCTATGTTCCTCATGTAACACTAAGTGTGAAACCACAGCAGAAACATTTAAGTCTTATCAAGATGGAAGATTCTCTTTCACTAGAAATAACTTTCCTTTCCCCTAAGATATTCCATTTAGGGAATGAGATTTAGCTGGATATTTCTTTCTACATGTCTTCTGGTTTCATAACCAGAATTTATGGAATTCATACAGGAACTTGCCAAACAAATATTGCAGTCTATTTTATGTAGGAAATAAATTCTAGAGGACCATTTCAACCCTAAGTTTACTTTAATATTTTTTATTCCAGCTGCTGCTGCTTGCTTTAGGCATAAGCTGCAGTTGATTCCTATGCATAGCAGGATCCCTTAGCAATATTCAGACAAATAACTATAAGAGTATATATGGCTACTTTTCGCAATACTTGCAACAGAAGACGTGGTGCCATGAAAGTGCAGCTTGACATGTCCAGGGCACTGTGTAGGATGCTTCACAGCAGTTCACAAACTCGAGACAAAGTAGGAAAGTCTCTGCTTCAGCAGCACAATAAAGAAATTGGGTCACTCCTGATGAGACTGTACCAAGCAGGTTCTAGTGCTAACCTGGGGCTCAAAGAGACATAATCTTACTCCAGACACATCCTCTTTGGAGTTTTGCTTTATAAAATTGTCATGAAGCACTGCACTCACCAACTGAGAACAAACCGGTCACATTCCCATCAGGTTAAGTGGCCTGAGAACACCTACAACTGAACCAAGTCTACATATTCTCCTCCTAAGCATTTTCATTCACAACAAAATGCACAGCTTTGTCTTACTCTTCTTTCTGCTGGCCTCTTTTTCAAACAGTTAATTGCTTCCTGGTGGTTTTGTAAGCATTTGGTTTGTTTTCTTATATTGCTACACTACACGTAAAAGATAGAGCAATTCTCTAGACACTTCTAACAGCCTTTTCAGAAAATGCTTTCCTCTCTCTTAATGCTGATTTAAGACAGGACTCATTCCAAGACAAGTGAGGGCTGCACAATGTTTACACAATGCAAAAGTGGTTCTAGTAGAGAGATTAAGCCAAGGACCAGACTGGAATATCTTCCAGATTCATCTTTTTTTTAATATTTAAAAAAGGAAGTCCAGGAAGCCCCCAGTGGCATTTCCAGGTTGTGGTATAGTGAATTAAGTGAATAACTTTGTGGGAGTAGCATGCTGCAATTTTACCTTTGTTATCTCTGCTCTATAGGAGTTTAACCTCCATGGCTGTCAATTGCTTATCTTTCCCTGTTGATATCCTCACTTCTTTTAAGTAACATGAGTAGCTTTCCTCTTGTGCTCCTATGGCTCTATTTGTAGGAATTTTCAAAACTAAGCTTATGGCAAAAGTGTTCCTCTATCTTCTGCTAAAAATCAAAGAGGTTTTTAATTGATAGTTTTTACAATGTTTCCAATGGCAGCAATATGTCTATTGTAAGGAAAAATGGACAGAAGTATAATTCATAAGGCAGCAAAGTAAGTTAGGAATGAAAGGCTGCATGCATTCCCATACCCCCAGCAGGACAATAAACACAAATTACCATAAATATAAGGTCTTAAACACATTAATAAGACCTGGAAATGCAATCCTGTTTTATTAGGTAGAATAAAGAAAGCCTGAATAATGACAGCCACTGGTGGTATCTAACACAGCACAGCAGCAAAGGTCAAAAAGGACACTGGGCATAGTACCTACTGCAAAGCTCCAGAGATTTTGCTCTTGTCAGCAGACCCCCCACGCCTCCTCTCCCACCTACTCCCTTCCTCCTGTTGTGCAGAATACAGCCAGGAGTTCATTCATGACCCTTTACACGTCTCTGTGTAGCCTTGGGCATGAACACTCAAAACCATTGCTGTGAAGTGAACTGGCAAAACAATAGATGTATTGGGTCACCCTGAGTTTTCAACCAGCCCTACATCCCATCTTCAGCAGTGACACAGCAGATGCCTGTGAAATAGTTAAAAATCAGGATAACCATCATCACAGCTTCCCAGAATTTTCTTATAGTGCTCCAAAATCTGTAACATAGGAAGCCCCTGAGCCAAAACTAGTATCTTTATAATAGCTTTGAATACGCTTTTCTTCTATGAATTTATCCATGCAACCCATTGAAACATTTAACGTTTATGTAAATGTTTAGCATCTGCAACAGCCTTTGGCAATGCATTATACACCTCAGCTTCATGTTGTATTGCAATACTCCCCTCCTTTTATTTGTTTTCAAAATGTTAAATGCAAGTGTCTCTAATTCATGTGTTGGAAAAAGGAAGAAAGACCACCTCTAAGACCCCTACCACTCACTAAGAAGTCAGCCTGAGGAGGGAACACTTTCAGCCCACTCACTGGCTGTTTCTTAAACCTAATGGGTCACAAAATCTCTACAGTGAAGGCAAATAGCTGTTCTGGCTTATCCTAAGCACAAATTCAGCAATGTAGTGTCACTTAAGATGTAACTTTATTGTCAACAACTGCAAGATATATCAAATAAAGTCTATTACTACACATTATCAGAGCTAGTGCTAAAAAAGATTTCATCAGATTTTATACTTCCTTGTATTAGTTCTTTGGGGTTTTTTTCAGATCCTGATGGTACTCAATAGGAACTGATATTTTTGCACACCAATATCAAATAACAGAACTCTCATTATTATGATTAATATGAACCAAAACTTTGGAAGTCTATTCATTCTTGTATTGCAGAGCAAAGAGAAAATTTCTTTTAACTTTATGATTGTATGATTCTATGAAATTTAACATTTAGAAATCAGAGAGGCAGACTGTGCTGCATGATTCTTTCTTCTAAGATTCTCTTTGCAATCAAGCTCAAAGACATTGTAGAACTGCAAAATGTCACACTGGAGAGTACTTGAGCTCTAATTTGCAGGCCTATGCTTATCTTTGTTTATTTGTTCATGTGCCAGGAAGCCAGACACATCCATAAAACTTCCAATGACTGTATATTCTTGTAGTTCAGCTAGAAAATTTGAAAATGTTTTTATGGTGAATGCTTCCGTCTTATATTCCAAAATCTGCCCTGCCAAATATGCCTTTTTAGTTGACATCAATGAATGGACTAGATCCTCAGTAGATATGAATCAATGTAGCTTCATTGATTTCATTTTATGTGACTGATTCATGGCAACTAAGAACCTGGCTCAAGATTTTCACTGGCTCTAAACAGCAAGGAAAAATGAAAACCCAAAGCGTATTCCACTAACACAGATATATGTAGTCCTTATTTAATACAGTTACCCCCATACTCTTTCATGATCAGAACTCTACACTACCCAGTTCAATGTAATTTTGATGTTATATCTCAGTTAATGTAAATCTCAGTGAAATGTAAATGTTCCATACCCAGATAGAGTTAAAGTCCTGGAGAGTTAGGGAGAGCAAAGGAAAAGAGGGAATTTTCTGCTCCAAAAATGCTACTTCAATGAGGAATTGACATGAATTTCCTAATCCTTCCTACTTAAACTCACACACAGAGCAGTCAAACACTGCCTTTTAGTAAAATATCTAATGACCACACTTTTCATGGCCATAAGATATTTAAACTCAAATGAGCAACCATTACTTAATTTGTGCTTGTTATTAAGCACTCCTCAATGGAGAATGGGGAAGAATCCTGCTTACACAGGTATTGTGTTTTGTAGCCCATGGTAAGATTAGGTTCCAGCTAAAGCCAGACATTGAACAAAACAGAAAAAGGAGACTTTAGGGACTGTAGAGTGAAGCACACAAGACAAGAAAGAGTGGCATCCATCTGTACAAAATCCACCAGCACATAGGAACTGCAAGCCTGCCTCAAAGCCTTTGCACTGTGATTTGGCTAGCATCACTAGGAAGGGCTCCAGTGGAGCCAAGAGAAGCACTCCAAGTCAAAAGCTTTCTCTCCAGTCAGAGTTTAAAAGGAAAAGTAGTAGTACAAGGGGGTATAGGCATGAAGATAACAGATGGGGACCCAAGTCTTCTATTTTATGGATGTGAATTAAAGAGGGAGGCTGACAACTATAATCCCCTACACATACAGTCCTGCCACTAGTAAAGAATACAGTTGTTCAAACCCATCCCTTGACACCTTGTGCCCTTGTGGCTGCTCTTGTTTTCCATCTGTACTGGCGCCATGTAAGGATTTTTGCATGCTCTTTCAAAACATTTATTTTGTAATTCTGATCCTTCCAAATGCAGCATATGGTGCCTATCCAGGAGCTCATGTTCCTATCAGATATTTATTTTAGGGATTTCACTGGAAAAACACAGATGTGGGAGAGTCATCCAGGTAAAACATATTTTTTTTCAAATAGATGGTTCTCCTATTAACTAATCAAAGCTATTGAAGTTTGAAAACATAGTGTAGTTCCAATTAACAAGCGTCATCACAGCAGGTTTTTCTTTTCATGAATACAATCTCCAAACCCCTCTGTGTGTAAGATAAAAATCCATTTAAGAGCCACAAGCCCCAACAATTAATAATAACATTTATACAAGAAAATCCAGATGGAGATTATTTTATGTATAACAAAAAGAACTAACACTTCACTTATCAAATTTCTGAAATTTATTCAATTTTCACGTCTCTGATGAATACAGTGATGTTTTATGCTGAGTATGACGAAGAGAGGAATTTATCAACACTGATATTTTGCTTTCATTCACTCCATTGGAACAAATTTTCCACTGCTGTAAAATGGTTTTGAACCAGCTGTGGCCTCAGCTCCTTCTCCTTTCTCTAGTTTTTATTCAAATTGGGTGCTGGAGCTTTTTAAATATGCTTAACTCATTTTTTAATGGATTTAATATGAGCTAGGCATTTTTCTTCAGTTTATGTCACTGGAGTAAAAATCCAGTATAAAACTAAGGAGAAAAAATGGCAGCTTCTGATGCTTTCTTCCAATCTCACCTATATTTCGGCTTCTTTCCATGACTTAAGGAGTTGCTAACCTTGGTCAATTAAAAAAGGCGTGTACAAGGTGATATGGATCTGACCATTCGTTTTCTGTACTTGGCAACTGGAGGATTTTTTGAAGCCTATAGCATAGACAAGGCATGACATAATCATGAATAACAAATCTAATTTTACCCTCCCCAATCTACTTCTCTTCTGGAGGCAACAATTCAAGAAACACAAGAAGCACTGTACTGACATCTAAATGTTTATTCAGGCATGTTATCCTGACTTTTAGGCAGATCATTGCTTGCTTCACAACTGTATGATGTAGAAATGTATACCAATACTGAAATTTCACACAAAATATCCTAAAGAATACCAGGCGTGCTTGACTCTTATCAGGATAAGTTAGGAATCTGTTTACTTGATTTATTTCAGTGTATTGTCTTTATGTTTTACATCCACTATCTTGTCTGGAAAGTACCTAGAAAAAGTTTCCAATCCTCAGTTATAAAATTCTGTTTTGTAACAAGAAAGGAGTAGAATGTACATAGAAATAGCTTCATCATCTGAAGGAGCCTTTTAGATGATATTCACACTTTTTGAATTAAGCAAAGATGGCTCTGATTCAGAGGCAGAACCTTATGATATCCTGCTGATTTATGCAATTCTGTTCATGTTTACCCATCAAAACTTAGAAGCTAAGTTCAATATTCAGGACTGGCATGGAACATTTAAATTATTATCTTAAGTCCTCTGTAACTGCAGATGCCGTAGTTAGCACCTGGACCAGCATCAAAGGAACCTTAAAGAAAAAATACTCAGTCTTTAAAATGTCAGAGGTGTTCCTATTCACACTTTTCTACACTTTTAATTAAAATTCCACATTGAAGTGATGTGTAATAAATGTTAATAATATGTAATAATGTGTTAATAAATGTTGAGTGGAGCTTTAAAGAAATGAGTAAAGAATGGATGTACATTTTATGCAGTTCAACAGCTTGATTGATTACCTCTTACAGCACTCAGTATTGTCCTATCAATATGCTTGTACCTAAGACATGGCTCAAATCTGTAAAACCTTTACAGTCACTATCAATCATTTATTAACCCCTTACATATGTTGTATTAATAGAAACTTAATATAAAGCCAAGTTAACATCCTATAAAATTCTTTGGGAGAGTTTTATACCAATTAACTCTTATGGAATAAGTCAGAAATAGCAGTCTCTTGCATTTCATAGGAATACATCTAAAGGAATGTTGAGATACCTTTATTATTGCTACATTCTTAAAAATATTTGATGATTAAGGGAAATCCAGACACTTAATTTCTATGACAAAATGCAATAAAAATATTTTAGGATGCTCTCCATACTATTTTTAGGAAAGTAAAAGGTGCATTATTTTTATTTTTTAATCTTCTGTTTAGATTAAGAAAATTCTCAGAAACAAACTACTTGATTTAATATCTTAGATACCAAAAGAAAATAAATGTGAGCATTTGTAGGCTCCCTCTGAACCATATCTAAGGTTCTTCATCGTAGGCTGATGAGCTTTACACAGCATTTTTGAGATTCAAGTACTATTGAAAATAACATTGCACACGGAAGGACTAGCACTTGTATTTGGTGAAAAAAAAAAAAGCTGCATTTCCATAAAAAATTCCCCTTACCTCAGAATTGCATTATAATGGAGGTGGGAGGACCTCTGGAGATCCAGTCCAAGCCCCTGCCCAAAGCAGGGCCAGCAGGAGCAGGTTGCTTGGGGTTGTGCCCGGTTGGTTATGGAATATCTCCAAAAATGAACACTACCCAATCTCTTTGGGCAAGCTCTTTCAGTGCTCAGTCATTCCTGTAGTTAAAATGACTTTTTTTACTTACATTTGAATGGAAGGTCTGTATCTTTGTTTACATGCATTGCCTTTTGTCCTCTCACATATCACTACTGAACAGAGCCTGCCTCTGTTCTTTACCATTTATAGACATCTAGAAGATTCCCCTGAATCTTATCTTCTCCAGAATAAACATCCCTGGCTCTCTCAGGCTCAGCTTCTTTGTGAGATGCTGCAAGTCATCAGTTACATTTAGCAGCCCTTTGTTAGACGCATATGTCTATGTCTGTCTTGCAGTGGGCAGCCCAGCACGGGACACAGCACTCCAGATATGTATCACCAGCACGGGGTAGATCATCTCCCTTATCCTACTGGCAAAGCTTTTCTTTTTCTGCAGGTGACCACAGCTGTTCTCAGGGTTTTGCGCACAGCCCTTATGTGAAAGACAAGCAGAATAACCTCTATGGACTCTTTATTTACTTAATTCCCTTCTGCCCTTTCTACTTTGCACTGCAGCTTCCTTCTCTGTATTTTGTGATCCACCTCCACGAAGGACAAAGCCGAAGTTTCCTACTTAAGAGGAAATCTCCCTGAGCAGCTTTCTCAGTCAGAACTGCCATGTATCCCAGTTCACGCATTCAACAGAAATATCACACCTACATTTCATGCTTTCTCACTAACCACCCATGGTGCTTACATTTCAACCACTGCCTTTGGAGCCAGTCCAGATTCTTCCATGATACAGCTGAGCAGTCAAGTGGAATACTTTTGCTTCTGGAGCAGGAGAAAAGATCAGGAGCACCCTAGCTACCAGGCAGAAACATTTCCATATAAAGAGATGATATTGGGGAAGTTTCTCCCTCTACAGCATGGCTCTTTCTTTGATAAATTATCTTGTTTCCACAGAAATCAATAACTATAGTACAACTGTCTTCCACTGAGCAAAAATAATTTCAAAGTATAACTATAGACAATCTGCCTAAATTTCCCCTTCTTTTTTAACCCTGAGTTTAGCTATGAATGAGGAAATTATTGCAACCATTAAGTTACTGATTTATCTTTTTTCTAGGTATGTACTAGCCTGAATACATTTGACAGGAAACTGCTAAGGAACATTTTCAATGATATTTCCAAAACACATCTTAAATCCTACTGGTCCAGTAATTACTAGAATAGAAGGAAGACAGAAGGATTTTCTATTTACATTAGAACTGATGCTGTGACTATCAATTATTAACATAATTATTTCTGATTGCCATGGCATTCACAGCTCAAATTCTACACATGTAAATCAGGGCTTCTTGTTCTGCACCCTTAGAGCAGTGCTCATGCAAGTGTAGAGACTGAGTATGAAAGCCTAAAGAAGATAAGTGATCTTGCAGATGATATTAGTTATTAGGCATTAGGCATAGATTGTTATCCACTATTGTTTTTCCAGGTAGACAGTACTGAAAATCCAACAAGAAAACAGAAGGTAATTAAAAGGGATTTCAGGGCCTTAGGACAAATGTTTAAAGGATCATGTGCCCAGGGAGCGTTCTCTCTCATTCCTGTTACAGGGAATGATGAGGGTGGGAGTAGGAAGAGCCAGGAAATAAATACCTGTATCTGAACCTGGTATGAGAAGCAAAACTTTGGGGTTTTTCACCATGTGCTGGCCTAGACAACACCAGGCTTGCTGACAAAGGATAGGGTACACCTGTACCAAGGGGAAAAAGGATTCTTACCAAGAAGTTAAGAGTTTGTCAGAAGAGCTTTAAACTAGGTGCGATGATGGAGAGGGACAAATTAAAAAAACAAACTTGACAGAAAAGAAGTCTGAGGGCTGGTGTGCTAGTGAAGCCCTTTGGTCTGCCACCTCTGAGTAAGTGAGGGTTAGAACTTCAAATGGCAGCAAAGATGCAAAAGTAGTTGATGGGTTAGAAACTCAGTTAGAAAGTTAGAAACTTAGGGCTTAATGCTGGGTCCAGCCCTGTTCAATGTCTTTATCAATGGCCTGGATGAAGGCATTGAGTGCACCCTTGGCAAGTTCACAGTTTATACTCAGCTGGGAGAAAGTGTCAATCTGCTGGAGGGTCAGGAGGCTCTACAAAGGGATCCGAACAGTCTGGACCGCTGGGCAGAGTCCAATGGGATGAGGTTTAACAAGGCCAAATGCCGGGTCCTGCACTTGGGGCACAACAACCCTGTGCAGTGCTACAGACTAGGAGAAGTCTGTCTAGAAAGCTGCCTGGAGGAGAAGAACCTGGGGCTGCTGGTTGACAGCGACTGAACATGAGCCAGCAGTGTGCCCAGTTGGCCAAGAAGGCCAATGGCATCTTGGCTTGTATAAGAAATGGCATGGCCAGCAGGTCCAGGGAGGTTATTCTCCCTCTGTACTCGGCACTGGTGAGACCGCTCCTCAAATCCTGTGTTCAGTTCTGGGCCCCTCACCACAAGAGGGATGTTGTGGCTCTGGAGCGAGTCCAGAGAAGGGCAACGAAGCTGGTGAAGGGGCTGGAGAACAGGCCTTATGAGGAAAGTCTGAGAGAGCTGGGGTTGTTTAGCCTGGAGAAGAGGAGGCTGAGGAATGACCTCATTGCTCTCTATAACTACCTGAAACGAGGTTGTAGAGAGGAGGGAGCTGGCCTCTTCTCCCAAGTGACAGGGGACAGGAGAAGGGAAGACAAGAAGGTCTTCTACAGGTATGTCCATCAGAAAAGGAAGGTTAAAGAGAGTGAACTCCCGCAGATGGTTAGGAATGGTGACTTTGTATCAACAGACTAGGAGAAGGCTGACGTACTTAACTACTTTTTTGCCCCAGTCTTCACTGGCAATCACTCTCTTCACCCCTCCTGGGTCATGGGACAAGATGGTGACCAGGGGTATAAAACCCCTCCCATTGCAGAGGAGGATCAGGTTCGTCACCACCTGAGGAACCTGACCTTTTGTAAGTCTATGGGACCTGATGAGATGCATCCCAGAGTCCAGAGGGAATTGGTTGACCTGGTTGCCAGTCTACTTTCCATAATATTTGAAAATTCATGGCAATCAGGAGAAGTCCCTGGTGACTGGAAGAAGGGTAGCATTATGCCCATTTTTAAAAAGGGTAGAAAAGACGACCCTGGGAACTACTGATCTGTCAGCCTCACCTCTGTGCCTGGGTAGATAATGGAACAAATCCTCCTAGAAGCTATGCTGAAGTGCATGGAGGACATGCAGGTGATTTATGGCAGACAGCGCAGCTTCACCAGGGGCTTACTGGTCTGTACAAGGACCCAGCTGAGTTTGAACCAGAGGCTGCAGTCTTCTGAGGACTATCTCAACTTTGCAATGATTGCACAGTCTGAACTAAAACTTTTTAACTTAGTCCGTCATTTTTCATGCTGACATGGCCAGATGTTACATTTTAAAGAGACCCAAGCAGGACACACAGCAGTGAGGACTATATTGCTGCTTGAATTTAAATCATCAGGGGGCAAAGAGAATGAAGTGGGCACCAAAAGGTATGCCATCTGTTGCATCTGCCTTGAGTTTCCTGTTGACTGGTTGACCAAGTGAGAATAGAATTTTAGCTAATGAAAAATGAGTTCTGAAATCTTAAGTGGCTTTGCAGATTCTTTATTTTCCAGAAATACAGTCCACCTCTTTCTCTCCCAAAGTCTATATTTAATTTCTCACCAATACCTGCCTCCATTTCACTAATTACAGTGTAAAGCAATTGGAATCAAATTGCAAGGGAGAGAGGCAGTAACATACAGAACAAGTTAGACAATGAACTCTGTGGAGTCCCAAACACAGCCTTCCTCTTTTTCACGCAAACATGCTCACACATGTGGAAGACCAGTAGCTCAAACATCCATGTGAATATTAAAACTTCTGGTTGTCCATCCTGCCAAGTGCTATAAGAACTGTTAATTTAGCATGATTTTCTAAATATGTCTAAAATTAGTTGACTGGGTAACAAGACATTTGCAAAAATAGTTGTTTTTAGAAGACTTAGAGATCATGAAAACAATTTTTCTGGACAGCACTCAATTTATCCAATGATTGGTCTACAGCAGTTTTTCATGCAGCATGCAGTAGAAAACCCTGAGCGGAGCTTTGAGAACACCTGGGATTACCTGTGTTAATGTACTAAACACAGCACAAAAATAAGCACTTAATGTTGTCTACATCTGGCTTATATTATGAGGTGGTATTACCTGATCACTGGGTTTTTGTGTCCAGCAGACTTCCTATTGGACTGCTATTGAGAATGCAGGGTAAAGGTTTATTTCTGTGCATATTAAATAAAAATTGGCTTAAATGTAAGCCAGTATACAAGTTTCTTTTCTTTTCCTTGATGTGTCTGTGCCAACAGTAATGCCAAGTGAGAGCAATCATAACCCTGGTAAAACATCAGAGAGCTGTTTGTACCATGTTGACAATTTTAATAATAGTCAAACAGTCCATAGATTTTCACAGTAAGAAAAGGGCAGACAGTTTTTCAGATTTTGCTTTGTCCCAGTGCTGCTGGCTAGATGCAACATGACAGCAGTTCAGATACACACACACAGGGTGAAGTAGCAGCAGGTAGATATAAAGCAGAAGACAGAGTATGTAAATGTGCATTGGGAGTAAAAAGGATTCAGCTGTAACAAAACCAAAATTGTACATGCTTCTGATAGCTAACGAATTTCTTTTGGAGTTCCTTCTCTCTCTTTTCTGTTGGGTTTGCTACTTGAAAATCAAAGAAATTATTAGAAACAAATGAACTGTCAGGAAACTAAATAGCAGGACAACATCCTACACATAAGTCACATTTTTTTACCTGATGCATCTTCCTATGTGACTGGCCCCCTCCCAAACCTCCCTTTGATGTTGCCACTGCTACCATCTCCCTCATCTGAGGAGACCGATAGGAAGCACCATCCATTCAGCATGGGCTTTATTACCTGAAGAAAGGCTACTGCTACAGGCAACCATGCCAGATTAAAATTAATTGTTTGTGCCCAATTCTGCTGTTACAAGCCACATAAATTAAAACTATATTCCCAATATACTGCATGGTATTTCTTCAAGGGCAAGAGTGGAATTCTATTTTGAGAGAACATTAGAATGTAAATGGAGGTGAAATTCTCCATTTCTTCCTTTCTTTTCTTGTAGAACAAGTCATAGACATTGTTCAGTGCTTCAAAGTTAACAATAAAAGACCATCATCTTATTTAAGTTACAATGTTCAATGCTTTTGTTCTCCAAATCTATTTCACCACATGGAAAGGCTTTCTGAGGAGTTAATACACACTGTACAAGAATTGCCTCTTATAGAAGTATTATACTGCAGTCTAAAAATAGTGGCAGCTTTGTTACATGCATTTGAGATTTTGTCTGATGTTGGCATCAAAGTTGCAAATACTGAACTCATTTATTATTACACTAGCCTATAAGAAGACCATTATATGCCAGCTGAATGTGAGCATGGACTGCAGCAGGTAAATAGGTTGTGTCTGTCTTTTCGCTAGGTATAGTACCTTGTAACATAACACAGCATAAAGTAAAGTAACATAATGTAACATAACATAATTGATATGATATGATATGATATGATATGATATGATATGATATGATATGATATGATATGATATGATATGATATGATATGATATTAATAGAATCACAGAATCACAGAATGACCAGGTTGGAAGAGACCCACTGGATCGTCGAGTCCAACCATTCCCACCATTCCCTAAATCATGCTCCTAAGTACCTCATCTACCCTAACCTTAAACACCTCCAGGGACGGTGACTCAACCACCTCCCTGGGCAGACCGTTCCAATGCCCAATCACCCTCTCCGTGAAGAACTTTTTCCTAATCTCAAGCCTAAATCTCCCCTGGCAGAGCTTGAGGCCATTCCCTCTCGTCCTGTCCCCTGTCACTTGGGAGAAGAGGCCAGCTCCCTCCTCTCCACAACCTCCCTTCAGGTAGTTGTAGAGAGTAATAAGGTCTCCCCTCAGCCTCCTCTTCTCCAGGCTGAACAACCCCAGCTCTCTCAGTCGCTCCTCATAAGGCCTGTTCTCCAGCCCCTTCACCAGCTTTGTTGCCCTTCTCTGGACTCGCTCCAGAGCCACAACATCCCTCTTGTGGTGAGGGGCCCAGAACTGAACACAGTACTCGAGGTGCGGTCTCACAGTGCCGAGTACAGGGGGAGAATAACCTCCCTGGACCTGCTGGTCACGCCGTTCCTGATACAAGCCAAGATGCCATTGGCATTTTTGGCCACCTGGGCACACTGCTGGCTCATGTTCAGTCGGTTGTCAACCAGCACTCCCAGGTCCTTCTCCTCCTGGCAGCTTTCCAGCCAGGTCTCTCCTAGTTTGTACCTCTGCTTAGGGTTGTTGTGCCCCAAGTGCAGGACCCGGCATTTGGCCTCGTTAAACCTCCTGCCGTTGGTCTCAGCCCAGCAGTCCAGCCTGTTCAGATCCCTTTGCAGAGCCTCCCGACCCTCCAGCAGATCCACACTTCCACCCAGCTTGGTGTCACCTGCAAACTTGCTAAGGGAGGACTCAATGCCTTCATCCAGGTCGTTGATAAAGACATTAAACAGGACTGGACCCAGGACTGAGCCCTGGGGAACCCCACTTGTCACTGGCCTCCAGCTGGATTTAACTCCATTTACCACCACCCTCTGGGCCTGGTCATTCAACCTGTTTTTCACTCAGGAGAGTGTGCACCCGTCCAGGCCAGAGGCCGACAGTTTCCGAAGCAGAATGCTGTGAGAAACTGTATCAAAGGCTTTACTGAAGTCCAGGAAGATACATCCACAGCCTTTCCCTCGTCCAGGAGTTTAGTCACTTGGTCATAGAAGGTGATCAGATTAGTCTGGCAAGACCTGTCTTTCATGAACCTGTGTTGACTGGGCCTGATCACCCGGTTCTCGATATGATATGATATGATATGATATGATATGAGATGAGATGAGATGAGATGAGATGAGATGAGATGAGATGAGATGATATGATATGGTATGATATGATATGATATGATATGATATGATATGATATGATATGATATGATATGATATGATATGATATGATATGTTGTTAGGCATTGGAACAGTCTGCCCTGGGAGGTGGTTGACTCGCCTTCCCTGGAGGTATTTAAGGTGAGGGTGGATGAGGTACTTAGGGGCATGTTTGAGAGATTGGTGGGAATGGGTGGACTCGACGATCCGGTGGGTCTCTTCCAACCTGGTTCTTCTATGATATGATTCTATGATTCTATGACATAACCATATATGTATAATATAACCATATATGTGTACTCTATGTTATAATACTGTAACATAAGTCCATACCTCTGTTCATGTGTCTTGTACGTTAGATATACTGACATATCTCCAGAAATTACAATGTTCACATCTGGGCTGGCATTCTTCACATTTGTTGATGTAAAGAATAGTTCAATAGAACTGAAAGACATTTGCCCATCAACAGGCTTTAAAACACTCAGTTACCAACTATGATGCCTCTGTACAAGATCATGAAATCTCATATCAATCAAAGCCATACACTTTTTTTCTGTGCACTTTTGAAGTGAAAGATATACAGAGCTCTTATAGCTGCAAAGCACATCAACCACACTGCAACAGAACAAGGGACTGGGGTTGAAGGGGGCAAGAGAAAGCTTTCTCCTAGGCTAAGAAGGCCCCAGAAGGAGGAGGGTGGACTGATGTGGAGCCCATATGCACTGCATAGTCTAACATGAAAAACACAAGAGGCAAGCACAGTATACTAAGACAGTCCTAAACTACTTGAGAGGTAATCACAGTCTCATCTGAGTGGTGTTATGCACTGACCATCACCCTGTGAGTATTTTAAAATGTATCTGTAGACACACATATATGTGAAAAAATTATCTTCGGCTTTGTTTATTGCCCATAATTTTGACTATGCAAGAGCACCTCCCATACGAGGACAGGCTGAGAGAGTTGAGCTTATTCAGCCTAGAGAAGAAAAGGCTCCAAGGAGGTCTTCTAGCAACCTTCCAGTACCTGAAGGGCCTACGAGAAAGCTGGAGAAGGACTGTTTACAAAGGCTTGTAGCAACAGGACTAGGGGCAGCGTCTTTAAACTGGAGAGGGGCAGATTTAGACTAGACGTAACAAAGCAATTCTTCATGATTCTGTGGTGAGACACTGACACAGGTTGCCCAGGGAAGCTGTGGCTGCACCATCCCTGGAGGTATTCTGGGCCAGGTTAGATGATATCTTGGGCAACATGATCTAGTGGGACGTGTCCTTGCCCATGGCAGAGGGGTTGGAACTAGGTGATTTTTAAGGTCCCTTCCAACACAAACTATTCTATGATTCCATGATTCTATGGAACTTTATTTGCAGTCAGAAGACCAGCCAGTGGGTGGGAGATTGGGCATTTAAGGACTCTAAGCATTTTGTCCTTGCTCTGATGCTTCATCTTCATCGAATGTTTAATGTTATCCAGGGTATTAATTTTTAGGGTGACTAGTTCGAAGCGGAATTATATGAGATTTCTTCCTGTTCACAGAGGAAGTCTGGATGCCTTTCACGGACAAAGAAGCACGTGGGATCTTGTGAGCCCGAAAGTTCCTGTCAGTATATCATACTGCCAAGTACAGTCAGAAGCATCTTGAGGCATTCAGCAAACTAGCCCTAGGGACTAGATGGGATGAGACTGGATGAATCAGAAAGCATAGACATAAAATTGATTTAAACCAGAATAACTAGATTTGGAAATAAACTTTGCCTCCAAAGTAAATCTGGGCTTTCAAAAATGCTGCTTTTATCAGGCATGCCTTAAGAAATATCAGAAAATACAATTGTGTCACCTGGGATTAGACAAAAAGACCAGCTGACTTGGTCACTCACTACAGTCAGTAGTCAGTATTTACGGTGAGGGACATGAAAAGGAAAGAATGATCCTTCCCTGTGTACATCCTGCCTGCATCAGGATCATTGGCTGCTCAGAATTTCATGAGAATAGAGGGGTAATATAGAGATAGAGATAGAGATATATTCCCAAGCTGAACCTGCTTCTTAACACACATATATGCTCTATTTAGTGTACACCACATTTGTTAAAAGGATGCCATGAAATCCATCAAGGATCAAAAAATAAGCAGTAATTCATTCAACATCTATTTTAAATAATGCACTATGTGAGCCACAAATGACAGCATGAATTCAGTACTGGTCCCTCTTGCCTCCATGTCTATCCATTATTCACCCATTAACTGTTACGGACATAGACTGAGCCACAGGCTGCACCAGATACTATACATGCCCCTCTTTTGGCAGTATGGTAGCTAGGAAGCATTCTGTGTGATAATCATACAGGACAGGAGAGTCAAACCATTCAGTATCCCAAGTGTAAGGTCTGCAGATTACAGCCTGACTCTTTTCTTTTGGGTTACAATCTCCCTTCACGCAATTCTGCATGAATTCAATACTCTGTTCACACGCACTTAACTCCAACCTATACTAACATCAGTCATTCACGCTCTCAGACTTCCCTCATTTATTTATAAGCTGCCACCCACATTCGCAGCTGAGTGGTTTTCCAGAGCTTGTGCTCTTCAAGCTAGTTCTCTCGTGTTACTGCTGAGTTAGCTCAGCTTTCTGCTCTCAAAGCCCTACAACTGACATGCATCTTGATCTGAAGCCTGGGATTTCTCAGTGCTGCTTGACCTTGCCCTGTGTAGCTTCAGCGAAATAGAGAGTTTGTTCATCTTCTGCAAGGTGGTTAGGCTCTGTGTCAATTTAATGTCAAACAGCTTACTCTCCTCACTGAATTGCAGTGTATAACCAAACTGTCCTGGACTTAAAACTCCTCGTCAGTGCTCATGGGATTTCACATAGACACAGCAGATTTATTTGCACGCTTTTTTTTAGAATTAAATCAAGTCCTTAGTTAAACCAATAGGCTTTGAACTATATTCTTGATAGTTATATCAGGTTTTATTAAGCCTTCAATGGACATATGCTTAAGCTGAAAGATCAGCCTAATCAGTATCCGATGATCACCCTTTATGTATTTTTAAATCTTACAGAATTCCTTCCTTGCCAAGTAGTTTTCAAGAGATCTTTCATCATAAAGATGTATATCATAAAATCTTTCTTCACCTATCTCTACCTTTTTGTCTGGTGAAAAATATACCTTCTTCCTTAAAAACTTGCATTTAAAAACAAAGATGAGATTCTCAAATGAATGATGTTTCTTTTCTGTTCATCCACAGTGCTGGTATTAGGAATGTCTGAAACAACAAATGATTTAAAAATCAGCTATAGAAAAGACCTAGAAGAGGTAACCTGCTAACCAATCCTTGTGCTGCAGAGTAGCATTACTATGCATAAATCTATTCAGGCAAAAGACTGTTCCTTCTTCTATTACTCAGTACAAAAAGTTTAACATAGCATACAAGATAGCACATAAAAAAATAATACTGACTTATTCAAACCACCTGTCTAAGCATTTAAATGAATAAGAGGGAAAAGGAATGAGAAAAAAAAACATAAAAGGAAGAACATCCCATTACATCACCACATGATGTTGGACTCTCAAGGCGAGAGGTTATTACGATTCACTTAATAAAACATCTGTAGTGTCACATTGAAGTAACAAAAGGCAGTCAGATATTTCAAGATTGTTCTACAATTACAGAAAGAACAATCTGGTTTTGACTGCCTCAGCTTCCAGCTAAATATAAGAAAACATACACCCACTTCCTTATGTATATGTCTGCCTTGAGAAAGACAAACACTGCAATCTCTTTCCCCTTTTTTTTTCCTGAATGAAAAGTGGGAGGTCTTACTGCTAATTTGCTGTCTTTTTTTTTTCAGTTTTACTGTGTAACACAGTTCATATGTTTGTGTATAGCATCTGTATTCTTCCAAACTACTATTCACCATACCATCCCAAGGACCCAAGTTAGTGGCACTGACACGTTTAATGTCTTTTCATGTTCTTATTCCTCTTGCCGCTTTCCACCATGAACAGACACTTCCTAAGGTTCATTCTTACTATGCAGGTACGAATATGCTTCCTATTTAATTCCCAGGATAATCACAGGAAACTACACATTGTCATAGCATACTGAGTTTTGGGGTTTGGAATAAAACCCTATCCCCAAGGCTGATGAACTAATAACTGTACTTTTAGAAATCTCCTTTTGTAATTTTGTTGATATCCTGTTGTCATGTCAGCTATACAGCTTCTTAATAATTCCTTGGAAAAATTTTATCTCTCTCTTACATTTTTATCCATCATGAAAATGTGCTTTTCAGGCATCATTTTATATTTTCTTTAATAAAGCATAAATTAACAAGTCTAAAAGCTGCAGTAGAACTATCTAGGTAGTAACGAAGAATTAAAAAGTATCAGTCAGTACTCTATTTTCTGTTGGCTTGTCTTGACAGTCTTAGGTGATTTCAAGTTTAAGTAGTCTTCTGATGAAAAAATGCAAGGCAGGCTTGTACATCAACATATTTGTGTGTGTTTGTCTGCAAGAGCATGTACTGTACCTACAAGCTTGTCAAAGGCTGTACAATATCACAGGCCCTGCAAGCTGCAGAATAAAACAACCTCCTACTTCCTTTGCACGAGTACATCTATGATGAACATTATAGAAAGACTGTAAAGGATAGAGGAAGATATAGCAGCAAACTATTATTTGATTTCGTATTTCAAATAGCTGGAACAGCCATATAATTTGTTTCTGGTTCTTCTTAATTGCATGCTGTGGTTTCTACTGAATAGAGGAGACTTAGCATCCTCCTGGAGAGTAACAATAATCACAGCTGGGTGAAGCTTCTGGGATAGAGGGAGACAAAAGGGAATTTAGAAATATATACTAAGTCCAAATGCACAACAGGAAACTCCTAAACATAGCTGGAGGGTTGCTGGCACTAGATAACTTATCTGAAGTCAAATTACAAAAAAGATGGAAAGGAGGCTTTACTAGAGATCCTGAGAGTCTTGTCAGAGTTTGCTTACATCTACAAAGGATTATGAGAAAGAAAAAGACCTACACTGAAAGGACAAAATGGGTAAGGCAAGAGGACAGATTTCTTCTAAGCCTTCGATTTCATCTGCCTCACTCCAAGTATCTTCTACCTAAAGAGTTATGTCATGGTAGCTTCTTATTTTGTGTTCATAATATAAAAGCTTTAGAGATTAGAAACATTTGGTCCTTCTTGGCACCATCTCTTAAGAATTAGAAGTTGTTCTATCTCAAAGGCTTTACACAGCCCATGATTCATCTCAACATCAAACACATTGCATCCCCTGCTTTCCATAAGCCATTTAGAGAAGAAATTGTCTGGAAGAAACATTCAAAGAAATACATCATTCTAAATGGATATTAAATGAATTCACAGAGCATGAGATTAAGGGACTTGCAAATGAGAGCATTTATTCTGGGAAAAAGACTCTTAAGAGCTTATCCACTAATGCAAAATACAAAAAAATGACCATTTCTGATAATACCAGCAGGTTTGGGTTGAAAATACTGCCATGCCACCTACAGTCTACCTGTTGTAGCCATATGTTTTAAGATAAGACAAATAGTGTTGTTTAGAAGGCACCTCAGTTGGCAAACCTGGGTTTGGAAAGTTTCTTTTTGCCAGATGAATCTCACCTTACCTACCTTACTCATGGTTACAAAAAATTTTGTCATATGTAAATAAAAAGTTGTTTACCAAGAGTTTGGGGTTCTTTTTTTTTTTTTTTATCCAGTGCCAAATTTCCCAGATATAGGCTGGGAGTATAATATAGCAGAAAGGAAGCAGTCCTGGAGGTTCCTGGAGTGTCTGGAAGACAACTTCCTCACACAGCTGGTGAGCGAACCGACAAGGGACGGTGCCCTCCTGGACCTGCTGTTGGTGAACAAAGAAGGACTGGTGGGGGATGTGAAGGTTGGAGGACGCTTGGGGCAAAGCGATCATGAGATGATAGAGTTCTCCGTGCGGGGTAAAATGAAGAAGGAGGTTAGCAGAACAGTTGCCCTCAACTTTCAGAGAGCAGACTTTGGGCTGTTCAGAAGGCTGGTCGGAAAAGTCCCGTGGGAGGCGCTCCTTGAAGGCAAAGGTGTCCATGAGGGCTGGGCGCTCTTCAAGAAGGAACTCCTAGCAGCTCAGGAGAAAGCCGTCCCCAAGTTCCGGAAAAGTAGCCGGAGGGGTAAGAAACCAGTGTGGTTGAGTAGGGAGGTCCTAAGAGACATCAATAGGAAGAGGAGGGCCTACGACCTCTGGAGGAAGGGGCAGGCATCCTGGGTGGACTACAGGGAGAAAGTGAGAAAGTGCAGGGAAAAAATCAGGAGGGCTAAGGCCCAACTAGAAATGCGATTGGCCATGACTGTGAAAGACAACAAAAAGTCTTTCTACAAATATGTCAACAGCAAAAGGAGGGCTAGGGAGAATCTCCAGTCCCTAGTAGATGCAGAGGGAACAAGAGTAACAGGGGACGAAGACAAGGCTGAAGTGCTCAATGCCTACTTTGCCTCAGTCTTTAACAGTAAGGAAAATTGTTCCCTCTGTGCACAACCCCAAGGGTTGGAAGAGAAGTATGAGATTCCCAAGGTCCAAGAGGAGGTGGTTAGAGACTTGCTTGCCCAGCTAGATGCCCACAAGTCTATGGGGCCAGATGGAGTCCACCAAGAGTTTTGAGGGAACTGGCGGATGTGCTGGCCAAACCCCTTTCCACCATCTTCCAGCAGTCCTGGATGACTGGGGAGGTTCCACTGGACTGGAGGCTGGCTGATGTCGTGCCCATCTATAAGAAGGGGCACAGGGAGGATCCGGGGAACTACAGGCCTGTCAGCCTGACCTTGGTACCGGGGAAAGTCATGGAGCGGGTGATCTTGAGTGCGATCGTGAAGCACTTGCAAGAGAACCAGGTGATCAGGCCCAGTCAACACAGGTTCATGAAAGACAGGTCTTGC
Source organism: Clamator glandarius (assembly GCA_033459285.1). NCBI lineage: Eukaryota > Metazoa > Chordata > Aves > Cuculiformes > Cuculidae > Clamator > Clamator glandarius. The sequence continues at coordinate 845,568 of JAUNZM010000088.1, forward strand.
CAGACTAATCTGATCACCTTCTATGACCAAGTGACTAAACTCTTGGACGAGGGAAAGGCTGTGGATGTGGTTTTCCTGGACTTCAGTAAAGCCTTTGATACAGTTTCTCACAGCATTCTGCTTCGGAAACTGTCGACCTCTGGCCTGGACGGGCGCACACTCTCCTGGGTGAAAAACTGGTTGAATGATATGGCCCAGAGGGTGGTGGGAAATGGAGTTAAATCCAGCTGGAGGCCAGTGACAAGTGGGGTTCCCCAGGGCTCAGTCCTGGGTCCAGTCCTGTTTAATGTCTTTATCAACGACCTGGATGAAGGCATTGAGTCCTCCCTTAGCAAGTTTGCAGATGACACCAAGCTGGGAGGAAGTGTGGATCTGCTGGAGGGTCGGGAGGCTCTGCAAAGGGATCTGAACAGGCTGGACTGCTGGGCTGAGACCAACGGCATGAGGTTTAACAAGGCCAAATGCCGGGTCCTGCACTTGGGGCACAACAACCCTAAGCAGAGGTACAAACTAGGAGAGACCTGGCTGGAAAGCTGCCAGGAGGAGAAGGACCTGGGAGTGCTGGTTGACAACCGACTGAACATGAGCCAGCAGTGTGCCCAGGTGGCCAAAAATGCCAATGGCATCTTGGCTTGTATCAGGAACGGCGTGACCAGCAGGTCCAGGGAGGTTATTCTCCCCCTGTACTCGGCACTGGTGAGACTGCACCTCGAGTACTGTGTTCAGTTCTGGGCCCCTCACCACAAGAGGGATGCTGAGGCTCTGGAGCGAGTCCAGAGAAGAGCAACAAAGCTGGTGAAGGGGCTGGAGAACAAATCTTATGAGGAGCGGATGAGAGAGCTGGGGTTGTTCAGCCTGGAGAAGAGGAGGCTGAGGGGAGACCTTATTACTCTCTACAACTACCTGAAAGGAGGTTGTGGAGAGGAGGGAGCTGGCCTCTTCTCCCAAGTGACAGGGGACAGGACGAGAGGGAATGGCCTCAAGCTCCGCCAGGGGAGATTTAGGCTTGAGATTAGGAAGAAATTCTTCACAGAGAGGGTGGTTAGGCATTGGAACGGTCTGCCCAGGGAGGTGGTTGAGTCACCGTCCCTGGAGGTGTTTAAGGTGAGGGTAGATGAGGTGCTTAAGAGCATGATCTAGGGAATGGTGGGAATGGTTGGACTCGACGATCCAGTGGGTCTCTTCCAACCTGGTCATTCTGTGATTCTGTGAAATAATTAGGCTTGTTTCTTCTCTGAAGGTTGAACTGAAAAAAATAACAGATGATAGTGGGGCTTTGGTTTTTTTCCTGTTTTCATAAACGTACACTATTTCTATTTTAAAATGTCTGTAACAGAGATGGTAATGAAGTTTTCATCAAAACTACTTTCCTCTGGAAATATTGTTTGCTTACATAAAAATGTTTTCTATTTATGTTTACTGATGCCAATAAAATGTTCATCAATAAAGATTTCTTGGATCCAAGATTCAAGGTCAAAACACAAGACAGAGAAACTCCAAAGAAGGAATATCCCAAGTCATTGTCTGCAATTCAAAATATGAAGAGCAAACATTTGTTTCACATAGGAATTATAGAGCCTACATGAATAAAATTTGGGTATCATGCCAGCCTAATTATTATTCTGTGAGAAATTTCCAAATGTCTAGTCTCACCAGGAAATACGATTTTTTTATATCTTAACAGAAAATAAAATATGGAAGAAATATTTATTGCCTTTGCCTAAGTATAGTGCACAGAACATTGGCTGTGATAAAATGTAATGAACGTCAATGAAATTCTGATTAAGGAGTACTTGCAATTAATTGTTTATAAACAATCCTGAAAAAAAGAAGAGTGTTTATCAAAAATATTGAGAAAATGAATTTAATTAATTATGGAAGTTCAAATAAAATAACAGGCTCCTCATTAACAATTCATGAACATTGGAAAAGACTGAATTGATTCTATGAAGGACTTGATATTAGTTGTCATTATCTCCTTATTTCCACCAGAATGCATTTGTTCTAGAACAATCCTGGTCAAGCAGTTCATTCTAACTCCCTCAGCTGCAAACAATCAAAAACCAGTTTTGGCCCCAACCCAAAATCCCAACCCAATGTCATAAAAAATGCTACCAATTCTTCTGACTTTACACAGATTCTCAAGATTTCACCAAATTCAGATGATCTCTGAAACTGTTATGACGAATTAAAATAAAATGGAAAAATACATTTCCTAGACACATTTACTTAAATTTCAGAGAAATAATTAGTTATTTTCTAATTATTAAAACATCATTTATTGAATTAGTCTTTCTCTATCAGTAGCCAAAAGGAGTTTACCATGAATTGTAACAGGAACAGTTTGTCATATGTCTTATTGCTTTCTGGCTTTTTATAAAATGCACTTCACATTGTGGGATGAGCAGTGCAATGCAAATTTCTTATAACAGTAAGTTCAAAAACACTTGTGTCAAAAATTCGGTTTAAATAAATACTAACGTTCTTATTATACACTTTGTTTCAAGTTTATGAAGGTACATGCTCCTAGTATATTCTCTCAGGACCTTGTACAGGGACTCATCTACTTATTACCCCTGTTAGCCACCATGACAAACTCTCCTAACACTGTTCCAGGTAGCCTTGGATTTCCAGGTCAACACAAACATCCCTTGAAATCTTCCCTTCAAAATTCCAAATCTGCACAGCACTGTATTCTGAAGCATCTGGAATTTTGAAGGGAAGATTTCAAGGGATGTGTCTCCCATCCTGTTCACATTTCCACTGACTGGGATTTTGGGAATCCTGCTTGGGGGAAGGATCTCAGCCTCTTAATTCACACTCCTTCCATGTCTCTTCCTAAGCTATAGGCCAATGTTTCACTTTGCTTCCAAACTGAGCAATAATTAATTATTAAATCTTTGCTTCAAGCCCAGTCTTTGTTTCATATAAATCTTTTCTCCAGAATTTATGTTGAACAGCAGCTGTTCAGTCTATTCTAAACTGGAGCTGTGAATACAGGACTCATTATTATGAATAAGAGTTTTCAACCAAAATCCTGTCCCTGTAAGATTTACATTCAGCTCCAGCATTTTTCTGATTTGATAATTCTCTCTTTTTCCATTCTTATTTCCCTTTTCTTTCCCATAAACAATCCAGGTGTTTACATTGATTATAATGAAAGCATATTCTTGCAGTGACATAGCAGTGCCTCTACAGAGCAGAACTATTAACATCTACTACTTCTCTGTGGTTAGGAAAAATGCGAAGAAGCTCCTTCTAATCCACTAAGACTGCATTGTCACTGTTCAGTACATCTGTGGAGATACAGTATGTGTTTGTTTCCTTTCCCAGGAGATCGCACATATCATTCAAATTCATTTCCTCTGATCCGTAGCAGGAATTATCACTGATCACCTGCATTATAATAACAGAGAAGTTGTGTATCTTTATCTTGACACAGTAACATTTCATTTTAACATGCACTGAGAGCCATTACTGTTTTCCCCTCTTTCCATAGGCAAAACAAACAAACAAACTGACTAAGACCACCAAAAGACTCCAAATTTTGCACAATTCAGTTTCATAGAAGTATTGCCCCTAAACGTCTGCAAATAGGTACAAAAGATCATTTCAATGGCTGGGAAAAGTCATCAGACCTTCCAAGCTGAAAAAAAAGTAGAGTGATTGGATCCAACCACACAAAATGCATTTTGAAGAGATAATATATATACTGAATAAAAAAACCTAATCATCAAGGAAGTTTGCTGAATGTGGCCACTTAGCCCTTACTCTAGACAAGAGGCAGTTTGAGGACTAACAGTTGGGTTGAAATTGTTCCTCATGGTTGACTCTTACCTGTTCTACAGGATAACAAGAGGATCCTGCCAGTAACTTCTCTCCTACACCACTTGAAAAGGAGCTTATTCATTCAGAGAACGTGAGCAGGGGCTACTCAATAGGATCTGACAACTCCTACATGGATTCTTTCTTTACTGAAGGTTCAGGATGCCATGCTAAAACCCACATGTTCTAAATCTGGGTGTGAAAACAAAAGATAACAACTGTCACTTATAATACATGCTCAGCTTTCCTTGATTTCTTACATTATTAAGTGCCAGTGAAAATCAGTTCATTTATATAGGTGTTAAATATTAGTATGAGGCATGCAAACTTAACATTCATCATTAAAAGAAGGAACCTTCACTGTTTAAGGGACAGGTAGACAAGGCATTGAGGTGCATGGTTTAGTATTTGATAGGAACGGTTGGGCTTAATGATCCAATGGGTCTTTTCTAACCGTATGATTCTATGACTCTATGATTCATATTTCTCAGACTCTCTAGCTAAAGAGTGTATAAACTATCTACCAAAGCCAGAGAAAATTACTATTTATCATTCTCATTAGACTAACTCTCCTGAAGCCAGATGATCCATTCCAGAACGCAAAACACAAAAGGAACAACTAAACTAACTGACTATAACCAGTAGGCAAATAAGCTAAATTTCACAGCTCATGGGTGCAAATTTGTCCTGACAGCAAGAAAGTTATCTCTTCCTGTGGTCACATGGGCTTAAAACAAAATAGAGCATACTTGAGCATATTTCTTAGTAATGAGTGTGATGCATTATAACTATTCACAAATCTCCTACAGAGACACACTTGGAAGAATCCAGAACTGAGACTATTTTTAGTTTGCTGTTTCTAAAATCAAAAACTCATGGCTCTACTTTACCTCACAGACATCAGTGATGAGCACTTCATCACTGTGAAAAAATGAAGCCATCAGGTTCTGTTCAGCAGGATGCTGTTAGTTATTCCAGTGATGGGAGGTGCTCTTACACCTGCCTTTCTCGAGGATTTCATTAAAGATGGACTGTCCTGTGCTGGTTAGTACATAGCGATTATTTTCTTTTTCATCTCACACTCCCATTGCATGTAATCTTTTTATTGATAATTACACAGAAACCTAAGGTAGCAAAGACAAATCAGAGGGTTTCAAGGAAACAGTACAGGAACACATACAGAAGATCTTATTCTGTCATGAAGACTCAAGTGGAAGCATTCAGCTTATGCTAAGCCTTCTAATTCTTTGTTCAGATGGCACTCCTTTGTTATTTTCATCTTTCATTAACTCCACCAGGCTGTTCTTCATTTCAGTTTCCTTGAAATTCTCTTTGGACATTTCCTCAAATGAACAGTACCATCTGAAATATATCTTCTAATGTATACACAGACACTAGTAATATCTCTCAAGTGAAAAGTGAATGATTCAGACTTACGTTTCATGTTATGGATAAAATATAGGCTGACATGTGGTACTATGGGGAGTGCCTACTTTAATGACAAAGAAAACAACAAATTTAGTCAGAAAGGTAAAAGGCTCTGGCAGCCATTTCTGACATTAAATATTTTTTTCTATATTGGATAGTCACGTCAGTCCTAGTTTTGGGTATACCAACAGTGAAATCCAAAGCTACAGTGCTCATTATCTGTGAGATGGCATTTAGTGGTGCTGTATCACATGAAAATAAAACAAGAGCAACAAGAGGGCTGACTTTGGAAACATAAATAAAACACCGAATGAAGGAAAAATATATGCAAAAATTTCTCAAGGAATTGAAAGTTATTGTTGAAATATCTTTGCACTTGAAAAGCCTCTTTACAACCATCTTCTTACTCTATCACCTAGCCAACACAATAAATATTGTCCATCCTGCTCAGAGTACATGAAGGTCCATCCTTTTTTTCATTCTACTTTTTTTTTGCTATTAATTCTCAGAAACTTTCATAGAGCAAAGAAAAGAGCCAAGGAATTTGACCTGAAGGAGATTTAAAAAAAGGAAAAATGCATGAGAAGCAAAAAGACAAAGACAGAGAAGCAGGCTAGACACATCTCGTTATCGTTGTATTAAAAAACACTGTAAAAAATTCAGAAAACTGGAAGAAACAACAATAGCAAAGACCAAAACAATAACTTTGAGGAAAAAAATAATTTAAATATTATTCCCAAAAGCTTTTTCATTAAGAAAGGGAAACTGAATTTTCCAAGAATTTTAAGAAAAAAACCCTGCCAAGAATGTCTACCATTCTTATAAAAAAAGTTTGTGTGTGTGTGAGCGTAAAAATATATATATGTGAAGTAAAATCTATTTGGGGAATGTCTAAATGAGTGGTGGGCCTGACATGCCACCATTTCAGTCTCCTTGAAAGGAGAATATTAAAAAATAGTTTTAGGTTAATCTAAAAACAATAAAAAGGATGTTGATAGTGACAATACCTGAATCAGAGACCCTGGGTGTTTTTTTTATCCATCCTCTCAGACCTCCAGCAAAGACCTGCTATCCTCTATCGACTTTTCAAAAGAATCATCTTCTCATAAATAAAACACAAAATAAAAGAGACTACAGAAAAAATGATGCAATTGATTCAGAAAAGCAAATAGAAACGGAGCCTATAAGGAGTAGTCCAAAACCAAGAAGTCTACAAGCATCCTGAAGACTTTTGAAAAATACTGTATTAAGATCGCTGATAAAATCTGTGGCTTAACTCCAAAAAGAAAACAAAGCAGTCTCACAATCCCCCTGTACGGCTGAATAGGAAAGTTAAGGAAGCTGTCACAGGGAAAAGGCCAGCACTTAAAAAATGGAAAGCTTACTCAAATAAGCAGGACAGGTGAAAAGTAAAGAGATCATTTGAAGCGTTAGAAAGATGAAGAAGCATGCCTTGAATGGCATGGTTTTTTGAAATTACAGTCATAAAATCATTAAATACTTCAAAAGGAGGAACAGGTGAGACAATCAACAGGATTGCTTTATGACAGAAGTAGAAAAAGGCACTCATGGATGCTTACTCTGCACTGGAAAAGCTCAATGAACTCTCTGCATCAGTATTTAATACACAGGGGAAATGCCTACATGCAATATTTTTTGAAGTAAATAGCTCAGAGAAACTAGAAAGGGTACAGATAAACGTGCAGGATATTTTAAGCCCTACAGACGATTAACATGTAGCCAGAACTGGATGGCATTTACCTGGGAGAACCAAAGAAACTGTGAAATTGTGGAGTCACAGCTGCTAGATATCAAATACACCACAGGAAGGATCCCCTGTGCTACAGGACTGGTAGAGTGTCAAGGTGAATTTTCTGTAGGAAAGCTTTATGTTGCCACTGCATAAAACTTTGACACATCCACATCTTGATTACTGTGCATGGTTCTTATCTCCACATCTCTAGAAAGATGTTGCAGAGAGAGAGAAGATTCAGAGAAGAAAATTATTATGATGATTGAGTGGTTTTATCTGGAAAGATTAAAAATATCTCTGCTCTTCAGTTAGGAGAGAAGACTCAGTGAAGATATGATTGAAATCTGAAAAATCACAATGTCAGTAGCTTATCAGGATGCAGAACTATTGCTCAGAACTGGGGACACTAACTAAAGCTGATAGGAGGTTGGTCTAAAGCAGTTGAAAGCATCTAGTTCTTCATGTAGCCAGTATCAAAGTTTTCTCTACAGAATTTTTGGAAGCAGAAAGGATCAGCAGGTTCAAAACCCAGTTAGACATAGGTAACAAATCCACAAACAGATATTAGCATGCTTCTGACTGTAGCATTGCATGCTGGGGTGATTGAGAGGAAGGGAAGGCATAACCCAGGTTACAGCTGCGCTCATATTTTATCCTGGCACAGTCTCACTTTCTGCCACTGACAGAGTCAGAAGTCTGTGCTACATGGGCCACTGGTCTATCCCAGCAGGACATTTCATATTTTCTTAAGAGATTAAATAATGTGACATAAGCTTTGCCTTGAGGATAGCTACGTAGCAATGCTTAATTTATTCTTTTCTTCTTCTCTCCTGGTACCATCCATCAGTCTGGTCTACAGCATCAGTATCACCAAGATGCCAAGGCAGCAGTCTAGACTAAGACAGATGCTTTATAAGCATGGAAGGTTCCTCTCCATTTCCTAATTCATCCAGTTTTCATTCCCCATCTATTATCCTGAAGAGATAAAATGTTTCTGGGATAAATGAAAATATACAGAAGAAACAAGAATGAAAAGACTTTTCATTACAGTTTCACTTCTACATTTCATTCCTGTGTTTCCCACAGGCTGCCCATGGAAATGCGAAAAGACTGAAATCAGGAAGAAAAGTTTCAGGGTTTTTTTGTCTGGGCTTTTTTTCCAGTTTGCCTTGATTTCTGACATAGCTATAGTATAGAAGAAAATAACAGGGTACCTTCACAGCAAGGCAGAATTCTGGCCACTCAAATCTCTTTCCAGTTTCTGAAATGCCTACCAATGTTCACATTCAATTTTCACAGGGTCCAGAATCTCCTACCACTTTGGCTTTATTCAGTGTGTAAGGGCAGAAAATGTCTGATTTTCTGTGTGAAAGGCATACTGATGTTTATGACACTCTTAGTCTCAGCTAGGGAGGAGGAAAAGAGTCCCAGACAGTAGGCACCTAGACATGCACCTAGACTCATGCACACACTGATCAAAATGGAAATTAAAAAGTTCTGGTTTGAAAAACTGATAAATATGTGTAGAAGCATGTATTCATCTTGCAATTTGTATTTGAAAATTTCCTTTACGAATGTATGAAATGTAGGTACAGCACACTGTCACGTGTTGGACAATTTCAATGACAATATCAGTCTGAACTAGCTATTACATAGAGTGTCCTTATTTCTGTTGGTCTGCAGTAGAAGATTGGCTTTATCATACAATTTGCTTAATTCTCAATAACTCTGAATTTCCTCCTGCTTTACATACCTAGCCAGCAGAAGCAAGATGTAACGTGACAGCTCTGACACTTCAGTTTTGCAAGATTCATTTTGCTAAATCGTCCCTATGCATCTGAACCACTGTCTTTTTGTGTCTAGCAACATCTGGCAAACAAGCACTGATATATTATAATGTTTATTATGCCAGATGGCAATATGTCATCAATGTCATCTGCAGGATGAAATAAAACCTTTGTTATCACTATTTCTTTCCCACCCATCCTTTTCCTCCTTTCTTCCCTCTCCAGTAATCATAACTCAAATCTGTGTCTGCAGAGCATGTGTGATTAAATATTAAAATAAACATAGGAATTGGCAACAGGTTACTTCACACCTGTAATTGCTAAAAGGTTTAAGGCATTTAATTATTATGAATTTTATGGTTATTCAATGACATACCATTTTCATTATAAAAAACACAATATCTTCACAATTAAAAGCACTAGTAAACTATCATTCTGGTAAGTTCTGATTGTGTACTGTAAGGGACAAAAATATACAAGGTCATGCCTATTTGAATGCATATACATGAAGTCAAAAGAAAGCATTTCCAGCTGCTGTCCACAGAATACCAATTGCTTTTTTCTTCCACTTGGGATTCCCCATATGTTTTCTCTTTGAACAAGGGCAGTTTGAAGTAATTTTAATCTTCTGTTAATGGGGTTTACCTATCAGTCTGTTTTCTAGGAGTACTCCCAGTGATGGATTTAACCTGGGGCTGCAGAAAGAGGATGGTGGGAAAAATTTGAGCCCTTCTCTTGGTCTGTTCATCAGAAATGTTTTTCTGCTCATTTCCTTCTGTTGCCAAGTGAATATTCTATTATACTTTATCAATAAAATCTTTGTTATCTTCAAGCGCAGTGTGATTTATTGTGTACATTTTAGACCAGTTGGGATGAAAGTTTGTGGATCAAACATATATTTTAAGCCTAAAGGACATTTTTTTCAAAAGCTGGTATCAGAAACCATCACACATTGTAAGTCTCACAGCTTTTCATATTTTAGGTGTTCACTGTCCAGAAAAAATAATATTCTGTGTTACCCTAAAGTTTCCTATCTGTTAGCAAGCAAATTAAAATATCTGCAATTTATCAAAGGACTTAGCTTCCACACAAAAACATGCAAAAAAGAAAACCACCACCCTTTTAAGGAGGAGTGTTGATAGCATTTGTAGATGAAGAGGAAGATTAGCAACACAGTTATCTCTGAATACATTTCCAAAGGCCTGCAAATCTAGCACAAAATAAATGGTGAAGCATTTATGCTTTGGAATTTTAATGCAAGTTCCATGGTCGTTGGCTTCTATGACATAGGATCAAATAATTGCTCAGTTGTGTATTTGGCCTGCTAATTACTCTTTAATTTTAGTTACATTCTCACAAAATCAGTGTTAAAAATGAAAATGAAGTAGAGATTAGAGGGCCAAATGCACAGTTGTGTAATTCTTAGTAGCTAGGGCAGCTCCTTAATAGTGGTGACAAATTAAGCATGACATCCAAGCAAATGAACCCTACTTTTGATCATCTGGAGAAGGCCTTATAGCTGCCAACCTGTGCATTTGGAAATCAGTGCAAGTCCTGCATTTAACTTTAGAGGTATAAGAACTGGATTTTGCTTTGCAAATGAAAAGCTGGGCTGGCTGTGAAGAGATGCACTTTCTACTTAGTTCAGTGACTGAACTGAAATATCTAAGTGCAAATCTAAGGATTTTAACAAAATAAGGCCAAAATTCAGGGAGTCTTGATATCTACCTCTGAAAATTAAAGCAGAGCCCAGGAAATAGCTGACTGAACATGAGCCGGCAGTGTGCCCAGGTGGCCAAGAAGACCAATGGCATCTTGGCTTGTATCAGAAACGGCATGACCAGTAGGTCCAGGGAGATTATTCTCCCTCTGTACTCGGCACTGGTGAGACCACACCTCGAGTACTGTGTTCAGTTCTGGGCCTCTCACCACAAGAGGGATGTTGAGGCTCTGGAGCAAGTCCAGAGAAGAGCAACAAAGCTGGTGAAGGGGCTGGAGAACAGGCCTTATGAGGAATGGCTGAGAGAGCTGGGGGTGTTTAGCCTGGAGAAGAGGAGGCTGAGGGGAGACCTCATTGCTCTCTACAACTACCTGAAAGGAGGTTGTGGAGAGGAGAGAGCTGGCATCTTCTCCCAAGTGACAAGGGACAGGACAAGAGGGAATGGCCTCAAGCTCTGCCAGGGGAGGTTCAGGCTCAACATAAGGAAAAACTCTTCACTGAAAGGGTCATTAGGCAATGGAATGGTCTGCCCAGGGAGGTGGTTGACTCGCCTTCCCTAGAGGTGTTTAAGGTGCAGGTGGATGAGATACTGAGGGGCATGGTTTAGAGAATGGTGGGAATGATTGGACTCAATGATCCGATGGGTCTCTTCCAACCTGGTGGTTCTATGATTCTATGAAATCTGAAAATTAATTCCTATTTATAAAGATGTGTAACTTCACCAGTAGAGAGTTCAATTTCGAACATCTAAGCTTGACAACTTGGCTTCCTTTCTCAAGTTCAGAGCTGGCTCCAACTTAGTTCCAGATGATCAAAATGAGCTGCTTATGATAATCCCAGGAGTGTGCAGGTGAGAAATAGAATCAACTTCATCTTTTTCAGAATCTATTTACTATCAGCACATATTGTTTTCTTATTATATATATATGCTTAAGATGCTAATATTAAACTGAAAATATTAGAAGTTATAATGAAAGACTGATTCAATTTCTAAAGGGTGGTACTTCTGAATGTGCCCGGAAGACATTATAAAAAACCCATGACTTGTAAAAATAAAGAAAATATATTATGCCCCTAGTATAAACTATTAAGGCTAGATTTCTAGAGCAAGAACACAGGAGATTTTAGACACTAATTCTTCTATCTTCGTCCAAAGAGAAAGCAGATAGAGGAAGCCTTTGACACAGTCCCCCACAACATCCTTCTCTCTAATTTGGAGAGATATTTGGACGGTATGGTGCATAAGAAACTAGTTGGATGGTTGTATTCAGAGAGTAGTGGTCAATGGCTCGAAGTCCAGATGGAGATCTGTGACAAGTGGTGTCCCTTAGGAGTCCATACTGGGACCAGTGCTGTTTAATATCTTCATCAATGATATTGACAGCAAGGTTGAGTGCACCCTCAGCAAATTTGCAGATAACACCAAGCTGAGTGCTGTAGTTGCCACACCAGAAGGACGGGATGTCATCCAGAAGCACCTGGACAGGCTGGGGAATGGGCCTGGGAGAACCTCATGAGGTTCAACAAGGCCAAGTGCAAGGTTCTACACCTGGGTCAGGGAAATCACCATTTTCAGCACATGATCAGGATGATGTGACTGAAAGCTACCCTGAAGAGAAGGACTTGGGGATTCTGGTTGATGAGAAGTTCAACACGAGCTGGCAGTGTGTCCTCACAGCCCAGATGGCCAACCGTATTCTGGGCTGCACCAAAAGAAGAATAGCCAGCAGGCTGAGGAAGGGGATTCTGCCCCTCTATTCCTCTCTTGAGAGACCTCATCTGGAGTACTCTGTCCAGTTCTGGAATCCCCAGCATAAGAAGGATATGGAGCTGTTGGAATGGGTCCAGAGGAGGGTTACAAAGAGGATCCAAGGGTTGGAGCACCTTCCCTGTGAGGACAGGCTGAGAGAGTTGGGGTTTTTCAGCCTGGAGAAGAGAAGGCTCCAAGGAGATCTTACAGCAACCTTCCTGTGCCTGAAAGGGGCCTACAAGAAAGCTGGAGAGGGACTGTTCATAAAGGCTTGTGGTGATAGGACAAGGAGGAATGGGTATAAACTGGAGAGGGGCATATTTAGACTAGAAATTAGGATAAATTTCTTCACCATGAGAGCAATGAGGCACTGGAACAAGGTGCCCGGGGAAGCTGTGGCTGCCCTATCCCTGGAGGTATTCGAGGCCAGGTTGGATGGGGCCTTGAGCAGCCTGATCTAGTGGGATGTCCCCACCCATGGCATGAGGGTTGGAACTAGATGTTCTTTAAGATCCTTTCCAACCCATACTATTCTATGATTCTATGATTCTGTGAAAGAAGATTGAGTGCAGTTTCCCCTGCTGTAGCAGAGTTGTTGAGGATAGATTCATTTCATAGAATCATAGAATAGAATCAATTTCAGATTGATTTGTTCTCAGTTTAGCCGATCACAAGCCAAGCATCTCGATTTAATGACTTTAGATGCTCAGACAGATTTGGATTAGTCACCCATCTCTGGCACCCATCTCATAGATGCCACAGGGTGGGGTTAGATGCCTCACTTTCCATCAGTGATTGCCTGGGGAGAGGTATTACTGCCACTTTGGCACTCCCCATGTCACAGATGAGTCTTTAATGCTATAGGAAGAGGAAATTGACTCCCATGAGCAAAGGGGAGTTGTGTACAGAGTGTGTATGCAGAGAAGCTTTAAAACACCCACATGGTAACTGCTAGGCTGCAGGCAACTCTGAGCTCTCTTCAGTGGAGGTTAAGCTACAGGGTGCACACAAGATATTTAGCTGAAAGCTTCCAGTATCTCGTGTTGTGAGCTGCTCTGAGGGCAGTGTAGACACACCCTGAGTCCAGTAAGTCTCTATGGGATCATTCTTTCCCTTACACAGCATGTCAAAGCTCACGGAAAGCAATTTTTCTTTCAGTGCCTCCTTTTCAACTGGGAAACATTTGAAGGGAAGCACTTACCCCTTGAGTGCTCAAGTGTGTACTTTGTATTGCCAAAGAAAGGGCACTCCAATAGCTCTTCTGGGAAAGCACACCATATTTTACATCACCCTATGCACTTTCAAGGGGCTTTGCAGAATTGGCTTGTTCTGGGACTTCCATGAAATATAATTAAGAAGGAAAATAAGGAAGTTTTCTTCTCTTTCAGGTTGAGATAATCCAAAGACAGAACAATCAGAATCTTTTTTTTTTTAACTTGCCCGAAGTGCTTTCTCCAATAAGAGGACATCTTTGAGACAGATGTGTTTTAATTCCTAATTTATAAATCTAGCAATTATGATATTCACAGAGACAGTGTAGGTTTTGTGCTGTGTCACAGTTCAGTCCCTCTCAGCTTGATCAGCATCTAAAAGTGGCCAGTTGTGACTCAGTCCCCTCTGGCTCCCCAGAAGGAAAGGGGATAGGGAAGTATAAGAGAATTTTGTAGACTGGAGACTAAAGCTAAAATATCTTTAATGAAATAATAATGATAAAAGGAAAATTATATTAATAAGAAAATAATAAAATATATACAAATATATAATATTGGACTCCCTGACGACTACACGTCACCAGAGCAGACACAGGGAAAGCTACCAGGCTGGACTCAGCAGCGCATGGGAGCTGGAGTCAGGAAGTGGATTGTGGAACATACGAATCTGGAATCAGGGCAAAAAAGACAGACAAAGGCTGTATTAGACTCTGGCTGTTGAAGAAGTGAATTTTACCTTCATGATCCCTTATTTTTACATTGTTTATTATGTATATGAAATGGAATGCTCTGTTGGTCAGTTTTGAGTCACCTATCCTACCCACCTCTCCCTGCAGAAGGAATTCTTCTTCATCCCTTTAACTTATGGCATTCCACCATCTTGACTGACCTTGGTCTCCACAGGGACAGATGTAAGCAATGGACTTTCTGCATATCAATGCCTCATTGCTTTGATGATAATCATAAATTTAAATGTTATCACTTCTAGAGACATACACTGATTGAAAAAAATATGTAATTAACTTTCAGAAAATGAAGTTACTTATATCAGGCTTAGCTGGAAGGTTAGAAAGTCAATTCTCACTTAGCTCTAACAAAAACTTTCTGAGCAAGGAATGCATCAGTGGCCTATATTCACATACCAACAGGCATATTAATCTAAGGGATCACTGGGCGTGGGCTGGTATCCGCAGAAAGAGCAGTGGCTGCAGTGGTTGGTATTAAAGTGTTTATGCTGATGTTCAGTGGGATGGGTTGGTTCATGATGTACTGAGGCTAGACATGGCTGTTGTCACCTTGATCAGCTCTGTTGCAAACCACATGTAACGTGATACGATAGTGGCTGAGGCAATGTGAAATTTGAGCTTTTTAGGCAGAAAGGTAAGATGTGAAGGGGAGGAAGGGAATCTACTCATAGAATCCTGTGTACATCACTAGGTAAGACTTCCTCAGTTGTCTGGATATCCCAGCCACTGAAATAAGTGAACTGGGTGGTTTCTCAGCACAACTTGAAGGAAAGAAAATAAAGCAAAAAAAGGGATGTGAGTGGCTGTAACAGAAATGGGGATGTCTCCACTCACTGGCAGAAGCAGCTCAGTAAGGCAGTAAGAGCTATCCTACACGCTTGTGAGTCAATACCTGCATGAGGGCAGCAGCACCGTGCACACAAACACGAGCAATGAGAAGGGCATGGACTGGCAACCTCACCTTTCAGCCTTAGGCATAATCAGAAGCATCAGACAACATTTACCAAGCAGGCTAAAGCAGCATATGCTGGTTCAACCTGTACTTATCAAGTTAGTAAAGCATAAGCATGGTGTGTGTTGGAACTGTCAGATCTGTTGATTGGATGATGAGGCCATGAGGAGTGAACTCCTCTTTCTGGATGTGCATGCAGCTCTGCACAGGCTGGAACATTTGCACAGAGAGCTCTCTGACAGGCAGATCCAGCCTGCCACTTACATAATTTCTGACCACTGATCAGGTGCCTTTTGCAACATAAACTCAGACACCATTTAAAATTATAAGAGATTCAATAGGGAAAGTTTGAATACTTTGGAGAAAATTGAAAGTGAATCAAGAAAATTTTTCATCATAGCCTTGTTTTTATCTCTAATTAACATCTATGGCAGCTCAAAATTCTCAGCTACTTACTCAAAAATACTTCTGCAGTGCTTGATACAGCTGATTTATATGAGGATTCACTTACCATAGCTTAACACAAACCCAATAAAACATAAGAAGGAATTGTTTTGTTGTTTGTTGGGGGTTTTTTTCCAACTGGTAATAACAGGGCTCAGAAAGGCTTTAGAAAATGATGTTGATTGAGAAGTGCAAAGAAGGAGTATTTATAGGGATAAAAATGGCTTTTTAATATTGTAATATAGTTCATTTGGGTAGTGTTGGAAGGAATTAGGCCTTTCTATGGTGCTTTGGGTTTTTTGCCATCACTGTGAGCCATAGAATGAAAACCATGTATGTTTTAAACCACCATGAACAAAACGAATTGCAAATAATGACATATAATACTCTATTATTTTGTCTCTGGTTATCTGTTTGTAAACACACAGAGATCCTTGGGAGGAAAATTGTGAGCACTTTGCCTACTGCCAGGCTTTTTCTGTATTTGTGCAGATCACAGCATGGTACATGGGTTGCACGGCCTGAAGGACTCATTAGGACCATGCTGGCTGACCTCCTGTGCAA
Organism: Clamator glandarius; assembly: GCA_033459285.1. NCBI lineage: Eukaryota > Metazoa > Chordata > Aves > Cuculiformes > Cuculidae > Clamator > Clamator glandarius. Next base: position 861,748 of record JAUNZM010000088.1, read on the forward strand.
GGCTGTCCGCAGCCGAGCAACTATAATGAGAATTAATGATACCAAAGTGCTACACAAGGGCAAAGTAACACGGCTTATATTATGATTTTTGTGTTTATAACTAGTTAGTCTGTCTCCCTTCAGTCTTCTTTTCTTGTATGCAAAGGAACTGAAGTTCTCTTGAACTTCCCTGGAAAGCCTAGAGAAGTTTTCTTTCACAGAACTTAGCCTGAATTTCCTCTGAACTCTCCTAAGTTTTCTGTGTTGTCTTTGAAACATGCTGAGTGTAATAGACTGGTGGATTCCAATTACAATCCCAGCAGTGCTAGATAGAACAAAATAATTATTTTGCTTCTCTTATATGCACAGAACCATCCTCCTCATTCCTCTTGTCACTGGCCTGAAATGCAGAATCTTATATCTATTTTAACATTTCTTCCCATTCAAATCAAATTGTAATTATTTTTTTGTAAGCAGTTTTAACCCTGAATCATAGAATCATAGAAGAGTTTGGATTGGAAGGGACCTTAAATATTATACAGTTCCGCTGCCCCTGCCATGGAAAGGGACACCTCCCACCAGACCAGGCTGCCCAAGGCCCCATCCAACCTGGCCTTGAACACCTTCAGGGATGGGGCAGCCACAGCCTCCCTGGGTAACCTGTTAATATTGAAACTTCTGGAAAAACTGAAATTGAGAAGTTGTGACCCAATATGTTTGGTCAATATATAGCATATCTCAGACCAACAGCTATTGTCCATCTAAATAACATGTCTAACATGCACAGACAGTTCAGCACTCTCAAGAGGTACCCTGGCAAGAAAAGCAAAAGGCTGTTCCTCCTGCTTTCTGGGAGGTGGGATGGACAAGTGAGAATATGTGAGAGATTTGTGAAAGATATAGAGAGCGGAAGTAATCATGTTGCATGCTACATATACCCTGAAATGAGGAAGACAACACAGCTGGAGCTGAACTTGGCAAGGGAAGTAAAGACTAACAAGAAGGGCTTCTACGTGTATGTCAATCATAAGAGGAGGGCCAAAGAGAATGTACCCCCACTGATGGTTGAAAAGATGATCACATCTCCAGATGGAGATCCATGACAAGTAGTGTCCCTCAGGCGTCCGTACCGGGACCAGTGCTGTTTAATACCTTCATCAACAAAATTGACAATGAGATTGAGTGCACCCTCAGCAAGTCTGCAGATGACACCAAGCTGAGTGCTGTAGCTGCCACACCAAAAGGACGAGATATCATCCAGAAGTACCCGGACAGGCTGGGGAAGTGGGCCTGTGAGAACCTCATGAGGTTCAACAGGACCAAGTGCAAGGTCCTGCACCTGGGTCGGGGCACAAGGGAGGATGGAGTGCTTAAGAGCTGCCCTGCAGAGAAGGACTTGGGAATGGTGGTCAATGAGAAGCTTGACATGAGCTTACAGCCCAGAACACCAACTGTATCCCGGGCAGCATCAAAAGAAGAATAGCCAGCAGGTCAAGGGAGGGCATTCTGCCCCTCTATTCCTCTCTTGTGAGACCTCATCTGGAGTACTCTGTCCAGTTCTGGAATCCCCAGCATAAGAAGGATATGGAAGTGTTGGAACGGGTCCAGAGGAGGCTACAAAGAGGATCCAAGGGTTGCAGCACCTTCCCGAGAGGACAGGCTGAGAGAGTTGGGGTTTTTCAGCCTGGAGAAGGGAAGGCTCCAAGGAGATCTTACAGCAACCTTCCTGTGCCTGAAAGGGGCCTACAAGAAAGCTGGAGAGGGACTGTTCATAAAGGCTTGTGGTGATAGGACAAGGAGGAATAGGTATAAACTGGAGAGGGGCCCATTTAGACTAGAAATTAGGAAGAATTTCTTCCCCATGGGAGTGGTGAGACACAGGAACAGGTTGCCCGGGGAAGCTGTGGCTGCCCCATCCCTGGAGGTATTCGAGGCCAGGTTGGATGGGACCTTGGGCAGCCTGATCTAGTGGGATGTCCTTGCCCGTGGCAGGGGAGTTAGAATTAGATGATCTTTAAGGTCCCTTCCAACCCAAACTAATCTTTGATTTTATGATTCTGTATCAAGAAAGTCAAGGCACTTGAGTCTGGTTTCACCTCCTCTTATGAATGTTTTGCCAGGATTCTTTATAACACTGGTGCACAAGCAAGGAAATTATCAAAAATGTTCATTTCAAGCTCCACTGCAAACAGGCAAAAGAATCAATATTTTCTTACCAAAAAAAAAAAAAAAAAAGAGTCACTTCTTGGGACTTAAAGGTAAAGTAATGAAGTATAATGTGAACAACTGGAAGAAAATAGTAAGTATAGAATTTAAACAAGATGCATAAATGAACATTCTCCAGATAAACAAAATCCATATCTAGTTTTCTTCTACTTTTTTTTTACTTGCCTTTTTGCTTTTTCCTTTTAACTTTCTTTTTCCTTCCGCCAGTAATAGTAATCTTTGGTTCTGTCTGAAGTTAGTTTCATTTCCCTGTTCCTTGCTTTTGGAACATTGTTCGCTGGCTTTGTCACAGATCCCTTTTGAGATGAATAAATACCTGAACTGAATGACTAAGCATTTTGTGCCTTCCTATTCTCTGCATTTACACAAAGATTTATTTAGGTTTTTTTTTTTCCTAGGTGTTGTCAAAACTAGTTCACATTTCAATTTAAAGTGAAAGTTCTACCAGTAAAACAGTAACAAAACAAAACTAAACATAAGTTTGAAAAAATCAGATGGAGTAGTTAATCCCAAATGTTTCAATATTTTATTTGAACATGGGTTTTATTTAATTGCTTAACACTACTTTACAAAATTTCTTTAAAATGTAGCCTTATATTATCTGAAATAATACAAGTTGTTGGTCTTTATTATATAGACCGTAAAATGCAAATTAATTTTGTGATTGCATGCTCAGCTGGATTTATTCTTTGCATATCACGGATGTTTCATACCCTCTGGGTAACTCTACACTATATAAAGAATTGAATACTTTTTCCTTTAAAAAAAAAACAGTATTGCTGGTTAAATGGTGCTTCCCATTCTAAATACAGGGATAGGGATTCATTCACCAAGAATCCTGAAATGCAGCAACCTTGTATGATTTTGGAGCACAATATTAAAGCAAGTCTCAATAGCAGAGTCTCATTTCTTAATACTTCCTCTTATCTACCCTTACGAGCTGTAAATTTTTGTTCCTTTACCATTTAAACATAGTATTCAATGCTAATAAGAATGCTATACTGACCTTCAGCATGAGAAAAATACTTCACTGGGACTGCTGAAAAGACAAACTGGAACTTAAGACAGCTGTAAAGCAATATTTTTTTAGAGCAGAGATGTATGGACGGGTTTCTGTGGATAAAATTGGCTACTTGTTAGGCAGAGTACAAGTTGATCTGTGATGTTCTTACGGATATGCTTCTGTCTGACCCTGTATACCAGTTATTTGAACCACCAATGTAAGAGGGGAAAGATGCCCCTCATTTATCATCTCTTGGAGAAAGAACAAATCATTATGGACAACTGTTGCAGACCATTCAATATGCAGCTAGTTCACTCCCCACAACCCAGGCTTTGCTCCTCATCGCACTCCTGAATTATCATTCCTCATCCCTAATGCAGGAGAAATTAATAGCCTAGAGACAAAAAGCATGGTCATGTCACGCTGCACTCTAGGCAGGACAGTAGTAATGGGAAACACCTTCCCACAGAGAATCTGTACTAAACAGGGAGGTGGCCAGCTTCAGCAGCAAAATGAGACGTGTTGGGAGATAAGATAGGAAATCAAATTAATGGGGGGAACAATCTTGTTTCAAATGTTGGACTGTAGCCTCTGTGCATCATATTGTATTTTTCCATTCAGCCTCCAGCCATTTGCCAAGCTCTCTAGTACCTGATAGAAGCTTTTGATGCTCAGAGCTCTTGGAATAAATTCATAGGGTTGTACCCTGACTCTTCCAGTAACACTGCATATGCAGAGCTGGGAGTTTTCCCAGCACATCCACATATCTTTTCATAATCATGTATCCTCCACAGGAGGAGAGACAACCAGAGAGAGTGTGCTTTGAAAGGGAGGACAAAACGCTCTGCTGGAAATGAATAAAGTGGAATCTTTCTCTTATCAGTGGGAAGCAGTTACCTAAAACATTAAAATGAAAATAGGTTTGAATATTATTAGTCAAAAAAAGTTTAAAATACTCCTCCAAGGAGAAGTCTACTTAAACCTCCTTTATATCAGTTAAATTTGACACAATCACTGTTTTCTTTTTACCTGAGCCACAGATATCAAAGCACTCACTAAAACTGTTTCTACATTACTTCCCTCTAGTTGAAGGTTTCTTCTTGTTGATTCCTAGGATTCTCCCAAAGCCCTGTCCAGGATCAGAGCTCCCTTTTGTTTTACAGCTGTTTGAAACAAACAAATAGTGGGATGACAGCCCTGAATCCAAGATATTTTAAATTCATGCAAAATCCTGGTGACTGGCAACATGCCACTCCCTTTGCAGGCTTCCCTTAGATTACAAAACGAGCCAGCTTGAGCAGAGGTTGACAGAGAAGAAGAATTGAGAGTAGAAGGGAAGGGAAACTAAAGTCACAGTAATAAGAATATGTGGTTGTCTACATGAGATGTGCACAGAAACTATGTCCTGGACAGATGTTTTATGCCAGCGAAGTGGTTAAGTGCTGGTCAGTAAATGATCAAAACCAAGCACAAGTCCTTTTGTTCTTCTGAGTATCACTGAATAGCTGCCACAGCATTAGCTTTGCCGTGAACAAACCGCATCTGAAGCAGCATTTTTTTTATCACTTGTGCTCACATATTTATTCCTTTACTGCTCACCTGAGTTTGTTACTGACAGCAGAATTTGGGTCACTGGATAGGAATCAGCACATATCTATATTTCGGAATTTGTTTTGTCACAAACTTGCAGCAAGTCTAAACAGGTGCTTCAGCCATAACATCTCCCTCTTTTTCTTTTCATTTCTCTTATTTATTTTAGCAAAGTCCCTCTTGAAACAGTGAAGAATTCCACACAAGGCAATGAAGATTCAATATACATTGCTTAGAGAGAATTATTTCCCTATAAATTGATTTCAAAAAAAGATCTTGGCATTCCGACCAAAACCACATCTCTTAAATTATCTCATATCCCTCCAAACACACAATCCTAATCCCTTTTTTGTCCATACTAGAAAGACAGTCGTATTTTGGCACGATTTGAAAGGTTTTGAGAATGATGATGATTTAAAACAAAGTATTCCCCAAGCAGACTGTGGACTTGAGCAGAAACAGCCGCAGAGTCCTGTGGGGCCTTCACAATGTAGAACTGATTTAGCAGGGAAGTGTGTAGATTGAACAGTGATGGATGTGATGGAAAACTCTGTTATATAGAAGATAGATGGTCATTTGAAAAAGATCAAGGAAAAACACACTGAAAACCAGAAGAGGCTCTAGCTTTTTGTAAATTCCATCACTATCAGGCACAGTATGGATGCAGAAAAGAATTTCATGGATAAAGCTATGTTCTGCAGTTTGGTCTCTCTTCAGAAGGTCTGATGCAGTATGAAAAAGCTGTTGCTGTAATAGATTTCATTAGACATTAGTGCAGCTATTAAAAAATTCCTCTTACACAACATAAGGACATGCACAGGACGTGTTCAGACACTTAAGTATTGATATTTCTGGTGCCAAAGAGGGGGAAAATAACATCCCCTAGCTTCTCCTGGACAGGGGCTGAGCCCCAGATCTGTGCTCCCAGCTCCTTTTCCTGTCTGGACTGGAGTAGATACTGTGCACAAGGTGCTGCATGGATAGTCACTCCTAGACCAGGGGTCTTCCACAGCTGATGATGGTCAGGAAGGGAGAAGAGGGAGCAGAAGATGTCCTGCCATTGTTAGTGCCAGATGGCCATTAAATACATCACTTATTGATTTATTTTCTGTAGGAGAATTGTTTGTTTGGTTGTGGAGACTAAAGATGAAGGTTATTCATCTGTCTTATTCTTAGTAAGCAGTTTGGGACCTTTTATATTCTGCTAGCAAAAGACAGAATGATGGAAATGCATCTTCAAACATTCCCTGTCCTCTCATGAAAACATATCACAAGACAAAATGATATTAAAGGAAAAGCATTTTATTGATAAATTCCTATAAACTAAAAACAATCTCATCACATTGGAGAAACCAGAGAATGTACTTTTTGTAAAGACGTTATCAGAAAATACATACATTTGTGCTTGCAAGTTTAAGTTAAATTCAAAGGGCTCATTCTGAGACTCACATTCCATTTTTAATTTTGCAAATGCTGTTAATACTTTCAACACCTCATTAGCATATCATGTATGTTATTTAAATTACACAGGTACTGCTATCAAAAATTTGCTGAAGGAAATTCTAGAGAACCCAGCTACACAAAAAAGACACTTAAAATCTACCATTTTAGTGTTTTAGTGTTAGCCAGAGCCTAAGTATATCAAAGACATATTCTGGGATGGTATGATTGTAAGCCTGCACAAGTGAAGAATAAGAACCAAATGAAAGGGCAGGACTCTGAGCATCTGCATTTCTGTAGACTAAATACATTCATAAAGAAAAACACATTGGGAGACACTAATGAGCTGCACACTATAACAGCAGTAGAAGAGCTGGGACAGAAGACTGGCATCAGAATCCTAAAATTATAGCAATAAAAATTATCAGTTTTCTTCCTCACAGTTTCTACTGCTTTCCATCTGGTTCTTTCTAATGGGATAATTCTCCATTTGTTATAAAATTTAAATGAAGAAGCCTCAAACATAGGCAAGCAGAAAACTTTGTCCATGAAAAATTCCTACAAGTACAAAATTTGCAACAGGAGACTTTGAAATTTGATACATTTAAAAAAAAAACCTTTAAAGGACATCTTGTGAACAAACATAGACTTCTTTCACAGCACATGACAAAAAAAAAAGAGCCAATTATGAAAAGGTTGCAAATGTTTTCATGTAGCTTTTTTTTTTTCATTTTTAAACCACAGGAGTGGTTTACAATAAAGCTAACTTAAAAGATCTTGTGAAAGAAGACCAAATACTCTTAAAAAGGAGCCATAAATTATGTTTTCAGCCTTGGAACAATGTGTCTTCAGGAGTTTAACTCAGTGACCATGTTACTTGGCTCATTTGATGATTATTTCTTGATCTGAATACCAACCCTTAGGAAAAAAAATTTTTAAAAATCCAACAAGTAGGTAGCAGACTCATTTATCTGCCCTGTAACTGCTAAATAACTGACTGATTTCAATCCCCTAATTTGAATTTACAAATACAGAAAAGCCTGTAAATGTCTACATACTCCTTTCTATGCTCATACTCCAGATAAGTTCGCTAGCATTTTGCAATCCCAAGAAGCCTTAAGAGTTTTACTGATTATGAACAAAGATTACTTTGCCAGCTCATAAAATAATTTTATGTGAGGAAATACAGCAGCAATTCTCTTCTGTTTTTTAGAATTAAGGAACGGGAATCTTAATCAGACAGGGGTAATATCAGCTAGTTGCATAAAACAGAATAAAAGCACGTAAATGGTATAAAACCTCATGCTTCAGGACATTAGTTAAGCAGTAATGGATGGGTTAGTACAAAAATACCTCTGGGGAGTGGACAGTTTTTTTCATTTCTCCCTTCATTTATCACGTTTGAAAGTTAACTCATCTGAACAGGTGTAAATGAGTCCAGTGGGTCTAATGAGACAAATGAAAACGAGGAAGGGAGTTGCAGTGAGGATCACTAGATTAGAAACCAAGCTTCATGAAATGAAAAAGCTGAATAATGGATTAGTCTGCATGATAGCCACTTCTGCTACTTTCCCCCCTGCTTCTCGCCCCACATTTTGTCACCGATTACCTAGGTGAAGCAATTAGGCACATTGATTCTCAACTACCCATAACCTATTGCTAGCTCCCCAGCAGGGATGAGCCTGTATGAATACAGCAGCTTTCCCATTTGCACGGACCAGTACATTTTCAGGATCAATTTAGCTCACTGTCATAATGTGTAAAAGAGTTGTAATGTGTCTTCACATTACATTTTGTGTAAACCTAACAGTGTGTATTTGTGATTTTTTGTCTTCTTCCCAGCATGTGCTCTTTCCATGGGGGAAACATGATGTATTATGTGAATTTTGGTGTCAGCTATGGCTCGTCTTCACTTCAGTAATGTTTGTTTCTATGCAGAGATCAGTCTCAATGCAAAATCCTAATGATAAGATTGTAACCTCAGTAGAACTAGACTAACTTACCTTTATAATCCTCATCTGCAATCAATTTTGGCTATTTATTTGCTGCAAAAACTACCAGCAGCCAGTCTCTACCAGCATTTTACAGCAAGATAGCTACAAATCCTGCAGAAATACACCTCTCTGCACTGAAGACAAAGCCTATGTGCACAAACTCCACTGCCAATAATTCAGCACAAGTTGTACATAAGCCAGGTTCTCAGCTGGTGTCAACTGGCTCAGCTCCACACATGTCAATTAAAAGCAATATGATGTCTGTCTCTTCTGGTGGTTGGCCATGTGCTAATATGCAACAGGAGAGGACACAGCACTCTTGCCGGACTGCAGCAAAGCACGATGAATTAACTGTTTGCATGGTTTAATGGTTGCCCATTTTACACAGGATAACAATGGCTACCACTTAGACCCAACCATGGTTCCCAGCTCTGCTGGAGAGGATAAAACCATCACCATAATTGTCTTAATTGTCTCATTACACAGGACGATATGAGTAGCTGTCAGCTTTTCTTGTGGACTTGGATCAAGTGTGCATCTTGTGGTGTTACATTTATAGAGTCAGAAGAAGTGGCATTGTGGACACTCCAGTAGTCCAATGCAGAGACACTCAAAGCAGGAATATAAGCAGTTTATGAATGCACTACAATTATTTATCAGTTAATACACACAGCAGGCATTTAGGGCTAACTGGCTATTGGGCTCAGCATGAGCACGCTTCCTTCCCGTGTTAGAGGCACCTCATGAGTAATCTGCTGTCCAGGTAGCTGTCAGTCAAATGTAGAAGAGTCAGAGTCCCTGTTGGAAGTGACTGAACCTTGACCTTGCTGCGTTGCTCTCATTTTCTTTCTTGGAGTTTTATACTGTCACATGTCAGCAGTTTTCTCTTGAGTACTTAATTTATGGCTCAACAATTTTGCTTCTGTCTATGTTTTTTCTTTTCCTACATTGCAGAGCTTTGGCTTATGTTCCCTTAGAGCTCAACACCATTTTTTTTTTCAGTAAAAATGAGCTGATATCAGAGAGCTCTACTTTACAAACCCGAGCCTTGTATCACAGACAAAGCTGCATGCTCCATCACCATCTCCAATAGTGCATTCACACTCTTGCCTTCTCACCAGCCAGCATTAGCCCTTGGGCAGGTAAGAAACAAGGTTGGAGACAGGATAGAAGCAGTTACTTTTTAATTTAGTGTGAAGAAGTATTTAGTTTGCAGCCAGGCCATATTCTGGGCCACGCAAGTGTTACCAGCAAACTTAAGGAGGAACAACCTTAGAAGGACAAGGTGAAGGAAGAGCAATCCACCAGCAAGATGATCTTTCACCTGATTTTGCCTATTATGAAACTGCAGTTTGAGAACAACACACCCCAAAAGCCTTGTAGCAGGTTAACTAAGGGAAATATCCATGGGAGATACAAGTCCTCCTTCCCATAGACAAAGCAAGGAATTAAGTCTTTTAGTTCTGTAGAAGTTCCCTTGGCATTGAACTACTGAGTAGTTCAAAGAAAGTTTCCCTTTCTTCCTTTATTTTGTGAAAGGTCTTTGAATAAAGTCCTCCAGAGCCTTCAATCTCACTCTTCCAAAAGGTGCCAAAAATTAGAATAAGACTCTTCACTGCAGCTCAGTGTAAATGTTCCAAAAATTTCACTGATTTATTATTAGTATTATTTATCATTATATTTATTATTATTATTGTTACTGCTGTTGCTATTATTATTTAGACAAGCAGGGGAAAAAAGTTGCAGGTTGAAATAAAACTTCCTCTTCCATTCAGGAGTCAAAGCAAGAAATCAATTATTCATGGAGTCCTATGCTGCAGTGTTACTCTACAAATCTTATATAGAAAATATTTCTTATGCTTTGCAATATTCTGTTTTATGAGTAATGTGTCCTAAAGGACAGTCTTAAGAAATTACTTGACCTCTAGTGTCCCTGAGATTTTCAGAAAGAATCTCCTGATGATGTTTACTGAAACAGAAGATGGGCAAGAAAACAGGCTGAAGACAAATTCTAAAGCTTGAGGTTATTTTGGAGCATGGGCTTAAGACTACCTTTCCATAAAAAAAATACGGGGAAAGTCTGATTTTCTACATAAATATCTTCTTCTCTTTGGAGTAATAGAAGAAAAAAAAGAGCTTTCTCATCCTTATTACATCTGTACTGATGCTTCTGAAGAAAGATTACATACGGACTTCATCGTTGTTTAACATAGTTTTTAAAACTTTTGCACTGTATTAATTCTCATTCAACTTTTCACCACAAGAAAAGATCCCAGTTTCCAAAGGAAATCCTGAGAACAGCTGGAGGGAAGATTGAACTGATGGAAGGATTTATTTATTTATGCCTTCTGTCATTGAAATGGCTGTGTTTGTTAAACTGTAGTTACAAATTCTGTTCAATTGGTGTACAAGGGGATCTTTTTCAAAAATTATCTACATTTTAGAACCCAAAGAGGCACTTTAAAAGAACCAGGTGTAGAGTCTACAACACAGCATTTATGGACATACAATCTAAGAAAGTTGAGTTTTGACAGGTGAATAAAATTACCACTATGCAGCTGGGATTCCACAGCCGACCAGTTGTGTCACATGCCTTATTCCAATAATGAAACAGAATATATTAGATGAAGCAGAATGTGTTTCCGTATGAAGAGTTTGTTATTACCACCCAGCTGCTGGGCAATGATTTCTCACACCATAGTGATTCAATCATTCTTGATTTTATGCCAAAAATGTACATATCATCAGTGCTAAGAGCTCAGATGATGAGGGGTAACTTTCAAAATTTCCATGGTTTGATTGCATTTCATCGTCTGGAACTTTAGATCCATTCTCAGGAATAACACAGTCATTTGTGCTCACATTGCCTAAAGAGGCTCATGTGGGCTTTTCAAAAGCATTCTAGAATATTAGAAACTTAAATGCTATTGAAAAAAGTGAAGTATTTACATATGATATGATACTTACCCTAATGTATACCTGCCGAAGTACTTCATCTTGTAACTTGTCACATCAACATGTTTCAAGATGCATGACAAGACATTTTAAAACCTTAAGGTGTTTCTGTTTGTGAATTATTTCACACTGAAAGGATTTTCAATGGGTGTTTGCTCAATCTAATTATTTTTGTGCACAGTAACTTGCAAAGTTTTCTATTTCTGCACTCTTTCAGGATAAAACTTCCAGTCTAAGACTGTATTGAACATAATATTATAGAAATTATTTCCCCCATATACATTTTATTTCTTTATTTTTCTCCATCCTTTTTGTTACAAAATCTCTCAATAAAGCAGGAAGCACAAACAGAAGTGCATAGTAGCCATTTCCACTGGAAAGCCAATGTTTACTTCTTGGTCTTTGTTGTAAGGTGACTTGTTGTCTCCTCATTAGTATCCTATATAGCTATAAAAAGCTTTTATTGGTATTCATTTTGGCCTTTACATTAAGCTGGACTTTGTCTGACTAAATGTCTTTAATGTATACTTCAACACAGAATCTTCCTCTTAGAGTTTTTGGGGAGAAATAGGCATTGAAATAGGACGTTTTTTTACCCTGGACTACACCTCTAAAATGAGACACCTAAAATGAGACACATTGTTTGTGCCCTTAAACGCTGAATTATTTCTCCTGACTAAAGGGAACTGATGGGGACTAGCTCAGACACAGATTTGTTCAGAGCAGACATCCAAAACTGGTGTGAGTGATCCAATATTTTTCCACTTTTTTCCCCAGGATCCTGTTCATGAAAGGAAGTGGAAACCAGACACTATTTGTCACTGCTGCCAAGTCTCTACCATTCCAAGCTCCATCCCACTGCATTTAGCAAAAGAACACTGCTGATCAGCCTGATGAGAAGGAATTAAACGCATGTTCAGTGTCACCACCCCAACCTCCACAGCTATGAAAATATCCTGTCAGTGCATATCAGTTATAAGTATCCAGCTGAAACTAATTACCACTGGGATGTTAAATAAAGGTTATCTAATACTTTATTTCAGAGGTGGGGGAGGGATTTCTAACCTAAATCACATAATAATATTGAATGAGCTGCATTTCAGTCTTGTTGGCCAATAAAACATTGATTGCACAGCTGATGCCACAGTACAAAATGGCATTTAAAAAAAACCCTCTCTCAAAAAGCTTGTGAATATTTCATACAACAAAGAGAAGTGGACTATGCATAAAAATATTATGCAACGTGTTACTCAAAGCCAACATAGCGTGAAGTATATTATTTCCTAATATCCATTTTTATGGTACTTCTAAGAGGTCTGTAAGTAATCTGTTTAGCCTGAAGAAATACCTCCTGAGTGTTACAAAGCTGGGAAAAATCTACAGCTGAGAATTCATAGTTTTTTCAGTAACAGCCTTGAATATTTTAGAGGCCAGCTAAATTTCAGGCTTGATGGAGCTTGAGGCAACCTCCACTGATCCAAATTCTGACTTCTGCACAATGTGTTCTTGGGAGCCTGATCCATTAACCCTTGGTGAGGCATATTTCATAGTGTTTCTGATGCACTCATGTGTTGCCATTCCAAAATTTCTCTTGTGTAGACCAAGGCTCTCGGAAAGCATTTCCTTCCACTCATTGACTTAAAAGTGAGCCAAGAGACCACATTTTAACCATGACAACTCCACTGAGGGCCATCCATGCTATAAGAGGAATTGTTGCGAGTAAGTCTACACTTTCTTAATAGTTTTCTTATTTGGATCATAGTAGGAAAGATTAACAAAGTCTATGGAAACTGTGTTTCTAAGTGCTCCTCTGATAATCCTCTCTTTATTCCTTAACTGGCCATGCCCAAGTAGTTACAGCTTTTTTTTTTTTTTTTCCCAAGGAGCTGTATTTCAAAAAACACAATAAGATATTTCTTCATCAGGTCCCTTTTTTTGCAAAAAAACTTAATGAACTTTCTTACCTTCATTGACATTTGAATACTGTTTAATCAGTCACAAGAAAAGGGAGCAGAGCTAAACAGAATGAAAGAACCAGAAGAGGAAATGTGGGATCATATTCTCTAGTTCTTTTCATGCTTTACTCCAGAAATCATAAGTGAGAGTTTGTCTGATTGGTTCCAATCTCTTTTAATAGCCAGCTAAAGAGTTTCCTTAAAGAAGCCAGTAACAGTCAGTGACTCTGAGTACAAAAGAGCTTTCAGGGATTTTGTTCCTCAGTCCAGGGAAAGTGTTCAGAATCCTTCCTGATAAGGCTATTCTGTAGCTTTAATTTCTCATTAAAGAGGTTTTCAATAAGTCTGAAGTCAGACTTCCATTCAGTTGTATCTTGTGAATACGAGTTATTGTGTCGTTTAAGTGTTTGCTAATTTAAGAGAACATGTGGCATAGATGTGTGTGTTCCCTTGATCAACTTTAGATAAAGTGTTCATGCCTTCTTTGGAGCATTGTGTGATGTGTTTTACTGTGGTCTGTTTAAGGCAGGACAGTTAATGCTTTGTCTGGCCATTGGAGGTACAGGTGCCAAACAGTTCTCCAGTATTATGCATGCATTTTTGTCTTGATAATAAACTGCAGAAAATTCATATCTTGTTAAAGAAAAGAGAGAGGGGACAGCAAGGAGAAATTAAGTTTTGAGGAATTAAAATCTGAGGTAGCGCTGGGTCCCAATGATAGCACTAAGTGCTACCTACTGCTCTTGCAAACTTTTTTGTTTGCATCATGTTTTCGCTCTGTGGACTGAGAAGAAACAAAACACAGAGGGGAGGGTTTTCCTGCTCCAGCCCTGGGACTTTGCTGCAGGACGCAAGGAGTGGGGAAAGAGGGGGGTCTTGACTTTCATCTCCCTCACCAAGATGAGCAGTTGCCTATGACATGGTATTTTACTTCAGCCTTAAAAGAGAGAATAGAAAATTAAGGCTTTCCAGATAAATGTTCCTGCATGACAGTTCATTCCCTTTGCTAAAGATTTCCAGTGAATCCTTGAGTTGAGCCTTGGGGTGATGGGAAGAAAAAAAGGGGACAGTCTTTAAAAGCCACTCCTTAGTATCTCCCTTGCATCCCTGTTCAGCCATGGTCAAAGCAAGAAACTGCCCTTTCACCACCACCTTGGGAGCTCAGTGGAACCAGAGCTGACAGGCCTCCCTGCAAAGCCTCCGTTTTCACTACAAGCCTGCAAGTGGCTGCAAGGCACTCAGTAAAGTGTGAGATTCTAAAACAGCAGGGCCCCACACCATGCACTGGGAGTCTATGTTCGTATTCAAAAAGAAAGAGGAGACAAGGGTAGTGAGATGCTGCCACAGGTTGCCTAGGGAAGGTGTGGATGCCCCCTCCCTGGAACTGTTCAGGGTCAGGTTGGATGGAGTCTTGAGCAGTTTGATCTAGTGGGATGTTCTTGCCCGTGGCAGGGGGGTGGAACTGGATGATTTTAAATGTCCCTTCCAACCCAAACAATTCTATGATTCTGATTCTATCATTCTGTGTCCAACAGTTGCTCAGATAGGATGGGAAATAACACAGATAACACACCAAACATAAATCCTTATGTTTTTTGCTGTGTACAACTTCTGTGCTCAACTGCAGCCTGCTCACCATTTTTATCATTTATTCCTGAACATTAAGTGAAACAATTTCCTTCATAGAGAAAATGCTCAGGTAGCTGAGCACCATGAAGTACACAGATGTACTTAAGTTTCTAAAAATTATCTTCCTGGCTGAGTAAAGTTTTTAACAGAATAAGGGCCACAGCAATATTCCAATGTACTCTCCAAACACCTCTGGTAATAAAACTCTCACTGTATCTATGGTAATAAATTCAAGTATGCCCAGGAATGTTTCCATGCTTCTGGATCAAGGTCATCTTTGCTAATAAATCATTAGACTCTTTTCCAGTATGCATATGGGCTTTTCAAACCACCTCTTCCACTTCCAGGTACGTCCTGGACACTAAAGCGTCTGATGACCATTCCCAATAGTTTGTTGCCATTTAGTCACCATCTCCTGGTGGCTAGACCAGCTAATAAGTCTAGAAGTGAACAATTTCAGAGCAACTGGCCTCTACAACCAGCTCCTTTCCCCAGCATGTTTAACCTCATGTGATAGCCATAGACTGAGCATAAATTAACATCTGGGCAGGTAAATTAAATGGCTTCATTCTCCAAGTTGTAGAGTATCCCAAACTCCTGCTAGAGTCAATGACATTGAAAGTTACTGATGTTCTAGTGAAAATTAATCTCATCTTTTTCTGTGTAGAGTTTTGTAAATCTGATGTTAGATTTGGAAATTTTGACCAAGTTCTGTGTGACAGTCTTTAATATCAGATCGAATACTCCCATAATCTCTTTAGAAAATGCAAACATTCGTTTGCAAACAGAACACTCCTCAGCCTTGTTTGCATTGGTTGAATGCAGAAGTTGAGCATAGAAGTTGAATGTGGCTGAAAATACAGTATGGCATAGGAAGTACGTTATTTGAATATTAGCTACAGAAGGTAGTATCTATAAAGTCTCAGCCAGTAAGATAAATTCTGAAACAAAAAAGAACAAAGCCTGTGCAATTCAAGGTTTGCACTTGTTTCTTGAAATAACCAGAAGGTTGTGACTATTCTCTGTCACATCAGGTGGTATCTGAAATGTGGAAAGGATTTTTGGATTCCATTCATGGGTGTTATTAATCCCTTTTGAAAATCCTCTGTTTACGCCTCATATCCAAGTTGAATGTAGTTTCTACAAGAACTGCACATGGAATTGCAGAATAGCCATTTGCTACTCATATTCTTTAGTCCTGAAAATAGCTTGGGATTAACCAAAATAAAACACATGCACGTTTTTAATATGGAATACCTTTTCTTACTAATTATTTGGTGTAATCTCTACAGTCTCTTGTTAGCATGATTGGGTACAGTGTACTTGTCATATTGAAGTATAGCATGGATTACAAAATTAAAAATATTATCTAAGTTTTAATTTAATTTTAGACCTTTCACTGTAAAAGGTAAAAGACACATGTTTGTTACTTAGGTATTAAAACCTAATTTATCCATAAACATATCTTCCCTGAATTATCCTCATTAATCTTTTTTGTCACAGCAAAGTGACTGGAGGCAAAACAATGAGTTAGCAGCAATTAAAACAAACGATGAAACAAATGGACCCATTGCATGGACACACTACTTTAATCTTAACAGAGACTGATGTTTATAACGGAAACAAAACTAACCTGGTGGTCTTCATCTCTTCTTCAATCAATATCCCATCTGCATCTTAAAAAGCGAGCTTGACTCTGTGTAACTCTTCACTGGAGGGATGTTTATGACCAAGGCTGTCAGCTGCCTTTAAATGGTGTTGTTCTGCTGGCTTTGATAGAGCTATGATGAGTTAGGCTGGCTCAAGATCTCAATATACATTGAGTCAATATACATTGGGTATCAAAGGGCAGAGTAAAATTATGTGAAACACCTGTCTGAATATAGTGGGATAATCATCTCTTTTGACCCACTGGTTATGCTACACTTGATGTAGATTGCTGTCTTGGCTGCCAGGGCACACTGCTGACTCAAACTGAGCCTGCTGCCAACCAGCGCTCCCAGATCCCTTTCTGCAGGTCTGGTCTCAAGCCACTCCTCTCCTAATTTATACTCATGCCCAGCATTAGGTGCTTCGTTTTGCATTGTCTCCTTTCATCTCCACACTGCTGTTCTTCAGCCCACTGTCAGTGAAAAGAGATATCACAGGACTGATGTTTACTAAATTCTCGATTTAACTATGCTTTGCTCAGCCCTCATACTGGTAAAACTCCATAGAATTTCCCCTGCCTCCCAACTTTAGGACAGCCTGAAATGGCTAAAACTTCCATTATGTCATGTTTCACCGCCTGTAAAATGAGGATAATATTACCTGCCTTCTTTGTTCTGCACTGCAGAGCCTCCATAGACAAAGTGTTACATAAACGCTCAGATTGTAAATCAAGAGCAGGACAAGAAATAGCAAGCTGAAACAGGTCTTAAATCTACAGGCATAACCAGAGCTGGGTACGCAAAATATTTCAAAAATAATATAAAAATGTGAGACTAATTCCCCATAGTGAAGGAACAAGAATAATTGCAGTAGTGTAGGGGTGAGATGGGAATCTTGGGAATTATCACTCTCACAAAATTAACTGCAATTGCATTTTGCAAGCATACAGGACATGAATATGAAAGATCAGTCAAAAGGACTGGAAAAGTGATCCAGCAGCGCTTTTGCAAAAGCCATAGTCCTGGTGGCTACTGCTAGAAATTGAAGCCTTTGTGGTTTTCCTTCATATGGACTAAATGAACATTATAATTCTATGACTCAACTTATATTAGCATAATTTGTTTCCCCACAAAAAAGTCCTGCACCAGCAATATCTATGGGAAAATTTCTATTAAACACAGAATCAGATCATTGCTTATGGATTCAGATAGCAATCACATCAGTGATATATGGGAATATGGCAGCTCAAGACTTCTTAGAAGTCAGATAGTTTGATATCCTTGATTTGTCTGGAAAGCTGCAACTGCATTTCCAGATGCAGAGACAAATTATATACTTAGGGAGGAGTTTCTTTCTCTTGTGAAAATACTTGGAGTCATCAGGATATATAATACTTCCCAAAACCCCAGAGCTATTTGCAGTTACAAACAGCATTTTCTGCACCTGAGCTGCTAAATCTCAGACCTCTGAAAACCAGGAAATAACAGAGATAAGCTATACACATATACTCTTTATCCTAACACCTTTAGTTCTGCTGACCCTCAGCAAAGTGATAGAAAGGAGGAAGCACCTGCCAGAGGTTTAGCTGTACCCGGTTTATTAGCTATAAAAGTCCTGAAGGGCAGGAGATAATATGGAGCAATCACAAGAGTCGTGATTGTGATGTGAAGTGCTTCAGGCATCCTCTGTGTATGCAGAGAAAGGGAAAGCTGCAAATGCTCCTCAGCAGAGGCTGTGGTGTCTCATTTCAGCAATGCACTGAATAGATTGTGCCAGAAGCTTAGCATAATTTCTCTTTTTGTTCTGGGGATTATAATCTGTTAAATGTGAGATGGGAGAAATCTGTGGGGTTTATCCTGGGAAAATGAAAGAGGACCATTAGATGTTATTGTATATGACGGGTGAGGAGATTACAAAAGGAAACTGAAGAACCATAAATACTGGCAGATGGGTTGCTTTTTTAGAGTACATAAAGTATTTTACAGCAGACATTTCCCGCTCTACTCATTTCAAAGGCATGGAGCGCATGTAAAGGCACAGTATATCACTTAGAGATGGCAAGATTATGGATGTGCTCCTCATCTGCATTTGCTTTTACAGATCTAAGATGAGTAAATTCAACAGAGCTCACTTCTGCCCAGAGAAGCAGTGGATGCCCCACCCCTGGAGGTGTAAAAGACCAGGTTGGATGCGGCTTTGAGCAGCCTGTCCTAGTGGAAGGTGTCCTTACCCACAGCAGGGGGATTGGAACTAGAGAATCTTTAAGGCTCCTTCCAACTCAAACCATTCTATAATTCTATGATTCTATAAACACTGTAGAAGAACATGGAAAATCATGGGCAGCCTCATGTTTAACTAACAAATTCTGCCACTCTGTTTCCAAGGGGCTAGTTTACTTCCTTTAGTAGTTTAGGTTTTACCTTCTCAGCCTGCTTTTGAAGGAGAAAGACTGGAAGGCTAGCAGAGCATTAGAGTCTGTTTCAGGAAGAAAATATTTTCCTCAGACAAGTCGACAATCAAGCACGAAGTTGTATTCTAGGGTTTTGCATGGAGATACTACCACATTTGGACAAAAGTAAAGGCTAAAATTTTATTTTAAAACTTTCCTTTGTCTGTTGTATACATTGTGAGCATGATGTGGAGGGTATGAATATGCTTGGAAATGCTTCCAAATGGTTCGTTAGACCCCTGAAAAAAATCACAACTCTAGTTTATGTGCTTACATGTTAACACTTCTATTCCAAAGTGGGAACAATAAGTATTAATTACAGGTGTGAAAATCATCTCTCTAAATATGGTTCTTTCAGCAGAATGAGAATATCCATGAGAATAAATATAAATGGGGGGAGGGAAGCTCAAAAAACTGTGAACCGCTTTCTTGCTATCACTGCTGAACAGCAGTGCTATCACATAACAGTCTGTGATGTGCGTCAGGGGCACCTGTTCTCAGCTCCTCTATCCAAGCACTGTCTTTAAAGTATATTTCAAGCACCTTTTTCCCTCTGTTCTCTTTTACAGAGAGGCAAGGCAAAACCAACAAAAGAACAGAAGTCCTCAGTTTCATAGGCATTCATATAAAGACAGAAATAAAGAACGCAAAAACCTTTGTTTGGTTGACAGTTGCTGCCAATTCATGCACTTCCAAAGCCGGAGCACACTACAGCAGGTGGGAAGCCAGCCTCATGCATCCTTCACATCAGTAATTGTTAGATACCATGAGGAAACAAAGAAAAATTCCTGCATCCCATCTACCCTCTCTCATCCTTGCTTTGGGTGTGGCCTCTTAACTCAGGACCAACAAACTCTTTCTTCTGTGCTTCCAGATTCTTCCTTCATTAATTCTCGCTTCCCTCTTTGCAAACATTTCTATTTGCGGCTAAGTCTATTTTGCAAGTACTGCCTTAATTTTCTGCTGAGTTAAGATGAATTCATTCCTCACTCTATCCATCCCCTTCAAGAATATCTAAGGTTGACAGATACAAGGACGATAACAATACAAATAGTTTCTAGCAACAGAATTATTTATTTTTTCTTTTGGTTTAACATGATAGAACCACACTAAGAAAAGAGAATAAAATAAAAGGCCAATGTGTTTTCTTCTGTTCTGAAAAGAGTCTGCTCAATCAGTTTATTTACGTGTCAAAATGATTCTGCGATTTTTTAAAAATATAGCCCAATGCTATCAATAAGATATTCTGTAGAAATGCAGAAGCTATCAACTCAGTTCTTCACTTAAAACTTTGATTTAAAGTCCATTAATGTCAGCAGAAGACTTTCCACTGACTTTTGAAAGAGTTTGCATCAGACAATTATGGATGTAGTATTTCTGGTTCAGTTGAAGAGATAGAAGCCAGACATGAAAATTAAATCACTTAACTGTAGATTGTGGACAGAGGAAAAACACTTTTACCTTATTAAGTTGAAGCATGTCTTTTAGTCTATTGTGCAAAGAACACAAACAAGAAGAGCTTTACTCTTAACATTCTAATAAATCACCTATTCAAGCAGTGGTGTATACTTAAGTGGCAGACAAAGATATTTTCAAACAGACTCTATCCTGTTACTTGGCACCATGTTGCCACAGCTGTCTTCTGCTTAATTCTAGTCACACCTCTCCATCTTCGATAGTGCTTTTGTTGTGAAGTCACCTTGTGGGTCTCACACAACCCGATTTTCATTTACAGATAGCCTTATGTGCTTTCCATGTGATTATAGAAGAACTCTACCAGAAATATGTGCTTCGTGACAGTGGGTAAACTGTGAGGTATTTGAAAGGTAATCTTCATAATGGCGAGAAAAAACAGGGCATAAATAGCTGCTGGAGGATTAAATGTAATGACCACTCAGCTATAGTTTTTCGACACATTATCAGCTCAGCTTCCTGATAAAAGTGACAATATTATGACGAATGAAAGCTAGTGCCTCTGCATCTGTTTTTTATTCAAATTGAAAGCACACAGGTGAAAAATATCATTCTCCAGCCATCAGATTTTCCTGTGTTCTGAGGAAGATGCCATGGTTCTCCTGGAGGTAATGAGTTTCTTGAAAACACAGCCGTTTGTCAATGAGTACAGTGGCCATTTCCTTCATGACTCTACGTGCTACTAACCTTCCACAGCTGTTGTGTGGTCTGCTAGCCAAGACAATGTTAGCAAGCGTTCTTTCATATGAATTGCTAAAATAAGCATAATAACAGATTTTGCCAATGTGCTTTTTTAAAGAAAAACCAAAAAAAAAAGTCTTTTATATGGATGAGGAGGGAGAAGAATGTGCATATTAACCCAGAACAAACTTCCCCACCCCTGAACTGTACCTCTCTATGAAAAGTTATTCTAAGAAAAGTTGAAAGTTTTGGATAATCCCATTACTCCTGGAGCTGTGATTTTAATGAAAACAAACAAACAAACAAACATAACAAGATTTTTATTAAAAGTTCAGAGTAGAAGGAAATACTGTTTATTCTAATCACGCTAAAAAGCTAGGGGAGCTGGATGGCAGCTAGAAAATTTAAAAAATATTGCACATAGGTATTCATTTCATGGGTATAAAATACCTCTATCCATTTCTTCCTAGAAAAAAAATAATTCTGTTCAACTTAGAGAAAATTAAAAGGAGACCTATGAAACTTCAAATATGTAAAAGAAAGCAATAAATTGTTTTCCATATTTTCTGGAATGGACACAAAAATTATAGGATTAAATCAATACAAGATGGAATTATTTTAAACTCACAGATTTTCCTATCTATTTCTCATACAAACAGATTGCCTATCCTGACCGAGGAGGGAGAAGAGGAAGGTTAGTATAGGCAAAGAGGGATAACAGTTGAGGCAAAGAGGGATAACAGTTGAGGCAAAGAGATGAGCCGGGTGACCAATGTCCTTCTGAATTCTGCTGTTTCATGATTCACCTAGCATCACTTTTCATCAGCTATGGGTTATTTGACTTTAAATCTTTTTGATTGTTCACTGTCTCCTAAAGACTTATTATGATATGAGGTATTATTATGAGAAAGGAAATGTTTATCACACATAAGGTGCTCTGAACATCTTCACCTCCACAGGGGCACACCAATTACCTCACTGTCATCTTTAACAAGAAACGGCTCATGGTGAGGTCTTGAATAAACAACCAGACAAAGCATCTCTGGACATTGTAGACTCTCCCCTCACCTGAAGACTTTAAAACAGGAAGGATCATCAAGCTTAAACAGATTTATGGAAATAGGAAAATGTAGTTATTGTCCTGTCTATGATGGAGGTCAGACTGAATTAATATTACTTGTGCTTTTCAGTGAATCGTGACCACACCAACACTTGATGGCTTGGGGGTGAGCAGAAATGGAAACTCCTGAAGGTCAGAAAGCCATATTTGCCTGTTACAGAGCTGGACTATAGCCCTTGCTGACCTTTTTCCTGTTCATTTCCCTTGTCTTGACCAATAAATAAGCAAGCATGAGCAATAAAATCATGAGGAGGAAAACTTGCTGAGTAATGAACTGGATATTTCCTCATTCCTGACCTTGCTGGGCCATTCCATCAGTTTAGAGGATCGTTAATCAACAAATATCTTTCATTTTATCTTTGCCTGGAAAATGAAAAGGTTCACACTTTTTATTAAAGTCACACACATGCGGTTTATAAAAGCTTATTCAATGAATAAATATTCACTTTAATAAATGGTTTACCAGTTGCTGTAAAATCTCCTTGGTCCACATACTGCCTGTAACCACGGCTTCTTAGCTCTCACTACCACTTCTTTTATATCCTACTCTGTTACTTCTACACAGTGTTTACTATTAAAAATAAATTTAACATAAAATATTCCTTCACACATAATGTCATCTAGAAGACCGAAAGGATTTTATTTTAAGGCTCCTTCTAATATTAGGAAACAAAGACCTTTTGACCTTAGTTTTTTCTCACTCCTCTTGCTAAAGAGAAACAATATGAAGCAAAGTAACCACTAGCAAACACGTATTAGTCTTTTGGCTTTATTTCTGAAAGTTCTCTATTAAAACCCACTTAATTAGATGCATAAATCCTGTAAGTGATGTCAATGTTCATAATTAAATGAGACAATTGCAAAATCAGCTGCAGCACAAAATGTAGATAAATGTGGGAAGGAATAATAAGGGATTGCTTTATTATAAATCTGCATGACTAACATTATCATAGTCATGTTCCAGAGAACCTATAACATCTGCTTCATACATATGAAAATTCAATTATATTATCAGCCATGAAGTGCTGTAACACAAATATCAACAATGAAAACTTTGAGCTAATTATTTTAAGATTATTTTAAGCAGAAAAGGTTGTATTTCAGTATGATGAAGTTGGTAGATTCATTTTCTGATGCTTAAACACCTTAATCCTGTAAAGCCTTTAAAATATATGTCTTTCACCAATGGCAAGAATACAAAACCAATCAGGAACATGAACTTAAAATTTACTGCTGCTCAAAATAAAATAGAATAACAGAAAAATAGAAGGCAGTATCTTAACTGTAAATTGTCATAGCAATCAAAGCTCTATTACTTAGGGTATTTTATATGAAATTGGGGTCCATATACAAGCCCAAGGTGCATCTTATTGTTTCTTTAGAACATATACCTGTTTTCGTGAAATAAGATGTATGGTTCTGTCATTCCAGTAGTTTGGTGGAAAGAAGAGGACTTTAAAAAAACAATTGTCCAGGGAAAAGGGATTTCAAATGTTTACACCCTTCGTGCATTCAAAGCATAGAGGAGTAAAGAAATGTTGACTTTACTTGCAGCATCTATAAATATACATTTATGTGTATGTTTACACATACATAAATACACACATATATGTGCATATGTGGATCTACGTATACGTATACGTATACGTATATGTATATGTATATGTATATGTATATGTATATGTATATGTATATGTATATGTATATGTATATGTATATGTATATGTATATGTATATGTATATAAACCGATACATCCCTCTCCTTTTCCCCCCTCTCTGAAACAGGCCAACTTTGACCATACTGACATCTAGCCAGACTGCCATCCTTAGGGAATATACACCAGAAAGTTACTGTTCTTTCAGATCAGAAGTGAATTTTAATATTTATCCTCAAATACATCTTGATGACAGATGGACTGTTCTTCCCATGAATAATAATTAGGACATAGGTCCTCCAAATGAACCTAGCAGCCCACTTGCAAAAGCAAATCTCAAGGTCTTCAGGCAAATGCTCAAGTCTGCCACCATAAGGTCTCATCTGAAGGACTGATTCCCTCTTGGTTTAACATCAGTTCTCCTCAATTCAGTGATTCAGAAATATACTGCTCATGGTGTCACATTCAGCACTGAGCCCAGAGACACAACTAGGCAGTTTCCCTGTGTCCATGTTCTCTGCCTTGACAGTACCAAATAGTGGCATCTTCTGCTGTTCCTTATAGGCTGCCAAATCCATTGTCAGTGCTCAGCAAAGAAGGACATACTTAAAGCATTGTATTGCTGTTATTAAATGGCAAACAGCTAGATGGAATGATCGCTCCAAGGATTTATCCTTCAAGGCCTTCAAGTAAGGTGTCTAAGCAGAGACCTTCATTTTGCATTAAAGGAACAGCACAACATGTCCTTGGCCATTGAATGGACATGCAGAAAAGTACAAAAAGTGTTCTCTTCTTCTAAACACCATATTAAAATCTCAAAAAATAATCCATAAGACTAAAAAACCAGCAGGCAATACATATCCTTAGACTCAGAAATTGCTGCAGAACTTAAAGAAGGCATTTCTGTACCATAGCTACTAAACCAGGCAGCTATTTCAGTTTGGAGAAGGCAGTTCACTGCCCTGGCCTTTCCCTAGGTTTGCCTGGGAGTACACCTGTACTGCCTTATCATTCCTTTACCACTTAACATCAACAACAAAAGTAAAACCCAGCAATTCAGTCATCATACAATTCTGCCCTAAGGCTGAAACACGACAGAATGAGCTGCAGGTATCCCATAAAGTGCCACCTGCAGAAGATGATGCTTTGCAGTGTGCAGGACACCTGCTTAAGGCATGTGTGTAAACTAAACTGAGTTAGTTAGCCCTATACACACACACAAATACATACTCAACAGTCTGTTTAAAAGCAGCTAATGGACAGCTCTTCCATGGCACAGCACTGGCGTATTAGCTGTGTTTGGTTTAAACATCTAATTTGAAGAGGAAGGAAGACCAAACCTATATCATCGGTTTACTTCCAATCTGAAGGCAGATGGAGGGCCATTAGCTACAGATAGCCCATATTATTCACTCGAATAGAGGTCCTATCCTTGTGGATGGCTAATACAGTGTCTTTGCCTCCGTTAAATGAGATCTCTGTGGATTAAATGGAGTCAATACAGTAAGTAGAGTTTATACTGATAATCTGGATCAGAAATAAGCATCTACTGTGTGATGAGCTGCTCATTAGAATTCCTCCCTAGGCTGCAGTCTGTTGCCATCTAAACTCTATCGAGGACACTAAAGTTCAGTGCAACAAACTGACACCTGCATTTCACAATAGTTTACTATCGCCTGTACACGTTCCCTTCTTTATCTGCATTGATACTTTATCCATGTATATTAGCAGCTGATTTCTGTTATAATAACAGATTTAATATGTCAGATTTTAGAAAAATTCCACTCTGTCATGTAACTGAACCTGGAATCACTACTGATTTTTATCAGCCCTTGGGGTTTTTTTGCCTTGTCTTGTACCTGAATTTATGAACAATGCAAATTGTTATCATGTGTAGCTGTATGCTTGTATCACTCTCCCGCCACTGTATCTCAAAGCCCTGCTGAGTCCTGAACCCATTTTTTCAGTTTTTAATTCACCGACACCAGGAAATCCCTAAAGCTTTTAAACAACTGTCCTGAGATCTCACTAGTATCTTGGTGAAATTCATTCGACTGCGAGCAGACCTCTGCTTGAAGCATTAATAGCTGAACCATTCGCTCTCCCCTTGATAGGGGAGAAAGAGAGTGCAGTTCAGTGGGGTTTTTATGGTATTTTCTTCCTCTGCTGTTCTGAGTGTAACAATGTGGCATATACCTAAATAGGCCTTAGTGAAAGATTTCTTCAATGAAATTAGAAAAATGACAAAAAAAATCCAAAAAACAAACACTTTGCATACAATAGTCTTTATTTCATTAGTAAGTTAACAAGGCCAGACAGAAGAAATGTGATATTTCTGTTCCAGGCAGACTTCATTCACACCTATATGACTCAAAATTATATTTTTAATTAATGTTTTTGCTTTCCAATGAACATTCAAAAAAAGCCCTGACAGCAAAGGACTAAATATGCTGAGATCCAGGACTGGTCAGAGTCCTTTGTTTATTGAGTTTGCCAAGGTCTGGCTTCTCAATTGGATTCCTCTGCTGTAAATCACAACCCAGTCAATAACGTCACACAGAAGCAGTGCAGTCAAGAAAAATACTGGAATCAATACTGGAGCTGTTTGAGCATCATGTCCCAAAACCGCAGGCCCCATTTGTCCTAAATATCCTGAATCTCATTAATTTTATCCAGCATTTTTATGATCTTAGTGTGTTTGAGTCAAATGTGCACACTTTTTTTGACTACCAAATAATCCTAGATTTTTACAGAAGACTGTAAAGCAGCCTTGGTATAAAAGATTAAGAATCAGACTCCAGTCAAGTAACAGAAATGATATAATAAATAGATGCCAAGATACTGTGTTGTTACTGTATTGTAAGAATGTATCTCAGGATTAATTTGTATCTCAGGATTAATTTGCCCCTTTTCTTCTTTTTTATCTTTAATATTAATATTTAATATTAATTCTTTGCAATAAAGTCAATTATCATTAAGGTAACTTGAAATCCAAAGCTCAGTAATATCTTCTGCAGTCAGGATCCACCTTTATCATCGGTCTGTCTGACAAATCTCTGTGAGGGGAAGCACCCCAGTGCTTAGATGGTCAACAGCAACCAGTAAAGTGGAAGCACACGTGAGCAATTCCCATAATTCACACTCTATGAATATCCAGAAAATAGCATCATTTTCACATCATAGCTTATGCTTTTCACTATCCCTGAAAATTCAAGGACACCTTTCTTCTGAAAGATAAAAAATATCTGTGCAGTCAAGAGCAGAAATTCAGTTCAGTAGCCAAGAAGTACAAGGCCATTCTGGGCTTGGGGGCCACTGGGACCATCAATCTCTCCAAAGGTACTAAATATTCCACCCTCTAAGACTCTTCTCTGGCTGGTTTTCCACTTCAGGATCTGGCACTCCTAGAGGAATTTTTTTTTGCTGCCCAACATATTGACTATGCATTAAACTATCACAAAGGATAGCTACCCTGTAACATTATAAAAATGCATATGCATTTCTATATTGGCATTCAAGAGACCTCGTTTGATGCAGGTATTAAAAAAAAGGGAAGGAAATAAGCCTTAGCTTTTTCATTCCAAAATAAAACAATAGACAAGAAGTGGATCCAGACAGGAAAGCATAAAAAGACCTTGAGCTTCTCTTTCTTTTCATTCAGGTTCATTTCAGCTAGAGGACTGGTGTTGAACAATGAAATAGTTAAATATACTGGATTAAAAATTATCTTAGACCATTTGCCTTTTCACACATAAATTAAATTTTCTTGTTTAATCTCTGCTTTTTTTCTAATTATCTCTCTCCACACACACTAATGGCTCACAGCTAGCATCTCTCTTCAAGCAAGATGATTAGGAAGTGTCTGCTGTTCTTGGGATTTCTTTTTTTCTTTAATTTTTCCCTCTTGGAGATGATAATAGCATTCACTTTCTCTGAAAAAGTGGCTATAAATAAAATGGCAATAAATATACATATGGCAAGAACAGACCAACAGTTTAAGCAATTTCTCCCAGAACGGGGCACCACTTACTTTTTTTAAAACCACATTTTTACTGATTCTTTAAAATAAAAACTCCTGTAGTTCTTCCACCTCAACACATATGATTGCTCTTTCTGTTTCAGCATTGGTATTATGTGTGTATGTGTGGGTAATGTTTTAGAACTGAATATCCAGTAAGTCTTTATGAGAAAGAAGCACACTTAGTTTTGTGTGCATTTTAAATGTGTGGTTGTGAAAATGGGTAAGAAAAGAGAAAATTCAAGCCAAAAGATATGAATAGCATCTTTCTAGAAGCAACACGGCCAACAGTAATGAACCACAATGCTGGATCTTAAAACATCTTAGTTTCAGTTGCGCAAACGGTAAACACAACTCTATGCTTCTTTAATGAAAGACAGATTCCAGCCAGCCCTAGACTGGACTTTGTAAAGTCTTCCCTGAGCACTTCCTTTTATATCTAGAAACACATGTATAGAGGTAAATATATATATATATATTATAGAAATATATCAAAACAGTAATACAAAGCATTTGTATCACTGCCTTCTACCAGGATTAGAATTAAATATACCCACATGAATATTCCTGCATATGGACTAACCTCTCCTTTACTGTTGGAGGGAAGTTTTAGATAGTCATGTTCCTTAGGAAAGCAACAGCCTTAAAATCCTCAAGTGGACAGAGATACAGATTGATAGACAGACAGCTACATCCATATATGCATAATAAATAAAAAAAAATCCCATGCTGTTCTGCAAGGATGTGTATCTCTAAAGAATGTTAGTAAGGGTATTGTCCAAATGCCACTTAAATACCAACAGGCCTGGGGCATCAATCCCCTCTCTAGGAAATCTGGTCTATAGTATAATAAGAAAAGTATTTTAAAGTATAATAATATAATTTAACTTTTGGTCAGCCCTAAACTGGTCAGGCAGTTGGATTAGATGATTGTTTTCGGTCCTTTCCAACTGAAATAAACTATTCTGCTCTGCTCTGCTCTGCTCTGTTCTATTCCATTCCATTCCATTCCATTCCATTCCATTCCATTCCACTCCATCCACCATGAAATTCCTGATTTTGCCTTCAGTCTGAATACACAGTATAAACACGAGATGCACTGAAAAAAATTAAATGGTATGTAAATCACCGTGTTAATATCACTCTGAAGTTTGATCTTGATATGTCTTTTCACCATTTCCAAAATACGGCTTTCAATTGACTTTTTTAATATATATCACATCACAAACAAGTACTTCTCACTTGCACTTGTGTTCTGCTATTTCAGCTCATTAGAGCATTTGGCTATCATGTAGCTCCAAGCATCTCCAGCCTTGCCAATTAATTGATGAAGAACCATTATGAGACAAATATATCATCCACATTTCAACAGCTTGAATGGAAGGTTACTGAAGTAATAACCGGCAACATCAAAACCATTAATAAAATATAGGCTGGGAATGGCAAATTACAAAATTCTGTACCTAGTTCCCAAAAATAAATTTGCTTTTGAAAGTAGTTTTAGCAGGCATGATGACATAGATGAATGATGCTGATTAAAAAGGAGTGAAGAAAAGATTATCGCTTTAGCATAGAAACCGCTGGCATCATTATCAGCCTCATCTAAATAAAAAGTGTTAATTTTTTCAATGACTTCATAGCTTTGCTGTGAAATTGCAGGTGTCACTGTATACTGGTAGCTGAGCACAAAGTAAGGCAAAAATGGAGATAAAGTAGGTTAGACCAAGAACATAAAATGAGAAGAGATGATAGTTCTGTGTCTTTAAAACAGGCTTTTCATGGACTTCCTTTTGTGAATGAAACATTCGTATTGCTTCTGCTGGTGAGGAGATGTCCTTTCCAACATGAACAGACACATTCACTTTTAAGCAGTCAGTATCTAGATAATGAGTAAAAATGTAAATTCTCAAGAGTGCTTAATGTTGTTATCACAATCCAAAGACATGAATAATCTTACTAGAGAGGGAATGAATAGGACACAAGGCTCAGAAGTATTCATTCTCTGCCACACATTTGCAGAAACCCCGTATGTGTATCTCTTTCCTTCTCTATACTTTTATTTTCCACTCTCTCTGTCTTCTTGTCAATTTTAAATTTAAACTCTTAGTAGCAAGACTAGGTCTCACTATGTGGTTTGTACAGTCCCTCACACAATGAGGCACCAATGTAATGCAAATTGCAGTATTAAATATTCATACAAAAGCTTCATAGTGTGACTGCATGAAATCAGAATAATCAGGTAACAGGCATAAGCAGAGCACCTAGGTAAGATGAAGCACGGAGATTTGCTATTACAATTGCAGTCTCATTAGAGGGAAGTGTGCTGACATAAGCTGTGTTTTCATTGTCGTAAGCCCAATTTCATAACCATGTATTAGAGTTATGAGTTCTAGCAAGCCATAATGTTTTCACTTTTGGCTGTGCAATCACATATTGTTAGCTTAAGACATTTAAACTTTATAAATGACTCTGTAATATGTGGTCTTTTCAGCTATAAAATTGTTCCTTAAAAAAAAAATCTGAGGCATTGATCACTAGAGTCAATGTCACCTAACAGCAAATAAATTTTGACAATAAGCTACAAGTTAACTACGTAACTGCAAGCAATTTCTTCAACTACAAATTAGTCATATATTTTCTTTCCATCTAGTAAAAACATCACTGAAATGCTATGCAGTGTTCTTGTTCCTATCTGATGCTTTACTTCAGAAATGGTAAAGGATGTGTCATGTAATGATTTATTTGCTACAGTTTGCAGGACTTTGCACTCAGCATTTTATCTGGAATGCCTGGATTGTTACAGCCTATTTAGGAAAACTTGCCTCACTCTATAATCCAGATAAGGAGACGAAAAACCCACAAGTGAATGCCCTGATAACATGAAAATACACTAGTTAAAATCAAATCCACAGTCAATAAAAAGCTTTCTTTTGGCCCTTTATTGAATGATTGAGCCTGTCTTTGTATTATGTCTGTTTAGTCTGTAAGATTTTCAAGACAGTTTTTATCTCCTGTTCATCATGAAGCATGCTTTTTTTCTACATTATAACTGTGGAAGTTCATTCTTACTCTATACTTCCTTACCAAAATTGTTCCTCTTTAGAGGAAGAAAAACAAGGCTGATGTCCATCATAATGAATTTATATGCAATATATATTATACAAATATATTTTTATCACAGTGGACATGAATTAAAATTACAGGGATTTGATTTAGGATTAATATTTTGCACTTTAAAGGTTTAGACCACGAGACTTCAGTGTGTTCTAAAAGCAGGCTTTGGACAATATTTTCAGAAATGACCAATAATGCTTACACTTGAAAGACAAGTGGGCGACGGGCTTACTGAACCCAAAATCCAGCATTTACAGGTGATCATTATTTTAAGACATCACAGCAAGTTCTTCTTCACCCTTGTTACCTTCTTGTGGTTGATAGGAAAGCAAGTCTGCATGTGGCACACTGCCTGCAGAGCCTCATAGGTGCAACTGTGAGATGGGAACCAAAGTGTAGGAGGGCCAGGGGGTCATGGTGCCATCAGCATGGCCACGTAGGGATAAAAAAATCAAAACCCTTCATTCTCGTCAGAATTAAGCATTGAATTTCAGAGCATTCAGAAACTTTGCTCACTGTAGGCATAAAAGTGAAGCAGCACTCAGAATAATTCTCACATCTCATCTTCATGTGATGTTTTTCTCTCGCATCCCAGTCCAGAGCAACTGAAAACGGTGCTGGTGTGGACTTGCATTTGTATGAATTCCCCAGAGCTGCCCTTGTACTAGGCTGTTCACAGTGAAGACAGTGATCACTGTTTTAGTGGTGCTTGCAGGATCATCAAAATGTATGGAAAGACTTCCCCTACTTTTTTTCTTTAAAGAACTTATATTTATTTATTTGATTAATACATTTCTTACTGGTATCAGCATATAGTAATAATAATAATAACAACAACAATAATAATTCTGCTATTGTTAGAACCATGACCGAAGGCTTTAGGTATCTTTTTGTGTTACAATGATGTCTGACTGGTCTATACCTTGTTCAAAGTTTCATGATACTGAAAGCTTCACCAGCTCCAGACTGTGACTGTTTCACACCAAAACCCAAGTTCCATACCAAACCCACTTTTTCTCCCTCTCTGTGAGGATGACCCTTGCTGATTAACAGAGGGTAGAGTTAACCCTAAAAAGAAGGAAGGGCTGAGCAAGTCAAGGGTGCTCTTGTGGGGGACCTTCATAGGTGAAATACCACAGAGGTCAGACAGGAGAGAAAGAAGAAGCTGGATGTGGGAGGTAAGCAGGTTCCAGCTTAGCTGTTGGGCTGTGTATTTACAAGATACTGAGAAACATATCTCATTTCCCTGCTATCCACAGAAAGACAATCTGGGCATATGGTGCAGCCAGGAAAACACTGATCTGGATCCAGATAAGTCAGCAGGTCTTGACACAACCAGAGATACGAGGCGGCTGATGCTTTGATCACGAGGGCTTGGGCCACATACTGGCAACATACAGAGTTAGAATATTTCTGCATTGATGTCTTTATGACTCTGAACTGGTTGAAAAGTAAATACACAAGAATTTGGGGGTTTTTAGATACTGACAGCAACTGGTTTTCCTACTGCTGGCTTCTGGTTCAATAGCAACATGGGCATACTTCTTTAATAGGAGAGGTTGTGATTTTTCCCAGAGAACTTCATGTTCTCAGTGAGTTTATTCCTGAACAGTGGAAACATCATTAACATTCACTCTGAGAAAAAGAACAGCTTTTACATTCATTGGATGTCTCACTCGATCCCATATGTGGCTCATCACATTGAACACTCATTCCCCTGGACCATTTGCTCCCAGTAAACAGAGAGCACGTTCTGGGAAGTACAACAATGTATCTTGAGAATCAAACAATTTTTAGCTGCAAGAGAAACAAAACAAATGTTTTGAGTGATGAAATGGAGAAAGGAGTTCCTGTAAAACTGACACAGACCTATTAGGACTTATAGTAGTATTTAATTAATCACGTGGGGAAAAGTGCTTGTGGTGTAACTCAGCCTTGCAAATTCCAGTGTTTGTTTTTTAACATACACTGTGTAACTTTCCCATCTGATTCAAGTATGAATTTCTCAGCTGAAATACTGAGGGGAAATAACCCAAACACCCTAAGGTTTTTTAAGCTTTTGTTGCCATACGAACCTGTACTTCAGAGTTATATTTGAGGACTGTTACTGCATTTATGGTTTTGATACTGCTTGTACTAAATGTATTTCTTTCCATTGCATTTTTACAGTAAGAGTCCAATAAATACATACAAAGAACACTTAGCCATTATATTTATTAATATTTATTACCACCAATCCATTTCATTACTTTTCACCAGATTCTTACATTGATCTGGCAGTCAAGAAAGAACAGAAAATTTAAGGGAAGATTTTTCCTTCAGAGTTGGAGCCATAAGAATTACTTCCTTTCATTCTTCCCCCTGTTAACAAGAGTTACCATTTTTATATTTATGATATTCAACCAAAACTGACTCTCTGATTTCCCAAGTTTTCCTTCCTTGTTCTAATAAAGTATATGTATTTTTATCTCATTTCCCTTTGCTCTGGAAAGTCTGTTAGCTAACCATTTTTTAAAAATGCCCAGCTTTACAGCAATCGTAAATGAACCATGTTTGTAGACAGACAGTGGCACTGAGGAGCAGCCTGCAAGGTATTCAGATACATCTCAGTTACTGACTACAGTATTACTCAGTGTCTATTTTGATTCAATTTACCCACAGTCATATGAGAAAAAATGCCAAAAATAGGCACATAAGAAAAAACATCCTACAAATAATCCTCACAATGGGCCAAATCTTTGAAAAAAAAATAATAATTTTTTAGTGGTCCTGAGTGAGTCTTCACATCTTTGAATTGACTGTGAAACCTTTCCAGACCTGGCTTAATCACTGCAGGTCACAAAATCTTAAAGGCCAGACAGAAATAAGAAAGGTGTCTAAGCTGTCTAGGTGAAATCAACTGTAAGCTTTCTGCATGATTATCTAAAGTGAATGTTGTTCTTGAGAATTCTTCCCACAAATTAATAACACATCTGCCATGGTTTATCATTTTTAATTGAGAACGGAGGATCCTTTTTTAAAAAAACAACTTAAACCGTGCTGTCCTATCTATTATTTTGAGGCAAACCAGCTGCAAGTGGAAGGGGTCTGATTAAAACTTAAAGAAACATGCAACCTGATAAGCACCTTCAAAATCTGTGGACAGTAGCCAAACTGAAGCTGTGGAGTACAGCAGTTGATTAATTCCGGTAAAAGAAATTGAGGTACTCAGTGGCACTCCCCGTTTTCCACATTTTAATATGTTTTTCTCATGGGCTAGGAAAAATCATATGTGGATGGAGCCAGCCACCACCTTAACAGTGGCTTTCCATTGCAGGAGGCTTAGTACCCAAACAAATATAGTTCCTGGGTACCAGCAGCTCATGTCTCAGAAGTTAGTTTACCAACAGGAAATCTCCTACTGGCTTCCGATCATATGCTTGATCACAACATCCCATTTATAACTTCCCTTCTTTTCCCAGAACAGAGCAAGGCTGCACTGTGCAAAGCTTGTGATGAATATTCTCTCTTTTTTTCTTTTTTTTTTTTTTGATAACTGACAGCTGGTGATGCTTACTGCCAATAAACAGTAGCTTGCCCAAGGAGAGAACACTGGCTCACCAGTCAGCTCTTTCTCAAGCACAAAAATCAGTCACCTTAATAAAAGTATGTGTCACTTGCACCTTTTTTTTTTTCAGTTGCAACTGGAAAAATAGTAATTTCTCTCTTTCCATAGATCCTGAAGGCTCCAGCCAGCTCCAAGGCCAATTTAGAATGGGTCTACACTAACTAGATTTTTAATATTTTTTAGTCTCCGAGTTATCAATCTAAAGGGAGAAACAAAGCATGAGGGAGATGGGAGCACTGAGTGGAGAAATCATTTGCAGAGTGAAAAAGAGAGCTTGATCTTCCCAGTCTGAGTTTGATGCCCTATTCTGTTTATCATGCACTTTGGAATCCCAAAACCCACCAGCTGTTCAAGAAAAGGTCTGTAAGCACCAGGCACAGGAACGTAAGCGTGCAGCTGAACAAAGTAAAGAGAAAATGTAAGGTCCCTTGTGCAGGAGCCTGTCTCCCCACAGTGGCACGAGAAACACAGGTGGGAAGGAGGTCAGGTAGAAGATCTGAGTGCATGCACATGGTAAGCAGCTGATAGCCCTCTGACAAGCACCTGGAGGAGATGGATGGTTGGATTGTCCTTCAGATTTACTGCCTGCTTTCCTGTCCCTCAAGCTTCCTGGTATATTTGGGTTTGAATTATTGCTGCCAGCCCTTTGGATGAGGTTTCTGCACTGCTGAGGAGCCTGGACACTATATCCATTGCCCTCAAATTATGTCCATTGCCTGCAACAATGCAGGCTCGGCCGTTTTGTGGAGCTGCACAAGAAAAATAGTTGGAGTCTGAGTCCCCACGGCTGCTCACATTTTTCATGCCATAAAATGACAGGAAAACACCAGAACAGAGAAGTGAAGACAGAGATAATCTGACATCTTCCAGTACCAAAACTAGGAAAATAAGACTGCACAAGTAACTACCTAGACTTAACAGCTTTACATCAGGTTCTCCTTTAAATGAACATGTTTTTAGCAGAAGCTCCCATCTACACATGCCCCAGGACCTACTCTGAAACTCAGTCCCTAAAAAGGGACTTATTCTCCTAATAGGCCAGCCAACTTACCAGTGATTTCTAAGGAGGACTTTTGACCTTTCTGTATATTAACCATTTTTTTCTCTCACTCTTACTGACTGTCAGTAGATTGCATGTTTCTTTCAAGGGTAGACCATGTCATGTCTTAGAATGCATTATTTTGGAGCTACTTATTAAACTCATGTTTGAATTTTCAAGTAAAATTCTGTTTAATCTTTCCTCTGACAGTCTGTGGCAAGCAGTTCATATCTGTGGTGAGCTGTGACGTTAAATGTTTGGATTGTGATGGAACCAGGAGACCTTATCTACCTGGTAAAAGGCCAACAGTACCCAGATTTCTTGCCATTGTGTACACCTTAGCATGGTTTCTTCCTGTGAAGGGTCATCTGACTGCATATATGTAGACTTAGTGGCTGATGTGCATATGCACCATAACTCATTTTCTTCCCTAAAAGCTTTGGATAGACAAGCACCAACTGCAGAACTTCCTATTTGTGGGACTCCTTCATAAGGAAGTCAGTAGCAGGACATTGGCCAGGTGAACCATTTTGGAAGGTCAAAGATCAATCACAGTTTATAGATCAGGTACTTCATGTATGTTATGGCATTAATTGTATGATCGAGTGCTACACCTACATGCACAACGACAGAAGTACGTAGATATAAGACTTAGTAGTTTGTAATAAAACAAGATCATTCAGCAAGATAAGCAGTAAGGTCAATATGATAGCTCACTGCATTCTCACAACCAGTTCCCAGAGAGTAGAAATCTCAACTCTTTTATCGCTAGCACTGTAGGGTAGAGGTGGCTACACTCTTCTTTCCTTCCAGTCGACACTGTGGAGCATGAACAGGCAGACTAATTTCCTCTGCTTCTTCCCAAGGAAACACACCACTGTCCTGACAGTTAATAAAGTGTACACCCACAGAAAAGTGCAGCAACCAGAGCAAAGTATGATCATCCTGTAAACAGCACAGTTCTTTAAGCCACAACAAGAATAAGCTGTGTGACATGAGTACAATATATTGCCCCTGACATTCTGCTTTATGGTAAAAATCCAGGGTATTATCTATCAGCATATTTTCAAAGTTTCCATTCCTTTGTCTTTCCCCACCTAAGTTGTCTTCATTAAATGATAGAATCTCCAAAACTGATTATTCTAGTGTTGAAGGCAATAGAGAAGCATTGCCAAGGTATCCACAAATTAGTTTATGCCTGATCCAGCCTGCTTCTCATCCTGACATATAAGCAGATATTGTCTATAAGGAACTGTATTGAACAACAAACTCAGTTGAAGGATTCTGAAATGCTATGTCATATAATTCTACTTATATTTACTTTCAGTTACCGTGATGAATTGTATGACTATATAGTAATTGATACTCCAAACCAAATAGGCAGTCAACATTTGGAAGAGATGTTTCATGGTTCTTTTAACCATGAAAAGAAGAGTTCAGTGTATGAAACTAAACAGCTGTTTCTTTCTTTTTAACATAAAAGACAGCTAGTACCAAAAATATTGTCTTAGTGATCAACTTCTCTGTTATCCATTAGCTCCTCCATTAATATAAAGGTATGTTTATTTCCCTATAACTTTTTCTCTCTCCTTGTTTTTAGAGATACTTACTGTAGGAACACTTAATACTGGAAAATAACTGCATTCTGAGGCTGTAGTCTGTCATTTTATTGACACCAAATAGTATTCTCTTCTCCAAGCATTCTTACTGGAACTGTTAGGATCACTCCTGAAGTAAAGAGATAGTGGTAAAAGAGTATCAAACTTTGGCTCATTAAATTGGAAAGAAAACATGAATATAATTTTTATTACTTCCTGTTGTTTGAGTTTTATTATTATACTCAATATAACATTTGCAGATGGTGCTTAGGTTTTAAGACGTCTGTAGAGACCATCAAAATGACAAATGGCAAGAAAAGGTAAGAAAGGGAGTTATTAAAGTATGAGAATATTGAAATTCCTGTTGATATCGATTAACAGGCTAATCAGAACAGAGAATACATGGATCATTACATATTTCAATTCAAATTCCGAGGTTGAGATACTTATATATCTTTTTTAATAGACTCACAGCAATAATATATCTTTAATCAAAGAAGCTCAATAGCACATTATAAAGCAATAACATTTGGCTTTAAATCTCACTTCCAAATAAATTAACAAAATACAGGCACATTAAAATAAATTTAGGGAGACATTCTTTACAGACTTTTTTATTTGCTAGTTCTGCAACAAAAAACCTTTGGAAATGAACAGATAATGCTTCACAAAGAAAGAGCTATATTCTAACATTCACTGTAATAAGTCTGGCATACTGATATAGAATACTGGAGATTAGACTTCCACTCAATGAAACTTCCACAAGACTTCCACAAAACTTCCAATTAGACTTCCATAACAATGAAAATTGGTATTTTTTGTATAAGATCATATAGTATTTTACATAAGATCATATAAATTCTTGCACTCTTGGAAAACTGTGGTCATTATTTCTTTATAAACAGACTGTGGTAACATTATTGAAAAATCTGATAACCAGAGTTACTACATACTTAGTCTTGGTCATAGAGACAATGGATAAAACTTCCGAAAGTACCTACAATATGTAGCACTGTAAGTTGCTGTGTCTTAACATCAGGTTTTGTCCTGACAATAAGTGTTCTTGTTGCCTTTTTAGGAATGCAGGATCAGAATCTTCAAATTTATCAAATCAAAATCTACATCTAGCCATATTATTTAGCTACACCAGAGTCTTCTGCTGTGCCTCAAAATGTTCCTTTTCAAGCAAAAGGAAGCTTTCATCTTTATGGAAAATGTTCTGAACCTCTGGGATAACTTTGCGTGAGAGCTACCCAAAGAAGCCTTTCTATCGTTACCATGACCTCAGCTTGCCCCTCTGTAGAAAGCTACCACCTATATTCTGCCAATTTATCAGACAACCAGGACAGATTCTGGTTTTTTACAGACCCCAAACCCACCTGATGTTTCTCTTTTCCAGAACACTAATACCATGTCTTGATAAAATCAAGATAACATGGAATCCCAGCACAGTTCATCAAAACAGAGAAAGAAAAAAAAAAACCAAAAATCTATGGCATATAAGTAGCAAGGTTTTCCATGCTTTGTGGGCAAACCTAATGTTCTTGGATCTATCCAAGCCCAGAGTCAAGACAGAAAGTTAAGTGGCTTCTCTACCCTCCACTGAACTTCTTGCAGAGCAGAAATGAACTCTTCAGCCAGCTAAAATGAGAATTTAATCAGGTATAATCTATAAGCATCATTTACCGTAATGTCCTGGCTCCCAGCTACCTTTCTTACTACTACCTCCAGAAGAGGTATTTTATGTAAGAAGGCTATGAAATAAAACAAAAGAAAACAAAATTGTTCTTTGATTTCTAACAATGTGGAATAAACTAAAACTTTTTAGTCAGTCTCCAGAATCTTCTTTGTTTTTAATAAAAACAGCACTAAAACTCTCCATGCCTTCTGAGGAAAAATAGAAAGAATAATTACAATTTACAAAAAAACCCCTAAATATCATCTAAATTTAGAGTATCACACTGTTGTCTCACTCACATACTTTATTTCTCACCTGCTTAATTATACTTGCTGGGAACACAGCCAAGAAACTACTGCTGGCATTGTCACTCTTTGTAAGGAACAACATTAAAGTTATTACTTGGAGAACACGGGTGGGTTCTGGTTTTTTTCCTTAAACTTGGAATGGAAAAATATCTCAGAAGCTATTAAAGAGAAGACAAATTAACTGGAAACTTAATCCACTGCTTTGTTCTTTGGAAATGACTAAATCTAATAACTGTGAAGAATTATTATGGATGTTCAATATCTTGCTCAAGAAAATATCTATGAAACAGATTGTACTGCCCCAGAACTCCCAACCACAAAGTAAGCGTTACCAACTTATCTCAAGGAAATGTGGGAGGTAGGAAGGGAAATAATAAACATTTTCTAATACAGAAGTCATTCAAGTAATATGGTGCAAAGAACAAAGTTAATTTAAACTTTTTAAGTATTATATGTCTGGAAAAGGAACAACAAGGGCCTAATTTTGCTTGTGATTCAGTCTCTTTCTGCTCCTGTAACAACCTAGAAGTCTACTAGGGTGATGAAATAGATTGTTTCCTCTGCCTAGGTTAGAAGAGCTGTCAGGGAAAGAGGGAGAGTGGCCTTTCACAAGCAACCATGGCTACACTGCAGCACCACAGCTGATCTTACCAGGATGAAGCAAACAACAAATATTGCAAAAAAACTTCACCTCCCCCTGAGCTCCACCTTTTGCACAATTCAAAGCAGAACACAGATAAAAATAAAGTTAATTTTGTTCCTCTTCTGACAAGAATCCTCTTTGTAACATT
Organism: Clamator glandarius; assembly: GCA_033459285.1. Classification (NCBI taxonomy): domain Eukaryota; kingdom Metazoa; phylum Chordata; class Aves; order Cuculiformes; family Cuculidae; genus Clamator; species Clamator glandarius. The sequence continues at coordinate 901,700 of JAUNZM010000088.1, forward strand.
ATGTAGCAAAAGATTTACACTGGATTTTCAGTGTAGAGTGTGATTGTGTTGTGCTTAGATTATGCGTTTCTTGGAGGATTGAGGCTGATTAGATCTTCACCTCCTGACATACATTGAGCACCTCACTTTCAGAACCAGAAGACCCTGAAATTCAACGGATGTTCCAAATCTCAAGCCCTGCTCTCAGACTCTTCCTCTACATTTAACTTTATGTATACATTGAATGCATATGTGCATTTTCATTGTGCATTCAATGATAATAATATGCAAATCCTGCGTCTCTAAACATTCAATTTGAAAACCCAGCTAATTTCACTGGTAAGAATGTATTAATACATCAAATGTCATTTTTCTGAGAAACAGTGCAGAATCTGGTGTAAAAGTGCTGGCTATGAAATTAGATTTAAAAAAATAAACTTCTCAAGACCGTATTTTAAATACATGCACTCCCCTCTTACTTATTACGATGTAATATTAACTTCCAGCTGTCAAGATTATATTGGAGTTGTCTTTCAGATTTCACAAGCTGCTTATGTAACTCTCTTAGGTGTGCAAAGATGGAAAAGTCTATAATTTTCTTAATGTCTGGTGCATTTCTCACTGTTGTAAATAGAGTAGTTTTTGCATATAGTCCCATTATGAATGACATTGTTTCATTTTTAAATGCAATCCTCAATAACCACTTGCAAATGGCTCTTCTTTAAGGCAGTTAGACACTCAGATGCTCTGTAAAGATTGTTTGTCAAAGATAAGTACTCCACAAGGTTGTAAACAAGCTTCAGATATAACATAAATTCATCGCTGTTACAAATACCTTGTCTTTGGTGAATTCTTGGCTCCATTAGAGTTGCTGGGAAATTTGCCATCGATCTGTCTGCGGCCAGCATGTTATCTATTTATTCTGTTTTAATGCAGAACCATTGGGATCTTCAGCACATTCCCTGGTGAAAGAAGAGATCTAATGCTCAAGGCACAGATCTCTACTTTAAAAACTTCATGCAAGCAACAGCACTGCTTCTTCAGTATCATGCTGGAATGGCTATGGAGGCTGAGCCTCAGCTTCTTGATCAGAATGTCCCCTTTATTCAGCGCCCCCAGATAGGGACTGAGCTTCCTCCAATTTCACAGCATCACAGAATGATAGAGGTTAGAAGGCACCTTTGGAAATCACCTAGACCAGCCCTCTGCTCAAAGTAGAATTAGTGACCGCATACTACTCAGGGCTGTGTACAGCTGGTATTATTTAGAATCTCAAATTTTGGAGATAGCATCTTTGGGCAACCTGTGCCTGTGTTTGACTACCCTTAGAGTCAAAAATGTTTTTTCCTTATGTTTAAACAGAATTTTCTGCACTTCAGTTGGTGCTCATTGCCTCTTGTCCTCTCACTGTGTAACACTGAGAAAAGTCCAGCTTCATCATTTAATCTCCACCATCAAATGCTTAAAGGCTTTGATAAAATTCCCTCACACTTCTCTTTTTCAGGCTGAACAGTCTCAGCTCTCTCAGCCACTCCCTACGTGGTCTTGATTTGGAAGAGCAGTTAAGTATGTGCTTATCAAAGCTTCATGTTGAAAGGTCATCATACTTCATAGGGGCATGCAAAGATGTTCACATGCCATTCTGCTTGAGAAAAAAGTTCCAGTATTTCAAAATTGTCTGCAAAACAGAAATCTATGGACTCCCTATCTAATCTCTGCAGCTACTCAACAGAAAAGCAAGGAAGTCCTAAAATCCCCAGACTCGTAGCTCATGGAGCCCATCTGGAGGGCTGCTTGTTGGTTAGGACTTAAGACATCCCTTATCTAGAGTTCCATACTAGTCCAACTTCCATTTCACACATTTGAGATAATACAGTTCCATTTCACGACTTATTTCAAAAATAATAATTCACTTGAAAATCACAAAAGAAATATTTTTTTCCCAAAGACAGTCATTTAAATTAAAGCATTTCCTGTAGGACATAACTTTAAATTAGAAAATAAAATCACATATAGGCATGCAGTTTAATTAGGAAGTCTACTGTACAAATACTTCTTAACATCAAAACAAGTAAGACTCGAAACTGCTGGTAATAATTAAATTAAAATTAGATGCACAGATGAGGCATTGAGTTAAAACTTGGACTGCTCTTCACTAATTCTGATGGGCAAAATTAATCCCATTACAGAAGATCAATAAATGATTCATATTTCACCATGTACCAGCTGAGGTCTGATATGACATAGTGGGAAGGGGTTCTCATATTAAAATTCAGAAATGTGAGCACTTGAATCAGTATTGCTAATATGTTAAAACCCTGTACTGATGCTTCACATTTCTACATGGGAAAATTATATTCTCACTCTCATAAATTATTCTGTGACCTATATATGACAAGCTTTAAGAACCCCAAACAGCTACCATAAATGGAAAGTAAAAAGTGAATAGGTCTTATGCTGAACTCCCATAGAGGGATAGATTTCCTTCACTTAGAACAATTTAATTTACACTTACTTCAGCCAGGAACTCATCGTGTTATATTAACAAGCTTAAAATGAATTGTATGGATGTTTCCAGCAAAAAGATACTATATCACATCAAAAGGAATTAAGTTTCACTGAACAGAATTCAATTAAAAAAGCAAACTGCATCAGCAAATAGTACAGTGCCATTCATCCAGCTCACTCTTTGGTGGTTCCTGAACTAAGATATCTGAAGGATGAGGGTGTAAGTGAAGAGTATCAGAGCAAATGGGTTGTCAGGCATGTACTCAAAACTCAAGTCTCCCTTCTAAACGGTCCATTTACAAATTCAACTTTTAGCCATGTAACCTATACTCCTTATACAGCTCCTGCAGGCATCTACAAATAGTGGCCATAAATTCAAGCCCCTCTATTCAAACAAAAATCTTAAATTGGCACTTTGTGCTTGAGTTTCCCCATGGCAAGTAGAGCAGCTGGGTCAGGCAGGACAGGGGATCTAATCTCACCCATCATTACCCTGGCCAAAGAGTTGCATTACCACACAGAGGAAAACACTCTGTGCCTGACTAATAAGTGATCAAAACCACATATTGAGGACACCAGAAAGTACGTCATGACTCTTTTCCACAAATTTGTCTGAATCAGTGTTCATGGTGCTTTGTTTCTGATTTGCGATCTACAGCTGAGCTCTGAATAAGACTCCAAACAGAACAATAGCAGCAGCAGCACCAGAGACAGCTATATAAAAGGGAATTCTCCAAGAGCATTTGTTGGTTTTGCTCATAGATTTAAAAATCTATTACACCTTAAACATAGTGCACAGATGTTCTCTGGAATTGACTACAGCCTCATTTTATGAAAATGCCCTTTCACTGTTCATTTCTGGTGGCTCTCAGTGAAACAATGAGTTACTAGACTGATCAAAACTAGTGGTCAGTCAGATTATTTTATTTAATTATTTGAAAATCATTAAAATGCCTACAGCAGTTTTGTATGAAACCTACTCTACATCAGGCATCTTCAGACACTCTTCAGGGCTTCCTTCGCAATTAGAATTAATTAAGAGGCAGCTGTCATATTAAATGCAGGTTTGTGGATAATAAAATACCCAAATTGTGAAAATGCCAATATTCCAACAAGAAATGAAACAGCAGAACTTCCTTGGGCACACTTTCAGACTGATTTCCTGGTGTGAGATATACCCATTAAAGAATAACTTAGAATAACCCTAAGGAAAGATGAATTGCAAAGAAAACCCTTACTAAAGGTGGCTTTCCTTGTCTGTTTGCTCATATTGTGATTTACCATGTCAAAGGTAAGTGCTAAGATATGGCCCAATTTTTCTAGGTACATGTGAATTCTTAAAAGGCACATCCTTCTTGGAAGCAATTGCAGTCATCTAACACCACATACCATGCTACACTTTCATGAATATAGTTTGAGTAATGCGGTCTCGTTATATGGCCTTTATTGTTATTCTTCTATAATTTATCAAGGAAGGTATTAGAGTCTGTCACTGGGACTTATCCTGAATATAGCCCCTAACTCTTGTGCTCCCCTGCATCTGGGACATCTTTCACCATTTTGACTGAGTCAGTAGGCTGAGAAAGGGAGCACAGACTAAATCACAGACCATATAGCAATGCCTTGAATGTATTTGGACTACCACCCTTGTTCACCATCAGCTGATTCCTTTTGACCTGTGAGGAAATCACCTTAACTGGGAAGAGCAAGCAAAGGCATCGTAAAATAAAAACATGGTGGAGATTTGCCACCAACCCCATTTTTATACCAAATAACCACAGGCTACTGTACTGAGTACTACTCATGAGAAAGCTCAGCAGATATGAGGAATTTTCCAGTTATCGGGTCACTATCCAAAAATACCATTAAGGGTATTTTTGGGCCCAAGTTTGGGCCAATTTATCTGTGTAATTTCCACTGAAGCTTGTCTATCACAGAATCACAGAATAACCAGGTTGGAAGAGACCCACTGGATCGTCGAGTCCAACCATTCCCACCAATCCCTAAATCATGCTCCTAAGCACCTCATCCACCCTCACCTTAAACACCTCCAGGGACGGCGACTCAACCACCTCCCTGGGCAGACCGTTCCAATGCCTAACCACCCTCTCCGTGAAGAATTTTTTCCTAATGTCCAGCCTAAATCTCCCCTGGCGGAGCTTAGAGGCCATTCCCTCTCGTCCTGTCCCCTGTCACTTGGGAGAAGAGGCCAGATCCCTCCTCTCCACAACCTCCCTTCAGGTAGTTGTAGAGAGTAATAAGGTCTCCCCTCAGCCTCCTCCTCTCCAGGATAAACAACCCCAGCTCTCTCAGTCATTCCTCATAAGGCCTGTTCTCCAGCCCCTTCACCAGCTTTGTTGCTCTTCTCTGGACTCGCTCCAGAGCCTCAACATCCTTCTTGTGGTGAGGGGCCCAGAAATGAACACAGGATTCGAGGTGCGGTCTCACCAGTGCCGAGTACAGAGGGAGAATAACCTCCCTGGACCTGCTGGTCACGCCGTTTCTGATACAAGCCAAGATGCCATTGGCCTTCTTGGCCACCTGGGCACACTGCTGGCTCATGTTCAGTTGGCTGTCAACCAACACCCCCAGGTCCTTCTCCTCCTGGCAGCTTTCCAGCCAGGCTTCTCCTAGTCTATATTGCATAGACAAGCAGATTCCCCTGATCTCTGACTCATTTTCTCTGTCCCAAGAGCTATAAAAAGTTCAGCAGAAGGCCAGCTAATTTTCTTAGGTGCCTAGAGTTAAAAGATTTCAGTGTTGTCTTTGTCTACATCTAAATGTTTCATCTTGATTTTAGTGAGTCTTCACTTTAAAAATGGAACAGAACATTTTTACCTCAACTGACATTTTGTTTCCACATTTAACTTTTACATTATGCACTAGGCAAGTGAAGAAAGTTTAAAAAATTGCATGTTTTGCATTTTTATTATCAAAACAAATCTTTTCCATTTTCTTTATATTAAATGTTTTGCTTAAAGCTTGAGATTGTTTATTAAGAAAAGGGCTTATGGGTATTATTTTAACAAGCACATTGCTTTCATTCCATTTTTTAATGGAGCAATGTATATCAACATAGTTACTCAGAAAACAGAAAATTTTGATCATACACTGCTTTACTCAACAGTCATTCAACTCCAGACCAGAAATAACTGCTTTAGTCTAAGCAAAGTTACTAAAACTGAGCAATGAAAACTGGATGTAGCGCATTAGCCTTGGATGGATACTGTGGAGGTCAGGTTAGATGATGAACTGGCCAGTTCTGGCCTTAACTCCAGGAAATTTTGCAGCCTGTTTGGGGAGTGAGATATTGCAGTTTCTATATACTGTGTAAAGCAATTTGTCAAGTCTTGGGAACATGAGTAAAGCCAAGCCCCTAACAGGATTTCTAATATGATCATCCATTGTTCTAGGTTAAAATAGAGAAAAGGAAAAAGGAAAAAAAAAAGACTCAAGACATATTTTCAGGTCTGTCAGTTAGCTAGTTTTTGGATTTATGCCTTGCTCCCAACAGCTGATGGAAGACCTTTCCCTGAGTATCTGAACTATCAATCAATATCTGGCTCAGTCACCAAAGTAATTTCAGAAATATCTCTCTACTTCATTCCAAGACTTCAGCCTTTTGAATTTTCATTGTCAAGCAGCGTTGCAGCCTCCCATAGTACTACCACAAAGTTGCCAGAGGGCCAAAACATCTGACTAGAGCCCAAAACAGCTGCCTTCTTTCTAAATAACTTCTCATATGTACCTGGGAGAGAGCTGCAAGCCAGAGTAATTATTTAGGAAGCCTTCAGCCTGGTCCTCGTCATTCTGTTTCCTGAGGGCTCTTCGGAGTCTCTCAACTACATGACTGTAGATTCATTAATTCCTCAAAAATGTCTGTTGTCATATATTGCTAAGAGTTCAGCATCCATCCAAGCACACAGCAGAAGTGTCTGTGGATGCTGGACCATGCAAACAACGATCACCTGCATCCTGTGACAAGGTCTGGTTCATGCCCATCTTGTGAGAGTATAGAACAGAGTTTTGGTTGTGTGATGGACACACATCTGCCCACATCTTAATAGAAAATGTGAAGATTTGTTCAGATGGTCAATTTTAACACTGCAAGGTTGGTTTGGTTTTTTTTTTGTATGTTTGCCATGCATTCATAGGGTAAGAAACACCTGCCTTCAACTTCAGGCATATGGTGGAAATAGCCTTATTGTATATCTAGCTTAAACGGTATTAATAGAGTTCATGTCACACCCTCTTACCACAGCATTTTGTACCACAAGGATAAGGAAACATTATCCTGTAAAGGACACTCTGGCAGATGAGACCTTTCACAAACCTAGTCAGTAAAAGCAGGTTGCCAGAGATGTACATCATAGTCAGGTTTGACATCTACAAGATGCTTGCAAGCCTAGAGAGACTTGTAATCTGTGGATTCCCTGTGTTGTGATCCACCCAAGTTTACAGGCCAATGACTATTTCTTGAATGAAGTCCAGTAGATATTCATGCTGCTTTTCTCTCTCAAAATAGCTGGATGTTTGAGGAGCCTAAGAGAACTTTGGGAGTTGTGGCTGAACACTGGGGGCTGCTGATTTGTATCAGCACTAGGCAAAGGCAGGAGTATTGAGCAGCAATTAGAGTGATTAATCACAATGTCCCAAGTTTGGCCACTTGATTGATTAGGTCCCATATAATGGTATGGCACGTTAGACAACCATATAACCATCTTGTCATCGCAAGCACTTTATTCAGTGGTTTTATACACAGCTGAAACTGTAAGGGACTCCATGATGTGATTATGGTGTATTTTTCACAGACTAGGAGAAGTCTGGCTAGAAACCTGCCTAGAGAAGAAGGACCTGGGGGTGTTAGTTGACAGCCATCTGAACATGAGCCAGCAGTGTGCCCAGGTGGCCAAGAAGGCCAATGGCATCTTGGCTTGTATCAGAAACGGCATGACCAGCAGGTCCCGGGAGGTTATTCTCTCTCTGTACTCGGCACTGGTGAGATCACTCCTCGAATCCTGTGTTCATTTCTGGGCCCCTCACCACAAGAAGGACGTTGAGTCCAGAGAAGAGCAACAAAGCTGGTGATGGGGCTAGAGAACAAATCTTATGAGGAACAGCTGAGAGAGCTGGGGTTGCTTAGCCTCTTTAGGAGAAAAGGAGGCTGAGGGGAGACCTTATTGCTCTGTACAACTACCTGGAAGGAGGTTGTGGAGAGGAGGGATCTGGCCTCTTCTCCTAAGAGACAGGAAACAGGACAAGAGGGAATGGCCTCAAGCTCCAACAGGGGAGGTTCAGGCTGGGCATCAGGAAAAAATATTTCACAGAAAGGGTCATTGGGCACTGGAACAAGCTGCCCAGAGAGGTGGTTGAAACACCTTCCCTGGAGTTGTTTAAAGGACAGGTGGATGAAGTGCTGAGGGGCATGGTTTAGTTGTTGATAGGAATGGTTGACTCTGTGATCCTGGGAGTCTTTTCCAACCTGTGATTCTGTGATTTTTTAAGTCCTGCTCTTTTACCTTCTTTAGTTACCATTGACAGTAAAAGATTTAGAATCCTATCCCACTCATGTTTTCTGGCATCTTTAGATAAATATTACCCTATTTCTTAAACCTTAGGTGACATTTGCAATTTAAAGTCTTGAATGCACTCTCAGCATGGAGAGAGCATAAATGATTTTCTATTCCAACAGCACCAAGGAACAGAACAAGGTCAGGTACTGTCACTAATTAATTAATGTTTGTTTGTTTGTTTGTTTGAATGATTGATAGATTGATTTTAAAAATGCAAAGATAACTCATTAAATACTTTTCAAAAAGGAAGACAAATCAACGTCTGTCTCCAAAACTGTTCACCAGATCTGCATCTACCAGAAATAAGATTGAAGATAGCTGCTTCATTTGAAACAAAGACTTTTGTCTGCAATCACATACATGTGATTTACCTACCTTTTATTCATCTTTTGTATAGAATCACACATTTGAGCTAGACCTAGTAGGTCCCTGCCATAATCATTGGTCTCATGACTCTTACATTTATGAACAATTCTGACATCTGACTTAATAGGTACTAACCTTATGTAGAATTCATACGGTCACGTGTTGAAGGATGCACTGGATGGATGGACGGATGGATGGATGGATGGATGGGTGGATGGATGGATGGATGGATGGATCAATTGATCGATCTCTGGTCACACACCAAGAGCCATTTGAAAATGGGAGAGAAATTGCCTCTACCAAGGAATGTTTCATCTCATCTATTCTAGACATCCACCTGAGAAAGAGATTAATCACTCTCTGGACGTTCCCGGTCACCTCTGTTTATTAGGCAGGGATTCAAGACTGACTGTTTCTCACACTAAGATCTCTGTTGGAGAGGTCTGAATCCAAACAGGCATTTTTCCCCATCTTACTTTCCTTCTCTCACTTTAAAATGGTATAACTCAATTTATATGCTACATCTCTGTAAAGACAGGAGACTCTCATTTCATGCACACTAATCACTTGACTTGCACCTCAAAGGCTGAAAAATAGAAGATGATGGCCTACCTTTTGTTTGGTTTATTATAATGAAAAAACAAGCAGTTTGTACCCTAGATGTGATTTATACTGAATGATGTACTTTATTTTCCCTCTGTTATTGGGTGTGCCAATATTTTAGGAATAAATCTAGAAAATGTGCAAATTCTAATATCCATGTATGTGAGTTTACTGCCTTTATATGGACAAGTTAACACAGTTTGCATCAGCCAATTTATTTCTTGGCAATTTCTCAGTTTTGAGGTAGAAAGTAAGTTGCCTGTGAAACTATCTACTCTTATACACCTTTGCATGGATTGATTCCTCACTCCTTTTCTGTCTGCATACTCTGGATGTTTCGGTATGCCTTTGGATAAGATTCCTGTTTGTAACCTTCCATGATTCTATGATGAAGGGAAAAAAACACTCCCTCTTGTCAAAATGAAAAGATCCATGAGCAAATAATTGCTGCTCCGCATTTCTGACAAGCAGAGCCCTGCATGTGTTTGGGAAGCATCCGGAGACTTCCCTTGGGGAGCACTCAGCAATAGGCACCCTGGAACTAGCATGTAGCATGCTTTGAAACAACATGGTGTGTGCATACTCCTCCTGCATAGACACCAGCTGGCTGCAAAAGTCAGGCCAGATAGCTGGAGGTGTTGGCAATACTGCACTCCTCCAACCCAAGGCCGATGGGAACCTGCAGGGCTGAAACTCAGGGGATCACTTGCACTGAAGGGGCTGCCCCGCAGATTGGGGCTGTGCCAGCCTCTCTGCTACTTGAAACTTTGTTCAAGGCTTTCGTTTTTGTAGGGTTTGAACAGCATCCAATTAAGTTAAAAACACAGATGGGATGAAGTGAACTTGGATTTAAATTTGGATTTCACACTGCACATATGTATACACATGCATGCACTCAGCACAGCAGCTTCTCTGATCTGTGACGGATTTGAGCCACTCTTGAGACAGAGATAAGTCGTGACCATGAACCCCTATATTACCCACACCCCTTGAATTACAGCCACAGTTACTGGAGGGACAAAAGAAGAGGAGAAAGAAATTTGTCTCCCTCTCAAAAAATAAGTTTAAATTTCTCTTCCTCTCAAAAAATAAGTTTTAATCAATCCACAGCAAGTACCTCTTCTTTCCCATATGCCTCCTTATTACCTTTGACAAATAGAAAGTAACACTCAGCTCCAGGTTGCCTCTGCTGATTTTCTGAGTAGTCGCCTTTCATATATGAAGAGACAAGGACCAAACCATTGTTTCTCACTGCACCTCTCAGCAGCTCTGGAAGGCTCTTTCCTTACCCTCAAAACAGAAATGTCTAAATGCTCTGGAAATTCTTGATTTTTCCAACAGATTAAGTTTCTCCTTTACTCTTTTACACTTGTGTATCTGGGGAGAGGACTTAGGCTATATATCCCCTAAACATACCTGTGACTTTGAAGGGGACTTTTAAACTGGGAGAAGAGTTTATTCTTTCTTTTTTAGTTATATTAGCTGCCAAGTTCATTAGCTGAAAATTGCCACTTGCCTGGTGCTCAGATAAGACTGCACAGGCTTTTTAGGCATCTGGATCTCCTAGAAAAAAGGAAGGATGCTCTTGCACCTGAATTCATAGGCCAGAAATGGTTATCTAAATCATGTTGTCCAAAGATCTGAGGGATCTACAGAAGGAAAAGCTGCATTTTCCTTCGCATTGTCTGTGCAAAAGAGTTTTAAATCAGGACAGCCAGGGTAGGTGCACTTAGCTTACACAAGTGTAAACGATGCAGTATAGGAGGGCAAGATTTGTGCCTTAGTTTTATCATCTGCAAAGGTTTATGTGATTTGGTTTTCTTTGAATTTCAAAAGTAAACTTGAAATAAATAACCTGGAGACAAGAAAGCAAGATGTCATACCTCCATTCCTCTTACATGAAATAAAATTTTAAGTCTGGCAACTTTCACTGAAGATCCATGAATACCTTAAGCAAGAATGCAGCCCCCATGCTGATGTGACATTACATTCCTACTGAACCAATTGTATTCCATTTTAAAAATATTTTTCTCTGATGATTTTAAAAGCTTTTGTAAATATTTAAGAAGCTTCCCCTCAGAGGCAGATGCATTTCAATGGTGTGTAAAGTAACATGCATGTGCAATTTAAATATCCCTGTTTACATGCAGAGATTACTTGTGGTTGAAGAATATTAGATATGATAAGAGCATTTCGTTTGTTATGTGTCTGATAGTTAATATCTTCTTCTTCATCTATGTTATTCATAAAGTGTACATTTTGTCTCTGAGATCATGAATGGAAACTTTGTGTGAAGTGGATTATGAATTCTCTTGTTCCTGGGGAAAAAAAAAATTAAAAAAACCAAAACAACAACAAAATCCTGATTTTCTAGCACCAAAACAAATGTAGTGTCTTTTATCTTTAACCTCCTTCAGCAGCAAGATATAACTACATGTTAACAGTATTGACTGAACATGTTTAGTTTGTTCTTACAGGAAAAGGAAAGCACCTCCAACCCAAAGAAGCTCTTAAGAAATGAGGGTGTGCATTTATACTAAAAATTCCTTTTGCAAAGGATGTCAACATAAGCTGCATATTAAGTTATAGTTGTATACTGGGGTTTCATTTTCAGCAATTGGTTCTCTTTCTGATGGATATTGGGACTACCATTCTGAAAATCAGTCCAAAAAAATCTCCTATTCTCTGCAAATGTAGCAGGAAATGGCATTAGGGGAAAAAAAAAAACAACCTATTGAAGTAAACAAGAGAATGTTTTCCATCCCAGTTAAACACAGGAACTTCTTGACTATGCCAGTGCCCCACTTAAAAACAAACAAAAGCATTGCAATAGGCATTGGAGTCTTTCAGCTTCAAGTACATACTCAGAAATGTTCTCCTTGTGAGGCTAATGTCTAATAAATATTGCAGGAGAACTTGCTTGGTTTAGCTGACTGCATAATGGATTAAATACACAGAAAGGAGCCACAAGTGGACCTTTTCTCTTCATGCTGGAAAGAGGTTAAGTGGGAAAATGTTTCAGAAGATGAATGATTCCCAGGCACTTTAATTTATGTATTTATTTATTTATCATCCCCTATTCAGATGAGGGAGAAGAAAGAGCTAAGGTTCTGTTTGCTAGATATGTGGAAAGTGATAAAAGGGATGGCAAAATCTGGAACTGAAGAATGCAAAACAGAATCATAGAATCATAAAATAGTTTAGGTTGGAAGGGACCTTAAAGATCATCTAGTTCCAACGCCCCTGTGATGGGCAGGAACATGTCTCACTAGATCAAGCTGCCCAAGGCCCCATCCAGACCTGCCTTGAACACCTCCAGGGATGGGGCATCCATAACTTCCCTGGGTGAACTTTCCATGACAAGAGAAGAGTAGCAGCAGAGTAATAGATGACCCATCATTTGTTCCAAAACCATGTAAACACAGAGGGGAAAGGTGCCCCAAAAAGAGAAACTCTGCATTCTACTACAAACCAGATGTGGGACTTGGAGGAGACATGAACAATTATGGGACAAATGGAAGTCTATATTAAAGTGAGAAAAAAAATGTGTCATTTATAGAAAATCATATATGTAATATATGCAAAATATCACCACCATTTCTCCTGATAGGCTTTGAACATTCAGTTAAGCACAATATCCAAACACACACTTAACAAGTCTGTGCCCCTTATGTTCTCCTGCTGCTCTCAGGCTTGACATAATCTAATAATAGTTTTATAATATTTATCTTTTCTACTGTGCTCAGATTTTTTGTTTTCTTTAATGAGGTCTTCTACATGGCTCCAGCTTTCCAAGAAACCTGCTGTACTTTCCCCACCCAATGTGGAAATCAGTGACCACTGCTTGTGTTGGCTTCTGCTAGAGCATCCCACCACCGTAGCTCGTTTATGCAACAACTCACCAGAGCAGCTCTTGCCCTCACTCACTGCCAGTGCTGTGGCTGAAAGATTTCTTCCATGTTCCTTGTAGTGCTCCTGTTCTGAGCAGTTGTATCCCTAGAGATGTGCTCAAAACTATTGGAGGAGCAATTGTTTATAAATAAATCTTGATGGAATAAAACCTAGGTGAGAGGCACACATTCCTACAAACAATGGGATGCTGGTCATCACTGATTGAAAATTGAACTTCTCCAGAAGTGAGATAGCTTGCTTCATTGATGAGGGTTGTTGAGATAGTTACAAAGACTGGGATGTGTTTATTCCAGTAGCAATTTTAAAATCAAAACTAGATATTTCTTAATTCGTTCTGAAGCATTTACTCCAGTTAAAACAAGGATTACCTTGGAGAAGGCAAAAGGACATTGTTATATGGAGGTTACACCAGCAAGCATAAGCAAAACCGTATTTCCCCACTCTTAAAAATTTTAGGAATATTCTCCTTAATCTCCAAGGAGTCTACAACACTCCTTCTCAGTTCACTCGTCACATCTACCCATCTCACATTGTCACAGAATTCAGCAATTAAGCATAGAATCATAGAATAACCAGGTTGGAAGAGACCCACCAGATCATTGAGTCCAACCATTCCTATCAAACACTAAACCATGTCCCTCAGCACCTCATCCACCCGTGCCTTAAACACCTCCAGGGAAGGTGAATCAACCACCTCCCTGGGCAGCCTGTTCCAGGGCCCAATGACCCTTTCTGTGAAAATTTATTTCCAAATGTCCAGCCTAAATCTCCCCTGGCGCAACTTGTGGCCATTCCCTCTTGTCCTGTCCCCTGTCACTTGGGAGAAGAGGCCAGCACCCTCCTCTCTGCAACCTCTTTTCAGGTAGTTATAGAAAGCAATGAGGTCTCCTCTCAGCCTCCTCTTCTCCAGGCTAAACAACCTCAGCTGCTCCTCATAAGACCTGTTCTCCAGCCCCTTCACCAGCTTCGTTGCTCAAATACCATCTGGCAGTAGACCCAGTTTAGAGGGTTGAGATGTCGTGTAAGGGCACCAAATCAATATTTTGGGCTGGAGAGGAGTCTAAAAAACACTGGGTGCCGCTTAAAATGCAGTGGGAAGATGAAGCACCAGGGAGGCCTGATCTCACCACACTGACAGTATCCAGCAGTGTTCTGGAAATCAAATGCTGTATGCATTTTGAATGGGTTTATCCACCTTCCTCAACTTCCCATACTCCTTTAACAGCTGAGCTGCACAAAAAAATTCTCTCTCACTTCAGACTACCATTATATTTTTTTTTAAAGGGAAGAAAGTTCATCTCACTAAGAGTATGATCCTCTTGAGTATTGGGGAATGAAGTCCAGTGGAGAAGCACAGCACACAGAGGCGGACAGAAGATGTCTGAACTGCAAAAGCAATTGGCACCACAGCATTTCAGGACTTATTTTCAATGGTTCAGTGTTCTTCTGACAACACATGAGCGAGTTTTATGGAAAGCAGATAACACTCATAAAAATATCTCCTTCGTTAAAACTTGATTTCCTGCAAAGATTTTTCCGAACTGCAAATTTTCAATCAGTTCCAGACACAATCCTTTGCAAATGGCATTAAAAATGTTGAATTTATTTAAAAGAAACAAAGAGGGAACCAAACAAAAACCTTTTCACGTATTGAATTGTAAAAGTCTCCTGTGTGTTTAGATTCTTATGGTTAAGAAATACTGGTAAAGATTATTGAAAAATCAGCTCAAAAATGTGACTGAACCAGAAAATAAGTGTCTATGATTTATTAAGTGATCAGGCTGATGATTCTAGTACATCTGAAAACTGTGTTGCCTTACTATTAGAAGGTAACTCTAGTTAAAGGAAACCAGGACTCTTTGTGACCACAGCAGCGTGATCAGAAGACCAGGGAGTGAGTTGTTCATAGTTTATATGTAACTGCACAAAACACTAATAACATGCTGTCAGTCCCACAGACAGTGATGGAATGGACATTGCTGGCTAAAACTTTAAGGCAATTAATTTCAAACATGGGGTAATTTTTATTAGCAAGATTAATTACTTCTCTTCATGCAACTTAGGTGTGGGTATAGCAGGCTCTCTGCCACTGGTGAGTTTTAAACTAAATGTGGATTTTCTGGCCTTTTTTGTCCTCCAGTTTGAACATGAATTGATGCCAGACAAGGTCTGTGGTTTGTCTTGTAGGGATGTCAGAATACATATTTCACTGGTTCCTTTTCACACCAGATTTCACAAGTGTGTGTGAAATACTAAAGTTCCTTTTAACTGCAATCGTGCCTTCCTATATATGGCTGAAAAAAATGAGTTTGCTGAAGTCAAAGCATGGCTCCAGGTGGGTTCAAATAAGTTCATCACAATACTTCCAGTGTTTCTAAAGGACAAATTACCACAGAGCTGGAACTGGGATCCTTCTGCCTGACAAGGTATTGCTTACAGAACAGTAAAAAGAGAAAAGAGGGAATCCAAGGCAATAGACACATACAAACCCCACTGCACATTTTTGCTAACATCCAGAAGAAGAAACCTCAGGCCTATAGGAGTGGTAGGAACTGAAAGAAGGTCCTGGCACCTGGCATGGAGTAGGGACTTAGAAGAAGGACACAGGATGAAAGAGGGGACACAGGGAGAGGGAAGGAGATAGAGATTCCTTATGTGCAGAAACATCTCATCAGGAGTCTCTTTGTACAGGATAGAAAGACTCCGTCATGCCAGCCATTTCTAAGAAACAACTTGAAAGTCATCCCTCTTGTTATATTCCTCTCTGGAGGACATCAAAACAACTTCTGCAACCCTTTCCCTCTAATTCTCCACAATGCAACTCTATGTCTCACAGCCAAGACTCTGGGATTGTTTTTAGCATGTCCCAGATATTGGGTAGATAACCTTGAAGATAAGGAGGTCACTGGATTTTTGATTAATTTCAACATTTTTACAAAGCTATTTAATACCTAATATTTTTTCTATAGCCTTCAATGACACTTATGCATATGGTTGTAACTTTGATAAATGTCCAGTTTTCATCCATATGTTAAGATAGAAATAGAATTTAAATTGAAAATTTGTAACTTGAACTCAACACTGCAGATATCTAGTGACTAAGAAAAGGAAATACTCTTACTCTCTTTCCAGTTCATGGCATCATTTCCTTCTGCATAGTCTTAATTTGGAGCAACATATCAAAATAAATTCAGTTATAGTAGTAACACTTTGCTCTGTTACAGCACTTGCCACTAGCAAGTTAAATAACCACTCTTTTTTCAAATACTTTCACCAAATACTTTCACCACCATCCAGGATTTAGGACATTACAGACTGATGAGAGATATTAAGTAATGTCTCTCAAACAATTCTTGACATCTGTTGCTGAAGCAGGAATAGACAGCAAATCTCCTGAGTGTTTATCCATTCATTTCACCACGAAATGATCATTTCTTTCTATGATATGAGTTCTTCAGTCAAGAGTTTTCAATTACACAGCCTGTGCACACAATTCACCTTTGGATTAAAAAAAAAGCATTTTATTCAAAAAAAAAGGAACATCTTTTTTGTTATTATTATTCTACTTCAACCTAATGATATTAGACAGACTTGACAGAACAAGACAAAGGTGGGCAGCTCACATCTGGGATTACTCTGACAGCATTAACTTGCCCCAGTAGCCCATGCACCAGGAGGATTTGTTCATGGCAGCTGAAAAAGGTACCTACTGGGGAGAAAAAGCATTACAAAATAATCGCGATCCACATCCTCATCTAAGAAGAGTCCTCACAACTTGCACATTCATGGTATCCACAGTTTAAATGGGAAAGTATAACCCCCTTCTGGGTAATTACTGGATAGGAGTAAGTACTATGAAGGTCTTAATTGCTAGTTTTATTCTCTTATGTTGGTGTCTTTGGAACCACTTATTACATACAAGGTTAGACCCTAGATCACATTCTCGCCATTAAATCCACACTATCCTAAACAGTGGTAGGGTTGTTCCCTTAAATTTCAGTGCTGAGAGACAATAAGGGCCTTTTATCTCCAGCGAAAATGAGGATGAAACACTTATTTACAGAAACGTGGTTTTCATGTGCTGTGCTGGATCAGGGCCAACATACTCTGCACATTGCAGTATGATGCCATCTGGGGCACATTCTTCAACTCCACAAAATGCAGTAACTTTGTCAGAAACAGATTTTGCCCTATGATTTTAGTCTAAACGAACCAGTGCCTTTGGCCCAAGATGCCATAGACTAATATGGCAAAGATTATCCCACAGCTGTGAGAATAGTACATCTTTCAGAAGATACCATGTGTTGGATGTTTTACCTGGTACAATTATCCTGAACTTCTCCAAATGACATAAATATTTCATAACAAGCTATATTATACAATAAGTCTCTCTCTCTCTCTCTCTCTCTCTCTCTCTCTTTTTTTTTTTTTTCTTTTCCCTTACCAAGACATGCTTCTGAGGTTGAAGGTCAGGGATTCACTTGAAGGATTTGTGGAAACTGGAGAAAATAAAACTAATCCCTCAAGAATAAGCCTGTACAGTCCAACTTGTAATGAAAAAAAACAGTTTACGTAGTTCTGTCAATAGCCTCTTAGTACCCCAGGAAGGGAACTTACCGTAACAATTCTATAAACAATTAGAAATTGTAGGTTTGGGTACTCCAATCTATTCTCTTGTACCTTTACAGTTCCTCAAATAAACTGGCATTTCTTTCCCCAGAAGAAAGACTGATAGGTTTATTTAAGTATGATACAGCACATTGCAGCTGTCCCTGCTTACCAAAGATTGTCCCATTTTTTTTTGTAAAAGGAAAATAGACCCTTCTCTTCCTCTCTTTATCACTTTTATTTTAATATCTCTTTGGGAAAGGGGAGAAGGACTGTTCTATTCTACATCCTAGGAGATTCAGATTTTTATTAGCATTTATGTCTGACTTCCATTTTGTTAGTAGGAGATACGGAGCTGCCCTGCCATTCTCCTTCTTACCTCTTGTCCTCAATTTTCATAGTCTCTGAAATGAGTTCAGTAGCCATCTGTAATTCCACTTTTAGCCAGTTGAATGTCAGAATTCCTGGGTTTTTTCCAATGTTAGATAGCCCAAGGGAAACAACCATTAGCTTATTCTAATGTCAAGGGATGTGACATTTTCTAGCATCAATACATCACCTTTTAGCATATGAAATTTTGAAAATCCTCTTCTCTCCAAAGCAGAGACCATAAAAGTAGGTTCAAATATTTTCCCTCTTACAGGATAAATAAATGCTTATATACAACTTCAAGGAAGAACTGAGAAGATAAAACTATCTTCAACAGTGCCCAACCTAGAAAAAAAGCATACACTTTGAAATATTACAGTCAGGCATCATGGAGACAGAGTAAAGGAGAGGTACATCTGTATTTTGCTGGTCAAAATGAATGCAGTATTATTTGGTTCTATACATTTGTGGGTTTGAATCATTCAAACTATCCTTTCATCCTAAATGTCATCAGAAACTGTTGGCATAATTACACCATGTACTGCATTTAGCATAAGAATAACTCTGCGTGAGCAGACACTGCAGAGTGTGGTGATTGGAGCCTTCATGGGGTTTCCTGAGAAGTCAAAGGAGCATTTGCATGTTGTATGTAAATATTACAGTAAAGATGGCGGAAAATATCTTCAATTTAAAGATATTATCTCCCCACAGAATCTGGTAAAAACCCAAAACTCTAGCTTTAGACTATGGGCCTTTCTTCATGGATGATTTGAATCACCCTTGAGAAATCAGCTTACCTCCCTGCTGATGGTAGTAGAAGTGTAACATAGCCCCTGGATTGCTGGGATTTTGACCTGGTCAATAACATGCTTCTCTCTATATCCCCATATCAAGAAAATGGGATTACAATGGGTCACATTGAGGGTTCTGGAGAGTCAACTATTTTTCATTGTTTATAGCATGCTGTGCTGCTTTCTGGATACACGCATAGAAAAGAAATAACAAAAAATATATAAGGTTGCATGGTTAGCGCTCCAGGGCTGCCAACTTTTGCTGCTTTATTGAGGCTTGAGATATATACTGATTTACTTAAAGTTGTGGCTCCTTGGGTCTGGTGAGTATATGTCAGTTTTATTTCCGTTTTTTAAGAATGCTTCTATTTTTTGTGGTTGCAGAAGAAAGCTTGAAGCTTGAAAAATATGAAGACAAATAAAAAAAGGAAGCCAAGAATATTGTGGAAAGTGGAAGCACTGGGTTTTCAATGATCTGATAGCCTCCTTCATTTATCTCATGCATTTGTAGGGGGTCTGTGAATCCTAGATTTTAAATGTGCAGAATGTGCGGCGCTGGCATGGGAGAATGGCATTTAACAGCCCAAGATACATGTACGCCAAACAGATTGGATGTGTTTGGGAAGGAGCAAGCTGAATAATCATCCAGCTTTCACCTCTCTCCTTAATATATGCTTTGCATAGATAGTGGCATATTGAAAATGGCCAGTAATATATTAATTTCCAGGGGTTGATTCCCAAATCAAAGGAACGAACACTCTTGAATGGTGGCCCTAGCTGCAACCTCCATTTCCTCAGCTATGTCAGATGCTGCAAGAAGGAGTTTGATCCAGGCTTTCTACTAGCACTAAGAAGCACCTTTGCCAGTGATGCTTTCTCATTGCCACAAGAAACTGCTTAGGAAAGAAACCTGCAGAACGCTGTCTGCTTCAACACAACCAATGGGATCTCTGATGTCCACACAGTTAAGTGTTCCCAGTCAAACACCCAGCTATCAGTGAGGGCGATTTGCTCATGAGGAGAATAATAAAACACAGAAATGACTATGAAAGACAGTGTGTGTTGGATCCAAATTTAGTAGGCCCAGGCTAGGCAGGAAACAAAAGCTTTTTAAAAGAAAGATGACAGTGCTCTGGCTTTGGAAAGGATGAGATTTTTTGACTGAGCACTTTCTTCAGTTAATAAAGTGTATTTCATCACGTTTCTAAAGAAATCCTGCTCAAGTGGTAATATTCAACTTTCTGCTATAAAGTAAAGGATCTAAGTGAGATTTAATGATGCACGGGTGCTGTGTAAGGTTTCTAAGGCTGGAGAAACAGGACTAATGTTGGAATTAGTACAAGATGCCTAATTCCAGGGGGTTTGTTGAGTTTACTTCCTTGTGCAACGGTGCGCAAGTCAATTAATCACTCTGGAATTCACTTTGCCCATATCTAAGAGGAGGATTTTCCCTTTTTTTAAATGCTATCCCAGAACTCTTTGTAACAGAGAGTCTTTCTTCTTCTGTATTAGGAAACTGGTACCACATTTTTTGCTGCAGAATATATTACTATTGTAAAAAGAGTATAAAGACAAAGCAACATTTTGCAGGCACACAGACAGTAAGGATTCTTTTTGATGGCATGTTGTCTCTCACAACAACTTGCTGTTGACTTGTTCTACTGTTTCCTATCCTCATATGCTGAAGATACAGAGAGTCTTGTTTGCAAATTTAAACTTTCACTGCTCAGACAAAAACACTGGAAAACGTACCACCGGGTTATGAACCAGTCAGCTTGAAGAAAATGTGCTGGCTGGCTCTTTCTGTCACAGTATCCATGACAGGCATATTACACATTTCCAGCCAGGGAAGAAGGGAAAAAAAAGAATAAATGCTTAAGCCCATTAAAACAAAGTGGAAGCTTTTCCCATGATATAATTAACCTCTGGCAATGTATCAAATTAGGGGGTTTTGCTTTGTTTTCTGTTTCATTTGTGTATGTGAAATATATGGTCAACGAGTTAGTGATAAGTAGTTAAAGATAATCTTACGGCACAGATCAGTTGAAAGTATTAGGTAACTGAATAATATACTACTGAAAAGTACACTTTGTATACAGAAAAATGCATACTAGCCAGGGATTATGAAGGTCCTATGTCTATCCAAAAAACACCATACTTGAACCCAGGGTGAGCTGTTAGAGCTGAAGCCATCAGTTCATCTGAGAATTTAGCCTGTGAAGGCTTCTGAGAAAAGCAAATCAGAAAACATGACATTTCCTGACACTGTTACTGAAAGTGCCATGATCATGCAGGCACGGCTGCCAGCTTCTTCAAACGTCTCATCTTTATCAGGGTCACTCAGGGCTCACATATCGATCAGAACTTTACCTTACCTGCACTAAAACCAACAGCAATAACCTTGATTAGGTTGCAGTCAGATTGGAGGTGCAGGTGCTTGGAGTTGTACCTCAAGAGTGATATTAGCGCTGTCCACATGACTGAGCAGATGGGACCACAATGTCATCAAATGCCAGGAAGGTCACTGAAAGTTAAGGTCATCAGCACAACAAAGACTGTGAACCAATTGACCCACAATGAGCTAGTTTTAGTGGAGAGTTTTCTTGTTAAACTCACAAATACCTCAGAGAACTTCTGTGATCACTTTCTGTCTGTGCATAAGAAGTCTAAATATACATTTATAAACACTCGTGGTGATTCTCAAACTCTCTGGGCCAAGAGAGCTTCAAAACACTTACGGGTGATTTTATGCCACTCCATTCAGTTTTCAGCTGAAGACATTGTGTTAAATCAATAGTTGCCCAAGCTGTCAGTGGGCCATTTCCCTTGGGTCACCACACTACAATTTTTGGGATCACTAAATCAGCATAAAACCATGCAGTGCCACTGCTGAAGACAAATTCTGATACTGAGACTGAAAGTCAAAGCTGCAATGTGAAGGTAACTTCCCTATATCCCTCTATCTGTAATTCAGGAGTGGGGCTTCAGAAATCCTAAGCACCACCTCAGCCTCCTCTGCTCTGATGTCAGTAAAACATGATTAGATGTGACTTCACACTAATGATAAGACCTTCACCATCATGATATATGGTGAATGAAGAGATGAGCTGAAAAGCTAGCCTTTGTGGTGAAAAGGATGGCAAATGTATAATTTTAAAAATTAAACATATACCAGATAGGAGAGCAGAAAAGGAAGAGTCAGAACTGTTGCTCAAGCATAAAACTGAGGAACGGACAATCCCCTGCCATGGGTGCACCCCTGACACATCCTTCATGTGCTGACACGCAACTCTCATCCTAGCTCATGGTTCTGATTTCCCCTTTTCCATCACTTTAGGATTTTACTCCTGAATCCCTTCATCTCAACTTGACATCTCAAACAGGAGCAATTTCACCAAGGACAAAGACTATGAAGTCAAGCATACATGTGGCTGGGCTGTCTCCTTCGCTGGAGAGGTGGAAGGATTAAACCACATCTGCCTGTGGGCACAGCGCTGTGAAACCGCACACGGTATAAGAGGTCAACTGAAACATCCAAGAGGCTTGTCCAGCCTTGTAGCTGATGAATATTCAGCTTCAATTTTTTAAATGTCTGGAAGCTGGTGGAGGATTATATGTTGAGAAGACACATGTATACATTAAGAAAGCATAGGAAGCCACCAAAGGGCACAAGTATACAAGGCTTCAAAGACAGGAACACGTAAAATATATTATAAGTAATAAACTACCATGCCAATTACAGCCATCTAGTGGGCATATGTATTAAAAAATGAGCTGTCAACAAAGTGGTGTCCCTTGTATTACTAGAAAGCATGCCTCTTTCAAGCTCTGATCTATTTCTAATTAAACCAGCCTCTACAGACACCTGGGAACATGATGCTATGCAGAACAAGGGCTGAGCCACAAAATTGGAATAATTTTGCGAACCTCTCTTAAGTTTTAAGATGTTTGCATCAAGGGCTTTGGTAAGTCTTTGTTAATAGTGTAAACATGGGCTGTAATTGCAATAACCCTTCAGCATTTAAGCAGAGGAACAAGAGGAAAAAAAGCTCTACTTCTTCATGAACACTTTGTCTTGAATTTCATCTACAGGGGATGCATGTATTATTCAATCATACACCTACCACTACTATGAAGTTGTTCTTAATTATAGTACAAGTGGAACCTCTCAGGTAATCAGAATTCAGGGCTAATACATAGCTATTCCCCCATCAATTTATAATAGACACAATTAATCCAATTTAGAATTTCAAGTTTTTAGTGATTATTAAATGCAAACAAGAGTTCTTTTTTTTTTTTTTTTTTTTTTTGCTTGGGGGTGAACATTTTATAAGTAAGTCTCTTCTTATGACTCAGAAATGTCTAAAGTAACAATCGCCACAAAAGCAGTGAGAATATTAACATTAAAGAATCATGACAGAGCATGAACTTCAGAGCACTCAGACTAAACCCTGTGGGAATTTACTTTACGCATCCTCCCTCTTACTAGCTGGGCAGACCTTTTTTCTTACTGTATGCTTCTATTGCTTTTATGCTTTTGCCTTGGGAACTATTTACATCACAATATCAATAATAAACGGACAGGAAGGATCCAGACACAGGTCCATGAACCAGCATCTTGGCATCTCTTTTGTTTCCTCAATTCCTACTAAACATAAAAGATCAAGTGATATGCTTACGGAATTCCTTGAAGGGAGAAACCATATGTCACTCTTATACAGCAAACCAAAGCTCATAGCTTATAGCAATATGCCTCACAGGGGAAAAAAAAGAAAAAAACATAAACAAAAAACAAAGGCTCGTGAATTGGAAAAAAACACTTTCCATGACTGAGAAGTCATTACGTCTTTGGAAGCAAGGATTGCTCAGGAAATGGTATCTTTTTCTTCCCTCCTAAGTTTAAAATATACCTGACTTATACGATTTTAACATTACATTTCAGATTTATTGCTGTGTAGTTATATATCACAGTATATACCAATGCAACATATTAATACAAGGATTTTGCACATCATTAGAAATGTGAATTAAATCTCCAATACTGTTTGCATGTCATGTTCACCATATACTTGTAGATGGTTCATATTTAAGTACCTCAATTTCCTTTACATTGTGCCTTAATCTAAAAACAACCCTTTTTTAAAAAAAGGGAAAGAAATCACCCCCTCCCCTATCTTACAAAAACAACTTTTCCCTTGGCCAAACAGAAGGAATAGGTGGGGAGAAAGTGGAGGAATCTCAGCTTTCTCTATTTTTAGACATCTCTGACTGTCACAACTTTGAAGAAAACCCAAGCTGAGCTCCACTAGAGCAGCAGTGTGTGCTTGGAAAAGCAGAAGAGCCTGAAACAATTGCTCCAAGAAATATAAACTTCTGCACTCCTCACAGCAAAATGATGAGAGATGCTTATATGTTAACATTGTTAACTGTTTCACGGCTCATCAGGGCACAGCAGAAAGCATATGAATCTCTTCACAGTTTGTGCTGAGTGCCTTTCCCTTTTGTGTCATCCTTTAGCAATGCCCAGAAGACCTTGCAAAGGAGCAGCTGTTTTAGCTTTATAGTACATATGCTGACAATGAACCAGGTTTATCCTTCCATTCTTCTGCTGGGACCATGCTGGGTCAGATGGTTATACCTGAGCACCTTCCAGAAGCAGCTCAGATATGTCAGCATAAGAATTCACCCAGAAGAGCTGACCCATGACTAAGTAGCGCCAAGTATTTAGGCCCAGAGCTGCCCCTTGGTAGCTACACAGCTTCCAGCGTCCAGAGCATGAATAGGCTCAGTTCATTGTATAGTTGTGTGGTTGGTTATCTCCGTGAGGCCCCTGTTGGTTGCTCTGGCACACTTTCAGGGTCTTGGAGGCCAATCTCCATCCTGCTATGTGGGGAGAGAGTTCACCATATGGTACAAAGATGTGGTAACTTCAAGAGGTTAGACAAAGACCAAGTACTCTGTATTCACATTCTCCATTTTTTATTAAGATAACTTAATTTGTTCCTTTACTTGTGGGTCTTTCCATTAAATACTCCCTTCACCTACCACTGTCAGAGGTACACGCCTTCCTAATACAGCAAAACAATGGATAAATCGGGTTGCTTCTCTTCCCAGAAAGCAGCAACAGGAATGGCATCCTGCTCCTTTGCATTACCAGCTATTATGGTGTGATATTACACTGGCAGAAACTCAGAGAAAAGTTAACATAAAATGCTCAAAGAGGGCAGCATCTTAAAAGATTAAAACTTGTGATGGGTTGCCTACAGGCAGAATGAAGTTGAACTGCTGGTACCAAAATCAATATGAAGACTGTTGGGATACTGTGCTTTTAATTTAAAAAAAATAAAATATAAAACTTGAAGGAAAATACTTTTTGTTTTACTCACTCTGACTTTTCTTGCAACTCAGTTTGGTACTCTTTAAAATTGTCTTTAAAGTTACTCATGATCAGCTACAGATGATCTACTCTGGCTTTAAATCAAGTTTGCTTGCCCCATATTTTTTTAAACATTTCCTTCCTCTTTAAAATTAAGTCATTAAGCATTTTTTATTTAACAATTTCCATTTCTCTGCAGCCTAGTTAGAAGCATAGGAATAAATGCATGTCATCCAGAGGAGATCCTGACAAAGCACTATGCAAAGGGGATGTGGTTTCTTGGCTTCTTTTTAGAGCGTATCACCCTGAGATGTGCATACATAAGCCACTATGTACACTGTGCTATGGGACATGGCTTGTCCTCTGGATAAAAACCTCTCCGTCTCTGCATATGTAAGCACAAGAAAAGTAAGAAGATATATTTTTTTTTTCTATATATATGTTGCATTATCAAGGCAGCATCTACGATCCTTGATCCATTAATCAAAAAGAATAATTGAGAAATTATTTAAAAGCTGCACTGCTCCACAAGGGTACCAAACATGAGCTATAAAAACCTCTTCATCCCAGCAGAAATGAACAAAATATGAACCATGGTAGCTAAAGAATAAAAACACTAAATGGAAATACAGTAAGGCACATACTTTAAAAACACTGACAATTATTAACCTCCTGAATAAACTGCAAAGAAAGTCGTGAACTCCCCATCATTTGCTGCCTTTGGACCAGGACTCTATGCCTTCCTGCAATTTCTGCCTTAGACAAACACAAGTTTTGGGTGCCTTGTAGGGTAACTGAATGAAATGCAATACCCTGTTATGTGCAGGAAGTTGAGTGATTTAATGGTCCCACCTTGCTTTCAGTTTTCTACATTTCGCTGCTCATAATTATGCCTTACTGAGAGCCAACATCATGTTGAAAAGTATCCTGTTCTTTTTTACTTTTGTGTATATGCATGTGAGTATAAGTTCTATAGGAATTCATCTTCCATGTTGTATTGAGGAGCGGCTTATGAGGAGCGGCTGAGAGAGCTGGGGTTGTTCAGCCTGGAGTAGAGGAGGCTGAGAGGAGATCTTATTACTCTCTACAACTACCTGAAGGGAGGTTGTGGAGAGGAGGGTGCTGGCCTCTTCTCCCAAGTGACAGGGGACAGGACGAGCGGGAATGGCCTCAAGCTCCGCCAGGGGAGATTTAGGCTTGAGATTAGGAAAAAGTTCTTCACGGAGAGGGTGGTTAGGCATTGGAACAGTCTGCCAAGGGAGGTGGTTGAGTCATCGTCCCTGGAGGTGTTTAAGGTTAGGGTAGATGAGGTGCTTAGGAGCATGATTTAGGGATTGGTGGGAATGGTTGGACTCGACGATCCAGTGGGTCTCTTCCAACCTGGTCATTCTGTGATTCTGTGATTCTGTGGTTGCCACACAAGTCATGCAGCCTTTTTTATGTACAAGAGAGCAGTACAAAATATGATTTTTTCTTTCTCCACCTCCACAGGCCTTGAAACCATGTTGGACCACATGTTCAACAAGGTGTGAGTTAACTGAGATGTCATATCCACTGCAGAAGCACAAGGTGCCCTCACATCAGGAACTCCTCCATGTAGCGGATGCTCTAACATTTAAGTCTCTCTGCTGCCATAAGCCCAAGGCTGAGAGACAAGTTTTGGGACTTCCTCTGTCTTTAGACACTGATGGTGCATCTCAGTGAAGTTTCTCCAGTGCAAGGAACATCACAGATCTAAATGGCAAATTTGGTTTCATAGTATGCCCTGTAGGATCAGCACATTTGCAGCCATAAGGCAAACACAAAGTCGGTCCTCCTGGTCAATATTTTTTCCTCAAAAATCAGTCAGTTGAGCTCTATGTCAATGAAAGTATCTTTCATCCACACAGCTTTACTAACTAAACTGAAGCAGACACAAAACCAAAGCAGACATCATATACCTGCAGTCTGAGATATTTTTAGGGCATCTATAGCTGAAGTTGGAGCCAATTAATTTTTGTCTTCTTTGAAGGATATTGCTGTGATGGCAGGACCCCAAACCTGAGAGAAAATGCTTGTCAGAGAGAGGTTGTATCTTAGAAAAATTACTCAAAATACTTTATCTGCCATCTATATTATTAATACAGTATGTGCCTTTTAAAGAAAAAAAAAAGAAGACGACAAGGTTAAACAGGGAAATTATTTTAAGGACATAATAGAAATTGTAGGTAATAGGGCTGGAAAGGATCTCAGGGGCCATTGGCAAATGCTCCCACCCACAGCTTGTGAGAAACAGGAATACACTTGCCTTTTTCAAAACTTTTTCAAGAATAAGGCACAATGCATCGTAGTTCTCTGCAGGACTTCGATCCTCCTTACTTTTTATGTATACAGCTCTAGGAGATATGTGAGACTTAAGATTGAGTATTGGTCATTCCACCTCAAAAATAAATCAAGCATTGCATACAAGTTTTGAGAGTAAGACATTTTTAGACTTTAAATTAGTTTGATATCTACATACCAATTCTTCAGCTTAAACTATCTTTTCATTGCTAGACTCTCAGACCATCACAGAAATGCAAAAAAGCAGTTAGAAAAGGCTGAAAAAGGGTTTTACATTTTACAACATGTAAGGATGTGGTTTTGCAATGCAAGGTGTTGCATAGGCAAAGAAATACAGTTTCCTGGAGCAGCTGACAGGACAATCCCACAACAGCTCTGTCAGTAAAGGGAAAGGCAGCACACCACAGCCTGGGGATGCAAAAAATACCCTATAGAAGGGTGGGGAGGAATAGTTGAGGTCAAATTCTTTGTAATGTGAAACTCTAGTGGGGTTTACAATGTATGGCAAAAGTTTAGGCAATTGTGCAACATAACCAAGAAGTAAATTTGGAGAAACACCTTGAGGGCAAAGAGGAGGTTAAGTTTGCTATACCTGTATTTTCTAATTCAACTACAAGAAAACAGCACAAAACAGGGAAACACATTCCTAGAGACCTGGGAGAAAAGTGTAAGTCATTACAGTTATTTTTATTATAAGTTTAGTATTATATTCTTATTTAGAACACCAGGAGAAGTTAGGAGAAAGGTAGTAGGAGCAAAGAAGAATCTATCTTTAATAAATGAAGCAGCCGATTGAGCTTCAGGTTTCCTAAACCAAGCCAGACCAGTGATGGGCTCAATCCAGTGCTGAGACAGCTTCCTTGTTTAGCATCTAGCTGAGGCACTAGAACAGCTGAGGAAGAGTGCGGGTTTTGTTATAATCAAGGACTGCCTTCCAAGGGTTTCTTATTTTTGCTACAAATTTCATAATTCAGCAGTTAATCCTGCTAGTACATTGCTTATTTCTTTAATTTCAAGCCTGCCTAGCTCTTAAAAAATAATTCAGTAAATCTGACAGGCAGACAAAACATGCTTTTTCAAAAGCACTTTCCTCAAAACTTTCCTCAAAAGCACTGACATAGATAAAACCCACTGGAGTGGCTGCAAACCCAAAATACAAGCATGAATCCCAGAAAATGGGCTGTGTTTCCTACCATGCTGCAAAGGTTGGGGGTGCACCAAGAGAATTTTGGCTGGGTCACTTAAATACAATCAAGAGGCAGGCACTGAAGAGACAATCTGTAGCAGCAGACAATATTGGTGCTAGAAAAACTGTCACAAAATATGAAACATAAATTTTTCCTTAATTTGCTATATGTACACTACCAGCTAGGATGACTCTTTTTTCTCAAAACTGTTGATTGGTTTTGAGTTATAATTATTTTTTAATTGCTGTTTAAAGGTATTTATACTCTTAAAGAACCATGATTTTTCAGGATAATTAGCTACATATTTCTAGAAATTGAGAATCTATTTACCAACAAACTGCAGTGGTATTGAAGGAAAAACTATTTATTTCACTCTATACTCATTTTAGTGTATCAGCAATCTCCATTAAGACTTGTTCCCAGTGTCTGGAGTAGTGCTTCTTGATAATATATGCCCCAAAACCTGAACTTAATTTTCTCAGTATTTATTTTGTGTGGGGAATCTCGTCAGATTTGAACTCTGCTGCAATCACCATTGCACACAAGCAGCATAAACAGTTCTTAAACACAGCACAGATGCATCCCTTTTAACCATCCATAATGCTTTTCATTAAAGAGGCATCTTTTGGAGTCTATGCTTAACCAGGCTTTGCATCACTGCTTACACAAAGCAGTTGGAGCAAGTCAACAAATACAACCAGCTCCAAAGAGTGGTGATACAACCCAACCATTTAGTTAACCAAGTGTTAACCATCACCATCTGAGCTGACCCAAGGCAAGTTTTTTAAAGATACCATCCCTTGTGCTTTTAGCACCCACAACCAGCTGAATTCCCTTAGACATCGCAGCTGTGGGAATGAGTTTTTTGTAAGCTGTCCTGATCCCAGCACTGGCCAGATGACAGACTTCAGTAATTTTCCATTGAAAATACTTCCACTAGGGTAAAATACCAAAAATTCAGCCTAGGTTCTCTTCTGACCTGGTATAAGCCCAGCCCATCTCTTGCACATTTGCCCAATCTAGCAAGCATATGCTCCTGGATCCAGTTTACAACCAGAGTTTTCCCTCTCCTGGATGCTGTTGGTTTACAACAACATTGCTCACATCTCCCAGAGCAACCCCACTGCTGGGCTGCCTACCCTGTTTGTTACTATCAGATGAATCTTTATCTTCTTTTCAGCCCCAAACCTGGTGAAATAGCACTAGAAAGCCCCCAAGTGCGACTCTGTGTGCCAGCTAGGAATCTTGCGACTACAGCTGGAAGTGAAGCACTATGTGGGAGAACTTGCAGAGTGTCTGTCACACACATACACAGCAAGAAGTACATCTGTGGCTTAATGCTGTTGTCACTCTAACAGCAGGGTGACCACAGCAAGGTTAAGAAAATAGCAGGCCATTTGACATCAGAGTGGGGTTGAAAAGGACGGTAAACTTTCTGCTATCGCACTGGCAGTGCTACTTATCAAAAAACCTCATGCCCTCATCTAGGCATCTTCATGATGGGTTAAGGCTGAAACATCCTTCCCCAGCCAGAGTGTGCAGATGACAGGCTTGCCTTTGGAAAGCAGCTTACCTTAATAAAGTAGTGTGATTTTCCTTGATCTTGGCACTCAGGAAGCATACTGGGCAAGCAGAAGGCCTGTGGGAATGATTCACTACTGTTTGCATGAGGTTTCTCTAATTTCTTCTTGCTGTATTTTTCCTGCCTTTTTTTTTTTTGGTTCCAACCAGCTGCTTCATATTCTGCCACTTGCTACAAGAGAAGACTGTTCCATCTTGTTAGGATCCAGTTCTGTACACAGACATTGCAGAATTGGAGCTGCAACCAGCTTTATTTTTCCAGTTTATGATCTTTGCTCAAAAACCCAGCAGCAACTCCTGAGGCACAGTGTGCCAGCACCAGAGAACATGAGTGATACAGAGGTGATTTCTGGAACATGTTTTCCATTTCTAATTTAACTCCAAAAATATTTTTGTAACTTCTCCTTTTTCCCTCTGCTGTGATCCATAAAAAGAATAAATATTTGAGCTGAAAATTGCTGGAAAACTCCTACTCATTTGCACGAAAGAAAAAGTTTTGAGCTTTCCTGGCCTATTGATGTTAGTTCTATATTCAGATTATGCTCATTTTTCAAAGAAATAGGCCTGTTGGGACCAGATCCAGGAATAACTTCAGATTTGCATAAGGTGGGAAAAACAGGAGTCACACTCATCCAGGACTCCTGTTGGGAGTGAATTTGAAAATAAGACTGGAGAAAATCCAGGAGACAGATATTACGGTCAGGTTGGTAAATATCGACAAAACACACAACACATGTATCAGCAAGCGGTGTAACTGGGGAAGCCTGGTCTCTTTTGGATCCATACCTTGCAGTTGCACTTTCTGATGCCTTAATAACACTTCTGTTCACATTGTGGCCCTTATCACAGGGATATTAATAGCGTCTCTCTCATCAATCCAGCTTCTGTTATATTATAACTTGTCAAAAAATAATCTCCTTGGGACCATTGCTAAATGTGATTGAAACTGCACAAGCCAAAAAAACCCTGGGGAAAAGAGTGACAGATAGATGCACAGGGAATATGAGCACAGAAGTCTTGCTTTAAAATGAAAGCAGACTAAAAGCTGGTATTCTTGCTTTCAAAGTGGAATCCTGCTAATTTAAATCTATCAGTGAACATTTCCAAGTGCACCAAAAAGTGCCAAAAGAACAGGTTGTTTGCTTATAAAGGGAATGCCTTAACCATTTAACCATCACATTTCTCAACTGATGGGGGAATGCAGTGTTACGTGGGCGATCAGACTGAAAGATCACAAACACTCGTTCCAGGTTTAAAATATTCAGGAGCATGAAGGAGTGTAAAAAATGTAAATCAAAGGAACCAGCTTCTATCTGGATTTAAGAAGGGAAGGATCATTGAAAAATGACAGGGTTTGTGGGGAAACAGTAGTTAGAGAGTATGCTTACACATATGCTTATAAACTTATATACACTTCTGCTTACAAACAGCGCCAGGAATGTTCCCAAGTGCTGGAAATCAGTCTTCTACACTGCTAACTTGTCAGAGAGTCCCTGATATCACTCATCACAGGCCAAGTACCCTCTCCCAAACATGGATCAGATGGTAGCATGAACCAAAGGCCAACAGATAGCTCGACAGCAGACTCCCAGTTTTATAAGATTAAAAAAAGGAAGAGTTTAATAGCCTGGAGACAGCACTGCCTGACATAGCAGTACTCCTCCAGCTGACCTTATCAGCAAGCATCAAAGGATGGACGCCACATACTCCTCGTTGTGGCTCAGTGCCAAAGGCTGATGATGCCATGGGGAAATGTGAAAATCACACATCAGTGTCAGTACCACTGTGAAAGAAGTACATCTGGCTTTGCAAGAGACATGCAGCTTGGAACAACACCTGGGGAGTGAGAAATGAGAGAGAGAAATACCAGCATATAAATCCCCCTACTCTTGCTTATACAATCTTTAGGAGCACAGCAAAAGTGAAAGACCTTAAGTCTCCTTTGTAGCAGCCCAGAACACACGAAGCATGCCCTGTACCTTGGAGGCAGCCCTAGCTTTGTGCACTGGCACTCTTCAGGTGCCCCAAGACAATGACAGCATTAACAATGTGCAATTGCATATTCAAAAACAGATCATAAAACAGGCCTACCTGCCAGCTTCAACCCTCAACACTGGATAACACCATCATGAACTCTTCTCGAAAGAAGGCTCAAGCTGTTTTTTGAAATGGGCAGAATTTTGTGAAACAAGACAGCACAAGAACTCCCAGCTCTGATGCAGGTCTCCCTCAAATCTGTTTCCCTACTTCTTGCACATTTCCTGCAGCCAGATCCCAAATTCCAGGGCTCTTCCCAGCAGCCAAAGGTATCTCTCCAACAATTGCCACAGGCTCATCATGAAGCCACTTCTGTCACTCCCTGTGCAGATGAGACAACGTGAGGTTCAGAAATTTGTATGTCCCACCACTGAAAGCCACCAGATTTGACAACACACCAAGTGAACTAGAAGTGAGAAGACCCTCCCTCTTGGTTTAACAAGCTCATGCACCTGTTCAAAGCTTCCAGAGATGTGAGGGATAATATTCCATTGAAAAGTAAAGTGTCCAAATCTCAATAAGTACTTGTAGGTATAGATAATGTCCAATTCAAATAAGAAGGTGATGGGTCTGCTCTCTATTATCATGCCTATTGAAGCACTGACTAAACTTAATTTCCTCTCCCCTGTACAGTCTTTCTCCTTCAGTTGTGTTTCAGATTTCCTGCAACCATTCCCTCTCTCTCTCTTCCTGCTATGACATCCCTCCATCTCCTCTCTTGTGCCATGCAGGACTGTGCTCCTGACTGCACCTTCCCCTCTATTTGTCACAATCTAGTCCCCAGCTCCACCTGATACTCTTGCCACCCTCATGCTTCCAGCCTACCCTCTCCCATTACATTTGAAAGTGGTGTTGTCGAAGGGGCTCCTGGGAAAAAGAAACAACAAAAGGTTCTTGTTATCTTTCCAAGACCAGGCTTTAGTACATGTGTCACAGTTTAGCCACAACCTCACCAATTTCAGCAGCTAAAATCGAGCAGCTGAACTCCCAAATCTCTCCCTCTCATTCTCCCAGGGAAAGGAAAATGAGAGGAAGAAGAATTGTGAGTTGGAAACTGAAACTACAGCTTTAATGAAATAATAATAATAATAATAATAATAATAATAATAATAATAATAATAATAATAATAATAATAATAATAATAATAATAATAATAATAATAATAATAATAATAATAATAATAATTGTTTATTATTTAAAAATCTATGAGGTCATGCCCCACCCCACCCCTCAATGACTATACGTCACCACAAATGAATGCTGTAGAGCAGACACAAGGGAATGGGTCAGCAGCTAGGAGGGAGCTGGACTCTGGAACTGTGGAACTGAGTTCAGGAATGCTTGGATCTGGGATCAAGAGCAACCAGACACACAAGATCCTTGCTGGACATTGGCCATCACAACAGTGGGTAAGAGTCTCATGATCTCTCATTTTATATATCCAGTATGATGTATATGGAATGGAATACTCCTTTGGTGAGTTTGGGGTCATCTGTCCTGTCACCCCTCCTTGCAGGTGTGGCTTTTTTCACCAGCTCTAGGATGGCCTTGGATATAATAGAAATAAGTATAAGCATTGTCCTTTCTGACTACCAATGTCCCATGATATCACTTCCAGAGAGAAACTGTCTGAAAAACAGTTAACTTACAGAAAATTAAGTTACTTAGAGGAGACTGAGTTAGAGTCAGAAAACTGACACTAATTTAGCTCAAACCACAACATGCTCTGAGCACCTCTGAACACAGAGTGCTTTTGCCCTCCCGGCCAGGGAACCCTGTCATGTTGATGGTTCCATTTGCTGTTCACCTCCACCTACCTATGTCTTGTAATCTGTCACTTCAAAACTTCCTTCCACCTAGGAAGTGCAAGAAGAGAGGAGTTTACATCCTACAAGCCAAAATGTCCTCAGCTTTTTCAGTACTATCAATCACCTCTACTCGCAGGAAAATAGTTGGAACTAGATGATCTTTAAGGTCCCTTCCAGCCCAAACTATTCTATGAAATGTTTGCTTCATCCTATTTCATTGCTAATCCTCAGCAAGGCTTTCTCATCAGGCTTCATTAGGATATGTTACTGAACGCTGCTTTCCTCATCCCGTAATCCTTCTCACATCAGCATTTATTTCCAGTCTTTGCCCTGGAGGGAGGGAAGCTTCACAAACATTAAGTCATCTGGATATTATAGGTAATATCTAGAGAAAAATATAAGCCACGCATTGATTAAAAAATTCACTTGCTTTTTTGAATTGCATGAGGAAACTGTCAGGAACCAAAGGAAAGATTCTCAGTATCACTTTTATGTCAGAAAGATGACTAGCACAGTAAGAGGAACACGATACACAGAGAGTATGTAAGGAAGTGCTTGAGCGGTGATGCGAAAATCTTAATCCTTTGCTGAAGGCATTTAAACTGAAGGACCAAATTGCTTCCATGTTAATTTTGATGTTATTCTGTAATATCGGTGAGTGCTCTTCGGTGAAGCTCTAATACCTCTGCAGAAGTTAATGTTTTATGTTGGATTAACTCAAAAGGGTAAGATATGTTATAATGGTGGCATATATTTAAGAAAGACAGGGAAATTAACAGCATGGCCACAACCCCCTCCACCTTTTTAGGAGGAAAATCTGTGAGACAAGGACTTTGTTCTTTTAACACAGGCTCAGGTACAAGAAGCCCTCAGCAATCCACTTGAACTCTGTCCTCAGTTTCCCCAAGTGCCATATTAGGGGAATATTTAGCCTTGGGAGATTATGAAGATTATTTTTTTAGTTTGCTTTTAGCTAATTGTCATCTTTTTAAGACGGAAAACCTTACAAGCATGCTGCATATTGTTAAATATGCAGAAGCAATAAGAGGAAACAAATAAATTTATTTTTTAAATAGATTTTTGCATTAAATGTTTTATGCTGCATAAACCAAACAAAGTAGAAATCGTTCTCTCCTCACTGTCCTAGAATGTTGTGTAGACTCTTTGCAAACATTGCCTTACTATAGCTTTCAGATAGTCCTTTCCCTTGACAAGACCAAGGACTTCATAGCTTCTGCAGTTATACTTCACTCAGTCTTTTGAACAATGATTCTGTGAAAGGAAAAGGCAATCAGTGATCACTTTAAGTTTTAACAATGAGTTTTCTTCATTCCTAGAGGAATAATTTCTTGTGATCTGCAAAAGAAAATTTAAAAGAAAAAAACCCACAGAAAATGATTTCAAGTGACGAAGATTACAGAATAATAAATGACTAAAGGGAAATGTGTTCAAGCACACATTTTTTTCTACATCAAATGTCACTGAAGAAACATTTTTTGATTAATTCAGTGGATGCAGGAATCTGCCATCCCTCTCAAACTGCAGCAGATGACCATTGGAGAGGAACTCCTCCATGGTAACCTTCAATGCCACTTTTTCCCTTCTTTCTAAAGGCAATATACAACAGAAAGCCAAACTGCTTTGACTTAATGACTTCCAGGAAGCGCAGAAAGGCCCTGTGTTGGTCCAGCCTCTTCTGGGAAAAGGAAAGTCTGGTTTTCTAAACTTCTCATTCATTTTCAACTTGATGAGGAGTCATTCCTCCTCTTCGGTGTAACCGTGGCTTAAAAATAGTGCCAGGCTGTTAAACAGCTATTGCATTTTACTTCAGAGGTGGCTCCAAGTGTGTGGTGAAGAGGATGATCTCCATCTACAGCTCATAAAGGGTTTTATATAAATGTCCATTACCCATGTAATGGCAACAGCCAACAGTTTTACTAGGCAATATAAAAAGATATTAGGCAATATAAACTGTAATGCTTCAGGGCAGAAGCCAATCAATGACTGCCTGGAGTTATCCAGAAGAAACTTCCTGTCCACAAGTTATTCTTTCATCATCTGCTTGGGTGTTTCTTGCCTCTCCCGGCAAAACATAAGCTGGACAATGTACTCAGAGCCGGGCTGCTGAATCTCACTGGTGCCTGGTTGAGTCCAGTCTAGCAGCTCCCTGGTTCTTGTCACAATGCATAAATGAAGTGTAGCACTCCACTTTATCAAATGATTGATCTCCAATGAAGATCAGTTCTGGAATTCTCCCATGAAATTTATGCTTGTTAAAACAAATATGTAGATTATTTTTCCTTTTTTTATTAGTTTAACTCAGGAGATTTCCTTGATATGTCCAAGCCCTTCAAGTAGCAGAAACAATGTCAATAAATTCTTGGTTTTCAGATGAGGTGAAGAAGGTCCTAACAATATGATGAAACCTGCAGCCCAGAACCACAGTCTCAGCTTTTTCCTTGGGACTCTGGTAGAAATCTGTTGTGCCCTCTCTGTCTGAAAACATCTCATTACCGACCTTTAGAATGCACACATGTCTGCAAATAGCCTTCGACCTTCCTAATCACCAGCTAGGCTCTCTTCTTGCAGGTTGTCTCTCAAGTGCTTTAACCACTCCTCTCAGGCTCTACTTTGTTTTAGTCTTTTAACATGTTTTAGGCCCCTCAGTAGCTGGTGAAGGATCTGAAGTGCAAGTCTCGTGTCTAGGGGCTGAGGGAAGTGAGGCTGTTTTGTCAGGAGAAGAGGAGGCTGAGGGGAGACCTTATTGTTCTCTACAACTACCAAAAGGAAGTTCTAGTGAGGTAGGGGTTGGTCGTTTCTCTCAAGTAAAAAGCAATAGGACAAGAGGCAACAGCCAGGGGAGATTTAGATTGGCCATTAGGAAAAATGTCTTCACTGAAAGGGTTGTCAAGCACTGGAATAGGCTGCTCAGGGATACGGTTGAGTCACCATCCCTGCAGGTGTGTAAGAGAGTGCATATGTGGTGCTTAAGGACATGGTTTAGTGGTGAACTTGGCAGTGTTGGGCTTACAGTTGGACTTGATGATCTTAAAAAGTCTTTTCCTGCATAAATGATTCTGCGATTTTACCTCTCACAGAAGCATCACGCCCCAGGCAGCCCCAGTCTGCGGTCTTCAAGTCCTTTTGTTTCTCGTTTCCTCCAGCTGTCTCCTAAGTCTCTTAAATCTCCACTCCTCTCTCTTTCTCTTTCCTCTGTCCTAAGCTTGCCTTTAGCTTGTTGTCTCAGCTTGTCCTTGCAACTTCTCTCCAGTGTAGTTAATCCCAACAGCTAACTGACATACATGAAATAAGAGTAGCTTGACAACTTTGTTGTATGCATGTCACACATCCTAATGGCTGCAGAAGACCTCTGGAATATATAGAATGTATAGAGCTAAAAAAGACTTGAAATGTTGCCACAAGGAATAGGATTTCTTTTTGTGCACGCTTTAATTGAGATTACTGGGGTATTTTGTCTGGTAGCCTTCTAAATTTAACACAGAACCTGGTGCTGCTTTCAGGGTGCTACTTTCCTATGGATTTATATCTTTTCATCAGACAGAAATAGCCATAAGCTTATCACACAGCCAGCCAAAATTAAACCACCGTTCTGTTTGAAAAGATGCGAGTGAAGGAAAAGGATGAGATCTCTGTTGGGTGGGATGACAGAGTTTTGGTTTACGTTGTCTCTAGACAAGTCATTGAGTGAAGGGAAAAGGGCTTCTTGTAACATCGCTTTTAATATAGGTTTGACCAGGTTCTCTGTGATAGGAAGTTATTTTCTATTGGAATTAAAAGACAAAAGCCTAATCTCATTGAATATCACAGCAGTTTCACCACTGACTTAGGACTGAAAGCAAAGTGATTTCTGTTGAGGGTCCCATTGTTATAAGGCATGAATCACAAATATCAAACTCACCAAGGGTCTCTGCAGTTCAGATCTCAATACTGTGCTTCTCACGAGCTGTGTTTGCAGCTTGGTTTACTGAGGAAATGCTGCGCTCAGTCGTACTGCATATGACTTTCTATGCCAGTTAATCTGTTCCCAAAAATTCTGTATCTCTGTTTTGAAGGATAGGGATCTCAAAGATATTAAATTCCTGTAAGACTTATAAAAATATCTTGCAAGAAAGAAGAAAAAGATTGAAACAGTCTTACTAGATACCAATGAATACACTCTAGGAAGAGATATGATCACTTCTCTAAAGTGGAAAAGATCTCAATTTGCATCTTAATAGAATCCAGAGAATCCATTTCTGCCCTTCTGGCCCCAGGATAAGAGTTGCAACTATAATATGATTCAGTTTCCCAAATGGAAGGAAATGATAGAGCTTCCTGATTTTCAGCGCGTATTGAACAGCCAACAATCAACCAGGCCCCTTTCCAGTTGTTGCAAATTTCCCTCCAAAACTTGCAGCACCTGTCATTAGGCATTTTTAAACAAATCAGATCTTGTTCTTGCTTTGGATCTTCCTTCAACTACCAGACAAAGCCTAACCTTCTGGGTATGCAATTGGTAGCAACAGTCACCTTTGCATTTATCTCTAGGAGACTGGAAAAGAACGTCAGTAATATGTTAAGAGGACTTGCTAAGCTGAACCTTCTGACTTCTCAAATACAGTTGGTTCTTTGAGGAGCTGTGAGAAAGCAGGCACTCAGCAGGTACCAGCATCCAAAACACAAAGACACTTCAAGCTGGCAGTGCCATACTTGGTTGACTTTTATCACATTTTACCCTTTCGTTTCAGTTTTTATTTCATCCTTTATGGTCTCTAGTTTCCCCTACTAGACAGTTCACTATTCTTACCTGTCCTTAGTGAAGTCATCCACCACTGGCATACTGGATGTTCTTATCTGACCCCCAGATGGCTATTTTCCCCTTTTCCCCTCTCTTTTATCCTCTTATTTCTCCTTGCATTCCATCATCTCTATTTGCTATCTCATTTCACCAAGTGAAAATACCACAGATTGTGGTTAGGGAATGATAAAGCTGGAAGCAGAGGGCAGAAGGCAGCATGCAAAGCCAACAGTGGAAGTACTGGAATTGCACCTGTGAGCTGTCGTTAATGTGGTGACAAAAAGAGGGAGAATAATGATACAGTGGAATAGGACACAAATATGCATCTCAAACTCTGCTCATTACCAATAAGCCTTTCAGGAGAGACAGGGTTTTAAACCTGTAATTTTATTACAAGCTGATGCCAAAGCAGAAACTGGAACTATTTACTAACAAGTAAAGTTAGAATGGCTTGGCAAGGCAACTGAAAGTCATCTCACCTCATGTGAGATGACAGCTATGGCACGAAACCACAGATAAGCTGGCATTTGTAAATATATTCTTTATAGAATTTTTTCTTAAAAGCAGGTACCATGAAAGCATACAACAGCAAAAGGACCTGTGAACCCAAATAAACACAATCATTATCTCCCGGTGAACTGTTATGCACAGCGAAGTGATAACTTCTGCTCAGTTAAAACTAAGGATTTGCTTAGAGTGTTGTACTTTCTCCCTTTTTTCTGTGGCTTATAGTGCAGCTGGTAAAATTTTGCTTTGGGTAGAAGCTTGATTTATAAAGTCTCTAGTCCTAAAACAGGAAATGAGTATTTCATCCCCACAAATTTAGAAGGATTTTTTTTGGCTTTTATGTCCTACAAAATCTGGTTTTGTTTCCTATAAAGGGTCCAGTCCAACTGCCATCAAAATCTGTAGAGATTCCTCCAGACTTCAGCTGGGCTTGGCTCATGCCCTAAGGCAGAGCTACAGAAACAGACACCACCTAAAGAAATCACATGTGTAAAAGACCAGGGAAACCCATACTAAATCCCCACCTTGCAAAAAGCCATGCTTAGCTTAACTGTGCATTAAAATTGAAGTCAAAAAGCCAGTCATGTCTATCAAGTTAAGCACGTGTTTAGAGGTTTACCGGAGTCAGTTCTTGAACAGAAAAAACTACATAAAATTATTATGGGAAAGATCATTCTTTTGCTTACACTGTGTGCTATCCTGAATGCCTG
This sequence comes from Clamator glandarius, assembly GCA_033459285.1. Classification (NCBI taxonomy): domain Eukaryota; kingdom Metazoa; phylum Chordata; class Aves; order Cuculiformes; family Cuculidae; genus Clamator; species Clamator glandarius. The sequence continues at coordinate 941,736 of JAUNZM010000088.1, forward strand.
GGGCATTCTACTGCCTGGTTGGAGGGTCTTTCACAATTTATATACAGATAACTTGCTTTTATTTTATTCATTCTTGTGTATTAACTAACATAGCATACTTCCATGGTCTTTCCAGTGACCTCAGAGTGCTCCAAGGAGAAATCTCACAACTATTTATTGCATCCTATTACTAAATTTAAAGGTCCTCAGTCGAAAGCAGACCTCAAGAAGGTAAATCAATATTAAATACATAACAATAGGTATGTATATTTATTTGCCTAAAAACAGGAGACAGACCAGGAGTGTTTCTGGTTTTGTACCATAGACAGAAAAATTGAGCCACGTAGATAACCCGTGACTTCTCTAAAGTCTCACAAGATATGCATAGCATAACAGGGAATCAAATTACAGTCTGACGGGTCAATTCACAAAAAGATCATAGATCATAGAATAACCAGGTTGGAAGAGACCCACCGGATCATCGAGTCCAGCCCTTCCCATCAAACACTATCATCGTTTCTTGTCTTAAGATACTCAGTGACTCTCTGTCTTTGTTTTTTCAAAATGGGAAATCAAACTTAGGAGGTTAAGGCAGAAGTCAAGGGCTAGCCTGAAACTCACTGGCAGAGCTGTGAGACAAATGGGAAACTACCAGCTTCACACAGCACTTCCTTCCTCTCTCAGATCTGTTTCAATGAAATGAGAAAAAAAAAAAAAAAGCCACAAACTTCTGCTCTCAGTATTCCCTGAGCAGGATTTGATGTGTTGCATCAAATGTCACTTATTACCCTGATGGAGGGTTAGCGTTCCAGCACCATCTCCTGCAACGTGCCTCTAGCTCACTGATGACACTGCAGCCCTCTTTGACTGGTAGGTCTGTTCCTCGTGCATGGAGGATTTGATCCACACCTCTTGGAGGCAGCACTGCATGCAGCCAGGCTCAAATGAGACCAGGCTACACCCGGGAGGAGGAAAACAGAGCAAAAAGAAAAGTGAATCAAAGTTAAATTATCAAAGCTGACCCAGTCCTACACAATATTACTGTGTCATTCAGATGATGGAAATTGCAGATGCACCAACTCAAAAGTTTCCTTTCTACGCAGGATGATCTCACTTTACAAGTTCAAGTCGAACCTCTAACATTTGGCTGCTAGAAATGCTAACAGCTCTGTGCTGCAAGGCATAACCCAGCATAATAAAAGAGAAATACTTCAATATGCACTGTCAAAATGTTTTTTTTTAATGTGTGATGTCATTGCAGTCTCTAAATGAGATGAAGAGATGTGGTAAATTCCCGATGCAATGTTTCCTGCATTAACAAGAGATCTTTCTTTTTAAAAGGCATCACTAGCTAGTGATAAGCTATGTGCCATACCTATCCCCTTAATTATTCTTGTGAAAGCATCTGCAGGCTGCAAACCTCTCTGTAGCTGATCCTCCTGCAGAGCAGTGCCATTCAAGGCCCTTGAATAACATTTGTGTAGGAATTGCTTTCTGAGCAAATAAGAAGAATGGCCTCAAAGCAAATTTCTGGTGTCGTCACTGTTGAGCTGTCTTGTGCTGCCACATCATGTTCCTAGAGAAGTCTACAAGGACTGTCTCTGCTTGTTAACTTTCTTAACACTGTGCTAGTATTACCCACTGCCATGAGAAGTGAGAAGAGACAAAAAAGCTGCAAGGAAATTGTACAGCAGACCTTGGAATAACCAGGAGGCTGCCTCTGTATAAGGAATCAGTTAGGGAGAAACTCATGTGCAGGACATAGTTCTGAGTCACTTGGCTGTGGCTTTATTCACATCAGTTTTCAGGCACTTCTGATTTGGAAGATTTTATCTCTGAGATAATATAAAGGCTGTGAGTTGGAAATACTAGAAGATCTTGTTCATAACAATGGAGCCAAATCCTATGGAATTTGCTAAAAGTGAGTTGTGATTTTTGTACCATTCAGATGATATTTCAAATATTATTTTAATTACATTAAACCCCAGGTTAGTGAAGCACTTAAACAGTGTTTGTAAGTCTAACCATCCCATATTTAAGCACATTCTTAAGCAATGCTTTAATGAAATGACACTTAAAACACTGATCTATAAAAAGCAGTGTCACAAAAAGTCACTTTGGAGTGTTATTATTTTCCCACTTTTTAAAAAAAAAAAGACAAAATCACTGCCAATACACATGAACAATAAACTGATGTTTCAATATGTACTCACATCCAAAGTTCAAACTTCAGGCAAGCATAGTGAATGGTTTATTATGTGCTCATGCCTAGTTCTTCCACTAGTATCTGCTATCCAGACCTTTTAATGGTAGCAAGCTGAGAAAGGCAATCATAGCCCATTGAACCTCTTTTCCCATGTTGGTGGCCTGTGACTCTACAAACAGAAAGCAATTCCCTCATAACGAGCAACCTCTTTCACAGAAAATCAATGGCAGTATTTTGGATCAAGTTAGATTTTGGATCAAGGAACCAGTGAATTATGACTGATTAGCTTTTCAAAGTAACTCACATGGCAGCCCTGGGGACAGATTGCATTAAAACGTTTTCAATATACAAATAGTTTGATACTTTGAAAAATGGCAGTGTTGCTAACATTTGGCCTGGTGAAGGAAAAAGTGTATTAATTTGCCCAGGCAACTGTTTCTAAAAAAATGTATAAATAGCCCTTTGCATTAATTCAAAGTGAAATGTCAATGTTTCATTATTTATGATAATATGCTGAGATTCAGCTTCAGTAGCTCACTGCTGGTTCAGTTAATATTAGGTCTAAAACCTGTCTTGCTGTCTTCTGAACCCTGAATCTTTCAGAAAATCTTTTCTTACTGCTTGGATTCATTTTTATTTATACTATCTGAATTATTTATTATCATTTCAATGTAAATTACTGAGTTAAGAGAAAGTGAATTACTCTGTTGTCGCAGTGGTTTACTCACACCTTTTTGAATCACATCATCTTGGCAGGAAAGCAAGAAGAGATTCTTCTTGCTACCCAGGATGCGGGAACCTAAGCTGTTTCCTGGTCTGTATCTGTAGAGGATAATGATGTTATTAATCAGACACGATAGTTCCTGTGTTTCCAACAGTCATTCTAAGCTGCTTACCTTTCAAGACCTACTGCAAATTAGTAAATTATTCTGACGTGTGAAGCTAGGAGCTTTGCTCCTGGCCATGCCTAACTGAATCTTACCTGACTGGGTGCATCTCAGCCACTCTGCTCCTGATCCTCTTTCACTGCAGTGTAAATTATACTGAACGTGACAGATACAGGACTGTAAAATGGTAGTATGGGAGACAACACATTCCTTCTGCCCTAGTTATTGCTGAAGCATAAGTTAGGAAGTGCTCACCTCCTTGAGAAAAAAAATACGATAATGAGGTTGTTACAGATGAACAAAAATGTTATATACATGCAAAATAGTCCTGCTAATCAACAGAGCTCACTCCCTGCTGGAGGAAGATCCAGAAGAACAGAAATCATTACCGTGCTGGTAGGATTGATTAATAAGGAAAACTGCATTAATGACTTCTACTAATACCCATTAGCATTTATACATTGTAATATTCAGTAAATGTATGTGTAAATAGCTTTCCTAATTGACAAGTAAGGGTGCCTGAAGGGTGTAACGTCATGTTACTGTTGTTTTCCAGTTGCGTGGGTTTTCAATCGCAAGAAACGCCTTTGCATTGGTTCAGAAAACAAGTGAGAAAGAACTGGAATAGGAACAGGATATAAGGAATGCACCCTCTGAGACCTGAGATGAGTTTGCCATAATAGCAAGTGAAAGCTGTATTCCAAGGAATATTTTAAAGGGGCTAAACAGAGTGGAGAGAGAGTGGAATACAGGATCAAATCCAGGGCTACTGCTACCAGGCAGAGTGTGGATATGGGCAATGGAGCCCCTTGGAGCTTCGGGAAAGCACTACCAGGAGTAAGATCTCCCTTTCCCAAGACAAATGTGCAGATTTGGAGACCTTCCTGTGCCCCCTAGGAAGGGGAAGCAGAGGCAGTCACACTTGGAAAGGGTCTGTGTTGGCTCAGATGCTATCCATTATTGCCCTTTGTTCTGTGATATGGATTTCTGGATAGAGGGTTTTCAAATAATGTGGTTTAAATTTAGAAACTGACCATTCAGTTATCAGCACAGTTGAAAAGGATAATGAAATGGAGCCCAGTACCTCCAGAATACTGGTCAAAAGATGGTTATCTGTGTAATGTGTGTTTTCTGGAGTTCATGAGCAATTACCAAGCACTATTTTTAGGCTGGATTTCAGGAGAGTTGTGTTCGGTTCTTGGCTCTGCCACAGACTTCCTGCATGACCTTGGGCAAATCGGTTTCTTTCTCAGTACCATCTGCAGCACAATACATTTTCCTCCCACTCTAAATTTGCCGTGTTGATGCAGATTATGAGCTTTTTGGAATAGGACATCTCCTCATTGTGTTTATTTAGTGACTGACACAGTGAGGCTCTGATATGTTCTTCTAACTTCAGGTTTTGTAATGCAATGTGCTAGAAAAGGTGATGCGCACAAGATCACCTTCCACAACCTATGCAAACAGGTGGCGAGTATAAAATTATTAACTCTACTGTAGATTTTGGACTAAGCTGGTATATGTTGCATGCTTCCATCACAGAACTTTCTTTTTCAGCTGGTACATTTTACTAGCAGTTTTCATATCTATTTTCCTCCTCATTTTTCACAGCACAGCTCATACACTCCTGCTTTGTGATTATTACCCTGGTCCCTGTGATTACCATGGAGCTGCAGGTAGGTTTTGTTTGCTCACTTGTTTTTTTCACCTTCACACTAAATTACAGCAGCAGATTGACTGTGGCATGCGAGTGTTTTATGGAACCGGTGAAGGACACTGCGCTGCGGGTCCTCACGGGAACCTTCTTACCTACACTTTGGTTAAGCGGTTGTGACCTCCAGCCAAGTGGGAGGCATGGACAAAGCGAAAGAGCAGCACACAAGAAAACAAACAAAATTAGCAGCGCTTCAGAGCTCCTGAAGAAGAGGGAATAGCTGAAGGTAGCCACTGTTTAGAAAAAAATAAAATAAGGGAGAAAGACAGGGAGGAGAGAAGAAAAAGAGAGAGAGGAAGAGAGGGAGAGAGAGGGAGAGAAAGAGAGAAGGAGAGAAAGAGAGAGGGAGAGAAAGAGAGAGGGAGAGAAAGAGAGAGGGAGAGAAAGAGAGAGGGAGAGAAAGAGAGAGGGAGAGAAAGAGAGAGGGAGAGAAAGAGAGAGGGAGAGAAAGAGAGAGGGAGAGAAAGAGAGAGGGAGAGAGAGAGGGAAAGAGAGAGAGAGGGAAAGAGAGAGAGAGGGAAAGAGAGAGAGGGAAAGAGAGAGAGGGAGAGAGAGAGAGGGGAAGAGAGAGAGGGAGGGAGAGGGAGGGGGAGGGAGGGAGAGGAAAGGAGAGAGAGGAAGGGAGAGAGAAGGAGAGAGAGAGGAGAGCAAGAAGGAAGGAGAGAGAAGGAAAGAGAGAGATAAAGAGAATGGGAAGGAAAGAGAGAGGAAGAGAGGGAGAGGAGAAAGAGAGAGGAGAGCGAGAGGAAGGAGAAGGAAAGAGAGAGAGAAAGAGAGAGGGAAGGAAGGAGAGAGGGAGAGAGGAAGAGAGGGAGAGAGAGAGAGAGAAGGAGAGAGAGAAGGAGAGAGAAGGAAGGAGAGAGGGAGATAGGAAGAGTGAGAGAGAAAGTGAGAGAGAGAAAGAGGATGTGAAAGTGCTCCCTCTTGACTGAGATACCTGGTCAGGTGTTCACCGCTAGGGAAGGAAACAAATAGGCATGGAACAAGCGCCTTACCAGAAGTTCCTATTAAAATAGGCAGAACTGGAGCTCGGACATCAATTCAAAGGCACTAAGCACATTTCCCCGCCAGCAAGCCCAAAGGCAGCAGTTCCCTGTACAGGTGCAGCGCTCGCAGCGCCGCGTCTCACCCCTCCGCCCCGCAGCCGGGACCGGGCTCTCCAGCCAGTTTACCCCGCGCAGGACCCGGCCCGCTGCTCGGCAAAGTCCCACCCCGGGGCTGGGCTGCCCCGCGAGGGGAGCGGGGGGCAGCGGTGACCCCGGGGGGTGCCCTCGGGCACAGAGTTCGGGGCGGCATCCCCGCAGCGCCCCCCGGGTGCGGGGCGGCGGGAGCCCCGCGGCGGGCGGGGCCGGGGCGGTCCCTCCCCGCGCTCCCGGCAGGCTGCGCTGTGCTCGCCGGGCATCGCCCCCTCTTCGCTCCTCTCCCCTCCTCCGGCGGCGTCCGGGCTGGCATGGAGACCCGGCGGGGGAGCCCCCGGGGCAGCCCGCGCAGCTGAGCCGGCCGGTGCGTACCCGCTTGGGGCTGGGGGGGAGGGCGCCGCAGGGGACGGGCGAGAAACTTTCCGCCGGGAGGACGGGGCTGCGACCGCGACTTGGGGAAACTTGAGCCGCGGGGCTTCGCCTCGTCTCCCTCTGCCCCGCTCCGTGTCCCCCGTGTCCCCGGCAGCCGGCGGGGGGTCGCGCTCCCATTTGCCCCGCAAGGTGCAGCGGCGAGCGGCTCCCCGGGCTCCTTCCCGCCTCGCGGGTCGCGGGCGAGAACCGTGGTTTTATTTTTAAAATATTTTTCTCCTTCTCCACCCTCTCCTTTTTTTTTCTTTTTCTTCTCTATTTTTTTCTTCTTTTATTTTTATAACGCAGGGAGCGGGCGAGGGAAAGAGGGTGCGCGTGTCTGTCGCTGCTTTTCAGCTGCAGTTGCTCTTGGCTGAGCCTCGGGACTGGCTGCAGCTGCTGGGGCCGGGGAGAGCGGGATGCTACCGCTGGACCTGCCTGCTCGTATTTCTCTCTGTCTGTATATGCGTGATTTGGTGGGTTTGTTCGTTTGTTTGTTTTCCCCCAAAAAAATATTTTTCGAGGGAAGGCTCGCTTTGCCATCCCCGTGCGCTGGAGGGAGCTGGGGGCAGCGCCTCGGCCGTGGTCCCCCCGCCCCGGGTTGTCCCCGAGGTGTCGTCGCCCCGAGCGCTTCGCCGAGCAGAGGGTCCCCATCCCCGCCGCTCTGCCCCGGGACGGCGAAGGGGCTGGAGGAGCCTCGGGCCCCGTGTGTGTGTGTGTGTGCAAGGGCTGGTGTGCGCCCGCTCCCTGCGTACCTGAAAAGGTGCTTGGGGGGCACCTGCTCTGCCTGGAGATGGGTTCGGCGTGGCTCTGCGAGCTCTAACTTCTGCTGCTGAAGGAATCAATCCACCCTCTCCTGCCCACTTTTTGAACCCTGCTGGCTTATTTGCAGGAGGAAAAGAGAGCCACGCTGCTCTGAAAAACGCATCAGAGGGTGCCTTTTTCCTTTTATTTATTTTTTTTTTTTTTTGTATTAATGATTGGTCTGTGTGGCTTGATGCGCTTGTTTTGTTGTTAGGAGGATTAAGGGTTGGCGAGTGTCCCTAGTCCCAGATCCAATTAAAATAAATGGGACATAAAGGGAAGTCAGCGTTGGCATCCCGGCAGAGGCACTAAAGCACCAAGGTTGGTTAAAAGGAAGAGGCTCGAGGAAATGAATGCATTCCTTCTTACTCATTTGCTTTCCCTTCGCAGTGCTGTCAGGCAGCTTAGAAAGGTGAATCGTTTTATGAGGGTGTCGCGGATCCTTAACCAATCTCTGTCCTGCAGAAAGAAAGAAAAAAATTGCCTCCTCCACAGGCATAGGCATATTAACCTCTCTCTCATTCAGCAAATGCTTTGGTTTATGAAATGTGGATGAGTTCTTAGTGAAGGAAATAAGAATCGGGAGAAGGTGAGCTACGAGAAATGCAGAGCAAAAGTGCTACACTATTTCCTCATTACTGTTGGAACTGTGAGATTTCACTGAGGTCTATTTCTGATCTGAGCAATTGTGGGGAAGGTATAAGCGTTATCAGGGAAAGCGGAACAAGGCAAAACAGCCCAACTAGTTTTTGACTGACTTTATTTCTTCCTGCTGATATACAGAGGGCTTATCCTTCAGTTGAGCAACAGTTACTTCTCTTGCTAGAAGAGGACCTGATGGTGAGTGCAAGGAGAGAGGGAGTAATCCCTTAGGAGCCAGGTTGTCTTTGGAGAGTGCTGCTGAGAAAGACTTTACAGCTATGATCTTTGTGTCCAAAACCCACAGGAGTCTTGTTGAGAGAGCCAGGTAGGGGCAAATGTACCACAGGGCTGAGAACTATGCGTATCCCTATGCCTGATCCTTTGGTGGTGCTAGTGTCGTAGGAAATCAGCAAGTTGGTTGTACTTGCCTTGATGCAGCAAATCATACTTTTTCTTTACTTTTACTCCTTCCTCAAGCTTGATTCTTAACATAGCATCTCTTGGCATCTTAATGGCTGTGCTCTGTGCTTGTGCGGTGATGATACGCAGATTGCTTCCTGAACCGAGTGTTACTTACTGTCTTCTCATCATGTATGTGTGGGACTGTGGTGGAGTGTGACCTCCACTCCAGCCCCTCAGCTTCCCTGGGTGCTGGCTTGCTCCATGCCTAAGATAAGGACTGTCTGTTCTACCAGGTTATAGTGTCATGGTTCCTACCATCAAGTTGTGCTGTTGTGACTTGATGCACCCTGGTTGATGAATTCTGTCAAATACAACGAAGCGAGCAATTAGAAGAGAGTAAGAGTGTTTAGCCATTCCTTGTTAGGAGCAGTTTGTAGCTGCTGTTCCACTACAGATGTATTTCTATGCTGAATTCTCAAATGTCTTCTGACACATGCCAACTGCATTCATGCCTCTTGTATTTACAGACAGATTTTTCTAAAGGACAGAAAGTTGGGTAGGATAAGGTTTGTTTTAGCATGATGTGCCAATGCGAAACATCATACTTTTGGATACAGGTCTGAATCCCTTACAGTTCAGCTGTGCCTTAAAGTTCTTAACTGTCTGATGAATATTTGGTTGCTTACGTGAAGGCTTTTACTACTTTTGCCTGCAGTTCATAACACAACAGCTGCTGGCACTGTTAAGACCTATGTTGTGCTGGCTGAAAGTCCCAAGGCAGAACAGGCAGGGAGTCAAAATTGTTTTACCAAAGGCTACACTGACTTCAGTGGGATTTTTGCCATAGATGACAATGGGCCAAATCTAGAAGTGGTCCTCCTTTCTCGATGTTAATCCTGATGTATGCTCAAGGGATGCTTTTGCTTTTCTGCTGCCACCCAGACTGTGTCTGATAGTGCAGAGAAGATGTAAGTCTCTTAGGATGTCATGCTGTGCCTTTCACAAGCACAGCATTCCTGGGTAGGAAATTAGGGCAAATAGGAGTGGAAATAAACCGCCAAATGTGTTGTTGCTCGTGTCCGGAGTCATTCCCAGGTATGTGGATCAAGCACTCTTAACTGAGCAAGATCAGCTTCTTGAGGCTGCGGTGGAGGGAGCTGTCAGTTGCTGCAGCCAGTGCATCCACTGGTCCCTGCTTATGCATTTGCAAATTATCGGTTTAGTGACAGACATTCAATATGTGGAGCAATGGTACATTCATTAGTTCAACCATACCCTGTGCACACTGAGTGAGTTTTCTATGTGTGTGAGATCTACTAAGCTATTCTCTGAGACGCTTCATATATTCAGCATCTGGATATATTTTTATGTTAAATGACAGCGACAAATGGGGAGTACATAATACTTTTTTACCACATGGAAGGTGTGTGGTGCAGAATATCAGAATTTGCATTTAATCAGTGCCGGCTGAAGGCTGGCTGGTCCAGGTCATGGCTGTGTAATAAAACTGGTCTTTTCAACAGGAATGCGTTGTTTCGGTTTATTATATTCAGTGGCACAGAAGAGCATTGTTAATGTACAACAAAAATGTTGACTGGAATTGAGGTATTAGGATCTGTCTGCTAGGGTTTTTTTATTTTTATTTTTACAGTGGAAACATTTTGTTGTTTCTAATTCCAGTGTCGACGGTTTTCTTGTATAGTGCATTCTCGTACCATGCATTTACCCTAGACTTTTAGCTATTTTGCTCATGTATGACAACAAAAGGAATGAAAATATAAACTAATGTGGAACTGAGTGGCCTGTCTTCCATGTGCATCCTTATGTCCTTAGTTTAAGACATTTAAATAAGGCGAATATCTGAAACAGTTATAAGTTATACCTTGTTAGCACCTCTTAGCTTGTTTGCTATAAGAATTTATGCATCTGAAACAAAACAGTCCTTATTTAATTTAGTGAAGTGTATTGGACTCATTTTGTCCCATTAGAAAAAGTGATAGACATGGTAACGGGCATTGAGTCTGATCCTGAAGTCATACTTGGTGATGTTAAAATCTGGATAAATGTAGCAATGACAAGTAGGTTTTGGGCTCTGTTGTGCTGTGAGGATGCAAAAGATGACAGTGCTGTGAAGAGGGATCCAAGCAAATCCCACTGAGCTCCTCTGAGGTCTGCAGAGACTTCCAATTTGTGGATTTGTTGAGTTTTTTATAAGTGCAATTCAAAGAGCTGATGATAACTATTAATATCCTTTGCCTTGTGTATTGTCTAAACCCTAAGGGCCATATTCTCTTCAGTGCTGGCTGAGCTGGGAGCTGAAGGCAGGACTTGCTAGGTCTGGGACTAGAAGATTCTTTATATGGTGGTTTGGAAGAGATATTGTTCTTAGATTTTTTTAACTTCATATGAAAACTGCGAAGTACAGAGGCATTTTGGGTGAAATTGATGTTCATGGGGTCAGTAGCAAGGCTACTGCTGATGTCAAAAGCTCCTGATTTCACTTTTTTTTTTTTTTTAATCAAGAGCAGAGCAGAGCAGACCTTTGTGTGAGTGGTGTAGGGTGGTTTTGTGTTGGAAAATTCTTCATTGTCTTATTGAACTGTTGTTGATTTTACTGCCGCTCTTGGTGTGTGAGCTTGGCTACTGTAATAATTATACCTAAACGCGTCTGTGCCTGTACTGCCCATCATCCACAGTTGATCAAAACATGGACCCTGCAGGCACTTACAGCAAGTTAACACAAATGAAAAACACCAGTGGCTTTGCCTGGGAGGAAAAAATATTTTATTTCTTTCTCCTGGATGACACCCCTAATCGTACAGCTTTCAGTGTGTGACTGTAACTTCCTTTGACATCATTGAGCATTGCCTTGGTCATGACATGTGTGCCAACACAGCCTAACCCCTGTTGCGGGCTCGGTGGCGCTGCCCCTCTGCTCTTACTGAGTCCGTGGTCCGTCCCTTGACTGCAGAGCTGGTTGGAGAGACGCAACAACACATGGGGTGGCTCCTCTGTGCTGAAGTTTTCCTTCCTTCCCTATTGTCTGAGTGGATTTCTCTCTGCTTTAAAAGGCACCTGTGGGTTTTTTGTGTTTTTTTTTAAATATTTTTTAAAATTTTTAAATCGGTTTAGCAGCCCACCCTGAAGTGTGTTGGGCTTTCTGGGCAGGTGGCCACCAGCATGCTGAGTTAGGCCACTTCTGTCTTCAGTGGAGCTGGTGGTGGGGCTTAACACTGACTCTAAGAGTGGTTTGGGGCTGTTCAGGGCACTTCTTAAAACCTACCTTGCAGCATTTCCAGCTTCTTAGCCTCATCCTGTAGAGGTTCTGTGGAGAGGAAAAAAGTTTTGATGACTTCCGATAGTGCTGGTCAGAAATGGGCTATCATCAGCCCTGGAAATGCAGAACACAACTTGTCTCTGCTTGCACTGTGCGAACTGGCTGTAAGTAACATTTCTTCTGTGTCTTTGCAGACTTCAAAGTTTATTCCAGCTGTTGGAGGAAGCCTAGTGAGAGAAGGTAGCTGCAAGTTTAATTGTAGCTTCAGGACTTGAGCTAAATCAAAATCCAAACAATCTGATAAAAATTACAGCCACTTGAATGTTGTTAAAGGTTAAAAGTGAGCCCTCTTCAGAATAACTATTAATGTTTTACATCTTAAAATAAAGGAGCTTATTAATATTCCTAAATAACATTGAACATAACATTACATTTTTGCCTTCAAACCATCTGAGCACTTCTCATGATAATGCAGATTACATTTACTGACAAGTGCATTTAATAACAGCATAAATGTCAGTTTTGCTATCAGATATGTTGCACTGGTATGTTTTTAATATTAAACATGATTATGTGCCATATTGCTTAAACAAATCACGACACCTGGAATCTTAGGAAGATGTCTCTGTATTCTGCCACGGGGTGAAATAATTTGTTGACTCTTCATATTTAAATAATTAGTTAATAATTTTGTCATTTACATTCCTGGGATGGATTTCTTTGGTGGGGGTGTTTTTTGCAAGCTGGTGTTTGAAATTTTCATCTGTATCCTCTAAGTGACAAATAACAGCAGCTCTTGCTGCGGTCAGGTGAATTCAGGTGCTGCTTGCGTGGCTGCATCTCCGTGGTGTGATCGCGTGCAAGGTGGAGTTGCCAGCTTGTGTTTTATTGGGATGACCTAGCTTTATGGATTTTCAGTGCACTGCATGCAATGGGCACGCTGGTAGTCAGTAAACCCAGAGCTGAGTCTTCATGTGGTTGTTTTTCCAAGGGCTTGCTGTGATAATTTTTAGTCAAAATTCAGACACCACTGTGTGTTCACTGTTAGGATCTTCAAGGGAGCCTAATTCTGGTTTCCTTTGGAAAAGCCCAGCTTTTTTCTTTGCTCCTACACTTTGGAGAGAATGTCATTTTCTGTTCCTGCTTTGCCCTTGATAGTGGGTGTCCAGAGTTTTGCAGTGGCCAGACCTAGAAAAAGACTGTGCTAACCAGAAGGAAATGTTCCTCTGGCAAAGAACCTAGAGATTTGGGTGAAACAACAGTAATAATAATAATTACTTTCATTATTTTAAGCTGGTGGTTTTCATTCAGGGCCAGGATGCAAACAGAGTGAGAAGGCAGCTGCTACTTTCCAGAAGCTAAAAGTCTCCAATTTTATCAGATACTGAATAGATGGAGGGTGATATGAGGGATGGTGCAGAATGAGGGACAGTGTGCTGGTAAAGCATCCTAGCAGCTCTGCTTCTTCCAGGAGCTGGGAGGTTGGATAATGCTGGAATTCTTGTGAGTTTTCATGGAGCAGGCTGGCTTTAAAGTCTTGCTAGTGACCTTCCATGTGTGGATACTGCTCTCACCAAAGATGTGTGAGCTTTGGATCACCTCTGATGTGTTGGACAGGGCTTTGTTGGCTTGTCTTGCTGCCCTGCAGCAGGCTGCTGGCCCGCTTCCCTCTGCTTCGCACGGCAGCATCTGTTTGGGAGGTTCTTTACACAGCGTGGTTTGTGCAGGGAATATTTAAAGATGCCCACAAGGCTCCTTTGGTGTGGTTTATTGCATTAGTAAGAAGCATTGTGATACAGATTGTGAGGGCTATACACAAATATTCTTTGTGCTTCTGCAGGCATATCGTGAGGTCAGTAATAAATGGCGAGGCACGTACACTGCTGACAGGGCTTTGAGAACTGACTCTCACCAATACACGATGTGTCTGTTTGGCAGTGGTTTGTCTTTGGGTGAATTTACACAATGAAGTTTAGCTGCATTGATGCTAGTGTCCTGGTCCTGAGCTTGCACAGTGCATGCTAGGGCTTTGCTTTGGAGCAAGGCAGCGGATAATGTAGACATTAAGAGCCTGAAGGGCCTTGGTGGAGCTGAAGCCAGTGGTGATTCTCTGCAGATTAGTAGGGTTTAGGGGAATAGACCTGCATACTATGTTAAAGCAGCAGGATGCAGTTTTCTTTCTTTCCCTCTGCTACCTTAGGTGTATCCAGAAGCTGCGTCCCAGAAGATCCTTTCCAGAGCTGTTTCCCTCTGCTTGGGTATGTTTACTAACACAGTTAAAATGACTCTTGAACATTCATAAATATCAGTTGATCCACTGCTGACTTTTTCAGGCATTGGGTGTGAGCATGGTAAGATTAAGGAGAAAGTGGAACGGAGGAGAGAGAGTGGATTTCAAGATGACTAAGGAGTGAACAGGGAGTATGTCCTAATCTGGGCATGGGTCAGTGAACATTGAGGAGCAAAGGATGGGAAAAGAAGCAGTAGGAGGGTGCTGATTTCTGATAGTGGTGACTGGGTAAAGTGAAATGGAAGTTTTGCAGTCCTGGACTGTACTGGATATGTGTTTGGGGAGAGGGAGGAAGACAGGTGGAGCTTTAGCTATGTTAGCATTTACTAGTTTGGAGTGTTCTGGGTTTTTATTTTTTTTGTATCTTAAATGTCAAGAGATATTCAGCATAGCTAAAATAATATAGTTAATGTTGTCGTTGGGTGTTCTTAGGTGGACAAGACTTAAATGTGTTTTCAGACTTAGTTTTTCATTAGCTAACTGTACATATAAGCAGAAAGTGTGTGCACATTGGTTTTGTCAGACCATGATGATCTGGCTGAGACCAAGACAGATTTGAATTTCAGACTCTTATCAAAAAATGTTTGTATCTTTGGACATGTTGCTTCTCTTATGTTATTGGTTTGTTGTTTTAACTGTAAAAATTAAGATAATAAAAGCAAATTTACTACCTATTCCCAGAAGCTTTGATTAGTTTGCTGTTATGGCAGACAAAAGCTAAAGGAGTATGTTTATTGCAGAAATTCACATCACTTCTCTTAGTAACTCTTCTGAGAGATTTCCTTTTGGCTTCATAACTTCTCTGCTGTGCAAGTATGTTTTAGCCAAAGTGTTTATAAAATGAGTTTAGTATTCCATCACTCCTGCAGATGGAACAGATCTATCACAGTCTGCTTGCAGTGTACACCCTGCAAGGGACTAGTCTGCCCAGTGTACTGTCTTGGCTTACATCTGCATCTAGAGGGTCATTGGCAGGAGGGGAATCTGAAGCATCTTGCAATGATCTCCACTTGTGCATATAATTTACCTATGCCTTTTACATCAAAAAAGAGAGCTGAGCCTTTTGCATCAAAAGGAATTTGTCTCATGACTGATGCATTACTGGAGTCTTAGAAACATCATTACTTATTTGTGAAGTCCTGTTGGATGTGTCAACCCTGCATCTTGAGGGTTGCTCAGGTATTACTTTCAGGACCAAAATTGCTCTCTTAACAGCCAGAGGCCCTCCATAGAGTCTGGACCTTGTGAATCCAAGTACATGTGGTGGCCACTGGTGCTCCTAAGCTGCTGGGGTCTTGCACAGCAGCCACGTGCGGAAGGCAGGCATGGCAAGGAGCTTGTCATGGCCATAGAGCATGCCTGTTCATGGCTATTCTTGCAGGTACCCTTCAGGGATTATAGGGAAATATGCACTGGCTTTAATAGGAATCATTAAGCAGAAATTATGTAGGTCATTATCCTGTATGGAGTGGAAGTTCTTGTGCAGTGCTAGTGTACATTGAGGATTGTGGCTGTTATTGTGGTATATCCTTAGAGAGTTTAAATAATGTTGCTCTCATGTGCTCTAAAGTTATTCATAATGGGACTGGCCACCTTCAGGATGTACTTTATGCGCAGGCTACCTTTATTATACTGATAACATAACTATATTTGTTGTCGAGGTTAGCAGAAGTCCTAGTTTGTACTGTCCTCTTGGTTAAGTAGTTATTGGCGTTTGTGGAGTCACTTTCAATCCACCACAGTCAAGCTGAGATTAGAATCTGGTTCTTTGGATTTCAGACAAAAAGAATAGCAACTTCTTCTTGAGATTGTTCATTTCCCTGCCAGTAGAGGCTGGATGACTTAATCTTAGCATATATCAACATGTTGATCAAGTTTCACAGCAAAGTATCCAGGGGTAACTATAACAAATATTTAAAAGTATGAGCCTAGGTTGTAATTTAAGGCCTTGCTTGGTTATACAGTTCTGAGTGTAATGGGAGTGACAAGCTCAGGGCTGGATTTTAGGGTAGCTTTATCTGCAGTTATATAGAGCTGTAGGTCTATTAAAACAGCCTTCTAAAGCCAGAACTGCCTGTGGCATGGCATTTGATCAAATATGCCTTAATAAAATCATGATGAAGTTCAACAAGAAAAAAATGCAGTCTTTGAGAGTATCACCCTTTCCAATACCTTTTAAGAAGTTGTAGGGCTGATATACTGTGAAAATGATAAAGTTGGGTTAGATTTGAACATGTTTCCTGAGGGAGATGTGACTGGTTGGTTTGTCCTTTCCTTTCTTCTCTTTGGATACGACTGAAGCTCATTTCCTGGGTGGAGGTGGGAGCAGAGCCCTTTGCAAAGTGGCTGTCTGAGCCGCTGCTGTTTACAGAGCAGGACTCTAAAACCAACCATCATGCAGAGCTGCATGGCATGCCTTGCAAATGGAGGTGCTTGAACCACATATTCGAGCATGTCAGCCCCTGGTGCATCTGTGAGGAAGCAGGAGGTTGTTGAGATCTAGATCCAGAAATGCCATAGACTGTATTTATCTCTTCTTTCCTGTTCCTAGTTGGAACCTTTCATTTGAAGTAATGTTATTTTATCATGAGCCAGACAAAACCACAGGGTTAAGCTAAAACTGCACCAGACTGTGGGTTTTAAAACTATTAGTCAATCTGTTAATTTTAAAGAAAAACCTTTTTCTAGCTTGCTTTCCCAGTCTGATTCTTTTTTTAGTTGTCATCATCTCTTTTAGGCTGAATATTAGGAAAAAAAATTTCACAGAAAGGATCATCGGGCACTGGAACAGGCTGCCCAGGGTGGTGGTTGAGTTACCTTCCCTGGAGGTGTTTAGGGTACAGGTGGACGAGGTGCTAAGGGGCATGGTTTAGTGTTTAGTAGGAATGGTTGGACTCAGTGATCCAGTGGGTCTCCTCCAACCTGGTGATTCTATGATTCTATGATGCTATGATTCTTCCATGATCAGAACTGAGTTGTCTTTGACACTGGATCACTGAGACAGTAACAGGAATGAGAAGTGTGGGTTTTGCCACAATTTCCAAACCTAAAAAGTCTTTCCTCACTAAGAGTTTGGACTGTGAGTGAGGCAGACTTCATTGCTGGCTGTATTGAGAATTTATAAAGGTTCAGAATCCTTTGTAGTATCCAGAATTTCAAATCCAGCCAGTGATGTTGACTTAGTAGTTATGGAATGAAGAAATAACTCTGCAGGCCAACAGTTACTCCAAGGGAACCGTTCTGCTATCCTTATCTATCTGCCAGGGTACTTCCCACTAAAACAAGAAACTGAGAAATGGAAACCCTGAAACACAAGTTTGGCAATATTTCCCATATTCATTTGGAGAGAGATGTTACTGTCCATCACCTTCATGTCTTGTATTGTACAACTATGTGAAATCTTTGAGGTCAAGATTTCAATGCAGGTGTTGCCTGGGTAGGCTTGTCTCACCCT
Source organism: Clamator glandarius (assembly GCA_033459285.1). NCBI lineage: Eukaryota > Metazoa > Chordata > Aves > Cuculiformes > Cuculidae > Clamator > Clamator glandarius. The sequence continues at coordinate 958,938 of JAUNZM010000088.1, forward strand.
TAGCAGTATCTCCCAAAGCTGTATCTACTAAGACGGCATTTTTAACAAACCTTCATGCTTTATTTAAATGGACAGACTTGTACTCTATTTGCAGTGTTACTGCAGAGATTGGAGATTCTGGTTTGTTCTAGCGACAGCTTTCTCTAATGAAAAACATTTAGTCTATCTTGGTATTTAGTGCGTGGGTGTTTCAGAAGATGAACCTTTAGAAGGAGGGAGCTTATCAAGCAGTTTGATCGGAATGACTGATAATGAGTCAAAATGCTGCTAAACGGCCCTGAACTGCTACTATCAGGTAAGGTCTTGCTGAGAGCTTCACAGCCAGCATCTTCAGGAGGCTCGATTGCATTTATTTACTGGGGACATGGCTTTAGCCCACAAACATGTTATTTGTTTCACTGATAAATATCAAAAATTTTCATAAGGAAGGACAGGATCCTAACTTACTGCCATTTTAGAAATGAAGGAATCAAGGCAGAGGCAGAATTTGCTCCATAGCCACACAAGGGTTAGTGGTTGAATGAGATACAAGACCTAGCTGCCCTCAAATTTTAGATGAGCTGTAGACTGCACTCAGCAGTTCTGCCCAAGAGGGATATAGCACTACAAGGTAGTTGCATGGTTTCGTTTTGATGGGAACTTTTTATTTAATGTGATAGTACAGAGCTGGTGGACCTATCCTCCTAGGATGGGCTTGGTATTACTGTAGAGCCCTAAGCTCATTTTGTGTGGGGCATAACCCTCTTCTCCCTTTCACTGTAGGCTGGCTGATACACCACTTTGATTCATTTAAATCAATATCTAATGTAGTATTGGTTTTGACTAGGATTAGAAGAACACAGAGGGGAGGGTAAGGTGTTTTGGCTCCAAATTCTTCTGCTGCCATCTTTCTGCTAATCCAGCATGGCTGGATCTAAGAAGCATCTACTTTTTCTCTGAAAGCTTTGTGATTTCAATCTTTGGGACTGCCTTTCCTCTTGTCATTTTACTTTATCTTGCACTGTCTTGGACTGTACTTGTGCAGAGTGTGCTTATATGTATATAGAGCAAGGAACACATAAGGGAAGAGACCTAAGAAGAAGAAAACCTTGTTGCTTTGCTGCTTGTGAGTACCTCTACCAGTACAAGACCTGGTAATGTTCTTATCTGTGCTTTGTTTTAGCTTGGTCCAGCTCTGTCATGGTAGCAAGGTAAGGATCAGTCAGTTAGGATGCTGTGCATGTTGATCTAACTCAAGATTTCCCTCCTGCTCTTCCCTTTTCTTAAAGAGACAATAAATATCAGTGTAATAGGAATTAAGTAGTATTTCTCTGGAGAAAAGATTCAAATGAGCCTTCATAGAAGTAGAGTTTATCTTAGTCCAGGCTCTGAACTGATGCCCTCCATGAAGGAAACGGGTCTCCTGGGCTCCTTATCATCAGCAGAGCTGGAGATAAATTAATACCGTTTATGAAAGGTTGCCACAGCCTAGTAGCAGAGGTCCCCTCTATGGTTAATGAGAAGCACCTCCAGGTGGGATTGTTTCCTTCCTTCTCGAGTATCTGGGAAAGCACTTGGGGTGAGTGATTTATGTGGCTTTTATTGATTATAGTGGCAGTGGAGTTGACTAACTTAGATTAGATATGTAACTTCTAGATGGCTGAAATCAACCCCGCGTATCATCTCAGGTGGGTTCAGTAGCCTCCAGTAGTGCCACCACACTAATGTACATAACAAAAGGATATTGGTGAAAGAAAAAAGGAAGGAAAAGTCTTTTTAATTTAATTCTTTTAATTTGAAGACCCAGGATGGTTAGCATTTGCTAATGTGCTTTGCTGGAGATATCTGCTATTGAGGGCATGTGGGTGTTGTGTGTTGAGAAAGTAGTTTTTGGATGAAAGTTCCTGATGAAGCATCCCATAAGTTAAGCGTACTTAACTAACAGAGGATCTGTAGTTGGAAAGCAGCAAATAGAAAAGGAAAACCAGCAGAAATTAGAAAAGAAAGAAATTTCCATTAATGTCTGTCTTTGTGGTAGTAAGTAGGTCAGTGAGCTGAAAAAGACCCTAGACAGACTTGCAGTTCTCACACAGTGAGGTTGGAAGAAAGATGCTGAAGCAGAGACAGTGATTATCATCAGGGATTGATGCTATAAAGCAAGGAGTACTGGATATATAATAAAAATTGCAGAAAACACCTTATATTCTGATTTTGGAAATAATGATAAAGGTAGTGTCAGCCCTGCATTCCCACATAGAGACAGGCAGACCTGTTGTCTTTGGGGTTTGTGTATGGAGAGACTAAAGGAGATTAATTGAGGCTGTGCAAGATTATTCTGTTGTACATGAGATTGCTGACCTTGGTGCAAGACACAGTGTCTCTCTGTGTCCCATGCAAGGCAAACCATACCATTCCATGGGTGGCTGACAAACTGTGAGACCTCCCTACACAGGGCTGTGGTCACGGTGTGTGCACAGGAATCGAGGTGCTCCGATTTGGGACCTGCAGATAGCTGCTTGCACGATGAGCAAGTGACGACACCAATTCCCTCTCCCCAGTGAACACATGGGTAAGAGTCCAATTATTTTGCACATAATGAGGAGGTCACTGAAAATGGAACTGAAGTTTGGCAGGACAAAATGGGACCATTCCCATGCTTTTGTACTGGGATACCTCATTATTTAATTGTGTGGTTATGAATGAAGTTCTGGCTCTTGCAGTTTTAAGTGCTTGAAAGCAGTCAGCAATCATCGTGGTATATCTGGAGTTCACATGGGGTTAGCTTAAGGAGGGGTTACCATATAGCTTAGATTTTTGGAAACATCTGAGGGCTAATGGAACAGGAGAGTAATTCATGATTCAGAATATCGACGTGTTGATATAGAATAAGCATGAAATCTGTTGGTAGTATCCATCCTTTATTTTAAGGAAGAAAAACATCAAGCCTATCTACACAGACTTCTGCTTATTAAGTAAAGGATTAAATTAGTGATATTTCAGTCAAGAAAACTTGAAACAACAAAGGAGCATGATTTTAGGGATTGGTGGAAATGGTTGGACTCGACGATCCAGTGGGTCTCTTCCAACCTAGTTATTCTGTGATTCTGTGAACTGGGAGAACTTAACTACTACTGTACAGGGATGGGATACTGGTTAAGTGACAGCAGTGGGTGGGATATGCATTGGCACTGATCAGACAAGAGTGCTCTCGAATTGACTGTTGGTTGCAAAGCTGCAGGAGGAGACTTGTCAGCACCCCGGGAGCCCAGTCTGCTCATTTAGTGTAAAATATGGCAAATCTTAAGTGATCCGTTGTTCTGGAAATGCTTTGGAACCACTACATTTTTATTTAGTTTTGTTTAGCTGTTTTGACAGAAAAGGCTTTTCTCCCAAATGGAATTGTTCTGTAACATTTTAAAATATAAGACTGTACTTCCATTTTCCAATTCTTCGATATTTTTTTTTTATTCTTTAGGGGAGAAAGTGGAAAAGAAATAAGAAGAGGTGGGTGTTGTATGTTGAAACCTGTAGTTGTTCTCCAAACCATTTAAAAAACTTTAATAAAATTGAATGGGAAAGTTTAATAAAATATCAGTGTGTACATACACAGAATTTGCAAACATTGTCAGATAGTTTTTCCTCTTTTTATATCTTTATAAATTTACTTAATGCAGAGAGAGAGAGCGCCATGTACCTGTTTAGTTTTCATTTTAATGAAGCTCTAGGTTGAAAGAAGATGAAGTTATAAAAATGAAGTGCTTCATAGCATTGATTTCTCTAGACGCTAACAAGGCAGAATTTGAATGGAGATGACAACAGAGTAATGTCTCTGTGGACTCAAATGCCAAATTACAGAAAATGTAAATAAATTAACTGAGTCATCCTGTTACTTTGCAGGCTTAAGAAGTTAAACAATTTCTGGAGTCTTCTAGAGGTATGTATACCAAAACTAGGAACATAGTATTAAAGGCATATGACATTGTAAAATAGTTTCTTGGTGTATTACAGGATTATATTTTGGAGCAGGTAGTTTCAGATAATAAATAATTATTTAATAAATACACAATTGTATTGTGGAATCAGCTTGCAGGAATAATGAAAGTCAACCTGCAGAATTACTGGCGCTAAAAGGCAAGTGTAGTCTTTTTCAAGTTATTAAATGAATCCATAGAAATGTTGGGATAAATCCAAGTTATAAATTAAAGAAATGATTAGACACGTGGATATGGCTCTGTTGCCTCCAGAGCAGTGTGGCAGTCTGTCTCTGCCATAGGATCTTGTTCCTGAAGCCTATCCTGTGGAGGATTTTAGAACCACTTCATTGCGCAACTGTTCCATCAGTCCTGGATGACTGGGGAGGTTCCGCTGGACTGGAGACTGGCTGATGTCGTGCCCATCTATAAGAAGGGGCACGGGGAGGATCCGGGGAGCTACAGGCCTGTCAGTCTGACCTCGGTACCGGGGAAAGTCATGGAGCGGCTGATCTTTAGTGCTATCAAGAAGCACTTGCAAGAGAACCAGGCGATCAGGCCCAGTCAACACGGGTTCATGAAAGGCAGGTCTTCCCAGAGTAATCTGATCACCTTCTATGACCGACTGACTAAACTCTTGGACGAGGGAAAGGCTGTGGATATATCTTCCTGGACTTCAGTAAAGCCTTTGATACTGTTTCTCACAGCATTCTGCTTCGGAAACTGTCGGCCTCTGGCCTGGACGGGCGCACACTCTCCTGGGTGAAAAACTGGTTGAATGACCGGGCCCAGAGGGTGGTGGGAAATGGAGTTAAATCCAGCTGGAGGCCAGTTACAAGTGGGGTTCCCCAGGGCTCAGTGCTGGGTCCAGTCCTGTTTAATGTCTTTATCAACGACCTGGATGAAGGCTCCCTTAGCAAGTTTGCAGATGACACCAAGCTGGGTGGAAGTGTGGATCTGCTGGAGGGTCGGGAGGCTCTGCAAAGGGACCTGAACAGGCTGGACTGCTGGGCTGAGACCAACGGCATGAGGTTTAACACGGCCAGATGCTGGGTTCTGCACTTGGGGCACAACAACCCTGTGTAGCTACAGACTAGGAGAAGCCTGGCTGGAAAGCTGCCAGGAGGAGAAGGACCTGGGGGTGTTGGTTGACAACCGGCTGAACATGAGCCAGCAGTGTGCCCAGGTGGCCAAGAAGGCCAATGGCATCTTGGCTTGTATCAGGAACGGCGTGACCAGCAGGTCCAGGGAGGTTATTCTCCCCCTGTACTCGGCACTGGTGAGACCGCACCTCGAGTACTGTGTTCAGTTCTGGGCCCCTCACCACAAGAGGGATGTTGTGGCTCTGGAGCGAGTCCAGAGAAGAGCAACAAAGTTGGTGAAGGGGCTGGAGAACAAATCTTATGAGGAGAGACTGGGAGAGCTGGGGCTGTTTAGCCTGGAGAAGAGGAGGCTGAGGGGAGACCTTATTGCTCTCTACAACTACCTGAAGGGAGGTTGTGGAGAGGAGGGAGCTGGCCTCTTCTCCCAAGTGACAGGGGACAGGACGAGAGGGAATGGCCTCAAGCTCCGCCAGGGGAGATTTAGGCTTGAGATTAGGAAAAAATTCTTCACGGAGAGGGTGATTAGGCATTGGAACGGTCTGCCAAGGGAGGTGGTTGAGTCACTGTCCCTGGAGGTGTTTAAGGTGAGGGTAGATGAGGTGCTTAGGAGCATGATTTAGATATTGGTGGGAATGGTTGGACTCGACGATCCAGTGGGTCTCTTCCAACCTGGTTATTCTGTGATTCTGTGTGATTCTGTCTCAAAATCACCTTGATATTTTGGAGTGTCATATTTGTATGTCTCACTGGCTGTGTTAGTTGTAAAGAGTTTGCAATAAAAAGTATGTGCCTTTTACTTTTCCTTTCTTTTTCATCTCTTCATCAGTGTTTTGTGTTCAGCATAGGCTAGTGGCATCCAGCTGGAAACATCCCTAATCTCGTGTGGCATTAGCTTCTTTAGGCTAGATGCTTCTGCGTCAGGTTTTTGTGTTTCTCTTGAAAGCATTGAAGTATGTTTTTGCAAAAACATTGGCTTTAGAGGGTAGTGCACAAGTACAACTGAAAAGCTGGCCTAAGGAAACTCTAGTATGTGATCAAGCTGTCTGAGAGAAATTTTTGCTTTACAGTAGAATCTCAGTCTAAAATCGAAAGAAGAAAATACAACTTGCAATGTACCTTGGCATGCTCATGAAAATGAGGCAAGCACAACAGGAGTCAGTGATAGAGTTGGTTTTATAGCCCAGCTCCAGACAGTATTTCACTTCAGGAGGAGGAGTTATCATCAGCTCAATGGATAAAGAATAGTTATGTTATATGCTTTGATGTGGATCTTATTTTTAGTGTAGTATGGGTATTTCTAATGCCGCTCCACGTTGCAATTAGGTAGAAGTCTTCCTCCCTGTCTGAGATTTCTGCTGGTTTTGCCTTTTGTAGTTTTAGGAAGTTGGTAGGTGAAAAGAACTCCAAAATATATTTTTGGTTATTTTTTACTATCTTGGATTTTGTACAGTAAATGTATATTCCAGAAGTTGTGATCTTATCCAGTCATCCTTGGAATTAATTTTTCAAGACCTTTTAGATTTTGATTTTAGGAGATTGAAGGTTTTTCTCTTTACTTTCCCTATTTTTTAGAAGTCATGGAAAGCCATCTCATTTGCCTCTTAAAAATGTTGGATTTTCTGATTTTAGCATCTTCATTCTGTATATCTCAAATTTTAAGTTCAGAGGAGGCAGGGAGCTGACCTCTGGGACTCTTTTTTTCCTGTTTCTAGGTAGTCCTCAGATTAATACTATTTTTTTATTACTTTCTCCAGAGAGATGATGGGCCTATGCAGAAATAATATCTGCCTATGAGGAAGTGAGCAGAAAAAATATGTATCCTGCAGAAATAGAATATGTATTGGTTTACATTTCTTTCTGTATTTTGAGTTTTAAGAAGTTATAGGATGAGCTGTTGTTTCAAGTTTCTAGTTAATCTGATGTTTTTAATAAGGTCTGTCTTCCATTAGTCAGGCAGACTTGCTCCCTGTTCAGGTTGCTAATTCTTGACACACAGAATATTTTCCTGCTCATTAAAGTGTATTTATTTATTTTTGCAGTGAGAATTGCTTGCTAAAGATGATTCTTTTGATCTGTGGTAATGTCACAGACTCAATAAGACTGCTAGTTTGAAGATGTTTATCTCATTTCAGTTTTACATCCACTGTTAATTGGACCTGATTAATATAAACCTATTGCAAAACCTGTCTTAGTTTCAGTATGTCTCAATATGATGTCCAGTGAGATGTAGGTATTATTAGTGCTTGGAAAATGCTCCTTATCTGTAATATGAAGGCTTCTTCATTTGTTTCTGTAATTTTATTTGCATTTATTGGGTTTTAGGCTTTTTAAGCAGTGGGGGAAAGGGGAAAAGGTATAGCGGTAAATGCAAAGTATTTTTTCTCTCTATTTTTTTAAAGCTTGAATTTGTAATATCACTTATGTTTCTAGGGTAACAACTTAATGTGATGCAGATCAGCAGCTGAAATACTGTTCCTAGCAGCTGCAGAGTGAAGTTATCAAGACTCAGGGTCTGTTCTGCAGCTGATACTGGGAGCTTGGTGGATGGTGGGGGTGGTGGTTGTCCCTGACGCTCCCCTTTGGGGCTGGAGCCATTTCAGGGAGCAGCAAGTAGTACTGAGTGATGCCGGAGTTAGCCTCGAGAGAGGTTGTGATATAGGATGCTGCAAGTTCAGGGGAGTGAATAAAATCAGATTTCCTGTAGAATCCCTGAGAATAGGGAGAAGGTGACAAAGTGAGCTTTCTCCAGCTACTTGGATTTTGTAGAGGAATGTGAAACTTCACAGTTTTCTCCCATCTCACTCTTGAAAGTTAACACAAGAAATAGATAGGACTGAAAGACAGTTTTCTGACAGAAATCCCAGAGCCTTCATTCCGAGAAGCTGAGGTGGTGACAAGAAGCTGGGTGCTGAGCAGGGAGTTACCCAAGAATTTTGTTGACTGAGTTAAATCCTTCAGTGAGCAGGTGTCGGGTAAATGTTTTGATTCTTTGCAGTGTATATTTGCATATTTTCTGGTACCTATGAATCATTTTAGTTTGCCCAAATCTTAAAAAGAGCAAACCAGCATGCCCCTTGATTTTTATGGGATTGCTGTGGAGAGGTTTCAAGACCTGCATTGCCCAAGCTGGACAGGTGATGTACCTGCAGGTCCTGACCACTGGCATCTTATGGATCCTTATAGATGTGTCACACCCCAGACAATATGAAAGGACCTCAACTACTGCTATCTGATCATCTCCAACACTGAATCCTTTTTGTACCAACACCTCTGATGGGTCCCTCTAGCTGTTGCCAGCATGACTTATATCCTCTTTCTCAGCCAGAGTGAGTACATATGGGTCAGGCTGGAGCAGCAAGCAGCTCTGGCCCTTCCAGAAGATGCTATGAAGTGTCTTAAAGGTTTGATGCAAAGCAGAATTTTATCTTTAGTGACAGTTTGTTTATAAAGGTTATTTTTTTCTTCATGCAAATATGCTGGGGGGGAGGGGGTTTGAAGGAGGAGAAAACGTGCTGAGAGAGTAATACTTTATGCCTTGAAGCGTTTTTATTTTCTCTGTAAAAAAGCTTTTTTTCTGTAAATTTTTCAAATTTTGTCACTTCTTGTTGGCTGGGATCATGAAAGATGATAATATGCTCTCTGTAACCTTCTTCGGTGTATTTTTGTCTGGTACATTAATAGATTCCTTAGTACTTGGGAAAAAGCAAGTCTCAACTTACTAATTGCTAATCAGAATGTGGAAGTGGTATGTTTTTTCTAAAAACTGTAATTCAAGGTTATGCATGTGCAAAATAGCTTTAGGCTGCAACAAATATTTTCTTCAGCAGGTCTAGCTCATTTTATTGACATATTGTTTTGTAAACTGTGTGTGACTTGCATTGTTCTCAACGAAAATAACTTGCATCAATCAAGATAAGAGGGTAATTAATTTACATATTTTCATTGTGGAAATGTTCCAGACTTTTTGTTACTGTACAGGCCTAGACTTGGGAGAGAAAAAGTATAGTAACATTTTGGGTTTGTAGTTTAGGTTATTCTTCACTTCTGTTTGTGCTGCAGAAAGCGTTGTGACCTTCTTAAATTTGAGGTTGGCATAACGTTGAAGGAAAATAAAGGAAAACTTATGAGTGCAATGGTATTTTCTGACTGTGTTGCGCATCAGTACAGCCTTACTGAGATAAGGAGAGGTTGGCTATTGTGTGCTGTAGCAAAATGTGGTCCAAAGCACTTGTCAAGAACAAATGCAATAGAGTTAACTATTTCCTTTCTGTATGAGAATCTGTGGCCAGCAGAAGAGATACGGAGTCTGATTAATTTTGTCAGGAGTGTGTCTGGCACCTCTCTGCTTGTTAAAGTCAAATGAATATACGTGCAGTGAGTTGTCTTTGAATAGGCAAATGCTGGCTCCTTTTCTGTGAGACACCAAAAAGTCTTGGAAGCACCTGAGCGTCACTAGCCCATTGCTGAAGTGTGGTTAAAACAGGAGTTTCTGAATCTGATGAAATGTAGAGAGCAGTGTGGTTATTGCTGCGATGGATTGACAAGAGGTGGCTTTTGGGGGTGTGTGAACTTGGGTCTCTGAAGGGGTAATGTGAAGCCTATTCCGCTTCTTGTCTGCACCCTGAATATGTTGCCTTTGATGCATTAATAGCTTTATTTTTTTTCCTTTTTCCTTCCATAGGGTAATGCAGCAGTAAAGCAGGATGTTCAAAGCCTCCATGTAAAGAAGCACCTTACACAGGTTATTTAGGCAAATCACTTTACTCATATTATCATTAAGAATAAAACCTCATATTATTAACACCGAGACAATGTAATGCAAAAAAGTCTTTTCTTCATTTTACATTATGCATTCTCTGTTATAGTGATTTCTCTGTTGCTAACCTATTATATGCGCTGTGACCTTAATTGCTCACTTTTAAGTGGGATCCCTCAAACGGGGGGGATATCACTGGAGGTGACAAGAGCAATGAAGCTGGTGAAGACGCTGGAGAACAAGTCTTGTAAGGAATGGCTGAAGGAACTGGAGTTGTTTAGCCTGGAGAAGAGGAGGCTGAGGGGAGATCTTATTGCTCTCTACAACTCCTGAAGGGAGGTTGTAGAGAGGAGGGAGCTGGCCTCTTCTCCTAAGTGACAGGGGAGAGGACAAGGGAGAAAGGCCTCAAGCTCCGCCTAGGGAGGTTCAAGCTGGACATCAAAAAAATATTTTTCACAGAAAGGGTCCTTGGGCACTGGAACAAGCTGCTCAGGGAGGCAGTTGAGTTGCCATTCCTGGAGGTGTTTAAAAGACTGGTGAATGAGGTGCTTGGGGACATGGTTTAGTGTTTGATAGGAATGTTTGGACTTGATGATCCTGGAGGTCTTTTCCAACCAAGTGATTCTGTGAGAAACCATCCTGGGAAGCAGGGCATTGGATAAGATTGGCCTGACATCAGCTAAGGATATCTTTTTGGAAAAAAACCCCAACCAACCAACCAACCAACCAGATGAAACACTTGTTTCTCACTGTATTCATTCTTTAAAAAAGGTTTGTGGTGTTTTGCTTGAGGAGCTGCCCATGAACAGATACCATTGAGGCTGATGACTTGGTCTGTCTTGCTGGTGGCTTTCTGATGGTGTACGTTGCATTGCTTGTGTCGATTTATTCTTCTACTGTAAGTGAGAATGCTGCTGTGATTAGATTATTGCTGCTGTAGAAACAAGGGCTGAAATTGGATTTTCTGGCTTTGAGGTCTATTCCTGAGGTATGAGGTCAGGATGTAACAGAGGTGCACAGCAGTACTTCTTGTGCTGACCAAGCCTAAGCTGCTTCTCCGTGACCAGTGCTCAGCAAGGTTGGCCCTGCTCACTGGTAATGTTACTGATCTGCAGAGTATGTGCTGAGTCCTACTTGTTTGTAATCCTTGGTTTCACTCCTCTGTTCACACAGAAAACCCCTGCTTTTGTGCAGAGGTTTTTTCAAGCTGGCTATGCTACTGATGGCTGGAAGCCCATATTCCACTTTCACTCAAGCTGAGAACCCTCCCGTTTCCCAGTGAGGGCTCAGGTAAAATCCAACTGAGTACCAATAAGCTCTCCAGAGCTTTCCTGCATTTTTCACTGGGTACCTGAAAGATTGACTGAATTTCCTGATTTGCTGGCAAAGAATCAGAGAAGTGCTTGACCCAGCAATGGAGAAGTCCTTGTGATTATTCACTTGGGGGATGCTAAAGGCAGAGGAAGGCAAAGACTGTGTATAGGTAATGCAGCTGTTGGCAACTCTGCATGACTGGGTTAGTCCCAGGTGCTAGTAACTCTACTGGTAAGTGTCAAGCTGACTGGAGAAATGCAGTTGTGCTTTCACTAACTTGCAAAGATTGAAATCTGACTTTACTCTGTACCAGTCTGAACATGCTCTGCTTTCCTTCCTGTCCATGAAATCAGAAGTGTCAAGATACTGCAATTAAGATGCCTTTTGGGACTCAAACATGTTTTCTTATCCCAGTTGCTTGGAATCAAGTGATGCAAGGGCCTGAGCTTGAGCTGTCCACATCCCAGGTTAGTTCATTTCTCTTTCCCCTGTGCTTAATTCATGTGATCTTCTAGAAAAAGAATTTGTGAGCTAATCTAGGGAGAGCCTGTCCTTGCAAGATTTTTTATTGCATTGTGACCTTTCAACTCATCCTTACTGAACTTTCTCGAAAAAAGAAAAAAAAAAATACTCCATCTTCCTGACCAGTGGAACTAGCTTTGATTTTTAATCTCTTCCTGGAAGACAAGTGATGAGTGCAGTAGACAGTGCCAAATACAGGGACCCAAACAGTACACCCACGCTGGCAGGGACCACATATTCCCAACCTTGCTTTTTGTAATGGCTTTATGTGGTATGAAAATGCATGAGTATTTTATTTTCCTTTCGGTTAAGGAATTATCTGATCAGCTGTCTGTCATTCTGAGAGTGTCTGGATGCAGGCTGTATTCCTCTTCCATCTCAGCATGTTTTAAAACCTTCTGACTAGTATCCATTGTCCTGGCAGCATCCATGGGTTCTTTTTGGAGAGCATGCAAATAACTGAGGCCCAAAGCCAGCTGGTGCAATGCTCACTGAGCACTGCAATGCTTAAATAGGCATGAAGGCTGGAGTTGGGTTGCCTGAACAAAGATATCCGCTGCCATATAAAGAACTTTAAGGTAGCACATGGTTGTTGGTGCAGAAGAGCATGGATCTCTTAGTTTCTAGGAAGCATCTGAGATGCCACCATGCTTCAGTGCTTGCACAGCTGAAGCTCTTGTGTGCTTCTGTGAATTAGGTGGTAGCTTGCAATATGAGGTGGAGAAGCAGTCTGTATCTTAAAGGAAAAGCAATCTGTGTCTTAATGCAGTGCAAGGCTTCCCATTTTTTTTTATTCTTTTCTGGCAAACCTGAAATTTATTTGGTACTGATCCATTATGCGAGTTTAATATATCCATTGGCCAGGAAGATGGGATATTTTTTTAGGAGAAAGTGCTATAAATATGAGTTGAGAGGTAGCAATGCAATATAAAAAAAAATAAAAATCACCACTGTGATAAATCACATCAGGATGTATTTTTATCTAATTCTTCAGTGGTGTACCACTGTAGCAGGACAGGTGTTTGGCATTATGCAGGAGTTAGGTGTGCATTGACAGCTTCCACTATTTTAATTTGCTTTGCTGTCATGTCTTGCAAACTTATCTCTACTCTGATGCTATCTGGTGCATTTAATAACTGGATATTGTTAAAGTAAATCTTAGCAGAGGGAAGCTGGAAAAATAAATAAAAGGAGCTCAAACACTAAATGAGAGAAGAATCCAAGTTTCTTTGAGTTTTTTTTTTGTTTTGTTTTTTAAAAAAACATAAAAAAATCTCTACTTTAATTTGGCATTGAGATAAGCAATTTGCACCTGGCCCTATGAAAATGCATCTCTTTTTGAGCGGGTAGAGAGGGAAATAAATACAAATTGTGACTTGGATTCTCGAATCATCTTGGATACCCAACTTAAGAGAAACTAACTTTCTTTTCCTGTTTTTCCTGAGCTGCACTGAACTCTATGGCTCATGGGATCTGTTTTCACCATTCTTGAATGAGAATGTGTTATTCCAAATGCTGTTTTAAAAAGTTTTCCAAGCAACATTTTAGTTCTTTCCTGAGAACTAGACTCTTTTTTTCTTCACATTTAGTAAGTAGTTCTACAATGAAATTAAAAGATACCATAGCAGTGTAAACCACTTCTATTGGACAACTCGTGTATATCTAAGTCTTGACATACACAGACGTGCCCTTGGAAACATCTTAATTTACAAAGTGCTTTTGTGTGTGAGTGATGTGGCTGCATGTCTCCATTTGCATCAAGGTGAGCAGCATTCCCTGTGCTAAATCCCTCCTTACCACAACTTCAAGATAAGCTCAGAGGAGAGGTGGGCATGTCTGCACCATGCCACATCCCCATCTGGGGATCGGTTCAGTGTTCCCTTTGCAGTGCAGAGATGCTTCTAGAGCCTGAAATCCTGAATTTCAAGCTCTCAGGGTCCAGTGGAAGTATAGTTCTTAAGTATCTCTAAAATCAGTTGTCTGTCACCTCTGTTTTTATTCTAGTAGGGGATTCAGTTATCAGTGAGGGTTCACTGTTCTGCGTAGGGCTTTGGAAGAAGAAAGCAGTTACTGTTGCTGCCACAGAGAAGGAGAAGAACCAAGAACAACTAAGATGGTACCTCCTGGATGCAGCACGGGCCAAATTCCTGACCGTGTCTGGCTACTAGAACAATGTTCTCATGATGCCTTACGCAAGAGAAGAGGGTATTCCTATTCCCAGTCCCCAGCAAGGAATTGTGGTGCCTCCCATAATTCTCCTTGGCTCCAGATTTTCATCTGGTCAAAAAGGGCTGTTGGGACAAGTTCCTTCATGTGCAAGGGCAACATGAATCTGGTTGGATTTCAGCAAATGCTGGTGCTGAGCGAGTCTTGTGTTGTGTATATACAGTTGCAAAATGCTTTCAGAATGAATACTCTGCAGCAAAGCTGTTTTAATGAGCTTGAAGGCTGATTTTAGCATAACCTACCCAATCTTGCAGCACTCCACTGAACTGAAATACCTTCTTTGTTCTTAAAATAGCCCCCACTGGTCCAGATTTTAATTGGAGATATTACAGCTGTCAAAGAAAAGGAGAGATGACCATTTGATTTTGTTGATGGTATAAATTGAAACTGGGGATACGCTGAGTTCCAGCCTTTAGATCTTCCTTCATTCAAGTGCTATCGCAGATATGCCTGTATGCTACAGTGATTACATGAAACAGAGGTTCTCTCTAATGTTAAGATGACCGTGGAGTGCATTGTACCTCATTATATCCACCATGTTGACTAAACTAATCTGACAATAAGTGTGCAGGGCTACAGGGATTTTGGTGCCGGTAATGGTAACAAATAGGCATAGATATTTAATATGCTGGTTGAAGCCTGAATCTTGATAAATCAAAATAGACTTTACTAATGCACAAGAGAGGTCACGATTCAGGAATTCCATTAAAACAAAAAAAAATAACTAAGGAAGTGATTAAAATAAAAAGAGTTTAAAGCTTGGGCCCAAGACTGCATGTTTGCATTGAACATCAATCAGCACTGGTCAGAGGGTGAGAACTTTTCCGAGTAAGTGAACTGAATCTTTTCAGCCCAGACATGTCAGGAGCAGCCATCAGCTGAATGGCCTACTATCGTTGCTGTTATACTTCATTACCTATTGATTAAGCTCTCAAATTTTATGAGTTAATAAATCACCCTATGGAAAGAAGCATGGTAGGTTGGCTTTGTTTTGTATGTTTTCATTTCGGGTGCCTAGGAGAATAGAGTTTTGGCTGCATGCAAGAGGTACCCAGCAGGTTCCTTAGGTTGCAGGAAAATGAGTGCAGTGTGAGACCATTCACCCTAGCTGATTACAAACGTGGAAAGAAGAGAAGAAATCAGGGAACAGCTTCCAGATAGAGTCTGTAAATTGGTGCAAAACAGCGACACTGAGATACTGTCTTTGAACCATACACTGTTTTGGTGAAGAGTAGGAAGTTGTCTCTCACAGAGGTGAGGGAGCTTCTGCAAACCTTGGGAGATTTCTGCTGGGAACATGAGAGATGTGTATGCAGGGTAGCACCCCTCGGCAATACTTTTGACTTCACCAGTGTCCCAGTGTTGCTGGTATATGAAGGCTTCTGCTACGTCTTGTATGTTTCGTTTTAATCAGCATTCATTAGTTACCGTTTTACACAGTGAAAGCTCAAGTCAGGAACTGTTAAGTGTTACACTTAGTACATCTGGTCTTTTGAGAATTGTAAGACTTTTTCCCATTCCTGTTGTGAGGGTAATACCCTTCATGGTCACTGATGGTTTAATTATGCCCTTGCAGCATTCTGATATGCCCGAAGGGATTTTGTTGGAACTTAACAGCAACAACAAAAGACAGAAACAAGATGGGGAATGTGATTTTGTTTGTTTGTTTTGCTTGAAGTGATGAAAATTCGGGTGTGGATTGTTGCTTGAGTGTCACTAAAGTAACTTTTTTTTTTTTTATTATTATTTGTTCTGGTGCACATTGTAAATGCAACGATAAAATTAATTTGAAATTATTTTTTTATTCCCTCATGTAAGTGAGGGGGGAAGCTCTGCTCCACAGATACTGTTACTGGCTTATGTGTGTGAGTAAATTAATTGCATAAGCTATAGACAATGTTGGTGATTGGTATCGTTATATTCTCAGGGCATGGTGAGAGGGATGTGAGCGCTCTGGATGCTCTGTGGTGCCTGTCCTGGTGGAAGAATGCTTAGCTCCCACTTCATTTTGTTCCTTGACACCTGGCTGAAGTGAAAGGAGAAACGATGATCTTTCCTGTCTGAAATATTGACTGTCTTACCGAGAGCCTGCTAAAAGTAGAAAGCAGTATTGTTTTAAGGTTATGAGAGCCACTTGAGTTACGTTGTAGCCTCACCCAGGAACAGATAACAGCAGAAAGTGCTGGCACACTGGTAGCATATTACTGGCAATAATTGTCTTGAACTATCCTTTTTAAATGAAGTTTGCAGAATGAATGTTTATGCTTTCTAGCTGTCTTTTGTTTTGGTGGCTTTTTTTTTTTTAATACCTTCACAGTAAGTTTTAAAACGTTGCTGCAGAGCCTGGGCATTGATTCAGGCAAATCTTTCAGTGGATGTATCAGAATTTTTGCTTTTCTGAAGATGCATACAAACCCAGAATTTTATTAAAGATGAGTAGCAGACTTTGCTCAGTTGTTTGCATATTGCTCCGTATCTTTGCCATTACCACACATATTTTGCTTATCATTATTACAGGGAAAATTGGAGGAGGGTCTTGGCATCTCATAGAATTTACACCATTTGTGAGCAAGTGGTTTGGAAACAAAAGCTTTGGAGGAGGCAATGTGAACAAAAATCAGGAGCTTAAGGAAATTTCACCTGATGACCAAACCCTGTAATTTTGAAAGCCAGAAAGTAGGCGTTGTTTTTCAGAGAAACTGAAAAAAAAATCCCAACCCCAA
Organism: Clamator glandarius; assembly: GCA_033459285.1. Lineage (NCBI taxonomy): Eukaryota > Metazoa > Chordata > Aves > Cuculiformes > Cuculidae > Clamator > Clamator glandarius. The sequence continues at coordinate 975,532 of JAUNZM010000088.1, forward strand.
ACCTACAGCCCACTCTCAGATGTAAGGGAAGTGAAAGTAATAATGAAGAAGGTATTTGTTCATGGTCTGTTTGTACTTGCACAGGGAGAAGATTACTGAGACTAGGTAGCACTTCAGTCTGTCAGGTGGAGGTGCAACGAGACCCAGTGTTCTGGAAAGCAGAATTGAAGGAAATAGGACACACTTGAATTTTTCTTCTCAGAGTGAGGGCAATTAACCATTGTGAAAAACTTTGCCAGAAATGTGAACGTATTTCCAATGTATTCCTTTAAAGCTCTTTTATAGTTAGAAAATGGGAAGTGTCATATCCTGGGAAGGTGGCAGGTATAAAGGGATGAGTACTGTGTTTTTTGCTTTGATGTATTTTTCAAATATCTGCTTGTCCCCAGTGTTCTCAGCAGTACTGTTTGCTTTCCTTCTTGACCACCAGTTGGACTGCTAGTGGTATCCTATGCATTAGTGGGCTGGATAAACACTTGTGGTGCACTTTCTTTGAGGAGAAAGCATTCTGTATATATAGGTATTATTTAATGCTAAATGAGGCTGAAAGATTAATCAGCTAATTACCCTAATAGCATAGTGGCTTTTTTTTTTAAGAAAGAGGTTGTAAAGTACCAAGATGGTATTGCACAATAAGTCGCTTTGCAGAAAAAGGAGGAGGAGTGCGCCAGGTGACTCTGCCAACCTCAGTAGGTATCAAACTATCAAAATATTAACATAGCTTTCAGTGCATTTTTACCAGGGTAGAGAAGGGCAGTGTTTGGTGGGTGTTACGCCTGTTACTAGTTCTGCAGTCACAGAAGGGAAAAGGAAAACAGCTGGGGATCAATCTGTTCTTGTAAGACTGGGAGGACTTCCTTATTCCCCTTTCATTTAACACTGTTTTGTATGGAGGCACTGGATGAGGCTTGTCTTCGACTTCACATAATAGACTCCTATTTGAAGATTATAATTAAAGCTACCTAACATAATGTTCTTAGCCAGTACAGACTCAAAGGCATCCCTAGGGCTCCAAGGGCAAGTGGGAAATGGTAATGCAGGGAAACGCTGTCATCAGCCCTCAGGAAATGCTGCCCAGCCAGCTCATCCTTCCCACAGATGAGCAAGACTTGGGATCTGAAATGGTCAGGTCTCTGTGAGCCTGAGTTCAAACTTGCCCAGACAAAGGAGAGGCACTTTTACTATGTAGAAGCTGCTGACACAGGTTGCAGCAGGGACATGTCTGTTCAAAAGAGCCAAGCTCACCCTGTTCAGCCCATGGTCTTGCTCTGGTCTGGAGGAAGCATCACTGGGATAGCACTGCTCAATAAGTGTCCAAAACTGTCCTGCTTGGAACTCCTGTGCAGGACCAGCTTCCATGGTGCCTTGAAGGAGCCTTGGCTGTCTGATAAGCAGAGGTACAGACTAGGAGAAGCCTGGCTGGAAAGCTGCCAGGAGGAGAAGGACCTGGGGGTGTTGATAGACAGCCAACTGAACATGAGCCAGCAGTGTGCCCAGGTGGCCAAGAAGGCCAAGGGCATCCTGGCTTGTATCAGAAACGGCGTGACCAGCAGGTCCAGGGAGGTTATTCTCCCTCTGTACTCGGCACTGGTGAGACCGCTCCTTGAATCCTGTGTTCACTTCTGGGCCCCTCACCACAAGAGGGCTCTGGAGCGAGTCCAGAGAAGAGCAACAAAGCTGGTGAAGGGGCTGGAGAACAAATCTTATGAGGAGCAACTGAGATAGCTGGGGTTGTTTAGCCTGGAGAGGAGGCTGAGGGGAGACCTTATTACTCTCTACAACTACCTGAAGGGAGATTGTGGAGAGGAGGGTACTGGCCTCTTCTCCCAAGTGACAGGGGACAGGACGAGAGGGAATGGCCTCAAGCTCCGCCAGGGGAGATTTAGGCTTGAGATAAGGAAAAAATTCTTCACGGAGAGGGTGGTTAGGCATTGGAACGGTCTGCCCAGGGAGGTGGTTGAGTCGCCGTCCCTGGAGGTGTTTAAGGTGAGGGTGGATGAGGTACTTAGGAGCATGATTTAGGGATTGGTGGGAATGGTTGGACTTGACTATCCGGTGGGTCTCTTCCAACCTGGTTATTCTGTGATTCTGTGATATGAGCTCTCATGCAGTGCTTTTGCTGCACAGCTGATTTAGAGATACTTATGTGGGCCCTCAGCCAACCTTGTTGAGCTCGTGTGCTTAAGTTAGTCTCCCAAATCCACACTTAGGCATCCATTAGGTCATTTCAGAACTGTGCTAAGTACCAATATTCCTTCCTTAAAGTAAATTGCTCAAATAGTTGTTTATATCTGAGTTTGTGTAGGTGTAGGGTTGGCTTCTTTGAGACCAGCATAAGCAACACATACCTATGCCACAATGCTTTGCCTGGTTGTGGCATTCATGGCAAAGTCATCTCTGTACCAGGCAGCAGGGAGGCAGCAGTGGTCTCAGCAACATAAAGGTCTTGAAAGGCATGAAGAAACTTCAGTGTAGTCCTTTAGGGATAATTGTTGAGGCACAGCTTGAGGGGAAGGAGGGAGGAATAATAATTATGGGGATATGAGTGGGTTGCTGTGCAAGCCTACTGCTGCGCTGCCCAGGAGCATCTCTGCCGTGTGCAGCAGATGAAGCCCAGCACAGCAGAGGCTGCACAGCAGAGGCTCCCCAGCAGAAGGCATGGCTGCCAGTGTAGTGGCTGCTGTTGTGCCATCAGCCGCACAGTGTGTGGCCATTTGAAATCCTTCTCATCATCGTTATGAAGCTGAAATTCAGTGGCAGTTTCACAATGCCACAATACCCTGTGTGAGAGGAAGGAAAGTAGGTCACAGACTGCCCTGCTGGTGTTTGTAGGGCTGTAGGGCTGTGTCGAGAGCTGAAGGCACCAAGGATGCAACCAGCCAGGATGAATTTCTCGCCTCTCTATTTTGCGTCCCTGTTTCTAGTATGGGAGTTGACTGAGGAAGAGATGCTGGAAGATTTGTTGACTTCTGTGTTATTGTTACTAGTATTTCAGTAGGGCCCTGAGGTTTTTGGTATGACTGGGCACCAGACATTGCGCAGACTGTTCAGACTTCCCATATGCCAAAGAGTAAATGCTTCAGGTGGATGAGTCAAAGCGCAGATGAAGCACAAGAGATTTTACGTTTTTGGTTGCTCAAGTTGTATCTAGCTGCTTCTGTTGCAGACTGCACTTCAGGATGCCGATTTAAGGCCTTTCAGCCTAGAGGCACTTGCAGCACCACAGTATCTGCATTTCAGTAGTGATATTGCATGGTGTGTGGATGTTCCCCGCTTTCCTTTTAAAACTGTGGTAGCCAGCAATCAAAGGACTGGGGTGAAAGCAAACAAAGTGGGAACCTGACTCTGTAATGTAGAATTTGGGGTGTTCATTAAAATGGGAAATAAATGATGAATATGATTAGGAAACTTCATGGCAGAGTTAACTTAAGTTCCTAGTGCAGTTGTTATCATGATAATCAGAAGAATACTTTGCAAACCCTTGGAAGTCCCTGAATGTGTGTAACTGAGATCTTACTTCACACATCAGTGGCTGGAGCTGAGCAAGGTGGAGAATCACCAGCCATGCTGGCCTGTGTTATGTGGTATGGAAGGTTTTAGGGATGGTGCCCCTGAGCATTCTACTTGTACAGCATGAGCGGTAGACAGACTGGTTTTGCTTGTACTGGCTGGAGCGGGACTGTGAAATGGCATAGAAGGGAGCACAAAGCAGGCTCCTCTTCAAGCCACAGCACTGTCCTCCCAGTGTTGTCTTTTGGAAACTGGAATTTTTAGTGTACTACGAAATGTGATAGGGGAGAATTTCAAGTAACCCTTTGATGTTTTTCCAGTATTTTCCCAGGTTAGTTTCTAGCTTAATTTGGCTCAAATAAGCAGGCTACTTCAGAAATTAAAAGAAGTCACTTGAAGTGGCTTCCTGTGGGGGGTGTCACTGGCTGGGCTGAGGGTTGTCCAGCACTTCTTAAGACATTTATTTAAGCAAAACATTGTGGCTTTTTCTGACTGCCACAACTTTTCAGCTGCTGCTTAGCTACAGCTTGGCAATGACCTTTCCCCACAAAATTGATGTTGTGAACCTCCGGGCTGAAATTCCCCAACAAAAGTAAAGCATAAAACCCCTGGATGAGGGTCACCCAAGATCTCTGCTCTGAACACAGTGCTTTCTCTTCCCACCAGGGGCTTCTGCATTTTATGCATGTTTTGTCAAAGCTGATAGTAGTTGTGTGTGGTATGGTCTGTGGGATTAAGTCTTAAATGGAGACCATGAGTTCTTTAATTTCTGAGCCATCACTGCTTTCCAGTTGGTTCCTCTGTGAAACTTTGGTGTCATCAAGGTAAAAGCATCACATTTCTGTAGGGGAAACAAAGCCATAGATCCCAACCATCTCTAACATTTGGGCAGCAGCACTGGACAAGCTGTACCTTGGCAAGGAGGACAGTCCTTCTTCAGTGACATTTTGATTTGCTTCATCTTGCATCCAGAAAGAGCATCAGAGGACCTCACCTGTAAGCCATGGCCCAGGAACCCTTAGGGTTGGGGGGCATTGGCTGCATACACCACTGTCTCCCATGGGGAGCTCTGTGGGATATTTGCAAAGAGAAAGGCTGTGTGTTATGTTTTCTTTTTTTCTTTTTCTTTTAAATTTTCTCTCCATTTTGACACCTTTTATGTGCTGAAGGCTAGAACTGAATACAAATACTGCTGATTTTATCAGACTAGAAGGTCATTTTTAGAGAGAAAAAGTAAGTTAATGCATCCTGCATGTTGTACATTTCATTGAAATTGTAAGTAATGGTGTACTAAGAACTTAAACTTTGACCTTTTTTGTTTGCTTAATTTTCTCCTGCCTATAATCCTTCTGAGTTAGTTTCAGCCCATCATGTGTACTTGATGTCTCTTGTTCTCTTTGACCATGGTCTGAACTGGGTGAAACGGGAATGGTTTGATTTTCAGTGGAATCAAATTCTCATTTCCAGCCAAAACCAGACCAGTTGCACAGGTGTGTATGGACAGACAAGGACCAGTTGTTAAGGGCCCAGACATACCTATAAGTCAGGTGGCAGGGAAAGCAAGGGAAGAGGCTAACGTTGCGGATTTGGTACATCAACAGAGGCTCCCATTCTGTAAATATAGAACAAGATAGCTTCATTTTGAAGCCCAATATCAGAAATCTTCAGCATGTGTCAAAACTGCGGAGGGGAGTTTATTACAACTTTCTACAAGCTTTCAAAATAGAATTTCATAAAATGAAATTTATGACTACTTGAGTACTTTTTTCGATAGATTGTGTAGAATCTGATGGCTGACTATTCTAAAATTAAGAACCGTAGATTGCCATGAAGTCACTAAGAAATAGAGTTTCTATGTCTTTGAAAATACAGTTATGAGTTAATAAACTGTTTCCACATTAAACATCATCCCTAAGTAAATCAAATGCTGTCAGTTCATAACCCAAACTGGCTTCCTTACCATTCATGGTGGTCCTTGCTTTGCTATATTTTTATCTTTTTGCTCTGTCCAAGCAGTAGCAACCTTGCTGTCTTAGTGATTGACTGTAATGAGTACAATAACCAGACCCTGTCTAGCATAAATAAATAAACAGTTTATGTGATGATCAAAACTGGGCCAGTTGCTGCTTGAGTGTTGAAACCTAAAAAATGCTTTGGAATTCATCAGGTTTTGTGGTAGTGTGAAAGTTGCCAAACAGCAAAAGAGGTCTCTTTCAGCTTTTGTGGATGGATACTAAATAGTTCGAATAGTGGGAGAAAAATTGTCTTATTAACCTTCGGTGGTGCAGTAGTAGTTTATTACAGGAGAGCGAGAGTCAGAGGAACAGAAGTGGCATCATTTTTCATATCCCCAAACTCTGACACTGTACTTTTGCACTACAGTATTATTCCAATAAATCAAAAGATGGGATCCCTAGAGATTTTTGTTAAGGAACATACTTTGAAGGGAGGTAGGATTGGGGAGGATGCAAAAAATTAAATATATAAAAAAGTTCCCACTTGTTAAGCTGCTTTGGAAATGGCTTTAAAAGGAAAGCAGCCAGTTTCAAGTTCAGACTCTAGCCTGAAGGTGCTTAGGTGCTGCAGTGTTTGATCTCCTGCAGTACGGATGCCCGGGACATGGAATGCATCAGAGCTTTAGTTGAAATAGAATATGTAAAATCTTGGTCCTGTGAAATTAAAACAATAAAAAATCTATAGTATTGAATTGCTGCCTGATCACTTTCATTTATAAGTAATAACAATAACACTGTTGAATTAGAAGAGAAAAGCAAGGATGCATTTAAGGCTGTTTAAGGCTTGTGATGTCAGGCTGCTGCAAGCTTCCTCCTAGCCACATGCTAAGCAAGAGGGAAGGGGGACAGGTCTGAAGTGTGACCTGTATGTAGCCCTGACCAAAACGCCCTGTCCCACCAGAGGGTCTGACAGCAATGTTTCTGCTTGGCTCTTGATAAAGAGCTATCTCTTGACCAGTTGCATAGGGGTGCAGTCCCATGTCTCCCCACAGGTGTAGTGTGGAGATTTCCTTTGGCTTACACTTAAAATTGTGTCTAGGGACTCTTATTTGTTATGTTAGCCATGCCATGCTCAGAGGAGAGGGTGTGAAAGGCTGGAAAGCAACCCAGCGGAATGTAATCTGGGGTTCTGGTTGCCAGCAGGTTGAACATGAGCCAGCAGTATTCCCTGGCAGCACGATGTCCAACCATGTCCTGGGGTGCATCAAGCACAGCATTGCTAGCCTGTCGAAGGAGGCGATTGTCCCTTTCTAGTGGTGCAATCCCACCTGGAGTAGTGTGCAGGTTTGGCTACCACAGCATGAAAAGGATATAAATCTACTGGAGAGTGTCCAGAGAAGGCCCATGAAGTTGGTGAAGTGTTTAGAGGGGAATCTATAAGTGGCGCGGGTGAAGTCACTTAGTCTGTTCAGCTTGGAGAAGAGGAGACTGAGGGGGGACCTCACAGCAGTTTACTATTTCCTCACAAGGGAAGGGGGAGGAGTAGGCAAGTAGGCACCAATCTCTTCTCTCTGGTGACCATTGGTAGGACCCAAGGGAATGGCATGAAGATGTGTCGGGGGAGTTTTAGGTTAGATATTAGAAAAGCGCTCTTCACACAGAGGGTGGTGGAGCACTGGAACAGGCTCCCCAGAGAAGCAGTCATGGCGCCAAGCCTGACAATATTCAAGAAGCATTTGGACAACCCTCTCGGACACATGGTGTAAATTGTTGGGGGCTATCCTATGCAGGGATAGGAGTTAGACTCAGTGATCTTTATGGGTCCTTTCCAACTCACAGAATCATAATCTCTAGGCTGGAAAAGATCTTTTAGATCATAAGGCCCAACTGTACCTATCCACTACTAAATCATATTCCTAAGCACTTCATCTACCATTTTTTTAAATACATGCAGGGATGATGACTCAACCACCTCCCTGGGTGATGCCTGTTCCAGTGCTTGATAACCCTTTCAGTGTAGAAGTTTTTCCTCATATCCAATGTGAACCTCCACTGGTGTAGCTTGAGACCATTCCCTCTCATGCTACCACTTGGGCAAAGAGACCAACGCCTACTTCTCTACAACCTTCTTTCAGGTAACTGTAGACAGTGCTAAGGTCTCCCATCAGCCTCCTCTTCTCTAGGCTAAACAACCCCAGTTCCCTCAGCTGGTCTTCATAAGACTTGGTTCTCCAGTCCCTCCACCAGCTTTGTTGCTCTTCTCTGGACTCGCTCCAGGACTTCAGTGTCTTTCTTGCAGTGAGAGGCCCAAAACTGAACACAGTATTCAAGGTGCGGCCTCACCAATGTTGAGGACAGGGGCAGAATCACTTTCCTGGACATTCCATGTTTCTGTGCACTCACTGTTCAGAGCACTTTCCAGTTTAAGAAGTGTACAAGTCTCGCCAAGTGAGCTCAGTGGACGGTGAAGGAGGATGCAGGAAATGGGAGTGCAGGCTTGGCAAATGTGTGTGTTGCAGTTTCTAAGTGTCAGGTGAGCTTTCAGGCTTTCAGAGGGCAAACCAAGGTGGTAACTGGTAGCGCGTTACATTCCCAGCTGTAACTTGCTTGGTGAATACATATCTCTCAGAGCTGGCAGGGAAGTGACCTACCCTTTAATCTTAGTGTAGCAAAATACATAAGAGCAGTCAGAAACACATGGTAATTTCCCACCTTTCCTTACCTCACATTCTTGCACAACTATGCCTTTTATTATGTCAATTTTTTGGAAGACATTCAGCTGCCACCCCTGTGACCCAGGACTTAATTTTTCTAGCCTGAATCAATACTAGCTATATGGTAGTACTTATATGGCAGTACTGCTCTCCTACAGGTGCTGCAGGAGTGATTGGGTCCTCCAGCCGTCTGGGCTTCATCTTGCAGGACGTAAGTATTTATGAGCTGGGAGCGTAGTGTGAGCTAGGTATGCTCTCCTCTGCTTTCTATCTTGGAGAGAGAGAAGGTTAGTATGCAGCAGTGGTTTGTCCCATCTTTTTGGGATGTGGCATATTGCCTTACTAAAGTGCTGTTTGCTTTCCACTGATAAGGGTGGGAGGTCTCCCTAAACTGGTATTTGGATGGAGTAATTTTAAGTGATAATAATCCCTTCCCAATTAAAAGCTGTTCTGCTCATTTATGTTTGCTTGGACGTACTTTTGTGGGGAACTGCAGTCTGCTGTAGATTATGAAGTTTTTTAGAGTCCTTAGGGATGGCACCGTATATAATTTATTAACATATTGAACATGTGCTGTTTTCAGCATGTTTGAGGGTTTTCTTTTGTTATTGTTCTTGCTGTCCATGCTCTGGCACCATCATGTACATTTTTGGTGTCAAGGGAGGTGGAAATGCACAGCATCTCTTTGTGCCAGGCTTCTTGATAAGATCTCTGTGGGTACTGAATCTTGAAAAATAACCTTTTGTGCCTTTTGTGTTGCTAGAACAGATGAAATGGTTTTGAATGGACAAGGGCAGGATGGATTGTTGCATAGTTGTGGGATAAGCACACGCCTGAAACTTTTAACTTTACTGGGTGACCTCATGAATATTATGACAGCAGTTCCCAAAATACACTGCAGTGTAGAAACACCTCAGCTTGCTTTAAATGATATAATCGGTACTAGCTGCAGTCTAGCAATGGCAGCATGAAGCTCAGCACAGGCTAATTTTCCCTGCTGCTTGTGTGCACTAAACATCTAGGAAAATAATACAGACATACTCCTAACACTTCTGGAAGAAGAGTGTTATACATAAAAGGACTCTGATTAGCTAGCTTTAGGGGATGTGCGGTGATTTCTCCCCACCTCCCTTCCACACTTAGACCTGGTATATATTTGAGCATGGAAGAGATCATTTAGTAAATCAGGAGTTTAAGGAATGATGGGTAGAATTTCTGAATATATATAAATACTATATTCAAGGTGTTCAACACCTTCAGTTGTTTTCTGTCCATCATTTCCTATTCTTTAGTCCATCTGACTGGTTTCTTAGGACTTAGTCTTTTATCTGTTTCTGAAATACAAATGATACTTTCTCTTTTTTGCTTGCGAGATTGGCTTAAATAGGAAGTTTGATTTTGTATGGAAAGTTTATCATGAAAGTGGGTGGGATGGAAAACCAATCTCTTCTTGGTGCATGCTCCATTGCTTTAGGATAACTCATACTTCTGCAGCTGAAGGACTAGGATCTTATTTATATTGATTTAGGGAAATGCTGAGGGGTTTGTATTTGCATATTTAATGTAGTTAGAGTTTCAGTTATTTGCATTAGCAATTGCTCCAATTCCAGTATTAATAAGGGAGGTGCTTTTGTACAAATAAAAAAAAAGAAAAAAAGGAAAAAAGAAAAGGAAAAAAAAAAGATTAGAGTAATGCCACAGGTTAATTTTTATATAGATGTAATGACTTCCAGCTGCCAGAGTAACACACAATATTCCCCTAGTGATACCTTGAGTCAGGAAAGAAATTAACTCCTGTATATTAAGTTAGCAGTGGCAAACAAAATTGAAGATGAAAAGCAAATGAAGGGGCCAAAAAAAAAGCCTTAGTTCCTCAGCACTGCCACGAGGGACACCCAATTTTAATTTCAAGATTTGGTTATTTCCTTTAATGCCCCACAGATGTGAAAAATATTATAGCAGCCTTGGACTGTATGCAAATCCCTTTGAAATTTGTGGGACTTAGATTAGGCCAACCTTTTATTAGTTCTTTATCCTTTATTTTGTTTTTAGGAGTTTGGGGCTTCTTTTTTTTCTCAGAAACAAAGAGGCAACATAGGACAGATAAAGGAGTCTGTTATGAAAGATTGGGATCTGCAGACTTATGAAGATCTGAATTACTTAAAACATTCTTTTAATGGAGTTGAACTGGGTGATTTAGATCAAAGCCAAATCTATGTGGAACTAGCTGAAGTCTTCTGGCTTCGTACTATGTCAAGTACCCACTTGCAAGGAAAGCCTGCACATTTCATTTTGCCCCTTTGTATATACAGTGTGTTTTTGAGGCAGCCAGAAGAAGGTGAGAACTGGAAATGGTACCCAATCAAAGCTTTATGGCTCCAGCCCCCTTTGGAAATGAGGGTTGTCACGCTCTGGTGCAAAATCATTTCCAAGACCTAAGTTCCAGTTTGAAATGTACTGTAGGTGTTTCCGCTTCTTAGTTCTTCTGATTTACCAAGCCACTTTACAGTCTTGCAGATGATGGGGTTTTTATTGGTTTTATTTTTTTTTCTTCCCACTCATCCAGCAACTCGAAGAGCTTTCCCATAGTATGTCCTGCTCATGTCCTGGCAGGAGGTGTCACTGAAGGTGCCAGTGCCTGCTGCTGACGGGACGCTTTCCTCCCATAGAACTAGAGTGGACTTGGGAAAACTGTCTGATCTCCAGTAACGCAGTGGCTTTTTTCCTTCTTTGGAAACAGAGCAACTCTGTTAGGGCATAGGAAGGAAGCCAAAAAGTCAAATTGGCTGAGAGCAAATAATGAAATTAGCTAGTGCTGCTTCCCCGACAGAGCTAATAAATGGGGCAGAAAATCTAACAAAAACCACAGATGAAGATGGGGCTGTCTACATTTTTTAAGCTTGTGTGTGTGTGTATCTATATATTTATCTTGACAGTGTCTTCATTTAAAAACAATAGTGTGCATTTAAAGTTTCTAGTTCTCGCCTCTACTAATTCCTTCTTAAATTGTTAAGACCCAGTTAAATATAAGGAGCTTGGCATTGCTCTTTAAATGGGCAGGATCTTGGAAAGAGTTCATTTCTCTTGTAATGCAGTTAGTTCTATTTCTGTTATGTACAAATCCCGTCTGACCAAAAATATTGAATTAGAGCTGGTGTGTGGGTGTTAAGTATCTCTGCAGTTATCTTCGTTTGTGTTGAACAAATGAAAGAAGGCTTATGGGTAGACAGTCCTGTGTGTGTTTCTGTTACCTGAAGAGGAGCAGACCTGCACCCAGCCAACTAAAGAGTGCCTGGCATGGAAAGCTAATCAAGGTGCTTGTGTTTGGGTGGAGCATCTCCTTGCCATACAAGACCTGTTGTCACTTGTGTACTTGCGTATGGCTTAGTGAAACAAAGCATAGGGTGTACCAGAGGTGTGGGTACCTCTCATGCAGCTAGCCACCAGACATGAAAGTCCTGCTAGATAATCCAAAGCAGCCAAAACTCAATATCTGCATTTGGACTTGTACAGGCTGAGGGCAGAAGGTGCAAGCGAAAGCTGATGTTGCACTTACGTTTCTTCAAGTCAAATTAAGATCTGTTGCTGCTGAGCATGTGCTGTACTTCATATGAATTGTGCTGCTATATGTTTGGCCCTTGGGACCGATTGCTATGTAAATGCAAATTATTTAATTAACATTATTGTTTCCGTATGCTATAATATGATTTTTATGAGCATTTCTAGATTAAAGTTCACTTTAGAAACATAGCAATTGCTTCCCAAATTGCTTGGCTGTGCACTGCATTTTAAACCCCTTTAATGTACTAAGGAATCCTTATCATTCCTTAAGCATCAGAGAAGCAGCCAGAAAAAATATAACCACGATGTGTAAATATAACACTTCAGAAAGCATGACAAAAGCTTGTGTGTTTTGACATGGCAGAACCAGTTATTCTTGACTGGGACAAAAAATACTCGCAGATTAAATTTGCGTTTTCTGGTCTTTAAATTATAAACTCAGTTTTAGTTGGTTTTCTTTTTCTTTTTAATCCTGTTTTCTTCTGTCAGTGGGTATGGTACTTCTTCAGTAAAAGTTCCGTATTTGCCAACACTATAGTTTTCCTTCAATGTGGAAAATATGAACTGAAGTTTAGTGTGAGGTATGGGATCGTGGTATATGGTACCAGTCAGTGGTGCGATTGTGGCTTGTGTGCAGGATCCTGCTGTTAATGTGGTGAAGATGATGCAGGCAGTGAGTGTGGAAGCTCTTGCATGTGTGGAAGCTCTTGCATGTGTGGAACTTTGCCAAGAGCTGCCTGTGTGAACATACAGCTTGCTACTTGGTGTGTTTTGATTCTTTTCCCTGTATTAGAAGATTAGTTGTAAGACCTTTGGAATAAGAATGTATTATTCTGGACTGCATATTGCATACTGAAGTTGTTGACGGTGAGAAATCTGAGGATAATTTCGTTCATTTTAAAGGTCAAGCTGGAGAAGCATTGGAGAAAGTAAACTTGCTTTGCCTGGTGACAGAATTTTCCCAGAGTTGGTAGCATTTACAAAAAAGTTGCCACTTGAGTTTTTGCAGCCTTAAGACTAACCCAATTACATGCCAGTGTATGGAATTTGAAATAGAGGTAGGTTTCCCTAGACAAATTTTTGTATCCCTTTTCTTCAGTGAAATTTTAGCCTGCGCTAATTCAGCAAAGGATTGGGAGATTGTCTTTAATATTTCCCCTCTCCTGCTGTATTTGCGGGTTTTTTTAATGATAGCAGAGCATAAGCATGTTTAGTGGCTCATATTGAGGGGTGCAAAGAAGGCAGAAACACCCAGTATTTCCTACTCAAGATAAAGAAATTGATGTACACACTTATATTCAGTGAGCCCCTGATTTTGCTATTGAAAGGAGAGGAAGGTGTTGTATTACTCCCAGCCTGGCTTTGTATTGCTTGGTCTGAGCCTGCAGTCTGTAACTGCCAACACTTCTCTGCATACCTCTGATGATGCTACAGCTGTTGATATCTATAGAAGCTGGAACTTCAGTTCTGGGTTTTAAGTCTCACCCCATATGCCTGTGGCATGGTGTTAGCTCTTGCACAGGGTCTGGGAGAGTCACTGGCTCTGCTTTCTGCTCAGAGTAAGACCATGGAGGGAAAAATAAGTGTCTAGTATTCTTCGTTTCACATAATTTAAGGTACCACTGGTAACACTAGCAGATCAGAATTTTCCAGTCAGAAATGGTGTACTATCTGATAGCACACCTTTAATCTTTAATTTGCTTTTACCAGTTGTGGGATTTTGTATTTTTTTTCACCCTTCCATCAGTTGACATATGCAGTAGTAGATTTTCCTGATTAATGGTTTACTTGTGCCTCCAGGTGCTGACAAAAAATCTATATTGCAGAAGGTTCCCAAGTACTTCTGAGAGGCAGTGAGGAAAACTAGATAAAATTCACCCTTTTGTACAGGGCACATACTGACCTATGACTTCTTTTTGTTTTTGGAGAGAGGGAGTGGGAGTGTTCTCAAGAGCAGGCTTCAGTACAGTAAACAGAAAATACAGGGTTTGAAGTAATTTTATTTTTTATTTTCCATCTCTCTTAATCGGTAGGGGGAGAGTGGGTAAAGAGTGGGAGTGGAAAAAAGGATGAAGGGTTTGATTGTGGTGTGGGTTAGATAGGCAGCTGGAGTGCAATGTAAGGTGCCAGTCCTTCCGTTTTCCCTGCAGCAGGAATCACCATACCTGCAGCAGCCCTAGGTTGGAGCGTATTAGCTGAATAATTCAATCTGCTGAACAGAGTGAATTACAAGGTTCCTGTTGGGCTGGGGGGGTGTTGAGGACTGAGATTTCTTGCAGCTGTGATACAATTCAGTATATTGAGAGAGACAGAGGAAGGAAACAAGAGTGAGAAAAAGTGTGCTTTTAAATGGTCTGGAAATGCAGAGATAAGTTCTCCCTCCCCAGTCTCCACTGGGCATTGCCCTGAAGTTAAACAAAGCTTTCACATGGCTCCATGCGGACAAGCAGTTAACCTGCACGTGCAGGCGTCTGTGGGGAAACACTGCTGCTCTGCTCCCTCCCTCCCCACCTGCTTGGAGAAATTTCATTCATGGCCAGGATGTCCAATTGGTTGATTTATAGCATGTGGTGTATTTTTTTTTCTCAGCTTCTCCTATTAAAAAGCCAGCTGAGTTCAGTTCTCCCAAAGCGGGAGGAATGTTTTCTGTCAGTTTGATTGATCTGTGATTAACTTTGATGTTCCAAGACATAACGTTAATCGAGTTTGTGGCATAAAGTTGTATGAAGAAAATCTAAAAATAAAGAACAGCTTGATTAACATCCACAGCCTAAAAAGAGTGCATCTTGTACAGCGGCCAGAAACTGGTAGTATTTGGAGAGGAGCTTTCTGAAATGGGGAGCTGGAAATTACTATGGCTGAAACTGGGATTGAATTGTGTTCAAAATAGTTTTATTTTTATTAATTAATTGGAGGTTTTCTGCTGGAAACTGTGCCTTTTAGCTGTAGAGCTTATGCCTGGGCTTGGTGGGGGGTGGCAAGAAGGCTTCAGACCTGCTCACAAGCCCTTGATGGATGCTTCTAGGCAAAGAAACCCAAATATCTGCATTTTACAATATTCTTTGTTGGTCCTGCAATATTTTTCCTATAGTGTTTTCTGTTGATAATTGCATCGGTGCATTGCATTTACAATGGTGATGCTTGGTTAAAGAGAAACCACAGTATCTTAGAGAGCAGCTTGGTCAAAGGGAAACCCCATTATGTTGAGGGGCAGGGTCAGGATGTGATTCTTGGAGTTGTGTGAGAGCTCTTTCTTCAAAGAGTTCTCACACAACTCCAAAATCCAATAGGGAGAGCATGTGGATGCAGCCAGGGCAGGCAGTAGCCATGGATGGGCTAGGCTGTAGCCATGGACAGTGATACACTGTCCCACTACCTGTGGACACCTGTCACCTGCCCTGCTCTCCTGAAATGCGTGCTACATTTAATGCAGAATAGTGATATTTCCCTAAGCTGCAAGCCAAGATTTTGTTCTTTTAACAGAAGCTGGGAAACTGGGAAAGAGTCCTTGATCTGCTGGGATTCCTAGTACTTGTTAAAGCAAGCAATATTTTCCCCGTATGGGTGGGACAGGGGTCCCTGGTTTGCAGACAGTCCTGCTGCCGTGACTGGGACAGGCATGGCGGTGGCGCTGGCAGCTGGCACCTCCCCACCAGGAACCAGAAACCTCCTCTTCTCCTTTCCTCCTCCCTCCACAGTTACTGCCGTTGGCAGCAGGATCCTGCGCAGCTTCCTGCAGGTGCAGGGGAGACATTTAAAGCATTCCCGTTGGTGAACAATATTCCCATTATGGCTAAAACTCTTCTTGAAGTGCTTAGAGGTGCTGCAGAAACGTGGGTTCTGGTTGGGAAATTTCAGGTTGGAGACCCTCCCCAGCCAGTCTTTGGGTCCCACATTGATTCCTCATGTTTAGGCAGAGGGGTCCATACGCCATGGCCATGCTGGCCACAGAGAATGCTTGACATTGCCAGCTGGCAGCTTTGGTCTGTGAGCCCTCCCCTCCAGACAGCACTGGCTCAAAGCTGTCAGGAAGAGGAGGGCTTTTTTTTTTTTTTATATTTGCTTTTTTATTCCTTTCCTTATTTCTTTCCTTATTCCTTTCCGCCCCATCCCTTCTGACATTCTCTTAAAAATCTTTCAATAATTCAGATAACTGTTTTATTCAAACCATTTTATATATATATATATAAACTTCCCAGGAGCAGTTGTACTGTGTCGTGAGAGGGAAACTATGAATGTTTTCTAAAGACTGTGTTTTGCTGAGACCATGTGGTGGACATGTTTGTGTGCTCTTGACTTGACCTATCACTTTCTGTCATTCCTTGCTGACCTTTCCTTGTGATTGTGTGGTTTTGTGAACAGCTAGGCAAAACCCAAAAATTAAAAAAAAAAAAAAAAAGTCCAGAACTGGAAGAACTCTTCGGATCAGGCAGAAATGAATGTACTTGGAAGCCAGATGTGTTTTTATTTACAACGAAACAAAACAACCACAGTTTGTCCAGAGGATTTCTTGTTTTAAACAACTCAGACAGGTTGGATTTAGGTGACTTGTAATACTGGAAAGGAATCGTACCTTGTGACCACTGTTTTCAGTTTTTATGATACTATTGTAATAGTATTATGACAGGAAATGTCCTCTATACCTTTCCTCTCTAAAAAAGCCCCATTCTCCAAGTAAGCTGTATGTAAAATGAGGACTGTAACTCATGTGCATCCCCAGCCCGTTTGTGATTTCATGTTTAATGGTATCATCTGAGTAGGGGAGCTTAGTCCTTGGTGGCCACTTCAAGCCTGACTGGGGAGAGCACTGGATCAAGGTTGGACCCATGGTATGGTGGTTCTTGTTGGTGAGATGAGTGGAGAAGAATGTTTTGGATCCTTTTCCTAAAAGAAAAATGACAATTTTATTCTTACTGGCCTCATGGTCAGAGACTTTGTGGTATGTCAGCTGGAACAGAGGACAGTTCCCCACTGAGCATTAGATGTTTGATTGCTTTTATACAAAAAACTAAGGCAGATGGATTTGAAGAATTTTGTATGATTACTGCTTGCTGCTTCTTCTGTCTCTGAATTTAGTGTTCACCAGAGTTAAATTCATACAAATGCATAAATTGCATATGAAGAAGTAATAGGGAAAACGCGTCATTAGAACATGTGCAACTGACTTCAAGAAAGAATAAAGCCATTAACTAGAAAAGATACTAAATGTATGAGAGCTTTTTGTGGCAGAGAACAACCTTGGGTATTTCACTATTTGAGTGATAAGGACAGGAAGATTTGTGGCTGTCTGTGCAGCCATTTAATAGTAGGCTGGGATATTGATCTAATATTGTATCACGTTTTCTTAAGATATAGGATAATAATGGTACATTATCTTTCACTTCAGGAAATAATGACTTAAAAGGTATGTGAGCAAAGAAGCTGTAGACTGTAGAAATAAAATGAAATGGAAGTTAGATGAAACTGTCTGGAAGAGATCCTGGAATGTAAAAAGGCTATTGTAAAGAAGTTGTTGGTGCATTTTCAGTGAGGGGTGTGCCACCCTGTAGCCTTTTCCTTTTTTTATTTTTTTAAATTAGAGGTTGTGTGTGCCAGTAGAAATTAAGTGGGAGCTTAGAGCTGCTGTGTTTTGCAGAGTCCTTGGGATGCTACAAGGTTCAGCTTTTGGTGTCTGCTGAGCTGTCTGGGGTCTGTGTGGGATGCACACTGCCAACTTTAGCTCTGTCATGCACAAAACAGATTGAGTAGGGAATAACTTACCGTCTCTCCATGGATTAGTCTTCGTGAAGTGGATCATTGAATCACAGAATAGTTTGGGTTTGAAAGGACCTTCAAAGGTCATCTAGTCCAAACTCCCTGCAATAAACAGGGACATCTTCAACCAGATCAGGTTGCTCAGAGCCCCTTCCAACCTAACTCTGAATGGATGTGCCACATATCATGTCTTTGGCTGTTAGTAATACGTACTAAATTTTGTACCTGTCCTGTTTCAAATAAAACATTACCAAGGAAGACTGTGAAAAGTTTGTGCATTGACTCCAGGGTACTTTGAGCCCTCTTAAGAGTTACATCACTCATCCCCCATGATGGCATTTATCCGAAAGTATTTCAGGTGTAAACAAGTTATGAGAAATCTTTCAGTAGCACCCTGTAAATCCCTAGGACAGCTTCCTTATTAAAAAAAAATATTCTGGTTTGTTAAATGTCATTATTATTTTAATTAGAATAAACTTCCCGTACAGTTTTTGCAATCTGCTCTTAAGAAAAAGTAACCTTTATTAAGTATTCTTTCTTAATACTTTCTTGATCTTCATGGTCTGGAGCACAGTTGGGGATGAACAAGAGAAAGGAGTTAAAAGTAAAAACTTTGTCCTGAGTATTACACTTTTCTTTTTAAAAACTTTTAATGAGAAGCCTTCAATTTTCAATAGCAAATCGTATCGTTCATTTTCCTGCATTTGGTTCTCCTCACCAAAGTGTGCCATTAAAGAATAATGAATGTTCATGGCATTCTGTGTATTTTTAAATGCAAAGAAATGGTTGGAGTCAGGAATAGCATGATTGTAATGCTTTGTCTGTCTTTGTAGGTGCACATGCATTCAAAAGTACAAAGTCCGAACTGTACATACAGCTTTCTTGTTTCAGCTGGCAGTCCCTTTGAAGGGGCACTTGTCGTTTCTCTTTTACTGTGTTTGCCTCTGTCTGCAGGCAGCATGTATTAAAAATAATAAATACTTCCACGAATGCCTGATGGGACAGCTCAGTAGTTTAGGCATCAGTTTTAGAAATATCTGGCATTTTCAAAACTTAGAGCTCCAACACCTCTCAGAGTCTGGCTTCTTCTCAATACTGTTTTATAAGGTCGGGATTTTTCCTGCAGGACACGAGTCCTACTCAGTCCAGGAGCTTTCAGCACTTGGTTTCAAAGCATTTTTAAGGCATGTGGAAATGTTGGCCAGGCTTTCTTCACTGGAATGAACACACCATTTCTGCGCTGCGTGGCTTAGGAGATGGGAAGGAGGATGCCTTCGTAGGAGCTCTAGGCTTCCTGCCATCTAATTTTACAGCAGCTCAAAAAGCAGACATTCAGTAGACACAAATGAATTGAACTCAGCCAGCTGGGGAATTGGCTACCAAAAAAGAAAAAAAAAAAGAGGAAAAAGCTCCTCCCTTATGCTCTTGCCTTTTGAAAGAGTTGCCAAGGAAAAAGCTGGAAGTTAAAGACAGTTTTGGCAGTAGGACAGGAGGAAGAACTAGAACTGTCAGTAGAGTTCAATACCTTGTAAAGCATAACCTGGAGAGGTGAAAGACTCTTCCTAGCCGTAGGTTGGACACTGAAGTCTCCGGGAAGTGAAAATGGGAGGTGGTACCAGAATATGGGAGTTTTGCAACCTCTGATGAGCAGCCAGGGCAGTTCCAGCCCTGTGGCTGGTCTGGTGGTTACAAGTGCGTAACTTAATTTGCGGGCAACTGGCTGTCTCCCACTGTATTTTTAATTATGTGCATCACATCTGTTCTGGATTATTGGCTTTCTGTGCTTACTGCGGGTCTTCAGTACAGGAGACTTAGGGGAGAGGCAAGGGAAGTACTGCATATGGGTAAAGGTTATGTCCATGAAGGGTTTGGGGATGAGGAGGAGTGTTAACAGTTAGCTCCCGTAGTTAATCACAGAATTGTTTGAGTTAGAAGGGACCTTAAAGATCATAGTTCCACTGTCCCTGCCATGGGCAAGGACACCTCCCTCCAGACCAGGCTGCCCAAGGCCCCATCCAGCCTGGCCTAGAACACCTCCAGGGAACGTCCCTGGGAACCTGTCCCAGTGCCTCACCATCCTCATAATGAAGAATTTCTTCCTAACGTCTAATCTAAATCTCCCCTTTCCTATTTATAGCCATTCCCCCTCATCCTGTCACTACGTGCCCTTGTAATTTGTGCTGAGACACTCAACGAGAGATTTGAAATCGGCATTTTCCATATTGCATGATCCTTGAAAGAATAATAATTAAAAAAATAAAAACAAAAATATGAGGGCAGATTTTGTTAACAATCCTGTGGCAATAAATCACACATCATAGTGAGTTTCAAATATCGATTATTTTCTTTGACTGTCTCTTGGTGCCTGTTTGCAGAAGTTGAGACAGGAGAGTGGAATCACCAAGAAGTTCTTTTTGTATCTTTATTTTCCTCCACTGAGAAAGCTAATTGAATCTCTTTCTGAACCACTTAATTCACTGCCTGTCATGCTCTTCTCTCTCAGTGTAAACTTCCTTGGGGCTATCGCCATAGTCCCAGCAGAGGAGGAAATTAGGGTCTGTAACAGAAATAACCTACAGCTTATGTAGTATAAACAAATCTTAGAAAGCAAACACTGACAGGTTGGGAGAAAATGTTTTTTTTAAAAAAGAAAGTAATAAAAAAAAAGAAAAGATTAAATGCAAACATAGTGCCCTGCAGTGTTTAAAACACTTCCTTATAGTCTGTCAAGCTATATGTTCAGGACCTTTGATCAGGATGGAGGTTGTTTATTTCCTGCACAAACCAGTGAGTACGTTGATCAATGTATTGTTGATATAGTGAAGGTATTCCCTTTACTGGTCTCTTCGAGAGGCCTCGGACCTAACAATGATATTGTGAGCACTAACATGACTATCTGTGTTGTGGAGAAAAAGGCCAAAAGCAGCAAGGAGGTGTGTGTGTGGATAATAACTTGATCCTCAGTTTACGGGAAGAATACTTGGAGGAATTTCTATGGAAAGAAGCACTGTGGGTTGTTCATACTGTAGAAGAGACCATTTGGGAACCATTGGCCTAAATAATCAAGCACTTTTCTTACAATTACTGTACTATAAGGAACTACTGCAGGACTCCTCCTGTGACAGGAGTTATTCCTGACTGGTCATACCCTGTGGAAGGGGGAAGACAGTAATACATTCCTACATTAGAAAAAAACCCAAACAATCATACCTAAAAATATGTCATTTGCCTTAAAACTTTGCAGCATTTTTTGAATGCTGTTTGCATTTTCTGCAGGGTGGACCTGAATGCAAAGTTATAAAAAAAATTACCTTGCCTTTGTATGTACAGTAATGGGATCTAAAGTAACTATTATTTGAAAGGAAAACTTGTCAAGCTGAAAAGTGTAAGATTATTTACTCTTTGTTCCAGATGTTTTAAGTGTGAGGCATCAGGCTTAAAATGACCTGATGTAGATCTGTAATGAAGCCATGCAGTTAGCTGCCTCTGGACCTTGTGGTTGCCAGACATTTTCGTGCCAACAGACAGCATCTGTACAAATTCATGGAAGAGAAATCCTCTCCCGTTCCTGCAGTACGAGAGCTGCAAATCGCTGTGTTGCTTTTAGAGATATTGCAATGTATTTTGCCTGGTTTTATTGCTCCATATGAATCTGTTGCAGTGCACTGTCAGGCAGGATATTGTGCTAGGTAAACCTTTGCCCTGACCCCTGTCAGTCATTCCTGTCAATCACAGAGCAAAGGTTAACTGCAAACCACACTTTGGGAACCTCTCATCTCCACTGATTTTTAGCAGAGCACTAATTCAATACTACTGTGGTTTTTTGGACTATGACTTTGTGGAATTAATTCGATTTGGCTTCTCAATTCACACATTTCTTTTGTCACAAGTTGTTTTCTGTCCCTGTGAAACACTAACATGGTAATAATGTCTCTTTTCTGCATGTGAGAGTTGTTTTGCCTGAGTGAAACAGCCCCCCACAATGTGTCTCAGAACTGCTTTGAAAGGAGAGGGCATTTAAGTGTCATTAATATTATCCCACCAACAGGAGCAGAAGGTGAAATCCTGTCGTCCATCCTCTGCACTGAAACAAATGATGCTGAGTAGGAGCCTCCTGTTTGCAGAGAGGGCAAGCTGTTATCTGTTAATATGGCAGCATTTTGCCAAATGATTAGGCTGTCAGAATTATAGCAATTTCAACACGCTGAGCAAGCTTTTATGTACACAGGAACAAGATGCTGGCGTTAGATTACTGAAGAGGAATAACACTCGCTGGAGATTGACAAGTGCTTGGCAAGCCCATGTTCCTGGGGCTCATCAGACATTCACGGCTCCTATGCGATGCTGGTGAAGAGCATACTCAAGTGGCTGTATCATAGCCTGGGTGACATCTGGTGACATGCAGTTAGGCCTGTTGTGTTTTTCTGGGGTGAATTAATTTTCACAATATTTGAAAGGAATCCATTTATGCAGAGTGGAAATATTCTGGCATATGCAATTGACTTACAAGATAGTAATATTTTTGGTCCATCTTGTATTTGATGACAAAAGCATAATTAGCTGCACTGAGCAATGTGCTATTTTATAGAGTGGTTTTCTGGATTTCTGTGCTTCCTACTGGCTCTGCTTCTCCTCTGCTGCCTCTTGATGCAGGTACCTACAACTGCTGGGATTAGGAAGAGGGAGCAGGAAGCACAGGTAAACTTGGCACATTCCTGTGGTCATAGCCAGGTCTCTGACATAAATGTGTCAGCTGGCAAAAGCTGCCTTTTCTCTCCCTGTAGCAGCTGGAGGGTTTACGTTAGACTAAACAGAGACTTGGACACTAAGTGGCTTTTGATCCTCTGATGTGCTCTGCTTCTGTAGTGGAGTATATTATTGTTTCTTTACCAAGTTAGTTGACCATTCTGTTTTGGTGTTACTGAATGTGTGCTGGGAATGGGATGGTTTAGATTTCTTTTTTGCCTTGACCTCTCAGAAGATGACTGTAGGCTGGATTCACCATTGCATGTGCACTGAACTTAGGTTTGGAATGGGATCTGGCCTCTATTGGGAGCTCAGCTTTAGGCTGTTCTTCAGCTGCCTTTGGCAGAGGTGTGTGGAAAATAGTGAAACTGCAAACATCACGTCTTGCTTTTAAGGCACTGTTCTCCCTGACAGATGTCAGAGTTTCTGCGGAGAACAAATGTGTGGACATGTGTATTTAGGATAAAAGTCCATTTTTTCCCCAGAAGATGCCTTCTACGTCTATTGAAAAAACTTCCTTTCAGAAACCTTTGAGCAGTGGAAGCCATGCGAGACATCTGTGGTGCATCAAGGCACAATGCAGAACTGTGTGTTATGGACCAGCATAAGTCCACAAGGTTCTCCTGAGCCAGAAGCACATCGCTTGGTGCCAGACAGGCCAACTTTGTGCTGGATTAACAGCAAAATATGACCCTTATTGTGGCATCTCTACTGATAACTAATAACAGACTTGAAGAGAGGTTAGGCTAGGGCCTGACATAGATTGTACCCACAGCATTTAGCACTCTTCTGTATCCCATGGGCTCTTTCCTTTAGGTGAAGGGGTTATACTGTTGAAGTCAAATCCCTGCTGCCGACTTTGCATCCTGGGGCTCTCCTGCAGCCTTCCCCAGAGCAGGAAGATGCCTGAGGGGTGGTGATGAAGCTCTTGGGCCCTTGCAAACTTTTGATCTGAATTCCATGTGCCAGACAGTAGTCATGTCCTAGTGCTTTATATATGGCAAAAGGATTATGTAGTTGCACACGGCCAGGCTGTGCCATGCAACCTGGGGTTGGGCAAACTGTCCTTCATGCTGTTTCATCGATTGGAGGTGTGTAACCTGTGTTCCTCTGACAAGGTTAATGGAGAAAACTTTGTGGAGTAAACTACTGTAAGAGTGTATTTTCCTTCTAGTACACGACATGAGAGCTGTACCAGGAATACAGTAAACCAAATCCACTAAAATATTTTATCTTACTCTCCCTAGGAACAGCCTGAAACTACTGGTTTAGCAGCTCAGGTTGGGGTAAATCTGCTTTCTGTAGTCACACCCAAATGCTAATGATTGTTTTGCTGAGAGGGTTCTTTGTGTGTCCAGCTGTTGAGAACAGGATGAACAAGGGGGAAAAATGCTAAATAAGGTTTCCAAATGTTATTCTACAGGTTGTGCCTCTGAGTCTCAACACGTGCTCTGGCTTGGGCTCTGTTAAAGAGCTGTCTCTCAGAGGCAGGGTGGCATGGCTGGGGTGTAGCTTGGGGGTCCCAGGGCAAACTTATTTCAGGTTAGCCTAATTCGGCAAACCAGATAAGGAAATTCTGTGAAGCTCTATTTTTACTGTTTGCTTCTGTATAGCTGGGAGAAAGTTCTGGCTCACTTTGAAACTACTGCCTGCTTGCAGTCTTCCAGCCTGATAATTCTTCAATGTAAAATCTCTTTTTTTTTTTTTTTCAGTGCAGCACTGTTATGATTTTTAAAAACAGGCCTTTTAAACTTTGAAAGTGCCTATCACAAGATAAGGATTAAAAAAAGTTTCTCATTGTTAAAATGGGCATTTTGAGAGTGCCATCAAGGCGTTTTGGAGGATAGAGGTATTTTATTTTTAATGAGAAGAACTAAAGAATAAAAAATGGTAGCCTTGGAGAATCGCAGATCAAAGGTTTCTTCATTGTAAAACAAATGAAAGGTCTTAGTCCTAGAAATGATGCATAAATTGATAAATTTTTAATTGAAAGAATAGGCTATAAATGGTAATGTAATTCTTTGGAGGAGAGAATCATTTAAGCACTGTTTGAAAAGTCTAGATTTTTTCTTGTATATGAAGATTATAATGATAACTGAGGGGATGCCCAGGAGAGCACAGTTTGGCTGAGGCTGTTGTGTACAGTGCTACTTGCACTCACTGCCATCCTTGTGTCCTTCCCAGCACATCCTACGGTGGAGTTGGGTACCCACCTGCTTATTGCAGGAGCCTGGTTGTGCCCTTTCCCTGGAAACCAGATGGGACTTCAGCCTTTTGGGAAAGAACTGTGAATGCTTAAAACCGAGTCCATAGTCTTATCATCATGACTGTGTTTGCAGTCTGCCTATCACTTGGCTTTGTAAGAGCCACCCCAGGTTGGCTGGAGTGGGATGGAGCCAACCTGCCCCCATGTTCCCTGTCCCAAACTGCCCCTCTGCTCAGTGCTGGGGACGTGAGGATGTGGGATTGGACTCTGATGGAAGAAGAAGGTTGCCTATGAGTGCTGGGCAGCTGGGGGTGGGGTTAGGCCAGGGTCCTGTGGCCAAACGGAAGAGTCAGGAGTGGAAGAATATGGCCTTCAAGGAGGGTCAGAAGCATTAGCAAGCATAGACTGAGGAAGGGGTACTTAATAGCATTCGCTTAGGGCAGCTCACAGCTATGGGGCTGACAGGCTGATGATGGGTGCTGCCAAATTTGCTTAATAAGACCACTAATAAAGGCTTCAATGTCCCCGCTGGTCCCTCCTCCATTGCTCGCTGCGTGCCGCTGTTGCGTTGGGCTTGTCCTCCTCTTTGTAGCTGTGACCCACTTTTCACACTCAAAACCCGATTTTATTTGTCAGTTGTGGGGCAGCCTGGCCTGGCAATGTGAGGAAACCTTGTCAGCTCCTGTAAGATACCCGCGTGTGCTGCAGCATGGCCAGTGGCTGGGACCATGACCCAAGGCCATGTCCCTGCCTGAGCTGTGCCTTGGTGCCGACAGCTTCCCAGTTTGTGTCTTCCAGTAATGCTGTCACGCTCACTAACTCATCCCACTTGTTCCCCTTCCTTCTCTTGGCAGAGATTTTTAAGTTAAAATAAAGGAAAAAAGAGGAAGAAAAAAGTAAATCTTTGCCTCTTGCTTGTTAATTCATTCTCTGATACTAACTTTTATTCATTTTTTCCATCCCCCATCATGGTTCTTCCCTTGCTTTCTCTTCACACCTCTCACAAGCTGTGTGGTTGGATAAGCTCCACCACAGCCACAGGGTGTGTGGAGGTGGAATGGCATTGCAGACCTAGGTGGCTGAACCGTGCCTTGTGACCCCGGGGTGGCAGCTATTTTGGAGAGAAAAATGTGCTGCTGCTTGCGTCTGTGATTGAATTCTGACTTCTTGCTGACCTTCCAGCAATGCAGGAAGCAAAATTAGTTGTATTTGCAAGATTCAGAATCGTATTGAACTGTTTTGCCAAGTGGCTGTGTCTCTGCCATAGATGAGTATTGTTTATATGTAAATTTTTAAACTAAAAAAAGAAAAAACAAAGCCCACTTTGATTTAAAAAAATACACTCTAAGAAAAGGTAATTTTTTTTTTGTCAGTTTATACTGAAGAGGCTTAGAAGGCATGATGGGACTTGTTAGTCATGGGCATAATTTTTGGTCTGCTTTCTGCTTACTTAAAGTCAGAAATGTGTGTCTGGATGCAGACCTTTGCAGTGTCACTGGTTTCCTGATGATAGGGCTAAGCTCTAACAGCTGGTCAGAGTAGCAAAAAACTCCAGACTGAGAAGCAGAGTTGGGCTTTCCAACTTTAACCCTGTGGGGAGTGCAGATGGACAGTGATAACACTGCAGGAATTGTTAAGAATTTTATTTGTAGCATAAATAGCAGGGCTGTCACTCTAGATAAGGAACGGTGTACCTGTGAAGTCCCATCATTTAATTTCTTAGCCTGTATCAATTTCAGGTGACAAATGAATCATTCGATGTTATCATGAAGGGCGTAACTAACCTTGATTCCATTCTGCTGACAGTAACATTATCTCTCAGTTTTGTGGAGGTTTGGCAAAATACCTGTTTCAGGTGGATTCTCCTATCCTTCAGTACGTGGGAGCTCCACAGATTTACTTTGTATGGCTGACCTGAATGGCTGTTGTTAGCCTGAAATCAAACCTAAATCCTGAAGAAGGTTAAACAATAATATGTAGAGGCTGCATTAGTAGAAAGGGGGTTCACCTTGGGATATGTATCTGTATCTAGCTCACTGTTCTCTTTAAGAGCTTATGGGTTGGATTCAGCTTCGTGTTTATTTTGCAGCATTGCTTTGGGTAGAGCTGCTGCTGGTTTTTTTTCACTGATGTGTGAGATCAGAGCAATGCCTTGCAGTGTTTAACTCTTCACGCTCATGGGTAATAAGCTTCTGAAAGCTCTGTGATATTTGCTGCACCTGTTCTCCCCTGCCTCCTTGGCAGGGCAGCAGTGGGGACTTGAAGCTCTGGGAGGTGACAGCGAATGCTCAAGAGTAGTCCAGACTTCTCAGTGTAGTCTTTTTATGAAACACACTCATGTGAATCCACACATTTATTAAAATTTTATTCAGTTTTAACCCAGTGAAGGATTTTGATTCAGCAGAGAAATAAACCCTTGATGACATCATCTAGGACGTTGCAGCAGTGCTAACGCACAAAAACCTTAAAGCCTTATTGAGACTGTCCATGTTTTCTCCCTCTCCCAGTAGCATGAAAGAAGTGTGCAGAGTAAATGGGCACAGACAGTGTTGAAAGTCTTCCTACCATGCACATGAGTATGTTACTATCTTGATTCTTCCCCACCTTCGTCACCATTTTTAATTGTTTTTAACCACTGTGTATTAAAGGAAAACTGTGTGTTGCCTGAAAGTTTTCTTTGTCTGGAATTGTAGAAATACCTGGATTCAGATTACTATGAATTTAATTTGCTGGCCCTCAAATACTTGCCTTCTCTAACGCTGCTCTAGTGACTTGCACCAATGTGTTGCTGTGCCTGCTCTTATCTTCCAGATTTGTGCGTGACTAGATATTGCTTGTTCAGCTGTTTTTGTTCAGCCTAGCCAGAGCTTTTCGAATTCTGGTTGCCTGTCCATGCTCCAGTCCTGTGCTCCTGCTTTTTTTCCTGTGCCTCTTAGACTTGTTGACAGAGACTTATGAATCTACCTGATCTGAACAGGTGACAAAACTGCTAATGTCTCTTGTTTCCAGCTCTTATCTTCATTACCAGTGATGGCTACAGTAGTAACTGTAGAATTACACAGTCAATGCTGGACCAAGCATTTTTTAGTGATGTGAAGGGTGTTTTCAGACTTGGCTGGAAGCTGAGGTGGCATCCATAGCTAGCTCTCCTACACTTGCAAAGAGCTGTGTGGTTTATTTGCTTTATTATGGTATTGTGTTTTTAAAACTATACATGCATTTAAAGCTTGGGAAATGGGGGAAATATAAAGGGAAATACAGCAAGTATGACAGTCAATCAGATGGCATATGGAAATAAAAACTGACAGGAAAAGGAGCCATAGCCATCAACACTATTATAGCAACGTGCAGAGAGAAATCTAGAATCCATGTTGTAAACCTGTTCCTTTGATTGGAAAACAGAGAATTTCTTGGCACAGCACTTCATGTGTTGGAAATGTACTGTATGTAAAAAGAAATGGTGTTTTTTCTTTTAGATGTACTCTTCTATTGCTAGCAAATGTGCAATATGATCATTTAAGACTTCATTTTAAATGACAGTTTATTATCAATTTTATGACCTAAGGTTCCAAACCCAAAGTCTTCTTATTTGTATAGCTGAAATTAGCTAAGATTTGATATTTAGCTTTAGTGCAATTAGAATCATAGAATTGCTTGATTGGAAAAACCTTTTTGATAATCAAGTCTGACCCTACCTCTCCACTACTAAACCACATCCCTGAGTACTTGATCTACCTGTCTTTTAAATGCCCCCAGGTATGGTGACTCAACCACCTCCCTAGGCAGGCTGTTCCAGAGCTGAATAACCCTTTCAGTGAAGAAATTTTTCTTAATGTCTGATCTGAACCTCCCCTGGCACAACTTGAGGACATTACCTCTCATCCTATTGCCTGTCACTTGGGAGAAGAGACCAACACCCAGCTTGCTATAACCTCCTTTCGGGTAGTTGTAGACATAGTAAGGTCTCCCCTCAGCTTCCTTTCCTCTAGGCTAAACAACCTCAGTTCCTTCAGCTGCCTCTCATGAGACTTGTTCTCCAGTCCCTTCACCAGCTTTGTTGCTCTTCTCTGGACATGCTCCAGGACCTCAATTTTTTTCTTGTAGTGAGGGGCCCAAAACTGAACACAGTATTTAAGATGCAGCCTCACCAATGCTGAGAACTGGGGCAGAATCACTTCTCAGGTCCTGTTGGCCACACTGTTTCTGATAGTGGCCAAGATGCCATTGGCCTTCTTGGCCACCTGGGCACACTGCTGACTCATATTCAGTCGTCTGTCAACCAACACCCCCAGGTTCTTCTATACCAGGCAGCTTTCTACCCACTCTTCCCCAGGCCTGTAGCGCTGCATAGGGTTGTTGTGTCCCAAGTGCAGAAATCGGAACTTGGCCTTGTTAAACCTCATATCGTTGGTCTCAGCCCATTGATCCAGCCTGTTCAGATCCCTTTGTTGAGCCTCCCTACCCTCAGATTGACACTTCCACCCATCTTAGTGTCATCTGCAAACTTGGTAACAGTACATTCAATCCCTTCATACAAGTCATTGATAAAGATATTGAACAGAACTGGACCCACCACTGAGCTTTGTGACCAGCCCAAACTGGATTAGACCCTATTTACCACCACTCTTTGGGTCCAACCATCTTGCAGTTTTTTACTCAGCAGAAGATATTCCTGTCCAGGCCAGAGGCAGCTAGTTTTTCAGGCAGAATACGCTGATGGTGTCAAAGGCTCTACTCAAGTGCGGGTTCACCATATCAACAACCTTTTCCTCATACATTAAGCGGGTAACCTTGTCATAGAAGGAGATCAGGTTAGTTTGGCAGGAGCTGCCTTTCATAAACCTATGTTGACTGGGCCTGATCAGCTGGATGTCTTGTGTGTGCTGTGTGATAGCACTCAAGATGGCCTGTTCCATGATCTTCCCTGGCACTGAGGTTAAACTGACAGGCCTGTAGTTCCCTGCATCATCCCTCCGACACTTCTTGTAAATGGGCATCACAGTTGCCAATCTCCATTCAAGTGGGATTTCCCGATTCAGCCAGGACTCTTGGTAGACGGTGTAAAGGTGTTTGGTGAGCACCTCTGCCAGCTCCCTTAATGCCTTTGGGTAGATCGTGTCCGACCCCATAGACTTGTGAATGTGTAATTGGCCGAGCAGGTCTCTAATCCTTCCTCTTGGATTGGTAAATTGGGATCTTTGGCTTATTGTTCAGAGAATCAAAGAGCAGCTAAAATGGGAAGGCACTTCTGGAGACCATGTCGTCTAGGGCTTTGGTCAGAGCAGGGTCAATGACAGCAGACTCTTAAGGGCTGTGTCCAGTTGGGCTTTGAATATCTACAAGGATAGAGACTGTAACCTCTCTAGGTGACCTCTGCCAGGGACTGAGCACCCTCACAGTAGAAAAGTGGTTGTGGAGTATTTTTATATTTAAAAATAATTTCCTTCTCAGGTTGTGCCCATTGCCTCTTGGCCATAATACTATTCCTCATAGGAATAATTTGTATTTGACCTGTTGTCAGATTATATTGGTTTAGTCATGCTTGTAATTTCTTGAAAAATTAGGTTTGGGGTTTTTTTTATTTTTAATAGGAAATGTGGCAGAATCATTGTAGAACTTGTTTTTTTCAGAATTCACAATGTGAAGTTAAAGCTAGGTCTTTACAAACTAAAGTATATTTTATATATATAATATATATATATTCTTTATCAATTATATGGACAGTGAGATCGAGTGCACCCTCTGCAAGTCTGCAGATGACACCAAGCTGAGTGGTGCGGTTGTTACAGTGGAAGGGTGGGATGTCATCCAGATGGACGTGGAGAGGCTGGAGAAGTGGGTCTGTGAGAACCTCATGAGGTCCAACAAGGCCAAGTGCAAGGTCCTGCACCTGGGTCAGGGCAATCCCCGTTTTCAGTATACAGTGGAGGATGATGTGATTGAGGGCAGCCCTGCAGAGAAGGGCTTGGGGGTGCTGGTCAATGAGAAGCTCAACATGAGCTGGCAATGTGTGCTCACAGCCCAGAAGACCAAACGTATCCTGGGCTGCATCAAAAGAAGCATGGCCAGCAGGTTGAGGGAGATGATTCTGTCCCTGTGTTCTTCTCTTGTGAGACCTTATCTGGAAAGTTGTGTCCAGTTCTGGAATTCTCAACATAAGAAAGATATGGAGGTGTTGGAATGGGCCCAGAGGAGGGCTACAAGGGCGATCAGAGGGCTGGAGCACTTCCCATATGAGGACAGGCTGAGAGAGTTGGGCTTGTTCAGCCTGGAGAAGAGAGGGTTACAAGAAGACCTTGTAGCAACCTTCCAGTACCTGAAAGGGGCCTACAGGAAAGCTGGAGAGGGACTATTCATAAAGGCATGTGGTGACAGGGCAAGGGGGAATGGGTATAAACTGGAGAGGGGCAGATTTAGACTAGAAATTAAGAAGAATTTCTTCCCCATGGGATTGGTGAGACACAGGAATGGTTTGCCCAGGGAAGTTGTGGCTGTCCCATCCCTGCAGGTGTTCAAGGCCAGGTTGGATGGGACCTTGGGCAGCCTGATCTAGTGGGATGTCCCTGCCCATGGCAGGAGGGGTTGGAACTGGATCTTTAAGGTCCCTTCCAACCCAAACTATTCTATGAATATTTTAAGACTGTCATAAAAAACTTGTGTGGGGAAAAAAGAAGTGCAGTACCAGCAGTGAGACCTGAAGCCTCTTTCCTCACTTTCATAATCCTTAATTAACTTAAAATTGCACTGGACACCTCTCAAGTAATGTGTAAAAAGGGCATTTAATAGATGGAAATCAAGAAACTTTCAGCTGTCCTCTGGGAATATGTCTCAGTGCTTCTGTATGCTTAAGGCTGCCAAAAATATCCCTA
The DNA here is from genome assembly GCA_033459285.1 of Clamator glandarius. NCBI lineage: Eukaryota > Metazoa > Chordata > Aves > Cuculiformes > Cuculidae > Clamator > Clamator glandarius. The sequence continues at coordinate 1,006,847 of JAUNZM010000088.1, forward strand.
GTAATTCTCAAACTCTTTTGGCAGATGAAGGCAGAATGACTGGGTTTACAACAATCAAGATCAGATGGTGGCAGATCTATCATACACTCTTCTATATTAAGAAATACACTGGAAAATAAGCCATGATCATATGTTCCTTCTCTTTCCATCGATTCGTTGTTAGTGAGTTAGTGTTAGCATTAGTATCTTTAAAAGATGGTAGACGGTAAAGTTCAAACCATGCAATTTCTCTACATGCTTTTTATTTCAGATATTGTTAATGTGGTTTCATTCATATCTTGGGGAGAAGGAAAAAAAGTTCATTTTCTCTTTCACCTGCCTAATAATGAGTAACTGTCAGACATAATTTGATACTTCTGTGGCTTGGTATGTTGATGGCCATAGAGAAAAACATACCTTTCTCTGCTAAGTGTTTGTTTTTTTCAATGAGAGATGAGCTAATACACTGTTGGCAAGACATACTGCCTTTGTTCTGCTAAGATGTATCATTGTAGCTGTGTGTGAGTCTGGGAAAACAAAAGATTTAATTTTCTGTCACAACCAAGTGATCTGTGTGCAAACCCATGGCTAATACCATGGAGCATCTCTGTTGCGTTTGCAGGAAAAGCCTTGACTCTTCTTGTATTTTGTTTCTTTCGAGGAATTCCTACACTTTTTTTCTTTTTTTCTTTTTGTAGCCATCATTGTTTTACTGAGGGTTTTGTTCTTAGAAATGACTCTTGAATTTTTCTTGTAGTTAGCTTTATCTTCAGGCTGTTTCACAGTCCACCAGGACCCATTGCAAAGTTGCTTCAGCATAAATTTAAAGTAATTCTTATATATCCCTGTAAAATTTTATTTCCATTCACGCTGGAAATGCGAAGCCTTCATTTTCTTCAGGGTGTGCACTCCATCTTGCTGGTGTTTGCTATTATCACAGCTATGTAAGTCATCTCTTACTTAAGGGTGTAAATAGAAATAGACAGCTGAAATAGACAGTAGTATCTGCATATGTAAACTTAGGATGACCCATAATTTCCTTCATATCTTCAGCCAGACTCTGTCTCCGTTCAGGCATCCTCTAACCCAAGATAATGAATTGATTCATATCTGCAGAAGGTATATGCAGGGGTCATCAGAGTCTCAGTTCCTTTTGGTAATTCTTTGGCGCATCAGTCATGTTTACAAGTCTACATAGAAGTGAATAAAAGGATTCAAAAGTACATCTTCCTTTTGGATGGCGTTGTGTAACCTAAACTATAATTACTTTCCTCTGAGATAAAGAACCCAACTCTGGCTTTAGGAAACAGGGGTGCTGCAAGAACCCAGACAGTTGATGGTTTATAGTAATTATTCAGAAGTCTGTTGATGAGAATGCCTGCCCTGATGTTCCCAGCATCTGGTCTCTGTCAAGCTGAGAGGGAATCTCCATCCTTTTTCTGCTGCTTCGTTCTCCTTTTGATCCAGAGGGTTCTTGCAGGAGGATACCTCCCTGGCTGTCAGCCAAACCCCAGAGAAGTGACACTTTCCTCTTGGATCCCCCACGCGGTTTGCAAGCCTTGGCTCTGCCATCTCCTTAGCAACTCAGAGCACACCAGCAGCACAGAGCCACGCAACCCCTGGGGGCTGCAGCTCTATTTATAGGCAGTTGAGTCTGGATGAATATTTCCAGAGAGCTCTGGTAAGGCCTCTACGGAAGAAAAACCCCACAAATACTTAGAGGTTCTGCTAGAGGATCTGGCTTGGCGCTGTATCTCAAAGCCCTGCCCTTCGCAGGATGTTGAAGTTTTGAGTAAAACACATTCACTCTGATACATAGCAAGGATTTGCTGTTTACATAGCAGCTAATTAACCTTTCAAGAAACATCTTCTCTGTAACCCAGGTTAGGAGGTGGAATGCAGGTGCAAAAACAATAGCCTGGGGTAATATCGTGTTGTAACAGGTGATGTCTCAAGGATGATGCCACATCTGTTGTTTGGTTTTGTTTTTTTTTTTTTTTAATTTCAGGACTATGGCCTAGTGAAATCTTAGAAAACAGGAGAGCAGGAGAGGAATTCTATTTTTTTGCTCAAGCTTTGTGGTTATTTTCTTTTAAATTAGGTTTCTTCAGGCTGAATTCTACATTGAAAACAAAATTTAATCACTGGTTATATTGCTTAGTGTTGCTCTGCAAAGGTGTATTGATTCAGCATTTCCCTTAGTCATGTAGCTGAGAAATGAAGTAAAGAATATGTGGTGCTAAGAGTGACTCTGAGTATTAAAGAAATAAATGATAATCCAATATAATGGGGTGGATGATGACTCCGAACAGGACAACTGTTTCATGAACTCTTTATGTATACTGAGCTAAAACTATGAGACACTTATGAAGGAATTCAGTATTTATTGGGAGATAATACTTCTTGCAGGTGATACTGAGGAGCTTTTTGGACATTCCAAAGTTAGCATATCTACTTCTCTGAAAACTTCATATGTTTTTACCTGGGCCAAATTATAATTGAAAACTTCCATAGAGGGTGAGTTTTTTCTTCTACTTAATCCTTGTATCTGGACCTTGTGTACCAATGTAGGAGAATTTTGTGTCCTGATCCTAGGGCTTCCCGCATAGATTTTGCTCATACTCTGCATTCGCTGCTAATCACTGCAAATGGAAAAGGTCTTGGAGGAAATGGCACTCTGCTTTTGAAATACTCTTTGGTGTCTCAGAATCATCACTGGACTTGTTCTCCTGGACACCGTGGTGAGAAAATAATGTCTGTCTTGTACTAGAGGAGCAAGGGAATTCCAAAGCAACATTTAACCTACTCCAGTTGATAAGAATGTGGGAATTACATGCTTTTGTGTGTGCTTGTAGGGGAAGAAGGAGCCTCTACGTGCAAGAACTTGGGGAGGTGAAGATATACACTGTATAGGCAGGCTGATTGACAGCCCAGCTGGTACAGATCAGTAATTGGAAATTCATTGCACATAAATCTTCTAGTACTTATCGTGAGACATGGGAAGGAGAATATCTGAGCTCTGAAGCACTTAACTCTTTCAGGGCCATCTGGGGAGATGTTCAGCAGCTTTCAAAGTAGCAAGACTGTTCACATATTTCTCTTTAAAGGCTTTTACTTTTTTTTTTTTGTACCAGGAGGAATGCGGGTGGAGGAAAAGTCACCGTGTGCTCCAAGTGATAGCATTTAGGTGAACAGTCTTAAATATTTAATGTTTATTTCTTTTACAGCGCAGCTTCAGATTGTCTTGGAAAATTCATTTTCGTATTTGGTGGTGAACACATTTTTGCCTTTACAAAACACATCTTGAATATGTTGCCTGCCAATTTCATGTCTGATTTACCTGATTTGTGTCTCCACATTGGTGGGCTTATTGTATGTTTGCCCATGTGCCAGCAGACTCTGCAACTGTATTTTAAGAGTTCTGTTCATGTCTAAATATTTATATTCTTTTTCATGAGGCTGAGACTGATTGTATGTACTAGCAACTTTGTCCCTGCACCTCTTTCTTTCCCTAGTCCAAGTATGTTTTTGTACGTTTTCCTCTTCACTTGATTTCAACACTCTGGTGGTTTCCCCTATGCAGTTTTGAATGTATAATTGGTTTCTGGTGATCACATTTTTTCTCATTTATTTTGGTCTGCCTCTGTTCTGTTACACACATATTTGTCTCTCCATTACTGTCAATGTGAATTACAGATGAAAAGCTAAGTGTAGATAAATTAGTAAGTACGCAAAACGGAAGGCAGCATTTAACTTTCTGAATTATTTGTGTGGGCACAGGACAGCTAATGAATACCTGAGGATCTGAACAAACGAGCAGCAAGCGCCAGGATGCAACAGCTCAGCTGTTGACAGAGTGCGCAGTGTGGTGTCTGGGGAAGGTGGGGGGCTGTATGGGTGGCAGTGCAACTACACTGGGTTTTAACACCCACCCTTTTGGAAAGTGCTGTGAGTAGGTGGAAGTGCTGGTTGGAGTTGGAGCCAAAAATCATGCTTGCCTCTAAGGGAGCAGGTTCTTATGTACAATATATAGAAGACTGAATTCTCTACATCTCAGTCCTTGATGTACTGAGTCTTGTCTTGACCCTTAAAATGGTATAAGACAGTCCAGAATGGTGTTTCTTGCAGTAAAATTACAGTGCTTATGTTAACGCCTTCCTTCAAGATGGGCTACGTTCTTTGCTTCACTGCCTGTGGTAACACTTCATTCATTTATGTCACCAGAAAACCTTTTGTTGACTGTTTCGCTTGCAGTGCTATGCAGAAGTATTAGAAGAGGTTTTTTTAAAGGGAAGCACTTGGCTGTTTTCTAAGCTCACTTTCAAAGTACTCTGAATTAATTATAAATGAGTAAAGCCGTCTGGCTCTTGATTACACAATTGCCTATCCTGGGTTCCCTGTAATGAAATGTAAGCTGGCTCAATCGCAGTAAAACAGGAGGTGCTTTTTCTTCCTCTCTATCTTATGATCTGAGCTATTATCAAATCTACTGTTCTTATTTCTTTCAGACTGCAATTCTGTCAGCTTTATATTTCCTTCTTTCTCTCCCTGCTACCCTATTTTTATTAAGCTTTTCTTGTAGCTGCACTTATGCTCATATCCTGTTAACATGCATTGATACAGTGTCTTTTGTGCTAAACTAACTCAATGCATTTTATTTATTTAAAGGATGCTAAGTGCCTGTAGTGTCTAAGTGTTTGACAAACACATAAAAATACACAGAAGTCAAGCACTTAGCTGCCCTGAGAAGATGGGTTCCCCTCTGTCTCTGCCAGGAACATTCATAAACCCAATTACTCATGTAGCATGTAGTTCAAGAACAATTAAACTGAAGTCTGTGCTTTCTGTATGGTGAACCCGGATCTCTTGTCTCCATCATTTGCCACAACGTGAATCTCACAGGATATACTGTGTGTTATCCCATCACTCTGTCTTTTTCTGCCCTCATTTTTTTGTAGTGCTGGATATAATGGGCAGCAGATGTTCTCACTTTTGTCACCTTTTCACTGGTTTTTAGTATCTTCAGATGGGGTGGGAGGTTGTTAGCTGAGCATCACCTTTGTCTTTGACACAGTTTCTCACAGCATTCTGCTTAGGAAACTATCAACCTCTGGCCTGGACAGGCGCACACTCTCCTGGGTGGAAAACTGGTTGAATGACCGGGCCCAGAGGGTGGTGGTAAATGGAGTTAAATCCAGCTGGAGGCCAGTGACAAGTGGGGTTCCCCAGGGCTCAGTGCTGTGTCCAGCCCTGTTCAATGTCTTTATCAATGACCTGGATGAAGGCATCGAGTGCACCCTTAGCAAGTTTGCGGATGGCACCAAGCTGGGTGGGAGTGTCGATCTGCTGGAGGGCAGGGAGGCTCTGTAAAGGACCTGAACAGGCTGGACTGCTGAGCTGAGACCAATGGTGTGAGGTTTAACACGGCCAAATGCCGGGTCTTGCACTTGGGGCACAACAACCCTGTGTAGCTACAGACTAGGAGAAGCCTGGCTGGAAAGCTGCCAGGAGGAGAAGGACCTGGGGGTGCTGGTTGACAGCCGACTGAACATGAGCCAGCAGTGTGCCCAGGTGGCCAAGAAGGCCAATGGCATCTTGGCTTGTATCAGAAACGGCATGACCAGCAGGTTCAGAGAGGTTATTCTCCGTCTGTACTCATCATTGGTGAGGCTGCACCTTGAATCCTGTGTTCAGTTCTAGGCCCCTCACCACAAGAAGGATGTTGAGGCTCTGGAGGATGTCCAGAGAAGAGAGATGAATCTGGTGAAGCGTCTGAGGGATAAGTCTTATGAGGAGCAGCTCAGGGAACTGGGTTTGTTAAGCCTGGAGAAGAGAAGGCTGAGGGGCAACCTTATTGCTCCCTACAGCTATCTGAAAGGAGGTTGTGGAGAGGAGAGAGCTGGCCTCTTCTCCCAAGTGACAGGGGACAGGACGAGAGGGAATGGCCTCAAGCTCCACCAAGGGAGGTTCAGGCTGGATATCAGAAACAAATTTTTCACAGAGAGGGTCATTGGGCACTGGAACAGGCTGCCCAGCGAGGTGGTTGAGTCACCTTCCCTGGAGGTGTTTAAAAGACAGGTGGATGAAGTCTTGATGGGCATGGTTTAGTGTTTGATAGGAATGGTTGGACTAGGTGATCCTATCTTTTCCAACCTAGTGATTCTGTGATCTTGAGAAATAGACTGTACCTGCTGAATTACCATCCTCCCTGCCTGTAGGATTTGAAGCGCATGTTGCTGAGGGCTGGTTAGTCCTAGAATTACCAGACAGGTGATACCTGTCCATTACTATGGCAAACTTAGTGTCATCTCCATTGAATTTAATGTGTGAGGGGATACCTCATTCTTCATTGTTTTCTTCATTTCTTGAAATTTCCTCACTCCTACCAATCCACCAGGATTCGACCTTTCCCAGTTGCCTTCTTCTAACAAGGTGCTTAATTTTTTTACTTGCTCCCTTCCAGCACCTTTTGCCAGGACCTCTAATGCTAAAGCTGCTTTTGTGGAGCATCCACAGCCTTCAGGGCTCATTACCACAGCCGATGCTTGGCTTTGATAAAGACATCGGCCCTGCCAGGTTTAACCTTCAGCAACCATGGCAACCAGCCTTGCAGGCTTTGAAGGAGCACAAGTCCTGAGCACAAGTCTCTTTTAAGACTCATGCAGTTCACTTCAGGAGTCCTCCCTGAAATGGATGGGAATTGTCACTTGATAGCATTTAGCAAATAGGGCAGAACTCAGAAAACATCTGAGGATGACAGAAACTGTCAAAACTGTAAGGCAATTACACTAATCCACCCTCTCCTAATAGCAGGCCCATCAGTCTGACCATGGTGGAAACGTGCTAGAAGTATACAGTCTTTCGGAGTGGTTTCTCTTTATTTTCTCTTCCTTCCTTTCTAAGAGGTAACTGAGGCCTGCATAGACAAATCATAGAATATGAAGTATTGGGGGAGGGATATAGAAGAAAGAGCTTTAGTGAGAAAAGCTACACCAAACCAGTGGAAAACAAGGCTTCAGAGGAGAGTGTTGTAATTTTGCCTAATTCGTCTGAGACCAATTTATTTGACCTTCAAGGGATGCCCCTGAAAAAGGGAAAGTGAGCTCAGTAGTCATGTCCTCCTGGTGTGCCTGGACGCCTTGCAAACTGTAGCTCACCAGAAGGAGGCCCTCAGGAGAGTTGCTCACATATAGCAAGGAGTGTTTTTGACTACTCTGATGCAGTGTATATTCTTAAAATATGTCATAGAAGATCTTAACTGCTTGACCACAGTGATGAGGTTGTGGTGGTGGGATGTGCCAGCACGCTCTCTGCTGGGTTGAGCTGGCTTGCAGAATGTGCTTTGAAAAGTTGCTGCTAAAGTAAAACTGGAGGAGGAGTAAAGTACACAAGCCTGCATTGAGCGGGAGACAGAAATCCTAAGCATTTGCAAGCTCTTGCCAAATCCGTCCATCTCCTTTCCCACATTCTCTCTCCACTTCTGAAGAAAGATGCTTAGCAGTTACTTTCTGTCTTCAAAAGTAATAGATGTGAGCAGCTGTGACGTGGAAGGGTTTTATGTTTAAACTGTTATTAGCATTTGTTGGAGATACATATTCAAGCGAAGTGTCACTTAAAATATATACCATACTGGCATACAACATCCTATAGGAAGGCCTGATGTACAAGTAACCAAAATTAGCTGTGGAGCCATATCATCACATAAGCAGGGTTTTCTCTATGGAATCAACAGACGACTACATAGCAATTTACTTCGGTACTTATAATGCTTTTATTCCTACTTTATTTTCCCTCCCCACTATCTGGGCCAATGTTGTTGGTTTTCCAGTAGGCAGTTGCTGGTGTGCCCTCAGCAACGTGAGCACTCTTTTATTTGTGTGTTACAATACAAGTCTCTCTCTGCCTCTGAGCCAGCTTCATCACTAAGCTGCCAAGCTGGAGTAATGAGGGAAGGTTGCCTTGCTGGCGAGGGGGAACCGAAACAGAAGAATCATAGAATCACTAGGTTGGAAGAGACCCACCAGATCATCAAGTCCAACCATTCCCACCAATCTCTAAACCATGCCCTTAAGCACCTCATCCACCCTCACCTTAAACACCTCCAGGGAAGGTGACTCAACCACCTCCCTGGGCAGACTGTTCCAATGCCGAATGACCCAACGACCCTTTCCATGAAGAATTTTTTCCTTATCTCAAGCCTGAATCTCCCCTGGTGGAGCTTGAGTCCATTCCTTCTCATCCTGTCCCCTGTCACTTGGCAGAAGAGGCCAGCACCCTCCTCTCCACAACCTCCCTTCAGGTAGTTGAAGAAAGTAAAAAGTCTCCCCTCAGCCTCCTCCAGGCTAAACAACCCCAGCTCTCTCAGTCGCTCCTCGTAAGACTTATTCTCCAGCCCCTTCACCAGCTTTGTTGCTCTTCTCTGGACTCGCTCCAGAGCCTCAACATCCTTCTTGTGGTGAGGGGCCCAGAACTGAACACAGTAACTCCGTTTGCACTAGAAGCAGTGATTTGAGGTGTCTTATAGAAAAACTGTTTGAAAAGAGCTATCCTGTGTTACTGCTCACTGTGAGTAGGATCAAGAGTAGGGGTGAGACATATATCATATAACCCTAAATATAAGCAACTTTAAATAGTGCCAGAGGCTGTTGTCTTTGAGAACAGTTGAATTGGAAGGTTTAGATAATGAACAGAGTTGATGATGCCTCTAATAAAGTGGATTAGCTGTTACAAATTTTGTTGCAGCATGTATCTCACGTAGCTAATCTCCCATGTTTGCAGTTTCAGTCATAGGTTTTTGAGGAGCACCGAGGTAGATTATAGTCCTCCAAAGAGTGCTGTAAATGCTGATACTTCCCAATACAGTTTTTGAAGCAGAAAAGAAGAAAATCTGCTTAGCTTTTCCTTTGGGCCATACAGTACAGCCCCATTAGCAGTCATTATTTCCTGCCCTTCAATAAATACTGACTTCTTTTACTTTGGGTACCAGGTCCTTTTCTTTCATGCATCTTTTCAACCTGGACATTTGTTAAATAATCTTTACAGCTTCCGTAGATTTCACTTTTAAGTGAATAAAGAATTTTTGAGAACAATGCAAACATGTTCTTCCTGTGAATTATACTAAGCTAAAAAATGTGCTGTTCTATGGATTATCTTTTTGGTATAATAAAGGCACTAGCTCTGATGGTGGCAGCACTGGCAGGCCTCTTGTCTTGGGTGATGCAGATCTCTGAGGACCATTTATGTTGGGTAAGGTGTGCAAGGGATGTCATGGGAGAGCAGGATATCCAGGCAGCTCCCCAGAGTGTCTGTACATGGGAGACCCTTTGTAGGTGCCTCTTGACCAGGTTAGGGTTGGCAACAAATCCATCTTTCCCTTTCTTCATCAAGAAAAGGTTGTTCTGCCAGGAGCTAGCAACCAGGGTCTTCACTGTGGTACTCAAGTCTCTTTCCTTTACACAGATGTTAACTGATAACCTGGTCTAATGCTAGTGTACTTTATTGTTTTTAGAAACGTTTTCTGTCTTTTTTTCTTCACACATACGAGATGTCCTTCCACGCAATCCCTCACTGGCTTGCAGTATCCTACTAATCTGCAACAGTAATTCTAATTGTGGGATGATACTAGAGTTATTTTCTAGTGAAATTATGTGAACGATGCATTTTTATTTGGAATAAAACTTGTCAGTGAGTACATGTGTGGATTCCATAAGCAACACAGGACCTCCTTAAATATCGTGAATTGTGCTTTGATTCATACTTAAGAGTAGACTAGAATGACACTGATTTTTTTTTTTTTTTTAAGGAACAAATAGCTTGACTTTCAAAATATGTCAAATTAAGTTACTTGTGTTTGAAACAAGAACAGTCTTCACAGTTAAGGGGCTTGAAAAGCCTGGAATGAGTTCCCTGCTATTCTCCAACACTTTTTGCATCTCCTTGGGGAGGCAGTTTAGGCTTTCAGTGTTCAAATCGTCATCTCTAAAAGGGGATAATACAGACTTTTCTAGTGCCTAGGAGTGTTGAGATGACAGATTCACTGACAGATCATTTGTGGATTCCAAGAGCACTTATGATCCCCTCTGCAGCTGTAAACCTCAGCCCTTCCCAAAATGCAGCTACCTGCTAGACCTTTTTAGCCTGTGGATTCAGTGGATTATATCCTTATTACAATGTCTCCCTGTGAAAATGATTTGATTGCCAGGGGGAGTTGCCTCTGCTTTTTGTCAGATGGGACTTGACTTATCAACAGTTGATGACTGCAGTTGTGGGGAAGAAGGCGATTACCATGCGCCTTTTGAGGGTGTTTCCCTTTTCTTGCAACACTTTCCTGAAGCCTCACAGGTCTCCTGGTTGGAGCTTGGTCTTGACTCATGCTTTAATAGAAGGTGGACACGTTTTCTGTGGCAAAAGGAACATGTATGTTCTTTTATTCAGATGGTATCCCAAAACAGTTGTCGATGCTTTGATCCCCTTGCAAAGGGAAATGTATAGAGGACTGAAGATAGAAGAAGAGGAGACTGAAAGGGGAACACAATTTTGTAAAATGAACTATCAGGTTGGTGTTATGAGCAATCTCTGTATCTCATTTCAAATCAAGTATGTTTGCCATGCTGCGGTGCTAGGTCAAAAATTACTATGGATCGTGATGATCTGCGTATTTTTTATGATTTCCTATAAATGTTTTGGTGTTTTACTGTCACTCAATTTGCAACCCAGCATTGCCTTGCTTAGTGTTGTGTTACTCAGGTGTACTTATTCCCTGACCATTCTTGCACCTAAAAACTACGTCATCTAGATTATATTTGTGAAGTCAACGTACATGAAGTGCAGCATCCTCATCAACAGTACAGGAGCCTGGAATTACTGTAGCTCAAGAAAAATGCACTTCATGTGCATAAATAACTTAGCTGCGCTCACTGGTGTTTTCCCATGTAAATAAGCTTTTGGTTTGTGATATCTGTTGGCATGGTTGACCACTGTTCGGGATTTCTGCATTCTGCACATTTATGTAACTGTGAAGGATATTACTAGGCATTTTAAACAATTTTTGACAGTGTGGCATTTAGTATTATTTTGTCCTGCTGTTTTTGCCTCCCTCAGCTAGAGGAAGAATCATAACTTTAACATTATTTATTTGGAAGATTTTTTGAGTTAATTAATTTAATTCTTCACTGCCTTTGGTAGCATGGTTTTATGAGTATTTTTAATTGATCTTATTTGTATGGAAATGCAATCTCATATTAATTTAACAAGATGGATTCAAGTCATTGGTCAACCCAGCTGCTCAATCAAGGATCTCACTCAGTGTTAGTTATCTGATTTAGTCTGAAGATTATGGCCACTTTGGAACAAAAAAGGAAAAGCAGCTACTGGTGGTGAAAGCCTGTGTTTGTAGGCAGGTTCACTGATGGGTATTGTTAGCTTTGAATTTTCCATCCCCCAGCAAATAAATATGGTTTTCTTTTCTTTCCACTGAGTTGCACAAATGCAAATTAAAACATGGAAGGAAGAAGGGGAGCTCTTAACCTGAGAATTCCAGAACAGTTAGATTTAAGCAAACCACTGATTTATTCTTGGAATAATGGCTTACAGGCAGGCTCTATCAGTTGTGGACTGTATTGTATTAATTTGCAGCAGCAAGAGTTAATGCTAGTAATAGCTTTTCCTCTAGAGAGAGAGCCTTTAGTACATTGTTTTTACATGGCAATCTGTGATTGCTAGATCAGGGAAAACAGGACCAAAGAAGGTTACTGCCTCCCAGCCACTTTCCCCTTCAAATTAAAATAATTTGCAATTTGTAGGGTGCCTTGTCGCATGTGCTGCGGGAATGAAGCAGTAAACACACTAGGCTGCATTCCCTCAAAGCAGTGAACCCCTTACAGCATTTCTTTCACCAAACCAAACAAGTCATGTTGTTGGGAGTCCATTGAAAACAAGTGTGGTGGTGAAACAGCCCCCAGACTCCTTCAGCAAACTTCCTGTACGGTCAGGCAGTGGACCTGATGAAAGAGCCTGTTTGTGAACCTTTGGATTCCTTCCATTGATTTGTAAATCCACTTTAATAAAGTACTGCTGAAGCTAGTGAAATGAGCAACTGATATTCAGCTTGCATCAAGTTTCTAACAAATACCTGATGCAGCTTGTGTCACTGGTGCTGGCACATGGTTTTATAATTTTATTTCTTCCCCTGCATTAGATTCTTTTGAGACGGAGGGAGTAGGGAAGTATGGGGAAAAAAAATGCAGCTTTCATCAGCCACACATTACATGGCTGCTTTATTTTTCAGTGCTGCTAAAGCTCAGCTTATTTAATATCGATCATACCAAGGACCAGCAAAGAACAGTGTTAATTGGGTCCACTGGAATTCTTGTCTCTTGGGAGGGAGAGCTTCCTAGGCAGGGAGGGCGGAGGGAGGGAAGGGGGAAGGCAGGCAGGGAGGAGGGGACCCACTGCACGCCGCATAAAATGTAAGTGCACTAGACATCAGGGCTTCTGCTTACATCGCTGGAAAGCGGTCGCGGCATTTCCCACCCGTCCCCCCCTTTCAGAAATCTGGCAACTCTTTTTTTATTTTTTTTTCTTTCAGTCCAGTACTACTTCTTGAATTAACATCTTCTTTCTCTTCTAGTATTTTTCTTTCATTTTTCTTTTTTTTTCTCCCCTTTGTGGCGGGCGCTTTTTTTTTTATTGTTTTCTTCTCCTTTCTGCAAAGCTGCCAAAGCTCTGCTTTGAAAACTGCTGCCCCAGAGTGCAGTTGCTTAGCTGTCCTGTCAGCATTGTTCTAATGCTCATTCCATATGTATGTCACATAGGAGCAGTACCCTCCTCCTCCTCCTCTCCCTTCCCCCCATCCATGCGTTTGATTTTTTTTTCCCTAAAGACTGATTTTATTTTTTTTTTCCCAAGGAGCTTGCAAACAGGGAAATTCAAACTGAATGATTCTATGCTGTGGTTACTTCTACAGCCAAGATCAGATTTCTCTTAGGAAAAGTGTTTGCTCTGTTCCTCCTTTTCCCTGCTCCTCTTCCCTATAAGCACAAAGGCTTTAAAAACTAAGATCTGTAGTTCTTTTTGCTTTTTCGCGTTACCGTGACAGCATGTATCTCTGTTGCTGAAGAATGAAGCAGGCAGCCTGGAGTTTTTTTATGTTCAGTGCTTTTGGGACCACTGAAGAGAAGTCCACAGAGAAATATGTACAGTAACTGTGCCAACTGAGTTTCTCATGCCTGTTATCTGTCACTCTGACTAAAAGGTAAGGGATTCTTTAAGTTTTTTTTGTTCAAGTCCTTGTGCATTGTTTGTGCAGTGTCATTTGACATGTGCAACTAACTGGCTCAGGAGGGATGTGGGTTATGAAGATTTTTGTGTTAAGGTATTATAGGTCGCCCAAGCAAAGCTTTTTTCATCCAGAGGAGAAAAAAAACCCCTTGTCTCGTAGAATTTTTTCTCTTTTGATCTCCAATGCTTCCTCCGGCTTTACTCGCCACTGATTGAGACATAAAGCTGGGGCATTATCACTCCTGCTCATCTTTCCTGGTCCTCTTTCTCTACGTAGGAAGTGCATGCACCTAGTTGGGGGCGTGTGCGCATATGTGGGGTAGAACATTTACCTTTACATGGCAAATACTTGGCAACATGCACGTTCTCTTTTACTGTAACTAACGGTCTTCAAGCACTCTTTGCAAGGTAAGAATGCCATACTTCAGCAGACTGCAGCTTATGCCTGTTTAAAATTATTACTTGGATTACAGTGCATACTGTGGAAAGTTATTAGTTTCCACAGAGACCAGTTTAATTGGGGGTATTTGTGCAGTGGTTCTTTTCTGTGCTTTACATATGCTGCTTACAGGAGAGTATGAAATGTTATTTGTTTCTTAATTCTTGAGAACAGTAAAGTTTACACTGTCTGTTAGGCATAACAAATGAAGTTATAGCTGAAATTGATTAAAGCTGCAGAGAAGCATAGCCTTACAAGGCTTTTCAGCTTAGTCCTGAGAGTCATAAGATAGTTTACTAAAATACTTTTTGCACTGCATTGTAATATGCGGAAACGTGAGTTGGAGGGCATCTTCACCAAGCAGAAGTAGCAGCAAATGATGCCTAGACTGGATCATTACATTGTTTATGTGCTAGAAGTCTGTTTAATCCATAACCTTGGTGTGCACTGCTTTTTGTGTGTGTGTGCTGGATGCATCTTTCAACAGCCTCTTAGTTCAAGAGGGCTTTGTTTTATAAAATGTGTTTCAGCTTTGCAAGCAGGAGAAGTGCACTCGGTAACCGTCCCCTTAGCTGTGACACAGTCTGTTGTTTGGCATCGTGGAAGAGGCTGATTTTTTAGCGCTTGCTGTGGTTTCTTTTGCAGGTGTTTGTGGTCTTACTTCTTATCTGTTACTTCTTTGCATGGAAGAAGCACCTTCAGGGTGTTCATGTCTCATGCTTTGAAATGATTAGTGGCTAACAGTTGAGCAACCTTATTTAGTAATATTACTGCACCTTGAATGTTGCACTGCCTATTTTAATAACTAGGATTGCTACCAAATAGTACTAAGTTTGAAAACAAACTAAAAATGCAAAGTGTGAAGGAAGAGAGAAAAGTCCTGTCTGCAGGAATTAATTTCTTTCTTTACTGTAGCTGTTTATAATGTCATTTCAAAATCAGGTATTTCCTAACACATGCTCCATGACTCTTTTTTCCCATGACTGTTGCTTTATATCAGCACTGAGAAAACAGTCATTTAGATAACAGGTTTTCATTGACATCCATTTTATAATATAGAAAGGAAGAAGCAGTAATAAGTTAAATTGGCATCTGCTAATTATGCTGAATACAGATTGTGAGCTCTGCAAGTCGTCCCTTGCTTTAATGCTGTTAGCATATTTTAGCACTGGCAACCAAAAGAAAGAAACTTGAGTGTTCCTGCTTGTTTTTTAGGGGGGAAGAAAATTACTTGTGAAGAAATATAAAGTTTTGGAAATTTCTTATGTTTTGGACAGGACAACATGACACACAGTTTGGTAGCACTTCGTAAAACTGATTAGAGATCACTGAGACACTAACTTGTCTGGTGATCAGTAGAATGTATTTTGACCCATGGTGACAAAACCATCATTGTCCAATATAAAACTTAGCCTTTGGTGAGGAAAATTTTGAGTCTCTGAGAAATAATAAAAAAAGTGTTCTTAACTTAGCTGTGGTTCATACTAAATGGTGATTTTGTTCACCTCATCTCAAAACTGGGAAGCAGAAGAGCTGTTCTTCTGCCCAGATGTGCTCGTCTCTGCCTTGTGCATTTTCCTTGTGCAACAACATCTCTGCCTGGCCGTGGCACTGAGCCCAGGCTCAGGAGACGTAGGATCTCAGCTTGTGGTGGCTTTGCCAGGGGACACGCTCCAGCCCTCGGTGCTGTTGGCAGCAGCAGCAGAAGACACACGGTCGGTTGTGGTGGGTCAGCCACTAGAGGGGAGGCAAGAGCTGCGGTATGTTAACGTTTGTTTCCAAGAGTACCGGATCCAATTATGTCTACGTAGGGATTTGCAGTGTGCACTGGAAATATTCGATCTGACCTGGGTCCTCCAGATGCTGGGAATATCCAGCGGTGATTGCATGGGATGTAGCATGGGCTGATACGAGTCAGTGAATGCCACACTTCTGGGATGAATGGTGTCCTGTTACAAGTTTGGATATAGCAGGAACATGTCTATGTGTTGTCCATGGCTTTCTGCATGTGAACCTGTCTGGTGGTCACTATGCGTAACCTCCCTCTTGCCTGTCTTGGATGGGAGTGAACCCAGCCTTGGTCCAGGTGTCCAAATTCATTCTTGCATCTCTGGTGGAGAATTTGGCTATGAACTTGAAAAGCGCGGGAGATCATACATTCTTGTTTGCTTGTCACATCTGTAGATCACTGCAGCATGCGCATAGATTGCTTTAATCGGAGTCCAGTGGTGACAGGTGGCTGGTAGGCATTGTCTCGAGACCTCAAAAGTTCAAGAAAGTGTCTGTCTTTCCTTCTTGGCTGCCTGAATCTTCTTCTTTATGATCATATGCAAATTTTTTACCAGTGGTGATGATTTGGCACATGGATTTACTCTTAAGATGTTTTATCCTTCTCTAGAGGACAGATATCTTCAACTTGAAGTATTACCCTGGGTGATGGGGATGGGCACATGAGGCACTACTCCATAAAGAGGTACAGGGCTAAGTGAAGGTAGGAGAACTCCCAACAAGTGACTCCTCCTGGTCAAGATGAGGTTTCCTGGGGATGGAAAGTGGAGGAAACATGTGCTTTGGGTCTTGTTGTGGTGTGTTACACAGTGCTGTAACTCTTGTCCTCATGCGAGCCTAATTTTGCTAGAAGTGATATCAGAGTCTTTTTAATAAGACATTATGATTCTGGCTTGAAATTTGGAGTTTCTTACTCTATTATGTCCATGTGTGAAATGCAAAGCATATTTAATGAGCAAATACTTCAAATGCTTCCAAATTAATTAAAACCAGTTCCACATCTGGAATAAATCCAGTACCTTTGATGGATGGCTTCAACTACATGGTTTTTCCCTCTTGTGAGAAGCCCTGTGAATATCCCTATGTGGGTGCCTCTGAAAGCTAGAATGACAGAGTCCAGGTTTACTTTACAGAAGAGAGCAATCTGAAGCCCACAGAGATCAATGGGATCTTGGCCTTTATTCCAGCAGACTTTGGATAAAACCTAATAATATATAAGCACATAATATGATGTGCCTATGCACAGTCAGATATTTTCAGGGTTATCCTTTCTTGAAGGTAGCTGTGTAGATCTTAATTAAAGTGTGTTGTTTCTCATGGTTCAACTGCTGCCTAAATTCATACAGATTTCATTGGGGTTTGAAATAGGCACCACAAACAAAACACACGTTTTTATAATGAACGTTATTTTGTTCTCCCTTCTTTGTCCCAAAATGTAAATCAAATGATTGGATTTTTCTCTGTGGCAATGTTGTGATTTAAACTGACACAACTAAGTGACCTAAAGATAGGCTCATTGGATAGATTAAAAATGCAGAGTTGAGTTGTTTGAACTGCATTTGCATCAGAATAAGAAATGGCAGGGTGAGTTGGCTGAGGTGGCCATGTAGAACTGTGGAGGGTTGTTCTTTGGAAAGCCTCCGAGCTGGGAATTCTTTTCTGAGCCATAAATAAATAAATCTTTGTCCTGAGCAATTAATGAATACTGAAGTCTGGGTAACTTTAAGCTGTTTGGGATATTTAGAAAAAAAAAACATAGTGTGCTTTTGTTAGTGTTGTTGATTTCCATTCTTCCCCACCAATTATTTCCATTTTAATGTGGGGGGTACTAACATTATTTATTTTTGCAGAAAGATGCTGATGAGAATGTTTTTACCAGCTCTGTTCTGTAAAACACCATTAACTCCCACATCAGTTTCAACATGTGTTGCACGATAATGCTGCCCCTGAAACTTTTGATCTTCCAGATAGAGATCGGGATTGCAGACAGCGTAGTGCTTCAAATACCTCGTCTTTGGAGTTGTCCGCTGGCTGCTCATGCTGCTTACTCCAGGAGTGCCAAGAAAATTATCTTGCAGTGATCCTATTGTGAATGCGTATAGAACTTTTCCAGGGGATCTCAGTGTGTTTTACAGACCAAAACTAATTAAACCTCACGACATTCACAGAAGGCAGATAAGAATGATCCATAATAAGTAAACTAAAACAGAGAGAGGTAAAGAGCTCAACTTTCCCATGGTAGTGAACAGTAACATTCCCATTGAGTGGGGTTATGTGTGCTTTGTACCACTGGAAATGAGGCCCCTGGTGACCTGGCCAGAGCACTACCCTTTTAAGGATGGACATTGTGGAGGCAGTTAATATTTGCAGTTTTGCATCCAGTTCTTGCCTCTTAAAGATTGAATTAATTCAGATCCTCTCAGCGTTCCCTTGCTGAGTAAGTTCTTGGTGACTCTGCATAAGCAGTGGCATTTTGTAAGGTTGTTGAAATGTCCCATCACCCTTCCAGACTGGAGTTGTCTAAATTAAGCAGCTTTGGTTAGAATTGTAACTTTATAGTATCATTTTACATTAAGGCTTTGACCATTGCTTGGTTTTGACTTCATTGATGTAGTGTTTCCAGTAATTCCACCTCTGATGTGGTGTTTGAGAGAGGATTGATATTCTCTAGATTACTGCTGTGGTCACTATTGGTTATAGGCAAAAAAAAAGAAAAGCAGCGCTGGTGAAGTGGGTGAGCTGGAAGTACAGTAAAAAGGAGTGGAAATGAGAAGGTTAACTTGCTTAAAGGCTTCAAGTACAAGAGTGGAAGACGATGCCTTTAGAATATATTTTCTTTAATCAGTCTGGTAACTCATTTATGAAATTATAGAGGGGGTTTAAAGAAAGCAATCTAATGAGAGATCTAGGGAAGCATCAGATAATTATGGTGCTATAAGCCAATTTTGTAGATACACTTATACAATGCAGAAATTGCCATTAGGGCATGCTGTAAAACTGGGATATAGCGACAAAGAGAGAGAAAAAAAGGAGTAGTGAAAGAAAGCTGTGTCCCTCATTTCTATAGCCCTTTAAGAAAATATCTTGGGTATAGGAGCCAGCTAAAAAGGTTAATTGGGCAAGATCAGGTATTGTGTTGTGTGAAAGTGAGCTTCAGAGGAAAAATCACCGGACAAAGCAGTGAGGTGTTTTATGAGATGAAGCTGATTGTGGTGCTGAGAAATGAGGATCAGCCCCATGCTGATATAGAAAATGAAACGTATAAGGAAAGCAACAGAATTTACTGAATATGTGAATTTGTTTCAGTGATGCAAGACCCCTCAAAGCAGTGTGGGTGGAAAGAGAAAGGCAGTTAAATTCCCTTTGTATTTGCATAGAGGTGACAAGGGTTATAACAGGAAAGGAGTAAAGTTTCTGAAAATACAAGGGACAGGGCACCAAAGCAGAGGCAGCATGAAGATGACGGACCATTTTTACCAAATGAAAACAGTGCCTGAGAGCATCCAAAAAAGTGTCAGACTTGCATGACTGTGTGTAAAGTTGGGTAGGAGCTGGCAGTTGGGTTGCCTTTACACTTGGCTGTATCTGCCCGAGGCCACACTGGAAACACTACATGTAACTTAGGCTATCTACTTATGTAAAGGGTGTTACATTCATGGAAAAAAATGAACCAAAGGGAATTCAGTTCCACCAGGATGTAGGGGTCACAGAGAAAGATTACAGGGGTGTCCAAGGGAAGAAGCAGGCACGTTGAGGTATGTGCTTCTGTAAAGCTGTCACAAGTGCTGGAAGGAAGGAATATCAAAGTTCATCCACAAAGTGATGGGTGATTTAACTTGGCTGGAGCTGCTTTATATTCAGTTGTTGTTGGGTGGAATAAGCTGCCACAGAAATGAAGAAAGTAAGCAAATGCTTGCTGAAATTGGGCCTAAAACGTGAGGGATTTGGCATGGCGATCTACATGCTAACACCAAAGAGCAGGTTGTATTGGCTTCCTTACTGTAGACTTGCCTGTCTTCCTAGGAAGCATCCCTGAGATCAGGCTGTTGATATTGGAGCATAAATATCATTTTTTAAATTAATTTTAATGACGTGGGCATAAGTCAGTTTGTGTTAGTGCTTGGTGCTAATGAAATGGATTTCAGACCAACGGGCTCTAGAGAAGAGTGGAGTTCCTGTATTTCTCCCATTACACATCTGAGTTTGCTGAGAAGTTGGAGCAAAGGACAGCATCTCTGCTTCTTTTGTTGCTGGTTATGCAGTTTAATCTTTGCCTATCATGGACATTTCTGAAGAACTCTCATGAAGGTGAATATCAGCTTAGAGAAAGCTGCAGCTCTGCAGCAGAACTCTGTAACTAGATGCTAAGAAGGGGGCTGTTCATACAGGGCAGACAAAAGTGTCGTTTATGCAAAAGTATCTTGTTAGCTTTTTGTTTTGAAGCTGTAGCATGTCTAAGTGATCAGGGTGTCACACACTAATAAACTGGCCAGTCCTCCTGGAATAGACATTCTTGATGGTGATTTAGAAGGTGCATTTATACAGTAGTCTCTGACTTCATTACTACGCGGTTTCCTTGGATACCGAACATTTTGCATATAATTATGAGTGGGACGTTAACAATGCTTGCTAGTTCTAATGGTTTTAATAAAGTTTTTCAATTTGCTTCGTTAGCAATTCCCTTTTTTCTTTTAGTTTTCTATAGCAGAGAGGAAAAAAAACCAAAAGGAAGTGATTTTTGTCAGCTAATTTGCACAACTTCTTTTGAGCCAAGAACAGGTTTTATTTCATAAAGTGTGGAAATCCTGCATGTTATTTGTGGAATTATGTCACTGAATGGCTTGTAAATAGGAGTTGAAGTGCTACTATTCATTGCAATATAAAATTCACACTGTTTGGGAACAATCTTACAGTAACAGAGAAAAAGCTGTTTAAATGCTGGGCAGTAAACAAAATTTGTTATGAGTGTGAAAGCATTTAAATACTTCATGTGTTTATTTAAGACTGGAGTATTTTGATAGTGTGCAGTATGTTTCTTGAAGGTACTTTCTGCTCTTTACACACCATCTTGGTTGCCTCAACTCCGGCTGTTGTTTGACAAACAGTTTTAGCTGCCATGGACGTGGACAGTCTCTCTCCCGCCTGCCCCAGGAACCCATTTCCATCTCCCTCCCTTTTGTTCGCAGGCATATTTGCAATAGGGGAGCTCAGTCACCACTGAGAACAAGATCAACAAAAAAACACAATAAAAATGAAGAGGGGGAGGGAAGGGAGCTGGGACAGCTGCTTTGGTGGCCACAGGGGCTTATTCTGCCGTAAACTGATAACCAGGATGTGGCTTGAAATGACTGTGCCTGAATATAATAGGTCTTTGGTTCAATTGTGCAGAGTGTCTGCAACTCTTGCAAAGTTGGTAGGAGTGTCAGGCTGTGATGCCAGGCTTGTATGGTGAAGCACAGCACATTGTGGCCCATTGCTGATCCTGCACATGAGTGTGCAGCTCGGTGTGTGTTATCTCAACAGCATGTAGCACATCTGCTTGTTCCACTTGCTGCAAAGGATGCGTTCCTATTTACTTGAAGGATGTCTGTGCAGGAGCAGCATTTTTTAATGTCAGAAACACCAAAAGTTTTCCTGTTCTTTGAGAACCATTGGACCTTAGGATATCCCCTGGAAACACAGCAACAATTAATTAAGCTTTTAAATGACTGTAACAGGCTGTGCAGCTGCATGAGGTATGAGGGCAGCTGAGCATGGTGAAATGGGCTGTACATGTATGCATGTGTATATACACCTTCACTCAGTAGCAGTTTGCTTACTCAAACCATTTTTTCAGTTTAAACTATTTTTTTAGTGTTAAAAGAGCTACTTTATGTTCATACTTATTAATTTTCTTTAGAGAAACAATATAGCGTGCAGTTCATTTAATAAAATAAAATAATTATTCCACAAGCCACAAAATAGAGAATTGAATACAGTAGTATTTGAACATAAATTGTAGAGATACATGTGAGATGGCTCTTTTACAGTACACTCAGTTTTATTGCAGTCTTCATAGTGGGTTTCATATGCCAAAAGCTGTTGTGAACTTTTTCTTGTAAGAAAGGTTTAGAAATGTATTACAGCCACAGACATTTTCTCCTTATCTATAATAGTTTCATAAGTGAGACATGCTTCTTTTTTTCCCCCTTCTGTATGGATTTGTAATTTTGCTGGGTTTGTTTTGGCAAGCTGAAGCATTGTTATTTTTTATAACTCTTACTTTTTTTGCTTTCATCTTAAAAATACAGAGGAAGCAGGTAGTGTGGCTTCAAGACAGGCAGAGTTATTTCTCATAACTTTGTTCTTTGACCTGGCGCTCTCTAACGCAGGTTTTTAGTTTTTGGTTTGGTTTTTTTTTAACTTTTCTAGACATTTGCAGGGATTGGATTGAAATGGTAGCTGACTTTCAATCGGTGCATAGAGGAGTTTGAGGAAGAACAACTGTATTCAAGTAGGGCTTTGCTACGTGAAACTTCATTTTCAATTAATGTTTTAAATTCAGCAGCAGCAAGCCTCACTTGGTATGAGATGACATTTGTAATTTAGACTGGACTCATTTTATTTCAGGTAGTACCTTTCCCCATCTCTTGCCAGAAATGAAAAAGTAATAAAATGGTGAGGATGTGACTGGGGGACACATGGTGTTAGTTTGCTTCTAGAGGATGCACTAAGATGAAACATTCATCTGCCTTTGGCCAGGACAATCCCTGGGCGCTGTGCACCAGCACCTTTGACACAGGGCAAGAGCAGCAGAGCAGCTCAGCAGAGCCATATTAGATTTTTGGAAGCACAAAGGGTGATGCAGCAGGATGACACACTGTTGCCAACACTGCTTTCTCCCCTCCTGGTCCACAGACAGAAGAGCTGGAGCCAGTGGCTGGCTGTGTTTCAGCAGCCTGGGGAGATGTGACCTGCCCCATTTATTGGCAAGCACTAAGTTGGATGTTCAGCACCATGCCCTGCAAGGTATCCACCTTGATAACTTTTCTGCTTGTCAAAGCATGTAACGGATGGGGTGGATCCCGTTAGGAAGGTATCTGCTGGGGCTGTGGAGAGTGAGTGTGGTGCAACAGCAAAGTGGGCTCGTAGCACGAGGGGAGAAGTCCAGGCCAAGGAGGCTGGCAGCAAGCCGGGGTGAGACATGATGAATGCATGGTCACAGGGACAAAGCCCGATCCTGTCTCATGTGTTTGGGTGATTTACCTCAACTAGTGTTTGGTGTGCATGTGGTGCTTGCTTTCTGTCCAGAATTTGAGACCAAAGATTAGCAAAGTTGCAGATGATCCTGACTAGAGAAGAACGTATGGAGAAGGGTGAAGCGTTACGATGCACCTGTTCTTCCTAGTGGCTGACATTTTCAACAACATAATGGAGTTATGACGTTGTTGATGTTGCTGCTATTACCTCTGCTATAGAGCTCTCTATTTAATGATTGGTTTCTCCAAATAACTTTCCAAGATCTAGACATAATTTTGAAGACCAAACTCAAACTCCTGACTTGTGAATAAATGGTAATTTCTGAACAGTAGCCGCCTCAATGGTGATGAGAAACACAAGTGTATGATTTTCTGTTTTGGAAATTTAGGCCAGTGATGCTGGTGAGCATTGCTTTCTAGGGAAATCTTCTTGGGCCAGTGAGAGCTGACAGCTGGAGTATATGGATGAGGTCTCCTTTGTATCCTGGAGCAAGAGGTTTGAGCCATTTGTGCCTGTTTTCTGACCTAGAAGTGGAGTGAGTGTGTGTTGCCTTGGGGGCAGGTCTAGGTGCCTTGCAGTCAAAGCTTTTCTGACAACCAGTGGATGGGGGTGGTTCAGGGAAGTCCTGTGACCCATGAGGATTTCAAGGGGTTGATAGCAGTCTGCTGTGGAGTAGTTGCTTATTCCCAGCTGGGCTGGTGGCGAGTCTTTCCATTCGTCTGGGCTGCTTTGCTTGTTTGAAACACCTTTCATAGGGAAAGGGTAGATTGTAGCTCTGTAAGGCTGTTGCTAGTTTTCCATGCAGGATTCCTGTAGATATTTGAGGGAACAAGCTTCTCCAAAGGGGACCATCCACCTCTGTTAGTGAAGAGGGCTAAGAAACCCCACAGCTCTTTTTCTTTCTTTTCTTTTTTTTTTTTTTAATGCTTTTGACATATGAAACTGGCTAATAAATTAAATTATCCTCCTTCTGAGGTTCTGCTTCTAATGTCAAATATTTTAAAGGCACTTTTCCAAAGTGATTATGGGAGCTCTCTATTAAGAGTTCCCTCATTTAATCTACCATATGCTGATTGCCATGAAGATATTTTCAACAGATACTGTGCAGTGGTGTCTGTCATTCTCCAGGACATAACTAGCTGCTGGGCTGTAGATGACTGTGCGGCTAACTGATGGCTTATGGGTAACCGCTCTTCTGGCACAGAAATAATGGGTTGTTTGTTCCTCCAGTTGAAATCCTGATGTGTTTTGATGTTTCTGATTTACATTTTTAGCGCTGTTCCTGATACCATTCAGTGTTCTGGGAATGTTCTTTAAACTTTGTGTTTATTTTGGAGCACTTTCCAGCAAACAAATATGTGATTAGGAATTAATGGTCGTGCTATAAATAAACAAGAGCGAACAGCTTTAAATGGTGATATCTGATGTGTTGAGCTTTTAATTGGTTTGTGCATACAAAGCTGGGCCTTACCAAACATGGAACGGGCTTTGAGGGACTCCCAGCTGTGACTGAGTTGGAAAGCTGAAGCCATAGTGGTTTGACTTAATGTCTGGTTAGCTAAAGAGTCGTTGTCATCTCAAGTATCTATGCATGGGCTGACCACTGGAAAGGGGCAGAAGCATGTGTGATTCGTACGTGGGTAGCTCGTTGGAATGCAGTGAAAATTTCAGTGGGACGGAGTGGGGGTGGACTAGATAGCATTTACGTGTCCCTTCCACCCCAAACTATTCTGTGGTTTTATGATACTGTGGTTGGTGCTGGGGTGTGGGTTCCTGGTGGAGTTGCGATTAGAGGTTCTTCCGTGCAGCCAAGGCAGATCTCTGTCTGACTGCCACCAGCACTCCTTTATATGTATCAGAATTAGCGTGTTATAATATCCCATGAAAAGTAGTTGGATTCAGCACCTTGTGTGAGTTCAGGTATTTCTAATGTAGATACTGTGGTCCAAGACCAGCTTTGGAAAGCTTTCTTCCTTGCAGTGCTTCGGCCTTACCACATGGGCTGGAAAGGGAATTTCTGTGGTTTTGTCATAACTTTGTTCAGTATAAGGCTGACTCCATCTACTTTTCTATTGCCCATGTGATATCTGCAGTGTGTATTCCACATCTCTGAGATTAACTGTGATGTATTTGATCTGATGTATCTGCATTTCTTCTTACTTGGTTAACCAATTTCAGTGGTATGAGTTGGATGTAGTTTTAAAAAAGTGATGGCAACAGCCTTTTCTTTAAATGCTGTCTGTTTGAACAAACTGCAGCCTTTCTGACTTTTTACACTGGAAGACTTAGAAAGGAGAAACTGTATTCATCAAGGATTTTTTTTTTTTTCCTTTTCTCCCGTGAACACCTCTGGGCTTAGGGTTGGTCCAGATTTTCAGAAGCTACTTCAGAGGCCCAATGGGAGGCCATTTCTGGGGAGCTGTCCTTCAGAAAGGTGGTTGCTCTACAGTGGCTGGAAGTCAGACCCCTGTAGACATCCCAAGCTGATTGTAGACAATTTAGCTGGCTTGCTCCAGAAGCAGCTTTTGTATTATGCTTGCAGCACAGAAGCAGATTCCAGTGCCTTGCGGATTCCTGCCCTGTCAAAAGAAAAATGTTCACTACTAAACCTAGGTTTCATTCTCAAATCTCAAACTCGTTGAGAATCTCGATCAAAATATTTGCTCCTTGCTCTTCAAGCATGATCTCTCTCTATTGCTATGTGTCACAGCCACCTCAAAGAGAAAAAACATCGCAAAATCAAGAATCTAGTTCCTAGCCTCAAGAAAGATATTTTTTTTCCAGAGTTATAAGATTTAGCTGGTTCTCAAACTGTTATTCTGTTCAATTGTGAGGTGCTTTTTTTTTTCTTAATGGCACCTGGGTGCACCTGATGATTCTGGTCTTCTGATACTTGTTCCTAGATTGCTCAGGCAGTGCCAATTTCTCAGGTCACCTTGAGTGTCATTCCTGCATGGACCAAACACCATCGGCTTACGGTAGAAACTGGAGGATCAGGAGCCCTGGCTGAACTTTAGGACAAGCGTGGTGTGCAATGGACAGGAAAGTGCCTCTGCAACTGTGCATCACAAATGGCACTGTGTTGGTTAGGGGGATGTGTCCCTCTGTGCTACTAACCAGTCCTCCTGGCTTGCCTCACACGCCAGGTCCCACACTGTCTCTGCTCATCCCTCTCCTGAGTGTCCCTCTTGTTCCTATTGACTCGGTCCATACCTGCCTTTTCAGCACTAACTGCCCCTGCAGGAACTAGTCCTGCTGAGACCACCTCTCTGCCACTCACAGAATCACAGAATCACAGAATGACCAGGTTGGAAGAGACCCACTGGATCGTCGAGTCCAACCATTCCCACCATTCCCTAAATCATGCTCCTAAGCACCTCATCTACCCTAACCTTAAACACCTCCAGGGACGATGACTCAACCACCTCCCGGGGCAGACCGTTCCAATGCCTAACCACCCTCTCTGTGAAGAAGTTCTTCCTAATCTCAAGCCTAAATCTCCCCTGGCGGAGCTTGAGGCCATTCCCTCTCGTCCTGTCCCCTGTCACTTGGGAGAAGAGGCCAGCTCCCTCCTCTCCACAACCTCCCTTCAGGTAGTTGTAGAGAGTAATAAGGTCTCCCCTCAGCCTCCTCTTCTCCAGGCTGAACAACCCCAGCTCTCTCAATCGCTCCTCATAAGATTTGTTCTCCAGCCCCTTCACCAGCTTCGTTGCTCTTCTCTGGACTCGCTCCAGAGCCTCAGCATCCTTCTTGTGGTGAGGGCCCAGAACTGAACACAGTACTCGAGGTGCGGTCTCACCAGTGCCGAGTACAGGGGGAGAATAACCTCCCTGGACCTGCTGGTCACGCCGTTCCTGATACAAGCCAGGATGCCATTGGCCTTTTTGGCCACCTGGGCACATTGGTGGCTCATGTTCAGTCGGTTGTCAACCAACACTCCCAGGTCCTTCTCCTCCTGGCAGCTTTCCAGCCAGGTCTCTCCTAGTCTGTACCTCTGCTTAGGGTTGTTGTGCCCCAAGTGCAGGACCCGGCATTTGGCCTTGTTAAACCTCATGCCGTTGGTCTCAGCCCAGCAGTCCAGCCTGTTCAGGTCCCTTTGCAGAGCCTCCCGACCCTCCAGCAGATCCACACTTCCACCCAGCTTGGTGTCATCTGCAAACTTGCTAAGGGAGGACTCAATGCCTTCATCCAGGTCGTTGATAAAGACATTAAACAGGACTGGACCCAGCACTGAGCCCTGGGGAACCCCACTTGTAACTGGCCTCCAGCTGGATTTAACTCCATTTACCACCCTCTGGGCCCGGTCATTCAACCAGTTTTTCACCCAGGAGAGTGTGCGCCCGTCCAGGCCAGAGGCCGACAGTTTCCGAAGCAGAATGCTGTGAGAAACTGTATCAAAGGCTTTACTGAAGTCCAGGAAAAACTCACTCCACTCAGCAAATCATTTTGGGACAAACCTGGAGTTGGGCTTATCCCAAGGTCTGACATGGAGTGAAATGCTTTATCCCACAGTCCCTTTGTAAAATCTATACTCGACTGTCATTATTTTGACTTAACATCTTGTAATTGTAGAATCATGGAATGGTTTGGGTTCGAAGGGACCTTTTTAAGATCATTTAGCCCAACTCATGAGTCTTCCCGTAATTTCCATTTCATGTTGTGTTTTTTACATGGCGTTGTCAACTAGGAAGGAGCTTTTGTATATTCAGCTCTTTTTCAGCCACACTCATTTTACCCATATGTAAAAGTCAAGACCATTTGCGCTGCCCTAACTCCACACACAGTATCTGAGGGAGTTTTATAGTACTTTTTTCCCCGGAGCATAATAGTTTATCCCAGTTCTTACACCTACATACCTATTATGGCTCTGGAAACAGTAGTTGTAAATCTCGTAGACTTCTTTCTTACTACAAACTATATCCAAATAGTTTATACAAGCTTGTGCAAGCTGTCAGAAGGAGTATGTGCAGCACCCTGAACACAGAGCAGACCATCAGCACCGGCTGGTGGTGTCTGGGCTTAGTAGGGATGGTTTTGCAGGAAAACTACTATGGAAGAGAGTGGAGAGTGCAGAGTGGCAACTGAGCCTTGTTTGGGAAAGGCGGAAGATGCTTTTTCAGCTGTAGGGACACCACATTTGCATCGGTACTGGTATGAGGCTTTCACAGTGCTTATTTCATCGCTGTGTTTTCACAGCCACTGTAAAAGGTAAAGATTGAATTGGTCTAGGGTTTTGTGTAAGAGACAAATGTTTTTATTACTTACATTGTAGTAAAGGTAACACTGGGAGAGAGCCTGGTGAATCATCCTGCTGAAGTCCCAGTGTATGCATCTGCAAAATGCTGCGTGGCAGGGTGCAGTCCTGCCTGATGGTCTTCAGCAGCTCTCCATGTGCCTGAGCAGAACCCTTGCCCCTGAGGCTCAGGGGTGCAGCTCTGTAAAGAACTGACTGTTTGTGGCAGTTCAAATTAATGTGTGCTGAAGGCAGAGCCAGGGAAAGACCAGCAGTGACAGGAGCGAGACTGCCCAGTCCTGGATTTTTGACACTGACATTGCACCTAAAAAGAGATTTCAAAGCACGGCTCCTCAGGTGGGAGTCAGAGTAGATGTAAGAAATAGTATCCTTGAGTGCATTTTGTAAAGAGGCACATAGCCCCCATGAAAATAGCTGGCTCATTTTGAAACTGCCCCAGTGCTTCTTTATTTTACAGTGATTAAGAATCAGGAGCCTGGGGGAATTGGAGATACACAAAGCATGAAAACTGAATATCAGTCTTTGTTTCCCTTGGGGCAGACCACCAAGGGGCAAGCTGAAATCCCTTGTAAGGTGGCTCCCAGGAATTCCCTTTTGACAGGTCTCACATGGTGGCAAATTATTTCTCCCCTCTCCCCCTACAATTATTTCTCCAAGCCATGTTTCATCCTTGAGGGGGAAAGGAGAGACTGACAGACCCATTGCACCCGCTCTCCAGGAAGAAAAACGACACCTGGCTCCCTCTTGCAAGTGGAAGCATTTGCTGATGAACTGATACTTGGCAAAAATTGGTGTTGTATGGAAAAATCCCCAGCACCTGCTAGCAAAACAAAGTTATTCATAACATACGGCTGGGTGGCTAAATCTTTACTTCCTAGAGACGGCCTGGAATGACACTTGCTACATGCTGAGCAGCCTTTCTCCTTTGTGGAATTATATGCAGGCAGCAGGAGGATTTGCAGCTCTAAGGAAGGTTAGGATTTATAGTGCTGTCTCTTGCAAGGGCTTACTCTGCAGAAATGGTCATTTTGTCTTCATCTTCTCTTTTTGGGAAAAACACATCATGGTATAATCATATATATGGAAAATCATATCCTTGTGTTCATCTGGGAGCAGGTAGCCCCATATTGCTTGTGGTAAATCTATCAGTGTCAATATTTTGGTTGTTTTTTCCTCTCCTGCCCAGTTTTTAACTAATTTCTGAATGGCACAAATTCAAAGTTCTTACTCTATATTTTGATTTCTTTTCCTGGCCAGTAAATTGTTAGCCTTTCTTAGCTCGGTAAATTATTATGGAATGCAACTCAAGGAAGATGTTTGGCGAGAGAAGTTCCATTTAAATATGCCTTCTCCTCCTATTCTCATTTGAAAACATGACAGTAATATTGCATATGTAATGAGGGATGAGTATAGAAATAAATTAATCACTCTATCTCTCTAGTGTGTGCTAGAGCTTTGCTGGTAGAATGACACCTTGGTCTATAAACTTCTAGATCAATATGTTCAAAGTGACTGAACTATTAAGTCCCATGTGTTTTGAAGAGTTTTCCATAGTACTGTGCTATGGAAGAGGTTCCTTCCAAGAAAGAGCACTGACTTACATGGGCTCCCACCTCCTTCTTACAGTGTTGAAAACAGACTGTGAAAAATTCCTTGCATCACTCAACAAGAGTTGGGCTTGTTTAGCCTAGAGAAGAGAAGCTTCCAAGGAGATCTTATGGCTGCCTTCCAGTACTGAAATGGGGCCTATAGGAAAGATGGAGATGGGCTCTTTATCAGGGAGTATAGTGATAAGATGAGGGATAATGTTTTTAAGCTGAAGGAGGGTAGATTTAGATTAGATACTAGGAGGAAATACTCTGCTATGCAGGAGGTGAGGCACTGGAACAGGTTGCCCAGAGAAGTGGATGCTCCATCCTGCCCATGGCAGGGACACTGGCACTAGGTGATCTTTAAGATCCTTTCCAACCCAAACCATTTTGTGATTCTATGATATAATAGGATTTGGATAGCTAATTTTTGAAGATAATTGTGACAAATCTCCGGAGAAAGGACTAATAAGCCCAAATTGTAGTATTTTTCCATACCATAAGTTCACCACTCCTGTCCTGTGTGAGAAGGTACCCTCCCTTTCCTGGTACTCCAAGAAAAATACTAATGAAGGTGAAAACATTTAAATCAAATTTTTTTGACCTTTTTTCCCCATGGACACAGGCTCATAAATACCTTGACTCATAATTTTGTTATCTGAAGTTGAGAGACTGTTTTTTCTCCTCCCAGCTAAAAAGACACTATAAGTTAGAGTTTCATTGAGTATCTGTGGTGAAGATGGAAGATAAAGCACAGATTATTCTCTTTTCTCTCAAAGGGCATGCAGAAGGTCCTAAATACTTGTGTTATATTGTGTGATCTAGTCACATTGCCTAAGTCAATCTATCTGATGGTCAGCTTATCTCATAGGGTGTAATTAGGCTTGGAGAGTAATGAGGGAGAGAGAAGGATTTTTATTTTCCCTGCTGTGACCTGCTAAAAGTTTGTTCCTTGTGCTTGCTGTATTTATTTACCTGCTGTATTCTATATATTCTGTAGAAGTCTCTTTGGCTCTTGTTTAATATTTTCAGAGTTTACCAAAGAGGTATATGTATGTGTTTGTGTGTATATACATACATATATATATATATATAAAGAATTTAAGTATGGAAATATTTGGGATTAGAAGAATTACCAGAAGGAGAGGGAATGAAACAAAGGATCACACAGCACTTTGTTCATATCTGCAGATTGAATTAGAGCTGCTATTTTGGTGTGCAGGAATCCTTGACAGTTCCTGGGACTTGAGTCTTCCTTCTCAGTCTGGTAGAGTGTTATGTTTGGATGCAGCCCAGATGGGAGGTTACTAGAGCCAAAATGAGAAAAAGGAATGATGCTCATACCTCTCACAGTTCCTCTAAGGAGCATCAGCTACCTACAGGTCCCTGTAGCTATTCTGCAGGGTCACATAGTTAATCTCTTTTCAAGAAACGAAGGAAAGTGAGCAGAGAAATGAATGTGAAATTATAGAGCTGTCTGTGGTTTTCAAGTTTATTTTAAAGCTTATTAAATATCAAGATGCATCATTCTATTTCTCCATCCCTTCCTTCCTTCCTTCCCACTTCAAGGTTAGAGTATTTAAGGTCACCTGGAGTGAAAAGATGCTGGATTCCTACTTTGTGTTATTGTCTTGTCACCTCCTTGGGCAGTTAGAAAGAGAGTTGTTTTATTTTTCAGTCTCTGCTTTTGTTAGAGCTGTTTCTTTTCTTCAGATTAACCATAGTGAGACATAGCTCCTGCCCAAATGTTTAGATATCCAGCAAAAGTAATCATAACCTTTCTCTTCACTGGAAATAATAACATTTTTTTGACATAAAGTGCCTTTAAAAGAAATGCCTCTTAATTTATGGTGGGTTGCTTTGTACTTTGTTTCTGTAACCTATCGCATTACATTTCCTATGAGTTCGATATGTATGTATTATAAGCTCTTAAAAACAAATATCCCAGAAGAAAGGAATTCAGTAAATGAATAAAACATTCTTGAATAGCCCAAGTGGTGTTTTAATGGCTCATCCATTGGGACTTTCAAATAATATAACCACGGTGGCCATAGAAATAGATGGGTAGGTAAATAACTTGCTACAACTCTGAATACCACATCTGAAATGAAATCAAACTCTAAAAGTGCTGCCTGATGTGAAATTCCAATTTTGCCAGTCCCAACCCTGACATTATACCTAAAAATACACAAACTGTGTGTTTGTGTATACACATGTAAGCATAACTAAAGTACATATTCACACACACACAAACACATGTTGTTTCTAGGTGGAATTTAGTGTTTCAAGATTGATTTTGATTACACTGAACCACTAAAACTTTGTAGACTATTGACATGACTAGATTTACAGAAGTGTTATTTGAGATTAGATCTTAGCTCTGACTTTCTCTATAAATAAATAGATAAATGGGATGAGATCTTATGGTTGCCATGTTAAATTGCCTGGGATATACACAACTTTTTCATTAGGTTTGCCTAATCACATAGCTACTTTGATGCTTGTCTGCCATAGCAGAGTCTGTAACCTTGGGTATGGATAAGCTGAAGGTGAAGAAGTTTTAAATATATTTTGCCTGTAGCAATTAATTTCTCAGGAAAACTGGTTTCTGATTAATGTAGACCTGGACATGTGATGTTCATATCCATGAATGATGGAGAGAAGCCAGGGGAGGCTGAACTATGGTGTACGCAGGAGAAACAAGACCACCAAATGAAGTGCAAATAAGATTAGTTTTGTGACACCATTGTTATCTATTTCTCAGAAGCTGCTGTGCTGTGGTGAAGTAAGGAGTGGGCACTCATATGAAACACAGCATTGTTCTCCATGGTAAGCCAGCAAAAATCCACTTTCTTAGGGAGAGTCTGGTATTGCAGTGTAGACAGAGGTTGCCAAAGTGCTCTTAGTGAAAGGCAGCAACACAGTGATTTGTCTGTGGAGTATTTTAATAATGCCACAGCACAGAAGAGACACAGCTGATGCTGGGCTTTTATTTTTTTTTATGAGTTGGATTTCTCTCATTAGAATTTCTCATTCCCCTTGGCTGGCTTTTGCTTAGTAGCATACCATATATTAGTTGTATTTTATACTTGAGAGCATCATCTCCCATGCTAGGCTGAAGCAGCAGCTTTTAGTGCAGTACTCAAAATGATTCACATAAAGCCCCATGAAAATAAGGGACTTAGATATTTTCACACTGGTGGATAAGTTGATGAATGTTGCTGTGCTGAAAAATAAAGTATCACTGCTCTGATCTTTTAGTTGAGTGAAACGGCAACAATAACAAGAAAATTCTTTCCTAGCTGAAGTAGAAAAATTCCATCCAGAATCTCCTGACGTAAACATGAGTATGGGGACAGCACAGGGAGACCTGGTTTCTCATGTGCATAAAGTGTATTGGAGAACTATACATATTTGATATATAAACTGTATGGGTTGAAACGTTCACAGGAGTCGCATGTTATGTGCGCAATGGAGTGGGCATATTCAGAAAAGGAACTGCCACATGTCGTTCTGTGGGGATTTGCCTATTACTGGGGAATGCAGATCCAGGAAGTGATGTAATCATACATTTTAATTTTGTTTTTAAAAGGAGTTTGCTTATTTTGTTGGTATAATAAAAAAGAAATAAGAAGGAAACAAGTTGAAGGGGGAGAGCTGCATGTGAAAATAAGTGTACTGGAAGTTCAGTGCCTTGATAATTGATCAAATTGATTAATGTGTTAAGCAATAGGATATAGACTGGGGGATCAGGAAGTTAAGTGTTTTGTGTGAACATTATAACATCAGTGTGATAAATTAATTGCCGTTAGTACTTAAAAGTGCAGTAGTCATTCAGTTATATTGGAAGTGATAACTAACATGAATTCATATTCCATAACTTGCATACAATTTATAAATCTCCTAGGGGATGTTGAAAATTTAATTTAACCCTTGTCATTATCGACGACTTTTCCTATCCTTTTCCACTCTATATTCTGGCTTGGAGAAAACTACGTTTTCAAGCAGCTTTTAAATGACAGTGAGAACAATGTATGTGTGAAGTGGCTTTTTCAATAATTGTGTTTGAAAATAGATTTTTCATGATTTCCATGAGTAGCAGCAAATGTACTCTGTAACAAAGAAGCTTATTCACACTGTCTCACTGTAAGCACCTGCCCAGTTTCCTCAGACACCTTTTGTTTCAGTGGCAAGTTCACAGATTCTGCAGAACTCTCAGGCAGCCTCCAGCCTGTGTCTCTGCTTACCTTGTCTCCATTTAACATGTCAATTCAGGTCCCTAATGCGAGGCACTGGGGCTATTCCACAAGCAGACTGTACGGAGGAACTTCAGATCTTCCCCAAATGGCTAGTTATTAATTGCATTTGAATACTTACTTTTAAATGAGCATTCTGAAATCAATGGAAGGGCTGTCACCCAGGTGTCTGGAGTGGGACAACGTAGATTGAGTCAGATTGCCAGCAGTGTATCTCTGCCCCTTATTTGTAGGCAGATTCTACTTGGGGTTGCCAAATTGAAATGTAGTGCAAGCTCAAATTCACTCTGGCTGAGCGAGGCTGTGTTTATGCTCTTGCTGGTTGGGATGGCCCATTGGCAGCAGAACAGACGGTAGATTGGAAGGGGTCTTTACCCTTCTTATGTTGAAATGGTAGTAGTACGTAGTGAATGAAGCATTTGATGGATGTATAGAAAAATATTTTCTTCTGCGTCCTCATCTAGTGTATGTTACCCAGTGTGTTTGGTGGAAAGTGGTGACAGTAATTACAGATGTGTTGTGGTACGTATGCAAGAATGGAGTTAGGGTCTGATGTGCTGTCTCAGCTGTGCTGTTTCCTAAGCAGGGTCTTCACCTGGGAGCTTTATTGAGCACTTTTATTTTCTCCATTGTATGTATATGCACATGTATATGTGTATGCAACTGCATTTAATTAGCTAGAATTCTTCCTTTATTTTGATTTTACTGAATTAAAGGAATAGCTGGGTAGTGACTATTGTGTAATAAATGTTCTTGGTGGCTCAAATTTCATCAACCATGTGATCTTTCTTAACAGTCCATAAGAAAATGGGTAACATTTGACTATCGCAGTGCTACATACCTAATGAAAATCCTGTCTCCTTTCCAAACATTGTGACTAAAAATGAGTTACTGAAAATGCTCTGAAAACAAACCATTTTAGGCTTTGTTGGAGCTACGAAGTTGGTGGAAAAAACAATAATTTCTGTATGTGGTTCATTCTCTTATGTAAACTTATTCAAATGCTTATGTCTGATGTTAGTTCTTTTCAATATGATTATTCTAGACTGTGTCCATGTGTGTATAGATGTTGTAAGGTTTTAGGGTTATTTTATCTTGAAAAAGTCTATAAAAATATATCTTTCATTATTATGTGCACATGCATGCTTATTACACGCTCATACACATGTAAAAATACAATCCAAAACTCATTTGTGTGTGTGTAGTGTTCTCTCTATTTTGTTAAATATACTGTAGCTAAATATTGCATATGTTTTATTTTTAATTAGAAATTTAGTGAGTTTTTTTTTTTTCATTACACTTAACAATACAGTTTCTGTCTCTTGATCAACTCTTTCCTGTTTTCTTTCTCTGTCACAGGGTGAAAGAATGATGTAATGGAGGTGAATATGGGCCGCTGGTCAGGCTCACAGCCTCCTCTGTCATGTCTTGCCCTTCTGATTGTCAAGTTCCTGGCGTCCGTTTGCCAAGTAGTTCATGGGACTGCCCCGCTGGGCTTTCAGTTTACACATTCCACTTATAATGCTACCGTGTATGAGAATTCAGCTGCCAGGACTTATGTCAACAGTCAAACGAGGATGGGCATTACCTTGGCTGACCTTTCGTGGGATATCAAGTACAGGATAGTGTCTGGTGATGACGAGGGCTTTTTTAAAGCAGAGGAAGTCATCATTGCTGACTTTTGCTTCCTAAGAATAAGGACTAAAGGTGGGAATTCTGCCATATTGAACAGAGAAATCCAGGACAACTATTTATTGATGGTGAAAGGGTCTATCAGAGGAGAGGATATGGAAGCATGGACAAAAGTGAACATCCAGGTTTTGGATATGAATGACTTAAGACCTTTGTTTTCACCAACCACTTATTCTGTCACAATTGCAGAAAGCACTCCTTTAAGGACTAGCATTGCACAGGTGACTGCGACAGATGCAGATATTGGGTCCAATGGAGAATTTTATTATTACTTCAAAAGCAAAGTTGATCTCTTCTCAGTTCATCCTACAAGTGGTGTTATCTCCTTAAGTGGCCGGTTAAACTATGATGAGAAAAACAGATATGATCTTGAGATTTTGGCTGTGGACCGTGGGATGAAGCTTTATGGAAACAATGGTGTAAGCAGCACTGCCAAGCTTTATGTTCACATTGAACGTATAAATGAACATGCCCCAACAATAAATGTAGTAACCCATATTCCCTTCCCATCAGACAAGGAACCTACCTATGCAGTTGTTAATGTTGATGACCTAGACGAAGGAGCCAATGGAGAAATAGAATCTGTTTCTATTGTGGCTGGAGATCCTCTAGAACAGTTCTACCTGACTAAAGAAGGTAAATGGATGAATGAGTACAAAATCAAAGAAAGAAAGTCTATTGATTGGGACAGCTTCCCATATGGTTATAACTTGACTCTCCAAGCCAAGGACAAAGGATCTCCTCAGAAATTTTCTGCGGTCAAACTGGTCCACATTGCTAGTCCCAAGAAAGAAAGTATCCCCATGAAGTTTGAAAAGGAAGCATATGACGTTTCGATCAGTGAATTTTCACCTCCCAATGTGGTGGTTGCAATAGTTAAGCTGATGCCTGAGCCACAGGGTGTGGCATATGGAATATCTCCAAGTGAGGATGCTGAGTATTTTAAGATCAGTCCCAATACAGGCCTTATTACTACTGCTCTTCCTTTGAAAATCATTGAGAAAGACCTCTATGAATTAGAAGTATATGCAAACAAAGGTGGTGATTTAAAAACACGGGTAACTGTCAGGTTGGAGGATGCCAACGATCACACGCCAGAATTCCAGCAGCCCTCTTACAGCACATTCATCAATGAAAGCATCCCTGTGGGGTCTAGTGTTTTGGCAGTTTCAGCAGCTGATAAAGACAGGGGAGAAAATGGATACATAACATACAGTATTGCCAGTCTGAACTCTCTACCGTTTACCATAAACCAGTTTACAGGTGTCATCAGCACATCTGAAGAACTGGATTTTGAATCCTCACCAGAAAGCTACAGGTTCATTGTGAGAGCTTCTGACTGGGGTTCTCCCTACCGCCATGAAAGTGAGGTGAATGTCACCATATACATAGGCAATGTCAATGATAACAAACCCCTCTTTGAAAAAGTGGCGTGTCAGGGAGTGATTTCATCTGATTTTCCCGTTGGGGGTCACATCACTGCTGTTTCTGCAATAGACATAGATGAGTTAGAGCTTGTGAAGTACAAAATAATCTCTGGAAATGAGCTTGGCATTTTTTATTTAAATCCTGACTCTGGTGTGCTGCAGCTTAAAAAATCTCTAATTAATTCTGGCATAAAGAACAGCATTTTTGGCCTTAAAATAACAGCAACTGATGGAGAGAACTTTGCCGATGCCATGTTTGTTAATATCTCGGTAGTTCATGGGAAAGTATCTTCAAAGACCTTTAGCTGTAGAGAAACCAGAGTTGCTCAGAAGCTAGCAGAAAAATTACTCAAAAAGGCTAAAGCAAACGTGAAGCTGAATTTGGAAGATGGTTTTCTTGACTTTTATTCAGTGAACAGGCAGGCACCACATTTTGACAAATCCTTCCCTACTGATGTAAAGATTTCAGAGGATCTTCCAGTTGGTGCCACCATCCTCAGGATAAAAGCCTATGATGCAGACTCTGGCTTTAATGGGAGAGTAGTTTATACAATTTCTGATGGTAATGTAGATAGTTGTTTCAACATTGACACGGAGACGGGGGTACTTAATGTACTTATGCCCTTGGACCGTGAAAAAACAGAGCTCTATCTCCTTAATATTACAATTTATGATTTAGGTAATCCACAGAAATCTGCATGGAGACTGCTGACTGTCACTGTGGAGGATGCAAATGATAACGTGCCTGTTTTTATACAGGACAGTTATTCAGTTAATATTTTAGAAAGTACAAGTCTTGGTACAGAGATTATCCAGGTAGAAGCCAGAGATAAAGACTTAGGATCCAATGGCGAAGTGACTTACTCAGTACTGACAGACACCCAGCAATTTGCCATCAACAGTTCCACGGGAATGGTGTATGTGGCTGATCAACTAGACCGGGAATCAAAAGCAAATTACACACTGAAGATTGAGGCTAGGGACAAAGCAGAGAGTGGCCATCAGCAGTTTGCCGTTGTGCCTTTGAAGGTTTTTTTGGATGATGTCAATGATTGCTCTCCAGCCTTTATACCGTCCAGTTACAACGTGAAGGTCCTTGAGGACCTGCCAGTTGGCACTGTCATAGCTTGGCTGGAAACTCACGATCCAGATCTCGGCTTGGGAGGTCAAGTCCGTTACTCACTGCTGAACGATTACAATGGACGGTTTGAGATAGACAAAGCGAGTGGCGCAATCCGCTTGAACAAAGAGCTCGATTACGAGAAGCAGCAGTTCTACAACCTGACTGTGCGTGCAAAGGACAAGGGGCGCCCAGTGTCTCTCTCTTCTGTTTCTTTTGTGGAAGTTGAAGTGGTGGATGTTAACGAAAATCTCTATACCCCCTATTTTCCTGACTTTGCTGTCGTTGGATCTGTAAAAGAAAACTCCCGCATTGGTACAAGTGTTTTGCAAGTTATTGCTCGAGACGAGGACTCTGGAAGGGATGGAGAGATCCAGTATTCCATCAGGGATGGCACCGGCCTGGGGAGATTCAGCATAGATGAAGAAACTGGTGAGTTTTGTTTTCTAACTTCCTTTTCCCTTCATTAGAGGCTTTTGCAAAAGCAAAGCTTAGGCATAATTATTTTCAACCCTTAATGAGAAATTCTGTTCTTCTTAACAGTCAAGATGAAATTATAAAGAAGGATTTTCCAGGCACAGCAATGACATGATTTAATTACCTGGTTACATTTATCACTCTGTGGGTGTGAAATAATACAGATTCATTTTCAGCAGCTGTATGATGACTCCATTTAGAAAGCAGTGATAGTTATGGAATGACTCGCTTCAGTCACGGTATTATCTGTTGATCATTATAAATTACTCAGGTCACCTCCACGGAGTCACTCATGACCTCAAATACAGTGTTAAACACAATGAAATGAAATAAGGAGCATGAAACAAGAATCATTTAATCCTAAAACCTTTTTGTGGTCTTGTTCTTATTGTTGGTGGGAGTAATTTTTCATGGGAGTTAGCAGTCTGGAATGATATGCCATTGTGTATAATACACTTTCTTGTAGCGTGGTGTTCATCAGTGTTGACATGCTTGTGTAATGGTAGAAATAAAGGGAAAGATGCTAACTGTAAACCAACTGTGCTAGCTTTCCCTTGGAAGTGGTATGATATGAACATCAATGTTGGAAAACAGTAATAATGAAATGAATATTTTCAAGATGTTGAACTTCACTTTTGCACTACCCTGTGGGAAAATGTGGAAAATACTAAATATAAGAGGCCATCTAGTGAAACACTTACCAAGCTGGCTTTTTAGATATCTGATAGCTGTTGGGAGAAATGGTGCAGCTGTGGTACTAGAAGTAGTGAGGAAATTAGAAAAATATTAGTCAACATTTTCAGAAATTATATTAAACATGTTAAGTCTGCGGGTTTACTGTGGTTTAAGCAGACTATGTATGTCTTTTTCTGAAGCTTTTAATTGAGATTGTGGTATTAAAACATAAGATTAAGATATATATTTTGGCAAAGCCAAACCATTTAGTCAAATGACAACTTTCTTAACTGAACATTATGAAAACCAGACAACACTACAAATGCTGTGAATTGTGTCTGAGCACAAGCAGTGAAATATATTTTTATTCTCTTGTGCTATAGTCACTTTGCTGCAGCTGCTCACAGATGATACAGTCAGAACCTTGTGTCCAGAAACATCAAACTTATATGTCAAAAGTCAAGAGGGCGCCTACTCCAATTTCCAGAAACATTAAGAACTCACATACACTACAGTACTAACAGCAGTTAAAGACATTCAGGCAATATTATTTAGCCAGATGAACGTGAATTTCAATTTTAAGCTCCTGTGTTTGAAAATTTTGGCTTATTCAGTAGCATCAATTTCAACTAAATGGGTTCTTTATGAAGAAATGGGAGACTGCTCCTAATGCTGCAGCATTGGTCTGAAAATCTCAAGATTCAAAATTTATTGAACTGAAAGGAATTGTTAGGGTGGGTAAGTGTGTGTCAGTCATTAATAAATTAATCACAGGTTTCACCATATGTCTAGGCTAGTAGGGGCAATAGCCTATAATAACTTATTTTAATCTTTCATAAGTATTTTCATGAAAATGAACCAAACCCGTTA
The DNA here is from genome assembly GCA_033459285.1 of Clamator glandarius. Lineage (NCBI taxonomy): Eukaryota > Metazoa > Chordata > Aves > Cuculiformes > Cuculidae > Clamator > Clamator glandarius. Next base: position 1,046,930 of record JAUNZM010000088.1, read on the forward strand.
CTTTTTCTGTTTCACTAAACCGTTCCAGGAGACACTTGATAATCTACCACATCAAAGGACTCTCTTGGATTCTATCTTTTTTTCTCAACTCTTCAGTACAATTGAAGCCTTCTTGAAACCATCTTGGGAAACACTTGAGTGTGTAGGAGCAGCCAGGGTGATGTGGAGAGCAGCGCTTGGGGGTTCAGGAGTTACTCTGAGTTGCACTGTTGTAACCTCAGTGCAGAATTTAACCTGCTATGTCAGGTAGGACACAACATTAATACTCTGCTGTTGAACTGGTGGCAGCGTAAGTGCTGCAGAATGATGAATGAGTTTTCTAACTGTAGAAAAGAGCTCAAGTCAAATATTGAGTTAATTTACAAGGAGATAGCTGTTTATTTACTTTCAGTGCAGTTAATTTGTCACTTTTAAACTGACAGATTCTATTGGCTTAGGCACGTCTCCCCTGAAATTTGTGAAGGTAAGCAGGAGCGCAAAGTACAACAAATCAATATTTTTGGCTGCTGCCTTAATGAAAAGAAGACTGCAGTATCCATTATAATCATTAGGATATAAACTAGGCCAAATTCATCCTGATATGTGAGTAGCCTGGACTCCAAGTCTATGCTTTCAGCAAAATTCTGCTCGAGTGCATTATTTTTGTTCTTCTGCAGTATTCTAACTTAATGGTGTTACCCTGTGTGCGATTTACTTGTGCTCCCTGAAGCACGTCAGTGACGAGAAGGGGAAACAGGGCAGAGATATCCAAAGGGGAGCTGGCCTGCATGGTGTGTCTGCTCCACACCGTGCTGACAGGTGCGTCTTGGCGTGGTGGCATTTTTCTTGTGCATATAGGTGCATCTCTGACTCACTGAATTTGACCTCACTTGTGGCGTATGTTCTCTGTTCAGGTCTGAACGGTGGTCTGTGGTCAGTGAGCTTGGGAGTCTCCTCCATATGGGCTGATATGGACTTCGTTGCATAGGGTGTATTTGCAAATCTTGGTGCTGTTGCAGTTTGATGAGAGATGTGCATTGAGGGTGAGGCTGGGATTTCCTTCCCATGATGCTGCTTTTTGCCTTCTGTCATAGAGAATCAGTTTTCAGGATTATCGTTGTGTTGTGGCATTTGCTGAGAAATAATGCAGTTGATATGTGGTACTAACCAGGAACATATAGTGAGCATTTGCCAGCTAGAAGGATTTCCTGAAGTGAATTTTTACATGTATTTGGTCCCACAGCCTTGTGAATCACTTCCAAATTCATTTCAGTGGATTTACCTTCCTTTTCCAGAAGGCGGGACTGGTACAAATTTGTAAATCAATAAAAACTCTCCTGAAGTAGAAGGCAGCAGTTCCTGACCCCCAACTTCATCCCTGGTTTCCCATTAGTACCTTAGCCAGCAGACCAGATTTCTCATGGGTTTACAACTTAATTCAAGATTCATAGCTAAATAAGTCTAGAGCTTAAATAAAAAAAAGGAGAAATATTCTTTTTTAATAGAGAACTCCTATTTGTTAAGTCAAGCCTCAGTGGAAGTTGAGTTTGTCACCAACCTAGGTGTATAGTACAAACTCATTGATTTTCTTTCTTCGTATTTTTCTCTTTTCATATTTATTGACTGTTGCTGTAAATGTCACAGGCTTGCCATTTAAGATCGTGCACTGAGGGACATGTAACCTGATCCTTATATTTATGGATTCTCTTTTCCCTTCTGTCCCCTGTTCAGAACTGCTTATTCTCTTGGACTCTTGAGATGTAATCTGTATGATGGACTATGACCATCTACAGTCAGAACTAGTCAGTGCAGGCTTTTCCTATAGTCATTGAAGAGAAATGGGCAATTGAGACACATGATTCATTTTATCCTAAAGTAAACATATGAAAAAAGCATGATGAATCATGCTCTAAAAATGTGCATTTTTCTCTGTGCAGTGAAGGATCCTTGTATGACTAGCTCAGAGGTGGAGGTCAGATGTAACCCATCCCTGTTAATGGTAAACCACCTGCAAACAAGAACATATGCTGTCAGGTTCACATGTTCGATAATCTGTGTAGACTCCTCTCTACTGATTTGATATTTTTAGCCTAATTTCAGGGAACTGTCTTCCCATATGAAAGCCACACATAAATGTACTTCTAAAAATAAGAACTGGAAAGAAATTTTTTAAGAGATGAGAATTGTACAGGTAGTGTTTGGTATTTTTCATTTTCTGATAATGTAGTGCTGAAAGGAGCATTCTATCCTCCTTTCCATCGGTCAGACATCATTAAGGTCTTCATCTCTAGTACCACTTCCTGCCTTCTGTGTTTCTTCAAACTCCTCACCAGTCTGCTAATTGCAGTTCCTTAGAAGAGAATTGTGTTAAAACTCCTCTGTATTTGCTATAAGACAAAATGAGTAGAGATCTGTTAAAGATTTTTGTGAGATAACAGTGTTCTCTGAGTTTTCATCCCAGTAATAGCTCTAACAGATAAAACTACTCTACTGGAAACAGTCTCTATTAGAGGTCCTCTACTGCTTTCATAGAACCCTGGATTTTTTCAGCCGTGCTATGTACACCCTCATAGTGTTGATACAACAGCAAAATGGTGTATTTTTTTATTTCTCAGGAACTGGTGGTGACTTCAGCATACACAAATGGGTTTATGATACCACCTGCCTTGGGTGACTAGACCTGCTCAGCATCTCCTGATGCAGAGTCCTCTGTAGGCGTGATCACTGTTGGTATGGAAGCGCTCTGGGATACTACAAGTAACTAATTCCACTGCATAGGTGGGAAATCTGAAGCAATAAGTCTTTTTCTGCTTCTCAGGAAAGCATTGAAACATCTTTGCAAGTCCCATTGAAACTGTACATGGAGATAAAATAGCTTCATTAATGAAATTTCCATCTAACAGTGCCTCTTTTCTGGCTACTGTGGGGACTTAGACAACTAGTGAGACTTCTCAAAAGGCTGAGTTAGATGAGATCGGTCCTAGCCTAAGTGAGTCTTCCTTCTCATTTTTTTCATGATTTGTGGTTCAGCTAAGCAACATTTTTTATTCAAGCTCCACTTTTTCATCTGGCATGTGTTTCTACTCTGTGTGTAGTTGATTTAACAGCCTGGCACTCAAAAGATTTTCTATATTTATTCCTGTGCTACTCATGAATGTACTGGTAATAGTAGATGAGCAAAATGAGTTCTAAAGGAGCACAGAAACGAGACATGCTCAGCATCTTCTGATGCGCAGAACTCTGTTGGCTTGATCACAGTTGATATGGAAGAGCCCTGGGATACTCGGAATGACTAACTCTGCTGCACATGTGGAAAATCTGAAGCAATAAGTCTTTTTCCATTTCTTGGGAAAGCATTGAAACACCTTCTTAAGTCCCACTGAAATTTAACACGGAGATAAAATAGTTTTATAAATGAACTGCTTAGGGGATCTTTAAAGTTCTTGCAAAGCCCATAAGCATGAACTTATGCAATGCTTTCAGAACTTACTATCCTCATTTCCTAAGGTTATTTAGGAGTCGTGAGTCCCCAGATTTTCATTGGGACTTTAAATTTAGACATTAGCTGGCACTAATTTCCACTCCTGTAGAGGACCCCTGATAAGAACACCAGATGTTAACTTATTATCGTTAGGTGTTTTCAGCCCTGAAGTTCAAATGACTAAGCCAAGCCTGTCTTTTGTGGTGCTGAAATCTTATAGATGCTATTAAGTGGAGATAGAATGCAAATTATTACAGACTGCATGGATTTATTCATGGTGCCAGCGGTATCAGTTGGATCTTCTACTTGATACTTTTAAGATACCTTATGAGTGAAATTCCTGACAAACTGTGGCTAGAGCCTAAAAAGATTCCAGTCAGTGTTGGAAGATCCTAATCGTGTCTTCAAACAATTAATAATGGAAAGTAGAAACACCAGATATAGTTTACTATATAACAGATCTGCCTATATCTGCCTGGCAGAAGGGAACAGATTTACTGCTTCAGACTCTTTGCATCATGTCACTGTCTTCTAAAATACTTTTTTGTTATTGTAGATGCAAGTTGAAAGATACTTTCATTTATTACTGTTTGAGTGGTCTGATAAATATTAATGTGGGACCATTACTAGCATTTCCTTGAAACAAAATCAAACAAAAATTAAGATGGTTTGTGATACATAATTCCAGCCACCCCTCACCTGACCTTTTTAATTGTGAGTGTGTAGGAGCTAATGGCTTAATCTGGGCACACTCACTTGTAGAACTGAATTTATTGTAGCATTTCAAGTCAATAGAATTACATGTGTTCTTCCTTCATGGTAAGTATAGGCAAACTTTGTTGCCCAGAGGCAGTATTTTGGAGTCACTTAATCATCTGAGGCTTCTAAAACCAGTTTTCAGTGTAACTTCAGGCCATACAATTAGAGAAGTTCCTGTGAGTTTTGTTAGGAGATGGCTCAGAGAAAGGTCGTGCTCTTTGGAGTGGCATTGGAAGCCACCACTTGGGACTGGAGGTCATCAGTCCTCAGCCTGGCTTTCATGGCTCTTCAGAGCAGTCTTTCTGGGAAGGAGTGGGCCAGATGGATCACAGGGCATGGTCCTGGTCAAAATCTGCTCTGTCATCCTTTGTCTGTGTCAGACGTGAACAAAGCATTCCTGGGAACAGCTATTTCTGAGTCTGTGGTACCACGTTATCATTGTTCTGTGACTTATCTCTGGCAGCTTTAAGTAGTGCAAGCTTTCCTTCACTTACAATTTCCAATTTTAGGAAAGTAATTGCTAACATTTTTGTTTTTCTTTAAAATTAGTTGTAGTGGAAACACAAGGTTTTTAGATCAATTTTGTGTCTGTGTGTTTATAATTTCCTTGTTTGTAGCTGTAACTTAGAAAAGGAGTTTCACTGAAGTGGATTTGTTTAAGGTTTTTTTTAATAATATGAACTTTAAAGAAAAATATGTACTTTAAAGGGTCCTTAGTGTCATTCTGACATACTTCGAATGTTTCCTAAGTGAGGCCAATTGTGCAGAATTGTTTCATTCACATTGTTCAGCTCTCTTGGCTTTATACTCCATGAAACAGCTCATGATGTACAATTTTTATAGCTAGCTGTAATTTGCGTGTTTTCTCTTCTTTGGAAAACGTTTAGAGAATCTGCTTTTTTATTTAGGGTGATAGGATGTCCTAGTGATAGGGCATCCCATCTCAGTCTCTGAGTAATTTATCTGTTAATAAAGAAATATGCAGTTTGTATCTCCTCCTAGCTGTCACCTTTATCACCCTTGAGTTTTGTTTGCAAGAGTATTTTGTAGTATTATGTATTCTTTTATTCTCTCCCTCAGTGTAAAGCCCAAAAGTGACCCCTATGTTATTATCACGATCTGTTAAATTATGCCCAGATACTCCTGTGGAAAGCTTATGTCCAAACTGCCAGTGACAGGACCAAGCCACAAGGATATCAGTTAAATGATACTAGAGAACTTGCAGTGTCTGGTGTTCACTCTGAGCATCTGAGCACCAGCTTTATCCTGATATCACTTCAGACCATGATCTGCCTTCCCATATGAGCAATTCATCATAGTTCAAAGGAAACTAAAGAAAAATCCATTTTAGCTCTTCCAAGGCACCAGTGGAAGCCCAGGGGCATTGAGAAGTGATGTTGTTAATGCAAAACTGCAAGCTTATGAACGTAGGGAGGGAAATATGGGTAGACCTGTTCTCTTGAGGCATACAGAGCAGAATGTTTCAACAGTGCCTAAGATTGCATGGAGCCAGTAGGTGTATTGCCTAATTTTTTCCTGAAATGAGTCCAAAAAAGAGGAATCTCCCATGGCCAATAAAATCAAGGACACATCTTGCCATCAAAGTATTGGAACAGGTTATATGATTTTTTTCAGGGAGCTGTAAAACTGGACAGAGCTGGTCATGGGGCTGGTTTGGGGCAGGGACAGGTGGTAGCACTGGAGTATTAAAAATAGAAGTCCATGTATCTCTTCCCTGGCTTCAGTACACTTACAGGCTCCAGGCTTAACCTTGGAAGCTGGAAGGGTGCTATATCTGAAGCTGTTAGCAGTTCAAGGGCTACGCATTATGGAAAATGAAGCACTTGCTTGGAAAGCTCTTCCAGTCTTTCATTGCTTCCATTGCTAAAAAATTGTGTCATATTTTAAGGCTGTTTGGCTAATTTCAGTGTTCTAGTCTTGGAACTCATTAGGTGTTTGTCAGCAAGGTAAAAACAAAATTAAAAAAAAGTCCTTTCACTCTCAGATTCTGTTTCAACGTACCTATTTTCCTGAAAATAAGTGTTTGAAAATGATCTTGTATAGCTTACGCAACAGATTCTTGTAATCTGTAGTCTCCTGTTTAATGTAAACATCTTTATTAAATTTTATACACTTATGGTGTCTTATTAGCATTGAAGTGTTGCCAATAAGAAATAACTGAGAGAGTGCCAAATTGAGTGCAAGTGGGGAGGGAGTTTTTATTGCATTTGGTTTGCATTAGATGTTCACACTAATAAATTTTTGTGTTTCTCAGAGTTAAGCCGTGCACTGGTGTCAACCTGATCAATTTGCCCATGCCTTACAAGAACAAGAAAGGTAGATCTGTTTTGTTGTGGTTAGTTTTTCACGTCTTTCTCTTTTTCTAGGGATGTTTTGAGAATATCTCTGAAGGCTCTGTGCCTCCAGTGTTCTGCAGATCATGGTATAGGGACATGGAGTGGGAAGCTGCATGATCTCTCACTGCTGGTTGGGCCCTGGCTGACCTCCCTGGCAACATAACTAAGTGACATGGGGTTACACTGGACACATAACACGGGACAGTGTTCATCTCATATTGCTTTACTCCCCTGATTAAATGTATCATGTAGGTTGGATGTAAAAACTTTGCTCAACTAAGATGAGATGAGTCCTGCTCCAGATAGTGAAATGTGGTCAAGTATTTTGTGCCCGTGGTACCTGCTTTCTGCTCAGGCAAATTCTGCTGCAGTGTATTGTGGAAGTAGGTGGTGTGTGAAGATATAGGACTGTCCTTGGTTTCCTCTATGGTCTCTCTTATGAAGGGAATGGGAAATGAAACAAGGAACATGGGTCTGCAGAGAGCTGCTCTACCATTCTCCAGCATATCCCCCCATCTAAATGCCTAGGGATATAAGAATGTGCTGCAGAGCTTAGCTGCCCCTCCATTTAGACACAGATGTTGGGGGTTTTTGCACTTGGATGTCTGTACCATGTCCTGCAGATAGCAAACACACAACATCTTTATAGCCAGCTAAGTCTCAAATTTGCAGCTGTTCCCCACTGGTGACAACCTGGTTACAACAACTGTCCCCCAAGAGAGAGGCAGCCTAACGTTTCTTCTATTAGGAAATGCTTCTCAGCTACTATGATGATATATTCTTCTTTGAGTTGAGAAAAATGTGCTCACTATACATGTGATGGACTGCTGCAGCTCTGGGGTGAAGGAGATGCAGAGTTTTGGGTATAGGTCAAGCCAGGTGGCTGTTTTTCCAATAAAATTCAGTTCTTAATTATAAACCTGAGCCTTTATCCATTAGCACTGATGAATAATCAACCCAGTGACTATAAGGAATTAAAATTTACTGCTTTAATTTATGCCAGGACTAATTATGAAGGAACGTTTACGTTGACTTGAGAGTAATCTGATTGTATGTGGTTTCAATAGCTCTCTGCTTCCACAGTGCAATGGCTAGATCTGCCTATCTTTCACAACTGAAGCCTTCAGTTTTTTAGTTTTACTCAAATTTGCATAGCAAATTCATTTTAGATCATTGCAGCCCATAATTAATTACATACATAATTATTTAGGGGTTTTTCCTCTTCATTTGAATATTTTACCGAGCATTCATGTTCTGGAAATGTAACTTTACACATAGATTATTAAAAATAGTTTTGCTGCTTCTCAGTGATTTGGTTTATAAACCTTATAAGGCAAAGACTTTGCAAAAAGAAAAAATAAAAACCAACAAACCTTAACTATGAATCAGTTCAATTTTTAATATTGTTTTTCCCAAAAGCTTTATTTTTATGAGAAAATAACTATGGAATTTAATTAAATTTGCCAGAATACTTCACAGTCCAAGAACACCTTTCATCTAAAGTACACAAATTATTTTTCACATTTTAATGAAGGAAAGTCTTCGATGTGCAAAGTTTATGTAGTTTTTCCGTTTTATTGAAAGGGTGTGAGAGGTGTAGGTAAGTTAACAGTTTGAATCTTTTACTTTAGAAGAGTGGGAATGACAACGTAAGACTTCATTAAAAACAGCAGGCACTTGAGGTGTTCAGCACCTCTGTGAGGAAACTGCTTGGCAATAGCATACAGTAGCAGATGGAACAGATTTTTCTGACTCCCAGCATGTCTTTCCGTATGAGACCACCCTTCTTATGCTATACAGGATCTTGGAAATGTCTTTAAAATAACTGGATTTTGTTGTTTCTTCTTGAAATGGTTGAACTGGTTTGTGTTGCACTACTACTGCTGGCGATGTTAGTTGAGTTTAACCTTGCTTTAATTCTCATTAAGCATGAACTCTTAGATGATGGCATATTGCAGTCCAAGCCATCATCAGTGATTAATGCAGCTTCCTTGGGGATTATAACCTTACATTTTCCTGTGGAGAAAAGAGCGCTGGGTAGTCAGAAGCACCAGCAGTGTGACCTGATGCAGGGATATCCAGAGTCCCTGGGTTGCCCGAGGCGTCCCCCGGGGCTGCTGTCAGCTGGAGGGGATATTGAAGCAAAACCTCATCAGGACTTTAGGGCTGTTGATTCTTATGGGCAGTGCTGGATGTTCTGAGCAGCTATGGGGTACTTCCCAGGGAAGGGCCAGCCTCTCTTGGTTCAGCTTTTCCCAGCACTGTTCTTTGGAGACACTCGCCTCATCCTTCTCATTAAGGAAATCCTGAACAATAGATTCAGCCCACATAAGCTACTTCCATTTGAAGCTTCACCAACTTTTAACATGTGATTTTTCCTCATACAGTACCAGGGATGGGGACGTGTGTCCGGTGCCTTTGGTACCAGCATGCAGAGCAAATTAATGGTACGTCTTCATCTCCATGATGAGCAGTTACACCAGCCATCTGCTAATGAGATGAAGTGATTTTTGTGAGTGTGTGTCTCCTTTGCATCCCTGTGTAGCTCTGCCTTTTATAGGAATATTCCTTTTAGGAATATGTAATTCACTGTGTGCTGCAGGCAGCTTGTGAATTGCAAAGTGTCCTTCTGAAGAAAGGCAAAATAATCGAAAAAGGAACATTGTGCCTATAGTGACATTTGGAGAAAAGATGGATACTGTTTACGAGGGAGGGACAGGGCTGGTATTTAGCTATACTGGCTAAAGAGCAAATGAGAAAATAAGTTTAATAAATATGACTTAATGAATTTAGGACTGCTGACTCCAGAGTTTGCCCTCCTTCAATATATTGTCAAAATCTGTTGATGCTTCCCTCTAAAGATGGAAGATAATATCTAACTTATGTCTGGATTATCTAAAAATAAAAATATAATTTGTTGATAATGGAAGTGGAAAAAAACCCTGTTGTGGTGGTGGAGGCTGCTGGCTGTAGCCATTGCTGCAATCCAAATTGCTGTACTCCTATATTGTTAGGAGTGCAGAAGGGTTCATGCTGTCTTTGTGTAAACATACCAGTGTTTAAAACTTTTTACATATGTTTCAGCTCTTTCATGGGGATTTCCTTTAATTGCTTAATCTTTCATAATGAACATTAATCTGTTACTGGCAAAGATAAAATCCAGCTAATTCTCAGTAAATCTGTTTTGCTTTCTCTGTACCCACAAATTAAAACTCCTCTGATACCAGTTGGAAGCTCTGTCTAGACATTGAACGTGGTCAGAAATAACTGTGTGGTCACAGGGAAGGTAACTGTGTTGCTTTACGCTGTCAGTCATAATCCAGTCCACTTTGACAGGGAGGTCTGGGCTCCTGGAAAGTCAGTGAAGAGGATGGGAAGCTCTGACAAACTAACTATGATCCCCTTCACCTGGTCACCTAGGTCCTGGAGATAGTTTTCCCCAGCATGGTTCCTGAGGAGCCAGGCAGAAATAGCAAGTTTTTGCTGGATTAACTTGAACTGCTTGTGAAGAATCCCATCTTTGCAGTAAAATAAGGCTGTGATTCCCAGCTCCCTTTAACGTGTTCTGACCATGATAAAGGCAGCTCATTCCTGGTCTTTACCGCTGCTTTCTACCACCTCCTTGCAATGGCTGCTTTTCATGTAGCTGCTTGGTGAGCCAGTTCAAGAGGGCAATCAGAGGTAAACTCATCTTCTTTGGAGAAAAGAAGTGAAGGGATCAGTTCTGAGATTGGATTTATAGACCTTGAAAAGATTAGGCATGTTAGTGGAGGTAGGGATGGAAGATCAGTACAAAGGAATAGTTAGGTTGTGCTTTTGACGCTTGTATGATCTTATGCTGGATTAATATGACTGTGACCCCATGGGTTTGGAAGCATCCACGCACGAAGCTGCAGTGGCATAACTTTTGTCATTAAATTCATACTGAGAATATATAGACATATACAACTTCTCCATATAGGAAATTTGTAACTCCCTGTTTTGTAGAGGCTGCTCATCAGAGAGTCATCCTGAAAAACCAGAGATGATTTCAGCAGGATGGAGGAATGGCTTGGAAATAACATGAGACAAGAGCCACTGCTTTGTCAAGGCTTTGGAGTGGAAGCAGCAGCTGTGATGGACAGAGCAGGATGTGTGCTAACATGGGGATTCAGTGTGTTAGCTGATTAGGATGCTTATTTGCTACGTGGTGTTTATGGTGTGGGCCCCTGAGCCTCAGGCTGAATTCACAAGTCAGAACAACTATCAGATGGATAAAGCTGCTTACTATATGTTACAGAGAGATAAAATGCCTGTGGCAGTGTGACTAAACTTTTCATGCCTCACTTTACCTGTCTGTACAATAAGTCTAATGATCATCATATTGTCAAAGACATTTGTGTGCCAGTTATGACTCTCGCATGATTAATGGCTTTAAAATACTATGAGTGATTTTGATGGAAACACGTATCAAAATGCATTGCAATGGTTCAGCGTAATGCAGTCACTTGGCATTTGGAGTTGGAGGGTGTTAAAGGAGAAAACCCTTCAGGAGTCACTTCTTTCCCAGTCTGATCTCCAAGGAGAACTGTAAAATCTCAGTGACCTATTTAAGTTAGTACATTTATTCCAAATAATTAACTATAGAAATGTTCCACTGGCTGCACGGAGCATACCCAACAGCCATGTACTCCTTCTGTGGGTCAATGGTGCTCTGAAGCCTGGCTTCCTGCAGTGCTGGGTGGAAACAACATAGAAAATAAATTTCAGAATTAAGTGAGACGAACCCTTACTGTTGGTTACTGTATGCTGCAACTTCTGTATCTCCATTTGGCTTGGCCAAGGAGCTGGATATAATTCCATGCTTCAGCTAGTCCTATGATGCATCATTTTAAATGGGTAAAAGACGAAGCTACAGTACTTGTTTTACTGTTCTCACTGGTTGTGGAACTGCTGGCCAGAAGTGGAAAGAGCTGTTGGACTTTTGATTGGTAAAACATGCCTTGTAAGAGATATTGGGAGATTATTTTGGTCTCAGGAATTTTTGGAGTTACAGAATCACTAGGTTGATTAAAAAGACCCACAGGATTATCGAGTCCAACCGTTCCTATCAAACACTAACCCATGCCCCTTAGCACCTCATCCACCCTCCTTTAAACACACCCAGGGAAGGTGAATCAACCACCTCCCTGGGCAGCCTGTTCCAGTGCCCAATGACCCTTCCTGTGAAAAAAAATTCCTGATGTCCAGCCTGAACCTCACCAGGTGGAGTTTGTGGCCATTCCCTCTCGTCCTGTCCCCTGTCTCTTGGGAGAAGAGGCCAGATCCCTGCTCTCTACAACCTCCTTTCAGGTAGATGTAGAGAGCAATAAGGTCTCCCCTCAGCCTTCTCTTCTCCAGGCTAAACAACCCCAGCTCTCTCAGCCGCTCCTCATAAGGCCTGTTCTCCAGCCCCTTCACCAGCTTCGTTGCTCTTCTCTGGACTCACTCCAGAGCCTCAACATCCTTCTTGTGGTGAGGGGCCCAGAACTGAACACAGTACTCGAGGTGCGGTCTCACCAGTGCCGAGTACAGAGGCAGAATAACCTCCCTGGACCTGCTGGTCACGCCGTTTCTGATACAATAGAAGGAGTTGTGCTCCTTTGTCTTGGGTGCCGTAAGGAAAAGCTGCTTGGCTGTCCCTGAGCCAGATAATCCTTTCTGTGATATTTTAAGCAATTTTCAGAGTGTATGAGATGAGATGGGCTTTGCTGCTAACCAAAAGCAGAGGTTTCATGGATTATCCCCTGGGCAGTGAAATACGGACCCTCAGCCCTGTGTTTGGAGGTGTGCCTGTCTGCAGGACTGCGGACAGAAAAGTTTGCCAGAAACACGCAGCGCCTGCATCCGTGCCATGGTTTGATGCACGCAATGCGAACATAGCAAAGTGGGAAGTCTCTAGGCGAGGGCGAGGCACACCAGGAGCTCAGTGGAGGCTTCTCTCTTCATTTACCTCAGTAAATAGTTTCAGCAGCTACTAGCTAACCTGCCTGCTTAGAGTAATTTCCATGTCAGTAAGGAGCCCTGATGTGATGTCCTTGCTTCAAATCCAGTACAAAGTTCAGCAGACAGGTGACAGGAATTAATCTGAGCAACTAATTCCTATTTTTGGGCTTGGGGCCAGGTGATTCGAGGCAGCATACAGAATCCAGGGAAGAAGATTAGTGCTGTCTACAGGATGTGATATTTTGACTCAAAAATGTTTTGAAGGAATGTGTCTAGCATAGCTCCACTGCCTTGCCAAATCATTTGCTGTGTTATGTGGCATAGAAGATGGTAGTAGTTCTTTCAGGGAAGGATGCTCTGACATCTCACATTCCTCTAATTTTTCCACTCTGTTTCAATAAACATACTGACTTCTACCCCACAATCAGAGTTGCAGACCTCTCCTTTCTTTCTTATAAAGGTTGATTTTCTCTCCTTTTTTGGATTCTTTTTGATTTTGTTGGAGTTTTTTTACTTCAGTATTTGGAAGTGTCTCCTTTCCCAGTACAATCTAAATTTAAATCTACTCCCCATCTAAGCCTTTTTTTCTCCACATTACACTACTTCAATTCCAGAACCGTTTTTTTGTTTTTTTTTTTCTTTTCAGTTTTTCACTAGTCTGCTGCTAATGTGCAGCATTGGAAATCTTCCTAAACAATTCAGGAACCTTTGCTTATTATGGCTGGGAATGATTTCGTATGCTAGTGTCACAGTGTGGCCTGGCTGTAGGGCTAGGGCTTAGTAGTGCAGAAAAGGAGTTTTTATTCAATGGATGTGCCTAAAGACAAGGGAAACACAAAGATTAGCAATGCTGTGGATTTGATTGAGTTGCTTGATGTCACTAAAGTTAATTTATTTATTGAATTATGTGTTCTAAAGATGTGGAAGCCTTGGGAAGGAAGATACTACAAAAACTTTGAAGAATATTAAAATATATGGCAATAAAATACCTTTCCCTGTCCCTAATCATTCATATATTGTCCTTTTTTTTAATGAAAATGGCTTTGTTTCTAATCAGCCATTAAAGAAGTAGGTCTCTAGGTAGTGATATTGCTAATGGTGATAAGCAAAGGCAGCACAGGGAGGGTATGTGTGCTGGAGGTTATGCTCCCTGGTCCTTGTCACCAGCTTCCGTTTTGACTTTTTTATTTTTGGTAGTGAGTGATGTTAAGAATGTCTCCTGGGCAACACACTGCCTGTGTGGTGTGATTTATGGGCCAGTATTTTAGAGAAGCTGCAATATCCTGTTTCATTTTGAAGAGAGCTTTAAAAACATACAAAAGTTGGGAAAATATTATCTGTCTTTTACAAACAAGAATCATGAATTGATGTATAAATCTATTCTGTCACTGTACAGATTGGCAGAAAATGTTTAGTTGTCATGGCAGCAAAATGTACAGTATCGCAGATGAAAAAGAAATATATATATATATAAAAAACCAAACCCAAACACCTTGCCAGTTGTTATACTCTGACAGCAGTTGCTGAGTTTATCACCCTGAAGATTCAAATCAAAATCCTCCAGACCACATTTCTCATCAGCAGCAATATCTTTGCCCTGTAACATTCCTGCAGTTTGCCTTCTGAGCTCTTCACCATGGGAGGCATCAACATTTTTGTCACTAGTTATTTATTTAGATATAGTTCCTCTCTTGAATGGGAACCAGGCAGTAAGCAGTAAAGTGCTATCTCTGTTCTCTTGAGGAAACTCCTGTATAAATTAATGTTTCTGGTTTAGTTTTAGTTGATATTTGCATATTGCTGAATTTTCTGGGTTACACACTCGATGTTACGGTGGAATAGGAAGTATTTTGGCTGTAATCAAAATTCCCAATTATCTGTATTTAAAATGAGCAAACATATCTACACGTTTAGACCAGAGTAAAATGTGAAGTGTCCTCTATATTACATCATTTTTGCTATATAATATTGACAATATTTTTTTTAAAATCTCAGATATTACTGTCTTGATTTTTATTTTCCCTATGGCAGATACTTGGAAGTAAAACTCTAAAACTCCTCTGTGGCTGTTAATTTCTGCTCTCTTTGGCACAATGTAGCAGAGGAATTGTAGATTACTGTGCTCCATGGCTGTCTTTTAACCTTCCTTTCAATTGCTTAATTAAATTAACGAAGAAATAGTGTAGTGTATTTGTATTATTTGTCAGGATATTCTGCTCTGAAAAAGCAGTTCATGAAAGTGAAATGAGGCAATTCAGAGGACTGTGGTGGCTGGGAAAGTGTGGGGTCACTTGCCTACCAGCACAAGGTTGGATGGTGCTGAGCACCTACAGCCTTGAGTTCTCAGACCATGGCAATGATGGACTTTGAGGGTGGCTTTGGTCCCTCTATAACATCCAAAATGGGCATACAAGTACCCATTAGGTCTACAACCCTGCTGGTGCAGGGTGCTGCTGTTTCACCTGAGGCACAAGTACAAGGTATATGCTAAAATCAGCAGGAATTATGATACCTGCCAATATGTACATAAAGGAATAGTAGCAATTAAGTAATTGTCTATAGTAAACTCAGAGCCGTCATCTAAATTGCTTCTGCTGTCATGTCTTACTGGATGCTTTTAAATTTATTTTTAAACTATTTTCCCAAAAGAGAGAAATTAGAGTTTTATCTTCCACCTGATTTACTTCTGGTTGCTGGTACCAGTTATCTGCTTTGTGGGTTTTGCATAGTATTGTGGACATTTAGGGTGTGTTCTCTTGGTTACTGCAAATGAGGTGTTGCCATTTCCATTTAAATGACCATTTTTTTTCCCCATAGCTGCTTGAAGCAGTGTTTAATTTTTGTAATAGATAAACAGAATACTAGACTTTCTGAAGGTCAAAACTGTTTACAGAGCTCTTCCCTGCTTGGCTTTTGTTTTCTCAAAAAAAGAAAAAAATTAAACTGGGATTTCTGGGATTTTAGGATTAGTTAATGTATTTACCCAGCCTTTAAAAGGTAATTTTCATGGGATAGAGAGATCTTGTTTACAATGTGTATAGAAAGATTAAAAGGAATTAATTTAATTGTGTAAGACTATTAAGTAATCTCCTGCCTTCTGCTGTGAACCTATCATACCTTCAGCTGTGTTACACTTTCTATTTCTACTTCTTCTTCTTAATCTTCAATTAACTAGAGAGCTTTCTTTCATTTTTTAAATCTGCCCCTTATTCCCTTCCAAAGCCTTCTCTAGCAAATTCATACATCCCTTGATATGTTCTCTCCACCTGCCTATCTATCATGGGTTTTCATATTGTCCCTGCCGCTAGCATGGGGCCCTGATTCAGATAAGTGCTTTTAACCCAATGAAACCAGTGGGATTTAAATATCTGTCTGAGTGTTTTGGAATGGGATTAGCTTTACTAAACTCAGCCCTAAAGGGTAATGTTTTAGTCTCCGTGTACAGTTGTGCGGATGGAGAGCTGAGGTTCAGAGCAAAAATGCTGTTGGGAAGAAAGATGTGATTGCAGTCATTTTTCAATCAGTAAATAATGAGGAGCCCTCTGTCAGTATGGTTTAGGCTTCTAAATTAATTTTTAATCCAAACCCCCCTATTACCAGAATTTACATCCAGTAAACCAGCCACAGGACTGACCTGTGCTACTTGGTAAGTCTGCTCCTCTTCACCAGCATAATTCTGTTCCTACCTGAGGAAGAGAGGTGACCAAGGGTGGAGAAAGAATTTAATAGCTAGCTTTGCCTTTATGTAAATGCCAATGTTTTCATTTACATCACCTAACAAGAAAAATATCCTCATTGGGAATAATTTCTCTTTCCCATGTCATTTCCTCCTCCTTTCACACCTGCTGTTTGTTTCTTCTCTTTCCTTTGTGTGATACTCAAGTCTTTACTCCTTGTGTGTAGGGGGCAGCACTGTGATGTGTTCTGCTGTTGCTCACAAAACAAGACCAATAAATCTTTGTTGAATTGCTGCCAGACCCTTGCATTGTCTCTTGCAACGATCTCTTTCTGTTTGTCTCCTAATGGGTGCTGACTTTTCTTTCCAGGGGTGGCAGATGGAGTGGTAGCTCCCCTGAAAGGGTCTCGCCCTGTGCATACCCAGAGTCTCCTTTTCCCTTTATAAACCTCAGCTTTATTGTGCTGCTGCTGTTCTTTAGAGTAGCCCTTGTAATGAAGGAGCACAAGTGCCACTGAAAGTCAGATGTCCTAAATCTTTTGTTTGGTAGGTTTAAAAATCCAACCTTGTTTCTATATGCATAGTAAGGCCAAGAGCCACAAGAATGTCAGTATCCTTATGCTTTTCTCCATGCTTAATTTTGTGTGTTTATGGGTCAGAATTTGTGTCTGAACTTACCAGGGCTAAGTGGTTCACTGAGCTTAGTCCTAATTTTCCCTAGCAATAGCTGGCATGTGTTCGAGGTCTTCCAGTAGAAGACTTCCCCCAACAGAGCATGGCTCATTTTTCAGAGGTAGCTGCTGTGGCTCTTTCTTCATTTGAAGTGTGGCTGACTTCAGAAGTATGTCAGCTAGACAACTTTAACTGTTAATATTCTCTCGAGGTGCATATTACTCGTGTGATCATTGGTTCTGATCTTACAGGTATGTGCTAGAGCGCTCTGCCTTCTTAAAAATGTGCATGCGGTGCAGAAAGATTCATGGCTGTGAGCCCTCACTAGTTCACAACCGGTAAATGAGCTAATGATGATACATCTTCCCCTCCCTGCTGCACTCAAGAGTTTTTATTACAAGGCCAGTGTAATTTGTTTTCATCTCTTGCACATCCTCCCTACATCCTTCCCATCCTGATCATTTCCCCTGAAAAACACCTACTGCAGTGACCTCCATTTGACTACAGAATTGAAGCACTAATCAGCAGGGCTGGTATCTTCATGAGATTTTATAAATTTTGTATACTACAGACCACTTGCTAGCCACATGAGCCCCCAAAAGGCAACACTGATGTTTTAAAGCAGAACAGAGCCAGATATTTCTTTAAATGTGAACTTTTGTCTCAGTATCAGAAGTAAATTTAAGGAGACAATTTCTGAGTAACTGTTTGCAAAGTGCAAAGTTCACCATTAGTTTAACTACCACCCTCCAGGCTAACAGAAATGGTATAAACTCAAATATGCTAAAATGAAGCACTTGCTGGGCTCAGGAACTATCTACATGCTATTTTCCTTGAGGAAATTTTAACTATGGATCTTGCTGTCTTCCAATTCTGCCTGTACAGTGACCTCTACCATGAATATCTGCTTTATGCGCGGCACTTCCACATGCCAACGACATACAAAGCGGTCATAAATTCCTATTTTAATGTCAAATGCTCGTGTTTCAAGTAGGAGCCAGGACGTGAAGACTGGAGTGTATGCCTCACTGCAGAGAGGTTTTCTGAATTTTGGAAGGTGACTTGGACCAGTCATGCTCTTATCTAAAGAAATGGATTTCAGCTGAATTTTGAAAATGACAAATGTGTTTCTGCATTATGTATTTATTACTTATTGTCAAGAGGTGAGTTACACGCTTGGCAGATCTGTGTAATAGATGGCCATAAGAGATTCTGGCAGCCCAAGCTAAATAGGAGAGCAGATTTGTGGACCAACATGTCTGTAAATTAATTATGTTTTGACTTTGTTCAAGATTTGTTAAAATATATTTCATTCTGTTTTTTATTCTGTGGTACATGACTAATATATTGGATTGAGTGTATGCGTGGGTGTACAGAAGTCTGCTGAATGGCATATTTTTTAAGGGAAATAATTCGTTTTCTGACTATATTGTGTATTTGGTAAAGTCATAAAAATCAGTGATTAGAATTACCATGACCTCACAGGTCATTTTATGCTGTTCCTGACCCATTGTATTATGACCTTGTGCCCTCATTTTTAATGTCCCAAGCATGAGGACATTCACAGTGCAAGATTTTTGTTATTGCAGGGATGTGTGACTGTGTTCATGCAGGATCTACAAATTCACACTACTTCTTCTTTTAATGATTTTTTGATGCTCAGTCAAAGTGCAGAATGATCCTACCTTCTCCATTGTGGGAAGCCTTCTCCTTCTCCATCATGGGAAACCTTCTCTTTTTCCCTTTTCAGCATCTGACTTGAGGTAACTTTGTGCCCACATACCTGCCCCTCTTTCCCAGAGAGCATGTTGGACTGATTAAGGGAGATTTCCATTTTTTGATTCTGCCCTCTCCTCTGACTTCGGACTCATCATTACTTAGGTGACATCCAAGTGTCTGGCATTGTGACAAATAAGCCCTTTCATGCGTCACTAGTTCAGAGAGCTGAAGCTGAATCTTGACATGTCCCTGGGCTCTCCTTAAGGCCACATTTTTCACTGCAGTTCATGCATTTTTATAAATAATTATATTTTTAGCACATTAAAGGGCCCTCTCCTTCCGCTCCACCTTGTCTTCATACTCAATTAGTTATTCCCTAAGCTAATAACTATGGTACCTCCCAAATTACTCGCAGCATGAGGAAATGCAGTTCTCTGTCTCCTGATATAATCTGTGTGGTGTTGAATGGAAATGGTGAATTTGTCTCACAGATAAATTTACTGGGAATGTTTTTCGTAACTGTTTGAGCTACCTATTTCTTATAGTCCACCAATGTGGTATAATTTGGTAGCTTCTTGGTACTCTCTTGTTAACTACCAGTTCCTAACTTTGAAATATGGCATATTTCAGCTTTTAATGTCCTTCATTTGTCTCAGTTCATGCATATGTATTTAACTCTCAGCATTGCTCTCCAGATTTAGCTGGAAGGCCATGCTCACCATGAGAGAAAGGTAATCAAATGATGAAACTGTAGGCACACTCTGAACTCCTAATTTAATGAAAAAATCACCCGAACAATAAAGTGTGTAATTATACTGATTTTCATGACATTTAGGTCACAAATGGATTCTTCCTTGTGTACAGATGACATCAATTAATACCCGTTACAGCTTTCTTTGAAACTGAAAATATAGCAATGCCTTTATGTTACATGGGCATTAATTCTTGCTAAGTTGTGAAATGAGTCTTTCTGTATTACTTCTTCCACCCAAGTGCCTGGAGAGATCCTTCTTTGTCCTCATACTAGAAGAAGGTCATACCTCAGAAAGTTCCTTCCACTGGGAGCATATCTTCTTGGGGAATAATTTTTTGAGCTTAACAAGAAGTATTTTCAACTAATGCAAGTTTCCATATGCATGGCACTATAGATTTATATAGAATGAAGACAGCTATGAAGACTGTAGTTCTTTACCTATACCCCAAAAGTTCGTCAGAGAGGAGAGATGCCAAGTTTCCAGACCTAGTCAGAGCACTTCATTGTTGATGTCCAGAATGAATAGGGCAATGCCACCCAATTTCCTTGATAACATAAATCTGCCTTCTCTGATGAATAAGTGTGGTAGGTGCCTAACGTGAGTGCTGAAACTATAGTGAGTTCCAAAATACCATCCAGGCCGTTTCTTGCCAAATTCATAGTATAGAGAAATGAATCTTTGCACTGTGTGGTAAGATGTAAAAGTTAGCTTGACCAAATAAAAAACAAACATTAGCTGAGACAGGGAAGAAAGGAAGGAACCATTTGTCTGAATTCTTCTTGCTGTTAGATAAACATTTTCCCCTTTAAAATATCATAAGCACTTCCAAATAAATTACTCTTTCTGTAGTATGCAGTACATTTGGAGTATGTAGTGGTACAATATATATATATTTATATGTAAAAACATTTTATGTATGTATAAATAAATTTATGCAAATTGCGGAGTAATGACATTTGGGTCACAAAATACCTTGCCTCGTGTTCTTTATAAATCTCTCTAGGAGATACTGCTTCTTTTCCCTTCAGTGCCATGTTTTGAACATAACACCTTCCTCCCCTATGTTATTACTCTTTGATATTTCATTAATTCTGACTAAATTTTGTTGGCTGAATGATAATGTCATTCTTATTTCTGCAGAAATGCTAATTGAGGATGGCATGCCATATTTGGGATTTCTATTGAATTTAATTAATAACAAAGTGAGTTAATCAGGTAACATTCACCTTGAACTTTCTACTTTAAAGGACATAATTTCTCATCTCTTGCATTTTTTTATTAGGTGGAAAATTTCAAAGTACATTTTGACAGCTGCATTTGAATATCTTTGTAGGTTCTCGTTAAATATTCTGTTTAGAAGTGCTGCTCCTTAGTGATCTAATGAGCACAATACCAGTTTCTTGCCACATTATATCTCTGATTCTTTACAGTCAGGAAATGCATCTGGATTCATTCAGCATGTAAAGCTGGTGTCAGTTGATGTTATTTAATATGATATGAAATTTTTTGTTTTTAAAAAAAAGATTTAAGTGCTGCCAAATTCTATTTTTTAAGCGACCTTGTATTGTGTATTCTGAACCTCCCCCCTTTATTTTAGGGCAGTCCATAAAATATTAGATCAGTGCTGTAAAATAATTAAAGCATTTCGCAGCTATATGCTAGTTTATATTGTAGATCACGTGTGTATATGCAAAAGCATTCACTTCTTTTCTTTAAAGGAGTAACTGAATGTGGATTTTCTTGGGGTGTTGCCTGCCTCGTCTGGTTTGCTGTATGAACTATTAGGACTAAAGAAACTCCTTGAAATAGATGTTCAGAATATGAGGCTATGGAGGTAATTCATAAAGCTGCAGGAATGATACTGAGAAGAAAAAGTAAGGCTGTATAAAATTACATAATAAATCTCAAGCTGGGGAGGGGAGGAAAGGGAGGAAGATGTCAGAAGCATAAAGAAATTACCCTGGTCTTCAGGGAGAGTAATGCTGTTCCAATACTGAGTTTCTCTGAAAACTTCACCCTTAAGTATTCATGTACTCATGATTCTGCCTGGAATACTGCACACTAAAAGGGCATTGAAAGAGTATGATATAGATTGCAAAGTCAAAAAACTCTCGAGGTAGGAAAGTGGGTGTGCAAATCTAGTCTGTCCATTTTTTATTTGCATTATCAAGCATTCTATAATTAAACGATCACTATTTTTAGTCATAGTAGTTTTGCATGATCTTACTCATTCAAAGCACAATTTCTTGGGGACTGTCCATTTCTGTGATTTTCCCTTGTAATTAATTTATTTTGGCTCAATTGACTATTTTTTAACTATCTTGAGGGTCTTCTCTGACATGATAAATTCCATGATATTTAATTAGCCTTCCTTTGATGCTTTTCACTCCTCACTATGTCTTGGTTTTTTATATTGTGACCTTAGCTGCCTCTAGAAATCAGAGTTAGGATTCAGGCCCAGATTGTGGTTTGCAAGTTTAGACACATGAGCTTGATGTCAGGAGTGTGAACTGAGTATGAACTGGGTCTGCTGAAAGGCTAGCGGGGTCATTGCATATGCCCCAGCTTTCCCTACCCCGTCTCCTGCGAGAACTGCAGAGGGGTGTTGGTCCATGCATAATTTCTGTCATATCTGTCAGGACCTTGAGGGTTTCTTAGATATGCTGGGGAACCTTAAATGGCACTAGATGCTTGTGAGGAGGGAACTGAATTTTTGATGTTCATTGTGCATGAGGAGAGCGTACGTGTTCGTCTTACATGGAGACAGCCACATTTAGGAATCCGAATCGGGACTTCCACTCCATCCTTGACGTTAATGTTATTAACACATTGCAGATGGGGAACAGAGGCAAGACAAAATAAAGACAGAACATATACAGAAATCTTAGGGGCTGATTTTTCAGAAAATAGAACAATCTGTATTTCAAAGCACATCAGAAAATTGCAGAAACTTTTATATCGAACAGTCCTCTAGCCCATCCTCTTGGTCCAGTCTGGTACAACCTCAGTGTTGGGTCAAGTGGCTCCATGCCTTCGCTAGACTGGTTGAGAAAATGCCTCTGAGCAGCCTGTTCCAGGGCTTAACCACACCCACGCGTGTGCATTTTCATTTATGTCTTATAGGAGTTTCTTTTGCTGCAACTCGTGACTGTTCCCTCTCTTTGCTCTGACTTCTCTACAGCTTCTCTTTAGGTGGGGAAGACTGCAATGAGACTGCCCTCTGCCACCCTTATCCTTTTCTTTCCAGTCTTAACAAGCCCAGTCCCCTTAGCTTCTTCCCAGACATTGTGCACTTAGGACCACTGAAGCCTTACTGGATAAACACCAGTTTGTCATTAGTTGCTGACTCTGGCGAGTCCAAAACTGGGCCTGTTATGCCAGATGAGGAATCACTTTCCTTTCCTTGCAGGCCAGTGTGCGATTAGCCATCCTCACTGCAAGGATGCACTGCTGGCTCATGCTCAGTTTATTATCCACTGGGATCACCATGACTTTTTCTCCTGAGCTGCTCCCACCAGGCTCCAGACCATGCTGATGGATAATGAATCCCAGTGGAGGATTTGACATGGGTCTTTGTTGAAGTTTTGGGTGGTTCTTTGACTGTTTCCACATCAATCATCCTTCTGTCTTATTGCAGTGCCTCTGAACAGTAGTTTTGTCCACAGTATCCATTGCTTTTCTTAAACTGATGTAATTTTCAAACTTACAGAGGGTATTTTTTATCCCATCATCCAGGTTGTGTTTGAACAGCAATAGTCTCAATCCTTTGTCCTTAGGAACATTGTTCATCATGAACTCATGGATGTGTGATGAGACAGGGAGACTTTAAATTACGGACCTCTATTGTTTGAGCCCAGCAGTCCAGCCAGTCACTTATCCAGTCCAGATTCTCTAAATTAGGCTGCTGGGAATGTGGGAAACCTTGTTGAAAGCTTTGTTGACGTAAACCTTTTATTTGCCTATGGTAAATCCACCGTGAGTACTGCAACCTGTGACTGTACCTTTCTTCCAGTTAAAAGACAGCACCATCCATCTCCTCTTTTTTCAGAAGATGGTGTGTCGCATATACCTAGCATGGTGCATCCACACTGATCCAGCATTGGAGGCTCTCAGCTGACAGCCACTCCAACTCTGGAATTAACTACCTGGTTCCCATTGGCACATCCCATTGGCAGCTTCTTAAGTGTTCCTGGGCGTGTGGGAAGTCCAACTCGAGCTTGCTTTTACCTCTCACAGCATTTTCTTCTTGGGAAACAACTTCTCACACTGCCTTTTGCTTCCTAAGCACATTTTGCTCACTTTGTGAGCACAGACACCCTCCCTCCTCCTTCATTCTGCAGCTGGCTCCAGCCTGGGCAGCACCAACCTGGACCAAGCTCTCTAGTGACTTCGATTGACCTGCCCACCACTTCTGACCCCTTTCCCAGTGCAAATCCTGTAAATACTGTGGCCTGTCATGGAAGAGTTACTTTTTTTGAACATTTAAAATTATTTTTTACTGATGCAATTCTTGAAGATGGTATTAATTTAGGTTGAAATGTAGGGAAAGGTTGAGTTAAAGGCAGGTATGTGGTATGGAAGGTTTACTTAAAAAGAATGGTTAGTGACAGGGTAGGGTTCCATGCAAATTGACTGATACTTCTGAAATTAATTTCTGGCAATTTTAGTGTCAGTGCTATAGCCCAACAATTTTAGCAAAGCTAATAAAATATGTGTTGATAAAATTACATTTGTTCACTTTATTATATGAGAGGAACGCCAAATGCGAGGATTTCCAGTTTTGCAGATTGGCCATTTCCCTAAATTATGTATAGAAAAAGCCTACATTTACTGATTTTTGTGAAGTGTAGTGATTGAAAATGGAAGATTAACATGGTTGTAATGATAATGTTAAATTGAAAAGGTGACACATGATACTTGTAATGAGAATTTTCGTTGTTAATCAACACATATGCTAATCAGCAGAAGTATTCTTTTTTATTAGAAACTGCTTTGAAATAATTGTCATGTTTACTAGAAACTTCTTCACAGTTATAGGAGGATTGATGTCAACACATTTTGTTGTTATCTGTCAGAAGCCTCTGATACCTCTGATTAACAACACTGTGTGGAATACATTCTTGGTCTCAGCTCCCTGGAGTGGAAGGGACCAAAACCCTTCCCAGCTTTAGGGCAGGAGTGCATCAAGAAGAGGTTTATTTGCAGCTTAATCTGATTTATGTATTTCATACACTTGCTGGCATTGTGTTTTGCCAGTCAGATGGTGTAGCCCATGTTTAACCTGACATTAGTTGTCTAGAAATTGTGTGTTGTCTCTAATCTGCTCACTTGAACTTCCTCTGTAATGGGCCGTTTTTGAAACGACGCGGGTGATTCACCCTCTGGAAACGGCTGTCTTTCTCCATTGGATGCACACTGAATCTCATCAGATCAGATTGGACTAGACATCAAACTTTTAGACACATAAGGGTAGTTGGGGAGAATTTGAACCCTTTAAATCAAATACAAACTGACTTCCAGAAGAAATGCAGAAAATTACACTGATTGTGTGGTTTAACATTTGCCTCTCTGATGAGGAAACTGGGTCCAGGAACATTTTAATTTGTTGTTTTAGGCTCAGTACTCTAGAGTCTTAGTTAATCTTTCATTATTTTGCGGTGGCCAAGTCACAGAGAGCAGGTAAAACACATTATGTCCAAGGAGGTCAGCCCAGCTGGGCCCCGAGTTGGAGGCAAGAGGAGCAGTGTGTCTGAAGGAGCTGATGTGTTGGCGTAATGGTGGGAGCAACAAGAAACAAGAAACCTTATGGGCATATGTGGTGAGATTTAGGGATGATGCACGTTTGTCAAAGTCAACCTTGAGTTATCTAGCCAACAAGCAACTGTTTTCTGTCACCAGATCCATGTTTAGGTCCAGTGGACTTTTTTAATCTACCCCTGGTTCTGTTGTTGTCTGGCTTGAATGGACCTCAAGTCTTCATCTCATTTTCTTCTTGCTGCAATTTTCAGTGCATTATGGGCTCTTTGTTCTGTTGTTAGTTTTACTACAGTTTTATATTTCTCAGATTTTAGAAAGGATAATTTCAGAGTAGAAGAACTTTATAACACCCAAGTAATTATAGTCTTATTTTTTCCAGGAACCTCAGTATTTTTGCTGCAAAAAGTTTTCTTTTTTTTTTTTCTTTTTTTGTTTTTCTCTTTGAGGTGGAGAAAGGGAATGTTTTCTCTTTCCTTTTTCACACACAATAATGTCTGAATTTTGGAAAGGGAAGCTTTTATTCTAGCAGATTTCAAGATACAATCTCATGGTTTTTTCCATAACAGATTTCAGGTTAAGACCCTAATTTAAAAGCATTTGAAGCCGAAGTACATTATTTCCTTTTAATTTGAAAGGAAGATGAATTTAAAAGCAAAGCTTTTGTAATGACTTGGATATGTTCTGTAAATTGTTTGTATAAATTATATGTGAATAAATATCAGAGAGCTTTAACTCTTCCCTTCTAATTTTCCTCAGATTCGAACTTGTTTATTCAGAAATTAGAGTATCATTTCTGGCATTTACATTATACTGAAAATCAACTGCTCTCCGTTTTCATTTTTCATGCTGTGATGTTTCTAGGTTCCTGTATTTCCGTGCTGTTGGACAGTCAGGGCGGATGGAGAACCAGGGAACCATTTATCCTGGAGTTCTTCCTGTTTTCTGTCTCTGCTCCGCATCTTGTACAGCTTGTCTTAGTTTCTCCATCTGGTATTTATAGCAGTTTTACCAATTTCAAATTTCTCTTCTGTTCCCTCAAAAATTAAAATGAAATAAAGAACAACTCAAATGCTGCAGCTTTCCGCTTTAGCAGTTCAAGGGAGGTGCTTGGGTTTATGGAGGTTTCCTCTTCGTGTGCCGCGTAAAGGTCTTGTGTTGCAGGATTACTTCTGGCAGCATTTTCCAGAGAGAAATTTGTAGAAATGTGGAAGGGCTTATGGCGTTGTTTGTGGAAACAGACTTTTTCATTTATAGCCCTGGGCTGATAATGTTGCCATCTGATATCAGCTTGATAACTTTCAGGAAGTGAGTTGAAGGTACCCTGTATTTTAAAAGGATTTTTTCTAAGGCTATGAAGATTGATGTTAACAATTTTGGAGGGCATATTAGATCTTGTGTTTCAGAGTTTCATCCAACAGTTTCTGAATGATCTTCTGTTATGGCCTTCTTTTACTTTAATAACAACCTAAACATCAATTGAGACTGAATTTTGAGCAATGGAACCGGCTGCCCAGGGAGGTGGTTGAGTTACCTTCCCTGGAGGTGTTTAAAAGACGGATGGATGAGGTGCTGAGGGGCATGGTTTAGTGATTGATGGGAATGGTTGGATTTGATGATCCAGTGGGTCTTTTCCAATCTTGTGATTCTGTGAATTCTGGATGGCCTGCAGTCCCATTTATCACTACCATAACCCTACTTGTCATTCCTGGGCTCTGGGTTATACCAGTATGTGACTCCTGCTGTCCAGGTGCAGTCTTAAAAAGAGAAGGTCATTCCATGTGTTTCTATAGAGAATTGCTGATATAATCCTTGAACAAAGCCAGTAAAATGCAGGTATTTTGTTTCTACTCCTGCTTTGGTTCGAATGCAGTGATTTTTCAGTTTTTGTTTTGGAATTTATGTTTATTGCTTCCAGGTTTTATTTTTATGGTTAAAGATTTAAGTATATGAAATTGTGTAGCCACTGAAAAATGACAGTTCTTGATTCAGAAATAAAAATCCAGAAGCTGTGCCCCTTATTTCACGAGTGCAGATGTTACTGTTAAAGTTTCACCTTCCCGAGTGAATAAATGGCCATGTAAACAGAGAAACAACTGAAGTAATTTCACTAAAAGTGAATAAAATCTGGTGGTTTTGGTTTGGATTACCCAGTAAATTTCATTCTCTTTCTAAGAGAAACCAGCAATGTCCATTAAGGTAAACAATTTCACAGTCCATTTGGCATCACACAATGAAAGGCTGGGTTCAGAGATTGCTCAGGTACATCCTATTAGACGAGGGAGGGAGCTCTGTTATTTTTTATTATTATTTTATCCATCTGCTGAAGTTTCTAGAAATTGAAAGCAAAGTGATTAACAAAAATATTGGTTGCCTATGTTTAATTTTGCCCCAAATGCATAGGGGCTAGGAGCCACAGAGTGTATTCTTGGTAGGAATTGGTTTCACTTACGGGTATCTTTGATATTTTGGAGGATTACCCTTCTTAAATTGATCCAAAAAGCCAAAACTGAATAGTTTTGCCAACAAAGAATCTGGCAGATTTGGGTCAAGGTAAAATGAGTTGACTATTTCAATTTAGGGATTTCTTCTTTTGCATTATAGGTAACATGACATTGTAAGCTGAACTTTTGCAATGAAGTGATAAACTGAACTTTTTATTCTGCAACTCTCAAAGTAGAATATTAGTATTTTTAATTTATTTTAAACTTCCAAATGCTGAATTAATTGATGGTTTTAGTAGAAAGAAAGAGAGAAGAAAAGTGAAAAAAAAACCCAAAATATTTTTGAGTAAAACTCTAGACTATTTCTAGTTTCTCCACTACATACAGTTTCTATGAGTAAATGCCATATATTCTCTGGAAAGCAAATAGCTGCCATACTGAGAGGTGTCTTCACTGTTTCACACTGTCATCTTTTAGGTTAGCCGCAACAGTATTCATAGCATTTTAACGTTGTAAGTCAAAAAGCTGTGTTTTGGAGACACATATAGGGGGCCTCATTCTTCAGGAATTATAATGGGAACTGAAATGATTACCTTACAATAGACTTTCTAATCTTTAAACAGCTAAAATAAATCTATTTACATCCCTGCTGTTCAGCTCCAAATGTAAAATCCCTGCTTTTTTTCTATGCCTTTTAATCACAGTGTTAGTCAAAGAGAAGGCTGAAGTACTGTATTTATGGTTGTTAATAGAGACAAATGAATTTATTTTTTTCTTCCTCTTTCAAGTTGAGTGTGAAGTGCTTTTTTGGAATGCTGTATTAGTCATAGCCAAAAATAAACTGTCTTATCCAACTCCCTCCCTCTCCTATGTCTTCCAGAGAGCTCTTCTCTTGCTCCTCATCTCAGGAGACTCCTGGGGTTTGTGTTTCTGTGTGACTGACCCATGCTAAAGCTGGTGCTGTACTCCAGGACAGTATTTAGCACAACATATGTCCTTCGTATGGATGAAAAAGTGAATTTCCCTACTTTTCATCCTAACCTCAAGCCTAGCTCATCCTAACCACCTAGCTCAATAGAGGCCAGGGGATGCATCTCAACATCTGCTTGTTGGTTGCACTACTGTGAAGTGCCTGGCTGAACCATGACAATGGTCACCCAACAGCAGGGACCAGCTGTACCACACCTCAGCGCCTACATCTGGATCCCTTTGCAAGAAAGCAGGGAGCACTAGGGCACTGCTCATATAGTCCTGTTCCTGGCCAGCCTAGGGAGATTTACTTACCTGACCTTCTAGGTACATGAAAGATGATGGAAAGCAAGAGTGGCTGGAGGTGTTCCAGCAAGCTCAGGTGGGACAATTTGTAGACTTACCAGCAAAGAAATTTAGAAGAAACTACACATGTAGGCC
Source organism: Clamator glandarius (assembly GCA_033459285.1). Taxonomy (NCBI): domain Eukaryota; kingdom Metazoa; phylum Chordata; class Aves; order Cuculiformes; family Cuculidae; genus Clamator; species Clamator glandarius. The sequence continues at coordinate 1,075,900 of JAUNZM010000088.1, forward strand.
AGTAAGAAAAAGAAGGTGTAAACAAAGGAAGCCGGCACCTTATATTGATTGTGGTGGGATTCAGCCTTGACTATACGGCTGTTGGAGTCTTTCCTCAACTCTTAAGGTTTCTTTTTTTTAATGGTATATTATTCCAAATTAGCATTTAATCATAACCAGGACAAAGGAAGTAATCCTGTGATACTTCGCACTACTGAGGGCTGTAATAGAGCCCTCTTTGGGGAAAAACTGCTCTGTTTTACCTCCCATTATATTTTCTACTGTTTAGTCTGTTTTAGTTCTAAAATACTTGCTTGTTGTGGATGTTACAGCACTTTCCTCGAGAGGTATTTGAATAACAGTTTCATGCCAGATGCAGAGTGAAATAATCTCTCTCAGATGGTTTAGGATTAACAAAAGTCATATTCACTTTCCATATTACTAAATTGCTACACCTGGAGGCAGCTAATTTTACTCTGAAACTTTGGAACTGACACAGACAATGTAATTGTACTTCCTCAGAGAGGGTAAATCCTAGGGGTTTATTGGTTGCTTTTGGTTTTATTCCATTCCCCCCCCCATAATTATTTTGCAGTTGTAGAATTTTGGTCTGCCTTTTTAACTTGAAGAGCTGCATCTTATGCTGTCAGAGAAAATTTGGCCTCTTGGAGTATGTGTTCTTTACCACAGGAGAAATGCATGGAGCAGGATGTGTGTTCTATTTATTCTTCACCTGGGAAGAATTTATTCTTCCTCATCTTTCGTGTTGTCCCATAGCAGTTGTCATTCCCTAAACATTTGACCCACGTTGGCTTGCAAGCTCCCTAGAAACAACTGGTGTCCAGTGCAGGGTTCAGTAGGATATCAGATTGCCTGGGAAGATGGTGTGTGGCTTGTCGGCTTGGCATTGCACAGCCTCGCACAGCAACCTTGGAGGATTTATTTGCAGGGTGCCTGTCCCTACAGCTGCAAGGTCTGGTTTCATGAGTTACTGCAAACACCTCTCAAGAGACAGCAGTGGGACTAGAATTCAGCACCATCTCCCATTTTCAGGACAATTGGAGGAGACAGATGGATAAAAATGACAGCAGAAACCTTCAGTAATTTTATGTAGAAGAGGGGCTTCTCTCAGGAATTCACCAAAGTGAAGCTCTGGAGGAAGGTCTGCCCTTTCTTCAAGGACATGCCAGGGTAGGGTGAGATTAATCACAAACATCTGGAAGTTAAATGCTTAATCTAGGTAGTTGTCTGGGTTCTTGCCATAATGGATAGAGAGAGGCCTCTGCAGGAGGCAGTGCTGTCAGTGCTATACTGGGTACATGCGATTCATGGTTGGATGGTTTCGAGATGTAGTTATGGGCAAGAAGCACCTTTCCCTTTGAAGGGAACAGGCTGATCAGTAAGCAAGAAAGGTCACTTCCAGTTCATCTTCCTTCACAGCATGGGATATAAGGTAAATTTTGTGTTTATCAAGTAAAGACAATCAATACTGGAAGAAGATTATTTCCAGGAATTCAGTAAGGTTATTAGCTCAGTTGGAATGTTATTCTTTTCATAGTAAACCCTGAAATAGTACTTAAAGGACCATAGCAATGCATGTCCTTTTGAGTTGACATCAGCATCTGTGTCCCTGCCCCCGCACCCATGTGCTTCATCCAGTTGATTGTTAAATTTGTTCACACTGTTTGCTCCTACAATTAAATCCAGTCTACATATAGTGACCTAAAAGAAACTGATGGACTTGGTTTTATACATAAACTCATTGATTTAATAAATAGATATTATTAAGCATATATAGGTTGACGGCAGATTAGATAAAGAAGCCAGCTAATTAACCATGCAGACTGCATATTTGTCCCTGAGCTATATTTGGTTACTGCTTAGCAATAATAGGGTGAGGAGATCTGCACTTGATTATGTTCAATGAACTCTTATTTTGGCAGTGGAGTAAAAGCAGGTTTTTATTTACTTTTAGGGGCAAAAGCATCATTCCTTTGACATGCAAGCTGTACTTCCTTACTGTTTACACCCCTATTCAGAGTAATTTACATCCAGTGTGCAATTTACCCCACTGTTAAAGCGCCTGCAGGATTTGGCCCCAGCAGATTAACATACATTTACAAATCCAGCTGGTTGTTTGGAAGCTCCCAAAGGAGTATTTGATTGCCAATTACACTGTTTCTCTTTTCTATCAAATTGCCAAGAAACAGTAACTTAACTGATTTAAAATTATTTCTATCCCACACAGTCTCTAGCCTTGCAAGCAGGTTATTATGCTCAGTTGCATGATGGTGTTTTTCCCCCTTGAACTGTGTTTTCAGGATTGCTCATCATGTGCCCAGTTGGACTCCATTTAGTAACTTGCTTGTGCTACATTAGCTGTGTTTCCTATCAGATAATTCTGCCTTCCTCTTAGTAAACAACATCCCATAGAAAAAGAAAACACAACTTGTGTCTGATTTTGGACAGGTACATTTCAAAAGAATGATATTTATTATTTTGTTTTAAAAGAATAGAAAGTAGTCACAGTCATAAAGGATAAAAATTGCCTATTATGTGATGGGTTTGCTTATCCTTTGCAAACAATTATTTTAAAAGAACGTTAGTAAGGTGATGAAGGCAAGCTCTCAGAGTTAAACAATAGTGGAATGAAGGCTGCCCATAGTACCCTGCCTCCCACGTGCTCTGCATTATCCACAGTTTTGAATTTAAATGATCGCACAGTCATTTTTGCTGTGAGCTGCTTACCTTATGCAGTTCCCTTCCTGAATGGGGCTTGGGTTTTAAATGACTGTTTAACTCCTTTCTCCCCCATATTCCAAGTATGGCCCTTATTTTATTGAAGTTGATAGAGCACGTTCTGAATCGAGAATGGTTAACCTCGCAAAAGGTTTCTTTCTGTAGGTGATTTCAGATGTATGTCTTGTCTGAACCTCCTTTGCTCCAGCCTGCCTGCCTTCCAGCTTGTGCAGCAAGTGGCATGAGCATTGTTGTGAAGAGCAAGCCCTTGCAGCTCTGTGGTCTTGATTTATCTGAGAGCAGCCTCATCTCCTGCAGGCAAGGAGATGGCAATCATGGTTGGGAAGACCTCAGGGTCAAAACAAGCGGTAGCTAACTTCTACTTTCCAGCACTTGACTTTGCAACAGAGATTGTGGTTTTTTGGCAAAATTTTCAGTGTGCAATTTCTTTAGTTTGGAAAGAGAAACGTAAAAGAAATGCCCTTGTAATAAATGGCAGCTACATTTAGTAACACACAGTCTGGTGTGGGCCAGTATTAGGCATTGATGCAACTCACTTTTCCATTGGATTTCACAGTTATTTTCCTGGAAATATTACGATTCAGGAATTTTCTTACTGGAGACTGAGGGAGAGATTATTAGGTACAGGCTTTTGCTGCCTATACCTGGTACAACTGTTTTTTTACCCTCTCCTCTTCTAGCTCTCACTGTCCTCTCTCTTGGCTCTTCTGTCCAGCCTAGAGATCTGTATGTACTTTGCACTATTGAGGCTTTAGTTCTAGCCCTATCCTCCTTGGCAGGGCATTCATTGCTTTGCGGGGAGCACTCTGGTGGACTCTGTAACTGTGCTTATTTTCTTCCTTGGCTTCCAGTCGCAGACCTCTTTCTCCAGTGGCCTGAAAGCCATGTTCTTGCTTTTGTGGAAGTCCAAGCTTCCTCCTGTAATTGCAGTCCCAAATCTCCTGGCTTTCATTCCCTGGTTTTCCTTCTCAATATCCTTGGCAGAACCTCTTCTCCCTGTTCTCCCTCTTTTTCCCCTCCTCATTCCCACTTGCACATTTTTTTCTTATGCTTTTGGTAATGTTTCTTTTTCTTACTATCTTGGGACACTGCTGGGGACACTGCTGAGAACACTCAGTTCTGGGACAAACAGGTAGCAAAGCGCAGTACAGCCAACAGCAGCAATAGCATGAGACAGCCTGTTTGCCACAGAGTAAATCACACCTGATTTGCAGGGATGTCACACAAATTGGCTCTGAGGTTTTCGTAAATTAGCAGCAAGTGTTTGTGAGTGACAGTTTTTTTTAAAGTTTATAATTTGGGAGAGAAAATGGACAGAATAAATCAATCTCTGACACAAAGGCTTCTCCCATGCCAGTTCAAAGTCTGTCTTTCGAAAGATGTGGATAGTAGAAAGCTTAAGACAAATCTTATTATCAGTTGTAATGAAACAGTTGCTTTGTCTTCAATGCATTTTGAAGGTATTCACCGTGATGCAGGCAGTCTGGCCTGGAAAATCTCGGCCTAAATGATTGCAGTTTATAAAAGTAGCAAATAAGCCATCAGAACCAGTGTTTTTATAAGACGATTTGGGGCAACCATAACACCAGGTGGTGGTACCTATCCCAGCTCTAACAAGTGTGTCTTCGTGCATGTGAATGCATGGCACAACTGGTTACTTTCCATATAGCATTTAATACAGCTGGTAATGAAGAAAATATTTTCCTATGTAGCAGTGGTAAGCATTAAGTTTAAAATGTCAGCCTGATTTTGGACTGTTACGCTGGAATATAATAACCTTTGTGATAGTTAATGTTTATTGAAGGAGTAATTTAGAAAAGCAAGATACAGATGTCCGCAGTTGTGTTGGGTGAAGGCACTCTGTGATTTGGACAGGCTGCAGCTTGGGGTTTCCCTGTGCTCCCCATTACAGAGCGTTGCTCAGTCTCACTCAGCCACCAAATTGCAGTGAAGAAGAGGACGATTTCAGTGACAGACAGACTTTATGTAGAGGCAATTTGTAAAGCCTTTGGAAATAGCATTAAATAAACAAGACGCTATTATACAGTTGACCAGCTAAGTTGAGCTTCAGCCAGTAATCCTGCTTAGTAAGCACATTATCAGAAGAAGTACACTGGTCTAGACACTTTTTGTGATTTTTAACTTTGGTATGCAGTTACTCTGAAATAACAGGCTTTGAAAGGAAAATTATCTGAAATGGCTAGTTCTTTACTGCAAGCATTAAGGACTTTCAAGGAGAGAAAACATTAAGCACTGAAGGGCTCTTCAGTCTAGCAGAGAAAGGCATAGCACGAAGGGGTGTCTGGGAGCTGGGGCAGACAAATTCGCATGGGAGGTGAAACACATTTTTAGCAGTTACAATCTATTGGAACAAATTATCATTGAAAGTGTTGGATTTTTCTCTCTGTTCTCAAATTAAGGCTGGCTTTCTTTCTGACTTTTGTTTTACCCAACAAAAGTATACTTCAATAAAACACAAATTACTGGGGTCTAGAATCTGCAGGAGTGGCTGGGAGACGTATGTTTACTTCTAATAGACAGATCAATTTATGTGAATGATAGAGATTTCTGAACTTAAATATTATGAGTTTAACAGCAAATGCTTATCTGTACTTCTTCCCAAGTTATCCATGTCTCTTGCTTTGGTTGCCAGCTTTCTGCTGTGTGTGCATTGGTGCAGAGACACCCTTACTTTTGGGTTTGGTGGTGTTTGATGTTAGCCAGTTGACGTGGAGCCTCACTGTGGGACAGTGTGGCTGGGCGCACCTGTTGTGAGTGTAGTGGTGTCAGAAAGGAGTAAAATAGCCACTACCCTGTAATAAAGATGTCTCAGTCATCTCTCGGTGCCCTTAACTTGCTCTGTGCTCAAAATCTCCCATATGTATCAGCTCATGGCCCAAGAGGGCTGCTTCTGCTTCTTGATTAATTGGCTATGAGATGTGGAAACCAACCTGAGTTAGTTCCAAGAAAACCCGTATTAATCACACCATCATGCAAACCGTATATGGCAAAACTAGTAAGCAGCTGCTTTCAAAATCTTTGGGAGACTTTAAAGCATACGGACGAGAGCCATACTTTCATACTTTTGTATAGCTAAATTAAGCCTTAGCGGTAAGCATGAAGTTCCAGCAGGCAAATTAAATGAAGCATCTGGAGTCCCTTACTATATCCTCTCCCCAAAAAAAGACCAACAAGAAAAAAAAGTTTGTGCCCGAAGAATGAATGATCTTTGAATCCGTGTGCTTAGCAAAGAGCCTTGTAGAGGAACCTCTTGGGAGGTACCTATAGATTTAGGTGATACCACGGAGCCGGCTTTCGGGATCCTGTGCATGCATTTGTCTGACTGCCAGTTTAAGTTCGGTGTAGATAGTCAGCATCTTGTTTCCTCTGCATTTATCTTTTAGGCATCCCACAATGTAATGTGGCAGATTAAAACATATGTTGAAGGCAGTATTATTTCAAGACCTGTGCCTATTCTGTGCCCTAGGAGAAGCAGGGCTGAGAAGAAAGCAATAACATATGTCAGACTAATTGCAGCCTGTGTCCAAAGGCAAGAGTACATGAGGCTGCAGATAGCCTGGGCACGCTGAGGTCTGGCATTGCTGAGTGTTTGTGAGTTGGACTTTGCAAGGTACACAGCATTGCACTCCATAGAAATTGTATGCAATTAAAATATGCTTTATTATTGATAATTTAAATGTAATTGAGTTATGCCTAATCAACTGTGTAAACTCATGCCCACACCTACACTATGCTGTGGGACTACATAATGCACCTATATGCTGGTTTTTCTGGAAAATCCACTCATTAAGGCAGGTGTTCCCTCTCTCATTCCATTCTGTTTTTTCACTAACATTTTGTCCAGAGGAAACCTGATTATTTACTTGCAATTAGAGGAAATCATGGCTATTTGATGTGAGTTAGTGTGGGAGTACTTTTATCGGGTTTTTTCACTTCTGACAGCGAATTAAGCTCTGGGAAGAAGTATTCAGAAAACCTACGCTTTACAGAGGGACAGGACTCTGTTCCAGGAGAGTTTGTTTTCTTTTGGGCTTCCCACTTCTCTTTCCTCCAATTGAGGCTGTCTTGTTTTTCTCCTTTCCCACTCATCCCATTCCTTCATTGCTTCACCTTTTTTTATTTTTCATTCTTTCTGCATCCCAGTGACATGTTTCTCCTTCACACTTCTGTCAGTCATTACTCACTTCTTAGCATTTCCCATTCTGTCCACTGCTATCCTGATTAGCTCCCTCTTCACTCACTTCTCATTTTTTTTTATCCTCCCATTTTTCCCAAGCATCACATAATGAGGAACAGATTGGATTCCTTACTGGGCTCATAGGCGAAGAGCACCATGTTGATGCCAGGTTGAGCTGATATGATATGATACTACAGACAGGAGATGGAAATAAGAAAACGTGGTTATTGTGGCACATTGATATTCTTGGCTCTACCCCAAGGGTAGGAAAAAAAAAAAAAAGAAGTGGAGAGGGGAGGGAGAAACCAGCTGAATAGTCTGTTGCAGCTCACTTGGAGGGGAAAAAAAAGGTGCATCTACTATGTATATTTTTTTGAGCTGATTTTGTAATGATTCCATCAATCATGCCATTTTATATCATTGGATTTACACAATAAAATGTAATGTGCTTTATACTTCAGTTTATTTTCAGTTCCTCTTGTTTGAAAGTTCTTCCCGCACCACTGAGAGCAGATACCTTGAGGACTCTGTAAACTGGTTGCAAGACAGGTGTTGGCACCCTGTCTGGGTATCACACGTAGTTGGTATGTGATATTTCAGTTGGCTGCATGCTGTATATACATGGTGTTTTCAGTTTAGAAGAAGACGAAGATCTGATGGTCTATCAGAGATATAGTATAAATAGTTATTTCTTATTGATAGAGAACTGATAACCTGCCAGGTACTTCTACAGATAAAGGAAACTTGAGCATAATCCAAACTTAATGGCACTCTGATATCTTGGTACCCATATACAGTGTTTATTCATGGTCTTTATTTTATTTTATCTTTTCTTGATTATGATGAGTAAATGGATAATGTAAGAATAAAAAGCCATACTAGGTAGAGGTTTTTAGTTGTGGCATCTGATGTTTCTGGGTTTGCTACAAAAAATTCTAAAAACTAAGACCTGTTAAAAAGACTATCAAGACTTCTTGTGTCCATCTTTATGCTAAATAGAGCTGGGACTCTTGAACAGTATGAATTGAAGTGAAAGGGACATGACCTCCCCTGAGATATAGTCTTGCAAATGCAACCTTTCTCCTTGAGGCAGTGAATATACTTTGTCTTGATGACAGGGGTTGATGAGCTTTCAAAATTGGCCATCTCTCATTGCATGGATGAGCAGAAAGATGAAGAGAGACCAGTAGGTGTCATCTTTGGAGCTGATCCCAGTCACAGCAATGCAGTTAATATGGGGCTTTTGAGGCTCTGCTTTGCCTTGCAGTCCTCCTTTGCTCCCACATGTGAGTGAGAAGTTTGACCACACTATCCAACTGGGACTCGGCTGCTAAAACCGGAGTCTGGGTATCTTTTTACTCTGTGATGGCATTGCGTCACCAGGAAGGTGGTAAAGGGAATCCCTGGAGCTTAAGGTTTTGGAAGACTTACTAATGACACTGTCAAGATTTCTGAAGAAAATTCTAATTAGTGCTTTCTCTATAAGCATATATACTATGAATCCACATCCTGGGAAAAACAGTCATAAGTGCTTAGAAACTTGCTAGTTATCTGGTTCTAGGACACACCATGGGAAATAAGAATCAACAGAGACTTAGTTACTGAAATGGCTAAAGTTCAACAAGCTCATACTAGGGCTGCTTTTGCCCTGAAGCAGATGACATTAAATGGATCACCGGTCATTTAGAGGGAAATTAATATTGACAATTCTAGGGACTTTTGTTAAAAAAAGGAGAACCAAAACTAGCACACAAACAAACTGCACCACCATCAAAATCATATTTTGGTGAAGCTTGACATTTGTTAAATGGAGAAACAAGCAGACTTTTAAGGATAAACTATTTGCCTTCTCACATGCATATTAAACAGTGAAATTACTCTTGCTCCAGATGAGATAGTAATATGTGACTTTTCTTGAAGAGCAAAGTGTTGTTTCTGCTGTATCAAAGAGAAATGCTCACATGAATCTTTCCTCCACGAAATACCACTTCTTTGTGCAGTATGTCAAATAATGACCTTATTCCTCACGCTTCAAACCAAAGCTTTCCAAGAATCTATTTTTCACATTCCAAGGAATAATTTAGATCTAATCTCTGCCTCGTGATGTAATTATTTATATTTCTCTAATGCCAAATGCCAATAGGCATCCTAACTAGAAAGAGTAGGACCCTTCTCTCCCCTCTTGTTTCTTCCTCCACCACAAAACTATCAATCTGTGTGTTGGTTTGTCAGATAAATTAGTCTGATCATATAGCATCTGAACATGTACTGCACAAAGTACAACTCCATACCACGTTACCCACTGAATGACTTAATGTTTTCTGTTGTGAGAATGTCTTCCCTCTGATTTAAATATACTTCTCAGATGCAATCCCCTCATATTTGCATTAGACCTCAGTGATGATGCTCTAGTGTATCGTTGGATTGTCTGTCTCAGCTCCCCCGCTGCTTTCATAAATGTAATCTTGGGCATTAAGTGAGATGATCAGAATTCCTTTTGTGTGGTTCATTCTCTGCCCGCATGGAGCAGTGTGTGCGTGTGGGGAAATGTTTTACTTGGTAGCATTTTTGAATTTTGTTTTCAAATATGCATGCCTGCATTCCTGGAGGAATTAAAGTTGTGGGCTTGGACTGGGCCCCAAGTATGCTCTCACTATAGCAGTCACTGATTTAACCCCTCAATGAAGAGAAGCATCTATGATAGGCTCCTTTTTTTACAGTCCCGCTTTATGAGGAGAAAGAGAGACAGGACATGCGTTTCTCCCTCCCCTAGGTACAAGCCTCACACTAGAGGCTGGTGTGAGAAGCAGGATGCTGTTTGGGAAGGTGGATGAAGAAGACACTGCCATTCTCACTGCACACGAGAGCATTTGGTCTGAAGGAGATGCATGTTTGGCTGCTGTGAGATTGCCCAAAGCCTTGCCCATCACTTGGACCCCAGTGGTTCTTCACAAAGCTTTTGACTGCTTTGAGTCAAAGCCGTCCTATCCATTGTCATAGAAAACCACGTCCTGAGGATGGCTGGAGCCACCATCAGTGACTTCCTTTGGGAGGGTGGTGGAAGACGTTTTTCTGCACTGAGATTTTTACTCTTTGTGACTTTTTTTTCCCAATTTTCAGTGTTCCCATTTCTTCAAGGAAGGTTTATAGAGCACACTGTGTCACGGAGCAGCAAAGAGTGCTAGCAGCAGGACAAGACTGAGCTTTTTTGATTTGGAGGTTTTTTTGTTTCCTTTTGTTTTCCTGGGATAATAGTTTAAATGCAGCATTTCAGCTTATACTAACCCAGGCCTGTTTCTTTCCCATCCCTTAAGGAGGACTGGGTGAAAGGAACACTGACAGATTCACAAAGATTTTGAAATAAAACAGGATACAATAAAGACAGACCCCTAAGTACTACAAGGGCAGCACAAACTGTTGATCACAGTGTGGTGTGAGGTTACCTCCAGAAACAAGCAGTGCATCATTTCCAGGGTGTATAATATATTGGGGGGGAAGGAGGGGCAAGTATATGGGGAGGCATTCACCCATGTAAAATTTCATTGCAATAAATAATAAATACAAAAAATTGATAAAGCAAACACATACGGTTAACTGTAATGTGATGTCATCTCTATTTATCTGTGAAGTCTCAGGCAAACAAATATGATCTGATAGTTGCTTTGAAAGCCAAACAAAAGCTCTAGTCCATGGATCGTGCCTTTTTTGTTTGTGGTAAAAATAGGAATAATCAAATATGTTGACTAGAATTCAGTCTATTTCAGACAAAGAATACCAGAGAGGGGAAAAAAAAAAAGAAAAGAGAAAGAAAAAAAAAAAAAAAGAATTGGCTTAAAGCTGGGGAAAATAAATGTTTGGAAATACTGTGGTTTTTAGTGGAAGTTTTAGTCCAAGTAAGTGCCTTGTGCGTTGTTCTCATTTACATTGAGGGCCTTCCTCTCCTACAAGATGGTTACAGGAGGTGGGGATCTGTGGGAATGAGTGCCTGGGCACATCCTGGGGATATGCATGACACAAAAATAACTGTAATTCCCACAGATTCAGGTAGAGGTACCTATATTTTAGAATCCTGAGATTAGATCACCAAGCTGTTCATTCTGTTTGAGGCAGTGTCTAACTGTTTCTCCATGGCTAACATGGTGAGACCCAGCGGCAGTTGTGTCCGATAGGCATTTTTGTTACCGATAAGCTTATCAGCAGTGTTCTACTTGTATCTGTTAGTAGGAGCTTTAGATTTTGTCAGTGTAGAGTCAGCCCCAAAATGTCACACCGGTAAAGACATGTTTTTTCGGACTCTTAAAACATTCTTGTCATTTTAGTGATCACTATTCACATTTTGCATCCCACCTTTGCCTTCCTTCGACTCCATGCGTTGTATGTACGTGCATAGATGTTTTTGGATAAATAAAGAGGGATTTTTGGAAGCAAATCTGGTTGGTTGGATCCTGACCAAATCTGGTGACTCAGTCACATTGGGGAATGATCTCGGACCATCCAGATTAGTTTCTTTTTTGAAAACTGAACTGGGAGATAAGGATGTGCACTCCAGCAGTGTGGTCTTGCAGCAATGGGAACAGGGTGGAGCACGTCCCCTTGGTGCACATCATACGGCTTTGGGCTTTGCTGTACAGACCTGCCCAGTTGCATCATACTGTTATGAACATAGGTATGGGCTTATTTGTCTGATAAAGTAACAGAATTTAAGGTGCAAAAGGACCACTATTAGTCTTCCTAAATAAGGGAAAAATATATTACTTAGTGATTCATTCAGTCGCATGATAGCATGCGTTGCTTAGACAGTTTTGGTTTAGGAAACAATGGACCAACTTACAATTTAATATGATGGATGTTTTTTTCACTATTACTGTGAATAAAATGTTCAATTCCACTCTGAATTTGCTGTCATTTCCTCTGTATTCCTGCAGTTGTGGACACCTCATTTTTTGGCGCTATTTTTGGGGCTTTTTTTTCTTCCTTTTCTGTATGTTCTTCCATAACTCACCTATTTGTTAGGTAAAGCAAAAGGTCCTTTGACATCACTTCATTATGAAACTACTACATCTATAAAGATGGTTTCTGTCAATCCAGGAGTGATAGTCATGTTTGATAACATAAAGCCTGCTGTTACAGTGTACTTAGATTTCTGTAAGGTTTTGTACTTACTGCCACCAACTCTTTTGGTTTAGCTTGTGTAGAGATATCAGCTGGATGGGTTTTTAACTGAATGGGTTAAAAACTGGTTTTATTAGGTCTGTCAAAACATAATTTTTAGGGGGAAAATATCCAGGAGGAGATTGTTTCTTGCTAGATACTTCTGGGCACAGTTCTTGGGCTGATGCTACCAAATATGTCAGCAACCTAGACAGCGGTATGAAATCCTTAGAGATGACATAAAGATAGAGGAGGGTGCTAAAAATGAGGCGGTTATTTGTCAGTGTGAGCAAAAAGAGCTGATTCAGTCCTTTGATGTATAAATGAAGAGGCTGAGAGGACACTCTGCCTCCAAGCTGGCCACAGCAACAACAAAATTATCACATTCTGGTGCTGGCAATGCAGTACAGAACAGAGACTAGAGGAGACTCCAGCCACTGCAGAAGGATATAAAAGCAAGGATCTCAATTGTCTGTTTTTATCAGAGAGAAATTTGCTTAGTGTCTTCATCCCTCCCTGTGGATACACATAGAGAAGTTATTGAAAGGTGGCATCTTTGTGACGAGATCCAATAAGTGGAAGTTGATGTGAGAAATCCTTTACTTTGAAATGTGACTATTGCTTACCAATAGAAGTCAATATCAGCATGGTTGCAAAGGATGGTGGCAGACCCTTGGAGGCGATAAGCTTTAAGACTTTAATAAAAAAAAAAATATTACTGGGCAGTTGTGCTTTGTGCTCTTGACCTTGAAATCTAGAAGTCATATATTCGCCCTCTGATCCTGGCCCTCAAGGAGAGTGGAAATTCCTTGTGTAGCTTTAAGGTGATTTTTAATGTTTAAGACTCTCTGTTATGCTGTAAAATAAAGTCAATTCAGTGTTTCTCCTCTCAAACTTGCTACCTACCAGAGTCAGAATGGATGAATCATAGCTTCTCTTTTTAATACTTAATTACCTCGGTATGTGCTGGGTCTCCCTTTGTCAGTTTTTTATTTTGTTTTGCTTTTGTTTTTTTTTCTTTGTGTCTTTTCCCTGAGGAGAGAGGGACCTAATTTGGAAATTAGAGACTGATCATGATGAACAAATGCTTGGTCCTACCAGTTTTGCCAGGGAGGCTAGTTTCTGTGGTCAAGATCCCAGTGACAGCTGTTTGAAGGAAGGAGAGATTTTTTCCTGGCATTATTAGTGGAGAACTTAGAAAAAATGCATCTCTGCAGTGGGGCTCATCCATTGTCTGGTACAGTAATTTTTGCTATATCTTCCCTAATTGTTTCCCTGCCGTGTCTCTAGTTGGAGCTGTGAGAAACAAGGCCATTTTTTTCCTTCAGCCTCAGATATCTTGAGAGCAGTTCACCTTAAGGTCAGTGCCTGAAATGTGTCTGAGCAGTCACACCTAGAAGTGCTTGCCTCTGCCAGTAGACCTGGGAGGCTGGTGAGATTAATTTCACCCCAAAGCAGTCTTTTCTCTGGCTGAACTAAATGAGAGTCATGGCCATTGAGCTTAAATACGTGTGTGTTATAGATGTGCATGTTTTGGTCCTGTGACTCTGCGGAAATTTCAGGAGAAGTGTTGCTTTGCTTCTGCTTATCAGCTTTACACATCAGCAGGGAAAACTGATTCTGTTTCACTTGGGAAAGACAAGCCAGCATTATCTGCAAAACAGTTTTCCCCAAATAGTCAATTTGACTATGGGGGGCAGTTACAGACCTTAAGAAAATCTAACAAAGGGAGGTGGAAATAGAAGATGGCTGTGGATCAGTTCACATGGAGAAGGTTATCTTTACAACCTTTAAAGGCTAGAAGCTTAATTTTTATTTTTAAATGAAAGCTTAAATTTTGCAGATGGCTTTGATAAGGCGGCACATGGATTTTTCATCTCTTGTTTGTTATTACTGTGAGGTCAGAAAAGGGTCCTGTGTTAAGGATATCTGTGAGGAAAAAAAAAATAAGAAGAAAAAAAAGTGTAAAGTCTTCACAAGCCCAAAGCTGTAAAGGGAAGAAAGCAAGTCTTCCTAGGAATGGCACATCAAAGCAACTTAGGAGGAAAGTATCTGTTTGTATTCCCCCTGTAGTTCCTCTTTGCCATCTACCACCCCTGGAGCACGTTCTTGACCTCAGCAGTAAATTATTACAGTAAATGCTTTTGGTTTTATTTTTTTTTTATTTTCAGGAATGAAAAAAAAAAGGTGGTGTAAGGCAGGGGGGTGGGCAGGCAGGCAGAAAAAGCAATGTTTGTCTCTCCTTACAACACAGCAGAGCAGTTTATAATTATGAGTTATTTAGTTTTGATGTGCAGCACATTCAGCTCCCCTCTGAGCTGTATTTCTCACTGCAGTGGATCAGGCACTAAAATATAGCTACTTTTGATAACTGCGATTGTTCAGGCATTTGCAAAATCCCTTGAAAATAACAAAGTGACTTGTGGTTGGATTTTTTTTTTATATTTTTTTTCCATATAGAGAGGATATTATTGTGCAGTTTGAAGTCTAGTAAGAAGTTACTCTGATGTTGTCTTCCTTTCTTTTTTTCCTGCCTCTTCACCCTGGAAAGATAAGATAAATTCTACCCGCCGAGTCCAGCCAGAGACAGCTCAGGTTGGGAGGGAGAAGGGAAGTTGCCCACTGTTCACCCGTGCCTCTCTGCATCTCACCGCTCCATATTTGGAGCTGAACTTTCTTGGTGCCTCACTGAAATGTCTCCTTCCAACCCAGTTTATTAATCCTCCCTGCACTTTAATTTTTACTCCTTATTAGGCACGAGGGAACAGGTGATTTAAATACAGATCTTTAAAATGCATGTGCTATTCTTATACAAAGCATTGGTATTGGTTTTGTGCTTGCTTTCTTTCTTTCTGAGATGAAATCAGCAGAGGATGGTCAGTGAATTTTGGCTGCCTTTGTGTGTGTGTTGGCTCCCATTCAATAACTTTCTTTGGATGGCCTCAATTCTTCCCATCTCGTCTATTTCATGAGAAGGTATTTGCTTTTAATGACTCTTGCCTTGTGGTGCTGGAAGCTGGGATGCCACTCCTTCCCTGAGTGACAGCTCCTCTCCCTGCCTTTACTGCAAAGAGTAATATGAGCTGTTGCCTCTGAAAATTTTTAATCTTGCTTTTGGTTGTAATGAAAAATAGGTAATTGAGCCCTGTAAATCTTCACCAGTAAATACTGCATGAAAGTGTTCGACACAAGGCATGGATTGTACCTCAACCTTAAATGATCACTGATTGAACCAGGACCACAGTAAGCTCGTCAGTTGGTAAGCTGGCATAATGTGCCCCCATGAGCAATGCCAAGGGATGACTTGACCTTCAGTCTGGCTGAGCTTCATTTCAGTTCTGCATCGGATTTTGGCTGTGGCTAGGAGTGTGGCTTCTCGCCACACCTGAGGCAGCAGGGCCATGGCTATCTTGTATGGAACCAGCTGCAGGTCTTGCTACGTGGGCTGTTGCTGTGGAGCAAAAAAAGGTTTGTGATCTTTGCAAAGACCCGAATGGAGAGTGTATTGATTAAGCACCTGCAATGTCTCTAATGGCGCTTTCTACAAATGTGCTGGGATTTGAGCTAAAGAATTTGTGCTCTGCAATAATCCTCAAAACTATCTGGCTACGGAAGTTTGTCAGTTAAAGCTGGTTTGGCTTTCTGAAGGCTAATTCTTCTGCCTTATTTTTATATGGCAGTTTATGAGACTTTATAAGAACATTAGCAAAAATTAAAGCAAAGGCATGTTTTTCATTCCTAAAAAATGACCTTTCCCTTTTTTTTGCCCAGCGGTCGGGCAACTTGTCAGATGATACTAGTAACTGAAATTCCTTAAATGCATTTGCTGCTGACCTTTAGAAATCTCTTAGAAACCTAGATGCTTATGGCACAGACATTGTGCTCAGACACCTTGTACGGATGAACTCTGTTAAACTCCAGGAAAATTCTGTCATGGTAAATGAAATAACCGAAAATATCTGAAATTGCTGCCAGCTTATGAACGTTAATGTTTTTGAGATAACTGAAAGTTGGAACAATAGAGGAAAAGGCCATATGTTACTATTTGAATACCATTTCATTAAATACAACTTCATCAAGCCCTTCATTTTTAATGCAACTAGGGGAACATAGCCAAAGGTGTCACCTGGATTCCACCGGCCAGGGTACGGCCCGGGCTGCCTGGAGCAGTGATTATCTGCACAGGAGAGGCCATGGGTGTGCAGGAGCTGGAAGGGGTTAGTTCAGGAGACTGCTGGAGGATGCATCTGAGAGTTTAAAACCATAGACAAGTCCTTGTCAAACCCGCCAGAAACAGAGCAAAGACTTGTGTTGCTTTCAGCAGGCTTTGGATGCAAAGGTGGTTTGCTGTGTTTTCTTTTTGTTTTTTATCAGCTTCATATTTGAATTAAATTGTAATCTTAAAGGAACTGTGAAAACCTTTGCAAGAATGTATTAGCCCAGGTTTTTCCTCTATCACCTGATCCTGTGCAGCGCCAGAGAATTAAGAGTAATGAGGGTCTGGCATGGCTGAAGTCTTGTGGGTCCAGACTTCAGGTCAGTGGAGGCAGCGACATTTCTGAGAGAGCCAAAATTGGTCTTGACTGCATGTGTTTCTAGGTGATGAAGTTAATATGTATTCCTAGGCTTTCAAATAAAGAATCTGCACATTTGAGGAGGGCATTTGCTAATTTTTACTGGATAACTATATCACCAGGAGTATATATGGAGGGATGAACATTATGTAAATAAAAAATGATTAGTGTTGTTATCACTGTGCTTAACGTTTTCCATATTGTTAATATGCAGCAATTTCAGGATATGGACAACTGATTAGTTGGCTGTGGATGATGACAGATTTTGAAACACATTTTATTTGTTAGGACACATCTGCATTAAATTGAAACAGTTTAGATAGATATCCTGCCAAATATTTTAAGTGGGTTACACGCTGACTTTTTAAATACCTATTGTATGTAAATTGCATGTTTATATTTTTGTAATTGCACTTCTAAAAAAATATAACAAAACATTGCTCTCAGAAAAATTCCACTCCTAGCCAGAAACTTATAATCTGTTGCTGGATTTTTGCAATAAATCTGAAGAAACATAAATAATGGGAGAACAAATATAGTAACAGTATAATATCCTGTCCTGAGGGAGAATAATTTAGGAAACAGGCAGTATAAAATATAGTATAATTGCATGCATGTGGTTTTATACACTCTCTATCTGTGAATAGCAACAAACCCCATCATTTAAAAGATTAAAATGA
The DNA here is from genome assembly GCA_033459285.1 of Clamator glandarius. Classification (NCBI taxonomy): domain Eukaryota; kingdom Metazoa; phylum Chordata; class Aves; order Cuculiformes; family Cuculidae; genus Clamator; species Clamator glandarius. Next base: position 1,093,242 of record JAUNZM010000088.1, read on the forward strand.
AGGCTCTAGATTGATACTTTTGTTCTTTTTTTAAAACAAGGTTTCACATTTTGTATTGTCACATACTCCAACTGAACAAGAGTTGTGTAGATGTTTGTAAAAATAAATAAGGGGGGGACGGGACTGTCTTCTGCATATTGGTTTGTAGTGGTGAGGAGAGAATGGAAGAGCTATTTGGTTTGCAGTTGTGAAGCCAGGTGAAAAGGCTCAAACGTATAAGAAGTAACTTTTTTACAGCGAGAACAATCAGTCACTGAAACAACTTCCATGGAGAGGTGGAAGAGGCCCTGTCACTGGAGGTTTTCAAGATGTAGTTGGATAGGGTGCTAGAAGATCTCATCTAGCCTCTCTTTCCCATGAAACGTTGGACCAAATTATCTTTTGAGTTCCCTTCCAACCTGGGCTATTATGTTATTCTAACATGGCCTGAAATCAGCATCTTTCAACATTCCTCCTTCCTGCTCAGAATAAAGTCTTGCCTCTTATTACAAAATCTTTAAAGTAACAAGTTTTTTCTGGGCATGCATGCAGCTAGTGTACTATGCCATTGGAGGATGATTTGAAAATAGTGATCTCTGAGCCATAATAAAGATGGTGGTTGCTTTTCTAAGCCATGCTTGTGCTCCAGCTACACTGTAGTCAAATGATCCTGACACTGCCTGCCCTGTGGCTTATTCCCTGCTAAGCAGTAGAACTTTGTGAGCCTGACATAGCCTCCAAACCTGCAGAGCAAACAGAAGAAAACCCACATCCTTAAATAACCTGTTTTGGCAGCCTCAGGGAGAGCTATGGATCTGCTTGTGCCATGTGAGTAGTTGGGACATCACTGTAATGGCAGCTTTCTGAGTTTCAGCTTTAAGTTTGTTTGCAGAAGCTTCTGTGTATGGCTATGTAGAACTGTGCACTGGAGAAAGAAACCATCTTGTTATTGATAACTTTGATATTAGAGGTCAAGGCTCCAGATCTTATAATAAGTGACCTTCCAGTACCTGAAGAGGGCCTACAAGAAGGCTGTGGAGGGATTGTTCACAAAGGCTTGTAGTGAGAGGACTAGGGGCAATAGGTGTAAACGGGAGAGGGGCAGATTTAGACTAGACATAAGGAAGAATTTTCCACTATGACAGTGGTGACGCTCTGGCACAGGTTGCCCAGGGAACTTGTGGCTGCCCCATCCCTGGAGGTGTTAAGGCCAGGCTGGATGTGGCCTTGGACAGCCTGATCTAGTGGGACATGTCCCTGCCCATGGCAGGGGTTTGGAACTAGATGATCTTTAAGGTCCCTTCCAACCCAAAGTATTCTATGTTTCTATGATTCCATGATATTGTTATCCTTGCATGCAAATACTAAGGGATATTACTTGCTGAGGGTACCACATTGCTATACTAAATTTGATACTAAGATACTACCACATAAAGACTAAAATCAAATACTGTATAGATATATTATTTCTACTAAAGACTTTTTTAAAAAACTGAGGTGTATCAAAGATGAAAAAATTTGGTTTAAGAATCTGAGAATCACAGTTGACAGACTGATCAGGTACCGGAGAGAGACTGAGAAGTGGGGAGGGGAAAGCCACACAGAGTAGCATGAGGTCTTGTGAAAGCTTTTCTGGTAAAATCATTCCTTGAAGTGTTTGAAATGGGGATGGCAAGTCATGTTCCCACAAATGAGTGACAAAGGCATCAGCTGAGAAAACATATGGAAGTTTAGTGTATCTTGGTGCAGGTTGGAGGGATTACTTATGCGTGTACAAGTTCCTTTTATTCTTGGATTTATATTTAGAAAGAAATTTATTTTCTAAAGGAAAAGGTTGCCTCAGCTCACAGAATTTCTCTTCCATACATGGGCCCATGTCATCAATGCTGAGCAAATGTTTACAATCCTTCCTTAAAAAAATTCAATGTGGTAGGATAGCCTGTAGAAAGAACAGTATTTCTTCCATGCCCTTTCAGCTTAGGTCTGTGCTGATGCTGCCACCTGTGCCCTGTGAGAGCTGTGTTTGCTGTTGCTGCTAACCTGGGGTCCAGACTAGGAGACAGGAAGATGAAAGACTAATGCCTTCAATCATTTCGTGGAGCCATTTATTCCACAGAGGATTTGCTAGCAAATGCTAATGCTTCTTGGTGTTCTGGTAGGTTTTGACAGACCATTAAAGGGTGAATTTGCATTTTTATGTATTTTTTTTCCTTTTCCAGTGGCCCCCAGCACTTACAAACGCAAAATACTGTCAGCTGTCCTTATGTCCTTCAAAATTGCTACCAGGATTGCATATAGTGCATATTCAAGGAGTTTTTTCATATTGGTTAGCTAAGGCGATTTACATGCTTAATTATTACTAGTAAGCTTTTCCAATAAGCCCTGTAAAGGAGCTGAATAGGAAAAGAAAAGGAAAAAAAAAAGGAGAAAACTTAAAAAGACACAATTCTCTCAAGCATTTAACCACACAACAGCTCTGGGTGCATTCAGTGACCAGGGCTGGCCTTTCCTCTGGCAGCAAAATAAATTATGGCACAAATGAAATCAAAAGCTTGCACGTCAGAGTAAATAGTCCTAAAGTAATACTCAGGAGCAGCAGTCTTCTGGAGAGGGAGATAAAATCAGTAACACAATTGGCCTGTTTTTTTCTGAAATTGCCTTTATTCATATGGGTGTTGACATGGGCTCCTGTGATGCTGACCACTAAAGTGAAATCCAGCAAAGATACACTTGGATCACTGGTTCCATATTGCCATTTATTTCTGCTGTTGACTGATTCTGATCATATCCTGAACGATTCAGTGTAGGCATTCTTAAGGAGCTGTGTAGGACTGGACTTGGAATGTGTATGTTCTATCCTAAGGTTCTTTTGGCTTCTGCCATGGCATTGCTGGATTCAGCTGGGTTTCTCACCACTGAATATATAATCCCTGGATTTGAGTATGGTGCTACTTTCACGGACACCAGAGATATTAATTAAAATTGATGGTTATTATGGGATGATTTGGTGGATTTCTTGTGCCCCATTTGCTATGGAGAAAGCAGTACCTCCAAAGTTGGAAGACCCCAGTGTGCAGAGTCTTTCTGGCAGTCTTAAGCTGATGGCCCTTGGACATCCACAGTGCCAAGGTGAAAAGAGGTTTTGGCACACTTGACTGTCCAAGCAGGCAGCATTTATGGAAAAAAAAAAAAGGAAAATTTCTTAAAACATGAAGTCCTTGGCTTGTCATGAGCAGGGTAATGATGGGTTATCACGTATAGCAGGCGCATGTCATTTTTCCAGCTTGGTTCATTTCTCTGAGCACTTTATAGTCATGAGGAGGGAAGCAGTTGGTAAGTAGACTAACAGGGTGAAGGTGTTACAGAGATTTAATTTCCTGGAGGTACATAATGCCTTCTTTGCCTCAGTCTTTAATTGTAAAGAAAGTTGTTCCCTCTGTGTACAGACCTCGGAGCTAGAGGAGCAAAATGAGGCTCCCATGATCCAAGAGGAGGTGGTCAGAGCCTTGCTAGCCTGACTAGACACCCACAAGTCTATGGGGCCAGATGGGATTCACCCGAGGGTATTGAAGGAGCTGGTGGATATGCTGGCCAAACCCCTTTCCCCAAGGAATTCACCCAAGGTTATTGAAGGACCTGGGGGTGTTGGTTGACAGCCGACTGAACATGTGCCCAGGTGGCCAAGAAGGCCAATGGCATCTTGGCTTGTATCAGAAACGGCATGACCAGCAGGTCCAGGGAGGTTATTCTCCTTCTGTACTTGGCACTGGTGAGACCGCATCTCAAATACTGTGTTCAGTTCTGGGCCCCTCACCACAAGAAGGATGTTGAGGCTCTGGAGTGAGTCCAGAGAAGAGCAATGAAGCTGGTGAAGGGGCTGGAGAACAGGCCTTATGAGGAGCAGCTGAGAGAGCTGGGATTGTTTAGCTTGGAGAAGAGGAGGCTGAGGGGAGACCTCATTGCTTTCTATAACTACCTGAAAGGAGGTTGTGGAGAGGAGGGATCTGGCCTCTTCTCCCAAGTGACGGGGACAGGACAAGAGGTAATGGCCACAAGCTCCACCAGGGGAGATTTAGGCTGGACATTAGGAAAAAATTTTTCACAGAAAGGGTCATTGGGCACTGGAACAGGCTGCCCAGGGATGTGGTTGATTCACCTTCCCTGGAGGTGTTTAAGGCACGGGTGGATGAGGTGCTAAGGGACATAGTTTAGTGTTTGATAGGAATGGTTGGACCCGATGATCCGGTGGATCACTTCCAACCTGGTTATTCTATGATTCTGTGAATTTTCTCCAAGCTGTGTATACCCTTTTGATATTCTTTTGGAAATACCAAAATTTTCCATATGATTTCTGACTGACGTGACAACTGCTTTTGTCTTCTTTTCAGAGAGCTGTAACAACCAGTTGATATATAGCTTATTATATTACGAAGTGGGACCTTTACTAAAAACCAGGTAGAAACAAACGTAAAACAATTTGCACAGCAGGAGTCTGCTGGTTTTGACCAGTTCACCATTCATAGTAGTAGTTGGTGTCTGAGCTGCTCTCTTCTGTTCCTGCCTCTGTGTGTGTGCATATATATAATGCCTGTGTGTGCGTGTCTATGTGCATGCTTAAATTATGGTGACTGACAATTGTGACTCTGTGTTGGAGACCAAATTTGGAGCCCGGAGAAACCTCCAGTCCATATCAAAGGTCCTTCCTCAGATGGTGGTGGGCTTCTGTGTAGATGCCAGGGCTTGACAGGGACATTGTTTGGTCTGTTGACTAAGTGGACTGCATTTTTTTAATGTTTTAAATGAGTCTTACATGATAAAATAGCAGTTTGTTCAAACCTGTTTTCAGCCCAAGTGGTTTAAAGAAGGGCAGCCTCTGCAAACATTTCATTACTGGGATTTGTGCAGGTTGCTTCCCATGTTATCTGATTCTAGTGAGTTTTCTTTTTCATCTTCTTCTGTCAATAATTGCAACACAGGAATGAGCTGCAGATTAACTGCCCAAGTTGGGGTGTTTTGCTTTACAGTGATAGTGTGAAGCTTCCCAACACAAGGAGCTCAGGCTCTCTGTCTGCCTTTGATACATAGAGTGTCAGGAAGGTTTAGACCTTTGGGTCACATGTAACACCAAATATTGCCTTTTCAGAAGCTCATTGGTCTTCAGCCGTGATATTTTAAATAATTTTTGAGTCAAAGGTTAAATTTATGTCATCATCCCAAACATGGAGTATATTAAGATGGGTCGATCGTTCATATCATTAACCTGTAAGTGTGCTTTGTTTGTTTTAAAGGACATTGATTTTGTAATTACCCCAGAGATAGCCACTGAAAATCCCAGAAATGTACAGCTTAATTGAAATCCAGATACTGAAAGCTGTAGGAATATATCATTAGGAAGCCCAGTGACAAGCTCTGCCATCTAGTGACACCCACAAGAAAAACTGAAATATTTACAAAACCAAACCAATCCCGGCATCTCAATTTTTTGAAGTCTGCTTGCTTTGTGACCTTAGGTCATAACTGATAAAATGTCTCGAGCACAGTGATGTCATCCTCTGATTGCATGACTCAGCTCAGCTCAGCTTTGCTTTGGCCTCCTTAGCTCTGCAACGAGATCCATGCAGATTAAAACCACCAAGTGTTTTTTACTCTGATTATTTACTGTGTCAGGGAAGGTTGGGTCTTCCTTCATCTGTTGATTGACTTTACAGGTCAGTCTGTACATCTGACAATCAGGACTGAATTAGGCATGCGCCTAAGCAAGTCCTCAAATGCACAGACTTGAAAAATCTATGTGAGATCTCAAAATGCAGGTCTTGCAGTGTCTTTGAGTTAATTTCATCCCTTTTCCTAAAGCCATTTCTTTCCTCTTCTTTGATCATCTGAAGGGCATCATGGCAAGAGCATGTGTCTGTGTTTAGGATGGGTTTTTGCAACCTCTGTTCCTCTCAAGGGAGCAGCATAGCTAGGCTCTTGTGCAGCTGTGTGATACAGGAAGCAGGACATTTCATGAAATCATAGTATCACTAGGTCAGAAAAGACCTTTGAGATCATCAAGCCCAACCGTACCTGTCCACTACTAAACCATATCCCTAAGTACTTCATCTACCCATCTTTTAAATACCTCCGAGGATGGTGACTCAACTACCTCCCTGGGCAGCCTGGCCAAGTGCCTGATAACCCATTTGGTAAAAATTTTTTCCCAATGTCCAACCTGAAGATTTCCTGGCATAACTTGAGGCCATTCCTTCTTGTCTTATCACCTGTCACTTGGGAGAAGAAACCAACACCCACCTGGCTACATCCTCCTTTCAGATAGTTGTATACAGTTTCCTCCACTGAAGGCCCTGGAGGCAAGAGCTGACCACTGCATCAAGCACCAAAGAAGTGCCAAGCAGGACAGGTGCCTCTCCTCCTCTACCTCTTACCCTGGGAGCACCACTTGACATTTACATGTTGCTCAGCTTTCTGCCCATGATTCAGGGGCACAAGGATGCTTATTACTTGCTGGCCCTGTGAAAATCCCAAAACCTGTTACGACTCAGAGGCTGACCAAATGCTGATCAAGTTTTGTCATCTCTTCTGTTTCTTTTGCCTGTTTTGTCACAACTGTTTTCTTGGAAAAATTTTTTCCTGTCTTGCTATATTCATAGTCTTTACTACCTAAAAATTTTAAGCTGTCAGGAGTTCCTGTGTTTTTCTAGGGTTGTTGGCATCAAAATTAGCTCTGCTACTGAAATTTTCCAAATCCTTTGGCTCAGTTCAGGAATGAGGTAAAATCCTCTAGGAAAGTTACTGGGTATATGAATTGTTAAGCCCATGCCAAATTGCAGAGCAGGGCCTCACATCAGCACGTTTCTCCTCTCTTTGTGTCTGTGCACACTGAAGAAAATTGTAAGGATTGTATAAGCTTCATGCATTTGATAAAGCTTGGGGGCTCTAATCTTAATTTTCTTTTTCCTGCTCCAGCTATTTTTTAATCTCACTTAAAGTGAATAAATACAAAGACCTTACCAATCTCACAGTAGACAACAGCCAAGAGGTGAAGAAAAAGGAAGAGGGAAAATCATACAATTAAGGTATTTTAGATGACACTGAGGAGATGGATTTTATAGGATGGTCTTTGAAGATAAGACAGAAACTAATCAGTGGGAAGAGTGATGTAGTCTGACCAGAGCCCTTTCCTCCTGGGTGGACTAACAGACTTGAACATGGTCTCTAGCCACACAGCAAAGTTTTCCAGAAGTTTGACTCTGGTAGAATGATGTTTTAAAGGATAGTTTTTGCTTTTCTACAAGAGAATTAGGGGCTGCATTGGCTGTAGATGCTCTGTCTCAACGTCTTGTGTAGAGTGCAGGCTGGGGAAAGGGAGCGTCTGCTCAGCGTCCTCCACCTGAGAATTTCTGATGCCTTTACATTGAACAGAAATACTTGATAAATATTGACACAATAGAGTTAGAAACAAGTTTAAGTTAATCAGAATTTCACTCCGATCTCTGCCTATTCATCTTCATTTCTTCTGAAGACTTTGTGTCACTGGCTCTGGGAATGCTGTTGGGGGAAGACACTCGAAGACGTTCGAAGAGACCAAGGTGATGCGGGAGGACACATGGTGGTGGCTTCTGACATGTCAGGACTGATCAAGGACTTTTGAAGAGCAGACAAGGAAAAGCTGTTACTTCTATCTGGGTGCCAAGGTGGATTAATCGCCCATTGACTTACCTGTGGTGCAGAGCTTACAGGAGGGAGGTATAAGCATATGACAAGGGGGTGGCCACAAGTATACATTTGTCTTACCAATGTCTTAATCCAGGTTTGGTAAAGCTGGTGGAGCTGGAAGCTGGTACTTGTGGAAACTGCTTTGCTGGCATTGCACTGGCTGCTCTCTAACAGGAAACCTCTATTTGTGTTGGGATCCGAACAGATGCCAAAGTGTTGTGTAGTTTCAAGACATGATACTGCCATGTGCTATTTCTCCTACTGCTATGCTGTATTTTATGTAGCCTTGCTTGTCAGCATGTTTAACACTGGAAAATAACAAAAAGAAATTACTTGGATGCATTGAAAATAGATAGAAAAATGTGTTGAAAACAGAAAAAAATTCTCCTTCAGTTATTAAGATCTAAGACATGTTCACTTGTTAGTGTTTAAACAGCAACTATTAACCTCTCTGTCCCTGATACTTACTCCCTCCCTTTTTCTGCTCGTGAATTTTGCTGCCCAGAGAATATTCAATGACTGCTTTCTTTTTCTCTTTTGGAATTGAGGCAAGCAGCATCAGTCTTGATGCCCCTGATTCTATTAAGGGGTATTTAAGTACTTGCAATTTGTTGATGTGTTTTTTAATTTTCTAGTGAATGAATGATGTTCTTTGAAGTGAGATGTCATTGGGGAAATCAGAGATGTAGTGAAGCACACTCTTGTTGTCTGCACTGTTCTGCTCAATGCAAGTCCAGTATTATTACGGTGAAGCTTATGGGCAAAGCTAATAATACATCTGTCAGATGCACTGAAAAATTCTCTGTTTACCTGTGTTAAACTTGTGAAGATTTGCATCAGCTATTTTCACAACAGTTTACCATGTTGTGAGGTGTAGATGCTTTGTGCATCATTTAGAATGCAAAAGACAATCATCCATAACTCAAAATCAGAGTGAAAAATATGACTATGGCCTAACCTGTGACATTTTATAAAGAAAGGATGAGATTTGATTTGCTTAACAAAAATAAGCTATGCAGTGTAGGACTGAACATCCCAGTGTTGCTCTGAAAGCCTCATGCAACCCCTGCAGTGTTTCTTCTGAAGAATTGTGTGTGTGCTGCTGAAGCAGCCCAGAGCTGTGTTAGGGAAAGGAGACACAGACAGTGAACCCCTTTGTCTTGCAAATAGAAAGGGACAGATTCTGTCACTGGACAGAGAACAGACCCTCCTATGGACCTTGGGAGGTTTACTAAAGGTTTCGGTGGGAGCAGGCTCTCAACTGTCCTTGCATTTGCTGCCATGCTGCAGTTCTTGCTTCCTCAGTTGTGAGGGGTTGCAAAGGCAAGTCCTCACGAATGCTGCTCGTCTCTGCTTAGCACCCATTGCTATGAGTCAGACTATTTGCTGGAGCTCTCCAAATGTGTGTACAACAATTACCAAATTTCTAATAGCTGACTCAGAGTGTAATCTCATCCCAATCAAAACTTTGTCTTATTTTGATTAAGGAACACGGCTTTTTCTCCAGAGCCATTTCCATGAGACCAGATACAGGCTACTCATTACAAACAGAAAGATGCTCAACCACAGTAACCTGCTCAGAGGGGACAATGCTGTTTAAAGCCCTGAGTTAATGAGAAGTCCACAGCACACATTTGATAAGCTTTGTCATCCTTTTGTCTGCAGATCATAGACCCTGCATTTTAATTTACTATACATAATGCCTTCTTAATGAGTTCCAGTGGATAGCCATTGAAACATGGCACTGCAGCAGCCAGAGTGATTATGAAAAAGAGGTGGTTATTTGATTTACGTGATATTCTGTTATGGTAACTAATATTTGCAGACAGGATACAATAGAGAAAGAAAAAGCTCTCCATTTAGATTTTGGTATCTCAGGATTCAGGTGCTAAATCAATTTATTTTGCATGTACGTGGGCAAACTGCTAATTGAAAACTAATAGAATTATATTTGAGTCTTGAAAGTCTTGGGAGAGTCCTAGTTGCTTTGTACCATGAAGTTCAAGCAAACCCAGTAACACTAGCAGGATTTTTAAAGTGCAAATTAGCTTCTTAATATAGCACACAGAAGCATTTTCTTCCTCAGTTTCAAAAGAGGAATGAAAATAACACAAACTTGGAATCAACAAAATTGTAATGCCATAGAAGAAGTGGTGCATTGCTGATAGTAAATCTTGTTTTGTAGGGAGTTGCTTTCTTGTCCCCCTTTCCCTTTCTTCAGCTGGATGTTGTGGGCAAGCTTTTATCTGGAGCTCTGTTCTCGTGTGTGTGTGTGTGTGTGTACAGTGCTCCCCTTTCTTATACATCCTGGCATAACACTGCTGGTATTTTCTCACATAGAGGCACTATTTAAAGGATTTTTTTTTTCTTGCTGTTATTTTTTCCTTTTTATAGGGATAGGAGCCAGGATGCCTTTCTGTGCTATGCAGTAAAAAGGATGAATTACTGTGCTTATAGTTAAAACTGAATTTGTATATGACGAGGGAACACGTGTCTTTATACTGGGATGATACTGTGGGACCCAAGTCTAGGAAGAGACTTAAACTCTGATGCCTAATACAAGACACAAGCTGCTGGAAAAAATAAATATGTGAATTGGAGATGAGGTTTTTTTGATGGCAACTTCCACCATTTTCTAAGTTAGACTGCTTGACTTTGCAGTATTATACTTCTTAGTGGTTCTGTTATTGTTATTATTGTTGGGTTTTGCTGCTGCTATTGTCATCATCATCATCATTATGATTATTATTATTTCTCTATGTGTTTGGAAAGCCCTACAGGGCTATCAGGTTTTGAGACCTGCCTGTGGGTTTTGCAGATACTTGCAGGCGCTCTGAATTGGTGGACTGAGATTTCCAAATTCCAGTCCCAAGTGTGTGGAAAGGGCTTGTCACAACCCTTCACTCTTCTTTGTCACAGTCTTATCTGGCTGTTCTAGTCCATCTCTATTTTCCTAATCCACTGTTCCCAAGATTTCCTATTCCAGATCAAACACTGGAGCAGGCTGCCCGGGGAAATAATCACCATCCCTGAAGGTATTTCAAGGACGTGTAGATGTGCTGCTTAGAGATACAGTTTAGTGGTGGACTTGGCAGTGTTAGGTTTATGATCGGACTCAATGATCTTAAAGGTCTTTTTCAACCTAAATGATTCTATGATTCTGTGGTCATACACAACTTTATATACTGTATAAAAGTACCATTGCCCCCATGCAGAGTGATAGAATCACACACAGAATCACACACAGAATCACACAGAATCACTAGGTTGGAAAAGATCCACAGGATCGTCGAGTCCAACCATTTCCTATCCATCACTAAGCCATCCCCCTCAGCACCTCATCCACCCGTCTTTTAAATACCTCCAGGGAAGGTGACTCCACCACCTCCCTGGGCAGCCTGTTCCAGTGCCCAATGACCCTTTCTGTGAAAAATCTTTTCCTAATGTCCAGCCTAAACCACCCCTGGCGGAGCTTGAGGCCATTTCCTCTCGTCCTGTCCCCTGTCACTTGGGAGAAGAGGCCAGCACCCTCCTCTCTACAACCTCCCCTCAGGTAGTTATAGAGAGCAATGAGGTCTGCTCTCAGCCTCCTCTTCTCCAGGCTAAACAAGCCCAACTCTCTCAGCCGCTCCTCATAAGGTCTGTTCTCCAGCCCCTTCACTAGCTTCATTGCTCTTCTCTGGACTCGCTCCAGAGCCTCAACATCCTTCTTGTGGTGAGGGGCCCAGAAATGAACACAGGATTCGAGATACGTCTCACCAGTGCCGAGTACAGAGGGAGGACCTGGACCTGCTGGTCATGCCGCTTCTGATACAAGCCAGGATGCCATTGGCCTTCTTGGCCACCTGGGCACACTGCTGGCTCATGTTCAGTCAGCTGTCAACCAGCACCCCCACGTCCTTCTCCTGGCAGCTTTCTAGACAGGCTTCTCCTAGCCTGTACCACTGCTTAGGGTTGTTGTGCTCCAAGTGCAGGGCCCGGCATTTGGCCGTGTTAAACCTCATGTTATTGGACTCTGCCCAGCGTTCCAGCCTGTTGAGATCCCTTTGCAGAGCTTCCCTGCCCTCCAGCAGATGGATACTTCCACCCAGTTTAGTGTCATCTGCAAACTTGCTAAGGGAGTACTCGATGCCTTCATGCAGGTCATTGAGAAAGACATTGAACAGGGCTGGACCCAGCACTGAGCCCTGGGCAACCCAAGTTGTAACTGGCCTCCAGCTTGATTTAACACCATTTGCCACCACTCTCTGGGCCAGCACTGCTGCAGCTGAAGCAACAATTACAGGGACATCTCATCCTGGATCTGCAGCTCGGACACCAAGAGCATCCTGATGAGTCTAGCATGAATGCATCTATGCTCATCCCATGAAAATCAAGATTTTTTTTTTTCACCGAAATGTACAAAACACAGTGTTTCTTGGAGAAACATAGTAGATGGTTTTACTTTGGCCTAAAATAAAGATTGATGATCATTAGTTCGCTGTGATATACATCTCCAGTTTGAATGTATGTACATTAATGATGAATGGATTTGAAGTGCACATTCTCTTTATGTAGTGTGTGAGCAAATATATACATTTGCATGTGCACAATCTGAGTGAGTCATCAGAATTACCCCTTTGCCAAGACACTAAAACTCTGAAAAAATAAGAAATACATTGAAAAATACACCCATTAGTAGATCAAAAGCATGTGACAAGGAGGGAGCTGAAGCAAGCTGACAGTGATGCTCATGTGAATGGAATGGCTTTTGTGTGAGGAGTTTAAGTGGATGGGGACGGCAGATGGTGGACAGGTGACATAGAGCAGAAATGCCAGAGATATCTGAAGTAGCAGCAGGAGAAGATAGAAATTAATCATTTTTCATCGATGTGGCTGTTAAATGAACTAAGGACATTAAATGAAATAACCAGGCAGCAAGTTTGGAGCAAACAAGGGGGAGTATGTGTTCCTCAGCACCAAATTTTGGGGTTGTGTGGCTCTGCACCTCTGGCTGCTCTGCCTGCTGGGACCGAAATGGGTTCACTAAAGGGCAGCAGAACAAAAATCTTTCAAGAGCTGTTACTTACCAAGAAGCAATTATTTCTCATGGCTTAGGAATCCTCTAATTTTATGTTGCCAGAAGCTGGTGAAGCCTGCCTGGGGAGGTCTCTCTGTACTCATGCTTTAGCTTTACATCTGGCTCTGAGTAGCAACAAAAATGAACTCATGGTCTGGTTTAATCCAGCCCTCCTGGTGTCTGTTGTTTTGCTGAGCTTTTAATTTAATCCTTTATAATATTTTTAGAGGTTTTTGAGAAGACATTGCTGTAATATAACTGTATTTAAAACCCAGAAATTGTTGAAACTTTCATTTGGAAGTAGGTCAGTTTGTCTTGAAGGTTTTTTTTCTTATTTTTGCATGTCTTAGCCATAAGCTGTTTTACCATCTGCCTTTCCTTTGGAAGATAAAATTTGTAAGATATTTGGTTAATACTAATAATAATTTCTCTCACATCAAGTGAGTCACTGGCAATTACTCCTCACTGTGTTCCATAGTCCTCTTTGTGGTCTTTTATTCTAGATGTCAAGCTCAGAAAACCCTTCTAGTAAAACAAAATCCCAAATTAAAGACTCATGTTGACTCCGAGGGTGCTAAGATACTTTAAAACTGCGTGTGGACATCAGGGAGTCGCTTGCAGTGTAGCAGTTGGGTTTTGGAAACTTAGAAAATTATGGGGTGAGCCCAAGCAGGACATGGGGATGGTGTTCACCCTAGCAGATCACTGAGCAGGTTGGGCTGTCATGAATTAACCCCAGGTGGCAACCCCATATAGCCATTCTCTTGCCCTGCCTCCCCCACCTCAGCAGGATGGGGAAGAGAATTGAAAGGGTAGAAGTGAGAAAACTTATGGGTTGAGACAAAGACATTTTAGTAGGTAAAACAAAAACCACATGCATAAGCAAAGAAAACCAAGGAATTCATTTACTACTTCCCATTGACAAGGAGGTGTTCAGCCATCTCCAAGAAAGCAGGGCTCCATCACGCTTAACGGTCAATTGGGAAGACAAATGCCATCACTCTGATTGTCCCTCCTTTGTCCTTCTTCCCCAAGCTTTTTATTGCTGAGCATGATACAATATGTTATGGAATATCCTTTTGGTCAGTCGGGGTCAGCTTTCTTGGCTGTGTTCCCTCTCAACTTCTTTTGCATCCCTAGCCCCCTTGCTGCTGGGGTGGGATGAGAAATAGAAAAGGCCTTGACTCTGTGTAAGCACTGCTCGGCAATAATGAAAAACATCCCTGTATTATCAGCACTGTTTCCAGCACAAATCCAAACCATAGCCCTACACTAGCTACTCTGAAGAAAATTAACTCTATCCCAGCCAAAACCGACACACCTGCTGCTCTGTTACACCAGGCTATCAATGAGACAACACAAAACAGTTGTGTATAGTACATGCTGACTTTACCAGATACGGTTCCTTATTACAAGAATCTAGTGGGAGATGTCCCTGCCTGTGGCAGGGGGATTGGAATTGAATGATGTTTAAGGTCCCATCCAACTCAAACCATTCCATGATAATTTTAGTGTAACATGTCTCCATAGTTAAAAAAATCTGAGTTCATAGACACTGTGTTTGTCATTCTATACGAATTTGCTAATTTCCCTGTTTTTGCAAAGAATTTTCAATAACAAGGTTAAAAAAACGCACATCTGCAACATCCCAAAGGCTGTTCTGCTTTGGTCCAACTCAATGAATTTCTTACCCTCCAGCGACTGGATACTAAATGAGCAGCATCACCTTCCCTCCTCCATGAAGCAGGACCAGAGGAAAATATTTCCTCTATCATCAGTATGGACCCCTGAATTAATGGCTGTTCCCAGCAAACAGCAATTGCTAACCTCTCCCTATATATAAGAAATTTGTAATTGAATCTAAGTTGTCAAAAGGAAAAAAAAAAAAAAGAAGATGCTTTTTTGCATTGCTGTTGGTTGTTCTAGGACTCCTGCCATAAGTTTTTTCTGACTTTAATGCATACTGTTCTTATTATAGCTTTCACTTTGAAATGATTTGTTTTATCTCTGTGTGTGTGTGTACAGGTGTGCTTTTAAAAGCTTGCAGATTTTTTTTCCTCACCTCAGCATTTTAGCTAGCCATTTTTTTTTGTATTTTGGCTTGGATTTTGGCTGGAAAGTAAGTCCTGTAGGAGCAGGGCACTATTGCTTAGTCCTAGAAAGCAGGGAGATAAACCTTTGGAAATGTCAAAGAATAATCATAGAATCACAGAATAACCAGGTTGGAAGAGACCCACTGGATCATGAAGTCCAACCATTCCTATCAAACACTAAACCATGACCCTTAGCACCTCATCCACCCATGCCCTAAACACCTCCAGGGAAGGTGACTCAACCACCTCCCTGGGCAGCCTGTTCCAGTGCCCAATGACCCTTTCTGTGAAAAATTTTTTCCTAATGTCCAGCCTAAACCACCTTGGTGGAGCTTGAGGCCATTCCCTCTTGTCCTGTCCCCTGTCACTTGGGAGAAAAGGCCAGATCCCTCCTCTCTACAACCTCCTTTCAGGTAGTTGTAAAGAGCAATAAGGTCTCCTCTCAGCTTCCTCTTCTCCAGACTAAACAACCCCAGCTCTCTCAGCCGCTCCTCATAAGGTCTGTTCTCCAGCCCCTTCACCAGCTTTGTTGCTCTTCTCTGGACTCGCTCCAGAGCCACAACATCCTTCTTGTGGTGAGGGGCCCAGAATTGAACACAGTACTCGAGGTGCGGTCTCATCAGTGCCAAGTACAGAAGGAGAATAACCTCCCTGGACCTGCTGGTCATGCCGCTTCTGATACAAGCCAGGATGCCATTGGCCTTCTTGGCCACCTGGGCACACTGCTGGCTCATGTTCAGTTGGCTGTTAACCAACACCCCCAGGTCCCTCTCCTCCAGGCAGCTTTCTAGACAGACTTCTCCTAGTCCGTAGCACTGCACAGGGTTGTTGTGCCCCAAGTGCAGGACCCGGCATTTGGCCTTGTTAAACCTCATGCCATTGAACTCTGCCCAGCGTTCCAGCCTGTTGAGATCCCTTTGCAGAGCCTCCCGACCCTCCAGCAGAGGGGTACTTCTACCCAGCTTAGTGTCATCTGCAGACTTGCTAAGTATCACTAGATGCCTTCATCCAAGTCATTGAGAAAGACATTGAACAGGGCTGGTCCCAGCACTGAGCCCTGGGGAACCCAACTTGTCACTGGCCTCCAGCTGGATTTAACACCATTTCCCACCACTCTCTGGGCCCGGCCATCCAACCGGTTTCCCACCAGGAGAGTGTGCGCCTGTGCAGGCCAGAGGCTGACAGTTTCCATAGCAGAATGCTGTGAGAAACTGTGTCAAAGACTTTACTGAGGTCCAGGAAGATACATCCACAGCCTTTCCCTCGTCCAGCAGCCGAGGCATTTGGTCATAGAAGGTGATCACGTTAGTTTGGCAAGACCTGCCTTTTGTGAACCCATGTTGACTGGGCCTGATCAACCGGTTCTCTTGCATGTGCTTCATGATAGCACTCAAGATCACCTGTTCCATGACTTTCCCTGGCACTGAAGTCAGACTGACAGTTCCCTGGATCCTCCCTGAGACCCTTCTTCTAGATGGGCACAACATCAGCCAGCGTCCAGACCAGTGGAACTTCCAGGACTGTTGGAAGATGATGGAAAGGGGTTTGGCTAGCATATCCACCAGCTCCTTCAATGCCCTTGGGTGAATCCCATCCGTCCCCATAGACTTGTTGGTGTCTAGTTGGGCTAGCAAGGCTCTGACCACTTCCTCTTGGATCACGGGAGCCTCATTTTGCTCCTCTAGCTCTGAGGTTTGTACAGAGGGAACAACTTTCTTTACAATTAAAGACTGAGGCAAAGAAGGCATTAAGTACCTCAGCCTTTTCCTCATCTCCTGTCACTGTTGTTCCTTCTGCGTCCAGTAGGGACTGTATGGTCTCCCTAGTCCTCCTTTTATTATTTATATATTTATAGAAAGATTTTCTCTTATCTTTCACCAACTTTGCCAGTCTGATTTCTAGTTGAGCCTTTGCCCTTCTGATTTTTTCTCTACACAATCTCACTTCCCTCTTGTAGTCCACCCAAGAGGCCTGTCCCCTCTTCCAGAGCCAATAAACATTCCTCTTCTTCTTGATATCACTCAAGATCTCACTGTTCAACCAAGCTAGTTTTTACCCCTGCTAGCTTTTTTTCCGGAACATGGGGATGGCTTTCTCCTGAGCCGCTAGGATCTGCTTTCTGAAGAGCTCCCAGCCCTCATGGGCTCCCTTGCCCTTAAGCACTGTCTCCCATGAGACTTTGCCAACCAGCCTTCTGAAGAGTTCAAAGTCTGCCCTCTGGAATTTATGTGCTACTGTCTTGCTAACCACCCTCTTCACTTCGCCTAGAACAGAAAACCCTATCATCTTGTGATCCCTTAGTCCTAGGCGTCCTCCTACTGCCACATCCCCCACAAGGCCTTCTCTGTTCACAAAGAGCTGGTCCAGGAGGGCACCTTCCCTTCTTGGTTCATTCACCAGCTGTGCAAGGAAGTTGTCTTCCACACACTCCAGGAGCTTCCTAGACTGCTGCCTTTCTGCTCTATTGTACTTCCAGCAGAAATCAGGAAGACTGAAGTCTCCCACAAGAACAAGAGGCATTGATCTAGAGATTAACCCCAGCTGTTTATAGAAGAGCTCGTCAGCTGCTTCTCCTTGGCTGGGTGGTCTGTAACAGACTCCCATCACAAAATCTACCTTCTTATGGGCTCCTCTGATTTTAACTCACAGGCACTCAATCTCCTCATTGCCACAATCCATCTCAACAGTGTCCAAGTCCTCCCTTACAAAGAGGGTACCCCACCTCCTCTCCTTCCCTTCCTATCCCTCCTGAAAAGTTTGTACCCCACCATATCTGTACTCCAGTTATATGAGTCATCCCACCACGTTTCCTTGATGGCAACGGCATCATAGGCTCCTTGCCCTACGACAGCTTCCAGCTCTTCCTTCTTATTACCCATGCTGCATGCATTGGTGTAAATGCACTTCAGCTGAGCTGTCAAGCCTTCAGCCCTCTTAGAGGGAACAGAGTCCATTCCCAATTGCCTGGTAACTGGAGTAGCCAGCACCAGAGTGCCCGTATCTCCCTTGCCACCGCAAGGTGTGTTCTCCCTCACTTTCTGTGTGGTGATGTACTGGTGGTCCTCTCCAGCACACCCTCTCTGAATCACTCGTACCCCACGTCCAGGCTCACTCCTGTCTAGCCTGGTCTCAATCCCCTCCCCCTTCACATCTAGTTTAAAGCTTGATTTATGAGTTTAGCTAGGTTTTTAGCAAGGGTTTTAGCCCCCCTAGAAGACTTATGTCCCATCCGTAGCGATAAAGTTTGGGGGTGCATGAGCCACCCCATGATCAAAGAAGCCAAAGCCCCTCTCCTCACACCAGGCTCAGAGCCAGGCATTAATCAAGTTCTTCTTCCTTACTTCCAGGTCCTCTCTATTTAGCCTGGGGATGGAGCAGAATACTATTTGTGCCCCAGAGCCTTCCATCATTTTCCCAATGGCCCTGAAGTCTTTCTTGATGGCTTTGGTCTTTCTGCTTACTAAATCATCATTACCAGTTTGGACTATTATCAGAGGACAGAAGTCTGTCTCGTGGACCAGGGAAGGAAGTTTTCTAGCTGCCTCCTTCACTGATGCCCCCGGTGAGCAGCAGACCTCTCTGTGGAGCGGGCCCGGTCTGCAAATGGGTCCCTCCGTTCCTTTTAGGAGGGAGTCCCCTACAACAATCACCCTCCTCTTCTTCTTAATGGAGGATGTTTTTATCTTTTTCTGAGGATGATGCAGCCTAAGGAGAGATTCTAGGCTGTGGGAGCAATCGTCCTCAGGACTGGATTTCACCTGCAGCACATGGTACTTGTTCACCAGGGGAATCTCGGGTCTTGCTGTCTGGTTGAGGGGAGCAGGTTTCCTTCATCTGGCAGGAACTTGCTGCCATTCCCCATCTCTTGTAGCCCCAACCTTGCAGTTTGCAGGTGGGTGGTGTTTGGAAGCACCAGCTCCAGCAGCCGCTGAGTTAGTGAGAGGGCACTACTCCACTGGTCTATCTCCCTCTCACACTCCCCGATGGTCCTCAGCCTCTTCACCTCCTCCCTTAACTCCTCCACCATATGATGGGGTTCCCCCACTCCAGTGCAGCTTTGGCAAGTGGAGCCAGCGCTAAAGGCGTGAGCTGCTGTGGGAGGGGGGCACTGTCTGCAGCCCAGAGTCTGGGGAGCTGCCTGTGCCCACTGGGGCTCCATCTGCGTGGCAGCTTCCATCGTGCTTGGTGAAGCCTTAATCTTTTGACGGGTAGCCACCATGGTTCTCGGTCCCTTCTGGATGTGCTCCAGCCCCTCTCTGCACCCTCCCTGCTCAAACTGCCACTCAAACTGTCCTGTTTTAACGTGCCCCGCTCCTCTGTCCCTGTGCTCCCTAAGGGCTGTTTAAACCCCCCGCGGTAGCTCCCGGGTCCTCCCCTCCCGTCAGGCACCCCAAGGGAGCGGCCGTTGAGCCAGGAGCCCAGCGCCGACCCCCGGTTGAGTTTTTTAGGCTTTTCCCTGCTCAGGGAAGCGCCCACCGCCTTTAATGGCCGCCCCCACCACAGAACTCACCGTCGTGTCGCTGGATGCAGCTGTAAAAGCAGCGTTAATGGCTTAGACGCGTTTAAATCCCCCGTACCAAGTATCCGTATCTGTACCAAGTAGATGGCAGCATGAAGAGTAGTAGGTAAGAAAACAAATGCCACAGAGTACTAAGACTTTATGAAATGAGTGGCTTGCATAATTATTACATTTGCGGCTTAAAAGGAAGCAATAGCAATATGCCATAAGTATAAATTTACCTTTGTTTTTCATCATCCTTCTCGACAGACAGTTATTGTTACGGGATGCAACAGCGATTCCTAGCTGCTGGACACTGCAGCCTGTCAAGTTTATTGGTGATTAAGAATCAAATGGGACAGTAAAGTTCACAAGCGTGAAGGCTGGTAGCAAAAAGTATGATATTGAGTGTATGGAAACGTCTCGGTCTTTTTGGCTGAAGCCGTCACAACCATTTAAGCCCACTTATTATTTCTCTAGACCTATATTTATATTTTAAGTAGTTTTGTACTGTTCAGAACAAAATGAAATAATTGGTCTTTGACTGACAGCAATAAGAAATGAGAAAAAAAACAGTGGATTATAACATGGTCCATGAGGCCTTGGAGAGGATGCCTGTGCCCTCACCTGAACAAGAAGAGCTGGTAAGGAAACAGAAAAAATGTTGGAGACATGAGAGTAATGGACACGATTTCAGTTTCAGGACTTTGCTTTTGAAGAGTTTATTTTTAGTTTATCCAAACAGAAAAGTAGTGATTGGTGAACATGGTGAAAGCCTTCACCCAGAGACGATGCCAGGTGCTGTGAAGATCTTCGCTGTAGAAGAGAAAGGAGGAAAGACCCACAAGACAGGAGGTTGCAGACGGATAACCTGAGATTAGATTTCAGAGCATGAGCTACCACTGGAACAACTTGCACACCATCTCTCCATGTCCTCAGGAAAATAAGTCTTAAGGGAATACATAAGCTGTGTAGCCCGCATTTTGAAATTTAGTCGAGGGTCAGATGAGTGAAATAGTGTTGTCTGTGTTATATGAGAGGTTATATTAGGTGATCTAATAATTCTTTTTTGACCTTAAAAGCTATTATGATGTGCCATTATCAATTTCAGATATGGATAGCCCATATCTGTTGTACATAGTTCATGGTTATGATACTATTTGACCAGAGAAAAAATGTCAAAATTATTAAGTAGAATCTGAGTTTTAGGTCTTTGTAACAGATTTCTTTGGGGAAATTTTCTGTGGTCTTTTAATATAGAAACAGGTTCTGACTTTGGTGATTTGTCTTGCTGCCAGATAAAGTTTGTTGAAAGGAGCATAGTGATTAATGGCAAGGACATTTTAGAATTCTTGTGAGATGGGCTAGGATTATTATTTTCATTCTTTGAGTTTTCCCATGTAATGCCTGCTGTCAGAAGATAAGCGCTATGTGACTTAATCAGCACTTGAGGAGAGACCATTAGTGATGAATCCAGGTACTACAGGCGATCATGTAGATGGCTGAATAAATAGTGTTCTTTTCTCTGTACCAGGGTATAACACAAATACGATGACGTTGAGTTTGATTGCCAGAAGTAGACTGAGTTTTTGTGTATTATGAGAGAAAAAAAACATAAGAAGCAGATGCCAGAATTAGGCGCAGTATAGTCCTGCTTTTCAGAGGATGAAATTAGTTTGGTTCGACACTCTCAAGTCCTTGAAGTGAGATAGGGACATAGAAATGCAAAACAGACATGAATTGGGCACACAGAAATGTAATTCAACTTCATCTAAACACTTCCTAAGAATCATAGAGTCAAGGTAAATTGAATTTTCGTAGTGTTCTGCAGAGGGTAAACTTGAATTTTCTTAGTGTTCTGCAGAGGGGTAATGTAAAGCATATTCCAAAATTATAGTTTTATTAAAATACAGATAAGGATTAGAGTACATGAAAGTAATTTAGGACTGGGCACATTACAGGGATATTGCACTTACTGCACTTATTCCAAAACAAACTTAATAAATGCAGTGGATCTACAGTTAAGGTTAACCTTAAAAGAAATGGAACGTTTTAAGGAATAGAAATGCACAATAATTTCCCCCAAAGTATCTTTCTTCTGTGCTGAGGTTGTGTAGTATCTGTATAATTATGGTGAGTGAATAATTGGGTGTTACGCTTTATGGATTCCTGAAACAGATTATGTTGGTCTTTTAAATGGTGTTTTCCTCTTAAGTTGTGCCTGCGGGATTATGATATGGTTAGAGTAGGTTCTGAGCGGGTTGCTACCAATGAATTTTCAATTTATTTTAAGTCATAAAATAACAAATGACCCAACAAATACTGTCCCAGAAGATATTGTCTGAACTCTGTTGTGCAGGGAAGCTGTATTGTATATAGTTTAGGCTTTGCTTTTAGCGTAGGAATCAAACTAGTCTTTATCAGGGAAACTAAGTGACACTTCTACAGTGATATATGCTGAGGGAATTGAAAGTAACTGGATATTTGCCTGAACGTACTATTGACTTGAATCCTGCAATGGAGCTCAAAAGGGGGAACGCAAAAAGAAGGGGGGAGGCAAGAATAAACCAGAGAAATTCAGTGATTTACTTCTATTCTGAATGGAAACCCCAGCAAAGCTGACTGAGAGTGTTGGATCACATAGGAATGAGAGAGGATGGCAAGTGAAGGTGAGGAATCTCTTCTTGAATATGAGCAGTTGACTATTTTGAGTGGGTAGGGGAGCCTGAGGACCACCCTGAGAGCAGTTAGTGAGACAGTAGTAGAAGAAGCCATGAGAAACTTTGCAACTGCAATCAAGGGGAGATCCTTCTGTAAGGAGACTTTCTCATGTTAATGAACTCGGACAAATCCATACCCCTGGTCAACTCTGAAGTCTGCGAGTTGTGGTAATGGCCCAGATGACCGTGACATTAGTGAATCTGAGTTGGAATATGTAGGTCCAGTAATACATCCAGAGCCTGGCACGTGCTAGCGCATATAGAAAGCAGAGGGACAGTCACTGTTTCGCTGGAGCTGTTGCTGGAAACAAAGCACCTTTCCCTGGGATGAAGGGGGATTTTTGGCTTGTTGTAAGGCTGCTTTAGTGGATTTGGATGCAGCAAGGCACTTCACAACCCTCCTGTAAGGGCAGCAACAGTACAAGATGCTGAGTCCACCATATGTTCATGTTTAATAGCAGTTTATAAGTCTGTGAATTTTGCCTACGGGATGTCTGAAGACTCTGGGGTCATGTAAATTGAAACAATGCAAAGTTTATTGTGCATTTAACTTGATTTAAATACCTAGAAACAAGCACATGGGGATTCTTACCAGTTGCAGTTATTGGTTTTAATAAATACTGTTGTAATTGAATGTGATTTAATAAAAACAGTTTATTTCCAGCCTTTGGAGTGTGAGTGTGACTCCCTGAGGGCAAGGCAACAGAAGGGGGTTAATCAGAATAACTTTTATTTTAACTTCACTGGTATTACTGAGCCACTCTGAGAAGCAGGTGGGCATTCAGTTTCATTCATGACAACTAAGAACTAGGCATTTAATCTTGGTGGCGGTGAAAGGGTCTGTACCAAGGTTGCTGCTGTTTCACTCTGTGTGTGCCCTGTGGAATGACCCTTCTGAGAAGGGAAGAGGCTGCTTGTTGAACGATATGGCCTTTTTTGTAGGAATTAACTGAGGAGAGTGGTGACTCCCAGTTGACTCTACTAGATTTCAGAGTTCAGGAGAAGCTGCCCATAGGGCTATGTATCCATGGCTTTAGCCATCAATCATCCTCTTTCTGTTTTATTCATAGAATCGTGAATCATACAATCACGATTCTATGAATAATATCGTCCTCTTTCTGTTTTATTCAGCTCAATGCAGTCTTTGATCTGCTATTATCTATGTGATCTCATCTTCCATAATCTATTTGTGTTCAAAACGGCTGTTGAAGTTAGTTGAAGTTGTTGAAGCAATTCCAATAAATGGAATTTCACCTGGTATGGATATCTGTGCACCTAAACACCTGCAGAGCCACCATTTCTGTGCGAATCACAGTCCTGGTAATACTACAGCATTTAAATGTATGCAATAATTAGGATAGGTAAAAATTCTCTTCCTGTTTATGGATTGCCAGAGAGATTATAAACCTGGAGTTACGCATGCGATTGCTATGTGTTGTTTTAACAGCAAATTCCCTAAAGCCATCATCAGATTCAGCAAATCTGCATTGCATTACTTTTACACAGCTTCTTTTATTGAAAACACCTGGGTGAAGCTAACAGTTATCTGGCACTGGTTTGATACTCAGCGTCTAAAAAATATCCACCTCTTTATGTAGTATTTAGGAATCAGAATAAATGCTTTCATTTATAGTATAGCTGCCTGGGAAGTCAGTATTTAAGATGTGACTCAAAGGTCACTTATAAATTTTGAATCTTAGAGGTGCCAACAGATAAGTAAAAGGTGTCTGTGATGCAGTACTTGAAACGCTGGTCTGCTTTAGATATCTTTTTTTTTTTTTTTTGCTTAAAATGGAGCAGGTGCATCAGAGATGTTTTTTATTTTCTGTGATATCATGTGGACCCTGTATGTCTGTTACATTATCACAGAAAGAAATGGGATCCCTAAATTTTGGAGTAAGATCAAGAGAGATCTTTTAGTTCTATGGCCATCATAATTTTACCTTTTGGTCAGCATTGTAGTGTGTACAGTTTGTAAGTGTAACAGTTCTTTCTTCTTTGATGAGGGCTCCAATTACAGTGATTTTTATCTTACCATGTTTGATTGTGTAATCTTTAGAAAACCATTTAGATATGCTGAAGCATTAGCACCAGGTGTATGGTACCATGAAATCTGTTATAAAACAGCTGTTAGCAGCGCATTTCCCAAGTATCTCTAAATAATTGAAATACCCAGTTCAACAGAATATTTGTTGTTTATGCAGTATCACCTTGTGAGTGCTGTGTGTGGTAGCAGAGCAGGAGCTGTGTAACCATCTTGCTGAAACTTCAGTGAAAGGTCTAATACTGTCATAAGTAGGACGCTTTGGTATTTGGCAATAATTGTTGATCAAGTAATGCACTGGACCTGGTGACAGTATTTCACGGAGTCTGATTGTCAGTGAAATGTGAAAGTGATATTGTAGGGTCACTGAAGCCTGTGATTGTGCTGGCAGAGGCTACAATTGCTGATAGAATGATGTAATAATGTAATCAATTATATAATACTAAAGGAAAGATAATAATCGGTGCAATAATAATAACAATAACAATAAATGATATCATAATGAGTTATAAGAAGTGTGTCTAAGCTACCATGGTTCCATAGCTGCTGAAGTCTGGGAGGTACCCACGTGCTGTTGTACTCCTTTGTGTGCACAGGAAAGGAACTAACAACTTGCAGCTGCAAGTGGTGTTTAAAAGAACACAAAATTTCATCCAAGATCTGAAAACGCCACAGAACACGAACAGAAGAATATTTGATGATAACTTAACAAATGTTTTCCTTTGACAAAGCTCTTACCCTTTAGATGGCCTGTGAATACTGTTTTATCCTAGAATGAAAATGAGATTCCAGGTAAGAATGAATAAACTGGCTCTGTTAACACTAGAGAGCTTTGCAGGTTTCCCTGTCTGGGCTAGCTTGTTTGTATTTTGCACTCTCAGTGAGTCCATGTCAGTTTATATTTCATTAGATGATATAAAATTTAGTCCTTACAACTTTCTCGCTCTCATTTCTCTACCATTTATTATTTAACACTCTTAAGCATTTTATACCTTCTAAGGTGTCATGAAAAATAAAGTTGAGTGGTATAAATATTGTATTATGAAGTTTCTACATTTGTTACCTGTTATTTGTTGCCCTGCATCGCTAAGGTGCTCAATATTAGTTTAGGTTTAGTGCCTATTTGGCATAAAATTATGTACCCATGTATGCTTAAATTCAGCTGTAGGCCCAATTAAGTTAAAACTCTCAGTGTATAACTGTGTTGGTACCTGTGTATTAGTGTGTATTGCGGGCCGGACAGACTTTTATTTGCAGATAATTATTTCCTATGGCATCAGAAATTCTCCAGAGTGTTAAGATTTTTAATTTAAAAAAAGAAAAAAAAGAGTCTTCTAACTGAAAAAGTAGTTTTACAGATATCCTCCATCTGGATTCTTAGCTTTCAATGGCAGCAAATTACATACATAGCATTTAGCTGTTCTGTTTCAGTTAGTTAAAAGAAGAGTAGAAATAAAGTGTAAGTTTTGAGTTAAGTTTGTCCATTTCTTCTGGATGTCGGTTTTTAACAGGTTTGATCCCCAAATTGATAAATTTATAGTGTTTTCTTTATGGTGTCTTTCTGAGATGTGGAGACCTGATGCAGAGTCTTAATTTCTGTCTTTTTTCCTTAATTATGGAAATATTTCATCCCTCTTCTTTTACAGCAAGGGTGAATTGAGCAGCATCAGTAAGAGAGAGGGTCCCTGTGACTGATGTTAAAAATGGTCGAGGCAGACAGTGCTGTATGGGGACCTCTGTTATCTAAAGTGCCAGGTAGAGAGAACTATGTATTTATAACTGAAAGTATATAAAATGGATTATACTGGAAGATAGTGGTGTGTAGGAGAAAGAATAGAAAGTCAAGATTACTTTAGGTACTTGGAATGAATCTTTCATCAGAGCCGTGGAATGAAACTCCAAAGATTTAAAAGGTAATGTGGATTGAGGCCAATAACAACAGTTTATCAGTTTTAGTAGGTTTAAATTAATCTTAATGTAGACAGAGAATTTCCAATAAATTAATCTTAAAAAAAATAAAAAAAACCCAAACCATAAGCACTATGGCTCACTGTATGTAAGATAAATAATAGGAAGGGAAGCATTTCTGATAACAAGTGTAGAATCTTGAATATACCTTTGTGCATAGTACTTTGGTTAAGCAGCCTAAATATTTATGGGATTCACAGGCAGTGAGACTTCTGTGGTACTTTATTTCCAGATAAATGACATTTGAGTCATCAATAGAAGAACATTAAATAAGGTTTTTTTAATGAAATTAATTTAAGTCATTAGGTAACCCCAGGTTCTGTTCGTGCCATTCATGGGGTGGGTCTGAGTGACCACAGTGGAGTGATTTGCCTGAGAATATTCTTTCTGAGAAGATAATTTCTTAAATGGAAGTTAAAAAAAAAAAAAAATCCCAGTCCTATGATTTCTTGTGAAATTCCTTCTCACAAGATAATGTTTCATAGCTCTTTGAAAGCTCTTCTGAACCATGCATCATCATCCTATTGTCTGAACTGTAATTTTTCAACAACACTGTTGTGCAAGAAGTAGAATTCATGCTCAGCTTCCTCAAAGTTACAGATACTTTCTGTCCATTCCCCAATAGTTCAAGGATATCAACTTCTCTGACACAACTGATTTTTGATAACAGCAGAGACCAAGATTTCAAAGTATCTTTGTCTACAAGATCTTCAGAGTGTCAGGGCACTTGATTTTTTGGTCATCTTATTTTTGCTTAAGTACCATGAGATAGAGAGTGTGTGTGTGTTTGCATGTCTTCATCTCGAGGGGCTGTCTATTAAAGGAAAAGTGGGAAAGAGCCAAGAAGAAGGACCGAATATTTGGCATAGTTTCTCTTGAGATTTCCTCCTTTTCTATTAACCTTTCCACCACAACCACTTCTGTATTTCTGGTCTTAATTAGAATTTTGAGTGGAGGTACGGAAGGAGCGTATCTATCCCCCAGTTGATTCTTCCATCTGATTTGGCATCCAGAAATACATTTCTGAGGAATTAATTATAATTGCTTTTGATGGAAAGCCAACTTTTTTTCATGTGTTAACTGTTAATTCTTAGCTTGTTTAACACATGATTAAATAATGATGATAAGCTTGAATGCAGATTTTCTATATATTTGTGTTACATGTGGTTGTGTTTTGTACTTCAGACTTTATGTGGCTAGATGGCTATGGCATGTTAGTGGTCAGCATGGAGAGGTACGCCTTGGAGGGGCAGGAAGACAAGACGATACCTAGAGGGGCTTTTGGAGTTGGAGGACCCAAGGGATTGACTAATGAAACATTAAAACTGCTAGTTTTGGACCACATATGTAGTTTTTAGTTTGCTCTATAGCACGCCTCTCCCTAGCTGTGTTGAAGTGAGAAGTGCATTGGTTTTTTTCTTTTCAATAAAGTGTCAGTTTCTCAACAGTTATGTGTGGCAGACATGAATGAGAGCACCTCAGTTCTCGTGGTGTTTCTACGTTCTAGGACCAACGCGTAACACCCAGCTCCTGGGTCAGAGAAAGATTCTGTAGCCTGTGCTTTGAGGACTTATCACAAGAGGCCCCTAGAGATTTGGATTTTGTTTTTGTTTTGTAGTTTTTCTTTAATATCTTTTAGTGTGCCTGTTATTCCAGTTTCCAAGAGTGACTCCTTATGCCAATAACTGTGCTTTTAATCCTTGTCTTTCTCATGACAGCCAAAGATGTCACACATGTTGTTCAAGACAGGTTAAAACATCTTTTAGGCACTTTATAACTATACTGCTGGAATTACTTCCGATTGTCAGGAAAAGCCTTTACTGGGTGATTTTAGTCTGAAGACTGACTTTGTAAAAAGAGACTTGTAGCTGTCCAAGCACATTTCTTCATCAAATTCACTGAGCTTACAAGTAGGGATGTGCTTTTCCTCCTGCCAGTTTTAAAAATCATCCCAGTGCCAGTCAATACATGGATTCTTTTCAGTTGAGACAGTTTGACAAAGTCACGATGATTGTAAGTAAAGAAGCCAAAGGATTTTCTTTAGCTCAGTGAGTAGATCTGTATTTAGGCTATACCTGTGAGAAGGTACAATTTCTCCTTCCCTGCCCCAGCCTTATTGTAAATTGGCAAAAAGTAGGTAGAAGATGTCCATTAATGTCAAACACTCATTTGTGCTATTAATTCAGGTGATAGAATTTTTAGAAGTACCTTGCAGTACACAATGAAATGTGGGAGTCCCAGAAATGCTGTGTGGGTAAGTGCTTTGTCCAAGTATAAATTGCAGGTTATTAGGAAGAGATGCTGCTGGGAGGCAGACGGTGAAGGCGAAATGCTGTGTACCTCTGGAGCAACTCCTGACAGGCAGTCGTTTGCAAAAAGTGCCAGTGTAACTGTACAGCTACAAGTCAGTTGGCGCTTGGAGAGGTACAGTCAACAAGTGTTGAGGAATTGTCACTTTGAGACCATCTTTTGAGTCCAATGTGATTTATTTTCAGTTGGCTGTGAAACTATTCCATTTATCTCCCAGACACTAAGCAGCGAAGGGAAGAGCCAGTATGTAGAAAAGTGCCTTAAATGTAGTGTGAAATAAAAGGAGTTTTTAGACTTACTTAGAAACTTCCAGAGAAACTGTGATCTAAAGGACACTGTTGGTTTGCATTTCATGTCAGCCCTGTCAAAAAGGAGTAAAAAGAATGGATTAGAATTAAATAAGTATTAATTCTCTTGAACTTCATCCTCTCCCTGGGAAATGCCCTCTATAGTGCCTGGGATTCACCCTGAGCTTTAACCTTGTCCTGAGAGCTCCTGAACTTAAAATAGGAATAGGGATACAGAAGAGAGGGGTTTGTCTCATGTTGCTGTGGTTTCATGCCTAGGTTTTACTTCACAGTATGAAGTGATTGTCTTTAGCATTTTCATCCTTTCCCAGTGAGAAGTGTGCTCTCTGTGGAAGAGGCATGACCTGGTGTGTTGTGGAGTGCTACCAGTCAGAACAGGTGGTGAGGTTGCCAAGAGTTTGGTGCGGGTTTTTAATCAAGCTGAAAGAGTGAATTAAGAGCTGACAATGTTAGATAATGTATAAAAATAGCCATATGCCTTGAGACCAAACTCAGAGGTGTTTTACCATGGCTGGTAGTACATACAAAGGGAGGTATCCACATGTAGGACAGAGGTGTTCTTGAGTCTGTACTAGCTATAAAAGGTGGGGCAAGCACGATGTTACAGGAGGATTTTGAGAATATTTGTGCTTTTACAGTGTTATTTGAGAGCTGGTTAGAAAGCCATAAAAAATTACAGGAGCCTGGATGCAGCTAGTTGCCATATCCCATTAAACCAAGGTGATTTTCATGATCAGCAACTTAAACTAACTCAGTGTTTGCATAACTTTGCAGGTTATCTTCAAGAATGTGAGAAAGGGAATTGAAACCATCTTTTTCTTTCCCCCACTTTTAGGAATTTGTTGTTCTAAATCTACATGCAGCAGGTTAGCAGGGGGAGGGCTGTGTAGGGCAGCCTTTGCTTCCTTCTCTCCATTATGGGGACAGCAATCGTGTTCCACCCTCACAGCCCCTCAGAGTCAGGCTCTGGGGAGTGATTATCGATTCCCTTGACAATTGCTATATCTCCTGTGCACCCACACTGTCAGGCATCCTCATTTTCACGTGTGCTACTGGTTTATTTATAGTGGTGTAATTACTTGCTGTGTTTGTACTGTTTTTCAAAGCCTGTGTAAATTCTCCCACTCAACTCAATCTGCTACAGTAAATACTTACTCCAGTATATTTTCTCTCACCTTGCATTTCCTTTATCACCGAAGCAATTGAATTCTTTGCTCTTCTTTTCTTGATAATCTTCCTATTTCCTCTTTCACCACTCAGCCTAGTGAGTCTTCCCCCTTTGGGAAGCTTCACCTTTTTGTGCTTATCGGTTCTCTGTCCACTGTCAAAGTAAGCCCCTGCCTCCTCCACCAAGAAGAAAAACCTTCTCTTCACCTCCTTTCCATTTCTGCCTTTTTTTTTTTTCAGTTTTGCTCCTTAAGAAAAAAGACTTAAGTGGTCATGATAGTTGTGTTTATCTTTGTCTGTGGTCTCCGTTTCTCTCCACCCTGTGCAAGAGAAATATAATGAATAAAGCCCACTTGCAAAATTGCATTTTAAGAGTTGCACTGCTGAGAGCACTGCTGGTTCCATTCTGTTCTTATCTTTAGTCATGCCCCAACCTGCCTCACCTGGCTGACTAGCCTCTGGTCCCATATCTCACTTTTACCATCTAACCTGAGAAATCTCTGATTTTTTTTTCATCTTCTCCCCCAGCATATCTCTCTTATCAATCTTATTCCTTTTCTGGTGACATCCTCTCCTTCATCACTCTTATCCTGGATTAAGGAGTTTCATTTGTAATCACATCTTCATCACGTCCCTTCAAGTCCCTTGAACAGATTCTCTGAGTAATTTTCTTAATTTCTTCTGTCTCCTCCTTGTCATTGAAGGTAATAGTGACTCCTCATCACATTTTCTCAGATAACATCTTCCCATTATACCAAATATGTTCAACTCTTCCTGTTTGCACTTTGGAGTATTGTGTTTTCCTGTTTTACAGCTTATTTTTTTTCTAAATACACACCATTTTAATTTTGATTTTCTCTTTTCTAGAAGTATTTTTTAAACTTCTCCTTACTTTTATGTGCTCTTCTTTGGCTCTCTTAACTTCAGCTGTGTCTTTTAAAATTGTGATTCTGAAGTTTCTTTCAAAGTGCCCATAATCCGCAGCTTGGTGCATCACAGCCTGGCCCCTGGTATTTGCTTTTCTTATTATAAAATATGGGCAAGGCATTATAAATAGGTATTTTTCCTAAATGATCCAGCAATTTGATAAGTAAGGCTGTGTGTGATTCAGCAGACGCATCAAGCTGTTGGTGTACAGTTTTGCAGAAGGCACCGATGTGATCTTTTTTGCCCAAGGCACAATGTACATGAAAAGAAGGGGTGGAGGAGAGGGCAGGGGGAAAAGATCAGTCTAATTTACCACTAAACAGTTGCACAACTGTACTATAATGATGGTTCTGTCTAAAACATCAGTTTAATAATACAATAAAAGGCATTTTTGTTCTAGTGCCTGTTGGTGATAAGGAGATTGTTCTCTCAAGTTACTAAATTTTAATTAAAACTGCATACAGTGATGTTAAAACAGCATTTTATTCACAATCATCATCAGCTCTAAGTCGGAGAGAGAAATTTAGACAGCTAAGATGGGATGGAATTTTCCTTTTGAGTCTCCAAATTCATTACAGAAGAATTGAACTGAGACCTTTGGTTGAGGCTGATATGATGCAGTAAGGAATTGCTGTAAAATTAAGAAAAGTCCAACTTTCATTCAGCAGCCTCCAGAAAGGAGATGCTTTTCACTGGCTGTTTCCTTTGGGAATGCGCTCATTACAGTAACCATCAAAACAGAAATCCTTCATGTGGAGACACTGCTTATGTTTGCTGTCTAGCCGTTTGGGGAATGAGATCTTTAATTAGTTCAGGATATAAAATATTACTCATATTATCCCTCCAACCCTTCCTTTGTTGATGGGGTCAGCGAGTGCAGCTTTGTTGTAGTTGTGGTTGTAATGCTGTTGCCCTTGTCTAGTCATAGCACACTTTTTTTTTTCCCCCTCTATAAATTGTCAAGACATGTTTTTGCATTCTGTAAATAACATAATAAATTGTATTCTGAAGTTGATAATAAGTATATCAAGTATGAACAGTGACCTGGTTGACACATAGATAATATTATGATGAGTGAAGTTTTATAGCTCCCATTGTAGGAGGCTTTTAAAACCAGAGGGTGAGATCCTGATTTTTTTTTTTAGAGGGCGTGAGAGATTTAGCGTTAGTGTGAATGGCATTATGATTTCATGCAACATTTGCTTAGAGGTTATTACTGTAGTCTTAATGGAAATTCAGGCAAATAGACTTCTCGGACCGCTGTGTGGTGTTCCTCTATCCGTGTATTAAGTGCAGATGGCAGCAAGTCACTGCTTCTTATCACCAGACGGGGCTTAAACTAGAAGGGATAGGAAGATAAAATAAGAATATGCCGTACTTTATTTAACCTAGTTGATATATAACTCTAGGTCAGATTTTGAAACAGAAGATGTGAAAGGTTGCCATCGCTCTTTGGAAAATTCTGGAAAGCATTTTCCCAAATTGCTGACACACAGAGGCCTCAGACTTCAGAGGACCAGCTGAGGAGGATGCAGTAGGAGAGTATGGCTCTTCCCCCAGGCCAAAGAGTAGCAACTGACAGTGTTTCAGGATGGAAATTCTTTATTTGCTCTTCCATGCAAGATCCTTGATGGACAAACCTTGTTCTTCCTGCTCCTGACTTTATCTTTTGACCTCCTCTTTCAATCCCTTGTGACCTTTTTTCAATTGTTGCTGTTCTTGCCACCTTGCCTAACCCTGTTTTCTCTCTTGGCGGTAATTCAGCTTTCAGATCTGCCTTTGTGTCTGTGGACTGGGAGAAACCCACAATTCTCCTAGCGTATCTGCAGCTGCCAGGTGCCCCTTTTCCTTTTCTGTCTTACTCAGGCTCCTTATTCCTACTCTGTATTCTGGCTGCCTTCATCTTTCCGCTGCCAATTCTCTCTTTTCTCATTGAGTTTCTGCCCTCTCTACTCCACTGAGATTGCAGTTGACTAAACCCACAAATTATCACCTCCTGGCCAAATCCCAAAGCATCATGCCTGTCCTTGGCCTTGACTTGTTTTCGTATTCACTGCAGTTGACCCCTCTATCCCCTTTAATTCACTCCTTTCTCTGTAGCTCTTGGCAGCTACAATTGCTTCGAAGAATGGCTGGTGCCTCTTATCTCTGAAATGTGCTGTTCAGCAACTGTGTTGGCAGTTGTGTCTTCTCCATGCCCTCCCCCTCATCTTAGTATTTAGCAAGGCTGCAGACTCAGTTACTTTCCTTCTCTTTTTCTGGTCCTGATCACTTAGAAATTTCACGTGTTTTATTGCATCAGTTTCTTCTTCCGTACTGACTGTTCAGAAATAATGCCCTTCAATACAGAAACTTCCATTCCATCTGGAATGGAAATTGGCATCTATTCCAAGACACCTCCTGCTAGTTCATTTGCAAGTTGCTGCAATCAGCTTGTGTATTATCCATTTCTGAAATTCCTGTTTTCTTCTGTATCATGAGGAGGAAGGGAATGAAAACAAACTCTTCTAGTTTCACTGAGCATAGATAGGTCATTAAAGGTTACTGTAGTAAGTTCCAAAATGCTTTCGTGTATCTCCACCTTTAGCGCCAGCTGGACGTAATGGTCTCTGGAGTTGATGTAGGATATCTTTTGTCCTTTTTCTAGGTTTCTGATTACTTGCTTCATACAAAATGCTGATTAAAAAACAATAACAGAGTGAGGATGTGAACATATGTTCCAGAGGGTTCATTCAGGTTGAAACAGCCTGTGCTTGTAAGGTGTTACCGTGGAGCAAAAAAAAAAAAAAAAAGACAAGTTCCATGCAAGACTGGGAACAAATTTGTGTAAGAGAAGAGGGAAAGCAAGAATAAACAAAGCACTAATGAGATTGTGTATTGAAATGAGACACTTCGAGAAATGCTGTTACACACATGCATGGTAGGCTTGTGGTAGGGTTAAACTATGAAATGTTGCTGGTTTAAAGAATGGTTTAAAAGATGGAAGAACGGAGTCCATGAACTGTGTCCCTGCTCTGGTTTCAGGAGGCCATGAGGTTCAGCATTAGAGACCGTCTGAAGGTCTTGTATACTTGATTTTACTAAGGATTCATCTCCATGGTGTTAGTTACAGATTTCGAACAATGCCCAGAATCTAAACATTTTACTGCTGCAGTAACAATGCATATCGTAGAGATTGTTGGATAATAATGTCAGTAAAAAGTAATTCCAGCGATGCATTCATTTTATGAATGGCTTTAACGTAGTGGTTTAATATTGCTGCTCTGCTGGAAACCATGTAAATGCCCGATTATCTATACCTATTTAAGAAAAATCCAGTTATTTATAGGAGAAATAAAAATAAAGCATCTGTTTGTCACTGGAAGTAACACACCCTGCATTATGCTGTTATAGGCTGTGCATGTACTGAGATTTCTACAGTCTCTAGTCCTTTAATCATCTGAGTTAATAGCCTGTGCCATTAGGCTGCGTGAGCTCAATAGAGAATTTGCCTCCACAGAGCAATGCTCTGTTTTGAGGCATATTTACCCACTTTTATAAAAGTCAGTCCATTTTTGCTCGTTGAGCAGCTGAACGTGTTGTAGCAAATTTGTTCAGTCGATCAGTTAAACTGAAGATGCACTGGTTAATAACATGGGAATTTTATACCGCTCTTATGTTCAATTGTCAGTGCTGAAGTTAGTAATGTGTGTGTGTCTGTTTGTTTTGCCTTTTTTTAGTCCTGTTTTGTCTGGCTGTTGTAAGAATTAGCAGATGTTTAATTTGATTCATGACGCTGGATGTCACCTCCTAGAACTGGTGTTTTAATTAGGTGGTACCAGATGCTTGTTTAGCAGCAAGCACATTGAGCCATGCTAATGCCAGGAATGCCTATGTTATCACAGCACTGTTGCCACTTCCCCTGTCATTTTGTCCTCAGAACAGTGCTTTCTGCAGCAAACATCTATGGCCTCTCCTCATTCTCAGTCTCTGATTTACTTTTTGGTTGTGCCTTCAAGTCTCTTGCAAGGACCATTCCATCAGACCTCGCTTTGCATGCTCCAGTGCATTGCATAGAAATTACTGACCAGACAGAGTAATGCTGTCGTGTCTTCTCAGGATCTTCTCTGGCTGCATGCGGGATCAGAAACCCTCACGGGAGAGTTGCTTTTGGAATTGCAGACTGAGATTAAGACAAAGTCTGTGCTGCTGTTCAGTGGCATTGTCAAAGTGCCAATTAACAGATCCTTTAAACTACCTTGTTCCCATGCCAATGGCTATCCAGATGTAACCCTTGGCGAGTAAATTTCAGCATAAAGGTGAAGGTTGACATGGTCTTGAGGTGGGATTCATTGTGGCCATCAGACATCCTAACACAGGGATACAGCAGGAGCAATTCTAGCGTAGCATTCATTTAATAAATGGCTGTAATATAAGGTTTAATATTCTGCTCAGCTGGGAGCCATGTAGATAGCTGATTGTCATTGTTGCTGTGTGTAAATGACGCACATACATAACAAAATATTCCATTGTTTAATTTTTGGAAGACTCTACTGTAAAACACGGGAAAGAGCTAGTTTCCTGGTCACCTTCTTTCAGAAAGTATGATAGAGCAGCCCATATTTCTTTTTTCTGGGACCTATATGAATTACTCAAAATGCTTCAACCTCCTTGAATATTTTTTTCTGCTTTGGAGTGACCCCTGGGAGTACTTGGGGAAATGCCCGACACTCTCCGATGCAGTGGTGTGCATGTGTTGCCATTGGGCAGCCCTTGTGCAGAGCCACCCTGCTGCAGTTCACGTCGCCTTCTCCAGACCTTACTGTTGCAACTATCAGTCTAACACTACCAAGCCATAACCTGAATTAAAGCTGTCTGCAGTATGTCAGCACCATTCACAGTCACACCTCTGGAATATGGAATAGGAATGTGCTCTGTTCAGATGTTTTGTATATGGAGCCTTCCAGCCCACTCCCTGGTTTTAAATGAAGAATTTTCCTCTTGGACGTTCGCCTTGAGGATTACAGTGAATTTGTGTTTTACTTGGTATCATTGGTGCAAACATTCAGTCCCATAAAATAGGAATTGAGTGATTCATCTGCTTATTTTGAGAGGTTGAATGCCTTACCACGATATATTTTCTTTAATTTTACAATTTAATAGTAGCCTGGGGTGCTGTATTAATTTTACTTTACTGCTCCAAGAGGCTAAGATTTTGGTTCTCTTCTGCTTTAGTTTAGCACTACTCCTTCAGATTAAAATGACTACTTGGTAGCTGGAGTTTTTCTCTTTCCCTTCTGTTTTATTTCTGACTGTCTGATGCTCGGCTTACACCTTGGTTAAATGGGTGTAGAAGCACCTGGATGCTGGGAGTTTTATTAATGTAAGTCAAGAGCTCCTGAAGTGATGTCATATAAGGTCTGCCTATTTTCTAAACAATGCCATCCTTCAGAAATTCCTGTACACTGAGTCTTGGGGGAGGGAGTTTGATTGCAAACCACCACATTTAAGATTATTCTATCTGAAAATAAAAAATGATTGACTGCTGAAAACTGCCTCATATATTCTCCTCCCATTGTCACTGTCACACCATACCCTTTCAGGGTCAAAACAAATTTAATCCCATCTTGTAGCAGAAGAAGCAAATAAAACCAAAGATATTAGTATTTGTTACTGGGGGTTTGGTCCTCACCATGGTGTATTTATAGGGTAAACACAAGTTTAGTGGAACAAACTTACCTGTTCAAGAATCGAGTTTTGAATTGCACTTCCCGAAGTAAGCTTTCCTCAAGGAGCCAGCATTTATCAAGCATGCTGTCAGAGTTTTAGTGTTCAGTGCTGGACAAGTGGACACTTTATATCTCAATTAAGAATGGAAGATAAATGGGTGGCAGTAAATGGAGGTCATGGGTTAGAGGCATTTAATGGAAGAAATGGAAATGAAAATTGGAAAACAATCTAAGGGATCTTGAGAAGATAAGAGGAAAGGAAACTCAATTAGAGGGAGCCATGCTTCCTCCTGCTCTTGGATGTGGGATAATTTCCTGTGTTTTGTTTGGTTGGGTTTATTGCTTCCACTCTACGAAGTTGCATTGTAAAAAAAAAAAAAAACAACTCAATTTTACAATTTGATGATAGTAGTGCATTTCAAATAGTGAAAACATAATCTCTATTTCAAAATTGTGTATAAATATACAAAAAGACTTTTTCCATCTTAAGATAGAAATTCTAATTCCATCGATTATCCCTAGGCAAAGCCCATACTGGTATTACTGAGTGTTTGAGAACTTAAAGCATAAAATACAAGGACACTTTAAAAAAACTAAAGTATTCAAAAATGCAAATTCACACGCTAAGTGTTTATGAAACCTGTGAACTGCATGCAGTGATGGATATGTAAGGCAATCGATACAGAGAAGGCACACTGCATTTATGGTCTGGCCGCTTACAGAAATAAAAATAAATCAGGTTTCCTTATGACTTCTTTTATTAAGAATATGTGTATCTGCAAATGTATGTGTACGTGTTTTTATTCATATCATATCTGTCTGTAAATGTATAAACATTTCACCGAGATGAATAAGTGTGATAAAGTGGTAGAAGTCGCTGCAGTGCATAATGAGCACATAAAGGTTGTGTCAACAGCCAAGCCCCTTATTTTCTATGTCTTATTTCATTAGGGCTCATGCTTGTGGTTTCCCTCAAGGGATCACATGGCATATATTGGTACTGCAACATTTCATTATTTACTTTATCAAGATGTTGACTTCCTCCGCCTCTTTAGGGAACGTGGTCCGCCTCATCATAAAACACTTTAAAATTGAGCTGCTGCAGTTTATGTGCATGTACGTACACACCATCTGGGGAATGCAGTACTTGCTTCTACTGAGTGCATTTGAACTGTGCCCTAAATAAGCAAGGGACCATCTGGGTAGATGCTGAAATCTCAGCACCTCTGGGTGCCAGGCTGCCCACTTTTCTCCCCAGCATCTCAGCTAGAGCCAGAGCATCTCCTGGAAAAAATAGGCAGGGAAGGCTGCCAGAAACTACCAAGACTTCAGAGGATTCTAGAGGGATAAGGGCCCAAATTTTGTCTTACATGAAAGGCTGTACTTTGGACAGCAGCAGCCACAGCACATTTATTTGATTCACTCTATTCAAAGCCAAAAGAAAGCATCCCCCGAGTCACTGGCACCGTTCCCAATGGTCATGGTAGGATTGTCTGCATTATGGCTTTTATTGTGCTGCTCTGATTTTCCACAGTCTCTCGTGTATCAAAGCTTACTGATATCTTCTGTTTTGTTAACTGAAGAAGAGTATTCTATCAGTGGAAGATTTTTGAAGTAAATGTCAAACTAATACTTCCCGAAGATTCCCTCAAGGTGAAGAATTTCTTCCTTATATTTAATGTAAATGTACCTGTTTTCAGATTTAAGCCATTACCCTTCGTCCTACCACTACATGTCCTTATCAAAAGTCCCTCTTTGGCTTCCTTGTACCCGCCCCCCTCCCCCCCACCCCCACTCAGGTACTAGAAGGCTGCCTGGTAAGATCACCTGGTAGCCTTCTTTTCTCCTGGCTGAACAACTTGAACTCTGAGCCTCTCTTCATAGGAGAAGAGCTGCAGCCCTCTGATCATCTCCATGGCCCTTCTCTGGATTCACTTCAACAGGTTCATGTCTGTCTTATGTTAGGGGCCCCACAGCTAGACGCAGTACTCCGGGTGGAATCTTGCGAGAGTTGAGTAAATGGGCTTCATCTTCTCCCTCATCCTGCCGGCCACACTTCTCATGTGGCCCATCATACGGTTGGGCTGCAAGTGCATGTTGCCAGGACACGTTCAGCTTCTCATCAGCCAAGACCCCCAGATCCTTCTCCCCAGGACTTTTCACAATCCATAATCTGCCCAGCCTGTTTTTGTGCTTGAGATTTTCTCAGCCCAGATGCAGGACCTTGCACTTGTTGAACTTCATGAGGTTAGTGCATGCCCACCTCTGTATCCTCTCAGGGTCTCCCTAGATGGCATTCATTCCCTCTAGTGTGTTGACTGGACCACAGAGTTTGGTGTCATCAGTAAACTTGCAGAGAGTGCACTCAATCCCATTGTCCATGTAGCCCACAAAGATGTTAAACAGCATCAGTCCCAATACCAACCCCTGAGGAATGCCAGTCGTCACTAGTCTCCAGTCAGATATCAGATCATTGACTGCAACTCTTTCAGTGTAACCATCCAGCTAATTCTTTATCCACCAAGTCATTCATCCGTCAGATCTGTGTCTGTCCAATGTAGGGAGAAGAATGCCATGTGAGACAGTGTTTAATGCTTTGCACAAGGCCAGGTAGATGATGTCAGTTACCTTTCCCTTATCCACCAGTGCTGTAGCCCCCCTTGCAGAAGGCCACCAAATTTGTCAGGCACAATTTGCCCTTATTGAAGCCATGTTGGCTGTCACAAGTCACCTCCTTATTTTCTAAGTGCCTTAGCTTATTTTTCAGGAGTATCTGCTTCATGTTCTTGCTGGGCACAGAGGTGAGACTGACTGGCCTGTATTTTCTTGGGTCTTCCTCCTTTCCTTTTTTAAAAATGTGAGTCATATTTCCCCTTTTTCAGTCAGTGGGAACTTCACTTGACTGCTACAGTTTATCAAATATGATGGATAGTGGCTTAGCAACTTCATTGGCCAGTTCTCTCAGGACCCACAGATGCATCTCATCAGGTTACATGGATTTGTGCACTTTCAAGTTCATTAGAAAGTCGTGAACCTGGTCTTTGGAGATTTTGCTGTTAGAAGGATATTTAGAAGCATCTGGGATTGCTCCTGGCAATTTCTGCGGATATTTTTGCCATACTGTGAGAGAGTCAGCTTAGTTGTGAACTATCTTTGAATACTGATGATATGGTTTTGGTGAAAGTTGTATGCTCTTGGGCTAGATGTTGGGAAATGAGAAAGAAAGTTCAAAGAAAGTTGCAGAAGTGACCTACTGTCTTCCACACAAAATAAGACCATTATAAAACCCTTAAAGTTTTAAAGGAGATGAGTGTATTTGAATTACATGCAAGGCAGGATTTTTGGGCCACTCAAGTTTTGCAAAAATGCCTTAGAAGCTGCTGATTTCTGAATAGGCAGCTCCTCAGTCTCCTCATTCAGGCTTCAAAAGAAAGACGAAACACTACAGTTCCTTGAGTAAGACTACAGTTAAATTCAGTGTATAGTCCAGAACTGGACTGTCCTTACTGACATTTTGCTAGTTCTTCAGGTCTGCAAGTTCATATCTCAGTTATTGGAAGAGCCAGACTCAGTTTGCCACTCGCCTTCTAGCTTGTTGGCTCAGATGAGGGCATTAGGAGCTGGCTGTGCGATTTAGGGTAGAAAGTGGTAGAAATCAGCTTCTCAGCCATCAGTTACCAGCCATACACAGATGTTTGTGGCCCTCCTTGGTTAATAATGGAATGATAGTGTAGTTTCCCTGCAGAGGTTCAGCGTCTGCAAGAGGTATCTCATGGGGACTGCTTTGTGGAGGGTAATTCCCTGTTAGTGAAAGAGGTCTGAGATATAAGAGTCATTCTCATGTTTAGAAGTGTCCATTCGAGGAGGGAAGCTGAACTTCTGTCCTCAGCCTGGACAGAAGTGGTAGACATTGTTTCAGGCTCACCAGCACTCATGGGCAGCGTATGTACTGCCTTGCACACATCTGTAAAGCGTCGTCTTCAATTTCTTACATGTGCTTATATATAACAGGAACTGTTATTCCGCTAAGTGTATTTTCTCCCCTCTGAGGGTGTGTCAATGTAGAGGCTGTTGGGACAACAAAACAGTGACTGTGGAGGTGGATCTGAGCAGGCTGGGAGTGCTGCAGCAGCCCAGCACCATCCAGTGCTGGACTGCTCTCCAAGACCCTTGGAGAAAATAGCTGTTTCACAGTGTTCACAGGTTTGTAGTTCTTAAAGTCAGAAGAGACTAGGTCATTTGGTTTTGTCCTTTTTATATCACTACTATATATCACTTTTTTAACCTCTTTGCTGAGCAATCTTTCTCTAACTAAAGCACAGCATGCATTTGCCATGAAATGTTCTCCCCAGCAGCTCGTAACCCTCATTTGCAGATGCCTAGAGATAGGAAGAAATTATTCTGGTAATTAATCACCTGCTTTAGAAAAATAAATAATAAAGAATATCAAGATGATTACTAATTTTATTTTTCCTGGCTTCAGTTTCCAATCATTAGGTATTACTCCACCTCATTTTGTTAAATTAAAGAGCCCTTTATGTCCCAGTAATGTTTTCCCATGAACTACACTGATTTTCAAATCAAGTTTCCTCCTCATCTTCTTTTTAGCTTTCAAATCAAAACCTTAAACTCTCTTGCTTTAAATCATTGTCTCCGCTCCTCATACTTTTTGTGGAGCCTTAATTTTTTTACATCTTCTCCAGGTTTTTTGATATGCTTTGTAAAGTAGACTCCAGAGTCATACATGGTACCTCCAAGCAGAGAAAACACGGCTGTCCTGTTGGGGGAGTTTAAATGAAGCTCTGGTGCTGGCTCTGTGCATCATACTTCCCTCTTCCCTGCAGTGCTCATGTTGAAGTGCAGCAAGGCTTTTAAAAGCTTTTCGGAGTTACTCTTTTCTCTCCCTTTTGACTGCTTCTCTGGGTTTATGTTTGGATAGAGAGAAATATAAAGGCAGAGTTCAGGGTTAATGTTGTTACTCTTCCCAAAGGTTTGTCCATTCGCCAGGGTGGGGTGGATAAGATGATTCTATTTCCAGCATTATCTATATTAATATGCTATTTCCAGTATAATATACATAACTAAAATGTGAAAGATATTTACTGGGTGGAATATTCCAAATAGAAATGTCTGCTCTGAACAGACATTCTGGGCCAACACTCCTCAGTGCTGAGATCCATCAAAAGAGACAGTGCCTGTTTATGTTGTACTTAAGCCTAGGTAAGGTCAGCATGAGGGATCACTTGCTGTCCAGGGCAGTTTAACAGCTGAAGCAGACTGGCACAGAAATATGAGAAAGATTCTCAAAATAGCAGAAGGATTCCCAAAACAATATCTTTTAACTGTAGGCAGAGCTCTGTATAAAGGAAGAGGACCCTGCACAGAATTCTGTCCCTTGCCAGGACTTTTATCAGGATCCTTTTTAAGTATCCTTTGCCTTTTTTCTTCATCTCTTCTTCCTACTTCAGCTCTGCTCTGCTTCTGATCTGGTTTCTAAAATAACGAGGTGCAAACTCTTCTTTTTAAATAGCTTCCCAGTTCTCCCAGCAAAGGTCTCATGGCTCAGACTTTGATCTCTTGATCTACAGAAAATCCGGGTTACTCTGGGCATTAGCCAGGCCCTTTAAGGAAAGGTGCCTCTGTACAGTTGGTTATTATTGAGGATTAACAGCTTTCATTGTTGGTCATGTGACTTGCTGGTTCCATCCTCACGTTCTGTTTGGTTGGG
Organism: Clamator glandarius; assembly: GCA_033459285.1. Lineage (NCBI taxonomy): Eukaryota > Metazoa > Chordata > Aves > Cuculiformes > Cuculidae > Clamator > Clamator glandarius. The sequence goes on from JAUNZM010000088.1 coordinate 1,135,467, forward strand.
AAGGCTGCAGAGATGGGCAGAAGGCAAGAGTTCTGTAATTCCAACAGTGCTCAGAAAACAAGGCAGACATAATTTGCTGTAGGGACAAACAGATGCAGAGGGAAAAATGCATACAGAGGGCTTATAATATTCAAGAGAATTCACAGTTTGTAATTCATGTGTGGTTGAAAACCCGGTAACCATAAGGTTTCTAAAACAAGTATATAAAAAAATAAGCATAGTCAATCAAATGAAATTATACCATCAACTGTTTGTTCTCCGGAGTTACATTAAGAATGTGCTCCCATAGTAGGTCTTCCTGCAAACCTTTATAAAAGCTTGAGCTATCTGCATTTTGCATGACACCTGCCACAGTAGCAAAATTGCACTTCCCATTTATTTTCCTTGCTTTTTTGGCTGAAAAGTTGCGCCTGCACATTTCCAGTGAATAGCAAAAAGTTGATCCCGTAAACAGATATTGTATTTTGCTGTGCCTCTGAGACAGAAGAGTAAGGATCCATCTGGGTAAAAGGATGCCAGCAGCAGCCCATATTCATAAAAGTTGAATGATGCAGCTCAAGCCGTGAGGGCTCGCAGCACATGCCATTTGTCAGAGCAGCGTCATGGTTGTATCACCATTCTCAAGCGCTTGCAATGAGTATGAAATGGTACATGGCAGTGGTTTAGTCATCACTAGGTCTGCTCTCAGCTTGGTTTTACTGCGGGATTTTATTGCATTGTTTGGCAGTGACAGAGTGTGTTAGGCTTTGACAGAGATTATTTATAAATGAAGGGGGTTCTTTATAGTGTTTGTGCTCTTGAAGGCAATATGTTTCTTCCAGAGCTGTCCATTGTGTATTTTTGTTTATCTGTGTAAGATTGTTTTTATTATTTTTTTTTGCTCAAGCAAAAAGTATTAAAGCAAGATGAATATGGATATGACGTTAAATAAGTAGAGGGATGTGATGGAGGGTACAGAAACCATAATAAAGCGTAGTCAGATGAAAATGTTGGCACATCTGATTTCACTTAATTCATAAATTGAAGAAGATAGAGAATTTATTTCCCTAAGCCTCTGATTCAGTGTCTTGATGATATGTTTGGAAAATTGCTCTGAAATTGATGTGTAAGTGACCTTGAAGATGTTGTATTTAAGTGATAGCTCATTTTGATGTGAAGTTGTAAGCCTTCCCCTACCCTCTTGCAAATCAAGCAAAGGAAACCCACAGCATTGAATTTAAGTCATTTGAAGGTAAAGAAGGAAGAATCTCACCTCAAAAATTTAAATATAAGTAAGCTGGAAGGTCAAGCACCTTACCTGAAATGTGTCTTTATTCCAAAGCTGCTAAGTTACTCCTTTATTGGAAAGTCTGCCCTCGTGGCAGCAGTCACGTAGCCTTGGTGTCTGCTTTGGGACACCCAAGGAGCTGCAATCGGACCCCTAAGAAAACCCAGTCCCTGTTGTGGGTGGCTCTGCTCATTCGGTGTGCAACATTTACCCTTTGAATCACATAATTCGTACATATATTAATATATATATACACACACACAATTCATTTTTTATATTCATATATATGAATATGGTATATACAAATATTCATACATTCATATATGTTAATATATTCATATATGTGAATATTTACAAATATGTAGAACACATATATTTTTATTCCTATTATTTTAATTCTGAGGGGCACTGGCTAGATCAAAACTTGATTTTTACTTTTAATTAGTTGAAATTCCTCTCTACCTGTAGTAAATGAAGCTACATTTATATTTTACAGTCTGAGGCAGAGCTGGATAGGGTTGGTGCTCAGACAGGACGCCATCTCCAGACTCGTATTAAGGTCATGTCCATTCAAGCTCTGTTGATGGGCCTGAGCCTAATTTAATGACCACTAACAGACCTGATCTGAAATTGCACTGTGCATCCAAGTCACATAAGTATCCCTGACTTTGGCTGGGATGTTGGATGGCCCAAGACCTCAAAGGTCAGAAGAAGTTTCCATATGTACCTGATCTGGATTTCAGACCAACTGACTGTGCTTGATCTAATCCATTTTATAGTGACGGTTTCTTCCATAAGCAGAAGCAATTTACAGCCCTGCTGTATACCAGCCTCTAGAAAGAGCCCGCCCGTGAAATCGCCCCTGAAATACACAGTAGTACATCACAGAAACATAAAATTGTTTCAGTTAGAAGGGACCTTAAAGATAATCTAATTCTAACCTCTCTGCCATGAGCAGGGACATTTTCCACTACACCAGCCACAACCTGGCCTTGAACACTTTCAGGGATGGAGAATCCACAGAGTCTCTGGGCAGCCTGTTCCAATGCCTCAACACCCTCAAGGTGAAGAATTTCTTCCTTATATCTACCATTTCTTAAATTAAAGACATTACACCTTGTCCTATCACTAGATGTCCTTGTAAGAAGTTCCTCTCCAGCTTTCTTGTAGCTCCCCTTTAGGTACTGGAAAGCTAGGACGTGTAGATGCATCTCATCAGGTCCCATGGCCTTGCACCCTTTCAGGTTCTTTTTATAGTCTCAAGCCTGATCTTCTAAAGTGGGCAGTATGAGCTGTAAACCTGTACATTACCTACCTACTTCTCTATTACATGCAGATATATTACAGTTGTTAATGTGTTGAATGGCCTCATCACAATCCTGGATGGTTGTGATATTTTGTGTAATAACATGATAAAAGGTATATTTGCAGGCTAACCTGGTGTCGTTGGAAAAAGCATTGCTGAGGATTGGCTTTCTAGTTCTCTTTTACTGCTCTGGGAACTCAGACATAATATTCACTGCAGAAACTGCATTGTAAGACTAAATTTGTACATTCAAAACATCAGTTAAAAAAAGAGAAAATTAAAAATTAAGCCCTAGACAGGAGTTTTACCTGTCTTACATTTTTTAAAAAACATGGTTTATTATATATATTTTATATTTTAACCAGACAAAAGAATATTAGGAATTTTTAGGTATGTATAGCCTCACAGAGTTAATTTTGCTTTTGGACTCATTCCTGGGCATGATCTAATCTCCATTTAAGTCAATGGGGATATTTCCATTTGCTTCAATAGAAGCTGGGTTTGCATTTTAATACGCGTAAAGCCTACAAAATTCGTGCAATAAAATAAAAACGGAAGGCCACACTTTGCACAATGGGGGGGCTTAAATGAAGGCACTGAAATAGCATTTAATCACCAGAGTAAGGAGCCTGATTTTCAAAGCTGCCGGCTGTAAGTGGTGGGGGGGATGAATGATTGGTCTCCTTCATGCTCCAGTTGAGTTTGTGGCTGATATGATACTGCCATCCATACACACCACTAGCACTGATGATTCATGACTCCAGAGGACTTAGAAAAATGATGAATATAATGTATGGTTTATTCTAAATCCCACTGGCTTTGGTGGCCCCAGTGTGCTGAATCAGTCTGGCATTGAGACTCAGGTTCATGATTCGTTACGCTAAAACTGTTTCATCCTGTGGGTGTATTTACAGTTTACCTTTAATGGAAACAATGAAATAAATATTACCTAAAAGACGCAGGCACTCTGCTTTTACACATATGGAGCCATTCTATCTGAAGGACCTAGGTAAAAAAAACACAGCAATATATGGGTGAGGCATAATGTTAGCTTTCTTGAAATCATAAATTTTCTTCCTTAATTGGGTGTGAAATTCCTGTCTACAAATCATGCCATTTCGGTTGATTTTACATTCATTGGTTTGATGAATAATGAGCTTGCAGCATTTTTAAACTTTTACTGCCTATGATAGGTCTCTGCTAAATGTCCTTCAAAAATCACGTCTTTGCTCAATGCATGGAGTCCAGATTAGCTCTGACATTTGCATTTAAACTCACAAATCATTGCATGCCCCCCCCCCCATACAATCATGTGGGGCGCGGGATATGGATGGAGCTCAAGCACAGGAGCATGAGTAGGTATACGTAAAACCTGTATCTTGGTGCAGCTGGATGAGGTGTGTAAAGCTCTTTCTTCCCTCTCCATTATAGAGTGACAAATTTTGAAAAAGAAAATTCATTATTTAGCTGTTTTCTTCTAAAGCTGTGTTTATTTTCATTTATATTTTTCTTTTCCCCAGCAAGGCAATGCAAGTGAAGACCTTTGTCTGATGGCTTGGTGACAAACAAGGTGTTAACGTTTACTGCCATGAGACTCACAGTCTTTCATGAGGGTCATGAATAATTAGTAGCATTTCCGAAACAGTGATTTTTTTCTTTACTTCCTTTGAATCTGAAGGATGAAACAGAGCCGCGAGTACTTCACTGTCAGGAGGCATTCCCAACTGCCTCATTCCTGTCATTTTTATCTGGGGATAAACCAGCCTCTCCTTTGTGGCTGGTTTGCAGTGAACCCCTTTGTTTTGAAGCTGGGGAAGGGTGAGGCAGACTTAGGGCTCTGGAATGTGTTTTTGTCACCCTTCCCATGGCAGGAACTGAAGTTGCCCTTGCACATATTGAGGGTGAGTTTGCAGCTACCCTGGGGGCTGGAGTCGAGAAAGTGCATCCATCACCCTTAGTCCTTCAATTATCTTAAATATTGTGTATTTTCATATCTACTGTGACCTCTATATTGAGCATTTGTACTAGGGAGAAGCTGGTTTTGGGTGGGAAGGGACATGCTGCATCCTCGCATCTGGGAGTATCTGAAGGAGTGCTGCTGAGGACAGGCTCTGCCTTTGCTGCCTCTTGCCCGCCTCTGTGGCCACCTCTGGGTCAAGGTCTACAAATAAGTGGGCTATTCACTTTATTTAACATCCCTGATTTTCTAGTATGAAGTGCAGATTTGTGCAATTAACTCAAATTCCTGAGAAACACACAACGCCTTGTCATTGGGGCTCTTCTCATTGGAATGACTGAGAAGAGCATGGCAAAACCACTGCAGTATATGGAAAAAGAGATAATTAAGGTATTTTCTGTAGTACTTATGTGTGATAAAAGTTTTTGGAAGGATAGTAGATACTTCCATGTCAGTCTTCTTTCTGCCTGTGCCAGAACCACCTCGTGTCTTGTTCATCATTTGCTGAAACTGCAAGTGTATGACTACTTACACTGCAGCTTTATAACACAAACTATTGAGTCACTCAGCAGAATCACATGGTACATTATTTTTAACATCTAGTGCAATTACTTGGGTAGGAAAACAGGTTATGTTGTCTCATTCCACTGCCCAGACACCAAATGACAGGCAATTCTGGCCTCTCCCTGGCAAGCAGCAGCTCCAGCTAGTTTGTATTCTCCTTTTTCTACTATCAGCTCCTAGCGATCAAGCCTCAATTTGCTTTTCTCAGCCAGATTAAAGGGCTTTGTTCCTCTCTGCAGTCTTTTCCTTGCCCAGCTTCTTATGGACTACCAAGCTGTCTTTTAATCTTGCCTTGAAAAAAATTAAACCAGAATTGAACTCCTTTCAATGCTTGTACTACTGAGAGTATTTAAGAAGGATAATCTGACTTCTAGGAGTAATGCATGTGCAAAGCAGATATCTAGGGCAATGGGCACCCACATAAACACCCAGACTGACAGCTCCCGTAAACACTCACTTGCAGAGCTCTGGCAGGTCCATTCATCATGGGATGTATACACAATGTACTGTCAAATGTGTTAAAGTAAACAAACAGGGAGCAAAAAAGAGGTGAGAAAAAAAATAATGTTTTTTTCAAATCCCTTTTAGTTGTAAGAGCCTCTCAGGTTTCTTGTGACTGTAGCAGATACATAACTTTCAGATCATTTTTTAGTGGACCACATCATTTGAAGGGGTCTGTTGAAAGATGCACAGGAAATCAGTGGGAGAGGCAGGAGGGAAATCCAGTTTGCTGATTCTTAGCCACTTTAATAGCCACTAGCTTCTCACTCTTTTTTTTTTTTTATTTCCTTTGCCCATCGTAATGCAGTGTCTCACTGTGTGCCACTTACAGGAGCCATACACAAAACATTATCCTGTTATTTTCCTGGGGAAAGAAGGAAAGCAAGCCCTTAAGAGAAACAAGCACACAACCTCTGCATTGCTGGCGTGTTGCCGAGCCCAGGGGCTACAGTTAATTTACATATAAATGTGCCCAGGACTTTAATCAGAGATTAATGCACTCGGTTGTTATTTTTCACTTACAGCATTTGTACTGCACGTGGTGCTTGGCAACTCATATAGGGCAACTGTTGCTGCAGGAATGCAGTGGCAAGCATATCGGTAGCCACTGCTTTTTGGACTGATAGCTGGTGTTATTTCTGAGATTTCCTCAGGCCTGAGGAAGTGCTGGCTTTAGTCTTTCAGGGATACTGCAAATTGTGGCCGAAAGCAACATAAATAGCTGTTTTAAAACTGCTTGGTTGAATTCCAGCTGCCTCATGTAGAAATGCTGTACTGCCTTTGTGGCATAGCATCTCAGTGGACGGGAAGATCTGTTTCTTTCCACCTCATTTAGAAATTCATCTGAAAAATCTTGAAGCTTCTTGGTTTTTAATCACTTTAAATATTTTCAAGATCTCTGCTGGTATTTCTTCTTGTCTTCTTTAGCTCAGGTGTCATTATCTTGTTCATATTCTCTTCTAATTAGCAAGCATCTGGGAACAGTGACCACAGAAGCCATCCAAGAAGAGCCTTAGAGATGCTCCCAAAGGCCTCTCCTCCCCTATGTTCTCCTGGCCCTGAAAACAAACTTCTGTCTTTCCTTAGTATCTGTTAAAATCTGTAAGCTTTGAAGTAAGTGAGGTCTTTTCTGAATTTGTTGGAGTCATATCCAGGGATATTCTCAGCCTTTCCCATAGTGTCACTTAGCTGAATTGAATGAGAATGTAGCTTGGGACTTCCCCAGGGAATATTTTTGTGGCTCCTCATGCCAGATCTAATAGCCTTTTTGTTTTTGTGCTGTAGTGATGAAGAAGCAGTGCTGATAATCTGGTGTCTTTAGGCTTCAGAGTTAACACTTTGTATGAAGATGAAGTTTGATATCCGTCTGGAAGATGTCACTCATACCTACAAAGAGAGATCGATTAAATATTCGGGCAGTGTGTGTATTCTTGTGGGTGCTAGCTTTACACTCATATTTGGGTAGGCAACAAGGGGGCATTTCCAGCAGGACATTCAAGAGTGTTATAGAAAGTTTTGCCAGGAAGGCGGGAGGTTTTCCGTGTGGAAAATCTGAACACGAACAAAGAAAACCCTCTTATTTACCAAGCTTCTGTGTGGTGCGACAGGTGAAACGACAAGCTATATTGAGGAAAGGGAATTAATTCATATCTGGCACCTTTTATTAAATCAAAACTAAAAACCAGTGTAGCAGACCCATTTGGCAGTTGCTAACACTTGTTCAATGGCCCTTTCCTTTTGAAATACAGAAATGGAAAGTAGCTGTTGCCAGGAGTCATAAAATGAAGGAATGACTGAGAAGATAGATTTATTATCAACTCAGTATTGGTGAAATTCAGCTTCATAAACAGAGGTTAATCTGCTAAAACCTTCTGTGCTCTTACTGGAGAGAAACCTACTTATTTCAAATTTTGTTTAAAGATCCAATATAATTCTTCTTGTCTTCTGAATAAATCAACATCTCTACGAGGGCTAGTGTTCATCTTTTTTGCCTCAACCTTGCCCATATGGATTTTATTTTACTTTATTTATTTATTTCCACAGGGTGTCATTTATTATAGGGTCTTCTCATCCCTGCGATGTAATTTCTCTTCTGGACTTCTAGGCATTTTCATCACAGTTCACTACATATTTCATCCATGTTTCTACAGAAAGTCATTATGTAGCACAGGCTGCTGCTGTCAAGAATATTTAGAATGCACTCTGCCTTCGTCCTCCAGTGCTGTGTTGCTCACCTTTGTTGGGTCAATAATATGTCTGAGCAGGAAGGACATGGATCTGTTGTTAGTAGAAAAAGACCCAAGCCTGTACATGGCTGGAATTGATACTGCTTCTTTCCCCGTCATCTCTATATGCCTGATCAAATGGTAAGAAAAAACTTGTGAGTTCAAAATAGCATTAAAAACATAATTAAAAAAATCCAAAACTTCAAAAAAAATATACAGAAAATTTTAAAAACGATGTGTGAATAGATAAGTGCAAGAAAACATCAGGCATCTCTATAACGACGTGGTGGGTTCTGTGCTGCCTCCTTTCCAAAGCAGAGTTAGATGGGGGATGTCAGGATCCAGGGCCTGACTCCCTGCAGACAGGCACCATGCCTTCTCGCTTTATGAGCTTCTCTGTCTTATGCCAAGGGAGGTAGTTTTATAGGACAGAAGTTGTATCATTCACCTCTTGCTTCTACCCTCAGAAAAGCAATTTAGTAAGTTTGCCAGTAAACTTCAGTATAGTATGTCTTCTGCTGTGAAATGTCTGGGGAAGTTTGCACCCAGGCAGTTAGACATCAGAAGCTCTATCAGGCCATCAAACCCAACCCTTCTGCTGATGTCTCAGGAGCACAGGTCTGTCCTTTTCATGGATGCTCTTGAAGAAATGGAATAGGCTTACCAGTTTAACATTTAAATCAAAGGTCTTGTATGAATCCAGCATCAAGAAGGGAATAATTGCTGGTATGATCTAATAAGCCAGATTTGATGCATAACTTGTGAGACTGAGGAATGATGCAGATAAATTAGATCTGAACTTCACAAACCCCATTAAGAAGGATTCCTGGTAGGCCTGGTGAAGATGATCTCTTCCTGGTAGCATGTGCTCTGCAGAGTGGCTGAACGTGGAGCCTGCACCTTCCTTAGCAGTCAGTGCCCAGTGTCTGAACAAAACACCTCTTTCCCTAATCCAGTGTCTTTAATGCTTTTCTAAAACTTCAAGCTGTTATAGAAACTTGCAGTGCAGTCTGACACTTAAAAAAACCCAAAAGCCAAAAAGACACACATGTTCCTTATTAGTGCTGATCTTACAGCACCTCTTACCCCAATGGTTAACTGATAATGTTGTTCTAAATAGCATCAAGCACATCTAAGTTCAGGATTTCTATGTTCCTGTCTTGCCCTAGAACTTCTCCACCAGTTTCCAGCTACTAATGACATGACTGGATGGTCTGCCTTTTTAAATTTACTATATTAATGTGTCACTCAGGACTTATTAATGCCGTATTAGGAGAGGAAAATGTTCTTGGTAGATGTGTTGTGGAAGTGGTGGGAAAGTGCATTTGCTTATTTAGATGATGGTGTGGTTGTGTGTGTGGTACTGGTGTATTTGGTCCTCTGTACATTTGTGGTCAATGACAGTTTTCACTATGCAAATACAGTAGGTCTTATAGTGCTAGAAAGTGTTTCTGGTTTAAGGGCAGTATCTGTTTTTACAAAAGTCATCATGGTTTTGGTGTTCATGTTGGGAGGAGGATGGATTTCTAAATCACTTTAGGCAGAAATGGGGTGTGTAGAAGTCTTTCATGGAAGGAATTATACAGGCATGGGGGTGGTGGTTACATGGAGTGGCAGATACAGTTCCTCTCTGCAGTTGTATTACACACAAGCTTCTTAGGATTGGGTGGGAAGCCAGCAGTTGTTTTTTCACACTGGCATTAAAGTGGCCAATCCCTTCCTTCCTCCTGATAAAAGAGGATATGCTGCCTAAGAGTTTCTACTGTATGAGATTCTGATTGCTCGTTATACAGGAAGGGGCTGGAGAACAGACCCTATGAGGAGCGGCTAAGAGAGCTGGGGTTAATTAGCCTGGAGAAAAGGAGGCTGAGGAGAGACCTTATTGCTGTCTATAGCTACCTGAGGGGATGTTGGAGAGAGGTGGGTAGTGGCCTGTTCTCCCAAGTGACAGGGGACAGGACGAGAGGGAATGGCCACAAGCTCCACCAGGGAGATTTAGGCTGGACATTAGGAAAAAAAAATTCACAGAAAAGGTCATTGGGCACTGGCAGAGGCTGCCCAGGGAGATGGTTGAGTCACCTTCCCTGGAGGTGTTTAAGGGACGGGTGAACGAGGTGCTAAGGGGCATGGTTTAGTGTTTGATAGGAATGGTTGGACTCCGGTGGGTCTCTCCCATCCTGGTTATTCTGTGATTCTATGACTATTAAATTTACTGTCTATTTTCTGAAGTTCAGTGGACTTATTTTCAATTGTCGCCTGGGTTTTCTTCTTTATCAAGCATGCTGTTAGGAGCGTGAAATAGGAAACCACTTTCTCTTCTGCAATTCATTGTCAACAGTGATACCCTCTCTACCAAAGTTTACACAAATTTGCATCACCAGCAGAAAATTATAGTGTTTCTTCTTTTACTCTACCAGCAGTAGTCACAACAAAGAAAATGCTATGACATTAGGACACTTGCAAAGAGCCAATTTTGTTACCTCTCCCCCTGAATTTCTTGGGACATAAGATTGAAATGTTGAGCAGGGTTCAAGAAACAATGCCCAGGTTCAAGCTTCTGTTTTTATTTTATGTACAACTTAATTTTTTCTAAGGGTGAAGCATGTGTTATGTGTTGAACAAATGAAAATAGATGTGACCTTTTTTATTGATCCTGTTGCTGAGATCCTCTGCTTACTATTTTTCCGCAGGAGTTATCTACACAGCAGATATTCTTGACCGGGAGACAACCAAATCCTACTGGTTGACAGTGTATGCAACTGATCACGGTGTAGTCCCACTCTACACAACCATTGAAGTCTATATTGAAGTGGAGGATGTGAATGACAATGCCCCTCTCACCTCTGAACCTATCTATTACCCAGCGGTCATGGAAAACTCCCCGAAGGATGTATCTGTCATTCAGATCCAAGCCCAGGACCCTGACTCCAGCACTAATGAAAAACTGACATACCGGATTACAAGTGGAAATCCCCAGAACTTCTTTGTAATCAATCCTAAAACAGGTAACAAAATCCTACATCAAAGTGCTGGGAAAATACAATTTAAATATTTATCAGCTCATTCCCCTTCAAATGTGTTCCATTGCTTTCCAAACTTTGTTTCTGGTTCATTTTGTGTTTAAAGCATCCTCTTTTGCATCCATGCACAAGCACATTGGCAGATGATGTACTGCAGATGTGCTGCTGCAGTCATCACTCTTCTGTAGATCACCAAATAGCTTCTGGCTGTTGCCTCTTCCCTGTGTCTGTGGGGATGAGACTTTGCTACACTGAGTCTACAGAGCAATTCTAGGAAACAGATTCAAGCTGTTGTAGTTTAGAGCAGCATTTCACCCTTTGTAAGCTGGCATAGCATCATTGCAATGAGTAGCATGATGGTTGTCCAGCACATGTAATTAGGTTCTGCATCATCATAGATCATAGTAGCTGGATTTAATTCTACAGCTTGTTTTTTTTTTACAAAATGACGATTAAGATGATCTGAAAGTCCACCTAGCCTTTGGTAAAAAAAAAAAAATCTATGTGTTTGCATTGATTTGTAACAGCTGGGCATATAGCCTTCGGGTGTAGAGTTGCAGATATGGTTGTTGTTTTATGCTGAAGTGCTGTTGTTTGCTGGCAGTGGAACACGGCACCCATGCATACTGGCTCTGCACATCTCTACCCTCAGTGCCTTTGCTGAACCAAGTGTCCCAGCTCCTTGATTGGTGAAGAAATTGCTTCAACAGACTTAGCCCAAGGTTGTGGATATTCAGCTGGGTGTCTGTCTGTCCTTGGCTGCAGGTGGCCTTCATTGTGACATGTTCTCAGCCAACCCTTGCTCATCTGGCCGTCAGGGACCCTTCAGCTACGGAGTTGAGGGGTCTTTCACAGCAACAGGATTGTCTTTATTGAACTAGTTCAGAGGATTCATACTGCTCTCACGCTGCTGGTTTTGTTCTGCAGTTTTGGGGGTTTTCTTTTTAAAAAAGTATATTCATATCAGCTGTAAATTTCTAAACAGCTAGAAAACCAGTAGGCATAGACATGAGAGGTAACGTTTTTAATTTGCTGTTGGAAAATGATGTTCACTAAATAGAATTTCAACATTTGGCTGGGCCATCCTGTTGCAGCGTGTGGCATAAGAAAGGGTCAGGATCTTTTCAGGCATAAGCCCAGGTGAAAAAGCGCGAAGCATGTGTAATCGCTGTGTTCAATCTGCTGAGCCCTAAGGCACATATCTCACTTATTTTTAACACTTGAAATGGCCGAAGATGGCTCTTCCATCTGCATCCCTTCTCCCCCTCCCCACTCCAAGAAATCCATCTGGGCAAAGTAGCAGAGTAAGGACTCTGCAGTGTTTAATTCTTGTGCTTCCCTCCCATCGGTTTCTCCCACAGAGCAGTCTGCTCAGTGCAGCTCCACTTATCCACATGTTGGTCAGGGTCAGTCCGTGACGAGGACTGGTGCTGGGTACACGACAGCCCTGCAGGACCCTAGCCTGGTACCACAGCTTGTGGGGTGGCTCTTCCTCCTGCCAGAGCATTGGGCGGGGGTACTTTTTTCCTAACAAGATCGTCATTCTCCTAGTTAATGGTGAAGATGGTTCACCTCCATTTTGTGCTGTGGAAATTGTTGTCTGAGAATTAAGACTTCAGGATGAATAATGTTCATGCTTGGGCAACCTCCAAAGGGCCCTCATTGTGTTCTTTGAGCATCCACACTGGTGGCTGGCTGGGTTTTGTCATGGAGAGGTTAAACTAACCCCTTCTATGCGCCTTGGTGTCAAACACAAAACGGTGAGAGCTGGACAACGTGGACTGATTAAACTTGGTTTTGCCTTTGAAAATGATGGGACTGATAGGGTGTGTGTGCATGGAGGTGCTTGCCCTGAAAGGAATGTTTGTCATTTTGAACACAAGGACTTTATTCTCCTTTGGAAAGAAAGTATTGAAGTGTGACGAACTCTGCCTGTCCGACCTCAGCACTGAGAGGTTTTCTGCTAACGGGATGCTGATATCCAAGGAATAAAAGCACAATGGTTTTGCCTAAAGATTGCCCCGTGATCTCTGCCCAGCCATGTTTCTGCAGTGCACTAATTTCTCTAAAATAGCAGTTTACACTCCAGTTATTTTATACAGGTGACTTCTGCACAAACAGAAGTGATTCGTGGCATGCTGGCCCTGTATGCTTGCTGAGATTCAGTACAGCAATAACGCATGTAGCACTTTGCACAGCACCCCTGACAGTGACATTGTGCTATGTAATCAAGATAAAAAAGTTTAATGTGAACCCAAATATGTGGCGATTGCTGCTAACGTAGGTTGAGCGAGTGTGCTTCTGTCATTGGGGGAGAACAGTCATCTGTGAGAAAGGGAATCTTTTCTTTTCTGTGTCACTTTACAAGCTTGAGCAGTGCCAACAAACTGACATCTTTCTCCTGTGACTAATCAGGTGCTGAGAGGCAGCATGAAGGCACCATCCCACATGTTTTTACATCCTTTCATGGGAAGCAGCAGAAGTTGGCCTTGACTACAGATAGGGAGTTGGCTGCAGCATGTGGATGCTTCTAAGGGTACTGAGAAGTTTCTCCCATGCTCAACTGACTGGGCTTTGCTAATGTGCTAAGGGTTAAACCTCTTGCTGTATTTGCAGAAAGAAATACATATTATTCAGAGGCTTAGGAAGACAGGTTAGAGAGAGAGGAGTTTGGCTTCCTTCTCTGCAAAGAACCATGGGTCATAGTTCGCAGATTGCTTTCTCAGATTACCTGGCTATATTGCGGCAAGAAATCTCCCACTATTGCTGGAGAATAGCATTACTAGCCTTGACCTCCTGTGCCCTCTTCCTTGTTTTTAGGGCTTGGTGCTTTGTATCAACAAAATTAGGTATGTTACAAAGTGCAAAGAGTACACAGGGCGCATCATAGTGTATGATGTGTGTCCCACAGATGGGTGTTTTTTCAAACATTTCTGCCCTGACTGAGATGATGCAGATATCTGCAGCATTGATGGGCACAGCACAGCCTAGATGAGGTGCGTAATCCCATCTTCTTAGACAGTCCTTGCCGACATGAAGAGTAGTGCCCCAAGTGTTGCTGCACCCTCCTCATGGCACATGTATTTCTGGAGGCACACGTACCACCGTGTGTGTTGCCGTCTGATCAAGTCACTGACCAGGAACTTAGAGAGTCCAAGTCTTGTTCCTGGTTCTGATACAGAATAATAACTGCAGCAAAATCTTGCTTAATCTTAATTGATTATCTGGATAGTGGAACTAATGATGCTTCTTGTATTTCGTATCTGTAGGTAGAAGAAATCTTAAAGTAGACAACCCGTCACTTCCTACATTTTTGTAGACTGGCACAGGTCTGGGTGGCTAATTTAGGTACTGTCAAACTGCAAACACATCACATGCATTTGTGTTTCAAGGCAGTCTTCAGACTTTTCAGGATTATCATCTGCAATTTGCTCTGTAGGTTTTGGAGAGAGGAAGAGCTGCTCCCGTGGGAGCCAGAGGCTCCTGAAAAGCCACTGGGAGCGAGACTTTGGCACCAGAGTCACCCTGAGCAACCTGCACTCTGGGACTGGCTCTGCAGGGGAAGCATAAGTGCATGCAGGTGACATGAGCTCTCCCTCAGGGCTTGGGGTTTATATGTATACTCCAGGGAAAGAGGAACGCAACATAAGCAGCCCTCCTGTGTGGATCTCGCCAGGCATGGAAAGGCAATGTGGGCCACCTCTCTTGAAAGTCTTTGTCTTCTCACACTGATTATTTCTTCTAAAATACAGCCAAGCATCAGTTTGTGCCTTGGCCCTTGCTTTTATTTCATGAGCTGATATTCACAGGTACAAGCACTAAGTGAATAATTTAGAGCATGAATACGTGTGAAAATTATCATAAATCATTCACACTGGAGAATAAGGCAGACTTGTTCTGCGGACTGGTGGAGACTTGCCTGAGTTTAGCAGGTCCGGGACAGCAAATGGGGATTTTTTCTTTATAATAGGCAAGAGGTACTGCAAGGCACAGTTTGTGAGGGGGTTAGGTAACATTTTTCCAACACCTGTAGTGACTCTCCAGGTTACATTACCACAGGGAAAAGCATCTCCTGCGTATTAGTTGCCCAGCTGTGTCATAACACCCAGCAGTGATGGAGAGATTCCCAGTGCTCAGCATCTCCAGCAACTGTGGGTCAGCCTAAACCCTAGTGTTTTCCTCTTAGACTGACTTCAGTGCAGGACAGGGCTCAGGCTTGCTTTGGCAGAACACAGGACTACAGGGCTTGGTGGGACCAAGGAGGATGAGGAGGAAGGGAGAGCTGCTGGTAGAGTGACTGGGCTGTCTGTCTCTTTAGTCAAGCCTATAGGAGTGCTGTGGCTGCCTCGAGCAGAGTGAGTTATTTTGGGGTGAGAGGCATATGGAAGGAGAATAAAACAGATCATGGAATGATGGAATTATTTAAAAAATGATTGATTAGGGATGTAAATTCTTATTTTTATTTCATGTATATGGGTGTTAATTTCACAGCACAGCACAGAGGTAATTTACTGCATTGATTTATTATTTTTCTGTGCTCTGAAGAAAACAATGAATTTTAATTCAAACTACTACATTATTTTGCTTTGTGTTCCACATATACTGGACAAACCCAAAAGGCTTCTCTTCAGTTTTCTGTAGATTAGTTTAAGAGGTATTTTCACTAAAATGCCTATAGACCATATTTTACTCTTGTGCACATTGATGTTAATGAATTTACTGTAAATTTATGCTTGTGTGTCTGAAAAATTTGATTGCACCTTGCTTAGTCTTTTGCTGGCACCATTTAAAAGAGACAGACCTCTGGCACTCCTGAAATAGTATTTGCTGCGGTATTTAAGGCAGGATGCACTAGTGGAATTAGAAATAGCATATGTAGGTCAATACTTCTTTCTAGAGCAGCAGATCCCAGCCTGTGGAAGCTGTTTTGACTGTCAAATCTGTACCTAGATTTGGAAAGAGAATGGATATTTTTATACTGAAGTAGTATTAATATTTATATGAGCTAATGTGGGGTTAGTGAGTGTCAGAAGTTAATTGATAGGAACGCTACTCTTCTCAGTAGACTGGGCTTTGCTTTCCTTTGCACTCATAAAGCCAGCCAGCACAGGGTCCTGCTGGAGCTGAATGCCACGTTTGTCCTGCCATACTAAAACAGTGTTTCATTCTCCTGCTATACATCCTGATTTTTTGTGGATGCTTTTGTTTGGTTTGACTCAAGAAATCCTCACGTGTCTGCTTTCACAGACCAAGGCAAATCCAGTACTTTGCTGCTGCACTGTGTCCTGAAGGTTGCCAGCAGTATAGCTGCTGGCTGCCTAGTGTCTCTTCTCAGCTAGAAAGGAGAGATAAAGAACAGTGGTTTACACATTCAAGAGAGCACTCTTGAGATTGTGCCCTGAATTCTTGTTCTCCAAGGCCCATGTTTGTCATGTGTTTTTTTTCAGCAGAGGAAGAAAGACTGTTAAATACTCAAGATTTTTTCAGTTCTGGTGGGATTTTGTGATACTATCATCTCAAGGGCACACAGCTTGCTCTGGGAAGCAAACTTCAGTGATCTTAATAATCCAGTTATTAACATTCCTGCTGTACTGTAGGTGATGCAAATGGCCATACAGACAATGATGGTAAGTGGAGGCAGCCTCGCACTTCTTTCAAGTTTAAATCCAAGTTGCATTGAGTGAGGAGGAGGACTAACATACACTGGTTCTGCAAAAGCAAGGGACATTTAAAACGTATGACTGTGTAATTAATTAAAAGTAAGTGCCAGACCATTTGAAAAGATTAAACAAATTTACTTTTTGATGATATTTCTAAGGGAATTTGAATCAAAAATATCAACTTACAGCTGTCTTGGTCCATTTGTCACTCTGTTCTTTTAAAAGGCATTTCATACTTCTAAGTCTGTTCTTCAAGAACAAACAACTTTATATGGTCATTCTTTGCTACTGAATCTCCCTGCTCTCAGCCCATCATGGAAGGCTGGCTGCACTACTAGGGGACCTACGTGCCACTGCAGTTGATGCTGTGCATGCTGCTAAACTCCTAATAAGCTTCTTCTGAAATAAGATCTTCTATGTTTTGTAAATAAAGGCCTTTAGCTTTTTTGTTTTTGTTGTCTAACCTCCAGTCTTCCTCTAGGGTGCATTTAGATGCTCTAGTGATCAAATTGGGAAATATATGTTGAGTATTGATGATGTTAGAGATCATCTCTCTCCCACTGGTGGCTCATTCTGAAGGGCGCGTGGTGGGCATCTCCCACACACGCGTTGGCCTTGGAGCCCTGTTTGGCATCTCTGTGTGTGATGTGAACCAGCTATACAGATTGTGCCATGCCATTCATCCTGTAAGCATCCCTGTAGTTCACCTGACCTCTTCAAGATTATAGAATACCTTGTAGAAGGTAACGTTGATTGTAAGGCTCTCCAGTCAAAGGAGGATTTGAGGAATTGGTCTCCCTTCCTTCTATGGTCTTTAACTCTGTTTGTACAAAAGCCAAGTTTACGAACAGTTGCGGAGTCCAGCCCAACATATCTATCACTGGTATGTAACTATTCATAACTAATAAATTTTTTTGCAATGTAATTCCCTTATCACATTAGCTGGCTTCCACTTCTGTAATTCATGTTGTATCAACACATGCTAAATGATCTACTCTCTTTTCTTTCACTTCTGAATATTATTTAAAAGCCTGGCTTTTAATGACTTCTTTGTAATATGCTCACTGTTAAAAATGGAGCTCCTGAGAATTTAAAAAGCTTTAATTTCTCTTTTGGGGTGGCTCATTCTTTACTAGACACCATCTTTCTAGTGGTTAAAGTCTAGGATTAGCTACAAATCAAAGGACCATCAGTGTTGGAGTTACGTGCTTAATCACAGTGGGACCTTGAAGCCTGCTGGGCACTGTACAACATGTTAGACAAAAAGATCCTGCCTCAAGGAACTTGTCATAAAACCAATAATAATAGTAATAATTAAGAAAAAAAGAGGGTGAAAAAAATAGGGAGGAAAGGATGCAAATCATCAAGTCCATCTGTTTGCCAGTGCACGTTTATTCTCCTGAGAAAATTTTCAATTGATTCCTGAGCTGCAGCTCAGCAATAACATGAACTTTTCTTATGACTTTGAGTGAGTCACCTAACTTCACAGTTTTTCTTTTTTTTTTTTGTAAGTGGAAATGTTTTCTTACCTCATGTGATTGTCCTGCAGATTAGTTCACAGTAGATGGTTTGAGGATCAAATAGGCTCTGGAAATGAAAGCTATTGATTTTTTAGGCATCTCGGCATTAATAGACATCCATGCATAACTATATATTCATGGACATATAAATGCAAAGAGGAGCATCATTTCTGAAGTGCAGGATGAAGAGGAATATAAAACCTTTTTAGATTAACTAAGTATAGTCTAGTGGCTAGACCACTGATTCCCCTTAAAAAGAGAAAATTTGAGGTGAGCTAGCCCATCTCTTACCTCCTTCCTGACTGCAATTCCATCATTACTGTGTCTGCTATCTCTCGAGCAGATAAAGGTGTGAGCTGTGTCACCTTAGTTGAGGCTACAGTAATGCTGCTATTAATAAAAAAATAAAGCCAACTTTATCATCTCTCCTGAACAGAAATGATTTTTGCTAGCAGTGGCTTTTATTCGTGAAGCACTGAATACAGTTGAGATTGCTGTATGTCGCTGGTATGAAGACCCTCTTTTAAAATGGCATTAACAGATACAATACTGCTCACAAATGCCATCTCTTTGTAATCAGAAGATTTACACATGGCTTATAGAAATTTTGACATTTCTTTAGATCTCCATGATGACCTTTTTAGTTCTCTTTCACAGTAAGAAGCTTCAGGAGTATCCCCATTTTCTTGACAGGACCATTGTTTCCTCAGTTACTCAATGTGAATCTGTTTTTAAGCCGAACTCCCAATTTGTTTCAGTAGAGACTTACCTCAGAAGGGCAGTGATGTGACAAGGGCAAGTGAGTCAGTGTTTGCTGATGGAGAAGGCTACTGTGATAACCAAAAAAGCTCCCTCATGTCCTGCCCCAGCACTGATTCTGGAACTGCAAAAGTTATGACAATTATCCTATAAATCTATTATAGATTATTTTAAATTACAGCGATCATTTATTATTTTCAAAGATAATTTTGTACTCCTGTCCTGTTCAGAAATAACTTCAGCTATCAGCCTAGCTGTGAAACTAATTTTTGTACGTTGTCTGTCAGTCTAGTTTCTCTATTCACAATTTTCCAGAAGCCATGACTAGCCAGAACTGGTCAAGAGACCATCTCCTCTTTCATATAGAATCATAGAATCACCAGGTTGGAAGAGACCCACCAGATCATCGAGTCCAACCATGGTTGCATCATCGAGTCCAACCACATGCTGTGCTTGCTATTCCTTCACTGATTTATAATTAGGGCTGTTGCATTCACTTCCAGGTAGCCAAATAATCCTGCTAGAGTCATCATCAATGACAGAAGCATACTTGAGTTGATGGGGTGAAACTGTGTACCACAAGTACCGAGTCACAGCCCTGTTAAGTGTATGTATAATGCATATGCTGTGTATACTTGTCATATCTTGACACATAGTTTTATGATAATAGCAGTGAATGCTGCTGCATTACAGTAATTGCTTGTGGTCCAAGCCTGAACTCTGGCAGGGGGCATTAGGTTGGTGAGTTTGGGATGCTGAGATGCGAAGCCCGTGAACGGGCATTCATGCTGGGGTAGAGCTGTGAAGAGAGAGCTGCTGGGAAGGAAAATAAAGCAATTACGTTAGCCTAGATCTGGTGAAGGCTTGGGAAGAGGGGAGTTGCTTCTTTTTATTTGGTACCACTTTTTAATCAATAAAGTAACTTGCACTTAGCTTTTGCTCAACAGTCAGAGGAGTTACACGTCTGTTATGTTGGACTCAGCAAATCCCGAGCAGGCAATGCTGTTACAGCCTTTTTCCATTTTGCTCAGTTGCAAAGAATATGTTCATTTTGTCATCTTGGGACAGGCACCTTTAGTGGCTCAAGTGCTATATCTTCACCCTCCTGTATGAGCGCTTTCTAATATCTCCTTATGGGTTGGGAGTTAGAGGCAAGGACTGTTGCTATAATTTATTCTCAGTTAACATCTAATCCTTGCTACTTAGCAACAAACAAACAAAGACAAAGATATTTCCTGTCTGGGAGAATGATATCGACACATGCTGCATGTGAATATTAAAAAAAAAAAAAAAAAAAAAAAGCAGCTTGGAAATGAGAACGAAAATAGAAGGCAACTGTAAAGACAGGTGTGTTTGCATAAGCCATCATGATGTCAGTAATCACCAACTAATGATTCTTCTTTGTCTTCCATCACATAGGAGGTTGTGTCAGTGCCTATTAAACGTCCACAGCAGCATCACCTTGCAGTGCAATTAAACTAGGCTGTTCACAATTAAGGTTATCACTGGATCTGTGTTATTTTTCCTCTTTCCTCTTTGAATCTCTGTTTCTATCAGAGTTACATTGTTATAACCAAAGATAATAATTTTCTTTGAAATTACTCTCCTCTCTCTTTCCCTCTTCCCTTTATGCTAATAAGAGTGCTTTTCCCTCCGTGGGAAGATTGACACAACTTCTTTGAAGTTAGTAGTGCTGTTGCTAGTTAAGTATGTGACCTTATCTGTATAATTGTACAGATCGTGCTGCCATATGTCTAGATGCACAGAGCTTAATTTAACAGTAGACATATATGTGTAAAAATAAATCAGTATCTGGGGGTTAAATATCGGAAGACCTCCCTAATCACAGCTTTCATATTATACAAAACTTTCTGCAGAGCTCTAAGAGCTCTGAAGTTAAATCTTAAAAAACATCTCCCTACAAGGGACCTTGCTCACATTGATCATCCTGTGAATTCTGCTGGTGCTTCCTCGTCTGTTGTACTTTATATTGTTTCTCCTCCCATGGTAGCAACTTCCTTCACACCTTAAGCAGGGAACTGAGGCAAAGAAAACAACTAACTCATCCTATGCCAGTAATGAAGATCTAATCTTAATTTGCTTTCAAAGCCACTGGCCACATGTAATGCAAAACCTTATTGGCATGGGTCCAGCCCAGCATGCCCTGCTGAACCTTGAATGCAAGGCTGGCCTGGGACTAGCATTCTCTACCACATGCACAGAAGTTATCTGTGCACAAGGGAGCCCCAGTAGCGCCTATTTCCTATCCTCTTTCCTATCCTGTTTCAAATAATCCCACCATTTCCCATCCCTGCCTTTCAGCCCTCCCTTGCCTTGCTTTCTCTCTTCCCTGAAGGCAAGCCTGGGTTGTCCACAGGTGAGAAAGGATTCCAGCTTGCACAGGGGTGAGTTGTAGATGGTTCTGGTGAAGCCCCTTTGGCATGAAAGGGCAGAGCTGACTCATGTCTCTTGGGTGGGTGAAGAAAACCCCCTCTCCATCAGGCTAATGCAGCACAAAACCTAAGCAGCTTGTCTGATGCTGTCATGGAGTGAGGAGGCAAACCCAGAGCCCCAAAATCACAGGCTACTCCCAAATAATCATACTCTTTCTTTCTCCATCTTACATTTGCTTGTACTTACTGTGCAAGAGCATGTTTGCTGGTTGCATCCTGTGAATATGAGTCAATGTCATGATCTACTGTGGGTTTGTCGTCTCCTAAGAGACACTTCCTGATTTTGTCATGCTAGTTACGTGCGAGGAATCTGTGCTGCCGTGATCTATTTGTATGGTAATTAGCAAGTAGCTTTTCAGATCTTGAAGGGATTTGGTTTGAAAACTAAGTATTATTTCCTGAACTTTAACTTACCAACAGCGTATGAACAGCAGTGCACTTTCACAATTTTTTTTAATGTAGCCACAAAACCCAGAGATAAATGTAAGTCTGCTCTGCAAGAGAATATTTTGGCTACAATTAATTTTGCTTCTACTCACCATATGCTTGCATTTTCTGACCTTCATTTGAATTGCAGACACTATGTAATAAAATGTGCAGTATTACAAGGAAATAGTTGCTTAAAGGAGCACAGGTGCCATGATACCACAGCTTCAGCTGAATGATATGGTTTGTGTCACCTGAGAATTTGACCGTGTTATCTTTAAGAAGACATTATGGAAAGATGCTGTAATTTTTCAAAGATGTTCAAGTTATTATTTTTAGAATTTTTTTTAAACCTCTGAAGAAACGTTGTATTCCCATTACTTATATTATTCAGAGAAGCAAACAGAAATGGAGAATTTTCTCTTTCTCCTTATTATTCTTGGTGTTTGAGGCATTTCTTGAGATAGAAACTGGGAACACAATGCAAATGACAGAAAGAATAATTGTGGCTAAATTTAATTTATTGAGTAGGTGTAAATTAGATTGTTTAAACAGAAAATAAACACACAAAGGATTACCCAAAGTAGGTGCAGGGATAGAAAAATGTTAGGTGGTATTAACAGCTTAGACATGCGTGATGCTGTAGATATTTTTCAAGCAAGTCTATAATTTCTTAGGAGATTTCTCTCGGGTGATTCATTTCTTTCTTGTAACACTTAATGTAATCCAAACTGATTAAGGGACTGTTATATATTAGAGGGGAAAAAATAAAGCAACCACATGACCAGAATTAACTCTAGAGTAGTCTACTGGGGTGAACTGCAACTTCGACTCAATAAGATGCGCGTGACCTGAATTTATATGTGTGGAAACCCAGCAGCTTGAGCTGGGTTTGCTTGCTGAGGACAGAATCCTTTACTGAGGGATATGCAGCCAGATGTCAGAGCAGCAAATGAGCAACTTTTAGATATAGTCCTGCTTTGGTCAGCTGGATGGAGGGACTTCACCCTCAACCTCTGATCTTGGCTCCAATCTTCTGGTTCATTCTCTCCTCCTACTACCTGTTTTTAAGGAGGGCTTTGTATTCCTTCAGCCTACAGGAATAGGTGTCCTCCCCACCCCCAAACCTTCTGTTTCCTCTTTCTGCTTGGAGTCATCGTGCAGAATAGCTGGGATTTTACAAACACTCTGCAAGGCATCAGCCTAACCTATTTACCTGACTGCTTTGTTAACAGCAGGAGAGCAGCACTGAGAACATAACTAAAGACTGAATGGGAAAACAAAAACGTCAAAGAAGAGAAAATGGGTGTGTAGGGAGAAGTCATTTTGGCTTATAAAGATATGAGGAAAATAGGTGAAACATGAAGAAAATAATACATATTTTGTTTAACTGATTATAAGACAGTCACATCACAGAGAAAGTACTGCAGATTCAAGACTGTTTCACACAGGTTGCATGAATTTGGTTTTTGCCCTCATGAATGCTCACCCTTATCTCTGATAGCAACTTTGACTAAAAAAAATAAAAAAGACAACCTCCCCAAAAAACCCTTGAGATTACCTTAATTTCTTCATCTTGACTGCTGCAAGAAAAGGAAGAGGGATCGTTGTTTTTATGTTTGAGGCCCTTTTTTTTTTCATATAGTAATTAAAAATAATTCAGAACCATCAACTCACCAAGGAAAAGAAAAAACTGTGCTGCCTTTCGGTAAGCTGAAATGATGACTTCTTTTTTTAATATTTGTAGTCTTGTGGCGCCTTTGTAGCTGCAGTCAGGAGGCAGCCCCCTGCTGTGTTTGGCAGGATAAGTGGAATAAAAGATGGTCCCTACACCGAAAAGCTCTCAGTTTAAGGCGAGCTTGAGACAACAGATGGGAAAAAGCAGATGGGGATGAAGCAGAAAAACCAAGGCGATATTGATCAGTGCTAGGTTTGTTGCTGGGCTCTCTTGGCATGGGAAGGAGTGGAGTTCTGACTTTTTAAGTCAAGTGGCAGGGAGTTCAGTCCCTCACTGGTGAGGTGCCAGTGTGCCCTTGTGTGTCATGAGCTTCATCCTGGGGCTGCAGCTCCCAGTGCTGTGCGGAGGTGCAAGGGAGGAGCTGTAAGGGGTTTACCCCTAATTGTAGGTAGGTTATACATATCGTGCATCTATATCTACAGTGAGATTTTCCTCCCCCTCTCTGAGATGTATGTGTGTATACATAATACTTAATTTGTACATACATAACTATATATGTATGATTTTGCTAAAATTTTATACAAGTTGCAAAGGGGGTGGTTTTGATTTTTCTTTTTTTTTTTTTTTAAAAAAAAAAAAAAATTCAGCCAAAACATTCAAAGTGGATTTGTTATCTTTTTCCTTTAATAGCACATGTATCAGTTTAGGGGGTTTCCCCTGCTTTCCTCTTCTTTTTCATTTTCCTGAGAAAACAAGAAACAGTCTTATAATTAAAGGATTTACATGCTGTTTCATGGAGATATGAGGGCAGAACCACCTAGGAAGGCTGACCTTGTCAAACATGATGCCCAACTATGCTCCTGAAATGTGAAATTCCTTTTTATCCTGGAAAGCTGACTTCTGTCCTCACCATAGTTAAAAACTAAAATATGCAATGGAGCATCTCCATCCCTACCTCTGACACCATGGCTCAAGAGTTTTTGTAGAGGGGATTTAAAGAGAGACTTGTTTTCTACAGCCAGAGTAAATTTCAGGAAGGGGGGTGTGTACCTGATTTCCTGTTGATAAGAATGTTTGCATGCAGACACATATACCAGAGTTAAGGTCCTACATTTCCTTCAGTTGTCTCTCTGTGTAGGCAGCAGGACCCACTATTAAATGGTAAAGTCAAACATTTAGATCCAGATTCTCATATATTTTCAAGCACATCTGGATCCTCCCATCAAGCCATCTGCTTAAAAGAATCACATCACTGGGGTTCTCAGTTGAAAGTTTTAAAATCTAAAATTTGCACCATCTTACTGTGAGGAGCTAAAGAAATTCTGTCCATTTAAATTGTCAAAAAAAATTAAGTTTGTGTGTGTCTTCATGGGGATGGGATTTCCAACAAAAGTTGTTTTTCATCTAGCAGATAAAAGGCATGAAAGTTAGTGGAAGGTAAATTTAGAGAAATAATATTATTTTTCTGAATTGGGATAATTTTAGCTTTAAAGGTGCTATTACAATGTTATGATCCAGGCATAGGAGCTGAGCAGTGAAATTCCCTGGCCATTGTTATCCAAAAGCTCAAAATATATTATCTGATCTGAATTAAAAACCTATTAATGCATAATGAACCCAGTTTAAGTAAAAAATGACAATAACAGTAAAGAGTTGTACAGCTCTGTTTTACACAAAAGGCTGGGAGAAAAGGCATGTCTCTTCTGGGAATGGATATTGTATATTCAAATATTGTGTTTTACCATGTTTTCCAGCTTTGTACTTCTTGAATAGCATTATTACCATACAGTGTTATAAATAAATCAACAGAAGAAAAATTTTGTAATATTTACATTCCTATCATGATTTTAACAGGATAGAAAGAAGAAAGCATTGACATCTACTTGCCTCACATAAGAAACAGGATTTTCTTGTTCCAACATAACTGAAACATTTGCAGACCACATTCCTTTTAAGTCACTCTCTCAATGATAGCAGAGTGTGATGGAGCTTTTCAGACTCTTCTTGTTACAATTTCTTTTGATTAAAAAGTTTCCTATATGTTGCAGAACAGCAATAAGCACATTCAGCGAGGTGTGGGGTAGGAGTGACTTCTTCCATTTCTGGGAGCGTGTAATATTTTATCATCTTGCAGCCTTCCTGCAATTTGGTATGCGGAGAGAAATTAATTTGACTGTTTACAATATTTAATTTTCAATAATTATTCAAACATATATAACTACAGACATTTACAGTATGTGGTAAACAGATGGATTAGCAATTGTGCATGTAATTAGAAATTACACTTAAAATACAAAAGTGCGTCTGAATATTCAGCTGTCTTTAAAAAAAAAAACTCTGAGTGCCTTAGAAATGCTTTATAGGAATAGATTCTATTAAATACTCTTCCTAAGTGAGTCTTTGCCAAAAATATTCACTGAATTACAATTGAAAGTTGTATATACTTGTTTTTTTTTAAAGACTTAAGTTTTTCCAAGTGAGTGATAACATCCACAATAGTGTGATGTCAGAATCACCACAGGTTCACTTTTCCCACCCTCCAGAGACATGCCCTCCCCATCACTACATCTGTGCGGTTGGTGGCACGATGCTGGACATACCATGCTGCACCAGGGCAGTCTTGGGCAACCACCTGGCACCTAATCCTCAGCCCTTCCTCTTCTAGAGGTCCACTTGAGTCACAGCTCTTGAGAAATGATTTTGTTATGACAAGATAAATCTTTCCGAGAAATCGTGGAACTGTCAGGACATGAAAGTACCATAAATTAATAACAGCATGATCTTATTACTTCAGAGTTTATCCTTTCCCCACCTTGAATTGTGTTGCAATCTTTCATTCTGTCTGGTCAAAATTGATTTGTAGGATAAGTGGTTCAGTGACCAAAGGTAAAAATCATCAAAAATGCCCATCAATTATTTTTAGAAGTGACTTTTGAGAAGAAATAGGTGAAAATATTTTGAAAATACTACCTTGCAGATTTCCATATGGTCTCATAACTGAGCTCCTAGGTTGAACGCAGTGGTGCTGTGCACTCGGCTCTTACACCCGGTTATTTAGGTCAGCCTCAGAGCTGGTGTAGAAGCAGCCCAACTTCATTTTCTTTGTTAATTTGATCTTTAAAAACAAAACCAAACAAACCTACTCTTTTTTTCTCATGGCTACTTTTAAAAAAGTGACTATAATTGTGCTCTAACACCTTCAAGACATTAATCTTATGCTGCTCTCAGTGAAATCAATGGGATTTCTGCCATTGCTGCAGATGGGTGTGGGATTGAACCCTTAGTGATTGTCTGACTGTGAAATGAGAAAATATATTTAGCTGGGTTCATATGAGACCATTAGAAACAAATTCTCATCTAAGATAACAGTTGGAGCTGATTTCCATGGTCTTCTAGTGTATTGACCATAAATCATGTCATGAGTATGAAACACCTCTTCTGCCTATATTTATCTCCACCCTTTAAGTGAAATATAATGTCACATAGGAAAAAATGCCATTTTTTTTTTAATTCTCTGTGCCTAAAAATTTACTGCATTTAAGAAACTGTTTTAACGTCAGGAAAAAAATAATTATTTGAAGATGATAGTTCCTTTCCTATAGCTGTAATACCATTTATTTTATTATTATTTTATTATAAGGTTTGATGCTATTGTGTTATTCACCATTGCAATGCTGTTCTATTTATTTATTTGCTGATTGAAGTTATTTTTCTCCCTAGACCTCCCAACATAGTGCATGTAAGCTCCTCTGTTTCTCCTGCTTGTGATATTTTTTTGATTTAGAGATGGAAGCAGACATTTTGCAAAGATTTTACAATGTGATAGGATAATGAATGAACAAATTCATAGTCTTAAGGTCAGAGGGTTATAATTCACCTTCTCTGACCCCCTACATGGTTCAAGTTGTAGAGAATCAACTAATTGTTCCTGCAGTGAGATGTCTAACTGATGTTTGACTAAAGCCTGTACTCCAGGAAAATATTTATTTAAAGGCTGTAAGACTTTTCTTTCCTGATGCTTATGTCCTTCATTCTTTCAAATTATATTTTTCATTTGAATTTATCTGCCTCTTCTTTCCAACCATTGGCTTTAGTTTCACCTTTCTCTGCTGGAATAAAGAGCCCTTTACTCCCTGGTATTTTCTCCCTGTACAGGTACTTATGTGTTTTATTACAATTAATAATTAGTTAAACACGGTATAATTCTTTAATGCAGAGAGGGGAAAAGAAGCACTGATTTTCATTGATCTATACATAGGTAAATACAGGTTCTGCCTCCATAAAGCCATTCATGGTCATGATCCAACAGTGACCTCCAAAGCCCTTCCTCCCTAAGTTCCCAGAATGCAGGAAAGACCAGGGGTAGGTTCAGATGTGAAGGTCTGGAGTAGCTCAGGGGACCTTCCCAATATGAGCAACAGCAGCTGCCGATGCAGCACAGAAGACATGCCAGGTTATTGTTCACGAAAATTATTGCTTGTGTCTCTAGCTTCCAGGGTAAGCTGATAGCTATTTAATTTCTTTTTGGTGTAGATAGGAAGTGAATGCATATGGCTTAGCCATTTGTAATCCACCACGGCTATTCCCCTCCTCCCCAAGGGCAAATCATTCAGTTAGTTTTATGGCTAGAGGTGGAAGGTTTTTTGTCTTGGGTAACCCATATAATGCTTCCTTTACTGTTACAAGCTGGAAAAAGTGGTGTTGCATCTGAACACATAGCAAGCATTTTGGAGGCAGGGAACCTAGACAGCTGTTAGCTTTCTAAACTTAACACTATGTATCTAAATGGGAGGAAAAAAAAAAAAAAGATGAAGCCCCAAGTTCTGATATTTCTGAAATGTACAGCTACCACTGATTTCAGATTGGCACAGATTCTAAGGCCTATCAATGTGGGTTTATCATTTACAGTCATTTTGATAGAAATGGCTCCTTTAAACTTCAGCTACAAATCTGAACCTGAAGATGCTGCATCATATTTGCTCTAGCGAGTTGCCAGTTAACTCGCTAGCATATTAACAATTCCTTGTTAATGTGGACCATGGGGTAATTAAGACCTGGATTCCTTCCTTAGCTCTGCCATACAACTTCTGCGTAATCTGGAAACGCCTCTTGGGGCAGCTTCCCCTACACAGAGTTCAGAACTTTGTCCCAGCTCGCCGACTTAAAACCAGCTGTGCAGGGCTGGTAGCAGCACATGGTCAGGAATACAGACTCAGCTCCCAGGAAGATATTGCAGTTCTGTATGAAAATAGGAGTATCTGAAGCACAAAAAGAGAATACATTTTTGCTGTTTTCATTTGCCTTCAGTCTTAGGGTAGGCTGAACAGATTTTGCAACTTTGGATCCACAAATATAGCTTTTTTTTCTGAGGATTGTTTTCATTTTCTTTCTTGTAAATGAAAGCTAAGAAACTCTTGTAATTGCAAGATTCTCAAGACCTGCAAGTTCAGCTAAAATACCAAGCATCGGGAAAGCAATGATAATTCCTTGACAGGAGCTGTACCTGACTTCAGTGGAGTAAAGTACATGGTAACACTTGTGTGCTTGGCTCCCTGCAATGAGATTCTGTGTCTGAAAGCATGACTTTATGGCTGAGTGCAGCAGCGGTAATGATCCCCTGCTTCCTCACTGTGGTCTTGTATGAATTATTTTTTTACTGCCTGTAATGTGTTTTGAGACCTTGGATTGAAGAGCAGGATGATTATTATGGTAGTTTAATAATATTGTTTAGAAGGATGTAATATGCTGCAGCACTGAGTTTCACGGAAACGCGATCTGAATTCAGTGTAAATGTTCTCTATCACCAAAGTCAGCTTGCAGAGTCAAAGTCACGCTTGGCATTGCTACTCCTCTGTCTTCAGCTGCCCTTGAAGAGTTCCAGGTGCAGCATGGTAACCTCCCATCCCCCAGCTCTTCAGAAGAGCACAGCTTCAGCCCTGGTTGCTCTCGCCTTTCCCCGACTTTTAATGAGACCTTCACCTGCATTTAGGGCTTCCTGGTACAGGGCAAGGTGTTTCACCTTGGAGTGCCGTGCCTGTCCTCCTCCAGTTTCCATCAGTGCTTACTCTTGTATTGCTCTGTGCCGAGAGGCTGCTGCCCTGATGATTTGGTTTATCCCTGTGGTTGACTCCAGTCATTTACAAATTTTCGTGATTGCTTTTAGAGATTTCTCTGTGTCTTTACTCTTGGTGATGGTAACTTGTTACAGCCTGGTCTGCTCTCTGACCCTAAAGCAGTACCTGCAGCCATAGTTTTCAAGCCAGAAGGAGCTGTTGTGGTTTGAGAGAAGCAGTCAGGGAAAACAGATTTTCACATTTTTTGAGGGGGAACATGGGAATTCCATGCCTTCTCGGGGTCCAAACCCGCAGGACAGATTCCCTGGTTCTAGCAGCTGCACTGCTACCTCCAATTCAGCCTCTGGTCTCCATGGGGAAATGGGGTCTAGGGGCCCTGCCAAATCCCAAAGCTCCCTGTGTCCATTCACCAAGAGGTGAATGGCTCTTTGAAAGTCCTAGAGACAGCTTAAGTGACGTAACATGGCTGTTTGGAGCCTCACCACTGGCATGATAGGATATGTGACTCCAGATCAGGAGGAGACTAGAGAGGAGGAGGAGGCTTTGCAGTGGGAACTGCCCTGACTTTGTCTCTTTTGCCCTCCTCCAATCCCCAAACACCCACTGCTTCTGAGCATCATGGGTTGAGTAGCATGAGAAGGTTCTTTACCCTCCTTTCCCTTTTTATTTCTAGCACCATCCCAATAACACTTCCCATAATGACAAAGGAAAAATAAGTGTGAATTTATATATAAACATACATTTATATATAAATATACATTTATATATAAATATACAGGCCTGCAGCTTGGTTTCATCTTTTGCTTGCTCTCATTCTGGAACAGTTACTCTTGTCCACAATTGGGGCTTCTGAGTGCTATCATAGTGTAAAAGATGAAAATAGCAAAGCTTGTCTCTTCCACCAAAGAAGTCATATATGTTTTTTTTCCCTTACTTGGTCATAGAAAGTAAGAAATGATAAGAAGCTTTCAGATTTGGCTTTTCAGATTGATTCCTGACTGTATGTGTCATGCAAGACACATAAATGTAGCTTAATGACAAATTCCAAAGGGGAAGGAAGAATTAGGAGGGATGTATCAGATGTATCTTTGCCAGACAGCTACACACTAGAATATAATTTCTGACTGATTATTATCTAGTAACAATTAAACATCTTTAACCTTTTCAACCTCCTGTGATTTGGTGCATTAATGAAAAATGTAAAATGGAGTGTGCATCTTTCTGAAGAGGTTACCCAGAAAAAAAGATGTTGAGTGAGACTTATCAAGTTTTAATTTACATAGCAAATCTGAATATTACTTGAATTGTCTCTCACAAGACAGTGTCCAGAGAAGGTATAGTCTTCTAAATGCTACTTAATTATTAGATTTCAAAGCTGAGAGGAATACAGGGCCAGGCATTGTTGGGTTTTTAATTAATTTTTTTCCTTTTCCATGTGTTGAAAGAATCTTAGAGTGATTTAAAAAGTACCATTCAATTCTTACTTTTATTGTAATACCCTTAAGATATGCAGCTGCATTTTTTCACAGTAAACAGGCAATTTCATAATTCTGGGGACACTGGAAAATTAGAATTGAATTTCACCATTCTGGCCTGGTTTTCAGTAAAAAACAAAAAAAAAAAACAAAACAAAAAAACCCCACAAAACCTGTTGGCATGTGGGCTGAAAAGTAATCTGCAGTGACTAATTGACTGCAAACACACACTACTCAGTTCTGAAGCAGATAAAATTGCAAATAATTTTTAAAATTGGAGCCTCAATATTTTTTTCTTCACAGTTGCTCTGGGCTCTTAAGAAATGCTTGCTATTCATATGTCATTAAGGAGGAATATGCTGTAGCCATCATGAAGAGCAGGTTGATCAGTTTAAGCTTTTCATTTAAAGATCAACAAAGAGGGGTATACATTTTGTGTATTAAAATTATCTCCTGAAATGAGGCTGTGCTGTTTTCATGAGTCTGCAAGTGTTCTGTCTGTTCTGCCTCTGTTGCAGCTGTCAGTGTATAAATAGCCTGTGTGGGTTTCTCCAGGAGTCTGTGCTCATATCAGTTCTCCAAGCCTTCTGTAGTTTGAGGGTGTTTCCCAAGGGGAGCATAGCAGAGCTGTGTTTGGGTGGCCACATGCAGCAGAAGTGGGTGAGGTGGTGGAGACCCTCTGTGCAAGTACCAGCCAGATGTTTGGAGGAGTAAGCATAAAAACCATTGGGTTTTGTGGTATGTGATGATTGCCCGCATTCCCTGACCTCTCCACAGAATGTACTTATCTAACAAGGGAGAATATCTTCACTAGTCCAAGGAAGCACCTTATATACAACTTCAGTCCTGCTTGGTATTTGTCTTGCATTTAGCTTCACCTTTGTTGGACATCTCACAGTGGTTTTCTAACAGCAAAATAAATAAATCACGTTATATTTACCATCTTAACTATAGTTACATGACTACATGAATGTAACTTCTGCCATTCTCATATGAAGTGCGTTCCAAAGTTTTAAATTACAGTCTGCTAAAACTCAGCCAGCCAGTCAGCTCTTAACTATCATAACGTGGAGCATTGCAGAGCTTGACTAAATATAGCTGTGTAGGTACAGGCATAAGGTATGGTCTGAAATCCAAACACAGCACAAACTACTGTTGTCCAAGCTCCTGAAAGCAAAACTTGACATTTTCTGAAATATCACACAGCTTTGGCTCTGGGGAGAAGGCCAGGGGATTAGCGATGGTGGGGAGACTTGATGGTGGGGAGGCTTGATGGTGGGATAGATGTGTGATGGTAGAAGAGGGGAAGCTTTTTAATCTATGAAACCATACACAAGCAGCATGGTAGCACTTGCTGACGATGTCCCAGCACTGTGAACTTGTAGTGGGCACAGTGCAAGAGAAGCAGAGCCATCCCAGGCTTGGTTCATCCCCACTGTAATGAGGAAAGAAGTTAGGGATTGAGAAAAGCCTGAAGAAAGGGGACAAGGAACATCTGCTGTACTTGTTCATGTTGTGGGGTGTGGGGAAGCTGTATTCAGAAATCACTGAAAAGGAGAAAACATCTGCCCACTGTATATTTTGTTGCTTATGTTTGTTTAAAAAATTCATTCCGGCTAGAGCAAGCTCATCTTTTCTGAATTTTTCAAGTTAGCAGTACTGATAACAGTGAAGTGGTGTCTTGCAGATTTTGCCTTCTCTGCTTTGACATGCTGAGAATAACCCTCTCATGTTATTTAAACCTAAAATGACTGTCTAGGACTGGAGTCTCAGCATCATACTTCTGTTGATCAAATTTCTGGACTTACAAAAAATAAAGAGCGCAACTTCAGAGCACCCTGGGTAGCTTTCCTCTGCTTCATAGTTACATGTTAGAAGATGGATTAATGATGAACACAGTAGTTTTGCATAGTACTCTTGAACAAGATATAAAGAGACAGTAAAACACAAGGAGCTCTGTGAGTCATTGGTCATTTTTTATGCTGTCAAGTAGGTTCGTACAAATCACGTACAGTTCGAGCTTTCTTCTGAACAGCCCGTGAATATAATTGGTGACGATGTCTCTCAAGGCAAGTTTGACAAAAGGGCAAACTTCTCATTTTCCCAGTGTTGACACTGACCAAAACATCCTGAAGTCCTTGCAGAGGAATACAGCCTGATTTATGTTTCAGCAACAAGGTGAAGGAGGGTTAGGAGAGGCTGCACTGCTTCTCAGTCTGTCATTGTGTCTCCTTGTCACGCACGCACACGCCACAAAGAGCACGCCAGTGTCTTTTTGCTCCACATTAAGCATGTACTTGAGGTTTTTTTTTTCTGCTAGGACATCTGGAAATAAAGATCAGCTCGCTTAGTTGTGCTAGCAGACGTAAAAGATTGGTAGTCTGTGTTCTTCACTGCAGAAAAAAGCAATGTATGGGCATTCAAACCATTTTCCCTTTTTTATTCTTTATAGTAGAAGGAAAACTCAAGCTTTAGGAAATTTTAATTAGAAATAATTTCTTTCTGGACAGTCTTTTGACACCCAACATATAGCTCAGTGTTCTGTAACAAACCACTTAGGACTAGCTCTGAGTGAGAGAAAATTAGGTACTCCATTGTTAAATGGCATTGATTTTGTGAAAGGTCAATGATAACAAAACCCCAGTTGTTGTATTTGTCATATTTTCTGCCTCTTCTTTTGATACATGCTGTAGCCCTCTGACCATTTGCATTTTGAGAGCAAACTTTCTATAGGTCTCTTCTTTTATAGAGCCAACCAATTCTGTGGCATTTCAGTTCCAAAATGCTACAGGATTGCTAGGACTGCAGATACAGCTGTAGATGAGATTCACTGCATAAACTATAGCCTGCATGAAAGGTGAGTTATATGTAAAATATTTAATATAGTCTCACAGGAAAAAAAAAAAAGAAAAACAAAAAACAGAACCAAAACCAAACCTGGATTTTGCAAGTGTAAGTTTAAAGGAAAGAATTGTTTTACACTAAAGTCAACCTGGTAGTCTAGTGCCAAAACGTCACTAGGGAAGAAGCTTTAGCACTTGTAGTTGTATTTTGTGAGAAATGGTTTTGTAAAATTCATAGTTCAGCAAGACCTCAGAGTAGCGTTGAATTATTTTTATAATAATACACCATACTCTGAATTCATTGTCACACACATTGAAAAGGCACATGCACACCTTTTCTTGCTTGTTATTTTAAACCCTTTTTTGTGTTTATTGAGATTCTTAGTTTTTATTTTTATTAACTGCTACAAGGCAGCAACCAAAAGACACACCTTTTACAGCAGTGGGGGGACTCAAGGAGAGGCACAAGCTCTTCAGTATAAAAAGGAATGTCTAAATCTAAGAGAGAGTTTGCCTGAGGCTTTCAAAAATATTCCCCATGTGCCAGCACATAGAAAGTACCAACAACTCCTAGTGTTGTTCTCAACTCAGGTTTGCATGAGAAAAGGGTCCAATAAAAACAGTCAGATGAATAGAATGGAGTCTGTTGCTGTAGATAAGTTTTTTGGAAAGGAGTGCAGTGTGCTTGGTGCGAGAAGCTAGGTTCCATGAGTGACGTTTCTAGTGCAGGTGGCACTGTGAGAAAAGTAGAGTATTTTCAGCATATGAAAGATAGAGGTGTGCTGAGCTTCATTAGGGATTCAAGTCACTTCTTTAGTACAAGACAAGACAGACAATGTATTTTGCATGTTAAGGCACTTTAGTTATTCCTTATGTGTTCCACACATAGGACATAGGTTAAATATGGAAGTGGTTATCTGTGCAAGATAGCGACATTTCTGAGATTGTATTTAACTGAGAAAGCTAAAGGGTGGAATTATTTTCGATTTACTTTGGGTTTTGATTTAAGGAAGGTCTTTTCACCCACAGCATTTTTTTCCATGGTAGTGTTATTGGGCTATTTTGGATCAATGCATTAACTCTCATAAGCAGTCCTAATCACAAGTTGTGTTCATAGCTTTCCCCACTGTGGTACATGGTACCTTTAGAAACATCTCAAAAGATTCTACAGGAATTTCAGGCTGCTAAACTCAACACAACAATCAGTGTAAATTTTGCAAAGGATATCAGTGTCCCTAAACATACTGGAGCTCTACAAATAAATTTGATAAATTCAGTTGATAGAGTTACAGTTGGTTTGGAAGACTTTCTAAAAGGCCTCTCACCAAAGTCTGTTAGAAACCTAAAGTTGTGAAGTGTTCTCTGTCCAATATTTTCATTTCCAGAAAGGTTTTCTACAGCATAGTAGTATTTTTGCAGTTCTGGTGGGATTGCAGGCTGTATTTACTCCTTTTCTGTTTAGAGAAAGAAAGCCAGTAGGATCTTTACCATCCTCTCTATTTTTTTTTTCTTTCATTCTGGAAAGTCTGCTGTGTGATTCTCAGAGACAATCACTGCCATCTTTAGTGTTGTCTCCATCCTGCAACAGAGCAGCAATTAATGCATCCATGGATATGGAAAACAATACCTTGAAGAGGAAATTTATTCTATACCTTAAGCCTGGCATGTCACCCATTAAGAATGATAAAGGAGAAAGCCCTGCTCATGCTCTCAGAGCTTTTAAGAATAAGTATGGGAAACCATCCTTACTATTAAGTTATATTTTTCCAGTGCAAATGTTGGGATGGACAGAAGGAAGTTCTTTGAGATAGGTTTTATCCATCTGCCTGTCTCACTTTTTACTTTGATTTCTTACTAGGGGAGGATTTAATCCAAGGCTCTTTGGATTTGAATACATAATTTCCCACCCAAGCAACGGTCTGTAGAATAATCTGTCTTTCCAGAATAATATTTCTTACCGTCATTTTATTCAATGCTGTCTCAGTTTGACAGCAAAGCTAAACACATAGGAGGAAACAAGGACCAGCAGAAGAAACAAATGTGCTTCCTCTCAGAATGTTTTAAAAATCAGTAAATAGAACAAAATCTCCTTTCTGTGGGACAATATATATATATTCCAATCCAAGGGGTTTTAATCTGTTTAGCTGGTTTTGTACCAACAAGGACAGAAATTTGAGCTGATTTTTTAAAAGGAGAGTGTAGAGCAAGTACAGGTTGAATATAGTATGGTGTCTGAAAACTGAGTTCTCCACTGACTACAAACAGGTGTAACTTGGTTTAGTTAGGATCATACAAAGTCCAACACAAAAATGAGGTTAATCCTATAACTTGGGATCCAAGAGTGGGAGAGGGGAGACAAAGAGATGGTTAGAGAACATGTTCTAACCTCTCACATTGGGATGAGGCTCAGCTAAATCACTTCACTCAGTACGAGTGGACACATGTTCAGTTATAGACATTTTCTTATTCTTGGTTGGCAAACATCAGTGTACAAGAGTGAACACTGAGCTAACATCAAGTTTCTTGGGAAACAGAAGAACTCCACAACAGCAAATTTTTGGTTGTTGACTGAGGCTCATGGTGAAGAGGTCCCAAAGATCAGTTTGGTGCTCAAAGGAATCCATTGTTTGTCAGTAGATGTGAAAGAAAAAAACAATGGAGCTTCTCAAAAGTGTTTCAGAAAATGGTCTGTAGAATTGCTTTGAACTTTGGCAGCACTGTATGCAGCGGTGATTCAGAAGGGAACTAATTTGAAGGTGATCGTAGTTGTCTTTCATAATTTGTTAAAGAAAAAGAATTACAGGCAGAGTCTTAGGTCTTTTGTGTTCGACTTTATATGGCTTGAAAATCAATGTAGAATTGGTCGCTGGCATTTTTAATGACTGAATAGCAGAAGTGGGACGGAAAGAAAATTAAATAGGATGCTGTGATATTTGCATATATATATATGTATACATTACTATACTCATTTCTTTGCAGCGTTAAAAGAAAAATTGGAAAGTTCTTAAAAACCAGGAATACCCTATTCATCAGCAGATTTCTGTCTGGTTTAGTTTTGTAATTTGTGTTTTGAATATATGGATATATAATTCTGAATGTGTGCAAAAAAAGCCCTCAATGTTGTCAGTATTTTACATTAAAAATGCGTTTTTGTATTCCATTAATTATGAAGATTGTACTATAGAAAGTGCAGATGGAGGAAAACATTGATAAGTGTAGTTAATAACTGAAGATAAATGTAACTTAAATATTTTACCCTTATTAAAACTCAGTCGCCATCCTGAGAGTGACTTTAACACTATCAGAACTGATCCCTTCCATTTTATCTAGCTCTGAGCACATTTTGAGATGAAAAAAAGTGAGGTGATGACGTTAAGATACTAAAAGCAGAGGCAGTGTCATGCTGACATTTTGTGTTTTATAGTCTACAACCCACACAGAGGTTTAGATCCAATACAGTTTTAAAAGTCAACTAGTCCCATTCCAGAATGAGAGGCAGCAATTACCACTGTCTTTCAAAATGAATACAATTATGATATTCTACTATTTTAATTGGTAGGAGTATTAGATGTGTTACTGAGCACAATGTGTAATGTTTTCCAAAGAGCCTTTACACCATGGGATCCTTTTTGAAAATCCCGTAGGTTGCTATTTGTGCCTTCTGACTGCATTGCTTCTGCACACATTTAATTAGTAGGTTAATAGGCAGAGAACTATATGAAATCTTAATTTTGAGGTAATCTCTGCAATTATGCTTTATTTTATCAGATTGGCCTTTACAACACAGACCCCAGTTTAGAGCCAAATCTGTCTTTCATGAAACATCAGCTCATTAAATCCTGTTATTATGTTGTTGTTGTTTTCCTTACATCACTCACTTTGTCTGCTGGAGCATAAGACAAGGTGTAGTTTGTATCTTCTCTTTGAGCAACGAAGCTGGTGAAGGGGCTGGAGAACAGGCCTTATGAGGAGCAGCTGAGAGAGTTGAGGTTGTTTAGCCTGGAGAAGAGGAGGCTGAGGGGAGACCTCATTGCTCTCTATAACTACCTGACAGGAGGTTGTAGAGAGGAGAATAATAGCCTCTTCTCCCAAGTGACAGGGGACAGGATGAGAGGGAATGGCCTTAAGCTCCACCAGGGGAGGGTCAGGCTGAACATTAGGAAAAAATTTTTCACAGAAAGGTTCATTGGGCACTGGAACAGGCTGCCCAGGGAGGTGGTTGATTCACCTTCCCTGGAGGTGTTTAAGGCACAAGTGGTTGAGGTTCTAAGGGGCATGGTTTAGTGTTTGATAGGAATGGTTGGACTCGATGATCCGGTGTCTCTTCCAACCTGGTTATACTGTGGTTCTATGAAATGGCTGGAGAGCTGTTTTGAGTCCTTGCCCAATACATAATCCAGTAAAAGCTTTACTTTTACTTACATAGAGCAAAACCACTTGAAATTTCCAACAAAAAGATAATATGTGAAAGAGAATTAGCTTAGTAAAGTAGTTAATTCTTTTGGTAGTAGTAATTATGTCACAAGAGGATTCACAAAATCTGAATTTTTAAGAGCAACAGTTCAGTTTCCTGAAGAGCATTTAATTAATTTAATAAATCAATTAGTTTGTACTGTATTTTTTACTATATTTGATCTATCATGTCATACTAGGAAATATATGATTTTAAAAGTTTTTTTTTATCAACTTTATAGGTGAATTCTAGTTTTTCTCACAGTGTAACTTGATAAGGGAGTAAAATATAAAACGAGGTGATAAAAGTAATCTAGTAAATACAATATTCTCAAATCTAGCATAGCAAAGCATGGAAATGCTTTAAAATGTGTGCAGATTTAATGTACAGTCCTGGTTAGAAAAAGATTTCCAATTTAGTGTATAGTTACAGTCTAGTTACAATTCAGTGTGTTTTAATGATTACCAGCCACTGGACTGAAACTTACTTTAGGGAAATAAGTAAAAAGTACAGCTGCAAAACAAGATTAGAATTGATTATTTAAATGAATGTTTCCTGCTTGCTGATTTAAATCATGATTAAAATGGGTGATTTAAGTCACTTCTATTTATATCATTTTATGTGGTTTGGAGGCTGGCAATCCAAGTCAAGATGTTATTTCATCTCCCAGAATGACAGAACTGCCTCTAATAACCACAATTAAATTTTGGAGTCCTCCACGTTCACTAGTTACTCAAGGATTTTTTTTTTCTCCTTCTGCTTTACCAGAGTTCATTTTTATCACAAGTAATGTAATTACTGTTTCCTTGGGCCTCTGCATTCATCCTACATATTGATTTTTTTTTTGTCTGAAATGTCTTTTGTTTTACTTCTCCGTCACTACAATGATGCCTTCCAAAACAACTCTTCCCAGCCCCGTGTAGGAGGAGGATATCAACAGGTGTAAATACAGTAGCTACTGTGGTTATTGAATTACTCTCATCAGCAGAGCATGGTGACGGACCTCAACTGCACTTGATTAATTCCAGTGCAAAAATCACCATGAGGGTGGTTATAAATTGGAATGCTTTCCTTTACATTTGCAGCTGAGTGGGAGCATGCACACAATTGTTCAAGGATAAATCTGTCAACTACAGCAATTTTTTTATTGTCCTCAGCTTGCTTATGGTTGTCTCTCTGTCTCACAGTTTAGCATGACTTAGTATGGTGTGGTCTGACTTCATATGACAAAAGTTTTATGTTACCTTTTCATTTTAATTTAAGGGAATAATGTTATGCAACTGGATAGTTGTTGTAGTCGCTGCAAACAGAAGACATCAAGAGCTTTTAGTTTAACCTAGAGGTTAATCTCCATCAATCGATAACTGACAATACAAGAGATTATAATGAAATCTTCAGGTATTTGAATTTCTGTTGCCTAAAGACTGGAAAAATTAATATGAGAAGCCCTTTGACTGTATTAAAAATGGTGGAAATTGCATAAACTTTGTTCAGTTAAACAATCAAGGCTTTTTTTCCCTTTTTGAAACATTCGTAATTCTTCTGGTAAATAAATTTGGGGATGTGTAATGCAAAGGGGAATGTGAAATGTGCTCTTCTGTCTTCTTTGTACTTCTGTTTGTACCTATCAAAGAGCAGTAATGGCACTTCTAGGGTTAAGGAGATCCAGTTGGTTATCATCTCATCACATACTGTAATTACGTGGGGTAGTTTTATAGGATGGCTGGAGTTTTGTCCTGAAAAATGTCTTTTAGTGAGATCCAGCTCTACCGAGTAGGAAGTGGAATTTCTAAAGGAAAGAGCATTTTTTTTAAAGAGGAAAAATAGGGGAAAAAAAAAAAAAGCAGAACCAAAGACTTAAAGCTTAAAGAACTGACACTATTCCACCAGTGTCCCTAAATCAGCCAAGCAACTGCCCTACACTTTAGAGGCTTTTTTACATTTGTGTGAGAAGGGATTGAGTCATTCCTCTTCACCTAAACAACTTGTGTATCCTCTCATACATCCTTAATAAAGAGAATACACACTGGGGCCATTCGTGTTTCCATCAGGCTCTGCATCGAGAACAATTTGTTATGCA
This sequence comes from Clamator glandarius, assembly GCA_033459285.1. NCBI lineage: Eukaryota > Metazoa > Chordata > Aves > Cuculiformes > Cuculidae > Clamator > Clamator glandarius. The sequence continues at coordinate 1,175,728 of JAUNZM010000088.1, forward strand.
AGGAGGTATTAGTAAAGGAAATCAATTTTGCAAAAGCAAATGAGGGCACAGAACTCCTACACACCTTCTCCGAAACACGTTTCCTGATAGCATTTGGACACCAGAGGCAATGGTTCACTGTCCTGAAATCATAGTCGTGGTGGAGGAGTGGTGCCTTGGCAAATGGGGAGATTTTAATGTGGTCTGCCTGTGCAGCCTTGAGTGGGATTTTTCAGGTCTTTGTATTATGTTGCACTTGAAATTGGTTTTATAAATGGGTTAAGTCATTTATTTTCTCAAAAGTGTTTTCAGGCAACTGTTGTATCTGAGGTTTCTGTGTGAGCTTTTATGTGAGGGAGAGACGATTCCTGTAGAATAAAATATCAAACTATGTCTCCAAGACAGTTTCCTAGGTATGTTCTACTTGTAATGGAATTTATCAAAGTGGCTGTTAGAAGTTTGTCTTTTTTAATTTGAACGCAGAAATAAAAAAAAAAAAAAAAAACAAAATAAACAAAAAACAAGTCACATACTTTCCCACAATTTATTTTCAATTAATATTGACTTTAGTCACTTGCTTTTCTAAATCCAACTATTAAACACCAGCAGCCTTCTTTCTTTTTACGTTGTGGAAGTTGATAGAGTTGATAGAACAGGGTTTTAAAGCCATGGTTTACTCTTAGGTTCTTCAAGGTTTCACCTTCATTCAGGCAAGGGTAATAGTACTAGAACTTCCCAGAGCAGAAATTCTGATGATGTGTAATGGAACTGTTAAAAAAAAAAAAAAGGAATGAGAAATAGGAGAAATTTGGTGTTCCTGTTACACTTGGAAGGATAAACATAATAAGCGATACCAGGTTTTATACTTTGTGGAGAAAGAGAATTTTGACACAGTTAAAAAGCCTGTTTTCCTCCACAGAGTCTATCCTTGAATAGAAAGTAATGTTGCACCTCAATGGGAAGCATACAGCATTGGGCATTATTGGAAATGTAACACTAGATTAATTTCAGTGAACCTCTCAGTTCTTCAAATAAGACTGTTATTGTCAAAATAATGATGTAGGGGCAATAATATTCAGCTAGGCAGAGAAACTGAGAAGAAATTAACGATGGGAAAAATATGGGTTATTTGAATTAAAAATGTACATACATTGGAATGCAGTGTTCATTGTTTATTGTAAAACTCATTCATCCTTATTGTTTTTTTCTGTGGATATTTATTTAGCTGCCCTTGCGGCTAGATCCAGATGGAGTTTACAAAAAATGTAGTTTATGAAATAGGAACCAATTACATGGAAGATAATGTTTTTTTTTTTTTATCCTTTTTTATTGTTGGAAGTTCTAACCTTACAACATGGGTTTTCTTTGCGACCTCATTAGCATTCATTGTAGATGTGTCAGAGTAGCTGTTACGTTTCTGATGCAGTGGATAACGTTTAAACATACAAAAGCAGTGGACAGGGATGTGTTCACCCTGCTTTTTCATATTCTTTTTATTTTAGCCTAATCTCAGTGTGTCTCACTTGATTATGGCCTGCATTCGAAGCAAGAGAAAGAAAGCTGCAGAAACCCAAGAGTCAGACTGAGTCTTGCTTACTTATTGGTGGAAAAGCTTAGATGACTGTAAGTTTATTTAATGGTAACAGTGGCAGAAAATTAACTGTGCTGGCATTAAACATCAAATTTCCTCTGCCCATTATTTCCCTGTTGCATGTGCTACAAGCTCTTAAAGCATGAAGAGTAGAAATAAATGCTTCTGTGAGTAGAGATCCTGTCTGGTATATTATTTTTTAAGTGATATAGAATGCTTCAGAATGAACGATGGTATGCAAATAGCCAGATGAAATTGATTGTTAACCTTACGCATCAGGCTAAAAATACCTTGATTTCCTGGAACCGCAGAAGTAAATCTTGGCAGAATCACCTCAGTGTTTATCCTTTCCTGTTATGTGAATTAAAGGCTAGCCATTTTATTGTGTTTTCTTCTCTTGGATGAGATCTTTATGACTGAGACCCCATCTGATATATGTGGCCATTACACTCCATTACCACTTTCCGTAACAGTAGAAATTTGCCAAATCACTTTAGACAGAATTTTGTCTTGCATGATGTGCTGTTTACTAATTGCCTACAGCCTTCAACGCTGTAGTAGCTATCAATCAGGGGAATGCCTGTATGGCAGTGCACATCCCACTGAATGACATTGAGTTTCTGGTCATTATAGCACGCTTACTTATTCTTAAATGACACGTGGAGCTTGAAGACGTCAGGATTATGTGTTGCTTCTAAGGTTTCTAGACTCCTCTGCCATAAATAGATTCATTATTTTAACTCATACCTATGATTACATGATTGATAGATTTCCTGAGGGTAGCTCAAAAGAATGTTCCTTGGGAGTCAAAGGATTTGTGTAATTCGGAAAACTTACTTTCCAGAGTCTCTGGAAAGTTATTGGCCTTGCCGCTCTTCACCTGAGTGTGATGTATTATGAATAATTCTGGTGAAGAAAAATAAATAAAAGGACCTTAGCATGCTATTCTTATATGACCCCTCTTGTTTCCAGCAAAGTGCCTGGGTGAATGTTGCATTCTAAAGTCATTAGCTCTGAGACCTTGAAAGTTTTGGTGTTGTTTTTCTTTCCTTTTTCTAAGTAGAGAAAATAACCACATTTGCATGTCTGTTACTTAGCCCTTTTAGCCTTGCTATTTCTGACAGTCTGTGTGTAATTTTGAGTCTGCTAGGCTTTTCCTGGGGCTGGTGCAGGTCATCTTTAATGAGATTAATTTTCTAAGAGTTTGTTTCAAAGAGCAGAGATAGCCATCAGTGTGTCTTTTTATTTGATCCTTTCTGGCAAAGTAAAGGACTGCCTCATTTTCACCGTTTGCTCAAAGTGGCCCCTAGCAGTAAAGCTCCTGTTAGAATATTATTTATGGAACACAAAAGTATTACAAAATCCAACCTGATTAACTAAAGTGGCTCTTCCCTGTAATCCATTAGTCTAAGCTGGTGCTTGATGGATGGATGGTTATTGCCCTGTTTGTATTTAAAGTACTTATTTCTCCAGTTATAAATTTGCTGTCAGAATTATTTCCAGCTGTCTAAAAAGCTAGTGAAGTCTTTTTAGAAAACTTGCAGTATTTTGAAAATAAAAAGTATGAAATGTGTTCTGTGTTCATAAGCAGAACAGTAACAAAAGCAATTAACATGAAAATAAACGCAGTCATAATCTTTCCTAATCACCAGTGATACAGGGGCACAGCTTTCTGGCACTGGCCACCCTTATTGCAGTTGTGGTATAACTGTGTATTACTCTTGATTGCTGTTTGCCCTCTTACAGAGATATTTGCTATCAGCAGCAGTATGAAGCAGACATGCCCTTGAAATTCTCTTTGTTTGCCTGTGTAACCCCATTTCTGAACTGGAAATTGATGTTCAGTTCTTTCTGCAAGGATGATAACTCTTTTATTTTCATGGAAACCATCTGACTTTCCTCTCAAGGGAAAATACCATTAGCCATCCAGTCCAGTGAATACACAGTTTTAGTGCTTGGTAACCATTTGAAAGATGCATGTCGAATACAAGCCGAGTTCAGAGACCTTGGGATCATTTCTCTACATTATATGATTTTTCTGTGACATCTCTGCAAGTTGGGGAGATGTTTATAATGCATAGTTTTTTCATAGAAGTAATTAAACTATGTCTTTGAAATTTTCTTCTTTCCTCCTCCTGAAACCACTAGTGTTTTAGAAATGTTATCCTCCCAAATTTATGAAGCTGTTGAATTCTAGGGTTTTTGCAGCTTTATGCCTTAGTCTCCTCCTTATTTATGTCTTGTTTTATCCCCCACCATCCTAAGTACACTGCCACAGCTTCCTTTGGTGCAGCAAAGTTAAATGTGTTATTGCTAAACACAGGAGCTCTTCCACTGTCTTCAGCAGAGCTACTTGCAAACCAAAGTGCCTGCATGAACTAGGGCCTTGGTGCAGCACTGGATGAAGGTTTGCAAAGCCTCCATCTTCCACCCAAGGATACCACATTTACATTTCTGCTGTGGTTAACATAGTGTTCATTGACCCTCTGTAAATTACTACATTTGAAAATACGAAGCAGAGAAATGTACTTCCAGTCATGGTGGAACATTGCAGGAGTTTTGGGAAGTACACTTATTAAGAGGGTCTTCGGATCTCAAATTTCTGAAGTAGTGCTGAATTCAATTTTGGAAGTCTAAGTCTTGACAGCCTAGTTAGCACATTGTTAGGCAGCCTTGTAGCACAGAACTGTTTAAGAAAACTGTTATTTAAGAATAATTCATTATGGCATCAAAACTACTAAACTGAAATGAGGATGGGGTTTGTAAAAATTCAACATTTCTTAAAATCAAGCTGTTTATCTATATTCCTAGATAATGATTAAAATGCCAGCTTGGGGCATCACAATTTTAAAAGGCTAATCTGGGCAGCCTTGTGGAGGCAGACATTCTCAAAAGGCATAAGTATCTAGATATCTGCTCAGCTTCTAAAGAACTTCTAAAACTTTGGAATTACAGATTCTGATTTATGTCCGGCTGGAAGACTGGTATATAATTGCACCATTCTGTTGTCTTTCCAAAATTGAAATACATCTATTTCTGTTTGCAATGATAAATCTGATAATAAAAACTTAATTGGAAAAAAAGCAATTTGTCGGTGCAGCAATTAGCAGTATAACAGCTGCTTCGTTAACATACAGATGCAGGGTAATAGCTTCTGAATCAAACGGGACTCCTTGAGCTCTCTGGTGAAGAGATTCCTCCTGACACTATTACACATCTTGCTTTTTCCGGACACTATTTTCTGTTGTTCGTGAGTTTGACTTGCTTTAATACAACATTGTTCTCTGCTACCTTTCTGAACATTATCCAAGCTTTTTCCATGTAAAATCATAAGCAATTACATAGCTCATATTCAGATGATTTACCATGTCAAATTTAGTCACCTGCTCTGATATTTGAATTCAAGAGAGTAATTAAAAATTCAAGTAGTCTCTATAGCAGGGCTGCTCATCCATGTGTCTTGTGCTGAGAGCTGTATTTGAACCCAGATCTGAAAGATTCCCTCAGGTGTTGTGCCCACTGATTGTCCCTGGGCTGTACAAGGCCACGTTGTCTTGCACTCCTGGACGATAGCAGGTCTCTGTCACTTGTCACTTTCCAAATTTGATGCTATTGTAGCTACCACCTTTGTAAACTCCACCATCGTTTTTGTTGAAACTCCTTAACAAGCCAAAGTCCTAAATGGGTGTCACAAGGTCTTTGACATTTATACCTTTCGATGATAAAAACACTTGGGAAAGGGCTTGGGGTTGGAATTTTGTTTATTTATTATTTATTTCTGTCAGCCTCACCTCTGTGCCTGGGAAGATCATGGAACAGATCCTCCTAGAAGCTATGCCATGGCACATGGAGGAGAGGGAATTTATTCAAGGCAGCCAGCATGGGTTCACCAAGGGCAAGTCCTGCCTGGCCAACCTAGTGGCCTTCTATGATTAAGTGACTACACTAGCAGACAAGAGAATAGCTACAAATGTCATCTAGCTGAATTTCTGTAAGGCCTTTGACATGGTCCTGCACAACATCCTTCTCTCTAAATTGGAGACATATGGTTTTGATGCATGGACTCTTCGGTGAATGAGGAATTGGTTGGATGGTTATATCCAGAGGGCAGCAGTCAATGGTTCAATGTCCAGATGAAGATCGGTGACATGTGATGCCCCTCAGGGGTCTGTATCAGGACCAGTACTGTTTAATAGCTTCATCAACTATATAAACAGAGTGCACCCTCAACAAGTTTGCAGGAAGCTGAGTAGTGAAGTTGATATGCCAGAGGGATGAAATAGGTTTGAGAAGTGGACCCATGTGAACCTCATGAGGTTCAACATGGCCAAGTGCAAGATCCTGCACCTGGACTGTCCCAAGTATCAACACAGACTGGAGGATGAAGGGGTTGAGAGCAGCCCTGCCAAGAAGGACTTGGGGGTACTGGTGGATAAAAAACTTGACATGAGCCGACAATATGTGCTCACAGCCCAGAAAGCCAATCATATCCTGGGCTGCATCAAAAGAAGCATGGCCAGCGAGTAGAGGGAGGTGTTTCTGCTCCTCTACTCCATTCTGGTGAGAACCCATCTGAACTAACTTCCAGCTGTGGGGTGCCCAACATAAGGACATGGACCTGTTGGAGCAAAAACAATTAGAGGGGTAGAACACCTATTATATGAAGAAAAGCTGAGAGAGTTTGAGCTGCTTAGACTGGAGAAGAGAAGGCTCTGGGGAGATCTTGTTGTGACCTTTCCATACTTAAAGAGGGCTTGTAAGAAAGATGGGACAGACTTTTTAGTAGGGCCTGTAGTGACAGTATAATTGTTTTAAACTAAAAGAAGGGAGATTTAGTCTAGATACAAGGAAGAATATTCTTTTACCTGGCACAGATTGCTCGGATAGGTGGTAGATGCCCCATCCTTGGAAACATTCAAGGTCAGAATGGGTGGGGCTTTGAACAACCTGATCTAGTTGAAAATGTCCCTGCTCATTGCTGGGGGATTGGTCTAGATGACCTTCAAAGGTCTTTTCTTTCTCAAACTACACTATGATTTGTAAGGAATAAGATGAGGAAACCTGTAGATCAGACTACAGGGTTCAGTTTAGAGCAATGTTAGGCAGTCCATAAATGGCTATTGGAAGAGCTGAAATCTCAGCTATCCAACACTGCTGAAATCAGCCCACCTTTTAGGGACCTGCATTGGAAAGGTTGCTTTGGTCTTACCATATGTAAAGACATTTCCTCTGTGGCAGACATTTTATATTACTTGAATGTATAAACAGCTGCATGGTTCTTAAAGTTTCTTCTGTCCAGCTGATATATCATTTAGTACTTTGTTTCTTTCTGCTCTTGGAATCTCTTTCCCAGATGTGTGGGAACACTAAACTCCCTTATCTGATTCCTTGATATGATTAGTGTAACAATACAGGTTTGTTTCACGTGTGTGATACCACAAGAGATTCATGCTGAAAATAATTTAAATCAGAAAATGAGTATTTGGTAGCCTGTTTATCATGGTGTCATAGAATCATAGAGTAGTTTGAGTTGGAAGGGATCTTAAAGATCATCTACTTCCGAACCCCCTGCCATGAGCAGGGACATCCCGCTAGATCAGGCTGCCCAAGGCTCCATCCAACCTGGCCTTGAACACCTCCAGTGATGGGGCAGTCACAACCTCTTTGGGCAACAAGGAATAATAATTATTGAAAGGTATTGTCACTGTTACAGTAACCCCGAGGCGGCTTTGTGAACAGGGCAATGTATTAATTTGAAAAAATGGTGATACCTCCCCAAGGAGAGGTCTGTGTTTTGGTGTGTGGTACTATGCATAACTAAACAGACTGTGACTGAAAATCTCAGGAAAGCCTAAAATCCAGATTTTCAAAGCTGTTACTTGAGTGCCTAAAAAACCAGGCTTAGGCGCTACCTGATTGCCATTTTTGGTTTAGTGCATTTGAATATCCTATTAAGTGTCTTTATGGTTATTCAGGGACATAAATACCTCTGCAAGTCAACACTTACCCTATACATATTATTACATATTCATTGAGCAATAACTGGGGTTTCTACACCACATAGTTTGTGGGGTTTAGGTTTTTTTATGTTTGTTTATAATTCCTATTTCTCTACGAAGTGGTGTTGCTTGGCATTGCTTAATGTCACACCTAGATAACAAAGTTGAACATCATAAAAACAATTCAAATTATTCTTTATTGGAAATAAAGGCAAATATATTACTTTCAGTGGTGTCTATTTAGATTTCAGAGCCCTTTTAACCACAAAATAACATATACTGGCATTAGCTTTCTATGTCCTAAATGAATAAGTAGTTTAAGCCTGACTTGCCACAGAGCTCAGCAGTTTATAGTCATGCCCTTGTGAAATTAATGTGCTCCTTAGTTAGGCTTGCAGTGATAAATACCCAGTTTTCACTGTTCTCATTGACTGTACAGGGTGCAGAACAACTGAAAGGATAGGCCTCCTTACTTCTAGGTGTATTTCTGGAGTGCTGTTTTTCTGCAATTGTAAATAAAGAAAAAGATCATGTTTAGTTGCTGTTGTGAATTACAAGCAGTTCCCATTTTAATACTATATTTCCTTTAAGAAATTACATCTTCTGAAGATTCCTACTTAAATGCAAAGCGTTGCTCTGGAAGGTGTTTCTAAATACTCCCAAACCTCTATATTCAAGAAATACCATGGCATTATTTGGAAGGGAGCCTCATGCTCTTCATCTCTCAAATCAATTTTGATTGAAGGACATTGTTTCTGGGATAAATCAAGTATATTTCCTGCACACAGTAATTTTTTTACTATCTGAGTTCTTCTGTGATCGTCTGATTTGTGTCTTTGTCTCTGTGTCTGAGTGTACTCCCAATATGTATATTTTTTTTAGATCATTGACCAGCTCCAGCCTTGGCAGTAAAGTTGAAGATGACGAAGTTCTTTCAGGTGACATAAGGATATGTAATGACAGGAGGAAAGAACAGATAGAAGCAAGTGCTGTAATTTCTTGACTTACTGGACACTGGAAAAGCTGCATGATGGGCAATCATGTCAAAAGGTGGAAAGGTGCAATGCAGGGGGTATTTGAGATACTGTTACCAAAGCCATTTTGCAAGGTTGTCATCCTCTAGCTGGTAGCTGCCAAGTTTAGACAACACTACCAGGAGCGTGACGTGTTGTTGTAACTCATCATGATGTTGGTGGTACACTTCTTGCATTTTTCCTCATCCCACCTCTCCTCTCAGAGCACCCATTGGATCCCGTCCACCTCAGCAGACCAGGACTATATGGGTTGCAGAAGGGTAACACCACCAGAGGTTGACAATACAGATGTAGATATATAACCTAAAATGTAGCCAGTGAAGGCCTATATTTTGTTGTACTTGACCATTATTTCTTGGACAATACCTCAGTATGTCAGAATGATTATGACATTATTGTTTTCTGTAATAGAGTTTTATCTCATGCTGTTTATAGCAGGCTGGGGACTGGGAACATGGGCAGTTGTTCCCAAAGCGTATGCAATCAGCAGTGTGGTGCCACTTTTTGCAATTGTCAGCAGGGGCTAAAAGGAATTCAGTAGCCCACCTTATTTAGATTTAGAAAATCTGTTAAATTTAGAAATATGTTCAGCCTTCTTAGCAGTATGTGGAGTGGGGCCATGTTCATGGTTGCATTTCCACTGGAATATCAGCCAAGAGGTAGCCTGCTTGCTGCAGTTCCTTTGGAACTTAGATTAAATGTAGCAATTTCAGACACAAGGTGATAATCACTTTTGCCTGTGGTCTCTGAGGAGACATTAAGTGGTGAGGTTTTGGTCTTTTCTTATAGCAAGAAACAAAGGCATCTTAAAAATAACTCCAGTATTAGATAGCTGCAGCTTTTCAATACCACAGAAATATTTTAAATGCAGTGACATAGTTAGATCTTGAGGATGGGAATGGACTCCTTGGCACGCATTTCTCAAGCAAGAGGAGGGCTTAAGGAAATGTGCTATCAGAAGAGCAGGTGGGTGTTGGTGCTTTGCTGGGAGGTTGGTGGGACTATGACTGGGGCAGATGACCAATGGCATGGAGAAGAAGGTGCTGTAAATCCACACTGCATCAGCAGGAGCATGAAGGAGATGCCAGGGCCATCTCTGCTGACGCTAAGAGGGACCCGTTATTTTATTATTACCCAGAGACCAATATCATCCTGTGGTTGCTTCACTCTGAAATTGCTGGGGGTTGCAACCTTCCTGTGCTGCTCATTCGCACGCTCATCAGAAGTGATCTTCCATACATCCAGAGGGGCCAAAAGGCCTAGTCACTGCTTCCTTTCTACACTGGGATAAATTACACATGGAGTCCTCCAGTTAAAATATAAGCCTTCCTGGCTGATTTTATTGGTGCCTGTGCAGGAACTTGGGTGACCACAGCTTTGGAAAAGTTTGATGGTACAAAATGAAGGTGAGGGGTGACTTTTTTGGGGGGTGATTCACATCCTACCTTCAGCCTCAGTTCTCATCTTTTTTTTTACTGCTAAACCCAACGAATACCAGTTACTGGAGCCCTTATGGTTGTTGCTGTGCTGCGTCTGCAGACACTCTTCTCACGGCATGTGTCAATGCCATTCATCATTGATGAAAGGTGACAGTAACTGATCTGCTAATCCTCTTCAACACCTCCTGGAGACTGAGCTCTCACCACCAAAACCAACAATTCAGGCTGCTGAAGTAGGTGAATTAGAAACTTGCCTCCATGGCATTGTCAGCATGAGCCCTTGCAAAGGTTTAAATGACAATACTGAGAGCCAAGCTGTTGCTGTCAAATCTAGCGGCCAAATGCACTGGGACACTACTTGCTCCTTGATTTGCTTTGAAGTTGTCAGTGTTGTCATGAGTCCTCCCAGAGAGCACCACACTGCCTCATGCTCCCATGGTGGCTGTGGAGACATCTCCCCCGTGCCGTCCCCCAAGCTCCGCTTTAGAGTATTCGATGTCCAACTGTGTATGGGGGCCTCCCGTCCTGCCTCTTTCAGGACCCCTGGAGTTACTACAGCAGTTGTGAAGAAGAGAACAGATATTAGGAAATTACTGCAAGCATTAGCTGCCTGGCCACACACAGAGAGTTGTAGCATGAAGGAGCACCATCTGACCAGGCAGTGCCTGTGGAGAAGTGCTAAATTCCTCTTCAGCATGAGCCCAATCTGTTCCTGAGGCAATTATCAGCCTTTAACACTCCCTTTGCTCTTGGCTTCCTGCAAACTGATGGGCAGATCCTGAAGCATGCACGTGCCTGCTCTCCTGATCCCTCTGAGCCCATCCTCCCTCTTACTGATGGGAAGTATACTCTGGTTCTGCTTGGGAAGAGGAGACCAGGAGTCCTCCACCATAGCAGATAGCCTCTACCAGCAAGGAGGTGAATTTTTAAAAGGCTGGAGTCTCTATATAAGCAATGGTTAGTAGATAAAATGCAAAGCATCTGAAACTACTCTTCTGAGATTACCATGGTAGATTTATTCTGCTCTGTGGTCCAGGAAAGCCATTCAACTTTTCACTTCTTGTGAACTGGGCAGCATGTAGCATCTCCATGTTCCTCTCATTATGTTGCATATCTGCCAAAAGCATTTCTCACTCCTGCTTTGGTGGCAACTGGTATGTTAGCTAAATACACTCCTTCCAGCAGATGGTGATGCGGCTGCCCCGTCTGCAAGTGTGCACTGCCTGAACAGCTCATATCACTCCTGCTCTTCTCCTTTACTTGATATTCAGGCTGGAGGCTTCCAAGGGATTTTCTTACATCAATTTTTATGACACCTTTTCACTGGACTTGTGATCAAAAGAAAAAGCCAGGCTCATTTCCTCAGTAAGTGTCATGATAATGAGAGAAATCTAGGCTAAACTTTAAAGGAAACTTTTTAACGGTAAGGATAGCTAAGCACTGCAGTGATGAAACATGAGCTGCCACAAAACATCCCCAAGAGTAGCAGGGTAGTAGCAATACTTGTAATAGTAAAAGTAGCAAACAGAATATCTGTTGAGAAAGGTTTAGGTATTACTGATCCATGACTGGGGCTGTGAGGTGGACAAAACTTCTTAAAGTCCCTCTATTCCTGTCTTCCATATTCTTTTATTAAATTTGTTGAATAATGGATTGTTCTGAATGTACTGTTCACCCTGGACGTGGGTGTCTGAGTATCGAAATGTGTAACAAATCAAACAGCATTGTAAGGTGCATTTTAAATGACAGTGATGACTTTCCATTGATGAGATTGGGCTGTATATGTATCTCCAAGCTCAGTGTCATAAGATAGTGTGCAAATCGAAACCTAAACAGTGAAGCAGGTGGAAGTGTTTTTACTCTGCACGATGCTTAGGAAGAGGAATTCAGTAGGGGTTTTTTTAGGATGACTGAGACAATGCCTGACCTAAGGTGTGTCAAAAGAGGTCAGTTTTCACAGCTATGGGTTTGATACAAATTCTGAATCTGTGAGTTGTCAAAGACCAGAGATACTGGAATGGGGAGGCTATAAAGGTCATATAAATAGACCTTGATAAGGGCATTAGCCATTTCAAACGAGAAATGGTCATAAGTCAAGAAGCTTCTGAGAAGACATAAAAGGGAAAGCATCCAGCTTTGCCAGCATCTTTAAATCTTACTGAAAGAATGAAGCCTTGCTTCTGATTTGCTTGCTGTCAGTCACTGAATCTCTTGTACTACCATGAAGCTTAGCAAAATAGGGCATTCTTAGTCTTTTCTGTGGCGAGAGGTAGAAGTCCAGCCATTCTGAAATGCAGCATAGAAGTAAATAACTCCCAAGCAGTGAGCAAGCATGGAACATTTGTAAGCAGCTGAGTATCAGCAGTCATGTAACTGATCCTGTATACATATTAAATCTTATGGGTTTACTCTTGTTATAAATGAATACTCAAGTGCATTCATGCATTTGCTTTTATTCCTGTGAATCCTGCTCTGATTTTATAATCAGTGAGGTTTCTGTACTTGTGTTGAAGTGTGTATGACTAGAATTTACACACAATATTGAAGAATGACAGTGGTAGCTTTGTTCAGATGTATTAAATTATAGTATTATCGAGTGTTATTTTAATTTATTTTTATTTTATGTTTTTGCAGAAATCTGTAATTGAATTATATAGATTCCAGATTATAGAATACAAATAAAACTCTATCTCTGTGGTATGGCTTTCTCTTCCCTGATACTAATGTCTGTGTCTGGGGAGTTGTTGATGTGAATAAGATAACTTTGCAACATCTCTAAAAGTGAAATTTCTTGGTCTTCCTAATGTAAGTATGTATATTCTGCAGCACAGGTAGTTTGATGAAATGCTGGCATACACTGACATTATTTTTTTTTTTCCTCAAAAAGTAGGGTTGTTTCAGTATCACTAAAACCTAGTGTGAGCTGGACAGTCCAAAATCAACTCTCCTTAGCACTTATCAGGCAATACCTGGAGTACTGCATGCAAGTTTTGATTCCCACTGTACAAAAAAGATGCAAACAGGCTGGGGAGGGTCCAGAGAAGGGCCACTAGATGGTCACTAGGAAACCTACCATATGAAGTAAGGCTGAGAGAACTGGATTTGTTCATCCTTGAGAAGAAAAGGCTTAGGGGAGACCTTATTACCATGTGTCAGTACACAAAGGGTGTCTACCACGAGGATGTAGACTCCTTTTCTGTGAGTCACATGGAAAAGACATGGAACAATGGGTATAAATTGCTCCTGGGGAGATTCTGTTTGGATTCCAGAAGAAAACTTTTCACCTTGAGAACAGTTAACACTGGAATAATCTCTCCGGGGAAGCAGTAGATTCCTCTACACTGGACACTTTTATGGCTCAGCTTGACAGGATTCTGAGCCATCTCATTTAAAATATATATCTTCTAAAGGCTGGACCAGATGATCCGTGAGGTCCCTTCCAACCTGGCATTGTATATTTCTATGAACAAGTTTCCTGTCCTCAGTGTCTGTGTTGCATTAATTCAGGGCACACAAGCTATATGAAAGGCTTGAGTAAGAGTAAAAGCACTTTAGTCTACTGTTGAGAAACCCCTACTACTGCACCAGGGTGCTCATAACTTTGGGGTCTACACATCCCATAATGTCTTGCTGCAGTCTCAAACCCTTTTGTAAACATGCTGGAACAGTTTGTCTGCCTGATATAGAAACTGCAGTTGGAAGTTGCTATGATGGTAGATTGGGTTAAGCTTCTAGAGCAGTCTTCTACCTGACTGTCTGGCGTGCAAGCCTTATTTTTCATCCTAGTCCTAGTGGGACACAAACTTTCATCCCTGCCACTTTCCAGATATTACCTTTGTCTTCGTCTGCCCGTGGTGTTGGTTTGAAGATAAAATTAATTTAGATTCAAGGGAAGGCTTGATGCAGCATTTCAGTACAGCTCCTGAGTAGTTGTGGATGACAAGTTTGTTATGACTACTTTCACAGCCCTGAGTTTTAAGTGCAATGGAATGAGGCATATGACAAGGTAAATCAGATCAATGGTTTGAAGACACTGACAGATTACCACTACTCAAATCATTATAGCCAGGCTGTATGTCCAAGTCAGTAACAGTGAGTGTGATAAAATCTGCCTATCACTTGATCATGGCTAGTGTTAGGGTAGTCCTCTTAGTAGCTGGCTTAATGTGTTAGCAGTTAACCTAATTATCACATTAAAGTTTTATTTTATGTTTTGTTGATTTATACAAACATTCTGATGACTTCAGGGAATTTTATTTAATAAGTAGTTGCAATCAGCGGTACAACTGAACACATATTATGAGAAGTCTTAGATTTTAGAATTCACTGACATTTCCTAAAAATTGCTCCTAGCTGCAAACAAATTTTCCAAATTTCCAGATTTATTTTCTAATAGCTGATCAGGCACATGCTTTCAAAACAACTACATTGTTGAACTGTGTAAGACTTGTGAGTAGAATTTTTGTCACCTGATTTTGAAAAGCAATGATAAGGATATTTGCATTTGAGCTACTCAAGATTCCCTAATCAAGACCCAAGTCAGTCATCTGTGTAAGGATAAAGGATATTCCTCATTAACTGCAAATCTGTGTTGGGGAGCTAACCGAGCTGTGGAGAGCTGCACTGTATATGCCTGCATTTCATTGGACAGCCCCTACCCCTTGCCTCTCTTGAACCATCATTAGGTGCAGTCCTTGTCCTCCATGTCCTGCATCTCATTTGATTTCCCTTTCTAGCTCTGCTCTTGTAAAACATGTTGGCTGTGTCTCTTCACTTTGGATACTGTCTAAGGGAGAGCTTTCTTCTTTCTTGTGTATCCTGAGTCCTTCCCTCCTGCCTGTGTCATTTCCAGCTTCCTTTCCCAGTATTGTCCTTTAATTTGGAGCTTCAACTCTGAAGGGAACCTTTATGTTTGTATATATGAGATAAGGCTATTCTTGCTGGCATAAGCTTCTGAAAATATAGTCTTTTTAGGTCTTGTCAGCACCAAATGTCCTGCTACTTCTCACTCAGACGTCTGTGATTCTTTGTTCTCAGTGGAGTACTTGGGATTGCATAGTCACAAATGTATAGCTTACGAAGGCAATTGAGGATGATACCACAGTAGGATATTGTCAGAGTTCCAATAAGAAGTTTCTTAATGCTAACCTTGTTGGTTAGGAAAATAGAGGAACGTCTCTTTCCTTTGAAAATGTAGTTCATCAGCAGAATTCTTTAGTATGTTTTTCAGTTTCCTTGGAGTTGTCAGTGGCTTTTTTAAATGAGCTGCAAATAGCCTGTAGTATTAAATATTTCATCACAGTTAGGTACAGTATATTCATCAGTTTGTAGAGTGAGCTTGTCAAAAGGCGCCTTGTTTTTGTGTTCAAGTCATATTTTGAATGCAAATCTGTTGGGTCTGTTATGTGGACTTAAATTGCTGCTTTGCTTGCAAAAATAGAAAAAGAAAAAGAAACTAGAACTTTTAGGACTTTAAATGTTTTTGAAATATCTTCAGCAAAGATCTAGGATGAGAACTTGTATCCACATAACAAATGTTTAGTCAAAAACTTAGGAACATAGACGCATGTGTATGGCTTGTAAGGAACAATCACTGGTCATGTTAAGCTCTATTCCACCACGGGTATTTTATTCCTTTTGAAAAAGGTGGCTTTATTTCCCATTAGCAGTACCCTTAGAGAATCTCATGTCATTAAGGCATTTAGAGATTTTTACTGTTCACTTTTTCAAGTACTGAACAGTCAGTATTAAAAGGAATGGCAGACAATGAACATGTGCTGCTTGTGGCCTCAAGGTATGGAACTTAATAGGAAACCGGCTAATGAGAATATCCACAGTTGTACTAGGAAGGATAAAGAGAAACAAATCAAGGATTATAAACCCTCATGCTTCAAAGGTAGCCATTAATTGGAAGGGATGTATGAAGAAACTTCTAGGGTGCTTCCTGAAACTTCTTCAGGGACACCTGAAACTCATTCCTTTTAAAGTTAAGCTGGCAGAGTTAAGAATTGCTCAGGGCATCGGTCAGTTATCATAAATTTAAAGAGATGATGCTGGTTATGCATTGTTTAGCAGCTATAGGGAAGATTGAATTACTGTGTGGGCATGAGTTCTGTTAATTAGTCGGTGGAGGAATGATTCCCCTTCCTTGGGAAAAAGTATAAAAAAAAGATAATATATGATTGGAAGTAGGAAGTCAGATGTACACTTGAAAACACAGGTGAAATAATGACCGGGACAGATATAGATATAGATATAGATATAGATATAGATATAGATATAGATATAGATATAGATATAGATATAGATATAGATATAGATATAGATATAGATATAGATATAGATATAGATATAGATATAGATATAGATATAGATATAGATATATAGTAGGAATCAGACAACACACAAAGAAAAAAGATTTAATAAATCACCTGTACTATATATTCTTAAATGACCGCCAGTGATTTAGGATTTCAGCTCACCGTTATGTCTTGTTAGAACATGACTTTGTTATTGCTCTGTAACTGTCTACAGTACAATGTTAAAAATGTTAAGTGTTGAGCCTAGCTGAAATGTTAATTTAAAACATTTCTGACCATGAAGCATTTTGAAGAAATTTGTTCAGTCTCTGAAAAACTAAGGATGCCTGCTGCTTTCTCTCTAACGCATGACTTGGTTATCATCATAAAAGCAGAGCTACTGTTTAGCTCAGTCCTGTGCTGCTCATTCCTATTGCTTTTTTCTAAATCATAAACAAGCTGATGGGTTTATTCACTTTAGATAAAACTGTGGTGAATTAATAGCAGCAGTGTATGTACTAATTGGTGATTAAAGTGTTGGTGAAATGGATACACTATGCAAGCCTGAATAAATTCTTCATTGGAGTATCTCTGTAGTGTTTTTAGTGATCACTCACTGGGGCAGGAGGTGGACTTGAACAAATCTACAGCGGATTGTACTCTTGTTTTTCTGCCCTCTGAGCAGCATGAAACAACAGGGGAAATGAGAAAGTTGATTCTACCTTGTGATACGTGATTGTGGCGAGAGCTGGGGGCTCACCATCTGATCCTCTGCTGCATAGTCTAATAATGAATTGAGAATGCACTCATTGACCTCTCCTCAAATGAAATTTGTCCCATAATCACAAAGTCTTCTTTTTGCCTTAATCTATTATCAAAGGAGATTTTATTACCTTATGTCTTCAGGAGGAAAAGGAATATAGTCTATTAACTGGGAAAGTTTTCCCTTAACTGTTCTTTGCTGACAGCCTTCAGATGCCTCTTTTGACTGCTTCTAAAGAGAGATCATCTTTGCTTGATGACAGTAGTTATGATGAGAGTGAGATTGATGCGACACTAAAAATTAAGAGCATTGAAAGGGTCAACAGTGAAATCTTCAATAAGATTTTTCATTTAAGTTGCATGTCTTCTGGTAGCGACTCTTGTAAGTAACATAAATTTAAAAAGAGTCTGTTTTGGCTTAGGCGTCTTGTGTGGGGTAAGGACTTAATTCAGAGCTTTGTCATTACTCAGAACAACACTAAACTGATTGATTGGGTCCCTTTTTGCTGTAAAAGCAGGTTTTGCCTTCTGTTTTGTTCAGTATAATCTCTAAGAAGAAGTTTTCTTGGCAACACAAATTATAGTTAAATATTTTGAAGTAATGGGAATAATATAATTCATGATTGTCTGTTTAAAAAAGGTATATTAACTCTGGGATTCAGAGGATCGCTTTTACAGATATTATGCACTTTATCCATTGCTGTTCCTAGCAGCACACAGCTTTTCCAGCAATTGACATGGTCTGATTTACTTTAAATTCATGAATCAACCTTGTGATAGTTTCCACAGCTGCACTGCTGTGTAATAAGCCTTCTGTAAATCACTTTATGTGTTTATATACATGTGCATATTTTTACATACAGATTTCCAAATGTATCCATACAAAATATAGGCCACTGAGAAACCACATCTGATATCATAATGCAAGAATCAGAATATTTTTTTATTTTAATTGTCTTTCCAATCTAATAAAAATGCAACAACTGCTTATTATTTGACCATTTAAAACAAGAATCTAGACTACTACTTTTCTGTAGAAGATCATTAGTAGTACATTAAAACTACGTGAATAAGTATCTCCTTTCCTCTGATGTTATGTTCCCGTCCTCTAATGAATTAATAGATGAGTTGTCAGCATTGCATTCTCTTTGTAAGAGGAGTACGTAGTGATGGGGATTTCCTTCTCCTGAGTTTTTGGTTCTCTCAGTTATTTTTCTCTGTGCTTTAACATCAGAGTTATTCATAGCTTGCCTTCTCCTGTTGATTCAGAGGGTTACTTGTGCCACAGTTAGATACCTTGCTAATCGTTTGTATAAGGCATGATTTCTTTTTTGAGGGAGGGAAAGAATTTACAGTTGCACAAAGCTAAGCAGATCTGAAGTCTGTGAATTAGGTAGTGATGCAACTAAAACAAGTTCAAAACCACAATGCATTCAACGGGCAAATAATCACAGAGTAATTTCACTTTACAGCTGGACAAACTAGAGAGTAGGCATCTGCAGAGCAAGTGGCAAGCACAGCAAAATTTTTTTTATTTCTGTAGGTACAGCAGAAATCAAACAAAACCATTTTCAAGACTAGACAAGGTCTAACAAGGTTTGGAGCTGTGCATAGCTCATGCACATAAACTCCGCCAGGGGAGATTCAGGCTGGACATTAGGAAGAAATTTTTCATGGAAAGGGTCATTGGGCACTGGAACAGGCTGCTCAGGGAGGGGGTTGAGTCACCTTCCCTGGAGGTATTTAAAGGATGGGTGGATGAAGTGCTAAGGGGCATGGTTTAGTGATTGATAGGAATGGTTAGACTCAATGATCCAGTGGGTCTTTTCCAACCTAGTGATTCTGTGATTCTATGATTGTTATAAAAACTGAGGTGTGGAACAAGCACCAGCATTTAACAGCCAGGTTTAGGCTGGGCCACAGGACTCCTGTCCGCGTTGGGTAGTTTGAGTCTTGCCTTTCTCGGACTGACGGAAGGTGAGTTTGGGAAGAACTGATTTGCAACAAAAACTGAATAGCGAAAAGAAAATGGCGTTATTGCTTCTCTGCAGCATGTTATACTGATGCTCAAATAAATCCTCCCAAAAGGAAAACCTTGTTCAGTCCCCTCCTGTGCCTATGAGGTCTCTAACCTGGGCCTCCTCCAGTCCCAGGAAGCATCCTGGCCACTAAGCTGTATCCCAGGTTAGTTGACAGCTCTTGCTGTGCTAAATCTTGCCAAGAGCTCCTCCGCTGGTGTTACGTGCAGGATATCATTAACACTCAGTTTTCTCACAGCCAACAGTGCTTGGTGTGCAATAACTTTTTCGTTCACTGCTGCTAGTTTCTGAGGCTGCATTGTGCTTACACAAGGATTTGGATTCAAACAGCTCACAGCCCTCTCTCCCCTCAGGGCATAAAGAAGGCTGCAACAGACTGCAGTATGTGTTACGGATGTCTTGATGGAAGTGAAGGCACGGTGAAACACAAACGCTCAAGACAAACGTCCTTCCTTGGCTCTGAAGGAACCTGGCAGTGAAAAGGGGGAGGGTAATAGAAAGAATGATGGCCCTTTTCCATGGATATGTTGATACATATTCCATTGTGTTTTAACAGATTGGATGCTTCTGATGCTGGAGTACAGACAACATGCTCTCGGTAGCAGGCTACTCATGGCCATACAAATTCATGTTTGCAGTAGTCAAAAATACAAAGATCTATTGTCTTAAAGTTATTACAGACCCATTACAGTATAATCTAATAAAATACAGACATTCATTTGAGATGTCGCTGCTACGAAGCTGTAAGACCATTAGGAACCTGAATTCTTTGGCATCCACTGGTTTTGTCTTAGATAATTCCATGTTGAAAGTATTTTCATGTTATTCCTTCATACTTAAGGCACAGAGTGTTATTTCAGCATTCCTGGTCTGACAGCATATTGCCAGGCATTTTTAGTGTAAAACATTTGGAGAGGTTTGTATAGCCCCAGTCCTTTTTTGGTTTTGCCTTCTGGCTTCAACTCAAGGAACACCCCCTGCTTCCCCCAGGACAGCTGGTCTGCAGGAGGGACTCTCTTCAGGGAAGGAAGGAGCACAGGCAGCTTCATCCTTCCAGTTCACATTCCTGGTCAAATACTGACACACAGGCGGTTGTTGACAGGTTGTGAATGGTCATAAAATACCATAAACACTGAGTCTAACTGGAGAACAGAAGTAAAACTGCTCTCAAACCGGTGGTAGCAGATGCTGTCAAGCTTGTGACAGTTGGGAGGCAGTATGTCCTGAGTGAAGAGGATGATTAGAGATGTTCCTCTCCTGATCAAAGCTATATAGTGTGTCCCATTACATCTTGGGTTGAATAGAGGTTTTACTGAAGCAGAGTAGGTTTCTGTCTGCCAGAGCACCAATTTTGAGTTCCAGGGGAAAATGAAGTAAGTCGGCAAGTGGTAGTTTGACAGTTGAATGGAAATGCCAGGAGAAATTGATTGAGCCAAATAACATCAAGTATCCAGTCTTGAGCTCTGAAGGACCCATTGGTTAGAGCGAAAATGAAAAATTGAATATGTTATATGTAGGGAGCATTGACTGAACCAAGGCAATGGTATTAGTGGAAGGGCTTATGTGGTGCCATGTTCCTGTATCGTGGCAGGACTCTGTTCCCTTTGAACTTGCGCTAAATTGTCAATTGTAATTTGTTAAGAAGCAGCTGCTCTGAACCTCTAGGAAGCCAACACCATCAGTTTTGGATTAGCAGCATGCTCCATTTGATGCACGGCTTGACCTCTGTTTTCTCTCTAGCCAAAGTCCCATGGAAACTCTCTGAGTTTCTCTCGCTGTCATTTCTCTGAAGCAAATCTGCTTGGCAAATCAAGCAAGATTATTTGTAATAATTGTGTCATCATCTCTCCTCCAAAGGTATTTGTGAATAAATCATTATTTGGAATGCAAAATCAGGTTGGTTTTTTTTTTTTCTGTAAGGGCTAGAGAAGCCAGTGGGGCATGCATTAACTTCATCTCTTATGAAAGCAATGAGGCCAATAGAAAAATGTTAACTGCTAGTGTTAATAGAAGTAAATAGGATTTTGTGCTCATTTTGCCTGATTAAATTCAGTTTAAGATTCTGCATACATCTGATCAATTAGTTAGGCTATGGGTGCAAATATCTGGGGGCTAGGGGAATTATTGCACTACTGCACCTTACTGCCCTCCTGCATTTGAATGAGTCGGGCACTATAACAAGCCATAGGGGGTCTTTAAGAACCTGGAAGAGCTGCTGACTCAGCTCTGTACCAGTATAAAGAGCACATGCTGGGAGTTTGCCCAGGGGCCTCTTTCCCAGCTTGCAGGTTTAAATACATTTCCAGTCCAGAAAAGGTCATGAGCCTGCAAGCACTGTCTGGAGACTTGCTTCCTGGGAGAGTTTTCCTCAAAAAAGAATAGGTACAGAGGAGATCCACAACTGAGGGAGCTGTTTCTCCGTGTTAGTTGATGCAGCTTGGTGCAATTACCATGTTTTTTAATGGGCTGAAAACGGAGCGATTAATGGTTTTATACCATAAAAGAATGTATTTGGTGCCACTGACTGTGGGCAGATATGACCAGCCTATTGATGTTCCTTACTGTTACCTAAAAATTGACACAGGTTAATTAGTCCCGGTACCTGACTACAACTAGTAAGAAAGATGGGCTGCTTAAAAGTGATGATAACAAGTTATAAGTATTAATATTTTTTAACTTAGGAATTTTTTTCTACAGATATGCTTATTACAAGTTCTCTGTCTTACAAAAATATTCATCAAAATCATGCTTTACATAAAACTAAAGAGGCTTTTAAATTGAAGTTTGAAAAACAGAATTGTGTCTTCTCTCAATTTCCCCTCTTTTGCCTTCCCTTTCTCAGAGTATTCTGACAGTGACACA
This sequence comes from Clamator glandarius, assembly GCA_033459285.1. Taxonomy (NCBI): domain Eukaryota; kingdom Metazoa; phylum Chordata; class Aves; order Cuculiformes; family Cuculidae; genus Clamator; species Clamator glandarius. Next base: position 1,197,732 of record JAUNZM010000088.1, read on the forward strand.
TGAGCTTCTACATGCAGCTGCTGAGATTAACTGATGGAATTCTAGAAATGAACTGAAATAAATACTTGGTAATTTTACTCCATTTTCTAGTTGTCCCACTGTCATGCTTGGTTAATACCAGCCAACAATGATAAAAAGTAACAGGATCATAAAGAATGTGGCAAGTGCATGAAACATTTGATGGTATTCACCATGGTCCTCCAGGAAAGACAAGCATTTGCTGTTGATGATGCCTGATTAGTTGCATGTTTTCTATGGTACTCCATTCATAATTCATTTTTTGACGTGTGGATTCTCTAATCGATGTTAAATCAGCTGAAGTCGTGCTACAGCTTAAGCATGGGGAGGCAGTAACATGGACCTCCATCCTTTAGTTGACTGCTTGTTTTCATGCAATTCGTAGTAACTTTGATAGAGAAATCTCTCTTTCTTTCAAATTAAGGTTATAATTGGCTAAGAGAGAAAAAAAAATGTTATTGGGGAAGAGCAACAGGCACTCATAATGTGTTCAATTAACTCTTGGTTCTGTGGAAACAGGAACTATTTGAGATTTGTAGAATGTTAGCAGGTGTAGCTTCTGATGGAGAAGCTGCATTTCACAGTTCAGGAAGTATCAAGATGTACATATTCAGGAACTCCCTACTTGCTCACATCCTTTTCAAATCATGAAGCATTTGTGCTGAACAACTTAGTTCACCGCCACTGCATGAGGGGAGTGTGCTTGGCTTTTACAAAGGCGAATGGAGGTGGCTTCTCAAGCAATATCAACAACACATGGCATTAGAAGGTCAAGTACCACTCCTTAAGCTTCACTTAGGAGCTGTTTGGCATCCAGCAGAAATTGCAAAAGAGAGGTGTAATGAGCCATCTGGGTTGTAAGAACTTGTTGGGTGAGCTGCTACATGGCTAAGCGGTTATGCCAGCCTACATTAAGATACGTATCAGAAAGCAGTTTGGGAAGGCATTTAAGCAGAGCATGTTCTGGAAAACAAGGAGAGTAACCATATGCATGATGTGTTTCTGTGAATAAAACCCTGAAAAATATATATGAAAACCAGTGCCTGGAAAGGTTCAAATGTAATCACCAGCTTCAAGTTTAACAGACCTACAGAAAAGAGCTGTGTTGCAATATTCCTTTTCTTGTTGCATTTCCCTCCTATTAAAATACTAATTCATCCGAAGGCCAGTGCAGGCAGGAGTTTGACTGAGAAGTGGCAGCAAAGACATCACAGACCACAGCATTTTCAGTGAGTCTATGAATTCACAGTCACCTATCACTCATGGGTCCATCTCCTGTCTGTTTGACCCGTTTTCCCACTCCTATACTACGTTATATTCTGCAGCACCAGTTTCTGAATCCATGACCAAGGCAATCTCCTGCCACAGCTGCAGCTCTCGGTCATGGTGCTGTGATCACAAATCCGCCTGTCATCCAGAAAAACTGGCAAGCTGGCAAAATGCAGCAGCATCAGTACTAATATCTGATCAAATTTGATATTTCAACCCCCAGTGAAAAAATGAACTGTCAACTCAATTATTGTTCAGAGCAAAACACAACAGTACTGTTGGCTGCAAGCCATGCTATTACTGGGACAATTGGGTTTTATGCTAGGGAATAAAATACAACTATCCTTAGAGTGTCTGTCTGTATACACACTGCGCTGCAGACCTCCGCACACCTCAGGCATCTAAGTGCCAAGACTGTTTTGCTTAGTGTATCTGTATGTCATGTGTGTATCCAGGTGATTCAGGTACCCCACAAAAAGGGTACATAGATGAAACGTTATAATTACTTTTCTTCTCTGCTGCTGTTATACAAGACAGAACATTCACACGCTGCTTATGTCTAATGGATTAGTTCCTTTCTATTCTTTTAATTTCTCTCTATATTTTTTTTTTTACTTTATTTGTTTTAAGCTACCAAATTATAGAAGAGTTTAGATTGAAAGGGACCCCTGGAGATCATCTAGTTCAAGTCATGATCAAAGCTGAGCCACCAGGAACCAAGGGGCTTCTGTAAATAAGGATGCCCCCATTGTATCCTAGCAGACTGAAGCACTCCTTAGGCCACCATCCTGGCTGTCCTGAGGTCACCATTATGAGGCACTTCTGAGTTCCTATCCGTTGGCTCCCATGTCTGTGGAAAATGTGGTATCTGTGTGTTGTCCACTTTTTGGACAGGAAAGAACACATTGAGAGCTGATTGTAGTTTTCCTAGTGGAGTCAATCCCCACTCCTGTAGCAGAGGACTGAGCTACATGCAGTAACTTCAGTGAGAGAAAACTTGTAGTGAAATCCAAGGCCAGAAAATGGTTTCAGAATGACAAATTGGCTGTCATGAGCATACCTTGGTAGCCTTGCACTGGGAATGTTGATGTCCCATACTGATAGACTTTCACTTCCATATCTCCATCAGTACTGAGGGACCTGGAGGTGTCACTTCATTTCACAGAACTATGCTTATGAATGATGCGGCTGCAACTGCTAAGGTCTCCTGCTGGTCCAGAAGTATTAACCATGAATTTCACATTTTTCCAACTCCAGTTGGAAACTGTTCTATCCTCTGCTCCCTTGTCTACAGAAGTGGGCTTTCCAGGCTCCCCCTTTGATGCTGGTAACACCTGCAGGGCTGAGCAACTCCCACAGTAATTATGGGAGCCTTATGAAAGAAAAGCCTTTGAGCCTGCATGGCACCAGCTCATCTATCCTATCCTTTTGGCTCTGCCTTAAAATGTCTCTTTTGACTGTGGACCCTCCTTCCACTTAAGAGTTGACTCTGTAAGCAAATCACACCGCCAAGGATGTGTTGGTATTACATCATGAGCCCTACCCTGCTTGGATTTTATGTTCCTTCACTGTAGAAGAAGAGGACTTTTCTATTTTGATCATACTGCTCTCCTTCCTTTGATGAATCATCACTACTGCATCACCATAAGTGGATAGTTTTGGAGGCATGTGGGAAGGCATGAAAAGAAAGTTCTTTACATGGAGGATATGAAGCTTACATGCTGACTTAGGGACACATTTGCATCACTCAGTAAGCAGCCAGTTAGTCTCATCTTCCCACTGGAGAACAAGAATGGACAGGAATAGTGTGGTATGAGTTTGTCAGTCATGCTCTGCTCAAGCCAAAGGCTTGCAAGCCACTTACAAGACTGGTCCTTTCTCACCACCTATCTTTTCTCTCAGTGGTTCCCATAGTCAAAAGAAGTTTGAGACTGTGGTGTAGAAGTCTAAAGATAAGGAAAAGACTGGAAGCAACTGTGAGGAAGAGAGAGGGTAATAGAAAACACCCCACAGTTCCTGTGTTGCCTTCATGTTGATCTGCAGTGCTGAGATATAGAAAGACTGTTGGTCTTTCAAGGTTATAGATCCTGCAGGTGCTACACGTGCTATCAGAAAGTTATGATGGTAATGGAGGAATATTATTTGCACTACCTGTGGAGGAACAGTCAGGATAGTATTCACCTCCCCACCCCTTAGACATCAGCAGTCCCCTTAGATATCTGCAATCTACATATCCATGATGGAGCTTGTCACACCAGGCTCACAGGGTTCAATAGAGAAAACTCCATGTATATATTAGAAAAGACTTTCACTGTTAGATTGGTCAGACACTGGAACAGGTGCCCAGAGAGGTTTTAGAGTTTTCACCTCTGGAAGTACTCAAAATTCAACCACTTTAACCAGTCCTTAATAAATCTGATCTTTTTCAACCCTGATTTGAGCAGTGAATTGAGATATTTGTCCTCCACATGTCCCTTCCAACATGAATTATACTGTGTTTTGCTGACTCTATAACCAATAGAAAGAAATAGGCCATTCTAAGGCACAGACTGCCTGTTTTACAGATGAATCATTTAGAGAAAGATGAAGGTCTCCCAAAACTGGGGGGTAGGAGGGTGTTGTTTGTATTGACTATAAAGTCCACACACAGACATCTGTGTTTCATTACATTAAGAACATATTTGCTGACAAAAGCATTATTTCAAGACCCTTCACATGCTTTACACGACACCTGTTCAGAAAGGGAGATGCAAGGCCTTCCTTCTCTTTTTGCTTACTAATTTCACTTCCCAGGATTCACCATGTTTGCTTGATGTTAAAGGATCCTTGAGTTTTAACTTCATTAGATGGAGTTTTTCCTGACATCTCTATAGAAATGGATCTTAACAATGAAAAGATCAAGTTCACAGCAATATTAGCCCAAAAATCCCCTTAGCTTGACCTTGGTATGCACCGAGGTGTGAAGTAACAGCTCCAGCCTAGACTCGGTTGCAATGGTCAATTTGCTTTCGTACAACTCATGAAGCAGCTTTTTCTCCTGACTTCTAAAAAGCCTCTCACAGGAAAATTTCACATAGCCTAGTGTGATGCTGTAGCAATGACATCAGGAGCACACGTCTCCAGGGCAGTTCCATGTCTGTTCAGACTTTCATGGCTCACCTTTGAGTCATCTGGGGTTTGCTCTGCAGCTTGTGCATCTGTATAAACATTTGGCAGGGACTGAAAACTTACTTAGGGAATATTTTTATGATTAGTGGTCGCTATATGTCCAGCTCCTGTCTTCCCTCCTTTTCTTGGCATTCTAGGCTCTACCAAAGGAGAGGAGAGAGGAGGAAGAAGAGCTGAGCTTTCTGCCCTTGATGTACAACACATGGAGGGGTAGGACAGGTGTGCTTTCTGTGACAAACACTTGGGAAAACAAAATTTGGAGCTGAGTGGCTGGGATGTATTCCCTCCCCTGGCAGTATGCATATGTGCATGTGATGCTTGCATGAAGAGCTCCAGTTCCTGGGAAGTAAGCGGCATTTTTCAGCTATGAATTTCCAATTATAAGAAGCCTTTTTCATGTAAAATGAGATTACCTTGCATACTACAAACATCAAATATGCAAGTAAAAAAATTTCCTCCCACCCAAAACACAGTGGACAGATATCTGAGGAACCAAGGAATGCTGCTATTTGACATGCTGTACTTCTTAATTGAAGATTAGGAAATCGGCAACTAAGCCTGTGTTTATCTCACTATGGCAGAAAAGATCTTTTGATGCACATGAGCAGTTTCTGTTACTAGCCTGCAAACACAGAGAAATTGCCTGCTGAAGTCGGAAATTATGATTGCTTCCTGATGGTGTCTGGTTTTACTGTTTTTTCTTTTCTCTTTAATATCATCTGTGATATATTTCATTGCATTATTAACATTTTTTTCAGACTCCACAATATTCAAATAGTGAATAGCTCTGTTGTCATGGAAATCATTACAGAATTAGGCCACAAAGAGTGACAGTAACTCAGTAGCCAGGTGATACAGACATTCAACTGAGAAAGGAGAAATTTGGTTTTCTGCCCCTGCTCCCATGAATACATATATATTATTTTTTCCCTAATTAAAGGGATGCAATAAGAGAGGATGTCTTATAAAACTCCTGTCAGGTGACTGCAGTACTCCTCCAGGCCTGGATTCAGACTTCTGGTCCTTATCAGGCAAGAGGAGGGAAGAATTGAATTTCAATTTCACGTATCTTAGCAGAAGAATTTACTCTCTGCATGAGGAGGTGGGAGAGGCAAGATGGCCATGCTTGCCTTTCCTTGTCCGGGTGCTTAGGCAAACTCTAAGCACACTCAGCCAACACTGCCTCCTCTAAATGACATGATAAACAAATGAGTACCTAATTTTAGTCCCATCAAGGTTCAGCCAGGCGTGAAACTACTTCCTCATCATACAGCAGATGTGTACTCAGGAACATGGACTGTGATAGGAATTTTGGTGTCTGGGTGGAAACCAAGCAAGGGTATTGGGTATCTCTCTGTATTGGCATAGGAGCCTGTGTTTCTCTTCTGACTTCAAGGCTCCGAGGTTTTGTATTGTAAAAAGAAAACGTTTAATAAAATTTGCAATTATGAACATTGTTTGGACACATTTAACTTCAAGAGGATGAGCAGTCCCATAGTAAATGCTACAAACTGAACTTCCCAAAGTCCTTCCCAGCCTGAATTAACTTGTGGTCCTGTATGTGAAATATCTGGCATGCAGTTGCAGGGGTTAAAAATGCTTAAACCTTTGTTCACACAATAGACAAATTTAAATGTATTTCTAGAGTAGGCAATTTGCATGGTAAAGAATATCATATTGCAGAAGTTTATCTAGAGAAATCACTGATATTATTACTGGAAAGCTAATCTAGGTTGAAATGTAGGAGCTTTTGCTCTGATTTTAGTACTGATTTTGACACTCTGCTCTTAATGATCTTCACAGAAGTAGGAGAATAAAATGAAAACAGGAAAATTGGAATTTGCATCAAAACTTTGGCCCCCAATATGTCCTCCCTTAGTTGCCAGCACTGTTATTTCTCTTAGTGTCATCTTCTAGCTCTGTACTTTCTTTCTTGCAAGACAAAATGGCAATGCAGTTCTGTAACCTGTAATCATTTGTAGGTGATGGAGGTGGAAGGTGATTAGCTTGTAAGGTTGTAATCTCATCTCCTATCTATTTTTGGACAGATTTTGATTAATTCTCCATTAAACGAATGCAGTGGTGTACGTTATTATGCTGTCATGCTTTTCTGTATCATGCTACCTTTGTCATGTGATTAGCTATCCTGGGGGGCAAGAAACCAATAGAAGTGACATTCTTGCTTATTATTTGCACCACTACACGTTCATAGCCTGCGTGTTGCCTAGGTCAAAAGCTAATTCGAATGACTGCCACATTGTGTCATATAAAAGATGATCATTGTATGTACAGGAAAAATTTTATATCTCTATATAACCATTTGTCAGCAGCTCTGCCAGGTGTGCCTCATTCTTTATTTTTAGTGATTACTGTCAAGAGGAATATGGGACATTTAATGGGAGTATGGGACATACAAAACCTATGAAGATGGCAGAATCAAATGTTCAGGAAATTAGCAACCTGTTCACTTTGAATGCAGCATTTCTCAGGAATGCTTTAACTCTGCTAACTGCAAACTCTTCTTTGTACAAAATCATCCTTTTATAAATTATTTTAAGTTCTTCCATTTTATTTATGTCAATCACTGAAGGAAGATCTGTGAAAAGATAGCAAAGAACAATTCTTAAAATGCATGGATATGAATTGTAAGATAAAAAACTTAATTGCAGTTTAGACTTCAGATTTATTTGAAAAGGGGATAATGATAGTAATTACCCAGTTTGAGTTTTGTAGAAGGCTAATTAGATCCCAAAAGCATTTGTATTCACAAGGCAAACCATAAATACAAAAGACCATCTGGTCCTTATCAGCTCTACAACACTAACACTGTCTGTAATTATTTTTTCTATATTGTTTTGATGTTGACATTTTATGATGCAATACATCTAGCCATGGTTAGGGAATAACCTGTAAATGCTTTTTGGTTGTCGCTGGATTTGGGGGTTTATCCTCCTTTTAAAGACATTGGCTAACTCTAGGAGTGCAGGAAAGCAGTAAAGCTTAATCATTTATGCTAGAAATTGGTCAGCATTTTAAACTGAGTTTGATTGTGGAGGGTTTATCTAAATTGTTCCATCATCTTTTTCCAGCGTTCTTGGGTTCAAAAATAATTTATGAATGCATTGTGATGGGTTTATCAGCCAATAAAGTAGTTTTGAGGTCTCTAAGATGTTCCACAGCAATAGAGGGACTAATTCTGATGCCCTTGTTCAGGGTTTCATACCTGCCATCTTGATCTACCTGTGGTTCTCTTCCAGGGTGAAATACTTCTCTGGTCTTGCAAAAGTCATGCATTAGCACTGTGGAATTGCAAATTAGTACTGTCTCTGCTTTAGGGACAGGACTCCATACCTCCCTACTGAGCAGCTACGTGAGCCTGAGCGGCAGGAATTCCCAGGCAGAACCTCTGACAAGCTACAGAGCAGTACTGAGCGGCTGGAGTTGCAACAGCAGCAATTGGAAAGGGTTAGTGAGGTCCTTCAAAACAAGGGAAGGCAAAATTGCCCCCCAGCCTTAGACTGGTTTCAAAAGTGTTCAACTCAGAGTGATTACTGGATCTACATGGGGAGATGCTGCCAGATACTGTTCAGTGGTGTCTTGTGGATTCTGTGAATTTTTCTCTATGAGGAAAATATTTGATCAGAATTTTCATCAATTATTTATGAAAATTGTCACTGACTTGACTTCTGACAGATCCCGTCAGCAGCAGTGAAACAAGGGCTGAGTAGTCAATCCAGCTGGTGCTGCCCAGGGACCACACTGGCTCAGGGATCCACCTGTGCAAATCCAGTTGCAAATCAGAGACTTATCATGAAGTTCAGGATTTATTTCACTGAAATTACAAGTACTTAATCCAATCTCCATTCATTCTAGATAACTCCTTATCTGGTGACTACCTAAACATTATCTTGGAACCTGCATCTGTCTAAATCCTGAAATCTGATAACTGTTCTGTGTTAAAAGCAACAAGCTCCTGAAATTGAATCTTGTATAAAAAAAAATATTACAATGCCAGGTGTCTTTACTTCTAGTTGTGCCAGAGACAGGATTTTCTTTTCGAATATTTTCCTCTTAGTTGCAGTGTTTGGAAGGTAGCTTTTCTTGTGCTCTAAGCTATTTTGTTCTTATTGTATAATCTCTGTGCAGAGTCTCTAACCAGACTCAGACCTCTGTGAACTTTTCATTTTGAAAGGGCAGGGTAGAAAAGGGCACAGCTATACAAGAAGCATGAATTGGAGTGTTGTGTATGTATATCCTGTATTTTCCATGGTTTTTCCCATTGTGTCATGCATGGTCTTTTGTCTTGGAAAGCCTGACCTGTGTAGATACTAAGAATCTTATTCTGCTTGTGCAAGGCTTATCCCATCTTCTCCATCACAATGCATGCAATTGTGGTGTCCAGATTTATACACCTTATGCAGCATCAGCCTGGCAGCTCCATGCAAAGAAGAGTGAGCCTTCCCTGGCTGCATCATGATGCTCTACTGCTCCTCACAGACCCCTTCCCACCACCGTCCCAGGCAGGGGAATCCACTATCTTAGCTTAGGAGTGAAGGAGCCTTTATGCAATCCATGCCATGAAACTTGGCTTTGTTTAAAGAAGTTGAAAATCTGTATTGGCATAGGAGCACATGTGTATTTAAATGGCAAAATATGGCTAGAAAATGAGTATGTTTTGCAGGAAATGCTAGGTGGATGTATTGTTTTAAATTATTTTTAATTGCTTTCAGGCAAACTAATGGAAGTTAGCTACAAACTAGCTATGGTTTTGGCTTTTTTTACAGAGACAAGATTTGCATTAGACAGTGTTCTTTAAGTAAATGCCACTGAGTGTCCTAAAATTTCATGTGTAAGCTCAGTGTTTTCACACGAGAATCACCTACTGTCCCTGTGCAAAGCCATGTTTGAGATCTTCTGGCTGTTAAACCTTACTGACATCCTTTAGCATGACCACTGCATTGTAAAACAGAGAGCACAAACCAGACAGACAGACCCTGGAAGTCGCCTAGAGTCTGTAGCCAGGGGCTGTGACCAGGGGAAGCAACAACTCTATGGTATAAGAGCATGTGATTTCTCAAACCTAGACTACACAAATCTCTGTCACTGTGTGGCATCTAAAAGGTTAAACTGTATAGAGTGAGCCACAACACCTGAGTTAATTTCATAATACAGACTGTCAGGGAAGAAAATAACTGTTTCACTACTAAAATTGCTTTGGGGATTTTTGTGGAATCGTCTTGTTGGAGTTTTATAACTCTTTGTAGGAAATTGCTCGGCATTAGTCCTGAGAGTGGTGTTGCATGCGTGAGACGGATGGACCTGCAGTATGCAGGGGTGGTCAAAGTACGTGCTGTGTGCCTGAGACTAGCTCTGGTGCTGGGAAGGAGCATTCATGCTGTGTGGTAAAATCTTCCCTTTTGTTGTACTCTTCTCCTCTTCCTTCTCTTCCTCCTCCTTTTCCTCCCTTCTTCTTCTTCTTCTTATTATTATTATTATTATTCATTCTCTTCTCCTCCTGCTCCTCCTCCTGTGGTCATTCCAGCTCTCCCAGCAAGTATCTGAGCATCCAGCACCTGCTTTCCCCTGAACATAATCCCTGGATCTGCATATGCTTACTGCAGTCTGTGGGAAATGTGGCTTAGTGTCCAGGTTTTGTGTCTAAAATGAACATCTGTGATGAGAGTGCTCAACCAAATGTAGACCTATAAAAATTCAATATTTCTGGACCCAGGTGCCATTGGCTGTGAAGGGACATTCAGGTGGTTACTCTGCTGGAAAGTAATTATTACACACTTAGGCAACAGGAAATCTGTTTCTGTTGACTAATCATTGAGGGTCAGATCCAGAAAAACGCTTAATTGCCTAAAAAGAGACCTAGAATTTAGATACCTAAATCTAATATTGCAGTCCTAAAAGCCATAATTACTTACACACAACTCTAAGGCCCCTTCAGCTTTTCGGTATGTTTGTATTAATCCAGCACGCCTTCGCCACCCCGAGGTCTTGTGATTTTCCTTCCTGGATCACTGTGGTCTCAACAGGACTGATCAGGATGGATTATAATTCACATGTAAAACTCAATGGGCTTTGTCCAGGGAGGTTTCACTGAATGTAAGGAGCATCTTTCGACAGGATTGGGTTCCCTGCACCTTGTCATTGCCTCCCTATTTTTGAAGACAGCTGTAGGAAGGATGGAGGGGCTCTGTTTTTGATGGATTAATGTGGTGGCTGCAGCACTTCTCCAGGACATTATGTGTCCTTTCACCTCAAAGATTCAAACTGGCTTCTCTTCCAGGAGATGATTTTAATTTCCAGATCAGACAGTGTACTACGTAAGAGGTACTATACTGAGATTGCCATACCCTTTCTTTTTGGATGGCTCTCTGGAAAAAAAAAATCAAACAAAAAAAAGACCAAACATGATTTTCTGAAATGGAAGAAGTAAAGCAAAGCAGCATTTTCAGAGAGAGCAAGTGAAAATATGACTTTCCATTGCAGTGTTATGGGCATCTACCTAGGAGAGGATTGTTAAGACCCTCTTTCTCTACTTTCAAGGTGTATTTGGTGTTTCTTCCTCAACCACCACTGGATTCAAATGGCCACAATTAAACTGGATGATTTCCAAAGTGAGATTCTGCCAAATGAGTTCCTAGATTGGTGATTCAGTTTAAGCATTTTCTCGGAGCAAATAAATTTTAGGTATTATGTTTTTCTGTGGTGCAGTGCTGATAGATGGAACAAGGAGGTCTGTGTTTCCACACACATTCCATAAGGGTGGATGTCTTGTGAAGAGGTAAGATGGATTCACCCCCCAGACAGAGTCAGGAGCTCAGGACTGGCCATCCCTGCTGATGTCCACTAGTGCTGAGTTAGACTTCTACCTGTCATCGTGGAGAAATCCACCACCTCCTTCCTGAACTTGCTGCATTTACCCTATGTACAGCTACTGGTTTTCCTGAAATGTATAAGAAGTTGTATCAAATTAATACCATTGAAACCTGTACCCCTTTGTTAAATGTTGTCAAAATTACCTAATAAAAGTGATTGCAGGCTTTTATCGGGCAGCACAAAAGCGATCGAGAGCTTTTATCAGGCAGTGCAATCTTGTCATATTGTTACTTCAGAAAAAAAGGCTATACTGAGGGTGTGTTATGAAGTGTATATCAGTCTGTCTGTGGCACTTGGATGTCAACAAGAGAAGGAGGGAAGTGGATTTTACATCTCAGTTTCATTAATGTAGCTAGAATACATTAAGTTTCATTACCAATTTTTATTTGATGTGGTGATTTGTGATGATGTGACCCTGACGGTCAAATCCTGTAAATAAAGCAATGCCAGTTTATCTAGATTTCTGTCCGACAGGAGCACTAAATGACCTATTATCTAGCATTACTGTTCAGTGACGGTTTGGGAAAAAAAAATCTCCTTCCAGATATAATTTATTACTTCTTTGTCTTGCTAAACTCTTTGAGTGACATTCAGACTTCAAGACAGCCAATTATATTGCTTCTCATAATAGACATATCCATTCGCAGAGCCTTTTAGTAGTACTTAGGATTTCTTGACTGCATTTGTCTTTTATCTGTGAAGCTTACTTTCAATGTCACTTCCACTTTGCTGCTAGAGATAATCTCCATCATCAGGCTTTTCCTTTCACTCCTGCTCCCTCTACCTTGTTTTTTTCACAGAATTTGCCGGCAGCTGAGGGGTGCCAGCCATGGCTGTAGCTGTGGGAGCTGAAGCCTTAAGAACAATCAGGAGTATGAAGGCAGCTCACACTATTGCAGCCCCCTCCATGCTACAGCCCTTGTTAAAACCCCGGTATACCTGCCCCGTCGCTTACACCGGTTGTCATCAGTTGGCTGACTTCAGGCTGTCTGACTTTGTGTCTTCCTCTCTCATCAGCTGCTTGATAGCTTGCTGATCTGTTTTGTTTGCAGTGTGATAGGTTTGAGCATACTGTATTATTTATAAATGTTTGGTAATTTTCTGTGTCAGTGATGTATTCTTTGGGGTGGTTTCAGCCTTTCAAAAACAAACTTGACACAACATCTCTTTGTCTCAGCATCAGAGCGTTCCCAACCGGTTTCTCTATGTACATGCTTCTGCTTGCTGTAGTTTTAAAAATATTCTTCAGGACTTGTGCTGAATGTTTGATTAAATTTTCATTAGGACGGTTGGCCTAATTCTCATCCAAGTTACAGTAGGAAGTGGCCGAAGAGGAGTCAGTGGAGTTAAGCTAGTAAAAGATTGCAGAATGAGGGCTGTTGTCTTCGGATATGTTGTCACATAGCGAAGCTTACTGAGGAATTTCCCTACAAAACCTAACTATGTGGAAATAACTTATTTTTTTTTTCATTTGATCACCTTTCCATTAGCTTTTTACTAAATTTTCTGTATTTATATTTAAGGCCCCAGAGCCCAATCTTGAGATATGTTGACGCACCAACAGCTTTTCTCAAATTTACATCTCATTTTTTAGGTCTGAATCGATAAAGATTACGCACAATTTATTCTACATTGTGTAAGGATTAGTATATCTTCAGAGAGAGGAACAGATTAGTGTCCTCTAAACCCTAGTTCTGTTCCATTTTAAAGGAAACAGATATGGAAAGCTGTCTGCCCAGGTCTGGGGATGCACTTTTGGTCACTCTTCTTGGTAGTGCAGTCTTCAGTAGAAAAAGAGATTGATGAGACACAAAGATATTTTCCACTAAAAACCGATACTGCCAAAAGAAGTCAGTCATCCCCTAATGTTGGTGTTAGAAGTATACATGTGAAGACATATTAATGTCATTTTCCATGACCATTTAAATTTTGTTTATAAAAGGGATAGCTTAGCACCTTCAGAGGAAGAAGTAGAGTTCTGTTTTATTCCTTTCTGAGGGCAGAATAAACTTAAGTTATTCCTCAGCTTAACTAAACAAGCGAAGAGTGCATTAGAGATGAGGAGAACAAAAGATTCCCAAGAATTATCTCATAAGACCAGATGGGTAAGCAGAAGTGTAGATCTTGGATAAGCTTACGCTGAGAAAATATCGTCTCATTTGCAAACAGGCACTGAACAGGGTGCCTCTAAAACTACTGAGAAAAGATGTGCTTGATCACCAAATTTAAAAGATGGTTTCTAGTTGACAGCAGCTTTGATTACTCCTTGGAGCTACCCAAGCGAAGGAGAAGATGATGCAGTTGTCAGCCTGATCACTGACTAACTGGACCCATCATGTTCTGACAAGTGTATCATGTACAGATGCTTGTAAAATTTTCTTAATAGGAGAGTCAGATAGGTCTATCTGATCCATCAGTTCACTGATGTGTGACGAGGCCACCATCACCATTGTTTTGTCTTGCTCTCTTCCCATTCTTGTTCAGCAGTAAAGCCTAATATGTTCCCTGCAATACCTATAAATGTTGTAGTTTCAGAGCTCTGTTACTGCATCCATTGTGTGTATATCTGTACAGATGCATTCATGTTTTTCTTGCATAGATCCATCCCTTTTTCTACCCAAAGAGGAGCAACAGTTATAGCTGCTTTGCCCCACTCTGACACATTTTACATGTTTCCAGGTTATTTAAAGCGCAGAGGCAGCCAAACTCTCATTTTGCCTCAATGTCCATAAAGATCAGTCATCCTCTGGCAGCTGTGGATTTCTTTCCATTCTTCCATGGCCCGCAGAGATGAACACTCTTGTTTGGGACCCTCACAGCTGGAGTCACAAGCACTGAGGGTGAAGAAGTGGCTCTAGCAGTAAGGCTGCTCTTCTGTAGTACACAGATTCCAGCTGCACATAGCCTCTCCCTGTGGGCTTTGGTTGCTAACCAGCGATGTCACCGTGTGGTTGGGAGATATCAGAAAAAACCACAAATTTACAATCAGTGATTAATGGGAGGGACACCATATCCGATAAAATCTGTCACCTCAGCATGAAAAGTGCAATTATGCAGATCAGACAGACTCCTAAGAGTTGTGCCCATGCACCAAACTTGAACACCCAAGAATTACCTATCCTTATTTTAAAGACATTAGTTAAATTTAGAGTGATTATGAAAATAGTTCATTATGGAATAATTACTTCAGTAACAGCATCAGAAGATGCTATTCTTCAGTCTTTAAAAACCTGACTTCTCTAAGGTATCTCCATTTTTAGCACCCTAAATTATTACCTCTGAAATTAAATGTAGCTATTGAAATCTGACTTTGGCTTTTATACATAAGAGCATAATGACTCAAATTGTCTTGCTGAGCCTTGATTTCAGTTACCTACACTTCATCTGGGTGCAGACTTGCTTGCTTGGCAAGCTGGCTCCACAGGGAGATGCTGCTGCCATGGTAGATATTTGTGTGGACCTTGTATGGATGTAGAAATAAATGGAGCCCTGCGCAGCTCAGCAGATACAGACCACTAGTTACCAGTGGTCACTCCTGTTGGTCTTTGTCTCTGATTTGCAAAGGCAGGCATCTCATCAGTACATCAAGTCTTATTCCTTTGCTAAAGAAACATGATGAGATGTGACAAAACAGGCATGGATGACTGATGATTTATCCCTTTTCCAACTAGCTACTGATTTGATATGGCAGAGCCAAAACTCAGTTTGACTAACATAAATCCAGCATACTGTTCACTCTCAGAGATGTTCTGGGCTGAGGAATTATCATTTGTCCCTTACAGGCTTTGCATCTACCACGCCTTTGTTCGTTTCAAAAAATAGGTCTTCAATAGTAGGATGGTCTTGTGTAGAAACTGTTCACCCAAGTGCCAGTCTGAAAAATGGTGATGGTTGAAATGCCACTTTCAAACAAGTGTTGACCATTTGTAAAAACAAGAAATAAATGTTTCAGAAGTACATTTCTCAGTTGTTACTGGAAGTGATGATTTTGCCCAGTTGTCTAAGTCAAGTCTGTAAATTAATCTTACATTTGGTTGCTTGGAGAGGATAGGAAGTACATGGTCATATTTCATTTCCAGTTAACGTAGCACATAGCTTTTGGAAAGATGCTTTCCCATGCCTTGTGCCCTGCACTCCCTGTATATACACAGTTGAAGACACTGTGCAGTGAAGTACAGTAACCAAACTCCTAAGCTACAGTTGTCATAGGAGGGAAAATTTTGGCTATTGATTTCATCAGCACAGAGAGGAGGTCAGCTATTAAGTATTTCAACTTACTCATAAATTGTTTTATCCTATTTTCTTTGTATCACTTCAACAATCATAATTGCTACAAATTATTGATACTCCTGTATCCTGAATTTATAAAAAAAACAGGAGAAGAGGAGGAGAGGATATTCTGGGAAGTTGGTAAGAGGGAAGAAACTTGGAGTTGTTGTTCCTGATATATTTACTGCCTTTCACAGATTTTTTTATGGCCTCCAGGAGAGATTTGAACGAGGTGTTAGGTTGAAAACTGAACTGAGAGGCTGTTCCTTATGGAGGGGAAGATGGTATAAAGGAATTAACTGTTTGACAGCTGGACTTCGACTTGTGACGGATATTTTTTTACAGGCGAGTGTGAATCTCCCCCTCCTTTGCCAGCTGCTCAGAATATGGGGCTCAGCATGCAGAGGGTCACTGCTCACTTCTCTGTCCCCATACTGGGAGTGGGTGGATGAAGACTGTGTGGGCAGCTTCGCCTCATGACTCTGGACTCTCCAGGGAGCCAGAGCAGAGGGAGTTGGAGCAGAGGGAACCGTGCTAGGCTGTGTTACTGGCATAGGTCCACAGTAGGCGACTGCCTCTGGGATGTGATGAGAAGTGTGGAGATAAGTGGGACTTGGGCATATGGTGTCTGAGCCATGGTGCCTCCTGGAGCTCCTCTCCTTGGTGTACAGGTTGTATTCACATCCCTACTCAGGACTTGGCTTACAGGCGCTATCCAGCCTGTAAAAAGCAATTAAAACATAGCAAGCAATCCCCCCTGGCAACCATTGTAGGCGTGCAGAAAGAACTCTGCAAATAAATTACTGTTCTTCAACATCAGCTTGTATCGACATCATAAACCCATTCCCAAGCTCAGCATGGGGAAAGAAGTAAAATAGCATTTAACCAAAGGCTAGGATTTTGCGTTGTGCTTTTTTTTGTACTCTGAAAGTTCAGTTATTTTTACTTAACAGACAACGTTATTACCCCTATAACTCTCTCTGTGTTGGCACTGGGGCTCTGCGTTGCCGGTGTCTGACAGCTTGCTAATAATGCAGCGTGGTACGAGTATCTCCCGTGCCAGCAGCGATTACTGTGAGCAGGCAGCAGCGTGATGACAGCCTTGAGAAGCAGCAAGTGCAATCTGAGAAGTGACATCGGAGGGAATTTCCCAATTATTTCTGCATCGTTATGCTCAGGGTGACAGAAAGGTCACATAATGAGCACGCTCATTCCAGAAAGATGCAGGTCACCTTTTTCAGATTTCTCGAAATAGTCCCTTTATAATTAGGGGATGTGATTTAATTTTATTATAATTTTTAAAAGATAATAAACTATTGACAGCTGAGGTCGGAGGCTGAATTTAGCCATAATCACAACCACAGATGCTTGTGTTTTCACACAAGTAACTGTACTCATTAAGTCTTCCTGTATAAACAGCTAAACTTCAGAACGAAATTGCCAAAAGAGAACAAGACTTCTGAATACCAGTGTGCTGCTGCCCAGGGACCTACTGAATATATATTAATGTGCAAGGAAAGACAGAAGAGAAGAGCAAAGAGCAGCTTTTGTGGAGGTGCTCCTGGCCATGAAGGATGGAATTGATTTTACTTAATCTCACTGTTTCAGAGGTAGGCATCTGTGCTAAGCCAGACATGCAGTCTCATCTGTAGGTAGTGCAGAGAGGGGAGCAGTCCAGACTTCCGAGCAGCCTTTCCTGTGCCTTTTACACCAGGAACCTGGCTACAGGCTAAGGTAGGACACTCAGATTTACTTAGCCAAAACTAGATGACATGACTTTCATCCTATGTGGTATTTGGCATCATATCAGTTGAAATACGCATCCGATTCCTATCACAGGATGTTGCATGACAAAATCATATAACATTGTATAAAGCACAGGCAAGCCTATTTTTGGTTTTTTCTTCCCCCAATTAGAAAATGCCATATGGAAGTTCGATCCTTTGCCTTTGGAGAACAGCGGTCTCAATGCCTTTTCTCCAGCTCCCAGTCCCCTAGGCTAGGAAACACATTCAGCTAACTTCTTCTGAGCATCAGGTTTTGTCTTGTTGGGACTCTGGGATATGAGGGCTGTGAGAACTTGGACTGCATTAAAGCATGAAGAGACTATGAGATAGTACAGTGGGATCCTCAAATCCAAATTCCTAATATTGGAGAAACAATATGGAAATTAAAAACACTCTAATGAAGAGATGTGGGGTTTTTTGCAAAAAACCCAAAACTGTTGTAAAGTTGAGAGTCAGCGAGAAAGGCACTTCATATGATGCCCAATTTTGTCAAAATCACTTGGGAACGAGGCTGTCACTGTAGCTGAGCAGTAAAGGAAGGTATTAATTAGCACAGCTTGATGTCAGGTAGGGTCTGGAAAAACAATCATATAAGATGAAAATTGAATTAGGGTCACTGAAAGTAGGAATCTAAATTGTTCTTCATTGATTTGTCCCCACCATCGTGTTGTAGGCAAAGTAATGTTTTCTTATTTCTGTTTCAAACTGGGAGAAAAACACTCCAGACGTGGGCATGGAGTGCTAAATGAGAAGCTCTGGGATACCTGAGGACTCCGCAGGATCTGCAAGAGACCCAGGTCTCTCCAGTGTAACAGCTGGGGCCAGGAGAAGTTTCCAAAGCCCTAGATGCTTATATGTACGCAACAGAGTTGAACATGTTCTGAGCTCCCTATATTACATGTAGACAACTAATTTAGGTGTCTTAGTCTCAAGATGAGTCCTATCTGATATTTCACGTTTAAATTACTGATTTTTCAATTACAGATCTGCTTCCTTCAAAAATGAAAAAGCACAACTCCTGCAAATGGAAATTTTACGTGTTTCTGGAAACAAGTTCAATATATGTGTCAGTTTTGTTGAGAATTTTCCGTATTTATGACGTATGTATTTTGAACATGACATGCCCTTTGATTATCCTAATGTTGCATGACCACCTGGACATTTGGAAAAATGAAGGTGATTGGAAATGAGGAGTCCTTGTGTCTAGTTAGTGTCTGTGCCGTTGCAGTTTTGTAGACTGTGCTTCAGTCTTTACTTGCTTGTGCATGTCTGTGTGTTTGACCTAGAGCAAGTCCCTAAGCCACCACTATACCTCAGTTCCCCGACAGTCCAGTGGCAGTATTTCCTCCTGTCTTTATTTTATTTTTATTCAACATCATTTTTTATTCTCTAGAAGGAATTTCTTGTAGTTTCCCATTAGATTGTGCTAGTATTATTCAAGGGAAAGAGATAAAGAGTATAGCAGTACAAAGCTAAGTAAAATTAGTATCCATTATCACATTAATGGGTTCAGCATCCTCTTGGCAAATACAGTTTCGGCAGAAATCATAATCTGTTTTTCTGTCTTTAGGAGTTAAGTTTAACCCATGGAGGGTGCTTATGTGAGAGAGGTGTTGTTTTCTGGGCTTGCTTTTCCTCCCTTTTTCAAATTATGTACCATACAGGTTGCAGTTTCTCCTGGGATGAGTTGACAAATACTCTGTCTGTCCAAAGTAATCTTGATGTATATCCAAACCTCTCTCCAAACAAGGCCAAGCACTTTGGCAGGTCCCTTTTGCATTGAGGCACTCAAGAGCTGACAGACAAAGCCTTGCTGAATGGGCCAGCACAGGACCAGTGCTGATTAATGATGCAAACACAGCCCAGAGAAACTATGCTTGAGCAAACAGGAGTGATGTCAGCCCTAGCAACAGATGGCAAAGCCCCTTCTGCGCTCCACGGGCTGCTCGAATGCTCGGAGCTTGTGAATAAAGAACAATAAGGGTAGCACAGGGTTAACCGCCACTTTTAACAGCGGTTTTGTGTTATTTTAGCTCTTTCACAGCAAAATGTCAGTGGCTGAATTGATTATTTTTTTTTGTTTTGCTGCCCAGACTGAAGAAAAAAGTGGCCACAAGCAACTTTTAGCTCTTGGGGCCTCTTGCTAAAAGGGGCATAATAAACAACCTTCCTGCAGATGTGGCAAAAGCAATTGAAGGTGGAGCTGTTTTATAGAGGTTTCTGATGCTGTTGCAAATTGTTATGGGTCAGTTGCTATTTCTAACATAAACCTCAGCTGCTCAGGGCTGGAAATGTCTGTGTTAATTACCATTAGACTGAGGTCTTGTCTGTAGATACAAGTTGTATTGCTTTAACTACACTGGTATCATTAAAGCAGTACAAATACCCTCAAGTGAATGCAGTTACAGCAGTATAAATGAGCTTATTTATATCATAATCTATGCTAGTATAAAGCACCTTTATACCCACATAATTGCACACATTGGGGGTTATGCCAGTGTAAATGTTTTGCTACAAAAATCGGTAACTGAAATAGTTGGAGGCAGGAGGCTGTCTAGGGTCGGGCAGCCTGGAAGTGCAGCACTGCAGCAGATTCCAGACTGAATGCTCAGCTCTTTCAGGTTTAATCTATCATTCTTGTCGTGACCTAGAAATAAAAATTGAATAGGAAGTTGAATTTATTTCAGCAGCAGAAATAGAGGTCACCGGTGCTACTCCGTCCCTGAACTCCAGTGGCCAAAGGATGAGGGAACTGTCTAAGCTCTGCACGGGAGAGTTCCCTCCTTGCACATAGTCACCGAAAGGGGAATATCAATGACGGGAAAGAGGGTGATGTAGCCTGAAATAAGGCATTCAGGTCTGCTTCAGAGCTTTCTGAGGTTGCTGTAATTAATTTATGCCATAAAGTCATGCCAACAGCCCCAAATCCAGGAGGGCCTTGGGTGTAAGACAGCCCCCTTTCTGCCTCCCTCATCTGCCTGCTAGGTTTTATATCACAGGATACAGAGGGTGGGTCTCCCCTTGTGAAACTTTAGTCATCTGCATCTGAGCTGGTTTTGTAAACTGCCTTTATAGTGACTGGAGATAGACACCCCTAAACTGTGTTTTATCTTCTATTACCTTGGATAACTAAAGTGAACAATATAAATCGTGCTTTAGAAGTGTCTGCGTCTCTCTGTTGGCTGTACAAGAATGTTTCTCAGCCAGTTAGGATGCAGGTAGTTAGAGTGAGTCTTACCTATACTGGTTAACTAGGGTCCTGTTCTTATCTGTGGCATCTGTGCTAATCCTTGGCTTTGAGATCGGTTTCAGTGGTGTGGCTTGAGGAATACTTACTGACTCTTGCAAAAATTATTGTAGTAGAATTGCATTTAATCTTCTTTGTTTTCCTTCCTTGGACGGATAGAGCAAAGTTATTTTTAGGTGTAGGGTGTCTTAGTGAAGTTTCAATGACCTGTTGCTCATTTCACTTTTTAATTAACTATTGTTCATTATTTTGTTACTTTGCACTGTTGCTACCTTGATTCATTTCTGTCTGCTCATACAAACATTTCATCTAAAAGAGGAATGGCCATTGTAGCTCTCCATTCATCCTTGGTTTTGTAACGCCATCACCTCTATGCACAGTAGCTACCAGGACTGACCAGGTGCTCCAGCCGTGCACTTAACTCTGTGTGTAGCTGTTAGCAGAGATCATGACCTTTTTGAAAATTGTGGGGATTTGTTCATGTGGTTAGATCTGTGCCTATCCTGGCTCCAATGAAGCCCCATCCCAGCTGCCAAGCAGTCTCCAGTCTCTGCTCCTAGTTCCTGCACATCTCTGTGATAGCCCAACACACTGGCTCAAAGCTCAGTGTAGCATGCTTGGTGTATGTTTGAGCTTTCTTCCATCTTAAAATGTTTTAAATTAATGTAATCTCTTTGCCTTTTATCTCCGTGTTGTTTTAATTTCATCAAGCACATCCCAGGTACCAACAGCAGGTATATCCTGAGTCTTTTGCATCCTGTCGGACCAATTTCTAGACTTAAGGCTGTACTATTGCTGTAAAAACAATACTGTGAATAAAATGAATAATTTCACAGAATCACAGGATGACCTGCGTCTGAAGGGACCCACAAGGATCATGGAGTCCAACTCCTGTCCCTATATAGGACAATCCCAAAATTTACACCCTGTGTCTGAGTGCACCGTCCAAATGTTTCTTGAATATTGTTAGGCTTGACACCATGACTGCTTCTCTGGGGAACCTGTTCCAGTGCTCTTCCACCCTCTGAGTGAAGAGCCTTTTCCTAATATCCAGCCGAAACCTCCTCTGGCATATCTTCCTGCCATTCCCTTGGGTGCTATTGTTGCTCACCAGAGAGAAGAGCTCAGCACCTGCATCTCCTCCTTCTTTTGTGAGGAAGCAGTAAACTGCTATGTGGTCTCATCTCGGTCTCCTCCTCCAGGCTGAACAGAACAAGTGACTTCAGTTGCTTCTTATAAGATTTCACCTCTAGAGCCTTCACAAGTTTTGCGGCCTCCACTAGACTCTTTACAGTAGCTTGATATCCTTTTTATACTGTGCCGCCTAAAACTGCAGCCAGTACTCAAGGTGGGGCCACACCAGTGCAGAGTAAGAGCAGGACAACCTCATCCCTTGACAGGCTAGCAATGCCGTGCTTGATGCGCCCCAGAACACGGTTGGCCCTCTTGGCTGCAAGGGCACACTCTTGGCTCATGTTCAACTTGCCATCAACCAGAACCCCCAGATTCCTTTCCGCAGGGCTGCTCTTTCCAGCCCATCACTCCCCAGTCTGTATGTATATCCAGGGTTGCCGTGTCCCAGGTGCACAATCTGGCACTTGCCCTTGTTAAACTTCATGTGGTTGGCAACTACCCAGCTCTCCAATTTTTCTAGATCCCTCTACAGGGCCTCTTTGCCCTCAAGAGTGTCAACAGCTTCCTCCCAGTTTTATGTCATCAGCGAACTTGGTTAGGAAACCTTTGAGTCCTGCATCCAGGTCATTTATGAAGTATTGGTCCTAAGATGGATCCCTGAGGATCCCCACTCGTGAATGTTTGCCAGTGCAATGTAACTGCATTCACTATGACGCTTTGAGCTCAACACATCAACCAATTGTTCAGCCACTGTATTATGTGTTTCTTCAGCTGTTTGCTGGATATTTTCTTTAGGAGGATACTGTGAGAGCCAGCATCAAAATCCTTACTGAAATCTTGAAAGATTACATCAGCTGGATTTTCTTGGTCAGCTGGGTGGGTAACCTTGTCATAGAGGGAAATTAAGTTTGTCAGGAAGAACCTTCCCTTCATAAACCTGTGCTGTCTGGAACCAATGACTCTGTTGTCTTTCAGGTGTTTTTCAGTAACTCACAGAATAATCTTGAGGCACTAAAGTGAGACTGACAGACCTGTAGTTACCAGGGTCATTCCTGCTGCCTTTCTTGAAGTTTAGGACAACATTTGTCAGCTTCCAGTCAACTGGTACCTCTCCTGATTCCCAATAGCACTGAAAAAGAGACGTCTCCCTATGACATCAGCCAGTTAACTTGAAGTACCCTTGGATGAATCCCATCGGGCTCCATCAACTTACTCCATCTGGAGCAGCAAATGCCCCACAAGTTTGGGGTTGATCGGTAGTTTATAATCTGCACAGTTTTGGTCCTCTAGCCCAGGGTTCTGTGGGCAGCAGGTCTTGAAGGCTGAGGCGAAAAAAGCATTAAATGTCTCTGCTTTGTCTGTATCCCTGTTTATGAGGTGTCCATGCTCATCAAGTAATAGGCCAATGTTATTTCTGGACTGCCTTTTGTTATTAACATGTATTTAAAAAAAAAAAACAAAACTTTTTATATTCCTTCACAATGCTGGCCAGCTCCAACTCTAATTAAGCTTTGGATGCACGAATTTCTACCATACAGTGGTGAACCACATCCCTGTAGTCCTCCCATGTCACCTGTCCTTGTTTCCACTGGCCAAACACCATCCTTTTATGCCTTAGTGAATGAGTGAGTGAGAATATCTAATCAAGGTATCAAGAGCTATACAGCATAAACACTTAAAAGCATTGTCACAGGATCCTGCTGTGAAACGCCACTCAGCCTTCTGCCACATGAAGACCAAGGAGCAAACGCTCTGTGTGTTTTAAGGAGATACTGAGTCTTAGCCTTGACAACCTAGAAACTCGTGTTTTCTCCTTGCCCAGAGACTTTCTGTTGTGTATTTGTACATTATTTTTACCTGCATTTAACCATTTTTTATCCCAAGAAAGAGCATCAAAATTGCTCACATTCTTAAAACACAAACCTAAGACACTGAAAATAAGTTTTAAATGTGTATCTGCTGTGATTTGCACCAGTCTTCAACATGTAGTTTTACTTTTATATCTAAGGTTCCCTATTTTTAAAATGGAAGGAATCTGTTTAATCTGGGGAGGAATTAATATCATACCTCACATAGCCTTTTGGTGCATAATTCATTTTTTAAGTACAGTGTAATCATTCTATGTTAGATATTGTTAAAGAACATGATGTTGAGGTTCTTAAATTTTTCTGGATTTTATTTTTTAATTATTATTTTTAAGTGCCTGTTGAAAACTATAAAGTCACTGAGGAATGAATTTTTTTTTCCGACTTGATAAAACATCTCAAAAACTATGGAAAACTCAAGTAACTTAGTGTTGTTTTGAGTTCTGTGTGAAGCTCTTTTATTCCCTTTAGCACTGAATTAAAAAAAAAATTGTAACTGATCTGTAAATCAACCCTTTGGTACAGTAAAACTGCCAGAAACCAAAACTGCTCTGGCTGAAGTGATAAACACTTATTCTGGCTGACAACATATACTTTTAATTGGAAGCTACAGCTTTTGAAATGAATTGGACAGGGTGAAATCATCACAGTCTTAGATGTAGACAATGACAGAAGCCAGTATGTTCAGTTCTCTTCATTGAGGCATGTATCACACAGAGAAAGCTGCTGATCTTAACTGGATTGCGATTGAAGATATTTGCCCTTCACTGAATAATGAGCTTGCAATCACATTTTGCTGGAATAGCTTCTTTCTACAAATGTAACTTAAATCAGAAGGAAGTTAATCTCATTTCTTACTCCCCGATCAAAACCTTCATGCTTGAGCACCTTGTCAAGAGGAACATTACGCTCACATTTCTGTAATCTTATTTGTTATTCAAGATTTGCTCCTGATAGTTAAAACTACTGGAAAAAAAAGAATCAACTCACCCATACAACGTTAAAAATGAAAAATTGATTCATTTTCACCACTTTGCAAAAGCCTTTCATTATAAAGGGGGAGCACAGCAAGTAGAAAAGAACTGCGTGCATCCAAAGTCACCAAATCTTTCCTCTTGTTCCCAGGGCTCGGACAACAATACCATGATGAAAATAGTTCTGAGGAGGAAAAGCATGCTGGGTAATGAGATGCAAATGAGCCCACCAAGCATCCCACTCTGCTTTAGAGCTTTTGTATCCAGTAGTGCAATAACAACCAGCTTTTGAGTCATGATAGGTTAGCACAGAAGAGATTTCACAATGGACATGTGTATTATCCTCATGGTTCTCCTCAGCTTGTGGTCAGCAGGATAGTTAAATGTGGCATCCATTTGATTGAGAAATTGCTTAGATTAAAACTACCTGAAAAAAAAGTGTCTCAATTAAGTGTAACAAAACGCAGCGTGAGTTCTTGTGAAGGAAGGAGAGCTTTTTACTTCATTTAACTTGCTCTAGACATTAATTTTACCTACTTAAACTCTCGTACCCATACCCACCAAGGCATGTGAATTCAAGTCCTGTGGCCAAGATGACGCTTGTAGGAAACTTAAGTCTCTTGGGTTCCCCTTGACTGACAAGGAACTGAGTTTGGGACAGATCTTTTAAAACACTTAAGAATTAACAATTATCTTTGCATCATAACCTGGCTTACTTCTGTCTCCATAAATCACTCCTGTCTTCATCTTCTCTTCTTGGGTATCTTCAGGGCAGTCACCTGTCTTTCTCTTAGGATGATGGCATATGTGATATGCTGAAGCCTTATTGCCATCCTTCTGTTACCAAACCACAGGTCTTCTCCTGGCAAGTCATCAGTGCTGGTACCTTAGCAGAGCCCTCTGCCCAGATGTAAACAGCACATTCCTCAGAGTTCACCTGTTTGACTGCTGTCAGTCATCTTCTTGGTTTATCAATATAGAGCATCCTTTTAAACCTGACTGTTGTTTCTTCTGATGTTTTTAGACACATTTGCATTCCTACTTCATCCATACCCATCTATTTCTGACAGGGCATTGTACAAGACAGGGGTAGCTAAGAAGGAGGCTTAAGTTACTCAATTGGAAGGACTCAGAAGGGAATAGAGGTGTAGCTTCAGTTATTCCTTGGGCTCACAGTTCTGCCGTGCAGGTCTGGGAGAACTGCAGTCTTGTTGAATGACTAGAAGAGAAGCACAGATGAAGCCTGGATCAAGTCACACACATCCCTGTTTCAGCTAGGTGATCTGGGGCCATCAGGGGTGCGAAGAAGTGGAGTATGAGGACTTCGGCACAAACCAAGAGTTTAAAGGAGAAAGTAGAAAATAAAACAAGAAAAGTGTATAAGCAGTGATGGAGCAAACCAGCAGGGCTGTGTTTCAGGCAGGAGAAAATAAAAAGCAAGTGCTGGTGTTTGTCCTTACAGCTGCAGTACTTCTAGCAACATCTATCCTTTTGCCCAACCCCTTCAAGTTCTTTGTGGTTAACTCTGTGAGTAATAAATCCCTGGAGGTGTTTAAGGCATGGGTGGACGAGGTGCTGAGGGGCATGGTTTAGTGTTTGATAGGAATGGTTGGACTCGATGATCCAGTGGGTCTCTTCCAACCTGGTTCTTCTGTGATTATTTAAAAGTAGCCAGCAAGAATGATGCTTGTGGTACTTTTGAGACCCCTGACTGAGAAATTGAACATGGAGTCTGCCTGTCCTCCTGCTGCTCCATCTGCCTGTGCACATGGAGAGAAAGCTCAGCCCAAGGATCCCACCTCTCCCTTGGTGTCAGAGCAAGAGAGAGCCCTTTACAAATAATGTGATTCTGCTACTCTTCCTTAGCTGAAGGAACCAGGACCCACTTTGTTGCCTCTGTGCTGATAGCTGTTGGCAAGGCTGAGGTACTGGACTGACTTTGCAGAGAAAAGTAGCTACTGTTTGTGTTCTGTGTTTTCTGTGCATTTTTGCTATTTGTTATGTGCTGAGCCACTGAAGTGGGGCGTCAGAGTTAATATTAAGTTTTACCCATTGATAACAACTTAAATAAAACCCTGCATAGAGAAGTAAAAAAAATAAAATTAAAAAAAATGAAAACCCTTTTCAGTCTTTAAAGAAATTATTTTCTATACTTACTTAACAATAAATTTTGGAAAGTGCTTGGTGCTGTCTGAACTTTATGAGACTGTTAGTTAATACTAATATCTTCCTCTTACACAAGTCATTTTCCCTTATAGATCACAAGGCACTTTACAAAGAAAGATATCCGTTGTGCTGCTTTTATGGGAGGGGAAAACAAAGCACGGACGCAGAATACGTCTCATGTAAGGTTACAGACCAAGACAGAGGGTGAGCTGGAAACCAAGCAGCAGTGTCTCAGTATGGTTTCATAGGCAAGAGACCACCTTGGGAAGGGCAGTGGATCTATAGAATCATAGAATAGAATCATAGAATCTAATATCCCACCATATCTCTCCAATTTAGAGAAAAAGGATGTTGTGGGGGACCTTGTCAAAGGCTTTACAGAAGTCCAGATAGATCACATCTGTAGGTTTACATGTGTCCACTACTGTGGTTACCCCATCATAGAAAGCCACTAAGCTAGTCTTACAGAATTTCATGAAACAAACCATGTATCTTTCTATGAGGTGTCTTTCCGCAGCTGTGTTCTGTGTTTGGATCAGGAAAGTCACCTCACCAATGAATTATTTTTTTATTAGAGATGAAGATGAGATTGACTTGACCCGAGGAACCTGCAGTTAGCCCAAAGGATGGTTCTCCCAGTTCTGTGGCTTTGCTGAGCTGGAGACAATTGCTGATAATGAGGGATCAAAGCATTTGTTTTGAGCACAGCTGGGAGAGAAAGTGAGAGGAGGGTGTTCTATTGTCAAAAGCAGGGCTTGGTTGAGAGTGTGTGGAAAAATGTGAAATCACTTCTCTTTAAAAGGTTATAAGGGTGTCTAGATTAGGAGGAAAAACTGGCGGCTGTGTCCTGCATACCCTCCACACCTCCTCTACAATTAAGAAAGGAAAATACCAGGACTTCATCATGCTGTGACCTATGCATATGTTATACAAAAGCGTACACTGGAGACTTTTTTATTATTAGATTTTTCTTCTTTTGTTATTACATCATAAAATGCCAGGGAGAGAGATTGATCATGATATATTCAGACCCAAGAAGCAGAGAATTTGCATAGCTCCTTTCCACTTAAAGTAGCACCACCTACCCCTGCTGAGGATGTTATATAAGTCTTCTTTCTTGAAAACAGTGAAATTAATTAGCATAAATTATAATATAAGTTAGGCTCAGTCATCACTTTTGCAGAATTATGAGGCCTTTGTGCACAAAAAAATTAAAGAAAATTGTATAATGATGATGTGTGCTAGTTACTAAGCTAGCCACCAGTTATATGTATTTATAGCTATTCCTGCCAGTAATAATTTTATGCTAATTATAACCCAAATAGAATTCTGTAATTTCTCCCTGAAAATGAAAGCAATGCAGGGGAATGTTAAAATCTGTGCTGAGGCATCATATTAGCAATTAGATTTTTAGGAGGTATGGCACTTTATACAGGAAGAAAACAAAAGAAGGTACGAATGCTGTTTCTTTTGTGTTCATTTAAGCCTAAGTAAAAGATTTGAACTTGGAAAACTCCTTGTCCCACAAACTTTGAACCCCCCTGCAAAGTTGTAAGGAGAGTTTAACCCCTGCATGGCAGTTCCTCAGGGGCTTGCTCTGTTGTTTCACAGCGGTGCAGCCCTGAGAGATAACTCAGGGTATGATGACACCATTGAAAAATCATGCCCTGAGGGATAACTCAGGGTATGATGGCACCATTGAAAAATCATCACTTGTGCTGGAGTAGCCAGAGCAGCTTTGGCACTTTGAGTATTACCAACCTTTTAATTTAAAAGTTGCATCTGTGGATTGCAGACTGTTTGTGTTTCATGGTGGCTCCACTGCTCTGTTCCTGAGAGATAGTTTTTGAGGGGTTTTCAAGGTAGGCTTTTTCGAGTTGCAGTTTGAGCAGTAGCTTCATCCCACCTCAGTTCAGGCATTCACTAAGATGCCTGAAACTGTTTATGGTCTGAAGTGACCACAGGTGGTAGCTCAGGTTTGACACAGGCAGATTTGCAGACTATGTCCTACAGTCCAGAGATATTCAGGGTTTGGCTTCTTCTTGGCCAAACCAAGTTCACTGCAATCACTCTTTTAGCAAGTAAGAATAACTATGATATCTCCACTCCAGAAATGTAAAGAAACTGGCACTTTAAATTGAACACCTGTAGCAAGTAAATGTTGAGGGATATTATCAAATCTGGGATTTGAACCATACAATTGGGAGATAAGTAATGAAGTGTCAGTGATAAACAACCAGAAGACAGGGTGTAGAAATAAGCCTTGAAACTATTTGTCTGACCTCTGTCATCTGCAAGGCTTTTGAACATAGTTTGAAATTCAATATAATTAAAAACGTGGAAGTAAATAGAAAATGGAATAAAAGTGCTTATATGTTTACCAGAGGTAATTCATATCAGCCTATCTTGATGTCATTAATAGATAAATCATGTCCTAAGAAATGAGAGCTTATTGCTCTCTACAACTACCTGAATGGAGGCTGTGGAGAGGAGGGAGCTGGGCTCTTCTCCCAAGGGACAGGGGACAGGATGAGAGGGAATGGCCTCAAGCTCCGCCAGGGGAGATTTAGGCTTGACATCAGGAAAAAATTTTTCACAGAGGGGGTCATTGGGCACTGGAACAGGCTGCCCAGGGAGGTGGTTGAGTTACCTTCCCTGGAGGTGTTTAAGGGACGGGTGGATGAGGTGCTAAGGGGCATGGTTTAGCGTTTGATAGGAATGGTTGGACTCAATGATCCAGTGGGTCTCTTGCAATCTGGTGATTCTATGATTCTATGATCTACATGGACTTCAGTAATGCATTTGATATGGCTGCACTGCAGAATTTATGAGGTATGCAGACATGGAGATTAATAGTCAAATTCATATATGCATATGGGTCTGGCTAAAGAGGAAATAAAAATGATGAGTCTTGAATGAGAAATTTGCCTTCTGAAGGGCATACATTAAGAGATCATTTTAAATATTGGCTTGACAAATGACCTTGTTTGGTAGTTTTTTACAATGAAGCTGGCTTCAAAAGTGGGAGCTTGCTCTGATCCAGAGTTAGCAGGCATCATCCAAACAGCAGAAGTTGAGGGGAAAAAAGAAAGAGAAAGGATCCCTGAGGATTCAAAGAGTTGAAATTCATTAGTGGAATAAATCCAACACTGTACTTGAGGACTAGTAATAAAAGTAGTGCACTCTGTTAGACATGAATCCACTGAAGGCAGTAGCTAGGCTGCTTTACCAGGCCTGTGTAGACATTATCTGGAGCAGCGTTCAGCCTTCGTCCAGCAGGCTTAGGAAGAATGAGCACAGGAACTGCAGTGCTGGAAAGGCAATGGCAAATTCAGCAGGTGAGCGGAAGCCAAAGGAGCTTGGCTTGTTTAGCTGTCCAAAATGAAGGTGCAAATTTGTCTTAAATCATAGAATCATAGAGTCATAGAATGATAGAATAGTTTGGGTTGAAAGGGATCTTAAAGATCATCTAGTTCCAACCCCCCTGCCATGGACAGGGATGGACACATCCCACTAGATCAGGCTGCCCAAGGCCCATCCAACACCTCCAGGGATGGGACGGCCACAGCTTCCCTGGACAACCTGTTCTAGTGCCTCACCACTCTCATAGTGAAGAAATTCTTCCTTATGTGTAGTCTAAATCTGACACTCTCCAGTTTAAAGCCATTGCTCCTAGTCCTATCACTACAAGCCTTTGTAAACAGTCCCTCCACAGCTTTCTTATAGCCCCTTCAGGTACTGGAAGGTTGCTTTAAGATCTCCTCAGACCCTTTTCTTCTCCAGGCTGAACATCCCCAACTCTCTCAGCCTGTCCTCATATGGAAGGTGCTCTAGCCCTCTGATCATCCTTGTAGCCCTCCTCTGGGCCTGTTTCAACAGCTCCATATCCTTCTTATGTTGAGGATTCCAGAACTGGACACAGTACTCCAGATGAGCTCTCAAATATCATAGAGAGTGGCTTGATAACCACATCAGCCAGTTCCCTCAGGACTTGGGGATTCACTTCATCAGGTCCCACAGACTTCTATATGTTCAGGTTCCTCAGGTTGCCAAATATACTTCCCAGATTCCCTGTCCCTGCTTGCACTGCCTATGCAGTTCCCTCTTGCTCTTGAGTTTGACCAGCAAGTCTTGACTCAGCCATGCTGATCTCTTCTCTTTCCTGCCTGATTTTCTACATCTGGGGACTAAGCGCTCTTGTGCCTCATGGAAAGCATCCTTAAATATTTGTCAGCTCTGTTCTGCTCCCTTATCCCCGAGGACCATGCCCCAGGGGATCCTACAGAGTAACTCCTTGAAGAGCTGGAAGTCTGCTTTCCTGAAATTTAGTGTCCTGACTATATTCCTCAATCCCCTCATATTCCTCAGGACTTGGAATTCCACCAGTGTGTGATCACTGCAGCCCAGGCCACCTTCAACCTTAATGTCACTGATGAGTTTACCTGCATTAGTGGCCATCAGGTCCACTATTGCATCCCCCTGGGTGCAGGTCTCTCTTAGCTGGATTAAGAAACTATCTTCAATGCAGTCTAGGAGTCTCTTGGATAGACTGCAGTCTGTCTGGAAAGCAGGGGCTTTCAGCCATGCAGTCATGTTCCCAAACAGACTTCCAGGAGGAATACGGGGAATAGCAGACCTGACCACTTTTGAAATGGAGGTATATATTCAGGGAAGTGGTGGATTTGCCTGCAGTTGCTGAGGACTGCACTGGCTGAGTTTTGAAGGGATGAAAGGGAGTTCCTCTAAATCCCCTGTTCCACCAGGCTGAACAGACTGGCACACCATATTGTCATTTTAAAAAAATTCTAAGAACAAAAAAAAGCTGAAATCTGCCTTTAAAGGGAAGCATATTCCAAATTCTTCATTGAAGTAAATGTTTGCTGTGCATTTTGGGTAGAGTTGTGATATTTTCAGCAATAAGCTAAGGGAACTCTAACAAGAGACAGAAGGGACAACCAACGAGGGATAAAAAGGTTTTGCTTCAGCTTCTCCTATTTTCTTTTTCCAGACATAACCACACATTAGAAAATGTAACTGTTTTTAAAAGCAATCATTTCTTACACCCTGCTTTTTTTTGAAGAGGTCATTTCATTCTCATTGTCACCTCAGGAAAAACAATAAGGCAGCAGTCCACCCCATAATTGCACAGGCTTGCCTTGTGGGTTCTCTTTCTTGTTCAAGGAAATATCATTCATTTAGATCAGAATACAGTCTTTCTAAATTAGAGGTTTACATGTGTAATTATATAAAATGATATGTTTGTTTACATCTCCAAGTAAAATGCACATCATTTTCTATCATTTATCTTTGAAATTCAGTTTCATTTTGTCGATTTCTAATTTATTACAGGAGATGAATGTGCTGTTAGAGTGTTTACAACGTCTCTCACTGCCTGAGGGTAGTAAAATTACACTGGTTATTGCTATTCATTTTGACATTTTTTTGTGGTGAGGAATATGCAGTAGTTTTATTTTGCTGAAACTTTTGTGGGAAATCCTAATGCTGTTTATTGTGGCTGCCCTTTCTTTTTCCGTCTAAAGTCCTGAATTTACTTTCAAAGAGTTGCGGGACAGTTGATGACTGTAATTCTTAATAGATATGTACTTCTTTCTGTGTTAAGAATATGAGCATTTATGATTGGACTCAATGATCTCAAAGGTCTTTTCCAACCAAACGATTCTATGATTCTGTGAAAGGCTGTGCTCATACTTTTGTGTGTACTGTTAATAAATATTTGAGATTTCAAGTAAACTCATCAGTAAACCCATACATTCCCATATGAATTTCTGCAAATTCAGCCTCAGGGCTGTGGTGAATGAGCAGTGAGTAGAACCAGTCTCTGAATTTATGGAACAATTTTGGAAAGGCGGTGTTTGTTTTACTTATTCCTTTTGTCTGTTTAACTGTTTGGGTTACAAGGACTGTATTTTCAGCAAACAATCCCAAGGCATTTTTCTCCCCAAGCAAAGCTTTCAAGAGTAACTTTACAGAACGTTTCCTTTGATATCTTTGTGTGGTTTTCTTTCTGTATCCTTTTTCTTTACAGTATTTGAGAAAGGCAGATTGGGAACCACATCCGCTTTGGACTGTGACGAGGCAGTGTCAATGTTGCAGGATGTTCAGAGCATCCTGAAGAAATCCGCAGAGAAAGCTCTCTCATTTTATATTCTTGTTTCTGTTTCTTTGAACATGAGAATTGGTAACTTAATGAGGAGAAAGTTTTTCTCCTCAAGCAGGGACTAGAAAGCTTAGAGATGAGGCCTTGGCTAATGCACCCGGAGCATCTCTGTGTGAAGTATAAGCCCTGACATATATAAACCTGTACTGCCTGGCTGTCCTTGTCAAAGACCCTAACACTGAAAATGGAGAAGGTATAAAGCATGTATTTCCATGACTTGCAAGCCTGCAATATAGTCTAAGATTTAAATGAACCTCTGCATAATAACCTGAAGTCACTAGTTATGCTTCTAACCCATCCCACACTTCACTTTTTTAATGATTTTTTTTAATAATATCTGTATCAGGGAAAAAAAAGATTGTTTAATAATGGATAGTAAAACATTCAGTGAATTGTATCCTGTTAGTCTTTTGCTAGGGAAGGGGAAGACATTGCTTATCTACTTACCTCTCTATCTCTATGATGACACACAGCTTGTGGCTTCAAACAAAAAGGTGTATTTGGCTTCTTTTACTTTAGTCTACTTGTTACCTGTCATAGTCTGTTTTCATATTTCAATTGATCAAAGTCTGAAATTGAGAAAATAGTAAAAGAGCTGCTTAAAGATCCATTTTTTAAGCATTTATTCTTTATACAATGAAATTTTCAGCACCTCCAGAGACAGCAGTAAAATATGCTGTCTCTCCATACCAGATTCTGTTATCTTTTAAGCAGTACTTCAGGAAACAGCTCAGGTAAGGTTAGCCATCCACAGGTTGAAGGAAAATAATTTAATTTCATAAGGAGAAAGCTATTGAACTCTCCTTGGCTTCATAGCCATATTAGGGAAATTCAATCTGTGTTAGAAAATAGCCTGGGGCAAACTGATTTTTGGTTCCTTAGTGCCATAATATTGAAAAATATGTGAATTTCTTCTAAGCCAAAGGTCATTTTAGTTCACTGTCACACCTACAGCTGTGGGTTGATCAGGATGCATAGAAAATAAGCATCAGCAGAAACAAACCCGCAGCACTGTTTCCCTCTGTGTTCTATTGCTCAGGCTATCCAGTGCTTAGAAATTTCTTCTGCCATAGCCTTTACAATTAACAACCCTTGGTGACATTTTCTTGTGTCTCTCTAAGTACATGAATTAAGTTCTAACACAAATATTACAAATAATGTATGTATATGGGAAGAAGGAGCATTGGTAAACCTCAGAGCAAAATCCACCTCTGTAAATATGTATATTTTAGGATAATTTTTAACATTTACCTCATTGGGTATAAGTAAAATGTCATGCACATACACAAATATTTAACTCTATATACAGTATATATATGTATTTGTATAGTGTGGTCTATCAATTTAAGCCCACACAGACACAAAGCTTTTATATGAATGAGGACCCATTCGTGAAAGAAGAGAGCTAACTGAATGCAGAGTATAGCTTACTGAGATGGGAAATCCTAATTGGGAATTGGCTGCTCTAATTAAAGCATTAAAGGTGGAGTTTGCAGGCAGGTTCACATTTGTCCAAGTGCCGTCACCCTTTCTGACTGCAAGAACATACGCAGTGAATGCCTTGAGTTTTCCAGAACGGAAAGTGTTAAGGAAGCGATGACATGCTTAACTTTTCCAGCATATAAATGAAGGCTTATGTGCATAGTCCACTTTGGATGACTAGTGAATAATTCATGAAATTTATGAAACAGTATTGTCTGATAAATACGTGATCCTCAGATAACAATTCGGGCGAGCATAGTTTTGGTGTTATTTCCCCCATCTTCGCTTGTTATCCTCATTTTGATCAGCATCAAATTCAGCTCAGATCTGAAAAGTTGCTGTTTACTTTTACTCTTTTTTCCATTTCTCAAAATTCTCACCTTGCTTGCATATTATTCCACATTTCTTGTCAAGCTAATAATAAAAATAACCATAAACATAAGTATATCTGTTAGCTTTAGGCAATTCTATAAAGTATATTCATTTTTCCAGTAGTGTACAAAACAAACTTTGATAAAGATTGGCCATAACGTCAGAATTCAAATTAAATTTTGGAACTCTAGTAAGATTACATGCCAGTATCACAAGCTCCTAAGGAAGGCACATATGCAAATGGAAATATAGTTACTGAACTTTTTGAAATGAAAGTTGTTGGCCTCAAAATAAATTTGAATATAAATTTGTTTGCCTTGCTTTGTTTATGTTAAACAAGTTGATAATTTTCTGTGGGTTTTTTTTCATGTATTCTTGACTAGAAATAAAAATGCAAAGATTACATTCATTTGACAGAGTTTCTTACCTAGCATAAATTTACAAAGCTTCTGTGACTGCAGTGGAATTGCGCTAGATTGAGCCTCTTACTTGCACAGGATCAAAGAGCAAGGTGTACTTGGGGATATTCCTCAGATATAGACATTTAGAATAGACTCAAGTTTTGGCATCCAAGCAGAACTACTATTCAAAAAACTACAGTATATCACCAAAGTCTCCATTTGAGAAAGGACATTATGCCACTTTTGAATGGCAAAGCATATGTCAGGTTACACAACAGAACCAACAAGTTGCTGCTCTTTTTTTCAGATTCACTGGCTTTATTACTAATAAAGATTAAGTTTTCTAAAAAATAAGTTATTATGAAGCATTAGTTATACTGTTGTATTCATAATTATTTCCAATTTTCATAGAATCATAGAATAACCAGGTTGGAAGAGACCCACCGGATCATCGAGTCCAACCATTCCTATCAAACACTAAACCATGCCCCTCAGCATCTCATCTACCAGTGCCTTAAACACCAGCAGGGAAGGTGACTCAACCACCTCCCTGGACAGCCTCTGCCAGTGCCCAATGACCCTTTCTGTGAAATTTTTTTTCCTAATGTTCAGCCTAAACCTCCCCTGGCAGAGCTTGAGGCCATTCCCTCTCGTCCTGCCCCTGTCACTTGGGAGAAGAGGCCAGCTCCCTCCTCTCTACAACCTCCATTCAGGTAGTTATAGAGAGCAATGAGGTCTCCTCTCAGCCTCCTGTTCTCCAGGCTAAACAACCCCAGCTCTCTCAGCGATTTTATGTCATTTTCAGTCACATGCACAAATACACACACATCCATACATCCACAGGCATACCTGGCACTAATTCTAAGACATCAGACCTATGATCAAGTTATCATTTGTTTGTAAGTTATCTTTTTTCATTTGCACTCTAGTAACAGCATGCTTCACTCGTAAATGTGAAGTAATGCAGGTGAGTTTTGATCTCTCCCTGTGAAATTTTTCTTTTTTTGACTTTGCATCTCAGTGTGCTAAAAGCATTATCCCAGGCATGAGTGCTGAGTGTTGCTCAGTTGTCTTGATTGCACATCTGAGCTCTAATAGCTAGTGATTTCTCTCAAAGATCACTGGCTGAAGACTGTGTAGGCTGATGAACTGGTTAAAGTCCCAGAACATCTTAGTCTTAATCTTCTTCCTTCTGTGTCACCATAGCTGCACCTGAGCTGTAATGCAGGTCTGCCTTGTTGCCCATCCCAAACCTCTTGCTCTCCCATCCAGATTATAAGGTGATGGGATGAAGGGCACTGCTGTTTATTCTTCATCCACGTGTTCAGTTTCCTCTTAGAGGACAATGATGCGGGAGAGGAAAATTATGCTATTTGGTGTAGAGTGAGGTGTTGGAAGGATGGTTCCCAGTTGGTGTCAGCTGTGTCCTGCAGTGCAACAGGACATATTTTGCTGCATAAGCTTATTCACCCTCCAGTATTTCTGAACTCAGTAACATCAGAAAAATAATTGTTCATTTATTAGGATAGGAAAAGTACTCCAACAGCAAAACTAGCAGGTATTGTAGAAAAGCAAGTTCTTGAAGAACATGCAGTTATCTCCAAGCTGAAATACTGGGTCAAGCAATGTTTTGGAGTTTCACAAAACAGTTCATTTATATGGCCTGAGGCACAAATGTGCCAGGATGCACAGAGATATGTTTTAGCTCACAAAGTCAAAGAAAAGTATGAAATGGTGGGAACAGAATCACATAATCTTGCTTGTGAGCTGATGGATTTATTGTAAATAACTTTTCTATCAGATTCAGTTTTCCTCTTCACTTTTATGGCAGTTCTTAAAGAATCATCACAGTTATAAATAGCTCCTGCCCTTGGCAGGACCATGGTGTTTACCTAGAAATCAGAGAAAG
Source organism: Clamator glandarius (assembly GCA_033459285.1). Taxonomy (NCBI): domain Eukaryota; kingdom Metazoa; phylum Chordata; class Aves; order Cuculiformes; family Cuculidae; genus Clamator; species Clamator glandarius. The sequence goes on from JAUNZM010000088.1 coordinate 1,234,859, forward strand.
TATTTGAGAGGTGTGCTATGACTTTTGAAGCTTGTTAGTGATTTTGACTGCTTTGTGATAAATGTGTGCTATATTTCCCAGTTGTCTTTGGACAGTTGTCCAAATGGCTGCGTCTAGAAGAGCTATGGCATATATTGGAGATGGAAAAAAAAAAGAATGGGTCATTTTTTATCATTGTAAGTTATTTCTTTAGATAATGCCTTTACAACATAACAAAGTATGACGATTTGATACAGTTAGAGAAGAACTAAAAGTGGGACATATTCTCTTGTGCAAAGCCAAGTTTGTCTCAGTTTCACCTGTATCTCAAGAATAAAGTCGTATATTCTGCTAATGTTACTATTGTTATATATCTATAGCATGGGGTACTGAATACAGGAGGGAGGCACACAGAAAAGTTTTCATAAAATTTATGACATTAATTTCTTTGAGACTGGACTGGTAAAGCTGTGGGAGTCTTAGACATAACTAGAATATATTTCTCTTTTACAGTTTTGATGGTTGGTCTTAAACAGAATTCTTTGAAATAAATTTTTATAATCTCAAAGGACCAGATTAACATCCATGCTAATAAGTGACCACAGTAAAAGAAATGTTAACATCAAGTAGTTGAGATCTGATTTTATGAATATTTTAAACAGTAGTGTTGTGTAGTGTGATCTATCCAGGACTTTGGGAATATATGTGAAAGTGAGCAGCCAGGAGACTTCAGTAGGGCTACCATAAGTGTCGGATGGGAGAGTTCCACAGAGAACAGGAATGGAAACTGGAAGCCCCACAACTGCACACACATATGAGCAATCATTTCTATAGAGTATTTAACAACCTAATGAAACGGTCTAGAGCTGGCAGTCATATGTAGAGCTGTCTTTAAAGTAATAACAGCTCCTCATGCTAGCACAATACTTCAGGATCAGGTCTGCAAAACTAATGGTGACGGTCAGGTAATCTACCCCTTAGGGCTAACTGTTAAGTCTGGATGCCAAATCTATTAAGATCTGCTGCTTTTAAATTATGGGCAGTTGGTTGTTGCTTCTGTGGTCTAACAGATGTTTTAACAAGTCTTCAGCCTCATTGGAAACAGAGTGGCCTTTCCTTTGTTCATTTCATACTATCACTTTAAGAAATATTTCCCCTCTTCTCAACAAAACAGATAAAAGGATTCCTCCAAGGAGAAGGTGACAGTTTATGAGGATCTGTAGCTATAGAAGTCTTCTGAAACTAGAGGTCTTACATAGATGTAAGATGCTGCTGATGTTTTTTTTCTGAAGAATTTAGGCTCATCATGGATTTGTGTTTGGATGTTTGGCTGGTCTGATTAAATAAGCAAGTATTGTAGGTAACCCAGGGAGTATTTTAGGTTTGGGGTTTTTTTTTAACTAAGTCTTTTGTTAATCTTAGAGATGAGGAATTCTTAATAATTACTTAATCCACTGGCATCATGGCCAAAACCAGCTTTGTCTCTAGGAATAATTGATCCACTTACACTCATCACAATCTATCACAAAACAAGCACAAGATGCATTTTCCTATCCAAAGAAATCTTTTGTATGAGAGAAAACTCAAATCTGTCCTTTAAATCTCTAGCGAGAGCAAAATAAAAAAATAAGCTATGCTCACAGATGATATGCATCACTTTACTTGAGGGAACTTTGTAAGTGTTTAATTTTCTTTCCTTGTTATATGTCTCACAAGAGGTTAATCATTTGTCAAAGTACATTGGTTTAATAAAAAAAAAAACCTTGATCATCCTCATGTAAGAGGGTACTTTATTTTAAAGACTCAATTTGCACATGGAACAAATTGATGAAATTGTAGTACAAAACCTTTAATGCATTAGAATGATTACATTTGGAAATCATTATGTATACAAGTAGTTATTACAGAAATAACCTTCTTTGTCAAGTATTCTTGGTGTGGAAGTAATCAGCATCCTATCCCATTAATTGTTTGAGAACTCTGAAATCATTAATGAGGTTTTTAACGGAACGATTTCAGTCAAATGCAAATGATTCATTGAAGCACTTAATCATAAGACAAATAGTGATTCTTTAGTAAGTTTTTTTTTATTGACTGTAATAAATGTAGCACGTTTACTGTGGATGCACAGCTAACTGTTTTTTAGTTACTGTTCTTGTAGCATTTTTCTTTTAAAGATGCGTTGTTAGTAAGAAAGTGATAATGGCTGCACCAAAAAATAAAATGCTTGACAGATGTCAAGAAATCTGTCTGATATAGCTTCAAATACATTTTTTCCCTTTGAGTGTTTGAAAAATGTTTTTTTTTCCTAGTCGATAGAGACATATTTTTCAACTGGCATTGACAATCAAATATCATCTTTTTTCACAGGTCTGATTACAACCACATCAAGAAAATTGGATCGGGAACAGCAAGCAGAGCATTTTTTGGAGGTAAGATTAAGTGGAAAATATATGTTAAAAGGTTAACTGATTTTTGTATTTTAATATCACTTCTTCCTGTTCCAGGAGAGAGGTAATCTGCCTTCTCTCAATGTATGACAGACTTGTACAAAGCTGGGAATTGTCTGATTATGCAGAAGAAATAACACATTTTGCAAAGTACAAGCACAGGAAAAAATGAACAAGTACACACAATTGTTTTCCACTTCTAATCTGCTTCAGTTATTTTTTTATTGTAGCTTTAAATTCTATTAGTAAGAGAAGTTTAGAATATGCATAGCAAAATATTGGGGGTTTTTTAAAATCTATGGAATCACCCAAGCCCTGCCAATATTTTCAGTCTTTAGATTAAACACATTTGAAGTTTTGCATCTCAGGAGCAACGTATAAACTGTTTTTTTTAAATGAAAGTAAACTTTGAACCTTGCTCACATTCTGTGTATCATGAGAGTCCATTAAATATTTCTTAGCTTTCATTTACTATCTTTCTAAGTTAAGAATTGTCCTCTAAAAACAATGTCTAAACCATTCACTTGGCCCTTAGGTGAATGGTTCTTTTTGTAAGTAGCTCACATATTGGATATGGAGCGATATACTTGTAAATCTTTCTCATCAGTGCTGTACACCACATTGTGGGTTGGTTTTTGTTTGGTTTGGTTTTGTTTTGTTTTTCCCATAAGGTAGAATAAACTTGACTCTGTTCTCTATTTGTGAAATAAGGAATTTTATATTCGGCTTAGTACAGGTGAAAAAGAACCATATTGTCCCACAAAATCAATAATTACTACCATGTATTTTGGGAAATTCTCTTCAAATCTATTATACGAGTTAAAAAACACCTGGACAAAACAGTTCCCAGTGCAATCACTACCTGGCAGCAAAATGTAGGGAAAATATACTTTTGCATATTCCATTGTTATTTTTATTTTTGCTTGTTAGAAATCATGAATTATTTTAGTTAGCACTGAACATGTAAGAAAGTGATTAATTTATTGTTGTACAAGTTCGGGTGATTTTTTTGTTGTTAATTCACTGTAGATTCTTACACATTCTGGGCCATAAATAAATGGAGAGAAATAAAAAGGTTTCCCCCTTTTTATCGTTTATTAAGTTGGAAAGTTAGCAAGGTTATCACATGTTCAGTAACTGCAAGCCTTCTAGTTTATACTGGCAGAGAAGATCACAAACTGAATGAAATTGGCATTGATTTTGAAATATATCTATTGATGAAAAACTTAGGTCTGTCAGTCTCTTTTGCATTTACGTGTTTGCCTCAGAGACCTCAGTAAAACATGTCAAATTGGTATTTGCCAGAGGATTCCCACACAGAAGAGGAAGTATTACTATTAATAGCAGAAAGGAAAAGTAATTATTTATAGGACTTAGGCTTTCATCTTCAATACAAGTTTATGTATTCCTTCTTCTGAATTTTAACTAATTTAAAAAAATATCCATCTGCAAGATTTTAAGGACTAAAGATGCAGCAGAGGGAAATTGGTATCATAGGGTGCCCCAAAGCTTGGGAATGCAGAGTGAAGTGGAGGGCAGGCCAAGGAGAAGAGAAACACCTGAGCAGGGTGTCTTGTAGAAATGGGGAGAGAACCACTGTTGTACAGCTCGGCTGAAAATGGTGTACAGGACAGGGAACCGGACTCTGGCAGGGACACAGCCCCAGTGGCCAAATCAGACCTTTGAGTAGCTGATGAAACACTGACCATTTCTGCCTCTTGGGAGGCACGTTCCCAGGGATCAGAGCAAATAAGCTGCTGGGTATCCAGAGCCAGGCTAGCCAAGCTGTGCTAGCTCTTGTGGCACATTTGAGAAAACATTTGCTAGAATGCCTCTCTGTCTGTATGTGTAATTAACCCCCTGGGGGGGCCTTAATTGCCAAGATAACCGCAGTTTCCAGAAGTACAGTTTTTCCCTTCCAGCTTCATTTCATACCCTTCTTCCAGTAGTCTGTCTCATGTAAGAGAGAGCAAACTTGGCTTATTTTGAAAAGCTCCGATTAGTGCTTGACCTGGCAGCCCTCGCTCCCCTTTGCCCACTGCATGTGCAAGGCACTGACAGAGCTTTCCTGGATACAATTTTTAATTATTTTTAATGGGCCTGTCTTTTCCCTACCTGAGTTTGATAGGGACACTTTACCCATATTGGCCAGTACTTACTGAGCAAATTCCATCACTAACAATATTTCTACCTCTTTTGCAAAAGTTGTTAGGAAAACAAGTTGAAATAAGATTGCAGATGTTAGTCATTGTAATTTGGTATAGCGCCAGTGCTTGTCTCCAGACTGCCGCCAGTGATGGCTTAGGATGACTGTTCTTGAGTCAACTGTCCCTGTCCATATCAGAGGAAAAATGAATTAACAGTGAGGACTAGATTTGTATTTTTAAGGATGTCATGCTTAGGAAAGGTGACTCTAAGTGACTTCCCTTGTAACTGCACAAGAAGCCTGTTGCAAAGTAAGTACTGAGCCCAGGTCAGCCATGCATCTCTTCTTCCTTCCTCCTTTAATTTAATCTTTGGATGTATAGAGCTGTGTCCACATGACTTTTTTAACATTACCCTAGGCTGTTTCACAGGACTTGCACTAGTCTGTTTGTGTTTTCTGCCCACATATTTGTAGATATCTCCCTAGTCCGAGTCTGACAGCTTTGGAAACTCTAGAGACTTTGCTATGTGATCCTCTAGTGATGGAGGTTGGATAATAAGTTTAAAAAGTAAAGCATTTCATGCAAGATCTACATTCTTGTATTCTGTCAGCTGATTTTGAGAGGTCCAGAATATGACTGATTCCTGCTCTGCTATTCATTGTACGTGTGCAACTTGATTGGAGTGGGTTGTTTAATCCAGGCTACAGCTCATTGATTTCTGTGTTCAACCCAGAAAGTGGATCTGAGTGCGTGCTTTCTCAGCCTGAGTGATTTCTGGACACACTGCTGCAGGTGCTGAGATACCCATGCCTCCAACATGGAAATCTCTGCAAAACCACCCAGTGCCGGGGAGTCCAGTTTGCTGGGAGTTACTGAAGCAATGCCTGTATTTAGCAAAAGAATGAGCTAAAAGAGTTATGGGCTTCAGTGTTCAATTCTAGCAACAGTCTTTGAAACTTTATGATTGCACATATAAATTATCTGTAGTGAGAGATGACTCCTTCATCCTTTTGATAACAGTATATATTAAGTTGGAGCTTTTAAAGTGCTGAGGCTATTGAGTTTCTCCTTGATGAATGTATGTGGTACAGGCTCTTAAGTCGTTTAGCCGGTTTTGGAAATCGTATCCATAGTATCTCTGTTCCTCCAAAGTATGTTTAAATTTACCACTGTAGATTTATTCAGAAGTTATATTTTAACATTTGTCATGGTGGAAAACTTGTCTATTCAAAGCCTCTCCGAAGAATAAAAATAGTTGCTAATAAGCATGGTCAGAATTTTAAATGTCTTCAAGAGTGACAGAGCAACTGCAGACAATGGGTTTAAAAATACTGTTAGTGCATCCTTAGCCTTTCAAGGCCCAAGTGATGTACCATAATTAATGAGGAGAAGTAGGAGCAGAGAGCTGGCTTAGTGCAGCTAATTTTTAGCCAACTTAGTGCTATCAGAATAGTAACATGCCTCTCAAGTGCCTTGCTTTTGTCACAAATCAGTATATATGAGCCTCATCAATCGTCCTGCTGTGGTGCTTGAGCATAGCTGTGAGAAGGTTGTCAGTAACAGTGCAAGGAGTTGTAATGAAGATAAATTGGTAAATCTGATGTGAGTGCCAATATTGCATGGGCTGAATGCAGCATATTAGTTACTGTTTACTGTAAGTACACTAAAGGGGTAAAATAAACTGTGTTACATGGTATGTATTTATATGCAGTAATTAGAGGGAGGCATAATAATCAGCTGTAATTGTAGCCTTCTAAAAACAAATTTAGATTTCCATTTGTTTAATGGAAAGTTGTATTTGTGAGGGGAATTTTGATGGAGGGATTATCATATTAACACACATGGACTTTGGTCTGAAAATTCACAGGCAAAATTGCTACAGGAAACTTTATGGCCGTGGTTTGCAGGAGAGAGGAGGGGTCAAAAATGTCGAAAAGTAGCATTTTAAAACAGCACTTGTTCTCTGTTCTTACCACAAACACCACAGTGGTGGTTCAACATTGGACTGGCACTGCTATCCTCCTTTTCTCTTCCTACATCTCCCATGCAAGAACTTCATAGATTTAACCTTGTTTTTCTTTCCTATTCTGTTAGTGTGTAGGCTTTGCTAGTGGTGATGCCTGAAGTCAGTGGTCCTTTGTGAGAAAACTGCAACATTTTCTGAAGAAAATAGGCACCCGTGTGGCAATATGCTCATGTATATTTTTACAGGAGAAGCGCAAAAGCTCAAGTTCATTTGGTTTATGTAGCTGAATAGTACTGTACAGAACATTGAATGCTTAAATCCTGGACTGCAAATCTGTGTAAGCATTTGTTTCATGGATCTTTAGCATTGCCCACATTCGGCAGGGAAAAGTGCATTTTTTCTTGGTGACATGCTGATAAAAGGGTAAAAATGAGGCAGTGTGTCTGATTGAACATTTTATCTGAGGTTTCAATGGCTGCAAAAACACTTGCTTTTCCCTTTCTACATTGAAGCCTATCAAATGCTGCAAAGGAAATGAAAAAAAAAAGGTAAATAACCTCTTATTTCCCGCTTGAGCTTAAAAATTATTACTGATTATCCTTACTAGTAATAAGAGAACTGTTTTTTTATAAAGGCAAGGCTAAAGGCAAGGAAAGGAAAAGTTCTAAAATAAATCAAAAGCATCATAATCATATCATACTACCTTACCATCGGTTTATTAACAGAGGGTGAAGCCACCTGTGGGACAGGTCAGTGTGGTGGTGGGTCCAGCAAAGACTTCAGTTCCTGGTGTAGAAGGCACATTCTGAGCTCACTTATCCCATGCTACAAATTTCTATCCTGCACCCTGTGTCCTTCAGCAGTTGTTATTGTCCTCCAGCTTTCTAGGAATGCATAGACTGCGCCCACCTGCCCTTCCCCTTCTTTACTGATTTTTTTTTTCCATCAAGTCGCTATTTTCAGAGGTAGCCAACAACTTTCCAAAGGCAGGAGATGACTAGAGGTTAGAGCTTCCTTTCAGAGACAGATTTGCATATGACATTGCACACTGCTTTTCATGTGTATTTAGGCAGAAAGTCTTACACAGCAAAATATGGGAAAACTCCTGGTGTTCCTCTATCTGCAGTGATAAGTGGTGTCCTTGATTAGACAATTGTCTCTAAAAAATGTGAATCAATAAGATAAAGAAATAACAAGTGCATCACTGAAAATATTACTAGTTCAGTTGTTAAAAGAATAGCCTTCATGCAAGAGGTGTGAACAGGAATTTTAAACTGCAAAATAATTAAGGCATGATGTTTATATGGATTATTCTTTCTTCTTCGATTATTGCAAATTTCAATAGCTCCCAGATGTCCCTTTATTTCAGACAGCAACTTGAGAAGTAACACAGAAAACAAAGCCCAAGCACTGGGAAAACTGAGTTTAATAACATTTTTCTTCATGCATGTGGAATTTTAATTTTGTTTTCTTATTAAATAAGAGAAAACACTTCATTGAATGATAATAGTCAGGAAAAATAGGTTTGAATTAAAAAAAAAAAAAAGAGAGAGTTGTTTATTTAAATCCTTAATATTCCGTGTTAAATTCAGGTAGGATTTGTACACACAACTCTCATGAAATAATATAGACTAAAAGCAAGGGGCAAAAATGAGTCCACATATATCAAATAGTGGCAGTGGCCGTCTGTTCATTTCAGTTATTCAATGAAATACCAGTAGCCTTAAGAAACTGGATGCATAAAGAACGTCTATGACATTTCTACAGAATTTGTAGACATTAGGTGAACTCTGAGGGTGCATTGTTTGCTTTTTGCCTTGGTTGATTGCAGTCATCAGGTTTTTTAGATGCTGTTCACCTAATTCTTTTAACTCTCTCAAGATTAGATTGTTTCTTTTAAATATGTTCTGCACATGCTAACACCAGGATGATGGCAAGGATAATCACACTACTGACAGCTCAGTTAGTGCATCATTTATATCCACATATCTGTTTCTAGTCCCTTTTGGAGATCCGATACTATATGGAAGTTCTTAAATTGAAGGATTTTAGTCCAGCATTAAAAATCAAACATCTTTTTGGTTAATTCATTCTATTGATTTGTAACAATGAAGAAAAGCAGTCCTCTTTTAATGTTTAATGAACTTCCTAAATCAAAACTCTTTGTAGCTCAGTATGCAAAACTTTGGAGTTTTTTTCATGAATGTTTGACAATTATAGAAATGAATACTTCATAGAACTTTTATAAATATATTGTAAGCTTGTCTTAATTTATTTGGTTTAATTTTAATTAAATTAGTTTATTTGTTAATTTATTTTTAAAAAGCATGGAAGAGGTTTGATTTTCCCAGTACATCAGTATATATGATGATGTTCACCATGTATAGTAGAACATTGCCCCAACTTTCTCTTTTGCAAGTGTAATTGTGGTTCTTATTTTGACAAGCATGGCAAGATCAGGGTTGGACAGGGTTAGGGCTTTGATTCACAAACTGCTGTCTATCACAGTTATCATAGTCGTTAGGTCTCATTAGAAAAATCACAGTTCTGATTGCCTAGAGCCTGGCCTTAGTTAAGGAATGGTTTGCATATATCTAGAGTTTGCAGAGGGGAGGGAGCTTGTTTTACAGACTTCATGAATCACTGAGCTGAATTGTTGGATCATGAAATGAAGAAATGAAAAACTGCAAAGGCCAGCACTCTCAGTTTTTTCATGCTGAGCTTCAGATGTGTCATTTAGGATTTTCCTTGTGGACCCACAGCAATCTAGCAGCAGGCCTGGGCTTTAAGCACTTCATCGCATGCAAGCATTGAAGGAATTACTCAGTGTATTGGCTTTGTTTGCTGTCTTATCAGGCATTTTCCACTCTTTTAAAGGCGTAACAGAGAAGGTGAAATTGTGCCAGGAAGCAAATCCAGCCTACAGGCTGTCACCCTGCAAGGTCCTGAGCATCTCCTGGGACCCTAGAGGTGTATCACCATTTCCTTTACCTTCTAGGCCTAATTTAAATGTCATGGTACTTAGCATCATGCAGCTGCGAAGTCCAGCACTGCAAGGAAGTGACCTTTTGTTTAAGTAGCATTATGTTAAGATAAGTGATGTCACCATACAGAGGGGAAAGTCTTATTTATTATTCTGTGGGCTAGTTGAGTTCCTTTTCTTACCCTGAGGGATGTGCTTAGTCCAGCTTTAGTAGCACTGAATTTCTTGACGTTATCCCTGGTACTACAAGGTTTAACACGGCCAAATGCCGGGTCCTGCACTTGGGGCACAACAACCCCAAGCAGAGGTACAGACTAGGAGAAGCCTGACTGGAAAGCTGCCAGGAGGAGAAGGACCTGGGGGTGCTGGTTGACAGCCAACTGAACATGAGCCAGCAGTGTGCCCAGGTGGCCAAGAAGGCCAATGGCATCTTGGCTTGTATCAGAAACAGCGTGACCAGCAGGTCCAGGGAGGTTCTTCTCCCTCTGTACTCGGCACTAGTGAGACCGCACCTCGAGTACTGTGTTCAGTTCTGGGCCCCTCACCACAAGAAGGATGTTGAGGCTCTGGAGCGAGTCCAGAGAAGAGCAACAAAGCTGGTGAAGGGGCTGGAGAACAAATCTTATGAGGAATGGCTGAGAGAGCTGGGGTTGTTCAGCCTGGAGAAGAGGAGGCTGAGGGGAGACCTTATTACTCTCTACAGCTACCTGAAGGGAGGTTGTGGAGAGGAGGGAGCTGGCCTCTTCTCCCAAGTGACAGGGGACAGGACGAGAGGGAATGGCCTCAAGCTCCGCCAGGGGAGATTTAGGCTTGAGAATAGGAAAAAATTCTTCACAGAAAGGGTGGTTAGGCATTGGAACGGTCTGCCAAAGGAGGTGGTTGAGTCACCATCCCTGGAGGTGTTTAAGGTTAGGGTGGATGAGGTACTTAGGAGCATGATTTAGGGATTGGTGGGAATGGTTGGACTCAACGATCCAGTGGGTCTCTTCCAACCTGGTTATTCTGTGATTCTGTGATACTGCCCAGACGAGAGGATTAGACATTGGCGTCCATGGCTGCATTTCCTAGAATACATCTGGAAATGAAACACACAAGAGAAAAGCAATTTAAAATATACCCAAATACCTGTTTCTTCTGCTCTGTTTGCAGAATTACGAGATGGCAGAGCATTATATCAATGCAAATGGGATGGAAAAGTGTTACTGAAACACCAAACATTATTGTGTGGTTTGAAAATTAGGTCTGCACTCATGTGTTAAATGCTGTTGAAACAGAGAGGGTTATATTAATGGTCTTCCTTTTCATTTCATAAATCATTCCTCATGCTAAGTTTGTGTAGGAGAGTTCTGTGGTTAATCAATACCAAGTTCTTTTCTGCCAGGATTTAAGAGTTTGGTCTAATGTTGCTTTCTTGCTGAGGGATTAGTTTACAGATTAGCCCAGAGTTAACAGGCTTTTCTTCATTGTATGTTTCTTAAGATCTGTAGCTCTCTTTTTTTTATGGGCTGCAGCCCACCTACCAGGCCCAGACTAGTCAAATATAACCTTTCAGGTTGTCTCTTTGCAAGGCTACATCCTTGGTGAGACAAAGAGTCATTGTGAAGGGCACACTGCTTTGCTAAATCTTCACATTTGTTTTATGAATGTACTAATGTTTTAATCTTCTGCAGAATCAGCAGGAAATGTTCCACCTGGTTTGAATCTGGTTTAGATGTACAGAGCCTTTGTGTTACCTGAAGCATGTCTGCTTTAGTGCTATATCATATTTTCTGTAGCATTTGCAATACCCATCAGCTACCAGACTGTTAATTTATGTTTGTAAGTGTTTCAGCACACACACACACACACACATACGTTTTGTGGAAATCTGTTTCTTGCTTTGTGGCTAAGACCAGGCTGAGCATTGCATTTAAGGCAGGGGAGCATCTTCTTCCTCAGTTAGGTATATGTTGCATCTGCACTAAAATAATTTCTAGGCACGGGAACTCCTAGTATGCCTTTTAATTAGCCCATCATTTGGAAACATACCCTTAAGGAAGTTTGTATACATTTGTCCTTTCATCCTGGTGATTTATACTCAGCAGTTCAGAATTCATGCTTGTTACCTCTAAAAAATTTAATTCTGGGGTATTTTCACAGGGATCTCACTTGCTGCTACCATTTATATGCAACAAATCCAACCACTCTGGTTTTTTGTCTCCACCTTTGTCATGCTCTTATTAGCCAAGGTCTCAAAGTTTCCAGTACTGGTGATGTACTGAAAAGTCTTCATTCCCCAAAACTGCTCTCATCCGTCCATGCCCTTGGTGAGATCCTTTTCTCAGTATACTTTGAATACAAAATATTTTCTTTGAGTCTTTTCACATCCTTTACATTCTTCTCACCATAGCCTGTAATGTCTTTCAATGTTAAGTATTCTCCCTCTTTATCTGTACTTTAGTATTCTCACATTGCCACCCCGTCCCTCCGCCACATAATCCTTCAACATTCATATTGAGCAAAGAAAGACATACAGGAAAGGGTAGGAAAATGTCATGCAAATGCATGGTAGTCTAAAAAAATCAGTTTTGTGGGGTTTTGTTAATTTTAAAAATAATTTGTTATGGCAAAAGTGTCTCATTGTGTGAAATGTGCTGAAATAAGGTTAGAGTATTCAGCATAATTTGTAACATGACACAAATTAAAGTATTTACTAGACACCTAGAGATAAGAAAACTTCTAATCGGGTTGAGAATCAGTTTAATAAGCATATTTGACACCCTTTTTCTCCCTAAATATATTATCATGGAACATAAGAATCCTAATACTTTTCTTATCTAACTTCAGGTTGATAATAAGCAGAGACCAAACAATTATTTTGCTTTCTATGAAGATATGATTTAAACAGATACAAAGGCCCCAAAGCATCAAGTGCTATGAAATCTGGCCTCAAAAGCAGTGATTTTCTTTTTCTAGCCTAACAAATTTCAGTTGTCAGGAAACAGATTAATCTCTTCATTCTGAAATGTAATATTGCTGTTTGCTAATCTCTCATGATACAGAGACATTGAAAATGTTATTGTAGCAGTTCTAGAGTACACTTTATGTTTTGGCAAAAACTAATACTTTCTTTGGCAAGAATATTTGAAATATTCAAACGCAAAGATAAACATGAATAATTGGGAGCAAAAGTGTCAGAATCAAAATAATGAATGATTTTTTTCTCACATTCCCTGGGAAAATTAAAAATACAAATGTTACTAATACCAGTCCATCAACTTATGGCTTCAACTTTTCTGAGGGCCATCTTTAATCAAACATGTTATTTTTAGTCCAGTAACAAATAGCTTAATACTTTCTGTCATAGCCTCAAATATATTTAATTTTCCCTGTGGATCATGTTTCTTTCCACTGTCTTTTCAAATAAATTTTAAGATATTGTATAAATAAAAATATATTCTTAACCTTCAAGGCAAATCAGTTATTTAAAAGAATTAATTGAAAAAAACGTGGAGAATTTAATGGTTTTATACTGCCGTGCTTTTTTTTTTTAAAAAAAAGTGACCACAGTTTTAAAAACACTCCAAAAATTTCTAGAAAGCTATATGGTTTAGACTACACATTTTAGCTAAGGAGAGATTATGCTTTATTATGTGATACATCAGAGTATGCCAAAACAGCATGGCCTCTGTTGACTAAGAGATGCAGAAAGCAATAAAATAAGTGCATTGGCTGGGTCTCAAAAGACCATAATGTATAGCAGAAGGAATAAAAATATTAACTGACACTTGAAGTTTCCTTACATATAGTCCTTATCCTCCTCACCAAAATCTTGTTATCCAAATGGACCTGCACAAACTCTCTCTGTAACTTTACCATATGTTTCTGGGACTAAATTGAATACTAAAGCTCATCTTTTGTCTTTTTTTTTTTTTTTTGCACTGGCATATACCAAGTATATCTACAGTTAAAGATCTTCCACTATTTTTTGTTGCAAACCGTAGGTACTGCCTGTCTACAGTCTTAACTGTAGCACATCAGACAGGGAGCAGCATTTTAAAAACTAAATAGTATTTGCTTTATGTGTAGTCTCTTCAGGCATTTAATCCTCATAATATCCCACTGTCAGTGTGAAAGTGTCAATTGAAAGCTGTGGCTTTTTTAATAAAAAGAAGTCTGAAGCATACCAAAGATTTTGTTTTTCAGCAGCACTGGGCAGGTGCTTGGTGATAGATCACATCAGTGATGGGATGCTCAGCTTCCAGTGAGCTGCTGAGCTCCCAAAAGAAGTCCTTACTGCTGCAGTATAGTGCTCAGCATGAGACTGTCATTTATCCTCCTTCTTGACAGAGCAAATTACGCAGAGCTGCAGGCCATGTTTTCAGTATGTCGTACAGTTCTTGCAGGGCTCATTTGGTGTCCCCTCATCTCCACTCTGTAACATGGGTTGAGAGCATCCTCAGAGCTTCCTAACTTGAGACCCTACCCTGGTTTCTCTGGGTGTGCAACATGCACCATGAGCCCCTGGATGTCTAAACAGCAGAAGCTGAAAAAATTACACATTGATGCTCTATTTTCTAACAATTATTGATCACACATTCACCAGACTTACATAGCGAAACAGGAACTGCATCTTAATGTCCACTTGACTGACAAACTGCCTTTGCCTCACTGAGCCAATAAGTAAGATTCAGAAATTTTGCCAGATCAGTAATCCATGGATTAGACTTAGGTATCTTCGTTTCTAAAACTGAATGCACTTTTGGAAAACAAGTGTATTTATTTTTTGCATACAATTTCTCAAAGGAAGCAGTGGCAGTATCTATAGGTGGTGTTGGCCAGGGCTCCACATTGTGAATCAGCATCTGTGGTCCTGACCCCAACATCCGACCATCGGGATTAGCACGGGACTGGCGTATCTGATCTCCCAATGCCAAGGGATATCGCCTCCTGTACTGATCCTGACAGGAAGCACTTGTGCTGTGTGAGAGCTCCCATAAATCAGGAGCTTTCGCATGACTACGTCCAACAAAAAGCCCAACCCTTTTATCACCCACTGAGACAATGTCAATAGAAAAGTGACTCCTAAGGTCTCTTTTTTCAATTTCTTCTGCTACAAAGCAACAAAGCAGCCCATTAGAGAAACTCCTTCTGCTTCCCCCTTTCTCTGCCTTCACCTAGTGAGAGCTAATTGGAGGTCCATAAAACGACTCCAGGAAAATCCTCCTTCTTCTCCCATCCATCAGTCTTGCATTACCAAATTTAGCCTATTGTTTCTTCAGTGTTTTATTGTCACACAGATCACGTTATCAGCAGGGCAATCTCACAAAGGTTAATAGCATTACTAGGTTGTCTCTGGGTCTAACATTCTTGCTTATCACTCTAAATCCAGTTGTTTTACCAGTGGCTTTAGACATGTTTACTGAAGTTAATTGGATGCTGTTTGCCACTGACTTCAAACCAAACTCTTTAAATCATAACTGCTAACTAAATCATTGTCACTCCTATTAACTTTAATTTCACAACTGAGAAAAGTATCTGTGGTTTGATACACCTTGCTTTTCAACCACACTCTGACATTTGCAATGCAAATATTGGTCACCTTGGCCTTGTGTTCAGTCCAACTGTCCTTCCATCGTTATGCCATGTGTCAACACCTACTCCATATGCTGCCCTAATGGGAAAATAAAGAGTAAATTATGAAGCTATATAAATCCATTGAAGATTTACTGTGACTCCATAAAACACGGAAATTAAACTGAAGTGATTTATGCTGTTGCTGGTATCCCAACTTGGAATTACCGCTTCGTAATTTTTTAAGGTCCCAGATTACTAGAATCAGGCAAGATAACTATCTATTGAGAGCCTTGGTGTCGTATAGTAAGAACATGGACCTTAAGTGCTGTCAGTGGTAAAATTTTGATACCACATTCTTGGATAAATGGTTGTCATCATTAGAAAACAGTAAATTTTTATTAATAATTTTTTTACTAAATATTTCCTTTCCCCAAGTGGAAAGGTCACTTCCTAGCCTCTACTTACCTTTCACTGACCCATTGCACAGCAGTGAATGCCATCCTGTGGCTGCAAAACCCAAATGCGTGTTAAAGGCTAATTCTGTATAGGAATCAAGAGGCTAAAAGTATTTTAAAAGTTACAGTCTTTTAAAATTCCTCCCGCACTGCAGGAATAGAATGTCATCTTCTTATTATTCAGTCCCTTTCCAGGACTCCAGGCACTGTGTAATTAACTAATTATGATAGTAGTAATTGATTAATTAATATTAATAACCTGAACATTTTTAATGCATTCTGAATGTTACTCAGGGAAATTAACTTTTCGGGCCAGGTTGGTTTTTTGTGTTTGGTTTGTTTTTTTTTTTTTTTGCAATGGATTTGGAATGTTAAAACTTCGGGACAGTGTTTCCTGTTATACTGCTATCCCCAAATGACCTTGCTCCTATATGCACACCTACTTATTTATGTTAGCGGTATGGTCTTGGGGTATTCTGAAAATTATTCATATACATCACAGTTCACAGGATCACTGGCTATATGTGTGTGATAGAAAGAACAGGAAAAAATATTTAAATGTTAAATAAAAGAATTGCCTATGAAGTTACTGATTCTTTTTAAAGTAAACAGCCCACCACCTCATTTGTCTGGTTGTTAAGATAATATTCTTCCCCATCAGTTATAATGTGTATAATGGTAGTGGTGGTGGTGCTGCTGCTGTGGTACACGTCTTCTCTACCCTTTAGTCGAAGGCTTGGAGCTTTCACGTAATTGTTACATAGCTGGAGCCTAGGGCTGGGCAAAAGCTAAACGAGAAACAAGAACAAGCTGAAATGAGGTTGTTGAGCTCTAGGTGCAACCCTGTTCTCATCAAAGTCAACGGGAAAATTCCTGTTGATTTCCAAGTCAGAGCATTTCACAGCTGATGAAGTTCCTCTGTACCAAGAAGAGACCTGTAATTCTTTGGCTGCTCAGACAATGAGCTTGGTTCCACAGGGAAGCGCTTGTCCTTAGACTCTCCCTGTGTGTCTTTAGCCATCCAGCATATGAGTAACCAACTGCCTGTGATGTGTTTGGGGATGCTGAGGCTATTTAGGTGTTTGTGGAAATTTGTAGAGGTTCAACAGAGCTGAAAAGAGAACTAAACCAACTACATGAAAGTCAAGGTTACAATGAACTGGTCCCTAAAGTCCCTGTCAGTCCTTTCTAGTGGAAAAAAAGGTAAGGCTTAACTCTGTGAGATCAAACACTGAGTCTTAATGCAGCCATCAGAGAAGGGGCTGATGGCTCTCATCTTTTATCACCAGAACAATTGTCTGAATTTCAGTTTCACATCTATTGTAGTGGACATAATACCCAAACCCATTTTCCACATAGAGTTTTCAAAGCTGGAAATGGAATTTGGAAAAAGTAAAAAGCTTATCCAAGAATATGAATTTTGCTTCAGAATCAGAATAAGTTTGGGGTTATATTTTTTCCCTGCATATGGTACCATTCTAATTATCAACCAGCTTGTGAAATCGACCCCATGTCAATGAAAACTGGATAGCAGTTATTTATAGGACACTTGGAATCAAAGACAAGTGGAGATTGAGATAACAAGGTTGGTGTGTGTTGCCTATTAGATGAAATAGTGATTAAATACGGCCCAATTAATGCTTATTATCTGTCTAAAATTAATTTGTTATGGAAAGTTGTGAAGTAGGCATCAAGAAGTCAAGCAGGATTTTTTTATTGCTAAAATCAAAGCAATTATTGATTTCATTTAATTTAACCTGGCCTGAAAAAAAAACCGAAACCCAAAAAAACCAGTATGATAATGTCATTATAAAAAACTGCCTTGGGAAGAGCCCTGACAATCAAACTCCTTGTTCATGCTTCTCTCCTTTATCTTATTTTACTTATTTTTCATATTAATTTTCTAAGTATTTTTATACTGCTTTTATGATATTTTAGAATATAGTCCTCACCTAATTACAAAAATTACTTTATTCCTGCATGCATGAGTAATTGATATCGTCCTCTGAGCTGTTTAAAATTTTACTTTGCACCTCATTGCTAACCAAAGAAACTTCTATGAAAAGCTTTATTATCACAAAAAGATCACATCTTCATTTTTTCCTTTTAGACTGATGAACATACTCACAGCAATTGTCCAGAGCGACAGTTCACTAAAGCCAGAGAAATTACTGAATCGTAAAACATCCATTTTTGCCTTTTGCAAGTTTAGAATATCTCTACAGGAAAAAAATATTTTAACAGACTGTACCCCTTAAGTGTCTGATTTCATGTACTTTCTACCTGGTTAAGAAATCCATTTTTTATTAAACAGAGTTTTAACTAGTAACCTTTATTTTGAACATAGAACTATGGAAGTTTCTTCTTTTTTACTCTGAAAACAGTAAACTGCATTTAGATGTCAGAGATTACTCTTCAGGCTATCAACTGTAAAACTATCTTTGCAATGTTTTGCATGTGTGTGTGGATGGAAAGCACTCATTATTTCTTGCATTTTATAAAAAGTAGTGTAAAATGGAAACTAGATGTTTTCAGCAATTATTGTTAGGACTCAAAGTCATTTAACTCAAGATCAATGCTTCTGGATTTCTTTATGTTGGTATTGATCAAAGGCTTATTGATTAGTGATGAATTATATGGCAGTAATTTGGGGGTTTTTTTGGAGGAGAGGCAAAGATACCATCTGTAGTGAAATTGCAGAATTTATCACCAAAACTGTGGTTACACAATGCATTTTCCTGCAGTGGTCAAAACATCTTAAGAAATATCCCCCCTCCTCTGACTTAGAGACCTGGCTTTTCTGTCCTCATTTTGCTGTCTCGCCGTCTCACTCATTTACCGTTTGCCTTTGGGGGGGATTTTCTTATTCTTTCTGCAGTTCATTTGAAACTCTGATTATTTCAGTAGCTCTGTTCATAGCGCAGATGCACAAACAGTTTATTGATGGGTGAATGTCCCTGCAAGCTGATGACAGGTGAAGAACAAATGGCTGGAGGAGGAGGTGGAGATGGGGATGGATGCATCTGAATCTGCCTTTCTGCCAGAGACAAGGTGGTGTCATCCTGTGTTAGCACAACCAAGCGCTGCTTGTTACAGCAATTAAAAAAAAAAAAGGTGTTATCTTTCTTTTGAAAATATTTGAATATTTGGTTCTGCTTCATACAGCAGAGTAGAGTTTAGATACACTCTACCTATAAATTAAATAACATTAAGGAGTAATTTCATCTCATTGGTGACCAAAGAAATGTAATGCCTCCTAAGTATTCACAATATTGTTTCAAGACTGATCATCACAGAGTCTCACCTAACGGTGTTTTATCAACATCAGAATGCACTGGCTGTTGACATGACAAAAATTGTTTAGAAATAAATTTTAATGTTATAATTTAAGAGAAAAGACAATATTTCTTTTGAAGACTGGAAGTTTTAGTTGAAGTTTTCACTCTGTTTTAACAGGAAGTGCATGCCCACAACATTTCTAAGGGCATGTAGAACAAGCTGCTTCATACTACGTCTTTTCTTACTCTAAGTTCAACAGCGTGTACCACATTAGCATGAGGGAGTGCTACTGACTTACTGTAAAATACATGATGTGCTGTTGCCTCAAACAGGAAATCATCTGTGCCAAATTTGAAAATTTCTGCTAAAAGAGTTGCTGTACCTTAATTTCCTGTCAATTTGAATATCTGGGGACTAACACAGCTGCACACCCAAGAAAGCGTATAAAGTGTATATCATTTTGCTGCTTGATTAATTATCTACATGGTGACTAGTACTATAGCTTGATTATATTTTGGCAATGTATCAGCAAATATTTTTGAACATTTTTGAACATATCACCTTTCATGCTGACAGTAAAACATGAAATAAGTTATTAATATTAGGAAAAAAATTATTGGAAACATGAATAAAACCTTATGTCTTTATTAATATGATTGATTTTCTCACTAGTACACAGTTTCCCTTATTGACTTTTGTGGATAGAAAATGAAGGGTAATTGAATATTTTAGAAAAGGGCAGTGCAGTGAACTGAGAAGTTGATGCACACTTCTTTTGAGGCATAAAAACTGAGTACTGCACTTCCTGAGTGGAGAGATAAGACTCTCAGAGAAGGGCATTATCTGTAGAGATAGATCTCGTAGAGGGGAACTTAGCAATATGTGATCACAGGTGCTTCTTATCACAAGAAAAGCAAAATCCACAAATGGCTGAATTAGATATTCAGGTAGGAATGGAATTACAATTGACATAGAGATTGTTACAAAGATTAAACTGCCTAAAAATCTTATTTTGCAAGCTTTATGTTATTTAAAGCTGTTTGAAGTTGAGATATTCTCAGATTTTTTGATCACAAAACTCTTTGATTGCAATCTTCACTGTCAGCAGGAACTAAACACCTTCTTCAAAGTTTACTGTGAAGATCAATACACATTCTCATTTAGAGGCTATGAGAGTAGTTATACTCTGGTTTAGTAATAGGTTGTTCCAAAAAGAGGTTCCATAGGTTCCATTTTCCATATAAAAATTATTTTTAAGCAATTGCGTATCAGTCTTTATCTTGTTTGTAGGATATCAGTCTGGAGGTCAGTAAATGTCCAGGTATTATCAGAGGACAATTTGGAGTTTATTCTTCTGCTTTCCAGATTTTTCTTCATTGTAGTCTGGGGTAGTGAGATTCATTTTCCTAGCCTCATGAACAAAGAAAGGCAGTTCTTGATGTACTCAAAAGACCTTTACAATTTTTGGTTTGAGACTGAGGTTGATGCTCCTACTATGATCATCTTTGTATTCTCCAATGCTCTAGTTACAAACTTTGCTTAATGTGGGACATGATGCATGCAGACTTTCATATACCACTTCTGACGGTTGTGTTATCACTAGAAGGTCAGGAAAAGTCCTAACTGGGCAATGCTTTCTCTTACCAGGTTGTTTCCGCTGAATCATAAGTGATTACACACTACTGTTAGGCAGTAAATGTGAAGATTTTGTTTTGTTTTTCACTCACCAATGCAAAAAGCAGGCACATTTGGACCTTGGGCAACTGATCACTAAGGGTCACTTCTGGGCAAAGTTTCATCTACAGTTTCTCAAAAGGAAAAATATGTGAGCTTGGCATTCCTGAGGACTATAGTTTTCTTTTTGCTTAGTGTCAAGAAGGGGAAGATACTTAGACAGGTTGTTTAAAGAATGCAGGAAAAGCTGCTCCATTGTCGTGGGAATTTAATGGAGTAATGATTGGTTCTCCACTTTTCTTGGCATATGTTGACTCGAGAAGACTATAAATACAGCCCGATGCACAAAAGTTGCCAGAATCTCCAAACTGTAATGAACTTTAAAGCAATGCCTAAAAATTTACTCTATCCTTTTCTGAGAGTCGCTCTCAAGAGCTATGCAGATCCTTCATTTTACTGCTACTGAAGCTAAAATACAACTCTTAAGTTTCTTTTCAGAGTTAATGACTCTTGTTTACTCTTTCAATGTGTAGAATGAAGTATGACACAGAATAAATGTAGTAGTGGTAGCAGTAATAGTTCTGGACCTTCAAGTAAGTTACCCATTCTGATATTTCATTCTGCGGAGTCATTTTGTTACCATCTCTGGTCTCAGTACTATGAATGTGACAAAAGTTAAATTTTTAAACCTCTAAGACTTTCTTCAGCATACTTTTCTAATATTTAGGTTTGTAGATACTGCCGAGAGCATTTAACCCCAAATGAAAAAGCCTTCCTTCCTGTCTTTTGGCAATACAGTGTTGAAATTACCCAATTTCATCATTAATTCTCAAATTATATAACAGACCATTATCCATCATTTTTCTAGCTTGAATGTGGCTGGAAGCCATTGACTAATCAGCCACCTAGAGTGTTTATGTAAGTTATAATCTGTATTTAAATTATTTACTCTAAATTATTTATTTCTAATAACTGGACAGAGATTTTTTTTTTTAATTGAAAGCAAGAGTTCCCATATTAGCACATTGTAAAGGAAATAAAGAAAGATGGATCATATTGATATGATTGTCACTCTTTCCTATAAGAAGCATTTAAGTAATTTGTCTTGTGGGACAGCACTACATTCTGTTAGCATAAGTGAAATAAGCACCTGCCCAATTTTTTCCACAGCTCCCAAATAAAGAATTAGAAAGAGAAGGCATATAGTTTACTAGAGCTAGCTCAGTATTTGTGTTGAACTGGGGAAAAAAAAAAGTACTTCTTTTCTCTTCCGTCTGTCTTTGAGCTATGCTGCCTCTACTTTGTAGCAATAAGCTGATGTGTACTTCAGTAATATAATGTAATGCATTTCAGAAAAATATTTCCTGGTAAGAATTTAGCCATGACTTTAGTCTCTCTCTGAAGTAGGCAGAGATAGTAATTCAGTGTATTTGACTTTAAAGTTCCATTCATCCCTGAATGAGCTCTGCTTTATAATCTTTTATTTCTCTTACTTGGGCTGAATTCCAGAGTCTCTTACAGTAGGTATTGCAGCTAGTTTGCGCATTGGCAGAAGAAACAAACCCATTAGTTGCTAACAGCAGGGGTATGCCTCAGATCTCAGGCTTCCTTTGATCATTTTTCTGTCTCCAGTAACTCAACCAGATTCTCTTTTCTAAAGTTTTCTGCAGCAAAATTGGCATTTGTGATTGGGGGAAGGGAGAGACTTTTACCTGAAACCCTCATTATGCACACTGCTTAGATGAGACACAGGCACCTCAGCTCGCTATTTCTGGATTAAGAAGTATCACAGGAACAAAAATAAACAAGCAAATATGACATCTTCAGCATTTTACAATGCTAATGACAGTAATGTGGCAGTTCCTATTAACTTAAAAATTGTGTAGGATGCGTACTATCTCTTGCCAAGGAATGCTATGGAAGAAGACTCTCGATCTTCTCAAGGCTTGATAACTCACATTCAACACCTGCTGATTGTCTTATTATACTTGTTAAAGTAAGATCCCTGCTAGCCACTCTCTCCAGCCGGGTTCATAATTATCTTGGAAGTCATAAGCTTTTGTTAATGAGAATCAGTATTGTACTTTTAATTCTGGAGGGTGGTCCTCAGAGTTGCATTCATATTCTGAAAAAATTAGAGAGCTATTGCTTTTTCATTTCAATGTCACAGTCCAATTCATAGGAGGAGTGACTGTCTAAAGACAAAATTATTTTTTTCAATGCCGCTAGGATCTGCTAGACTGGCACTGTGTTTTAGCCATTCACCTCTTGTTGGGTTTTTCATGCCACATCTTTGAAAGCATGCATTGAAATTGCCTTCTTTGCCATTCGTCCATATCACCTTTCCTCACTGTCTTTCCTTTACCATACCATCTGCAGGTTTCCAAACAGAAAGACCTCACTGGTCCTGAGTTACATCTCCTTTCCCGGCAAGCTCTCCTGCACCTTGCATGTCTGCCTTTTGACTTTTCCAGAGATAACAGTTGCGAATTAGCTTTTGAGGCTTTGTCACACAAATTTCCTAACTTCCCTCTCCTCCCTGCTTGCTTTTCACTGTAATTTCCAGCTGTTTAAGGATTTTGCTGAGAGCTGTGGTAATGTTTGAATCAAAATTGCATTTGTTAGAGGGGCTCCTAAGTGCTGTTGTGATAGTGCCCTGATGGAAAAGGTACTTGCAGAGTACCGTGCTGAATGACCTTTCTGGTCCTCCCCTGTTTTGTCTGGGAACAATTTTGAACTGGCAGCAGTATGTTGTTTTGTTTTAATGTGTTGTAGTGGCTTCTTTCTATAGGGGCAGAGGGTGTTTCTGCAGCTCTTTTACCCTGTTTAGAGTGGGAATCTGAAAAGCCCAGCCTGGGGTTGGGTTGATGAAGCAGAAAAGAGGGGTCAGCCAGGATGTGGATTTACAGTTGGGGAAATAATCACATCACTGGTGTGAGGGCAGCTAAATTAATTTACATGCCTGCAAAGAGAGAGCTTTAACTCACACTTCACCTCCCATGTCTGGCACTCAGAGCTTTTCAAGTGGAGCTGGAGCCTGTCATTTTGAAAAGTTTTGATTGTCTTGCAGAGAAGAAGGCTTAACTGATACATAGCATTTTCGTCTCCAGGGACTAAATTTTTAGACAGAGTAGAATTGACTAACTTCAGGCCTCCTATGTTAATTTCTGTTAATTAGTTGACATTTTGTGTAATAGCCATAACTATTTTCAATTAGCTGTCAGCAAATATTTTCAGTGCAACTCTTCTGTCATGAAAGGGATTTCACAAACGTTTGAGCTTACAAAAACAAACAAATGCAAGCACGAATTTACTGCCACAGCACCATGTTAGTCAAGATGTCAGCAGTAACCGAACAAACTGTGAGACTGTATTGGTAAGACAGGAGGATGGCTTTACTGCTTGAGCAGTCTCTTGACTTAAATAGTTTTTTCATCACAGATGCTTGACTGTTTATACCACTGTGGATTTTAGAGAATTTTATTATTATTTTATTTGTAAACAATTTCTCCCCCCCACCTCCTCCCAGCTCCATGGGTTTGGTTTTTATTGTAGATCACTGCTAGCAGCTTGAAGGAAATGTCTTTATCTTTTCTTTGTATTTTTGATTATCATTTAAATAAGTGCATCTCTGGTTTTGTATACTGCAGTATGTACCGACTAATATCATTGATTATTCTATTTGTGGAGTCAGCAGAAATCCTGAAAAAGGTTTTTCTTTGTATCCTATACTCTTGCTGAAAGCTTGGCCAGTTTACTGCAGCAAAACAGAAATAGCAGAACAGAGCAGCCTCTAAGTGAGATAAAAGTTTATTTATTGCTGGAAGTCCATGATAGGAAAATTGGCAAAGTTGGCTTTTTGTTTGCTGCAGAAGCTAAGAACTTCTCCCCGAGCAGTGGAGTGAAGAAGCTGAGGTCTTTGATGGTATGGCTCTCAGCAACTGGAAAGGCACATTTGCAGCCACCTGTGCAGCCTTTCAGCATTATAAATGCCATTTTGGAAAGTGTAGCAAGTGTGACCTGGATGTCTGAGTACACTGGTAATGAACTGTGGGTCATTTCCCTGCACCCCCTCGCCAGTGACTGACAGATGGCATGTTGGTGGCTTTACAGGATGGGGATGGTCGCCGTCCCGCGCTCAGCAGTCTGCCCTGTCATGAGGCAGTGATCCCAGCCGGTGCTAACTGCCAGCCCTGGTGACACTCTGAGAGAGAGAGGCCTGAGGGAGGACAGGCTCCACATTCCAAATGAGTTATAAACTGATTTGGGGGATTTTACACTTCCACTGTATTACTGCCATACCATTTATTTTTCTGTAAATAAGGGGTTTCAGTCCCTAAGGCTGTCAGTCTCCTCCCTTCCACTGTCAGTTTTTAAAGGTACAGTTAAATACAGGAAATAGAAAAGATCTTTTACCTGTCTCATAGAAAATGTTATAGTTTTTCTGCTGATCTCAGCACTAGATCAGGTTTATCCTAAGATTACACTTCTAGTTGCAAGCAGGAGTCAATGGCAAGAGACATTATTGCCAGAAAATTTTGCTTTGCCTAAGCATTAGGTGTCAGGATTGTAATGATTTTCAAGGGGACACAGAGTCATTTAAGGAAAAATAAAGCACTAAGGAGTTAACCAGCAAAGCAATCAATGTGCAGTGATCTGTACACGCAGAGAATGGCATGTAATATCTTGGTTTGCTATCATCAAAACTCAGCATGTTAGCCGAATTGGCATGGGAATTGGCATGTTAGAATATGTAGCTGAAAGTGAAATTTGAACTTCTTTCACACAATCAGAAATAACTTTCTGCCTTATTTCCTTCTCTTTAAAAAAAGCAATCGAAATATTGAGGAAGAAGTTTGAAACGTATTGATTGCGTTTTGAAGGCATGCTATTAAATCTCTTGAGTACTTGTTGATCTTGGATCATTTCATTTTCACAGTATCTCAGACTGAAAATCATTAGTAATTCTCTTTAAGTTGCAGCTGAATTACTAATTAACTTTTGTCTCTAATATTTTATTTCTTACATGTTTCTGCCAGCACAGCGTGCTCTTTAGACAATGCACCAGAAATTTCTCACTCTTTGTGCCCCTTACAATCATATAAAGCAGATTTCGAAATAATGAGCTGTCACATCTCAGGTAATGAATGAAAAGAACTGACAGAAATCCTTTTGTTATTAAAGAAATTCCAAATAATTAATGGAAAAATGTGAGAGAGATTATTTTAGGATTTAAGAAGAAACGCATCTTTCAATTTCATTGTGTGGCTGAAGAAACTTCAAAATAAGTTTGCAAAAAAGCAGGAATCCTGCTTAATGGTTTAATTCCAGTTCTCTCTTCTGAGATAAACTTGCAAAATTTGAGATAAAGGGATTTTGTATTTTGACAAATAGGTTCCTACTCCACACGTTCCCTATTCCAAATTCATCTCAAAAGTAAAAAATCTTCCTGATTCCTTTATTTGCCACTGTAAGCATATCTGATTTGGCCACTGAGTATGTTTATAGTGAGCATGTCTCATGTACAGAGAAGACTTTGTACGCTGCAGGTTAGGTTTGGGTAGGAATGGGTGTTTCCATCTGTTTTATAGTTTTTTTCCAATTTATTGAGTCCCACTATACCTATTCGCAATAATGCTTCTATTGTTATTATATTTCAGGTAACTGTCTCAGATGGGGGCACATCTCCCAAGCAGTCCTCTGTTTGGGTGGTAGTCCAGGTTCTGGATGAGAATGATAACAAACCTCAGTTTCCGGAGAAAGTCTATCAGATCAAGCTGCCAGAGAGGGACCGTAAAAAGAGAGGGGAGCCAATCTACAGAGCTTTTGCATATGATAAAGATGAAGGCCCTAATGCAGAAATCTCATACAGCATTGTGGATGGAAATGAAGATGGGAAATTTTTTATTGATCCCAAAACAGGAATGGTTTCTTCCAGAAAACAGTTTACAGCGGGGAGTTACGACATCTTAACAGTAAGTGCTCCTTCTTCAACATACAAACCCATGATTTCACTCACTTCTTTTAGAAACAGGTCCTCTTGTATAAAAAGCGATATATGACTGTGTTTAAGGCATGGCCTATATGTTAGATTTGAATGTATTAAGAAATCTAGTATTCATGTGTAACTACAGCTTAAAAAATGAGTTGAAGAGAGCATTCATCCTATTGCACGTACTGTGCTTTTCTCAGACTGTTCAGTCAACATTCAGATTGTTGGTGTAAGTCGTTCGCTTGAATACATGGAAATTAAGACCAAGGGTTTGACTGCTCATAAAGTTATATCATGTTGAACTGGGCAGATACAGCTACAAATGGTTGTTTGCTTTTTGTGTGGACATAATTGCTTGCACTCAGGGAATGGTCCTTACATTGTGCAAGTTAGGTGGCTTCAGAGAGGAGGACTATTGTGTACTCTAAGTTATAGTACCCTTCTCATCACATTAAAGAGTATTGCAGCAATTTCAGTTAAAAGAATTCTCAGTCAAAGTACTTTTGGCAGAACTCAAACCTTATAGACAAGGTCAAAGAAAAAAGATTAAAAGATAATCTTGTTGATACAAAGCAATACAGGGCTTGAATGTGCACTCTTCACCTACAGCAATAAGCAAACAAGTTGTAGTAATGGAGCTGACCAAACATGTAGGTGGTGATAGGAAAGCGTTAGAAATCCCCCGTCTGGCCCATAGTATAGGAAAGCAGTGGCACCTACAGTAATGTCTGTTGGGATACCTTCATAGGGTTGGAAACTGCCAGGAAAATGAATAAATATCGAGAAATACCTAGTAATCAGAGTAGAGCACCTTTTGAGTGTCAGAGTATCTTTCCCTGTGCAGAGCTGGAAGTTACGTCTCAGATCTAGCCATTATTATATGCAACAGCTGAAGATTTTCTACCTTGAAATTGCTCATCACACCCTCATCCTCTTTTCCACATAGGGCCTGCCCAGCTGAAATGGAACAGGAGGCTGTGTGTTAGTACTAAACCCACTTAACACATTTCCAGAGAAAAAAATAGGATATGATATTCCAGGAAAACATTTACCATTTTTAACAGGCATAGTAACAGCACGTTTACACTGGTGGTCCTATGTAGCCAGGAATGTTTCCTTTAGTTTTAAAAGAAAAAAACTTTTATTGACATTGATGTTATTTGCCAAAGCACTCTTTTTGTAACCTACATTCTCCCTTTCCTTTAAGCCCAGCGTTTGTTGCTGCTCATCTTGTCTTTGCTGAGCTAAATTTATAAAGCATGCCAGGCAACTGTCAAGTCTATCTATCCCTCTAGAGGACATTGTAATAAAAAGAACTAGCACCAAGCTGGGCAGCTCTTAATGAACATGACTGAGAGGAAAAAGCAAGGAAAATAGATTTGGCAAAAATTTGAATTATATTTATTTTGGAGAATGAGATGAATGATCTGAAACTTACTTAAGTCAATTAAAAATCCTGAAAAAGGCAACATAAGGAATATCAGTCTTATCTGCAATACAAATGCTATTTAAAAGCAATCAAACGTGGTCTGGGTGGGCATGTTTAGGATATGCTCAGCACCCCACAGGATCATTATAAAGCTCCCAGTTTCGCTTGCAGCGAACTGAAGAGTTTGAGGGAACTGAAGAATCTGAAATTAGAGAGGAAGGCTGGTTCTGGGGAGGAGGATCGGTGTGGGGAATATTTGAGTTGCCTCTCCAGAAAGCCCCTCACTAGCATTTGTAAAACAAAAATTTCCATTTAAGTTCAATCTTTACAGTGAAATGTTGAAGTGTAATGGAAAAAAATTAGAACTGAGGAAGAAGTGCTTATATACCTCTTTCTACATAGAAGATTTTACGTAGGGGATTACAAAGCCATTTTCCAAGCAGGCATCATGATGCAATAGAATTAAGGTCTCAACTGCCAAACTATGATGCTTAGTCTGAGTCCTGTGTTCTTTCTACCTGCCAGATAAAAGCAGTGGACAATGGCCGGCCCCAAAAATCTTCAACTGCACGCCTTCATATTGAGTGGATAAAAAAGCCTGCGCCCTCGCCTGTGCCGCTGACTTTCGATGAACCCTTTTACAATTTCACTGTCATGGAAAGTGATAAAGTGACAGAAATTGTTGGGGTGGTCTCTGTGCAGCCATCTAACATTCCTCTCTGGTTTGATATTGTCGGTAAGTTGGGAGCCAGTGGTATGAGGAGGAAGCTTCGGAAGGAAAGCAAATGGATGTGTTGTTTTGAGAGCAAGGAAACTAACTATGAACTGTTCCCCTCAAATTAAACCCTTTATCGTAATGCTGAAATGAAAATGCCATTTTAATATAGCGATAACAATAATAATATTCCTGCTTTTGTTATGACTCCTTAGCTAAGCTGAAAAAAGCGCTGTATGGCTGAATTGGTTTTTTTTTCATACTATGTTATTTACTGCAATCTTAATGTTGTCTGTCATTTAAATTCTATTGTCATACTTTGCTAATCTCATTTCTAAATGTATTTATGGTACTTAGACTTGCTGTCCCTCATTTCTCTCTTTCTTCACCTTTTTTTCTGCATTCTGTTCTTTTTTTTCTGCTTCCGACTGCCCTGCTTCAAGGTGGCAAGCATGCTCGAGAGATGTTCTATATTCTACAGACAGCTTGTGGGCAGAACTGTTCAACAGAAGGTACCCTTAGTGCAAACACATTTGGTAAAATACAACTATCCAGGCTGCCTTTTTATTTTTGCAAGTTCTTTGAGACAATTTATATTACATCTTTCATAAATGCCTGTGACAGGATGCGATGCGACACATGGATGTGCTGCGTTTCTTTCTATGACAGCTTTTACCATATTTGTGTCCAATTATTATCATTTTATTCACGGATTTTCTGTAGTTTATCACCAATAATTAATTCAAACTTTTCACAGTCCAGTGCCTTCCATTTAACTGTGAAACAGAATGGGATGCATCAACATATGGGTTACAAATGGAGCCACCAAAAGTTTGTCTTGAATGCAAACTGAAAAGGAGAAATGTGGTTTGATGTGAGATTTCAACCATAGAACTGCCTTACGTAAAATTGCTTATAAAAATAGAGAGAAAGAAATATCTTTAGCAAAGAGGAGGAAAAGCCATCATAAAATCATAGGGAAACATGATGTAGCTGCCAAAAAGGCAGGGAGTACAGGGTTTCACTTAGCTGCAGTGGAGAGAAAGGAATCAGTGTTCCTAAGCATTTCTTTTACAATTCTACTGCTGATTCAGTTATGGCATTTAAAATAACGCATTTAAAATCTCCAAAATGAGACTATTCCCAGTAGCACAACGACCCTGCAAAGTTATCGTGCTACTTAATATTTGAAGGTACTTGTATGTAATGTTTGTATATCTTCAGATGTAAAACACCATGTCTACACAACAAGGTGTTGTTTAAATGAATGTTTATAAAGCAAATACTGTATGAAAGATTAGAGAAACAAAAAGCCTTTGCCATAGACTTAGTGTAAAGGGTGCATCAGCAGTCTTTATGTACAGGGACCGAGCCTGGCTCTCATTCAGCATAGCTGTTTGTGGATGGGTTTAGCCAACAGGAAGGACAAGGATCACAAAAGAAAGAGTCTGTCAGAGTAATTTTCAACCACTTCTTATTACTAATTTGTGCAGATGAAAGACAGAAGCAGCAACATTTCCTCTTTGAATTTGTAGCACAGTTTCTGATGTGCCAACCGTATTAAATTTAAACCCAAAACTATTCTCACATTCTAAGGTTCCTGCTAGTCCCCAGGGAAGGGCAGCATATGTCTCCTACAGTTTTCTTCCCATTCCCTTGGTTGTTTCAGTATGCTACATGCAATTTATTAGCTAATGTTTACATTCCCTTTTTCTTCCTCACTGACCCTAGTTTTCCTCCCAGGAGAAAGCCATCTTTATTAATGTTATTGACAATTTTCCCCATTTGAACCTTTTGCTGGACGCCTCTGCCTTTCACAGCCTTTTCGTCCTTTGCTTGAGAATTCACTGACTCTCATTAAAATGTTGTCTGTGTTAAGCACTGAAAGAATCCCCCACTCTTCTGCTGCATTCTTTTACATTATTAGAGTTACTTGCAATCTAAGAATCCCTTAGAATAAAATTTCATTTTTTGCCTATGAAACAGAGATGATGGGGAGAGCATTATGAAATTGAAGCCTTTGTTTGTCATTTAATATGACCTCTATGGCTAAAATAATTCCAGCGACTTAGAAGATTTTTGCTATTCAAACAACCGCAATGGTTTTCCTATAGGCTGTGGATCCTGATGCTGCAAGATGCTGCATCACTAAAGAGGGTCATGGAGGCAGAACTTCCTTAGACTTTATGAAAAATCAGCGTTCCTGACCGTCCAGCTCAATACTGTTGCGATATGAATATTGTCATGAAATATTGCTGTTGTGATAAATAATAGCCCTAGCAACAACACCCATTTCTACGATAGGAATAGCCAACAGTCCTGGGCATGCAGAAGACCCTGTTGTTCCAGCTGCTCTGTGTACAAGGTGCAAATACAAAACACACCCTACAGTGGTTTATAGACTTTTATAGTGGTTTATAGTGGTTTATTTTTAGGTTATCTTTGCTGCCTGTATTCAGTGTCAAAGCCACTTTGTCTCCTGATATAAACTCAGTATAATCACATGGAAAAAAAAGATGTTGATACTTTCCTTTTGGGAGAAGATAGAAGGCTAGTGCTGAAAATTACAGTGAAAGACAGGGATTATTAGTAGAAGTTAGAAATCTGTATGGGACTGCTGATGCAAGAGATGGTTTCTGTGCTGCTAGAAAACGTAGACCTGATCCAGCTCCATCTGGTATTTTGTGAATTTGGACCTCCATGCACAGTTCACAGTAATGTCAGCAAAAGCCCTGAAGGCTTATGTAGAGGCACGGTTTAATATAGAGTTTGCAGCCTGACCTTTATGTTTATGACCTTTTCAAACTAAATGGGCATTGGGGTTCCAGAGAAGCTCTTTTTTAATGCATAACATGCACTTTCTCTCAGCTTAAAAAAAAAGGAGGGAGGGTGGATGAAGTTTGACTGTGCATCATTCTGTCTGCCTAACTTCAGCACCTAGTTTGCACCTAAACTATATACACTTTAAATAGATGTTTAATGTCTTGATTTAATCAGGTCCAAGAGAGAAAGGTGCCTTGTAGTCAGGGAGATTATTTACCCTCCATGAACTAGAGAGGAACAGGATGCTTACCTCTTACCTCATTTGCTTTTTTGTTTGCTTGGGAATGGTTGAGATGTCATACCTGGTTTCTGTTTTCAGACTGCATTCAACGCCATTCTCAGTTTGTACAGATCCCACAATGTGAATGACAGAACATAGGTTGTTTCAATTGTGTTAAATTTATTCAGTCATGATAAAATAATTTCAAATGGGAACTCCAAAATAAGCTAGAGATCTTTCTTTCTGCCAGGTAAATTCAGCCCTCTCTGTCTCTTCCTCTGTTAGTGGTGGGAATGGTGTGATTATTTTAACACTGGAGCTAAGCTGCATGGTGCTAGTTTTTGCTTAAGGAGCATGTTGCACAACATCTCTCTGTTTCTTCAAACAGGCCTTTCTTTATCTTCCTTCTTTACCCAGCCTCTGCCATTAAAAAAGGTAGCCAAACTATAAAAGCACATCAGTACTTTTTATCAAGGGTGCTTAAGTTGCAATAATTTCAATATCTATTAATATTAATTAATTGTCCATTTAATTCACAGTGCTTCAAATTTTGCTTAATATCAAGAACATGTAGCTCCTTAGCCTCCTTTGAATTATCTTCTCTGACAACTGTCTGAAATACCTTTCTGATTTGTTTTTTGCTTTTTATGCCCTTATGCTTCTTAGCAGCAAAGCCAAGACTTTGACTCTCCTTACAACAGTTTTATCTGAAAATTCAGTCTGCATTATTTTCTTCTTCTTAGGAACATAGTACATAAAAGAATAAATACTGGCATGTTATATTACTAATATTTATTAAGTTACGATTAATGAAAGTCTGCAGTTCAATTTGTATTTCTTGATGTGGTTTCTAAGTATATTTCCTCTTTTTGAAAACAGGAAAAAAAAAAGGAAAATTTGGCTGTTTATTTTACTGAAAATCCTAGAAGCACTTTAGACTCATCTTTGAGTTTCAGGGTGAAATAGTTTTCTGCATTTTCCTCTGATTCTCTGCGCTGCGCAGCGTGAGAATTTTAGCTATTGCCCCAATTTATCATCACTGTCCTTGGTGTTGTTAGTTTACTTTGGGACAAGAAAAGTAAGAATCTTCTCCACCTCGAGAAAATGTGTTTTAGAGAACTATTCTCTAAATTAGATAATCCCCTATATTTTTCTTCTTCACTCATCTGTCATGGCATGATAAGCCAAATGAGACTTGTGTGAGGATCTCAGTGTATCCTGGCTTTATTAAGTTTGAACATGGAGCACGTATGCTCTTTGATATCCACCAGTGAAGGAAGACTTCAGGTTTTAGCTGTATTTGATTCAGAAATGTCCTCCAGAGTTCAGTGTAATCCATCTTTGCATCTAAGACTTAACAAGTCTGATTCTTCACAGGCATCAGATGCTTCAGAGTTGTGCATACAATCTCACTCTTCTGGATCATTGCACCCTTGGAAAAAAGCCCTCTCATGGGACTCATTTATCTACAGGTTCTCCAGATTTGCTGACATGTTTTCTTCTCGGAGGAGAAAATAATTCCTCACAGCAGCATAGTCCCATCTTAAACTGCATATCAACATCTGATGGGAACACAGGGAAGTTTGACATCTTCCCAGAAAGCAACTCCATCTACCAAAAGAACAACAAAAAAACTTTGTCGTTTGCAGCAAATGCAATAATCAAAATACAAATCCGAATACTATTGAAAACTAAAAAAAAAAACCAAAAACCCCACACTGGAATTCAAAAGCAACAGAATTTCAGAACCCATATTCTGTGGGAATGCCAGGTCTGTCTCTTGCCTTAGGCACATTCTCCATCTGGCCTCTAGAAATCACTTTTAACAGGAAAGTTTTAGGAGGAAGTTTTCCTTGGCCTGTCTGTTGCACCAAATGAGTGGTAAGCTTTAAATTGATGATCCTCACCCATTAGTCATGTAAGGTTCAGTGAGGATTTCTTGGTTTGTTTTTAAGCTATATTTTCATAAAAAGGAAAACTAATGTTTTTCCAGAGCATATGGTATATTTTTCAGGCAAAAACTATGCTCTCTGTGGCTGTCAAGCAAAGAAACAAGATAAGAACCAAGGTAGCACTCCACATTCAGCCAGAAAATTTAATGAAGGCTACTCTATACCAAGAACACAACCTATAGTCTGTTGGCTCAGAGGTGTCTTGGTTCAATTTCCTGAGATCTTCATCTTGACCACACTATACCATCTGTTAAATTCAAATTAGGGCTGTGCTACGAAAGTCACATGAAGATGTACTGAGGGTCAATAAATAAGATGCTTTGTACCAGGAGCTGTTTCTGCAACTGTTCCAAATTTGACAACAGCTGGAATTGGCTAGAGCTGTGTTGGGAAATGCTACATAAACTGCAACACCCTTTTAGATACCATAAAAAACTCCTACTTGTGGAAGTATAATGCTTCCAGGGCTTATGCAAGAGCATGAAGATCAATCTACAGAAAGCAAGGGTGGAAATCATCTCACTTAATTTTAGGTGTCCAAAGTGTAGACATAACCATCTGAACTATGTGTCTT
Source organism: Clamator glandarius (assembly GCA_033459285.1). NCBI lineage: Eukaryota > Metazoa > Chordata > Aves > Cuculiformes > Cuculidae > Clamator > Clamator glandarius. The sequence goes on from JAUNZM010000088.1 coordinate 1,269,053, forward strand.
TGAGAATTTTAACAGGCGAGAAAAAGTACTTTTTACATGAATTTATGTCATTGAAACATGATAAGCCTTCTGATGCAAAGATGACATTTCAAGTATATGTGGACTTTTCTTGATATCCCATTCCAAATCAAAGTATTTTAAGGGAAGTCTGATCTGTATTGAAGATGTATCAGCGTTACATCTTAGCCTGCAATCATATTACAAACAGTGGCTAATCTACATCTCTGCGTGGTCGTTCTGTGTTAAAATGTTTTCTCAGGACTACTACCTATCTAGCCAACTTGCCAGGACGATCAACTTGACTTCTTTATTGTTGATTTCCCCAAAATGCCCCAGGAACTCACATTAACTTCATTTGAAGTATTTCTTTCCTAACGTAATTGCAAACACATTAGCAGAGACAGTATCTACTTATCTTGTATCTGAAAGCAGGTTATAGTACAAAATAAAAAGTAAAGCATGTGCCATGTGTTGGAATAAGTAATAAAATTTCACATTAATAAAACTGAGCTCCTGAACAAAATTTCATCATCCTTAGCCCCCTTTTATCCTAAGATTATGATCAAAGAAGTGCTAAGTAGCCGATAGTAACACTGGCGAACCTGATGCTGTGGGATCTTACAGATGACTCCATTCAAAAGTGTTGGTAGCTACCTGGCAGCATACTTTGGGGGCCTCAGGTACCCCAGAAACGTATGAAGCTGACATATACTCAGCTGCCACCTACTATGGGCTCAGCCCTCCAACCACAGCATGAGCAGCTTCAGAAGGAAGTGGTTTCACATGAGCTTCCCAGGACAGTTCAGCTGCAGGAGTTTTTAAGAGAAGAGTCCTGTTTATTTTTACATGACTGTTCTCACTCTCCCTGTGCCCCTTCAACAGCTGTCATTCAAAGATAATTTTGTTGGGTACTTCTCTGAGTGCTTCACATGCCTTGCATAGACTTAGCATATCTGTAAGACTCATACAGTTTAGCATTTACACATAATTCATTAATTATCTATCAGTGCTTAAGGGCAACTTTAGAAGGGTTCATCATACAAGGAGATGGTTTGAGGGTATATGAAAGTTAAGGAGCAGTGCAAAGCATTTCCAGACTGCCTCTTGTGCTCCAGATAAGAGGCAGGACCCAATATCTCAGGTAATATTGCCAGAAGTTCAGCCATTGGAGTGGATCTTCTTTGTCAGCAGCTGACTATAGTCTGTTAAAATGTACCAGACTGAATCAGGAATAAATCAAATTTTCACTCCAGAAGAGATTATAACCACAAATCTCACAGCAGGATGTTCTGTGATCTATCCCTGTGTCAGTTTTTGATGCAGTTTCTGCCTTGTTTAATAGAAAGTGAATCAATGTAAAATAAATTGCTTTGCCTGGTTAGTTACAAGTGTACGCTAGAGTGGAGTAGCTGGTGACCAAAATAAATTTCATCACTAGACCATTTTGGAAGAAGTTAATACCATATAGAAAACTCATATGATGGGTTCAAATCTGATTTTAGGGAAAGAATCTACTGCACTTAATGAGAATGGCTTTAATAAGTCAGTGCATTTGCAATACACTATGTAGTGCCCTGCAAACACTGTTCTATGCCAGAAGAGGAAGGGCATTTAAAACATTTATTGCTAATCCTTGCATGTCACTTCTTTGGAAGTGTATGCCAGTTGATAGCATATAATTTTTGATTGCTCATTAAGATGGCTATTAAGCATCTTGAAGTATAGGCTTTCACTTTGGTTTCATGGTTATCAGTATGAAACAGTCTCTTTGTAAAGTGCCTACTGTCCCAAGGCTAGCTTCATTTCAGCAGGGATTTCCTTGCAAGAATCTCAAATTCTCATCTTCAAAGGAGGACTTTTTTCAGACTTTGTTTTCATGGTATTTTTTTCTCAAGTAAATCAATTTAAAACAGTAATTGGTAGATGACATCTTTTTCTCCCTGGTTAACTTTATAAGATCCCCAAACCCAAAAAACACTGAAGATACAATCAATGTCCAAATACCTTGGTACTAGAGAAATGTCAAGGGCAGTTATACTTTTTTTTCCTAGTGTTAAATAATGTTAATTATATACACATCAATTGAGAAAAAATATGCAGTTTGGTTTTGAGAAAGGAGGTTAAGGAATAAGCAGTGTTGCTATCCATCTTAAATCCCAGCAGATCCAGTGTCAGTGTTTTCCTGGAGAACCACAATTGTATCTGTTAGGCTCAGAGCTGTATATACGTATATACATACATTCAGCATAGGTCTGAAACAACCATGTTTGGATCACATCGTTTGGAAGTTCACCAATTCTGCCTCTCCTTTGCGTAGGTCACCTGCACTCTTATTCCTCCTCCCCATTATTTTCCCCCTTCCCGAATGGCCTCCAAGACAGAAATGGTCAGAGCAGTGCTTCTTTTAGCTGACACTTTCTTTGCAATTGCCTCTGCAAGATGCAGAGAGAAGTGAGGGGTTCTTCACATTAAGGAATTCAAGGGCTGCAGTTTCACTATGATTCCTCTGAATCTTCAGTTTCTCGGAATGCCAAAACCTTTTTCCTCTCACTAAATGCATGACTGTGAAAATAATGCCAGTTGTTGATCAGCAAACCATGCAGAAGCAAGACGTGATAGTAAAGCAAGGAAGACTGTCCTTTTCACTTCTCTGTTTCCAGCCCTAAAATGAGATCCATTTTGTGATTATATGCCAGCTATTCAAATATATATCTCTCTATATTTTGCACAAGAGCTAAGTCAATGGAATTGATGTTTTTCTACCCGTGGATCTAATTCCAGAGGTCTGAGCAGCTCTTACACAAGTTTTATAATCACTGGGATTTGAAAGCCTTTTCTACTTTGTAGAACGGGGTTGTCAGAGGCTGTAGTTTGTGGCATTGCATTGCTGTGTGATAAATAAACCCTAAGAGTTCATTTGTCATCACTGTTGCGTTCCACCTCTCCCTGTCCCCAACCTCCAAAAATTTCAGGCTCAACTCATAATAAATTCCACTTTATAGATTAGTGAGTAAGAAGCAGCTTAGCAGGAGGGAATGTGTGCTTTACTTCTGAACATAATGAGTGGTTCTAATTTATAAACTATAGCTGTGGCTGAGAAATCCTGTAACCCTTTAATCTCAAATTATTTATGGCTTTCTCTTACTTTTTAATAGATTTTTTTTCCCTTTTCTTGTTTTTTTACCTGAGACTCATGAGGGTTTTTCCACTTCTGCATCACTCAGTGTGTGACAGGATAAGGGGATATTAGTTTCAGAACAGCACTCTGTGAGGTTTGTTTTTTTTTTTAAAGGAAAGAAATTTATGATGTGTATGCTGTCAGATCTATTTAAATAATTCCTAAAAGACTAGTAGAATTTGACCTTTGCTGCCTATAATTATCATTGTCCTTGAAATTAACATAACAGATCTCTATTTGCATTTTTTGAAATTGATTATAATAGTAATTTTTGAAGACTCAGTTGACAGTCTTTGTACCCATGAGCATCAGTGAGAATTTTCTGAAAATAAAATTTGCAGAATAAAACCCTCTTAAAATTATTTTCATACCAAAAGATAATTGTGCATGTTCATTATCCAAACTACAAGGGCACACATCTTATGGGCTTAGAGATTTGATTCTTTTTATAGACACAGTTATGGTTCACTTAAATATACTGTTAGACTTTTTTTGCAGTGCATTTTAATGATATCTGCTTTCCAATATACAAACTGTGCTTTGAAATATAAATGAGTTATGAACAAAGAAGTATTAGTAGTTGTACTCTGTATGCTAAGGCAAGCCATTAAGATGGATGCCAGTAAACAGATATGCCCACTTCTAGGAACATTTTCAATGGAAATTTTCCAGAGATGGCTAATTTAATTGTATTTTTGTGCAACAATTAGGAGGGAATTACGATAGTTCTTTCGACGCGGAGAAGGGAGTGGGCACTATTGTCATTGCAAAGCCCTTGGATGCAGAGCAGAGGTCACTATATAATATGACTGTGGAAGTCACCGATGGAACAAACTTTGCCACGACTCAGGTAGAAAATCACATTCATTTCTTGGCAAGTTTTTCATTTGTTAGTGGAATGTATGTGCTATAAAAATAAATAATTTTGCCATTCAACTAAAAACCTCATCCTCTGAGACAAATGGAGGGAATATTTTTCAAAGCTTTTCTGTCTGTAAAGAATCGGCTGTTGAAGGTTTATAAGTGTTATATCTCCTTTTGTCCTCTTTGTGCATACGCAAAATTATTACGCCTTCTTCCAGCTGAAGGAGTTACTATCATAGGCAGTGAAGCTTAGATTTTGACAATTGTCTCACCCCATAATGGTCCAAAGTACAATAGTGCTTCTGTGTTGTTGGGGATTATTGCTATTGATTGCTTTAAATGGAGTTTATACCTCTCATCCTCTGAAGACTCAAATGTGGGACACAGGATCAGTTGTTCAGAGAAGAAATTGTTCAGAGGCGAAAATTCAGAAGATCTCTCCTTTAGTGTCACTGCCTGCGGTTACATTGTCTATTGGGGAACAGCCCCAGTGAACCCTTGAAAACCAGGCTTGCTTATCAGGCTCAGTGCCTTTCAGCAATTAAAAAGTCAGATCGGATAAAAGTGAAGGGCTGATACAATGCTGGCTTTGACACATCTTTGTTGGAGAGGCTCTGACACAGAGCCTGGTATCTATTCAAACCAGTCTGGAGTTGTGACACGGTAAGGGTAATGACACAGAGACAGGGACGTTGCAGTCCAGGTGGCGCCAGGGAGACTCCAAAGCCCCAAATCCTTCAATATGAGGTGGAATTGTGGGGTATGGATTAGGAAGGGCCAGAAATCCTGCATCTGAGTTACTGTCCAAATGTAAAGTGTGCGTATAGCCTGCATATTATCTTACACATACAGAAAAATACATACCAGTAGGGGACATCTGTGTGCATCCTCAAATCCCAGATTAAATGTGGTTTATAAAGAAAATGGGAAAAATAGTTGTGAAATTATTTGCTTTTTGTTGATGAAGAAAGAACTCCTGGACATTTTTTATATTTACATATATGCATGCACACACCGATGCTTCTGTTTTACCTTGCTTTTTTGCTCAAATGGTTCAGATGCAAATCTGTATTCACTGAATCACAACACCAGCTTTCTTAAGAGACTGTTAAATCATTGAGTGCTTTCTCAATCTGAATTCCTGTTTATAATCAGCCCTAAAATCTCTGTCTGGATATCCTGATCTGGTAAATTCTCCTGATAATCCACTCTTGATAAGAAAACATCAGTTGGTATTAAGTTAGGTGGTAGGAAATCTGCTATTTTCCCTTCTAGTTTCAGTAATTAATTGCATCTCTGCTGAAACATCCCTGCTTTTTACTCAATTATATCTGACCTCTATTACTTGTTATGCCTTTCTCCACTAGATTAAAGAGCTCTTTAAAAAACAGTATTTTCTCCCCAGGAAGGCACTTACTCAGAACAGTCAAAACCTTCCAGTCTTCTGGTAAACACACAAAGAAGAATGATTGACCTCTTTTCATTCCTTTTCCATAAGGCATTTTCTTCAGCTTTTGAGTAGTTTTTGTTTTGCCTTTTTTTTTTGTTTTTTAATCTTGGTGACACTCTTAGTTCACATTTCAGAAATGTGGTGTTGAATCCCTAACACGATATTTTCTTCTTCCAAACAAATATTAAAAAGCACAGGGAATTTCAAGTAAGCTGGATACTAGTAATTCCTGTTCTCATGGATATTATGTTTATTGGTTTTACTGCTTTTGATTTAATAAATTGACCCATATGTCAGTCCCCAAAACCTATTTTGATTAAACTCCTACATTTCTAATTAAAACATATGGTAAAAACATATTTCAGTAAAGCTGTTGTATTTTAAAAGAAGCCTGAGCATTCTTTGTAAAAATGATGTGATCTATTTAAAAATGTAAGATAGGAAATTAAGATTGCAGTAGTATAGTATTAGATAATCATTGGTGGGTACAGACTCCACTTTCCTCCACCTCCTTCTCTCCATGTGAATACTGCTGAAGTATTCGATTGTGGCCTAGACAACGTCTCAGAATATGTTTCTTCTGGTGTTCACAACAGAGATTTCAAAAGCAGGCATAATCTCAGAGCTGCCAGAATTATGGCCTGCCTAATTAGCTCTCCCTCTTAGAAAACTTGGACACTGTGTTTTTGACTGGACTTTAGAGCCTTTGTTTACCTTATTCATTTTTATTTCCTTTTAGAACAATAATGAAAAAATCAAACTGGTAGGTTAAGTAAAATATTGCACAGAAATAGCCAGAAAAGCATCTATTGATGGCTCTTAATGGCCTCGTTCTGAGTTTTGATAAAGTGACATTGTAAGTATTTTGTCTCATATACATAGTACCACCAGCCTTTTTCTGCAGTAGCTGCAAGAAGATATGATAGAAGAGGAAGCATGTGGAAAGACACTTTATAAATTCATCCCCTTCTATAACAAAAAAATAATATAAAGCCCCCCTCAAAGTGCGATGGCTTATTATGAAACAGCTGATGGTTGCCATGCCAAATGGAGCAATCTTACTTTTTATTCCACCCCACCTGTTTCCATTTATCTCTTCCTGGCCTTTTGTTGATTACACAGTTGGAGGTGGTAAAATGCAACATAAAAATGCCAAAGATATTTGCTTCGGTAACTTGATCGCTGGCACAGACTTGCAGAAGTTTCTTCAGCAGTGTTACTGCAAGCCTGAAATACTGATAAACTCTTGACTTCCTTCATGCCTTACTACGTACATGATTCACTACATACCATTAGACAAAATAAATCTTTCTGATTTAAGTTACATCTGTCATATTAATGGTTCACTGATGTGAAAAGAGACAAAAAGAACATAAGGAATAATTAAAAAAAAAACCCACAAACTTCCTTTGTAACTGAAAGCCTGTTTGGTTTGGGTATGATCAGGATTTCAAAAAAGAATACAGTTTCCAAAGTGAGAACCAAAGTGTCAGAATCTGCTGTCCACTGCTATCCCAGCAGCATCCTCACCGTGCTGACCATCCAGGTGAATCTCGGCCATCCTAGCAGCACAGCTGTGATGGGGAGAGGCAGAGGGAGCAAAGACGAATAAATGTTGGCTTGCTTGATTCTTTAGAGTGTGGGTATAAAGCTTCTGTCACAGTGATTAACTTTTAGGAAGGCTGTCTCCAGACTTAGCCAGGAAGAGCTTATGGCTTTCTCCCTTAGCTTAATTCTTATTGCTCAAGGCTACATGGTAATTTATTAAAGGCTGGAGGCATACGTTGGCTCTAAGTCACTGTGAAATGCAATTCCTGCAGCTGCCAGGAGACCTGTTGGAATTGGGGATGGAATGGGGCTTCTGTGTCCCACACACTGGAAAAAGCCGGGACAGAAACTCCATGCAATAACTCTGATCCTCACCACCTGCCTTTCGGCTGGGAAAAGGTCTTTCGTCCCTGCTTAAGCGAAGATAGGAACATCCTAGTAAGAAATGAGTATAATGGCATCTGAATACCCACTCCTGCCACACTTTTGACTAATTTCAGCTGTGTGATATTAGAGGTTCTCCTAGTCATGAGTCAGGTTTATCCCAAAGGGTTTTTTTACTGAACAACCCAGTTCAAGCACAACGTAGGAATAACATTTATTTATTTCTTTGTAGTGCCTACTGTTGAGTTTTGCTCACAGAAGTGCAGTACAATGGGGAACAGTCATCTAAGTGATTCCAATTTTTCACTTTTATTGAGAATATTGTACTAGAGGATAATTATTTTTTTTAAGGACAGACTCCTAGAGTCATAGTATTATATGAAAAAGACAGTTTTGCTTCTTTCTAATTTTCTTGCCTTCTCCTTTCTCATCATCCCAACCACTATTAAAATGGTGCTTCAAAGGATGCTTCCAAGGTAGGAGGCAAAAAGTGCCTCAGTTTCATGTATTGTGAAACCATCAAACTACTTCCCAGTAGAGTTAGTTCAGAAAGGAACATGCAGTTCCCTCCAGAAAGGTTTTGTAGATCAATACATGGTCACTTCTAATACGTTTGGCTGGAGCCAACTAGGTTAGAATAGCAGGTAGATAAGTTACTGCTCATTGCCCCTTTCTGTCTCTCCTCGCAGAAGGCTGTGGATTTCATTTATTCTTCTGCTTGGGATTGACTTTTAGTTGTGAGTTTTAGTACACTAAATTCAGCCTCACCTTTCAGAGCACACCTTTTCTTTATAATGTTGTTTCTTAAAAAAGAGGAGGTGATCACGCACCTCAAGTGAGGGCAGTTCTTTTAACTGTATGATGAAAGCTCCTATTAGATGACCATGGCCAAAATGTAGATAAGAAATTAGAGTCTGCCAGAAGCGGTTCTGGACTGTAGCTTCTTCTAAGATAGACAAGAAGACATGGAATTTCAATTCATCACTTTTCTCGGTTAACGTTTCCTTAATTCTAGAACCAAACCTTGGGGGTTTTTTTTGTCCCATCTAGAGAATTCAGTACTGCTTTGTCTGTGAAACAAAGACTTTCCCTCCCATTTTGACATAACACAAGGGGCATAATAAAGTATAAGTAACAGGCCATGGAGGCTGGTAGGGGAACTTTGCATTTTTATGTTAAGGTTGGGGTTTGGAGGAGAGGTAAAACTTGTCAGGAAGTAGCAAATAAAGCCGTGTGGTAACGGTATTGAAAGCAATATGAAATCAAAACAGGTTTTCAAAACCCATACAAAAGTGTAACCTGAGTTTAAGCAATTCAGGCACTTAATAGGTTGTACTACAACACTGTGCCCAGACCAAGTAATTAGCCAAGCAGATTCTTCCAGCTTCAAATGGCTCTAAAGCAGCTCCTGGCATTTATCCAGTTTTCACTCAAATACATTTGTGCCCAAACCAAAGGTATTTGTGATGGGCAACATTAAAAACAGCTTTGGAGGGACTTCCTGCATTAGGTTTTGTCCTGCTTTGATTTGATTGTTTTTCTCTAGGCTTTTCACTTACCATTTTGAATAAAAAGTCTTTGCTAGTGCTCTGAGTGTTAGTTTGCCTAATTTGTAAGCTCCGAGGCCCACAAATCCTTTATTTGAAACATGCTTTAACTGTGGGAAATAGGAAGTGAGCAGGGAGAAGCAAATCTTTTATAGCAAGGCGCTTGTTCAGACTATAAATTAGGCTCTGCACAATGGAAGCAGAAGGAGGCAAGCCTGCCTTTCTGAAGCCTGCAACACACTGGAAAAGATATGAGCTTTCAAGGATAACCAGGCAGAGACTGCTTGGCTGCATGTTTGCTTATGAGTGTGGAAAAAGACTTGCAGCTAATGTTTGTCTATGAAAAGTGGTTTAGTCAGTAAACTTGCACAGTCCTCAGCAAAAAGGAATCCCTACTTAGCAGCAAGCAAATAGTAAACATTTCAATTCATCACCTTTCTGAGATGTAATGAGAAAAATTTAAAGCCTGTCTTTCATTTTAACAGTAGGTGTTGTCACAGCTTAATACCCGAGGCACCTACACTGTAATTAAGGATATTTATATGACCTAGGTCATCCTTACCATATCTTCCATTTGGAAATAAACATGAAGAAAGTATTAAATTACAAATATACTGTGAGTCTTTGAGTTGTTTCAGTAGGATAACACTTGATTCGGGGTGAAGGATGTACTACAGGCTGGCTAAAGCTTAAGACTTCAAGGAGCAGAGTGCTGGCCCTTTTGAAGTCAATGGGAAGTTTGCCAGCATTACCAGGATTTTAGGCCTAAGTTTGGCAGCCATTAAATGAATTTGAGTAACTTTCCTCATATTAACAACAGTGGAATTCGACTTACTCAACTTCACATATGTTTGTGGGATCAGGTTTTCTGTGAGCCTAGTTTATGTGCCAGGGTAATGTTTGTCCATTATTAAATGAAAATATTATCCCCTCTTTTTAAGTAACATTTTATTAGAGGTTGCCCTGCTGTAGCAGGAAATCTTCTGCATAGGAAGGTGGCATTTTAAGCTGACGTTATAAAGGGGGCTGGCTCGAAAATAAGCCTAAAACATCTTTTCCAGCTGGCATTGCACTTTTCATGTGGCTTTGGTAAGACATTAAGCTTTGCTGCAAGGCAGTGTTTTCCTGGGAAAATGATGGAGGTAGTAGTCACTTTCTCCTCAAAAATACTGTAAGGCTTAAAAAAATAATATGTGTTTAAAATGGCACTTAAGTTCCATTGTTTTGTACCTGATTATGTTTCAAGTAGCTACTAAGACTGTTTAATTTTTAAGGATGTAAGAGTTCTGTTTTCTCCTTTTCTACAGAGCTCAATAGAATTAGTATTCTCGTATATAATCTTACTTTCTTTTGTTATGAGGAAATTCCGCTCCCCTACCCACCCCCAGTAAAGGAGAGACCATAATGTTAAAATTACAGTTGACTTTTGGGGATTTTGAGGGACAGCTGACAAAAATTAGAAGTACTCTTAACTGCTTTAATAGAAGAAATTGTGAATCAATAATGATATCTTTATTCATTAGCATCTCTAACCTACTGCCTTCCTTCTCCAGATGGAAGTGGCTGTGTAAATGTAGAGTATGTAATAAATAATGCGTACTTCATTGTGGATCACTTGACAAATCATTAAAATACTGTCATCTCTGGGGAGGCGGATGCCTGACACCTTAACAGGCACTTGATCAGTTTTACACTAGGTAGGAAGTGAAAGAAGGAAAAAAAAAGAAGTAAAAAAAAAAACAAAAAACCTAGTTCTTTTCTGGAAACTATCACAGGAATTTTAAGTGCATAGTTCCCTGTAAGTTTGATAACCAAAGCAAATAAGGACCTCAATTTTTCTGTGTTTTCACCTCTCCATGCCTCGCACTCCTTAAGCACCACCATGGTCTGTATCTGTGTTATAGTGCATAAGTTTATACATTTTCAGTGGGAAGAAATGCTGCTTTGTGAATCCACGTTGTAATTTCCATAATGTTACAATTAGTCTTTGATGCTGATCCCACCCTGTTTATTTTATGCAGTCTAGTGAAGGCATAATTCATACAGGCATGGCTTGCACAGTCACGGTGCAAGCTTTGTGGTGGATAAAACTTTATGCTCTCCTCTGCTTTCCCAATATGCCATGGATCCCCAAATGCATTAGATATAATGGGAAGTGAACCCCAACACTGCGGTAATCATACAGCATGCAAACCAAACCATTGTATCAGTACCTTTAAGACACATTGGTGAGCATCTGTATTTTTTTTTCTTAAAGAGTAGCATTAGCTTGCACATAGCAATGTTAAAAGCAAATTCACTGATACAAGCCTATCCATCACATAGCAGCTTACTTGCTCAAGGCAGGGCATCCTGTACTAGCATCAGCAGAATCAAACACGCTTGATATTTTCAATTGAATCCATTGGAAAATTTTTTACTTCTCTCTTAGTCTGTCTGAAACAACACATGACAGAAGTTTTGGCCACTAATTAAGAGTAAAATAAATTCTGGTGTTGTCTGTGCTAACAATGCAGCAGTAAAACAAACCAAATGTTTTTCCCCCAGTTTTATTGCTATCTGTTCAAGACTGAAGCATAGTTTAACATAGTCTTTGTCTTGCTTCACTCTGGCTTACCATAATCCAGTGAAAATTAAATGGTATGGAATGCACAGTCGAAACCCTATGCCGTTTAGCTTACAGAGCATTTTATTTCATCTGTCTTTGAAACAGTTCCCAGGCTAATTCATTACGACTACTGCTTACAATTGCTCATGTTCCTTCTGGTAATGTGTTCTGCAAACCTTTCCACATATCATGGAAATCTAAAGTTTCATTTCTCTCTGAGGCCAACATCTGTTTGTGCAATACTGCAGTTAAAATATAACTGGTTTGTTTTGGGGTTTTTTATGTTAAATATGGGGGAACAGGGCTTGATCAAGCAAAGCAATAAAATATCTGCTTAGAGAAGAGCCAAGTCCTTTTCAGAACAAAGAAAATATCGTGAAGGATGAGTCAAGTTTCCTAGAAGAGCAGTGCGCACGGCCTTTCCCATGTCAATCAATGGACTAGTATTTCAAAGCTTTTGAATAGAAAGGCTGTTCCATTTCCCACACTGTAAGATTAGGTGTACGCTTTTAGAGATATATTCTGCAAAAGATACTTTTTGTTTCCAATACTGAAAAAAGGCAACTCTGCATTTCATCTTTCAGTATCATATAGTTTGCCAAGGGTTTTGCTGCCACTCTGCCCAAAGTATTCTATAGCGTATAAAGTTCAGAAAGTAAATTTTCTCCAGGAAGTGACGCCTCCAATTGTGAAAAACACAAAATCTCACTAGAGCCACACATGCATAGAATTGTATAGCCACATAACATTTGAAAGGCAAAGCTTGGAAAATAGATATTCTTCTTAGTTATCAGGTTCATCTTGTGAAATATCGAAATGGGTATCACAGGCAGCAACAGCAGCATCGTGGCTGCCTTCCTCCTTTCCAAATTTATCTACAGATCAATCCCAAGGTTTTAAAGGAAGATGTGAATCAAATGGCACCACGCTCATTCACATTTTTAGCAGAAGCCCTGGAATTCATAAACTGCAATAGAAGGAAGGCAAATAAGTGTTTGAGGGGAAAGTGAATTAGTTGGCAGTAAAGACAACCATCACCAGCAAAGGAAGACCAAGGATGAAACCATAAAAGTAATCCTTCCTTGTCACCAGTGCCCTGAGATTACTTGTCCTTGGTGGTATTTCATGATCTCTGTGGGGTGGGCTTGCATCGTCGTGAGGTCGTGTCTCCTGTTCTTGCCTCATCAAGTGTTACTGTTCCTAACAGTCAAAGATGTAACAGTAACTTTAAGTCTCCACTGCTGTCACTATTTAACATCAGTAGTACATCCCAAGGCAATGTATTGGGCAGAAAAAACCCCACAGGATTTAGCTGAATATTGATTGCATAAGAAGCAGATTTAAGTAACATAAAAAGGATTCTTTTATAGGTTTAGTAGTAGTGGAGGGAAATGGAAATCCCATAATAGCTCTAGAAGTCTCTTGTAACCAGAATCATTATTACAAGTATGCAAAATCTTTCCTATGACCATCATAGGAATATTTTCCAATTTATAGATACTGAAAATATGAACTGATATGTCAAGCTCTGAGCTGGACCTAGTTAGGAACATTTTGCCTCCAACATTTTATCCTTACTATTTCTTTTGATCTGAATAGTAAGCTTTTAATATTAAATTATGTTTCTCAGTCCCACCTTACAGCAGCATTATATCAGCCATCTAAAGTAAATTACAGTATTCTAGGTGCCTATTCAATAATCTGACCAGATTTCAATAACATCAAATGTTTTTGTCTTTTATTGACTGTAGGTTCTTATAAAAGTATTGGATAACAATGATAATGGCCCAGAATTCTCTCACCCAAGTTACGATGTCACCATTTCAGAGGACATACCCCCTGATACTGAAATTCTTCAAATTGAAGCCATAGACAGAGATGAGAAGCATAAGTTGAGCTACACTATTCACAGCAGCATTGATACAGTCAGCATGAAAAAATTCAGAATTGATCCCAGCACTGGAGTATTCTATACTGCTGAGAGATTAGACCATGAAGCTCAAGATAAGCACATCCTTAATGTCATGGTAAGAATGTAACATTTACTTGGCTCAGAACACAATCACTGTTGTTTCAGGCACATACCTGCCTTAGTCTTTGTATGAGCAAAGGGCTCTTAGTGCAGTAAGTAGTCATTAATTTCATTTTGCCTAACATTACATTTTTTTATTTGGACTTTTTGGGAAATGTATTGTGAATTCATTGTATGGAATATGATATGATTTGCTGTCTCAAGGGAAAACAAGCAGGAAGCTGTTTAATCTCTTATCATCTGATCCTATCACTCAAGTTAATTTTCACAGTTTCTGAAGGGGAGGCTGAAAGTTATTTGAGAAGTTATTCACAGGGACATAACAACTTTCTTGTCACAGAGAATGCTACAGCCTTTCTGAATGCAAGCTTATTTTATAGTTTACTTTTATGGAATTATTTCAGGACATAAATTGTTGATACACGAAATAGCTTTTCGTCAACGTTTCCAAATGTTTGGGTATACAGAAAAAAAAAACCATACCATTTTTTTCGCAGTGTGCTTAAATTACAGAACATGTCTGTTTTCAGTTAATTAAAAAAAAAAGTTGTGTTACTTTAAACTTTATAATCCAGTGTTCCACTGTTTTCTTTAACCACTTAAGACTCCTGCCGGAGAGGTCTTTGAAGGAACAGGCATTGGTGTGTTGGGTATAGGGCCATCTTTGGGCAGGGGATCTTAGGAATTAAAAAGCTGCTCTGAGATCCAGTGAGCAGGAGCTGAATGGAATCTCAGCTTGCAGTGTAAGCTGCAAGTCCTTTGGCAAACAGCCTAAGAAAAATGTATGAGCTGTATCACAGAGAGACATGACTGAAGAGGTCATTCCTGGTGCTTGGTTTTGATCTCTGCCTAATACAGTAAGTTTTTTCCTCTTTTTAAGAAGACAAACTTTTGGGGACCATGTTGGCAGTATTATCAGTATAGCAGTGCTGAGAGATTTTGTATGGAGTAGAGAAAGATGTGTTACAAATGATGCCTCTGTTGGAAGTGCTCATAACTTAAGATAATTCCTACTCTGTTTATTATTGGTATCATCACCTTCAAAAAGATAAGTACATTTATAATGATGGCCATAGCTACAAGCACTAGTCTGGCATATAACGGATCACAGGGAGTAAAATAACTGTAGTTCTTTGAAAGAGGGAGCAATGAGCAAAGTATATATGCCTCTATGCTATAGGGGATAGCAGGGTAAAGTCATGACCATTTAGCATGTATTAAAAAAAAATATTTCTTGCAAATCTAAAACACAATTTAAGATGTCATGTGGTTGCCAGTTTAAAAATTTGTGTCACGGTAGTTAATTGTCATGCATTTTTTTCATAAGTGAAAAGAGAAGTCCATTTGCTGTCCTGTTTCTTTAATTTTACTATCTACCATGCCACATATGAATGTATTTTAGTCTGTTCTTTGGGAAAAATGGATTTTCTTACTATTTTGTATTACGAACACATTATTAGCACTCAGATGAGTAATATTTATGAAGTTTTACTAGACAACTATCAAGGTGTGTTATGCACTTGTTCTATAGGTCCGAGATCAAGAGTTCCCTTACAGAAGAAACCTGGCTAGAGTCATCATAATTGTGGAAGACTCCAATGACCACAGTCCGTACTTTACCAGCCCATTGTATGAAGCCTCGGTGTTCGAATCAGCAGCAGTTGGATCAGCAGTCTTGCAGGTCACCGCTTTGGACAAAGACAAAGGAGAAAATGCAGAGCTTATCTACACTATTGAAGCAGGTTAGGAGAGAAGGTGTAGCAGTGTGATTCGTGCCATACACAGAGCAGTACTGCGGTGGTGGTCTGTCTTAACAGACACGTCAAATTCTTTGGTCTGCCTTGTCTTGTAGAGCTGGGCAAAGGAGATATCTTCCTGCTGGTTGCTTTTTATCTTGAAGCTGCTATACCCAAAACCTGTCAGAAAAGAATCTCATTCACTTAAACTAAATGGTTACAGGCCCTTTTACGTCTAAGTCATTGGTTCAAAACCATAACAGAAGATAGTTATTGAAAGCTCCAGCCAGTGACTTGTTTTCGGATTGCTACCACAATGGATCCTCCATAAGCAAATGTCACAACAGCTAGTATGTCCTGGCATTTTTGCAATATTTGTATCAGAGAACAACTAGGACTTTGCTAAAAACTTGTCAGCAGAGCCATAGCAATTTAAGAGTACAATGTCTCTTGAAACTAGGGTTGAGCATAGTAATAGCAGATTAAAACTGCACCTATAGATGCTACCACAATCTAAAGAGTTATCTGGCATGTTAGGAATAAATCTCCCATATGCTAGTATAAGAATAATACATCATGCAGACAGAAAAATATGATTAGAAAGGATGTTTTAGCTATTAGGTGGTCCTTTTTAGTCTGTATGCTTTTCTCTTCTCTAGAGGCTCTCTGTTCTATTACAGCCTGTTTCTATTTCATCGTGAGCTCTCCCTGCAGTCTCAGACTTCAAACGTTCATTTACTGTAAGCCATGCACTCCCCTAGTTTCATTACCCATAGATGTTCCAATACCAGATACATCAAAATTCCATCTTCTACTGCCATAGTTCCTATGATCCATAAAATCTTCAGTTGAGGATACTGATTTTAATTCCAACATTCTGATAGTACATGACCCTTTCATTAGGAGGAAATGCTTGTATCACCTTCCATGTGAAGAAAGCACTTAGTAGAGCAAGTAGTTTTTGTGTGATTTCATAAGAAATTTCTTAAGGAAAAGAACCAGGTCTGCCCTTACATGAGGTAGTCAGTGGCTAAAAATTATTTGTATTAGCAAGCAGTGACAAAGTAACTGCAGCAGCATTTGTAGTGTCTGCAAATGTGACAGATACTGTGGTCTTTATGAAAATCTGTAGCTCTGGCAGAATCTCAGCTCCTCTGTGAATAGTACATTTTTTGTTGTAGCTCGTAGAGTAAACTTTACTGATCTGAAAGGATGGATATAAATAGAAAGCCACTACCAGTATTGAACTACTTACAGTAGTATGTAACTTAAATGAGCTGCCAAGCCCTTGAATTTACAACTGATAGTGAATCACATCTTAAAAATAGTCAACATTAACTCACTTCATTTAGGATTCCGTGTATTTGGTGTTCCAGCTACAATTTTCATATTTACTGCTCTGTGCACAGTACTTGTAGCAATCGCCATCAAAAGAAAATCACACCAGTTATTTGAGACATATTTCTCTCCAGGTTGTGCATGGATGCTTGACTGAAGATTGGAAGCAGTTCTAGATTTTAAAATGTAAATTACAATAGAAGGAATACGTTACAGTGATTGGAATCATTGTAACTCAGTACATGCTGGTTTTATTTAGAATCAAATTCAGAAAAAGAGTATGTATGATTATACATGCCATATACACACACAGCATCCTATACTTTAAGCAAACACTCAAGGAACCAGCAAAATATGGATTGCCTGATAAAGGTGACCTCTGATTATAGAGCATAGATACGTGTCAAAAGTTTTGTATCTGTCTTGCTAAAAAAGAGGTGGAAAAAAAGACCCAATAGAAGGTCCTTGATCCTAACTTATTTTTCACCTTTATGCAATTATATCCCTGTTTTTATATCATAACATACATTTCATGACATTTTCTGCTACAACTCATTCATCTAGATTCATCCTTCTCAGAGATCATATGGTAAGCCTTTGTGCCACAAGATACTTGAATCCCTTTTGTATGCTATTTGTTCTGGTTTATTTTTCTAAATGCCACTTTAACCTTCTCATATTCAGTTCTTTGAGTCTTGAACTACTGTAATCTTCTCTACAGTTGCTTAATATCCCCTTCAATTAAGAGCCTGAGTTGTTATCCATTTGTCATGTAATTGGCTTGTTAGCCTCTGATCTAGTTTCTTTGCCTTAGGTGTACATGTATTTGACTAATTCCCACAATTTCGGGATGCTTTTTCCACTTCAGTAGGAGTAATGTATGTGCAGCACTTGCTCAGATCTTGGTACTCAGAATCAAGATATAAATAGCAAAACCTGAGATATCTGATTTTCAGAAAGGAAGACTTGAAGGGTCTTTAGATTTTTTTACTTTTTTTTTTTTCAATAACTGCCTTTAAGAAATTGCATCTAATTGCTCTAATCTAATTACCATTAAATGCATTGTATATAATTTATAATTTGCTTAAAAATTTGTGTTATAGGGAATACTGGAAACACATTCAAGATTGAACCAGTTCTAGGGATCATTACCTTACTGAAGGAGCCAGACCTAACCACAATGGGACAGTTTGTTTTGTCAGTCAAAGTGACCGATCAAGGTTCTCCACCACTTTCTGCAACAGCAATTGTGCGTATATCTGTGACGATGGCAGATAACTCCCACCCTAAGTTCACTCTCAAAGAATACCAAGCAGAGGTTAATGAAAATGTGGATATTGGTACTTCTGTCCTCTCTCTGTCTGCAATCAGTCAGTCCACGTTAGTTTATGAAGTTAAAGATGGGAATGCGGGTGGAGTCTTCACTATAAACCCATATTCCGGCGTGATCACCAGTCAAAAGGCACTTGATTATGAACGTGCTTCCTCGTATCAGCTCACTGTACAGGCAACAAATATGGCAGGCATGGCATCAAATGCAACTGTGAACATTCAGATTGTTGATGAAAATGATAACCCACCAGTTTTTCTCTTCTCTCAGTATTCAGGCAGCATAAGCGAAGCTGCTCCTGTAAATAGCATAGTCCGGAGTACAAATAACAGTCCCCTCGTGATACGTGCCACTGATGCCGACAGCAACCAGAATGCTTTGCTTGTATACCAGATTGTTGAATCTACTGCAAAGAAGTATTTTACAGTGGATTCCAGCACAGGTGCAATCAGAACAATTGCAAATTTAGATCATGAAACAATAGCCCACTTCCACTTCCACGTGCATGTTAGAGACAGTGGGAATCCCCAGCTTACAGCAGAGAGTCCAGTTGAAGTGACCATTGAGGTAACTGATGTCAATGACAACCCACCAGTCTTCAGCCAGGCTGTATTTGAGACAGTTTTGCTCCTGCCCACATACGTGGGTGTTGAGGTTCTCAAAGTCAAGGCTACGGATCCAGATTCAGAGATCCCTCCTGAACTAACATATAGTCTGATTGAAGGCAATATGGACCACTTTTTAATAGATTCAAGCACAGGAGTACTGACCATTAAAAACAATAGCCTCTCCAAGGACCATTACATGCTAATAGTAAGAGTATCTGATGGGAAATTTTATAGCACTGCTATGGTTACAATAATAGTGAAAGAAGCCATGGATAGTGGGCTCCATTTCACACAAAATTTTTACTCCACTTCTATCTCAGAAAACAGCACCAATATCACAAAGATTGCTGTGGTGAATGCTGTTGGTAACCGCCTTAATGAACCTTTGAAATACAGTATATTAAACCCAGGCACCAAATTTACAATCAAATCCACCTCGGGAGTCATTCAGACAACTGGCATCCCCTTCGACCGAGAGGAACAAGAGCTGTATGAGTTGGTGGTAGAAGCAAGTCGTGAGCTAGATCACCTTCGTGTCGCTCGTGTGGTGGTGAGGGTTTACGTTGAGGACATAAATGACAATGCCCCAGTGTTTGTAGGACTTCCATACTATGCTGCTGTGCAAGTCGATGCTGAGCCTGGTACCCTGATATATCGAGTGACAGCAATTGATAAAGATAAGGCTGAAAATGGTGAGGTGTCATATCTTCTGAAGGAAGATTATGGACATTTTGAAATTGACAGAGAATCTGGTAGCGTCACTTTAAAAGAAGCCTTCAATTCTGATTTGTCTAATATAGAGTATTTGGTTGTCGTTGTTGCAAAAGATGGTGGTAACCCATCATTGTCTGCTTTGGTAGAGCTCCCAATTACTATTGTTAACAAAGCAATGCCTGTATTTGACAGGCCCTTCTATACGGCTTCCGTGAATGAAGATGTAGAAAAGCACACGCCGATTTTAAGCATAAATGCAACCAGTCCAGAAGGCCAGGGGATTATTTATATCATTGTTGATGGAGATCCCTACAACCAGTTTAATATTGACTTTGATACTGGAGTTCTGAGTGTCATCAGCCCACTGGACTATGAAGTAAATTCTCTTTTCAAGCTGATGGTCCGAGCCAGTGATGCCCTTACTGGTGCTCGAGCTGAAGTTACTGTGGACTTGATCATTAATGATGTTAATGATAATCCTCCAGTTTTTGATCAGTCGACTTATAATGCTACTTTGTCTGAAGCATCTTTGATTGGGACTCCTGTACTGCAGGTTGTTGCTACTGATGCTGACTCTGACAATAACAGGATTGTGCAGTATCAAATAGTCCAGGACACGTTTAACAGCACAGACTACTTCCATATAGACAGCACCAGTGGCCTAATTCTGACAGCCCGGATGCTCGATCATGAACTCATACAGAAGTGCAGCTTGAAAGTCAGAGCAACTGATAACGGATTCCCACCACTAAGCAGCGAGGTTCTTGTTAGCATCTCAATAACAGATATGAATGACAACCCTCCGGTTTTTAACCAGTTAATATATGAATCATATGTGAGTGAACTGGCACCTCGAGGTCATTTTGTGACCTGTGTCCAAGCCTCTGATGCTGACAGCTCTGATTTTGACAGACTGGAGTACAGCATCCTATCAGGAAATGACCGCACCAGTTTTATTATGGACAGCAAGAGTGGTGTTATCACCCTTTCCAACCATCGCAAACAGAGAATGGAGCCCATGTACAGCCTGAATGTCTCTGTGTCAGATGGACTGTTCACCAGTACAGCTCAGGTGCACATACAGATCCTTGGGGCCAATCTCTACAGCCCTGTGTTTTCACAGAGTGTCTATGTTGCAGAGGTTAGAGAAAATGCTGCTCCTGGAACCAAGGTAATCCATGTGAAGGCAACAGATGGGGATTCAGGTGTATATGGCCAGATAAGCTATTCCATAATAAATGACTTTGCCAAGGACCGATTTTTGATTGATAACAATGGGCAGATTCTGACAACTGAGAGGTTAGACCGGGAGAACCCTCTGGAAAATGATATCGGTATATTTTTGAGAGCTCTTGATGGAGGTGGCAGGACTACATTTTGCACTGTGAGAGTGATAGTAGTGGATGAGAATGACAATGCTCCTCAGTTTATGACAGTGGAATACAGAGCAAGTGTCAAAGCAGATGTTGGGAAAGGTTACCTGGTGACCCAAGTACAAGCAGTAGATCCGGATGATGGAGCTAACTCCAGAATTACCTATTCTCTGTATAGTGAAGCCTCTGTTTCAGTAGCTGATCTGCTTGAAATAGATCCTGACAATGGATGGATGGTCACCAAGGGTAGCTTCAACCAGCTGAAAAACACAGTTCTGTCATTCTTTGTCAAAGCAGTAGATGGTGGCATTCCTGTAAAGCATTCCCTTATTCCTGTCTACATCCATGTTTTGCCTCCAGAAACTATTTTGCCTTCATTTTCTCAGCCCCAGTATTCTTTTACCATAGCAGAAGACACCGTCATAGGCAGTACCATTGACATTCTGCATATTTTGCCTAATCGGGGTGCTTTGTATAGCACAGTTAATGGTGAGCTGTCTGAAAACAACAAAGATGGAGTTTTCATTATAGAGCAAGACACGGGGCTCATAAAACTAGATAAGAGACTTGACCACGAGATAAATCCCGCTTTTCACTTCAAAGTTGCAGCCACCATTCGATTAGATAAAGTAGACATTGTGTTGACTGTGGATGTTGAGGTTAAAGTATTGGATGTTAATGACAACAAGCCCATGTTTGAAACAGCCAACTATGATGCTATAATAATGGAAGGGATGCCTATAGGAACAAAACTCATGCAAGTAAAAGCAGTTGATGCAGACTCGAGTGCAAATGGGCAGGTCACCTACACACTTGCGGTGGAATCGGAGCTGGAGAAGATCACAGAAGCATTCACCATTGATAGCAACAGCGGCTGGATCAGCACACTGAAGGATCTGGACCATGAAAAGGATTCTACTTTCACCTTTGCAGTGGTGGCCTCAGATCTGGGGGAAACTTTATCCTTGTCATCAACCACCTTGGTCTCAGTTACTGTGACAGATATAAATGATAACGCACCCATCTTTGAACATGAGGTGTACAGAGGATCAGTGAAGGAGAGCGACCCTCCAGGGGAAGTTGTGGCTGTTCTTAACACCTGGGATGAAGACACATCTGATGTCAACCGGCAGGTTAGCTACCATATTACAGGTAAGAAACAATTTACATGCTTTCTTCCCAAAACCAGATTTACCAAAGAGCTGTGCATGCGTCCAGTTTTAGGTGAACATTTAGCAGGGTTTCAGCTAAATTATCACTATGAATCAGACAATTGCACCTATGCCTTGGTTTTTGTATTTTTTTTTTTTTTAATTTAGACAGAATTTACAGCAACTAGCAAAGCCAAAAAGAGGGGAAGGAAGTGTGTATCTGTCTGTCTAGATTATTCTGACTATAATTTCAAAGATTAATGCTTCATAATTTGCTGCAGTGTAAAGTAGTGTCACCTATCAATCCATCATAACTGATGTGTCAGCTTGGAAACCGTCATGACTTAATGTTTCAACCAAAGAAAGAACATTCTATTCTTAAGGAGAAAATCTTTAAATTTACAAGCATTAAAAATGTTTGCTTTTTTTTTTTTTTTTTTTGACCTAGGAGAATGCATGCAGGAACCACTTTGAAATACCACTGTTTAGAGGGGAGGAGGAAGGAATGAATTTTATATTGGAAGAAGTAAGGGGAAGCCATTTCTTATAAGCACAGATTTCTGGCCAACAAAATAGTAATTCACTTAGAAGGATTGGTTAGCTGCCATGAATTTTTAAATACAGCATAAGGCAATTTTGATTACATTACTGACATATTTTTCAAAGTGTAGTAACATTGCTCTTTCTTATTGTGCTACATTTGTTATCATTTCTTTCTCCTAGATTCAGACTGGCTTTTGTGTAAGTATGTTATGAGTGATGGGGTGTTGCAATTATTTTTCTTACTACAGCTTGCACTGTCCAATAGATTTTGTTAGGGAAACACTTCGTCACAACCTTCACAAGCACGGAACTAATATTAATTCCATAGTAATAACCACATCATTGGACAAACTCATATTTTTCTCACTGGGTAGAATTTGAAAGGCTGTATGAAAATAGGAGGCTATGGGCAAAAATCATTCAACTAACCAGATGACTTCTTCGTTAGCTATGAAATTGGAAATGGCTGTGGGATGGTGTGTAGGGAAAGGTGTGATCATAAAATCATAGAATCACCAGGTTGGAAGAGACCCACCAGATCATCAAGTCCAACCATTCCTACCAAACACTAAACCATGCCCCTCAGCACCTCGTCCACCCGTGCCTTAAGCACCTCCAGGGAAGGTGACTCAACCACCTCCCAATGACCCTTTCTGTGAAAAAATTTTTCCTAATGTCCAGTCTAAATCTCCCCTAGTGGAGCTTGTGGCCATTCCAGCCATAGATGGTCTGTGTCACACATCAGAAGAAGCATTGTTTTCAAAGCAGCCAGAAATTTATTCTGACCACTTACATGAAAGTCTGAATTCAGCTGAAAGGTTTGCAAAGACCATGTGTTTATAGTGTGACATTTTGTAAGGTTTTCAACATGTGACATATTGTAGGATATTAGAAATAGAGGCAAAAATAGTCTTGTGGATAAAGAGCAGGATTTGAAAGCTTTGGGTGAGGTGCATTACCTGCCAGTGGCTCAGTTCCCACATATCTGAAAGTAAATAAGCACTGATTCATCTTAGAGGCTTTATGATATTTGAAAGAGTTTGAGGGATCCCAGTATAGAAAGTACTATAGGAAATGCAAACCTTTCATGTTTGTAGCAAAGATATGCTAGTGTACTGTGATGAGTAGCTGAAGGTGCTGGTTTTTTCTCTTTGTTCTGAAGTCCTTCAGTCATCTCTTACAATCAATTATGCTTTTATTGACAGAATAGTGGTTTTCTTTCACATCCCTGTGCTGTTAATTTAGCAATAACTGGACTTTTGAACAATAACTGTCACATGTGACCCAAAAATTGTAGATCATTATGTATCATAATTTCTACATAAGTTCAAAGCTTGTCAGATATTTTACTGATATTTTATTTTCTGAAAACATTAGATGTCAAAGCCCAAAAGTTTCTTTAACATCTACTGAACAATTACTAATGTGTATGAGGTCAGAAATTCCACTGTCTTTGAATATATTCTTTGCATTTAGGAAATGAATATTAGGTTCTTTTGATTAAAATGCCAAAACATATTAAAGTATATATTAACTAATGAAATAGTTTATCCACACTTTACCCCAAGCTGAGCTCAGGAACAGCACTTGAATATTGCATTGAATCAGATTAGCTGGACTGACATTCCGGTGCTGGGGCTTTCTGGAGGCATTTTAAAACACAGAATATTCTGTGAATACAATAAAGACTGTCCGAGAAAAAAAAAAAAAAAAGGACAGTGACAAAAAAGGGAACAGATGACAAATCTATGAGAATGGCATGTGGATCCACCAAAACCAGCTTTCTGTGAAACACCTGGAGAAAAGTAGAATCACAGAATCATTGAATGATTTGTATTGGAAGGGACCTTAAAAATCATCCTGTTCCAACCTACGTGCCAAGGGCAGGGACACCTTCCACTAGATCAGGTTGCTCAAGTAGCACACAGAAGATATGTGGAAAAAAATCATCTTGTAGGTAATGAAAGAAACAACCATTCTAGGTCAGATGTGATCACTGAAAAGTCCTTCACATTCTTTTGAGAAATACAAACACTTATTGTAGTCTTCTGGTCAACTTCAAAAACGGGTGATTACGTTCTGATGGATAAATACAGATTGTGTTTTGAACTCCTTCAGTTTAGGTGTGGTTCCCATGATTACTGGCAAGAAGTTGCCATTTTCAAACCCACCTTCATCTGCTGGTGGTGTCAAAATAAATTTTGCACTTACCATGTTATTTGTAGGTTGGTAGCAGCTGGAGATGTTCACAAAGGAAAAGTACTATATATAAATCTTAATAGAAAATCAATAGGCAGCACATATGGCACAAATGCACTTAGAAAGCACAGCATTTTCTTTTCAAAGCTCATTTGAAGTCATAGCCTAAATCATTTGAGGCAGTTTGGCTAAAACCAGGACTCTGCTGATGTTTATCTAGGATGTTTGGCCAGCTTAGATACAGTCAGATATTACCGAGATTTAACAGTGGTAAAGTCACCAGAAAAATTTACGTTGCTATGACTTGGGTACAGTAAAGTTTTTCATATTCCTCAGGGATGTTAATTAAACAGGCACATAAGTCTAAGGACAGAGAAAAGTCTTTAAGCTTGGTTCAGATGAATACAAGGAAGATGAATAATATTTTTTGGAAGAAACACCTGGTATTGTAAACAGTAGGTTTCTGTTGGGTTGATTACCCATTATAAGCAAAAAGCAATGCTTTTTGTTTGTTTTTATTTTATATTTGAGGTCCTGGAGTTCTGGAAAAAACAGTTGTTTCAGTGTTTGGAGAGTACTTGTGCTGCAGGCTGAAGAATGGGTCTGCAATTTTTCAATAGTAAAGCTAAGAGGATTGAGTTTATCATTTCAGCAGCTCAGTAAACATGCAACATCTTAAACTGGGAATGGAGGATAAACCTATTGATTTTATGTGATGCAAATGCCTAGAGTTTTGATAGGGAATTGAAAGTATCTAAATAAATGCGTAAATGTAAGAGAGAAAATAAAAAATAAGTTAGTAAATATTCAGTTCCCCCTCCTAGATTAGGACATTGCACTGAAAACTGATACTGTTGGCTTCTAGTTTTCAGTTGCCTTTTAGCCATTATAATTCTCTCTATGTGTGCTTTAGTAATGATGTGTGTCAGGGTTTGTTTATTTTGGATCACTGTCTCTCTGCATTTCATTTGTAACTGGCTGTTTTCTTTCTTTACTTAAACTTGAGCTTGATTTGGCTTTGTACTATTTGCTGACTAGAGAGGGAGGAAGAACATTATTTAAACTTCAAGTAACAAAAGATAAAAGATAGTGCTGATTCTTTCTGCCTCAAAGCCTTTCTAAAAAGTTTTGTAGCTAGCACTTCACTGTTGTGACATTCAAAGTAGAACATAAGAAAACTGCCGAAGATTTTAAAGAATCCATTAATACATGTAGTCACTAGGCTTCCATTTAGAAAAGCTACATTATTCAGAGTGAAAAACTAATTAATTAGAACGCCCCTAGAAAATGAATCTGCTTACATATATTAGTGAAAAAGTTAATTAATCACTGCAGAATGGGATCTGTGTCAAGACATATGTATAAGTACTAGAAAATTCTTCCCTGGGCCACATTGTGTATTTTTTTGCCTTTCCTTTTTTAAGAATATTTCTGTGATGGTATTTTAGTGTTTATGTCTCATTATTTCTGTTACTCTTTATATTACAACTTACCTTTGTCTTCCATCAACAAATTATATAGCCAGACCCAGAAAGCAAGAAGAAATGAAAGGTAGTCCTGATGAAAAAGCGTGCAGACAAACTGCTGCACACTTGCTGCTAATTGCACAGGTTTCTTGATCACTCAAATTGATCTTTTTCTTATGGAGTAAAGGGAGGGAAAAGGGATGCAGTATAACCTTTTTTTTTTTTTTTTTTAATACATATGCCCCAAATTCCTGTGTATGATTTAAAAGTCATTGTATCAACAACAAAGCAACAGTGATTTTAAAATTGCTCCAATCTGGTGTTACTTCCAGGCATAAAAACCACCAGCTGATTTTAATTAGACTTTACCTTTCCTCTTTTCTTAGCAATGGGATTCCTATACCTTAAGTGTATTGCTTCATAGTTGATCGGGACAGTTAATCATTTCCTTTTACAAAAGGACTAATATGCAGGAAAGCACTGATTGCTATCAGGAAGCTAAATAAGACTATTTAAGGCCATTTTTATTAATGGTTTACAACATTAAACTCACTATGACAAGATTACAGCCTTTTGTAAAGGAGAGTTAAGCTTTTATATGCTAGTGTTGAAGTGAACAGAGAGAATTTAATGTGAGTCAGCAGGGTTCTACCTTCTTTGAAGTCTTATTGAGACTCAAGTCAATGGACAGATTCTCATTTCTTCAGACTTTATTCAGAGCTGGCCTGTAGGGCACCCTGACAAACTGTGTAACCCTCTTTAGGAGAAATCAGTGTTTATGTCAGACAACAGATAAAACAAGGTTTAGCCGAGTCATCTGATAATCATTCCAGACTGTTACAGATATTAGTAAGAAAATTGACATCTGCATGGTTTTGTGATCAAAAAAGGTGATTTTCTATCAACAGACTATATGTGTGTTTGTTGTATCAGGTTTTTACTCTGTATGATTAGAGGGCCTTTTATAATTATAATCATAATGCCTATCTGACTGATTCATTGGAAATCTTATTCACTACAACGTGTCCTTTTTTGACACAGTTAGAGCTAGCTGAAATGGTGATTCTTAACAAGGAAGATTTCCTCAGCCTGTCTCAACTGACTTAGTTTTCATATTAAATAGAAACCAGCATACCTTGTCGTTGGTAGATAATGAAGAAGGCACACATTGCAGCCTGTGACCTCTTTTCTGCTTTTTGATGTAGAAAGCAGGTATGAAATGTGCAATAGTTGTTGTTTTGGGGTTTTTTTGCTTGGTTTTAAGCTCAGTTCGAAGTTCAGATCTTCTCTGCCTTGTTTTTTTTGCTAAGACTGGGAACTGACAGAATTGTGACAGCAGAAGCAACAACAGTAACACCTAATTGCTTGACAGTAGAGGCAGCTCAAATAAATTCAGCCTTGGAATTTTTTTAAATACTTAATTACTCAAACATTCCACACAAGTACTAGAGAGGAAGATTTAAGAACCTGGTCTTTCCATTGAGTTTGGACAAATTCCATGATACATGTCAGGACCCTGAATAAGTTGTAAGCAAAAGTACACAAGCATGCTTAACATTCTTGATCTTGTTACTAGAAAGAATAAGCATTCCCTTAGTATTTTTAAACCACTTTTATACATTAGAAACACGGAAGGTAGTTCTCAGATGACATTTCTACATGGAAGAGCACAGCAGCAAACTTAATATAGTGGGGAAAGAGCTAGTAGTAGCTTAGAGGGAATTAAGATTCACTCAGCAGAGAAGTGTGATACTTTTTTCTATATCCATACTCAGTTTCTATAGTACATCAGTTTGCTATGACTGCACTGCTCTATTCTAAAACATTAAATGTGCAGATATGTTTTTTACAGACCAAAGTTATGTTAGACACTGGGCACAGAATATTGGGTAGTTGGATTTCCTGCTTTTAGCTGGGCTAGAATTAATTTTTTTCATAGCAGCTGACATGAAGCTTTGTTCTGGTTTCGTGACCAAAACAGTGTTGATTGCACAGGGGTGTTTTAGTTACTGCTAAGCAGTGCTTACATAGAGCCAAGGCTTTTTCTGTTTCTCACACTACCCCACCAGCAAGGAGGCTGGGGGTGCACAAGGAGCTGAGAGGGGAAACACCTGAGATAGCTGACCCCAACTGACCAAAAGAATGCCCCATACCTTATAAAACTCAGCGATAAATGCAGGGGGAGAAGGAGGAAGGGAGGATGTTCAGATTTATGGCATTTGTATTTCCAAGTAATTGTTACAGGTTCCTGTATTCCTGGAAATGGCAGAACATGTGCCATAAATTCCTTATTTTGCTTTGTTAACACATACAGCTTTTACTTTACCTGTTAAATTGACTTTGTCTCAATCCTCAAGTTTCTGCACTTTCTGGTCTGACAAGGGGTTGAGGTCAGGCTCAGAGAAAGGTGATGGAAAGTGGTGTCTTCATGGTGTAGGCAGGAGACTACCATTTCAGATGAAAGAGTAAATACCTGTTGGAAACATCAAAAACTGTGCCTTCCTTGATTGCTGTATTGTACTCTTCTGTATATGACATGTCCTCCCTTCCCTCCTAAGGATGATGTGGACCAAAACTTTCCCTCTCCCTGCTTGCTTTTGTCACCAGGTAATTTGATAATCTGGAAGAGCCACATTGCCAAGCTCAGTGCCAATGTTATGGCATGATAAAAAGCTGTTCTGCTTCGTCTCCTGCACTCCTTTCACCAGCTTTCATTCCCAGATACATTTGATCTAATTGTATTGCTTATCTTCCAGCTGCTCCTCAAATGACCTCGTTAGGACTATTTAAAACTAATGTGTCTTCCTGTGTCATATGAACTTTTTTTAAAACTAGAATTTTAATGAGCAGAAGAACGGCGCATCTGTATGATAAAGCTTTCATTAGAGGATTCCTTAATGCAACCCACTTCCAGTCTTTGATTGCATAATCAACAGCTAATGAAATTGTCTTGGTAACAAGAGCTACAGTGTATTACATGTTCTCCTGAGACTAAGTGGAAAGACAATTGTACCAGCCTGAGAGGGCTATTGATTGTTCACAGTTTGAATTTGATTGCTCTTACGGGGAGCTAAACAAGAGATCATCTTCAGCTCTGTTAAATGGATTTTGTTTCCACTGATAGTTATTGGTTCACTTTCATACAAGGCATTCAGGGGCAATGAACACAGGGAGTGTAATCTCATTACAGATTTCCTGAGTCGGCAAGTTTGAAGCAACCGATCACTTTAAAACAAATGACAGTTGCTTACTTCAAGTCCTCTGTGATATGTCCATGTGTTTAAACTAGGTGAGAGGTTTGAAGGGATACCCCAGCCCATTGCATGTTTCTTGTCTCATTGCAGGAGGAAATCCCAAAGGGAAATTCGGTCTGGGACTGGTTCAGAATGAGTGGAAGGTTTATGTTAAAAGGCCTCTAGATCGGGAAGAGCAAGACATTTACCATCTGAACATTACCGCCACGGATGGCCTCTTTGTAACACAAGCTGCTGTGGAAGTTACCGTCACTGATGTTAATGATAACAATCCAGTCTGTGAACAGGTGAGTTAGCTACACCCATGGCAGTTGTCTCTTGTGTTGAAAGCAAGAGTTTCCTTATGGGTGTCCCTGCTACTTACAGGTATTCATAGGCAATGCCCATTTACATCCTTAAGGGCCTAGCTGAAGAATCCAGAGTGATCTGGGAAAGGAGCAGGACAAAGTAGTCCCGTGAAGCTAAGATTAAAGGATACTGGTCTAATAAAGCTAGCAAAGGAATCTTGTTCAGTTGGCTTTAGAAAAAAATTAAGCATTGTGAGGTGGCACTAGGCAACCACTCATCCCCTGCAGAAAAAAAAATGTGCTTTCCCTTTACAACCTATGTGGAAATGTCTTCAATATAGTTTAACTCCAGCCTTTCTGAACCTAGCGGATGCCAGAGAACCAGTGGAAAAGACAGAAGAATGTTGCTTGCTCTCATGTCGTCGGGCATGCCTGGAGTGTGCTAGCTGCCTCCCATTCAGGGGAAAAGGCAATGTGGGGATTGATATTACTACAATAGAAAGGTCCGTGCAAAAGAAAAGACATGATGAAACATGAGAGTTCCTTAATGGAACTGCTCACAGAATCGTGTATATATATGTACATGTATATGTCTATAGTCATATAATTCCCATAATTACATTTTCACTAATGGACCACTGTCATTGCAAACACCAGTCTGTGGAATAAGTCTGTATCTCCCTCAAACACTGCTGGATGAGACAATAGAAACAATTATCTTTGTTAGCACACTCATGAAAGTTTCCATGTCATGGGTGTTGATGAAACAAATGGAAGGTAGAAAATGAGACCTCATTTAACACCTAAGACCAGCCCTATTAAGAGTCATAATTTGGCATTGGTTATGAGACACCTCAAAGCTTAAGAGTAATTTGGATTTCAAGGAAAGTATTGTGTTATGGATTTTTTAAATTTTTTTTCCTGTATAGAAAGATGTACTACAGAGAGTTTTAACAAAATATTGTCCAGAAATTATAAAATACTGTTATGTCATACGTTACTTTTCTGATTTTGCCTCTAGGTTGCGTACACAGCACTGTTTCCTGAAGACATCCCATCAAACAAAGTAATTCTTAAAATCGGTGCTAAAGATGCTGACATTGGGTCCAACGGTGAAATTCGTTATTCTCTCTATGGTGCTGGAAACAATAAATTTTTCTTGGATCCAGAAAACGGTAAGATGGCAACTGAATGTTTTGAAATAGCATTCCTAATCACTCGACATCAATGGGCACTAATTTCCTTAACTATGGTCAGGTTGTACTTGGTTATCAGCCAGTTGTTCCGATTATGGCAGGCATGGATGACCACTTCTGAAGTGGTGGTGGCAGGAGTGAGAAAGAAGGATGTCTTTGTTCACCAGGTCCTGACCATGCTTCTTCTGATGTGTTGTAGGACTGTGTCAAAAGCCTTAACAGAAGTCCAGATAAATGACATTTGTAGCTCTTCCCTTGTCCACTGGTATAGTCACTCCATCGTAGAAGACCACTAGGTTGTCAGGCAAGATTTGTCCTTGGTGAAGCCATGCTGGCTGTCTTGAATCACCTCCCCGTCCTCCATGTGCCTTTTCTGGTACAGAAGAGGGGAAGATGCCAGTATGGTAATCCTTCACCTTCCAGCTTCAGTTCTTCCACATTAGCCTAGATATATTGGTGTTTAGATCCTGTAATAAAGACATTCCTTTTATTTTCAGGTTCTGAGGGAGGAAGATATCAATAATGAATTTGTGGGCATAGTGGAATGGTACAAAGTTCCTTTACATTAGGCAGTACATCTGGAAAAAAAGATACTGATCTCTGCTAAGAGATCTTAGCAGAGATCAGCATCTTTTATGGTTGTTATGAAGTAAAACTAGATAAAATGACATTCCCATGAATAAAAACGGTTAGCATAACGATGGACTAAGTCCTTCCCTGTGCAATGCCTCCTCCACCTGACTAGCAGGAAGCAGCGCTCACTGTTGCCATAGCATTGTTGATTGAAGAGGTAGTGTTTGGAGATGTATTCTGTGTGTGGAAGGGGAAGTATTGCTCTTGTCAAGAAAAAAATGCTGTGTTTAATGGAAAATTACACCCTTTACAAAATTAACACAAAACTTGTTTTCCAGCTAGTTGTGTTTCTCTGCTGGCATGACAATGATTGTCAATTGTTTATCTGTGTAGTGGAAAATAGATCATGGGTAAAACTCACAATCTGAATAACCTGTCTTTTTTGGTTTTTTTTTTTTTGGTAATAATGTTTATTGTGACACCTGTCTCTATATGAGAATAAGAAGTTTGTTTTAAACTAGATGCTAGAGATGCCTACAGGAAATCAGAGCTGGTTGGAGATCGCGTTGGGTGGGGAGAGAGGGGATGTTGATGTTATTTTTGGATAGTAGCATTAGAAAACTTGAGCTCATTATGGCTAGTGACATCAGATTCAGAATGTGCTTCTATGTCTAGGAGTCTGTAAATCTTGACAGTAACAGAAAGACAACCTTGGAAAATCACAGTGATGTTCATATCAGTGTTTCTGTAGGCTGTTGAAAGCCACCATGAGTGGCTTGACCTCTCTGTACTCATATTGGCAGATCACATTTTGGGGTAAAGAGGATTGAAAAGTGATGCTGCTGTGAGTTTTTAATCCATTCATTCGAATAACCAAACTTGGGGGGGTTTTTTCCTGTTTACAATTCCTGTGAAATGCATGTTTTTTGAGACACACTATCTAGAATTAGTGATGTTGCTACAGTAGTAATGATGGCTGCTGCTTTTAATCAATTTTAGGTGAGCTGAAATCCTTGGCTCCTCTTGACCGAGAGAAAATCCCTGCATACAACTTAGTTGGTCGAGCCACAGATGGTGGCGGCAAGTTTTGCCAATCAGAAATCCATCTTATTTTAGAAGATGTTAATGATAATCCACCAGTGTTTTCATCTGATCACTACACAGCATGCGTCTATGAGAATACAGCCACTAAAGCTTTGCTAACAAGAGTCCAGGCCACTGATCCTGATGTTGGTAAGTGAGTAATGCTGCCAATGATCATTAATGTTCAGGAAAGCTTTGTAGGCTGGTGGAACTGCAATACAGATTCATTTTTCTATTGCTAGTTTTCCTCATTCTTTCCTTGTTTTGCTGAAGCGTCCTCCCCATTTTTGTCTCTTCTGTTTCTTTGCAATGAAATGCTCGTGGCTGAACTTGACATGATGGTGTTACTAACAGAAAAGCATTGCAGAAGCCACAGAGGCATGTAATCTTTTATTGTCTTGATCGGTGATAGTTCAGAAGTAAATTGTAGTTTTGGGGCTAATTTCAAACTCACTTCCTCCAGCGGTCTCTACCTCTTTTCTTGAGCCTTGATTATGAATACCCATGCCTCTGTTTATGCAAGTAATGTAGTTACATGCCATAGGGACCTATACTTGATTAATCATAGCTTTTGTAGAGTTTTATACTGCTATAACTCCCATTTGTTCCAGCTGGTAACCTTAGCATAAAACTACTGTTGTAGTACTGTTGTACGCCTTGAACGTACATTATAAATGTTCAGGGTATTTAACTGTACATTCTTTTAAGGTGTAATAGTTTATTATATGAGAACCTTGACCTTGAAATCTGGGCCCAATTATAAATATTTAAAGGAGGGTTTTTTGCATAACGCAGTAGTAAGACCTACCAAGTATCAGATCTTTTTTGTTAGCTCATTCCTTTCAGCTGGAATAAATAAACCCCATAGTTTATTTTTTCTTCCTATGGTTTTGAGGATGTTTTGTGAAAACTGTGGCCTGCATAGCTTCACATGAAAAAAGACCTTCTATTGAATGAAAAAAATTTTTTTTGAATTTTTGTATTTTTGTTTTTTTTTTTAAAAATACAGTGTATGCTGGAAGTCTCAGTTGTTACTAAGGCAGATAATATAAATATACAGGAATCTGTGAAGGGAGTAGCAAGCTTTCATTAATGTATCTATGAAGAACTGCATTACATGCCTTGCTTGAAAATTTACAATTAAAATTACTATACTGTCCTGCAGTGAAAAGCCAATTACTGGTAGTTAGCTACTGAACAGTTTGAAGGCTCAGTGTTGTTTTCCACTGATGTCTTAATTACCATTTTTCTCATAGGTCAGATGACATTCAAAGAGGGGGGAGACATAAACAACTGCAATTAAAAACTCTCAATACTCTAAATAAAAGTTCTTGCTATCACTAACTTAACATAATAAGATCATTGGCAGTGGAAAAAAAAAAACAACAAACAACCCAACATGAGCTACTTAGTACATCTTTCTTCTGAAACTATAGAAGTCAAAGGGAGAAGGGGGGGATATGGGTGATGAATGAAATGGGGCTATATTCTTCCCTACTGATTAGACCTTAAAGTCAAACAAGACATTGTAACATATGAAAGTGACTCTGCTCTCTAAAATATGATTTATATTAAATAGTGTTCTATTAGTCCATACTAAAATCACTGATTACCTATTGATGCACAATGAGTGAATTCAGGTAGTGTAATGTTCCCATCACTGAGAAAAGCATATTATTGATATTACTGATGGACTATGATATTCCTGTGAGGTTTTGTGGAGCATTATCCTGAAAACATCAGTGGAGCCTGTAATCATCATAAGAAACAGTTTTCAATATTCAGGAAATGTCTTACAATCAGTCTTGGAATTTGTTCTCTTGCTTTGGCCTTTGAAGAGCCATATACCGTAAGGATAGGAGAACCAGTATTGAAGCCATTGAGATGAGAATTTAGAGAAGTTGATTTGTGGTCTGCAAATAAACTCTACATAAAACTTAAAATATTGTGGTCAAACATTGTTGGATAATTAAGACAATTTCCAGTTAACAGCAAAATAGTCTTATGTCTGCCTTGTACCTGTCATATCTGTTGAATTTCCTGAACTCATAATATTATGGGAGATTTCAGGAGTGTAACATAGATTGTTGTTTAATATAATTGTAGTTTGGATACATGCTTAGAAATTAATTATACCAACTGGACACACTGAAGAAGAGATGTGGTATTCTTCACGGTATTCAACAGAAGAAAGTGTCTTTAACTTTTTAACTCTTGTAGCAAACAAGTTCAATTTATATAACCTCTTTACATAGCCAAGTATTTGAATTAAATGATCACTTGAAGCAGGGAGAATATACATATGTGTGCCTTTGTTAAGATATATAAGTAACTTTAATATAAAGCAATTCTTTCTGCAGTCATGCTTTCAGTGGAAATTCTGACAATTTCCACAAGATAATATTTTTTACTAACTCACCACTGTCAGATTTGGAAATGTGCAAACTGAGAAATGAAAAAGAAGTTCTGCTTTTAACAGTTTTTTAGAGAAGTTCACAGGGAGAAGTGGATTTTACAGCTCCTACTGTCTTCAAGTCAAAGCACTGAATTACCCTGTTCTGTTCAAAGTAAGGCAAAAGTAGAGTTGGAGTGAATGCTGAGGTGTAATTATCTGAGCAAATCCATCAGACAACTGCAACCTCAGTCTGTTTCAAAGGAATTGGGGTCATGCTAGAGCAGCAACACTGAGAAAATGTACATAGAATCATAGAATAACCAGGTTGGAAGAGACCCACCGGATCATCGAGTCCAACCATTCCTATCAAACCATGCCCCTCAGCACCTCGTCCACCCATGCCTTAAACACCTCCAGGGAAGGAGAATCAACCACCTCCCTGGGCAGCCTGTTCCAGTGTCCAATGACACTTTCCGTGAAAAATTTTTTCCTGATGTCCAGCCTAAATCTCCCCTGGTGGAGCCTGAGGCCATTCCCTCTTGTCCTGTCCCCTGTCACTTGGGAGAAGAGTCCATTACCCTCCTCCCTACAACCTCCTTTCAGGTAGTTATAGAGAGCAATGAGGTCTCCCCTCAGCCTCCTCTTCTCCAGGCTGAACAGCCCCAGCTCTCTCAGCTGCTCCTTATAAGGCCTGTTCTCCTGCCCCTTCACCAGCTTCGTTGCTCTCCTCTGGACTCGCTCCAGAGCCTCAACATCCTTCTTGTGGTGAGGGCCCCAGAACTGAACACAGTATAGGACGCTGTGGAAAGTGTGACATTCAAAAAATAGATAAACTTCAAAATAAATCTGGTGCCCAAATCTGAGCTGCAGGTACATACTCTTTCCAAGTAATGTTTTTCTTTTCCACATGCATACATATTGTGGCCTCACTTGTAGAATGCAAGAATGATTGACAACACGGTCCAAGCTCAGCAGTGCTTTAAGTAATGGTTAAATTTTGCTGCACTTGCAGCTGCTTTGCTTTCTGAATGACCTCCATGCTCAAGCCTATTTCTGTGATGATTGATGGTGTAGTCTACCAAAGGCAGAAGCACTTACTGTACTAAATATAAACTGTGCATCATCTGTCCTTCTGCAGTCCTCTTCATCACCACTGGGGCATTGGCAGTCCCACACCATCTACATTTGTAGTCAGTTTAATGATTTCACTGACTTATTGATTTTTTTTCTGGTTTTGTGATAAATATGGGGCTTTAATTTTGGTCAAGATGAGAATAACCTTGTCACCCCGCCCTGTCTTGCCTGCTGCTGCAGCCTTCCAGCCTCTGCATTATCCTGTGATTAAAACTGCGACTGGTACCTGTTTGTGCTGGTCCTCCCCCATTTGCAACACAATCAACCGCTATAGATGGACTAGGTTGTCTTGGAGCCAGCAGCTCACATTGCATGCAGCCAGTGTGCAGGAACACAAAAGCATGTAAGCAAACAAAAATTTCGCAGGAGTGGCCTTTACGGGGTTGCAAATTGTTCCCTGCAGATCACAAATATCCAAGCTCTGCCCTCAGCTGCCCCTCACCTCCATGCCCTTTCTCCATCCCCAGCACCCTTACAAGTTCATGGGTGCATCCTAAAGATGTGGTGACATGCAGCCTGCAAGGAGCCAGCTGGTGTCCAGGTTATGGCCTGGCTATCCAAATCCATCTGTTTATCAGAGACATCTTTCAGACTTATCTGATTCTTTGAATAGCAGTCACACCTGAAACAGCAAAGGCTTGCACCCACTTACTTACCCAGCCAAGTGGCCCTGTTCTTTGACATAATTCTGTCCATACCTTGTATTTGTCACAGCTGACAATCCAGTTCCCAGCAGGAGTGACCCTGCGATCCCCTGCTCCATTTTTGCTGCATATACAAATAGCAAATGTGTTAGGAAGGGCCATCACTATGTGCTGAGGGTGAGGACCACAGGGTTGTGTGTGGTGATAAGTCACAACTGAAGCTTTGGACTTCGGCCTTGGTAGAAATGTGTGACATTGTGGATACAGAGGTGCCATGATGCTGGATTCAGATGGTCACAGATGGTTGATGTTGGATGAGACCTCTGGAAGGTCAGATTGTCCAACCATCCTGCTCAAGGAGGGCCACCTACAGCAGTTTGTCTAGGACTGTATCCAAATGGCTGTTGGATATCTCCAAGGATTGAGTGCAGTGTGTACTGTGCAGCATGTGCTGTGCAGCACTGACACCTGCAAGCACCTTCTGGGAATAACCAGAGACTTACACTGTGGACACCGGCAAAAGCATAACATCCTCACCATAACCTGGCAGACTAGTGGAGACAGGCAGCAAGCTCACACTGATGCCTTCTCTGCCACTTCTTCCAAGCTGAACATAATTCAGAGATGAAGGATCAATGGCCAGTGACATCTTGCAGAAAGTACTGTTTGGGTAAATATTCTCCCATACCTAAAAGCAGATTTAATAGCATTGAGTAATGTAACCTAGAAGAATAATAAGCAGTGTGCTACATTTTTAGAGCATTTTTTTCACTTTCATGTATGGGATGCCCAGAGTTACAGATGTGTCTCACCTTTTTTTCAGGGCTTATAGCCTCACAGCAGAACATGGAATGGTCTGAGGTGTATTCACCAGTTCCACAAAAAACATCTAATTAGTTTGGGAGTGGAGCGATTGAATCATGGCCATGATTTTCTGTTATTTGGTTGCTGTACTTGAATCTTTGGTACTTAGGTGGGTGTGAGGAAAAAAAATTGGTGTTGAAAGCTGAATTCAGAGGGCCAAGCTTGAGCTTGAGGA
Organism: Clamator glandarius; assembly: GCA_033459285.1. Classification (NCBI taxonomy): domain Eukaryota; kingdom Metazoa; phylum Chordata; class Aves; order Cuculiformes; family Cuculidae; genus Clamator; species Clamator glandarius. The sequence continues at coordinate 1,306,727 of JAUNZM010000088.1, forward strand.
TTTCCTGTAGCTAAGTTTATACAACCAGATTTTACAGGTCAATTGTGGTTGAATTTGGTTGTGTTTTTTAGAGTTATATGGAGTTAAATATTATTTGACCATAGATTAACGAGAATGATTCTGTAGGCATCGTATTAGTGCATTTATGTATAACATGGAGAGTTTAAATCAATCAAGTCTCTAATCAGTTTAGTTCTTGTGTGGGGAACTAATTATTCATCTCTTCAAAAAAAGTGTAAGAGCTGCAGCGGAAGGGGCTTAGCCCTTCTGGGGAAGCCATTTGACCTTCTCACTAGGAGACATCTGATCCCTAACCCTAACTGTCTCCACCTTAGAAGTTTAGGGGAGCATCTATAGCTTGTCATCTGTCTGATGAGCAGCTGAGGAACCTGCCAAACTGGGGGAAGAAGTGCCATTTTCTTTCAGCTTCTGGAGGAAAGTTTTATCTTGAATTTCAAAGAAATCTGTGACAAAAATATTTTCTCTGCAAGGTTTCACTTCAGTGATTTTGATTTTTCAGTAAAGATTTAGTTTGTCAAAAAAATCTGAAGAGAAAACCTTACCACATGTTCTCGTAAGGCAGGCGTGCAGGAAATAAGAAATATCTTTTTGAGAGAAGAATGGTAATAACCTCATTTTTATATTTCAGTCAGTTCAGTCTCGAGTATACCTGCCTCCAGGAGTAAGGCGATGAAGCTAATGTATTATATCTTCTTTTTCTTCTTGCTCTCTCCTGTCAATGGGAAAAATAATGAAACCATTACAATGATAAAAATTAAATATCTATCAGAAATAACAACTGAGGAATGTATATGTTTCTCCAGGTTTTATCTCCTATTTGTAGAAAGAGGCATCAAAGTGCTGGTGAGCAAGACATGAAAAATCACTCTTTTGGGTTGTTCAGTGGGTCACTGCTTTCAAGAACACGTGCATGGACATGATGAGTACAGACTTCAACCATATCAATGGTGGGCTTTGCTCTTGAAGGAATTAGCGAAACTGAGACTGTTGTAAAGTGCTGCCATGGTGAGACTGGAAAAGTGTCAGGAGTGCATGACAGTCACAAATTGATTGAAGAGCATTTCTCGGAATTGTGTATAGTGATAAGTAACAAAATAATAGCAATGCTGAAGCAGATATTGGTTTTAGCATTTGCTGGCAAAGCCTCTACTTTGCACATATGTTTATGTTGGACAGGTTGCTTAAAAGGACCTAGGAACTTTTCAGACATATCAGGATCTGAAAAAGAAAAAAAAACTGACTGAAACATAAATAACGGAAATAATAGAACAGATTTAGTAAAAGCTAACAGCTAATAGGCAGATAAATTTGGTAATGTTACTGGTACTATCTAGATGATATTTCTGGATGTTGCCTAAGGTTTTTTAAAATAAATATTGCAAGATACTTTCCCAAGGATAGATCATTCTCCTTAAGAGATATGTGGAACTTCCTGTATCTTTACCCACACCTTTGTCTCAATGACTCTTAAAATAGTCCAAGGGTTAGTGTACTAATGCAGGCTATGGAAGACGTGAATTATTAATTCATTTTTCTGCAGCTATTCAGAACAGCATTGCATAAGTAAAAAGTTATAATTGAGATAGGGGATCCTTTTCACTCTCACTGAAGATGTTCTGGGAATGGATTCAGGAATCAGGCAGAGGGTAAAAAAAAGACAGGTGTGAGCATTGCTCTGAAGCCTGGTGGGTGATTGGTTTATGAGCTCTGTTCCCCAGGGCTTAATCAATGAAAAGCAATGTCTATGTCAATGTACCCTTGTACTCCTCCTTCCTGGAAAGGTGTCCTTACTATTAGACTTCTGTTCCATACGGAGAGCAGTCTTCTACATCCCCCAGTGGGCTAACCAGTCATGAGGTTCCCTACAGATCCAAGGTCACCCAGTGAGTTGTTCAGGAGAAAACCTAGCTTTTGCCTTCTTAATAAAGGAAGAAGCACTTCTAGGAACGCAGAGATGCAGCACCTTGGCCCTCTAAAAATTGCCAAATAAAAAATAATAGTCAGGTTCTGTGGTGTTTATACTTACCAAGTGGTAGTTACAAAACAAACAAGGTGTTTGGGGATTATGATAGAAAGCTGAAGTTTCTGCCTAAACAAGCCCTAATTAATATTCCATATTTTCTTCCCATCCTTGACACTCAGAAGACCTAATCCCATAAGTAGTCAGTCTATATGACCCTACTGTTGAATCTTTCAAAGTGCTAGATTTTTAAAGCTGCAGATAGGCAGTCAGGGAAACTTAGTCACCCAACTTGTATTAAAATAATGAGTATATGTGTATCAAGATGACCAAGAGCTAGTCTGTGTTCAGCAAGGAGAAGTTAACAAACCAATCTCATTTCCTTCTGCAACATACAAAGAAATCATATAGAAAGAAATAATATGGGTGGTATGGCTTAGTTTTAGTGAGGTTTTTGTCATTTTATCACATTATATTTTCATAAGCCAGCTAGGGAAGCACTGTCTACAAGAAACTATTGTCAGATGGGTCTGTAGTCACAGATACACTGGAGGGATAAGCTAAGAAAGGTACTGGGTGCAAATTTGGATGGACAGTAGGCATTTCTTCCAAGTAAGGAGTGACAGAACAAGAGAAAATGGACTCAAGTTGCATAAAGAGAGGTTTAGAGTGGATATTAGGCATAATTTCTTTTCTGAATGAGTGATAAAGCACTGGAACAGACTGCCCAGGGAAGTGGTGGCATCACCATCCCTGGAGGTATTCAAAAAATATGTAGATGTGATGCTTCGGGACATGGTTTAGTAGGCATGGTTTAGTAGGCATGGTTGGATTTGATGATCTTAGAGGTCTTTTCTAACCTTTATCATTTTATAATTCTATAGGTCTTTATTGCTAGATGTCAGAAAGTAGAATGGTGCTGCAAGTACCCTGGATAGTGTCAAGGTCATAGTTGTGGGAATTAAGAGTTGCAAAAGTTAAACGATAAAAGTTTCCATAGTTGGAAAAGTGTTAAGGAAAAATACAATGCAAGTCATCAATATAAATGTGAAATCCTAAGTGCTTCAGTATTGTCTGGGTAGTGGCTTACTGGGCAGCAGAACTGAAGAGAAGCAGCTGTATTGTGGTGAATCACAGGGTGAATGTGTGTTTACATTTTCAGGGTGGTGTGAAAAGGCAAATACTTTAATGAGATAGGTAAACAAAAGTAATGCTAATAAACAGAAATATTCTTTCTATGTACTTGGTGTTGGCAAATCCAGACCTGAAAGGCTGTGTCAAGGTTTGGGTTCAGCACTTCCAGGAAGATGTGGGGTACCTGGAGATTCACAAGAAGGATCACAGGTCTGGAAAATATGTGCAGCAGGAAATATTAAAATGGTTGAGAGGGTATGCCAGGGAAAAGAGAACTGAGACGATAAAGTATAACAGTCTTCAGATGTCAGACAGGTAGCTCTGAGGAAGGAAGTCAACCTTTGTTCTTTTTTCCCCCTCATCTTTTATTATTTTTATTCAATCTCAGCAAAAACTCAGAACAAGATTTTTAGTTGTGAGAAAAGTGAGGCACTGGGGTGTCTTAATAAGGAGGTTATGCAAGTTCATGATCAAAGGATAAGCCTGTGTTTGGGATTAAACTGCATCCATCCTTTCTTTGTGCAGAGATAAATTAGGTGATCTCACAATATTCCTCCTGTCTTTAAACTCTGCCATTTCTATTAATTTATTTAATTTTTGGAATTTCAAAGACATTGATAACAACATGGAAACAAAGAACTAAACAAGGAGAATTGTGACTCTTGAATTATGTTGACTAAATAAATGCTGTATTTAAATTGGATCACTAAAACATGTAAATGTAAGTGTGTATTTGTCTCTGTGTGTATATATATATATGCATACATACATACATGAATATAATTTGTAGATATCACTCTCTGCATGTGCATTCCATTGCTTTAGGCTACATTGCCCAATGGTATCAACTGCCTTGTGTAACTCTAAATTAGGTGTATCCAAAATGGCCTTACGTCATAAAAATGGTCAGCTCAGTGCTGGGTCCAGCCCTGTTCAATGTCTTTATCAATGACCTGGATGAAGGCATTGAGTGCACCCTTAGCAAGTTTGTGGATGACGCTAAGCTGGGTGGACATGTCGATCTGCTGGAGGGCAGAGAGACTCTGCAAAGGGATCTGAACAGGCTGGACCGCTGGGCAGAGTCCAATGGGATGAGGTTTAACAAGGCCAAATGCCGGGTCCTGCACTTGGGGCTCAACAACCCTGTGCAGGGCTACAGACTAGGAGCAGTCTGTCTAGAAAGCTGCCAGGAGGAGAGGGACCTGGGGGTGTTGGTTGACAGCCAACTGAACATGAGCCAGCAGTGTGCCCAGGTGGCCAAGAAGGCCAATGGCATCTTGGCTTGTATCAGAAATGGCGTGACCAGCAGGTCCAGAGAGGTTATTCCCCCTCTGTACTCGGAACTGGTGAGACCGCACCTCAAATCCTGTGTTCAGTTCTGGGCCCCTCACCACAAGAAGGGTGTTGAGGCTCTGGAGTGAGTCCAGAGAAGAGCAACGAAGCTGGTGAAGGGGCTGGAGAACAGGCCTTATGAGGAGCGGCTGAGAGAGCTGGGGTTGTTTAGCCTGGGGAGGAGGAGGCTGAGGGGTGACCTTATTGCTCTCTATAACTACCTGAAAGGAGGTTGTAGGGAGGAGGGTGCTGGCCTCTTCTCTCAAGTGACAGGGGACAGGACGAGGGGGAATGGCCACAAGCTCTGCCAGGGGAGGTTTAGGCTGGACATTAGGAAAAAAATTTTCACAGCAAGGGTCATTGGGCACTGGAACAGGCTGCCCAGGGAGGTGGTTGAATCATCTTCCCTGGAGGTGTTTAAGGCACAGGTGGATGAGGTGCTAAGGGGCATGGTTTAGTGATTTATAGGAATGGTTGGACTCGATGATCCGGTGGGTCTCTTCCAACCTGGTTATTCTATGATTCTATGATTCTGTGATTCTGTTTATGCCTGATTAGCAGAAGGAATTTAATCACACAGGAGAGTGATGGAAAAATTACTCATGTCAAGTCACGTAAGCTGGTACCCTGGGCTATGCAAATTTCACCTAGAAACGAGAGAGCCAGACATCCAGACATTTTTCCACCTAAAAGGACAACACCTGACCTAGCTGAAGTGGAAAGGGTTTTAGACACCCATGGAAATTATCATACCATTAAAAGCTTACACCTGCCACTTCTGTCCAGTATTTCCCTTCAGTGAGGGATCGATTATCTTCCTGTATGGCCCTGCTTTCATCCCATGGTACCATGACTCCACTGGAGCACTTGTGTGAGTAATAGTCTTTGGGGTTAAGGCTATCATTTCCCAGCAGAAAAGGGACAAAGCAGTGAAAGCCCATCTCAGTAGCGGGGTTACGGATTGAAATTGGCCAGCTTTTCTGCTTCAAAAATTTTCACGGAAAGGGTCATTGGGCACTGGAACAGGCTGCCCACGTAGGTGGCTGATTCACCTTGCCTGGAGGTGTTTAAAGCATGGGTGGACAAGGTGCTAAGGGGCACGGTTTAGTGTTTGATAGGAATAGGACTCGATGATCCAGTGGGTCTCTTCCAACCTGGTTATTCTATGATTCTAATTTGTAAAAATCACTTGAAATACCTTTCTCTGTGGGGCTATGTATTCTTCTACTTTTCAGCAAGGTACTCTTGGCAAGATTTTTCTCTTTCATCTCAAAACGACAGAGTAGAGTATTATAAAATTTGTTTTAGTATTTATCTTTTGTCTTCTTCACTGTTAATGAGTTGTAGACTTTTAACTTCCAGCAATTGGTGTGGTTAATGTTTGGGTAATCAGGGAAGACCATAGGTACATGCTGTTGTTAATCACACTATGAAAGACAGAGGTTGAGGAAGCACAATAATCAGATACTATGCTTGCATTTCACTGCTAAATTGATAAATTACTTTTTGTACAGCTCTCTTTCTGAACAACTTTCTGATTTACCTCTTTTTTGTTTATTTTTAGTTCTTGCTATTATTTTTCTTTCTGTAGGTTTTCAAAATGGACATGAGTAGATGACAAAGTTAAGCATGATTTTCCAGAGATATACAAGAACAAGTAGGCTAGCTATACTTAGGGAAATACGTTAAATAATGAGTTCAGCGTAACAAATGGAAACGGAAAGGAGAAGCATACTACGTATGGTCTTTAATACATGTACATCATAATCTGCATGTGATGCAGTCAGCAGGTAATGCCCACTGCAGAAACTCACCATCATATGTGAATAGTGCCTATTGTATGGAAGCTCAGCCTTTTAATTGATGTTGGTCTGGATCAAATTGTGTTGAAACTCCACTATTTTCAATCATCTGCACCTCAAATACTGTGTTCAGTTTTGGGCCCCTCACTATGAGAAAGACATTGAGCTGCTACAGGGTGTGTGAAGAAGGGCAACAAAGCTGGTGAAGGGTCTGGAGCACAAATGTTATGAGGAGTGGCTGAGGGAACTGAGATTGTTTAGTCTGGAGAAGAGGAGGCTGAGGGGAGGCTTTATCACTCTCTAACACTACCTGAAAGGAGGTTATGGCAAAGTGGGTATCAGTCTTTTCTCCCAGGTAACAAATGACAGGACAAGAGGAAATGGCCTCAAGTTGTGCCAGGGGAGGTTTAGGTTGGGCATTAAGAAAAATTTCTTTACAGAAGGGTTTCAAGCTTAGGAACAGGCTGCCCAGGGAAGTGGTTGAGTCACCATCCCTGGGAGTATTTAAAAGACATGTAGATGTGCCACTTAGGGACATGGTTTAGTGATGGACTTGGCAGTGTAAGATTAAGGGTGGGACTTGATGATCTTAAAAGTGATTTCCAACCTAAACAATTCTCTGAGTTTATGAGTTGCAAAACCAGGAATTTGATACTCCTGAAGTATAAAGAGAAGTTATTTTATTTCTCTGGTGCTATTTAAAGTAGTAATGACAAAATATGCATTATGTGACATTCAGTGCCTACTGCTTTGTTTTAGAGTGCATACCGCTTTGTTTTAGTACAAAAGAGAATAAGGAAAAAACCTGTATGAAGGATGATATTTGAGGTATGAGCCTGCTGTTTGCTATACAAGTTCTTCATATCAGAGATTTTGCAAAGGACAGTATTCTGTGATATGTTAATACAAGTCTAAACAGAAAATGTGCTTGCTTATTCCTGTATTTTAAAAATATACTGCAATTCTCTTGCAGTAATAGTAGTTCTTGCAAAGCTTTCCCTGTTCAGATAGTTTATTTTGTGATTGGTACCTTAGAAATCTGAGAATTTTGAGTGAGTAAGTGAATAAAAACAACAGTTTGCAAACATTAGTCTCCCAACAGATGTGAGCAAGCAGTGTGGGAGGATTGTGCTCTTTACCAGTGCAGGAACCATGGTGTTGGAGCAGTTGTTTCCTTTCTACAGAAAGAATCTCATTTATAGTCACAACAGGATCTACTATTGCCTCCATGGCAGGGATGCCATTTACACACACTGGTGGAAACTTCTCTCAGCAGACTGCAGTGCCTGGACTGAAGCATTTTGAATTTCAGTAGAAATAACTTCCTACTTCACCTTTGCCTCATGCCCTTTTTTTTTTCCAGCCTCAGGTCAGGAAGCTGAGAGGAAACAGCATTTGATATAACACAAGTTCTGAAGTGCTGTTTCTGCCTCAGCTTTTCATTGAATCCGTTTTCTTCCCAAGAAGCAAGCATTAAACTCCAGGCCCCCAAAATACTGCAGGAGAAGGTCAGCAGGTAGCTGAGATCTGCCTCTGTGTTTTCCCTTCTATTCCGTTTCTGCATTCAGGCTGAAAGGCACCAAGTATTGTTGTAGTGAGTGTCCCAGCTGAGGTCCTCTGCCTTGATCTTCTCTCCTTACATAAAATGGCATTTCACCCGAAAGAGTTTTTCCTCTAGATCTCATGGGAAAAATAAGACTATTTTCATCATCAAACCAGACTGGTACAAGATAACCCACGTTCCTGGAACTTCTGTATTCCTTTTTTTGTTTTCCAGGAAGGAAAAATAAAAGCATTTGCCTTCAAGAAGCAACTCTCTACTGCTTAAAAATCCTTTATATTAGAGTTAGCAACCAGAACACTGTAATTTGTATCTGAACTGTCTCTACTGTATGATCTCTAGTAATCCCCTATTAAAAAAACACTATTGGTATTTGGTTAATTAATTACATTACATTACCTTTAGAAAGTAGAATAGAAGGAGAGTGCTCAGATTATATTTCAATCAGATCATGGTCACCAGAGTTATCACATACTCTCTGTAGAGTCACAATACATCATCTTACATGCAACAATTTTTGGCTCTTGCAAGATATTCTTGCTGAAGTTTTTGGCTGTTTTAAGACACAAGTCATGGGGACGCTATCTCCTTTCTACCTGTTTATGTTTTTAAAGATGATGGTATTTGAATCTTCCGTCTTGTGCCTAGATATACTGCAGTGAGCAAATAGGGCAGTTGTGCCAGAGAAATCCTGAACCAAACTAAGGTGATCCTAAGGTCACAGATACACGACCATGGAAGGTGTATGTTAAGGTCCCTGCTTCAGAGAATTATTCAATTCTGTTTAGAAACTGGCAGACATTAAGAGTGCACAGTACTGAAGAGTAAATAGCTTTACAGTTAAAACTCATGTATAGGTTGGGTGTTCAGCTGAATACTGTGGATCACACAAAATCCCCTTTACCAGCATCCCCAAGGATCAGCTGTAATTACTAGCGCATTAGTTGTTCTAGTCAGTTCTGTCTCTTTTTCTAAGCTAAGTTCAGGGAGGATTTCTAGCAGAAGGAGGTCCTCCCTGCTGGAAATATAGACACACCTCCAGCCATTCAGACCCTTTAACTTTTCCAGAGTTCTTTACTCCTTTTTCACTCTTGTCAGAGTGGCCGATCATCACCTGACAGAGCATTTGGATGCATGTATAAAGAGGCTAAGTGAGGAAGTGAGCATGGTCTCCAGCAAGCTGTAGAGTATTCGTATACTCAGTGTTTTAACACATGAGACTCCAGCAAGTCTGTGGACTGAGCTCAGTTCCTTGTCTGGAAGACAGGAGTCACCTCCTTGCCTGCCTTGCTTGTTTTTCTGAAGGAGAGCCTCTATACTTTTCACATTCGAGATGCCATGGTGCATGAAGAGGTTCTACTATGATAAAAAAATGGTTCGTTTAAAATTTTCATTATTTTAAAAACATTGGAACATTTGAAACATACTGTAGTGTCTCAAGCACTGCATAAAAACTTTATTCCCTGAAGAGGCAAAATAGTAATTCCTAATGCTCTTCAAGCAGGGTCTGGGATTTTGTAGTTCTCGCTTTTATGTGTGTGTGATTGAAGAAGGAGTCTCCCAGCTCCCCCTTGTGTGGATGCTCTACTCCTGCTACATCAAGCAGAAAACAGCTGTGATTTATGCTGCTTTTGATCAGACATTTCTACTGTGCTTTGCTGCTGGAAAGCAGAATAATACTGTCACAAATTTTAAATTAACAAAATATGCCTAGAAGGGGTTGGTAGCTCTTGTTCATCTGATTAATGTCAGACTTGTAAAGTCTGTTCTCCAACAAAAAGGGCAGTAAACATCCAAGTGAGAGATGTTAACAACAGTCTCTCCATTTTAGTGGATCTTCGTGTTTTAGTTATAACCTCTTAGCGAAGCACCTCAGACCAAATCACAAAATCAGCCAGCATAAAGGAAGTTGAATTAGGTTGTGTCTGTGTTCACTTAATTGGATTTGAAATGACTATCCCACGGTAGTGTAGCAAGTAACCGAGTCAGTACCTTCCCCTCAGGCCTTATTTCTAACAACAACATTAGCATAGATCTGCATATTCTGCAGCTGGATGGGTGACTGTTATGTATTGGGAAGTACAGTCAGGATTTGAAAAACACAGGATATCTTTTGTACAATTCAATTTTTGCTCTCAAATCAGAGGAGTGGGGGACTTTCCTTCTAAAATGTCCATGTTCTGTAGTTCTTTAATTCAGCTTTTGTCTAACAGTTATTGTCTGAAGATAATGTTTTGCTGCTCAACAGTGGAGTCAAGGCAGCACAAGTAGCTAGTACATTCTGTGCCACCTGATGTACTTTTATGGGTTTGTTTTTCCCTTCTGTACATTTCTCTTCCTTCGAGATGTGCTCTGAGACATTTCCAATTTCAACATTCTGCCTGTCTCTTCTAATTCAATTGTAAGCTTTTCTGGGCAAGCACCATGTGTGGATTCTGCTTTCAAGTTTCATTACACAGCTGTTTTGCAAAGTGATTTTTTAAAAAATATCACAATGAGAGAAGAAACTTAACTTATCCATGGAGATATGTCATATGAGAAGAGCATGTCTTGATCTCCCAAGCCTTCAGCAATACTGTATCCACAGGTGCTCCCACCTCTTTCTGCTCCACCTCCACCGGAAATGATCAGCGTGATACCAGATTTTGCTTAGGGTTTCAATTAGATGGGAAAAGGTTGTTGTTTTCTTTATTTCACATTATCATTTTCACATTTGCTTCTCTTTCAGGTGTGAACAGAAAAGTTACCTATTCCTTGACAGACTCTGCAGATGGTTACTTCTCAGTTGATCGATCATCAGGAATCATTATTTTGGAGCATCCGCTTGATAGAGAGCTTCAGTCTTCCTATAACATCAGTGTAAAGGCCTCAGATCAAAGCATTGTGCTGACCTTGTCCTCATTTGCCACTGTTACCATAACAGTGCTAGATATCAACGACAACCCCCCTGTGTTTGAAAGAAGAGATTATCTTGTTACGGTACCTGAAGACACCTCACCTGGAACTGAAGTCCTTTCTGTCTTTGCTACAAGCCAAGACATTGGTACTAATGCTGAGATTACCTATCTCATCAGATCAGGGAATGAGAAAGGGAAGTTCAGGATTAACTCAAAAACAGGTTTGTAAAATTGCTCTTACTTGTAATGTAAAATGAAAGTGTCAGCAATATCTGAATGCTCTGGGGAAGGCTCTTGAACCAAAAAATTTCCAAGGACAGAGAGTTGAAGCTTGTCAATGTGGAATTAGTTGCACAGTTAAAATCCAATTTTAGGTTGGAGAGTGATGTAAATTACAGTCACGCTTAGCTGCCCCAGCTCAAGTGGAGAATGCTTTTCTCCATTAGCATGTCTGTTGAAATCAGTGTACATGCGACAACCCATTAGCGAAACTGTGCAGTCCTTACAGTTATGAACACTTGCAATGTTTGCCTGCTTACAAGCTGAGTATAGTCTCAACACCCTGGACAGAGCAAGCATCAGACAGTGTGGTCTGGACCAAATAGCTGGAAGTCTCGGCATGTCAAGTGGCAGCTTCCATTTATACAGCTGAATATATGTATCTTCACAAAATCATAGCATGATGGGGGTTGGAAGGGACGTCTGGAGACCATCTAGCCCTACCCCCACCTGCTACAGCAGGTTGCATAGGAACATGTCCGGGTGGGTTTTGAATATCTCCAGAGAAGGAGACTCCACGGCCTCCCAAGGAAGCCTGTTCCAGTGCTCCATCATCCTCATAGTAAAGAAATTTTTCATCTTGTTAATGTGAAACTTCCTGTGCTCCATTTTGTACCCACTGCACCTTGTCGTATCACTGGGCACCATTGGAAGAGTCTGGCCCTATCCTCTTGACAGTCTCCCCTTAGGTATTTATAAGCATTGATAAGGCCCCCTCTTAGTCTTTTCCAGGCTGAACAGGCAGAGCTCACTCAGCCTCTCCTCATAAGAAAGATGCTTCAGTCCTCTGGTCATCTTTGTGGCTCTCCTCTGAACTCTCTCCAGTAGTTCCTTGTCTTTCTTAATCTGAGGAGCCCAGAACTGGACACAATACTACAAACATGACCTCACTAGGGCAGAGCAGAGCGGGAGGATAGCCTCCCATAATCTCCTTGCTACACTCTTCTTAATGCACCCCAGGATACCATTGACCTTTTGGGCCATGAGGGCACATTTGCTGGTTCATTGTCAGGTTGTTGTCTAACAGGATTCCGAGGACTTTCTCTGCAGAGCTGCTTTCCAGCTGGTCAACCTCTAACCTGTACTGATGCAGGGGGTTGTACCTGTCAAGGTGCAAAACCCTACACTTGTCTTTGTGTAACTTCATAAGGTTCTTCATTGACTTAGGTATCTGATTTATGTTGTTTGACAGTTGACCTTGGCCATGGTTTTGGATTGGGGCTTTAAAAGACGTGCTGCTACTTGTCTTTAAGAAATACTAAGCAAAGGTGCCTTCTTTGAGCTAAATGGCTCATTTTCGTTTAATTTCCTTAGTGATATATATTCTTTATCCTTATTGAGGTTGTAATCCTTCAACAGACAGTAAGCAATGATTCTTCTGTGATTCCTGTAGTGAAAACTTTTATTCTTATAACATTCGGGATGACCAGTACAAATCTCATCAGAGCTTCAGACCAAAACAATGTTGATCTTGAAAGCTGAAGGTAACACTTGTTTGAATGCAGCTGCAATAATCGGTAACCTGGAAAATCTTGAAATGATGCAGTGTCATTTATATTACTGTGTGCCAAAATCTCTCTGCAGAGTCCACTGCCTTACATGTAAAGGACTTAACATAACTGTGTGTTGTCTGTTATCTTCATAATGTTGATTAGTGATAACAAAATTTAAACATAAATACGCCTAGACAGCGATACTTAACTTCACATTTGACAATGAAGCCAAGGAGATAAATCAATAAAAACCCATAATGAAGCTTAATCACACAGAGGGAAGGAAAAAACCCTATTTATTATTCATTAATGTGTGACAGCTCCATTATTATCGCTTTAGAGGCAGGAGCTCAGTTTCCAGACAGCCGGGTGCTGATGTAGCATGCGTGATCAGGGCCTGAAAAATAATGCCCTTCACTCCATTTGTCAGTAGGAACTCTCTGTTAGCCACTTGGAAGCGTCTCTTCAGGGCTCCTGCTTCCAGCAAGTCATTCTGAAGGCTAGGATTCATTTGGAGAGAGCCCAGATGAGATTAAGAAGAATGATCCAAGGTCTGTAAACTGTGGCTTACCAGGAAAGGCTGAAGGAACTGGGACTATTTAAGCTAGAAAAGAGAAGACATGCTGTTTGTATTCAAGCCTGTAAAAAGTACCTACAAGGAGGAGGGGAATAACTGTTGCCCATGAGCATTCCTGAGAAAAAAAATGTGAATGGGCTTAAATTGCATTTAGATTATTTCTGTTAAATCGTAGGAAGAAAGCCTTAACTGTAATGATTATTATGTACTGAAATGTATTTCCTAAGAAGAGGAAACTGGTGTTGTCGGAAACTTGCAAGAACATTAGAGAGGAGTACTATCAAGGATGATTAGCTGACCTTTGCTGGGCAGCAGCTAGACTAAGTGACCTTTAAGGCCGATACCTCCTTGCTCCTGACAGGTTTATATTGAAAAAGTTTTGACTTACTGAGGGTTAAGGATTTGCTTCTAAGTCTTTCCTGCATTGCCCAGTGTTACCTCCTTCAAGGCATCACTAGCAATCTTTGCACAAGGTACTTGTCCCTTCTTGTTAAAGTTATGGATATATGGGAAACAAGTGGAGGACTTGCATGAAAATTATTCCTGTACTAGAGGGGGTCTGGGTGCACAGAGTGAGTAAAGTTACAAAGAATCTTAGTTTGGATTATGCAGTGGGGGAACTCAAAGTTTATAAACCTAATTGAGTCCCTGTTTAGTTGCATAAATGATAGACAACTGGCTTCTCAGAGGTTTTCATACTTCATTCATTTGTATTTAATTTGTGAGAAGTTAATTACATGTGAGTGAATTTCTGTTGACTTGTCAGGGCTGATTTCCAGAGTCACCATCCAATTCTCCCACAGACTTTGTACATGAGCCCAGACAAATGAGTGGATGTGGCCCCCACTTCTCCATGTATGGTAATCATATAATAAAAGGTATTTTCCTGAGAAGCCATTAATTGCTTCATGCCTTATGAGCGTCCTTTCTGGAGAGGTAATCAAACTGCAGTTGGCATCATTCTTTAATCAAACGACAGCAGTAGAAACCTGACCAAATGTTTATGTTGGATTGGGCAGTTTTACAGTTAGAACATCTTTTGTATGTGTGTCATGGTGATAAATAGCATGTTGTACTGTGTACTACGCTCAAATCCTTTAGTCCGTAGCGTTAATTGTTTTTTACTGGCTGTTGACATTCCCTCCCTTGCTTCGAAGGAGCAATTTCCATTTTTGAAGCTTTGGATTATGAATCGTGTAAGGATTTCTACTTAGTAGTGGAAGCGAAAGATGGAGGTACTCCAGCCCTGAGCGCCGTTACGACTGTGAATGTAAATGTGACAGATGTTAATGACAATGCACCGAAGTTCAGCCAGGTGGTCTACAGTGCAGTCATCAGCGAGGACGCTGCCATTGGTGATTCAGTGATAATGGTGAGTGAGGCATGGGTAGCATTTAGGCAGGATGAAGCCCTCTGCCACATGACCATTAATAAGATACTGCTGCACTTCTTAATAATGATAACTACTGCATTTTGAATCACCCAAACTGCTCTCTAGCCAATATTCTGCATCTGCCACTGCTTTCCAGGCTGCTGTTTTCACCAAAAACAAAACAGTAGTAATACTGACTGTTTTATTTCAACCACAATATGCTGTCAAAGAGCAATGGCAAGTTTAAGGCATTGCATTTCATAAGTCAGCTAGAAACAAATGGGTTTTATTGCAAAGGCAGAATTAAACTTTTCAGTGAAATATATGGTATTTGTGTAGTCTGGCATGCAGTGTGCCATATGCAAATCTTGCAATACTCTAATCTTGGAACGTGTGGATCCAGAAATAAAGTGTTATATGGAATATTAAGATTAGAATATCCTGTATTGTGGGGCCAGGTGGTGATTTGTTAACCAAAAACAGTAAAGATACTATTGCCCTTGTAGGCAGGAGACCATGAGATACAGAAGGGAGGAGACTGCAGGACCCTGATTGTTGCTAAGAGCTGTACATAATTGGGCTAAAAACAGACTTTGCAAGGTTAGAAAACAAGAAAGCATAACTGCGTTATTTGGGCAACTGGAAAAGCACTGCCTCAATGAGGCAGAGGTGTAAAAGGGATTGCTTATGCTTAATAAAATGATCTTGTTTGTCACTTCAGAACAAGGTCTGTGCCTCGATCACTACACTGTATGTTTTAAGCCTTGAATTTTGAAAAGGTCCAAGGGGAGCTTCCTATCAAAAACTGGTTGGCTCAATGCTTTGTGCTGTATAGGTGTGTAGTTCAGATCTAACTAGTCTGAAATATGAAGGTTTACTTTTTTGGATGTTTAACAATTAATGTATTATACCCATGGCTTAATATATGTTTGCTAATTTTCACTCTTCTCTCAAAAAAGTTGATTGCAGAAGATCTGGACAGTCCTTCCAATGGCCAGATTCATTTTTCCATAGTGAATGGGGATCGAGACAATGAATTTTCAGTTGATCCTGTTTTGGGACTTGTGAAGGTTAAAAAGAAATTGGATAGAGAAAGGGTAAGACATGTGGGACTTCTTACAATGGCTTACAGATGTGTATTGATCTTAACTTTGCTACTAGCTTGGTTTTAATAAGCTTTTGTTTATACTCTGCAGTGATCAGCCTAAGATACTTCAACAGGTCTTTGGGAAGTTGTTCCACTTCTTCCCACCTTAACCTCATCCCCAATCCTATCTACAAGCCAACTGCTCTGATAGCATCCCCATCCTGCCACTAACACAGCAGCTGAGGCCAGATTTGGGAAAAAAGCAACACTGGATTTCTCCTGTGGTGCCACTGGCAGCTGTTGCTGTGTTAATGAGCTGCCTTCTCTCTCCTGCGCGTGCAAGCACACATGTGCAGCGGTGTGTGCAATGGAGTGATTGCAACATACTCCAGATTGTGGCACCAAGCACTGAGCTGAGACCTCAGCCATTAATTAGCGCTCTGCACAACGTGTCACTGGGGAGATGATGTTATGAAGTGGCCAGGCTGTACAGAAAGTGAAAGAGTGCTTCATTAAACAGATTCTGCTGCTTTGTTTGTTCACTAGATTATTCATTCAGGGTGATTTATCACCATTTTGCTATAGCTAGCAATTAGCTGCTTTTGGGGAAAAAAAAAAAACTAAAACCACAAACAAATGCAGTTGCCTGTGCTACAGCAAGGCAGGAGAGTGCTACCTGACTTCCAGTGTCTTCCAAGACATAAGGAAATCCATTCCTCCTGCTTCCAAGCAATGCATCCGTGAAACTGGATAAGCAGAAAGCTATGCCCAGGGTACGCCCAGGCTTAGTTGGAAAATTTCTCTCCTGGAAGCAGGGCTACTGCTTAAAACACCGGCAAACATGCTTTCTGTATTATCACAAAGGCAGGATCAAATTGCCAGTGTTTGATGGCAGAATGACTTTCGAGGACAGGGAAGTTACAATGGCTGCGCACATTACCAATTTGCTGTAATGTATTTCTCGTAGTTGGCACAGGCCTTATTTCTTGATACAATTTTGTTTAGTTCCTTAAGTACAGTCCTGTACCTCTGCATTCAGGCACACACATTCACCCTCTCCAGCATGTGCACATTTAAAGACAGCTCTGTTAGGTCTGCATTTTCCAGTGTTTCCTTTGGTTAAAATAAGCTATGATACTGTCTTTTTCTTGCTTCCTTGGCACATTTCCTACACACAGGTGTTTCTGACCCCTTTGGGGAAAGTGATACATGATGCAACATCTGCTGTAGATCCCCAAAGGCAGTGCTGACTCCCAGGTTTCAGTTCTTTAAGGAAACTTATTTCCAGAGCTGTAATCACATAGAAACCACGACTTTTGCCAGCTACTTTTCTGGAATACACAGAAATGAAATCAAACACACACAAAATTTGAGAAGGAAATTGTCAGTCTTGACTTTCAGCTGGCAGGAGAAGTTACATCTCAAAAGGGAAAAAGAATACTTAATTTTCCACCTTGATTTCTTGACTTTCCATTGTTCAGGATTCTTCTTGCCTCCCCTGCCACTATGCCCCCACAATCACAGTGTTTCTTCTCTCCCCCCAAAAACGTCATTTACTTTATCTTTAATTTAGATTGGTCCCACATCCTGGAGAAGCCTCCTTGTTTTGTGAACTTTGTGTGTACTCTTTCCTCCTATCCAAACGGCTTTTATTTTTCCAATGGCTTTGGATTTCCACCCACTCTGAAAACGTGTTACTCCAACCAAGAGGTTGGAGCAGGCTGTTTTATCTGGCATGCATTTGCCCTTTGCTCTCTCCCATAGGAGGATTCACCAGGAGATGTGTCAACAGCTCTCCTTAGGGAGCAGAGAGCGGTATACAGTTAAAAGCAGTTGTAAGATGTAAGCGGAGGCCGACATAAGGATGCAGTTAATAAAATCCAACTGTCATCCATAAGCTATGCATAGACAGAGCTTTTGCAAATTGTCACATACACTCACACCTCACACATGGGCACATATGTGCATAGAGAGCCCTTGGGTGGTGCACTGAAGTAGCCAAACCATGCTGAGTGGTTTGTGTCTGTGATAAGCAAGTAGGCTCAAAAACCCATATCTTCAGCTGAATAGTGGATAATATCCTGTTGCTACAAAGACTGTTGTCCCTAGTAGTCCCAAATGTTTTCCAGTGTGTTTAAGCCAACTGTCTGTGAACTTTTTCTTGGTTCTCCATCACCATGTTAGAAACACTGTGTGTAACACTGAGATTGGCTCTAAAAAGCAATTTCTATAATACCCTGGAAACCAACTGTAAGATAAATAGAATCAGGTCACATATCACAGCTAACACCTAGGAGAGATGAAAATGTTAGCTACAGCATTAACGGCTGAGTTTGGATATTACCAGAGTTTATTTTTTGTCTGCCTCTTTGTTTCAGGAATGCATCATCTGATACAGTTATTTTAATACAGTGAGGCTGTTATGTTTATTGATAGCCTTATAAAACAGAAGTTGGGACACAGTGTGGCAATAAACATGATAGTGTTATACTAAGGGAAGGGAAGCTAATGAGGCCAAACAGCTTTCCTTAGAATATGGTAGGTGGTGCATTGGATGTAAAGAACATGAATTAAAATTTAGAACCGCTTTCATGATGATTTAATATTTTCTCCTTTTTGCAGATATCTGGTTATTCATTAGTTATCCAGGCAAGAGACAGCGGCACCCCTCCTTTGTCTTCATCTGTGACGGTCAATGTGGACATTTCCGACGTGAATGACAATGGCCCTGTATTCACTCCAGCTAACTATACAGCTGTAATTCAAGTAAGTTTGTCCTGCACATAGAAAACTTCTCTGACTTTTAAAATACAAAAGCATTTGGTTTCAGTTAAGTAGCTTTTGATGATTTCTCTACCAGGTATGTATCAAGTGACCTTATTTAAAGGCAAAACTTTCTTAACTCTTTGGTAAGTTTCTGTTTGCTGAGGCTTTTTAACCTCAGCATCTGACACACATTTTACAATTTGTCCCTGTTCCATCAGAAATTGAACTCTGCCTGAAAAAGTCTCAGCTAGGATAAGCTCACACTTCTTTGCACCTTGCTCAAGGTGCAAGTCTTAGTGGTTAGTCTGTCCTAATCAGACACAGTATCAGGCAGAGCTCATCAGTCCCCAGAGGTGTGTTGGGTAACTCCATCTCCACTTCTGGTCCATGGGCATGTTTGGTGCCAAATAAATGGTGTTTCTGAGCTGCTGTCTTGGACATTCAGTTGAATATTCTCAATAGCAAAACGTGGTATTTTATGCTTGTGATATGCATCATTTTAATACTTTTCTTTATACACTGTGCATATGTGCGAAGGAAAATAAACCAGTGGGCACAAGCATTTTGCAGCTGGTAGTGACAGACAAAGACTCTTTTCACAATGGCCCCCCCTTTACGTTCACCATCCTCACTGGCAATGAAGAAGAGGAATTTACACTGGACCCTCACGGTGTCTTGAGATCTGCAGTAATCTTCAAGCACATGGTTGCAACTGAATATGTGCTCTGCGTGCAGGTATGACTTGATTTTTTCATCTGCATAGAAACAAAAACCCTCATGGTTGTAGATGATTTCCACATTACCTGTATGGGTTGGTTTTAATTGATTGTATTCTATAAGTAAATACCATGCATTCCAGTTTACAAGTGTACAGTATAGTATATTTCCTTTGATGTCCTTAAACCTAATTTCATATAAATATAAATAGGTAGCCAGCCACCTTTCCAATTTCCTCCACATGAAATGGATTTTCTGAGCAGCAGCTGTTGTGATTTAAGATTTTCATCTTTTTTTTTTTTTTTTTCTGTACCTAAGCAAGGAAAATAAGCAAAAAAAGCATTATATACATATAAATACACCCCAGAACAAGTGACAGGAAAATATTGTTCAAGGAAGGAAAATAACTTCTGCTTTTAAGTCATAAATTTAATCATAAATTTTTGGAAGCCTACCAGGAATTCATGAAATCACATTTCCAAGGTCAACTTAGCTTTTTTAAAGAATGTAAAAAGAGACATGCAGTAGAAGTCCAGCTCAGACTTAGCTTTAGAGTCATTGTGGAGGAATTTTGGAACCAGGTAAATTTGATTACAAAAAAAATGTAAATCCAAAAGTAATTTGTCCACATTTCTCAGACCTGCCAGAGAAAATGTAGTAGGGTTCTAAATATGCAAGTCTAGGGAACAAACTGACCTCTTCATTGAAATTGGACATGGTCCTGTCCTCTAAATCTGAAATGTAGGCTTCTTCCACTTGCTTTGCTGGGACTGATTTTTCAAAATACAGCCTGCCTGCTCCTTTAATAAACACGTTTAATGCTACTTATAGCAGTAACGTCCTCAGTTACAGTTCAGAAAATATGAACTCTGAGCTAATTAACAGTTCAAATCGAAGTACAATTCTACAAGTTTGTCTTTTAATATACCTGTAATCTGGTTTTTGAGACTTGTAGGTAAATAAAAAAACTCACCTTTCATTGTTACTATGCCTTCATCCTAAAAATAGTCTGCTTTCAGGGCAATTGCCTAGCCAGAGTTCCAGTATAAACAAGATTAGGCATGAGAATTAAACGTAAGCAGCATTCTCTAGCTATATAGATCCACGTATGTCTTATAAATGAAATATTAGACCATAACGTCTGAGATGCATCAGCATCTTCAGAAGACCATGCTGGTGGATTGTGGAGGCCTAATTCCTTCCAGTATTATTTACTTTAGGGATTTATGCACTGAAAACATATTTTATAGTTTCCCATTTTGTGTAGACCATACATATGTTTCTTTCCATATATGCCAGGGTGCTGCTTTCTCCTTTCCACCATCAGGTTCCTTCTCAATGTTAGATATATTAAAAATTAATGTTAAAATTGAAGTAATCACTGTGCATGCCCGTGTGTGCATAATACATGAAATCTTTTTTTAAAAAACTCCACCGGCCCTTTTGGGAGTGAGGATAAATGACTTTTAGTGTGTCTTAGAGATACTAAAACTTTCGTAGTAATGTCCAGTATACTGTTGTCATCCTGCCTTTTTTTTTCCTTCAGCTAGTATATTTTCCTCCCCATGTCCAAACACAAAGATCTGTGAATGTGTGCTAAATCTCTGCCCAGTGATAGTTCAGTCTTCTTCTCTAGAGCAAATAAATGTGTGGAGCTGTGTATCTTAATAATGACTTAAATGAAACATTTTTCTTAGTGTGGGAAAGGATACTGATTCAAGTTTGCACACCTGTCTGTCACGGTTTTGTCATATTTGCTCCTTTAGTCTCTAGAAAAAAGTGTAAAGGATGCTATCATACATGCTCTGAGTCGTACAGTCATCATTCCAAGTGCAGTGCTGCTCTCATATTTTATTGTTAGTAATAGCATAAACACCCTATTTAATTTTTGATGGGTGATAAATTTTATTTATTTCAAACATATTTCTCAGTTGCTTCAGGTAAAGTAGTACAGAGCACTGCAGAAAAGCTTTCAGCTCCCTCACATCTGCACAAACTAAGCAGGATCTGAAACACTTTGGACTACACCAAGCAATATAGAAACTGATTCTGGTATTTCACTGCATGTCAGTCTCTTTTCCAGAGTAGAGGTGAGCCCAAACTCTGTTTGGTGCAGCATATAGCATTCAAATGGATATGTTGTGAAGAGGACAAGTGAGAGCTATGGGATTCTGGGAAAATTTCAGTTTGAGTAATGAAACAATCTGCTGACACATTTCTCTCTGCAATCCACTTAGATGAAATATCTGTGCTTCCCTAAAGAGTTTGTAAGTTCCACTGCTAGGAGTGGCTGAGACAGTCCATTACATATGTATTTTGCAAATATGTTTAGAAGGAACTTTTGAGAGATCTTCAGAATTACTGATAATGTGAAAATCTATAGTAAGAAGTACAGTTTATGACGTTTTGTATGCGTGTTTTATTTTGTTTTTAATTTTTTAATTTCTTCTAAACTTCATTAGGCAAAGGACTCTGGGAAGCCTCAGCAGGTTTCCCACACCTACATTCAGGTGAGGGTTATTGAAGAGAGCATTCACAAACCGACTGCCATTCCACTAGAGATCTTCATTGTCACCATGGAAGATGATTTTCCTGGGGGGGTCATTGGGAAAATTCATGCCACAGATCAGGATGTGTATGATGTCCTCACATATACGCTAAAATCAGAGCAGAAAAGTTTGTTCAAGGTCAACAGCCATGATGGGAAGATCATTGCCCTTGGAGGACTTGATAATGGAAAGTATGTCCTGAATGTCTCTGTCAGTGATGGACGGTTCCAGGTACCTATTGATGTTGTGGTCCACGTTGAGCAATTGCTTCAAGAAATGCTGCAGAACACAGTCACTATCCGTTTTGAGAACGTTTCCCCAGAAGACTTTGTGGGCCTTCATATGCATGGGTTCAGGCGCACCTTGCGAAATGCAGTGCTCTCCCAAAAACAAGACAGCCTACACATCATCAGTATTCAGCCAGTGGCAGGCAGCAATCAGCTTGACATGCTGTTTGCAGTTCAGATGCACAACAGTGGTTTCTATAAGCCTACCTATTTGATTCAGAAGCTTACCAATGCAAGGAGACACTTGGAAAATGTGATTCGTATTTCTGCTATCTTGGAGAAGAATTGCTCTGGACTGGATTGTCAGGAACAACACTGTGAGCAAAGTCTATCTATTGATTCACATTCCCTGATGACATACAGCACGGCACGGATTAGTTTTGTGTGTCCCCGCTTTTACAGGAATGTGCGCTGCATGTGCAATGGTGAGTGCCGCTCCCTGTTTCACTCCCAGCTTTACACTTTATGCGATAGGATCGTTTTTATTCCTCTGATGCAGATTAGAAGGGGCATTTCAATTCAGTCTGTTAAAGCATGACTGGCTGATGTATTGTGGGAATTGATTTCTCAGGCTCAGGAAGAATTGTTCTTGTTTACTGATGTAAATGGAAGTTGATGAACTTTGGCCTTTTACGACAAAGACCGCTTTCTTGGAGGCTCCATAATCAGAGCCATCAGCCAACTTCCATGGGAGGGGAGGAAAGAAGAGAGGAAGGGGGAGGAAAGGGAAGGATATGATTTCCTACCCCCTCAGTGCCACCACTGGAATAAACCTGGAGTGTGACCATAGCAGAACAACCTGATCTGCAGCAGCGCACCAGCAGTCTGCAAGGGGGAAGACCCCTGACCTGAGCAGTTCAGGTGGAATGGCCTTTTCCAGTCCCATTTTAGCAGAGAGGTACGAAAATCAATGAAATATTTTATTAAATAACTGCAAGCAAGCATTATTCCCAACCTTTAATGTTACAGTAAGTGACAGAGTGGGTTTCAGGCTGCTCCACATTTTGGCAGAGATTTCACTTGAGCACACACGACAAACAGACTCACAAGCCCATCTTCCTTATGATTCTGCACTTGGACTATAAAACCTCAGGCAGTTATAGTAATAGTTCCATTTCTTTTGTTTGCCAGGCTTTTTGTTACTCATTCCACTTCATTTAAGAGTGGTGAAAAAAGCTGCTGTGAAATCAATACATCTAAGTCTCCCTCATCTTAAGCACACAGGCACACAGAGCAGTGCAAGAATTCAGCAGCCATGTCTCTCAGTAACCAACCTTTGTTTCTGCAGCATTCAGCAGGACTTCTTGTTTTACTGTCAACTTCAATAGGAATGAAAATAGGCATAAATTGCATAAAACCAGAAATCATTGTCTCCTGCAGCATGTGAATAATAATGCTATAGAAGTTCAGTTCTGTAAAAATATCAGAAGTCTGTATCTGAGGTATTTTCATGTATATTCAAGACCAAACTGCCTGATCAATTTTTAAGTAATCACATTATAAGTTTAAAAAAGAGGCATCTATTGTAACAACATTCAGCATTTTTGTTACACACGAAAGTCTCCGAAATAAAGGATTTTCACACGTTCAAAAGGGACAATGCTGCATTATCCTCCAGATGAGTCTAGGAGCCATTGATACACTTTCATATTCTCTAAGTCATAGCTCTCTCTCATTTTTATACCAAAAAATCACAAATCCTTATCTCCATGGGGATAGCGATAGCCCTCTCTATCAGAAATTGATTTTCTGGCAACCACAATTTTCACTGTTTATAATTTCATTTCACTACTTAATAAAGTCAATAAGGATGTGCTATTCCCTTCAGATAGTAATAGTAAGTAGATCTGCCTCGTAATCCCTTAGCTTAGCTCAAAAGAAAAAAGAACTTCGCAATGCAGTACAGTTTTGATCCAGCAGTTCTCTCCCTTTTCCTTCCTGCACAGCAAGTTTGCACTGGAAGCACAAAAATGCAGCTGGGACAGCAATTTCCAATTTTTTTTCTGTTATGTACCAGTCAATCTTCAAAATGCCTGGCAGGCTGCCAGAGAGGCAATGTGGTTCTGCAGACCGTCTGTGGTCCCTGGCCTCTGGACCATTTATCATGGCCTTGAAGACTGCTGGACGGGACCAGTTGCAACAGGCAGATTGTCCATATCCAGCTGCAAAGCTGGAAGGATTCCCACAGCTCCTGTTTAGGGCTACTATGTGTGATTACCCATGGTGATCCACAAGACTTGAGCTGGGATCGTGCAAACAAAGTGGCCAGAGGTTCTGATTTAAGTAGAGCTACCAAAGAACTGGAAGCCTTGGTGCACAGAGATAAACAATCTATGTATTGCCCTTCTTCACGTTAGTTAATGCTTCAGTGTCTTCTACTGTTTTTAATTAAAAGAGCCGCAAGAAATGTCTTGGGTCTTAAGTAAATACACAGACATACACTGTGTTTTATCGCATAGGAGGTAGCACAGGTTTTTGAGTTTATCTTAATTAGAGAATAGTTCTACTTTCATGAAGGCTAAAGACCAGGCCAAATAAAAGAGTTAGAAAAATGCAAATACTCCTTTGATTGGTGGTTCTTCTACATGCAAGTAAAAGCAGCAAGTCAGGAAAAAGAACACAAAATGCTAGAATAAATTCATTTTGGCTTGTTTACCAAGACAGCATTGGCAAAAGATCAATATAATGAAAGTATTCTATCTACTTCGTTACTAGGATAGTTTCATGACCCAGTCCAGTAAATATTATTAGCTTGAGTTATGTCAAAGCCATTAAAATATTGCATATATTTCCAGAACTCTGATTCAATTATGACCCAGAAAGCTTGAATTTGAACTGATTCACTTGTTCGTGAAATATGTATCATACTTGGAGTGTTTTTCCCACTGGCAGATGTCACAGATATGCACAATTTATGCATACCAGCTGTGCACAACTTACCTAGATTACCTTTGTGAGCAAATGGAATTATCTAACATCAAAATGCAGGGAAACCTTAAAGCAGGTAGTAGGTGAACTTCAGAGCTCAGTTCTGGAAGGACAAGTTCATAAGTTCAAGTGCATCAATCTAAGCCAGTAAAATCAATAAAATTGGACTAAACAGTTTTCCAATAACTAATGGACTGTCTCCTTACTTTTCTAGCTCATCTGCTTGCAGTTATATGAAAAATACTGTAACAAACTGGGGTTTGTTTCAGTGTGGCCATAGGGGTTATGCAATTGCCAGTCCCCCATCACATGATGTGAGGTATACAAACATCTGTTAGTGCCTCTGGGAAATAAAGATAGGTGGACTGGAATAACTATATACATGTAAAGTAGTTCTTACTACATCCTCATTTTTCAGGAGCAAAAATTTATTTTGTTTTGGGGGGTTTTCATCATGCAAACTGATTCTTTTTTGTTGAGACTAAAATACAGGGAAGAAGCAGGGGTTTTTAGTACTACTTTGCTATAAAGTCGCTATGCATTATAATCTTACAAAAGTGAGGTTTCTTTAATATGTTTATGGGAGAGGGTTGGATTGAAATAATCTTGACAAATGTGGGTATATATCTACCTCTGAGCTGGTCATTCCAGGCCCCACTGGCAGACAGTGGAAAGAATGAAGTATTTTTAATGATGTGATACATCTCTCCCTCGATGTCTAAAATCAGTCCGATGAATCATGCCCTAAAGTTAGATGAGATGAAATCCATTTCAAGTGTTTAATATGGTTCTGGCTTAACAGTTTGAAAGAATTTTTCTATTAGACCCAGAAGTGCTCAGTGAAAGTGCAGGCGCTCACATCCACGTTATTTAATCAAGTGAATAGCAGTCTTGGATCACTTTTTCATGAAACCAGGCAATTCAGACTTTCTGGAACCACATCTAGCATTTTGTGAACGTTCTGACAAAATGAAATCAGACTATGATGCATTATAGGATCTGCTGCGAATATAGGACCTAATCTTAAAAGGTGGTCTGCATCCTTTTATACATAGAATACATATTTTCTCCTAATAATGCCTGAATGTTTTACAGGATTTTGCATCAGGAACCCAATTCCTATATGTACAACACTGCTTTTCCCATTTTTAGAAAGCACACATTTACTACTGAGTTTTGAGTTGTCCTGACAAGATTGTCAGGAAGACTGAAGGTATCCTGCCTATGCTTGGGAGCAAAGAATTGACATAATTTTGGTACATTTGATTTGACTGTGTAAGGAGAGATGTTTCTCCCTGTAAACATCTCCTGTTTTAAGACCCACGTTGAGAATGCACAATCTCATACAAAAAGCATGGGAGAGCTGACGCACGAAGAAGAGGCATGACAGTAGAATGGGAGCGAGTGGGAACTGCTGCCTTTCACTTAGGAAGCTATGCTCAAGGGTTGGGTGGAAAAGGTTAAGTGCCTTAGATCTTCTAAAACTGGGAGAAAATCTAATTCACTAGGACATACTGTGTCACACAAGGTTTTCCAGGGGTGCTTGAGCTAACTTAAACCCGTGGCTGACATGTAGAAGCACATTTGTGCTACCTGCACTTACATGTATTCAGTATTCTTCGCTTACAGTACCTAGTTTCCATGCTCCAAAAATAAAACCAAAGTGCAGTTCATGAATTGACTGTCTTCCTTGCCCACTAAGACAATTATTAGATTGTTCAAAAAGTAACAGTTTGGAGCTTTGCTTTATTTGCTTTCTGTGATTCTCACCTTCAAGAGTCACCCTTCAGGCTGTTTTCTGCAGCTGAAAGAGACTCTTTTTTTTGATATTCATACAGATTCGGGAGAATGGGCTCACAGAAAAACACTAAATATTGCAAGGCTTAAATTAAAATCATTGAAGCACTCAATTTTCAAAATATATTTACATTCCTGGAAGTGAACCTTCTTTAGATGGATAGGAATTAAATATCTTATTTTGCAATGGGAGAAGGTTTTCTTCCTCAGTGTGTTAGTAGGGATATTGTAATAGTTTTACCTTCTTTTAGAGAATTAAATGGAAGATGGTCTTTCAAAATCAAATGGATCTATTCCATCTTTTCTGCCATGCGCTGGTTGATGCTAGTTCAAGTGTTTTTGTAATACCTTGTAGAGAACAGCTGTAATAATACAAATGTGAGTTTAAAGGGCATGCCATGGATTGTCTGGACTTCTCTACAGAAAAATAAGAATCAAAACCATTTTTCTGAATCTCATAGTGAATGGTAAATAGAGTGTTCTTTGGAGTGGAAATGCAACAATAGAATAATTTATTTAAACTCAAACAGTAAATCTTTGATGTGGACAACATAACCTTGAGGGATTTCACAATTTTGCTCCACAGAGTTGTGAATCAGCCTGAAAATATGTGTTAGCTGGGGCAATGCAATAATGCAGATTTGTAGCCTATGTACTTATAACCATATCGACAGACAAAACCCATTTTTTCTCCCAAGTCTGAATATTTTAAAATTTTTGTGACAGCTATGAAATCCTGCTGCAGCAGGATGAATAAAAAGTTGGTTTGCTTGTAGTTTGCCAGAAGAACTATTCTTGGCCTGCCAGGATAAGCAGTTCTTTAGTGCATCTCCACAGTTGCACTGAATGAATTAGAGCCTTTCCATGTATTTTTTGACTGTGGAAGGATGACTCTGAAGTACAAATCAGAGTTTGAATCAGCTGAAAAACATGGCAGAGATGAATAACAAAGTAAGATATTGCTTTATTGCTTCATGTCAAAGGTACCGTCATAGGTTTGGGGATGTTAAAATTTGCAGAGCCACATTTGGAAATCTCAGTGCCCCTTCTTCTCCACACTGATGAGCTGTGGGGCTTTTGTCCAAATGGCTTGCCTGTCAGCTACACAGAGGCTCCCTTGAATTACAGACTTACAAAAGGTTTAAGTGTGTTCAGAGAATAGGTATATTCTACATACAGCAGAATGCTGTGCATTTGTCATGTAAGAATGATTTAAAATAGCCAAAAGAACCAAGTAGAAAATACAAGGCAGCCCATAGAATATTGAACCACCTGTTATAATTTCAGAAATAATTGTTACTTTCTTTGAATTCCAAAGAATGAGGATTTTTTTCTAAAAAAGTCATAGAAAACATCATATTCTCTGTTAAATTCTGCAGACTTTACATTTAAAAATAACATAGTTCTGCAGTGCCCACTTTATTAAATGACATCTGTTTCTTGATTCTATAAGACTTAAGATGTGTGACTGTATATTGCAGCTGATATTCCTGTTAATGTTACCTACTATAGTGATTAATAAAGATTGCCATGCATCTTTTTCTAACAGTGCTGCAGACAGTACTGTAAATCATTTACTTCATAGACTCTCAAACAAATGTTTGACAAAGGAGAGGAGGATGTTAAAGATTAAATTGACTCTGCTGTACATCAAGCAAGACATTTACAGTCATTGCCATATTTGTAGTCAGGCCATGTCCACCTTGAAACCTATAGTAGTAATTTTTCTTTTTCCACAAATTACTTACAGTGCCAGGTAATTTCAGCTATGTTTACTGTGAGCACTTCTTGGTTTGTACTAATGTATGAAAGCAATAAGATTCTTTTTTTTCATTAGTTTTGGAGACTTATTGTATGATGGGTTGATTTCTTCCTTCATAAACTGTAAATGAAATACATACGCTCAAAAAATAAAGTGACTTTTGAATACGGTAAGGGTCTTGCAATAAACAAGAACTGCCAATATTCAGAAAGTGATAGCTAGGAAAGTGCTGACTTTCTGTTGTTAAAATCATCACCTGCATGTACTAAGTAAATCAATTTGATAAACAAAGCAAGAGGCACCTGCCAGTTCCCAGCAACTGGCTTTCACTCTGACTGCAAATCAACAGAAGCAAGAGTAGTAATGCCTTTTTTTCCTGCACTTAAAGGTTACTTTCATAGCAGCTGCGCACAGATGTTCAAAGGTAGTAGCAGATCCTGCACCTACCAGGTTTCACAGTGCAACCAAGAAAAGGCTAACTGTTGTGGAAGCCATATATCCCTGAGAATTCATACATTAAACAGCAGTAATTGTATCATGTTTTGCATTATTGTAGGCAGTATTTGTAAATCTTTTAAGATTAGTGTAATTAAAACAGATTTATTCATTCATTTTTAGAAGTTATATAGAAGTTTTAGCCAAACCCCATGGAATGCAAGACATTCCTTTTGCATGGACAGGCTTTAAAGTAAGCCTTTTATATGCTCAACCTGCTGGATGTTAAGAGCTTAGGAGTTTTTGAAGAATCTTACTGTAATTGCGTCACACAAATATTTTAAGCAAATTTATAACTTAGTATTCATCTGTCCCTTCAGATTACTTCACTTATGAAGTTACTGTTAGCTCTGAATTCACCTATTTTAAGGCAAGATTAGATTCCACACTAATAAAAGATTTTTAGGAAAGAGTTGACACGAACATTCAAAATAATTTTGTTAAAATTATGCTCTTCGCCATATACAAAATTACATGGGTGTTTTTCCCAATTTATAAGTTTCAACTGACTGTTTAGAATATTAAGCTGCTTCTTTCTTTCAAGCTAGTAATGTCAATAAATGCAGTCAACTTTTTTGTGATTTTCAAAATTTCTTCACTTTTTTTTTTTTTTATTTAATTTCCCTGGATGTATGGAGTCCCAGATGCAACAGGACTTGTGTAGTCATAACCAGAAGAAAGGAGGATAGGTTTTGGCAGCGTGGGAAATGTTCTCAATAGGGTGGGAGATGTCAGAAATGTCAGGAGTAGGATGGGGACAGGGCAAGACTACTTATGCCATAGGATCAGGCTGGCAGGAAGTCCTGTGCAGTGTGAGGATGAAAAGTCCCCTTGTCACTCTGTAGCCCGGGAATGGTTTTTTTCTTATTTGTTCTCCCAGGAAACTCTAACTACTTGAATTTGCTTCTCATGGATGTGCTGAGGCAAAAGGAGCCTGTAGATTTATGTAATTTGTTTTCTCATATCCCTAAATCCCCTGCAGAGGAGGCTTTGTGAGAAAATTACTGGCCTGAGAGTCACAACACAAATTGTAAACCTGTTACTGCTCATAATGGTTGTTTTTTATAATACAGTGTCATGGGGGTTAGGGCAGCCTTTGAAGAACAAATGTAACAGTTTTGCTATGTACTTGTCCAAAGGATGTCCCTTCCATCAAGGTGGGGGTTGTAATTATTATAAAGCCATTCTTTGCTTGTACTGAAGTATGAGATCAATAACTGTCTTTCACTCCTCTTGTGTCGTGAAAGATCGTGCTTTACACCGTATCCCTGACAGCATTTTAACTTATTGCAGGAGGACTCTGCCCTGGGTCTAACGATCCCTGTCTGGAGAAGCCGTGTCCAGGTGACATGCAGTGTGTGGGATATGAAGCTAATCGGAGACCATTCATCTGCCAGTGCCCCCCAGGAAAGCTTGGCGAATGCTCAGGTGCAAGTCACAGCCGTAAAGGGGAATTGAACAACAAAATACTGCCATTCTCGGTTTTTCGGGAGAGGTGCCACTGAAGTCAGCAGAAGATGTACAGCTTAACCCTTCTCAGCTCTGGCACTCAGCGTATCTGTTTATAAGCCCTGTAAAATACTTTACAGCTACAGTGCTGTTTAAATACAGTGACCCAGTTTCCACTGGGAAATTCCCACTGACTTGGTTGAATCCCAGATCAGTAAAATAGGCTGCTGAGAAAACAGGACTTTTCCTAGAGACTGCTATGCCAGATGTTTTCCTGCCACAGGCAAAGCTATATAATTAACTCTTCTGCTTACAATTTAGATTACTAAAATTCCAGTCATTATTAATGAAAATACTATACCATCCAGGAAGAAGGTTTAGGACATTTGTTAGTTCTCTGCAGCTGTGCTGTTCCCTGGCATTTAAAGAGCCAGGTGAAAATCCAGTGAAATGGAACGTCCTTTTGACTCCAGTGAATCCAGGGCTGCATTACAGAGGACCTGTGCTGTTTCCCTGGTGAAAACACAGCAGATACTGAGCTGTGTCTCTGTGTCACTGTGTCAATGTGGTCCTGGGCAGCAGTTGCAGGAAACTCATTTCAAGGGTTTGGCTGGAAACTGCCTTCACCTAACTTTATACTCGTAACTCAACTGCCTGATCTACAGGTATCTATTACTCCTCCTGCTGTCACTGAGGAAATATAAGTGCCTTCAGGCCTGTATAACCTTAAAAAATGTTGAATACTTGTAGAAACCTTTCTTTTTTAGGAGAAATAGAGCTTTCCTCCATCCCCTGAAAAATCATTTCCAAAAAATACTTTTGTTTTGTGGTAGATGCCAGCTTTTTTCCCATCAAAGTTGGGGTTTATTTATTTCTCTATAGTCTTTAGCTCTATAAATTCTTTAATTAACTTGACAGTTGATGACTTATTTCATGTGTCACTCAAAGAACATATATCTTTTCAAAATGGTTATTTCAGGGCACACTTCCCTTTCCTTTGCTGGGAATAGCTACATTAAATACCGGGTTTCTGAAAATAGCAAGAAAGAGGAATTCAAGTTGGCTCTCCGTCTGCGAACGCTGCAAAGCAATGGGATTATAATGTACACCAGAGCGAATCCCTGTATAATCCTGAAGGTAATTAAAATAACTTATCTTTTTCACAGTTGTTTTTTTCTTGATTATATGTTTCCTGTTTACTCTTAACTTGTAGAATGCTATCCTTATTTCAGCTGTAGATTGGGAAGATATCAAGTTTCATCTGTTTCATGCTAGCAGGGAAAACCAACAATTCCAACAATGGCAGCAACAACAACAATCAAAAAAACCTGTTAATAGTACTTTTCTTGGAAAATGCTCCTTTAGGTGATGTTCATTATAAGAATATTATGTGTGCATGCACATGTTAGTCTGCCCAAGATGTAAGATTTGGATATTTATATGACCATGTAGTCAAAACAATGCATGCTGAAATAGCATTTCTTCCCCTGTAACTGTGCCTTTGGTTAGGGGATATGATGCCCTCACTGCTGTCAATAATACCAGAAACCAACTGTTTAAGACATTTCTCCTACTAAATCTTAAGGTTTCTGCACTCTGTCAATTATTTGTTGAGAAAGGCACGAGGTAGCTTAAGATTGATATCCAATCAGTAGTTAATTGATAAGTTCTCCATATTTTTGTTCTATGTTTGTGTTCTGTGGAATGGCAAATATCTGCTGGATGAAGACGAAGTGCTAAGCTCATCCAAGAGCCTGCGTGTGTAGTGGTTCTGCTAGAGCCTCTAAGGTATAAAATGAAGACATAGACTTCTGTAACTTGGCCATGTTCTATAAATTCTGTAACTTGGCCATGTCCTATAATTTCTCCTCTAATGGCACAGAGCCATTTGTGTCTGTATTTGCAATCTTTAGAGTTCTTCTGGCTGAATGCTTAGGTAATGTTAAAATGACGAGATGAGTTATTAATGGGCAACAACTAATTTTGTAGCTGTTAGACTGAAATATTTCATGAGCCAGAGTACTGTCTGTCATTCACTGGGGACTCTCAGCATTGTTCAGATTTGTACAAGGCAATTTAAGCTCTGCTTTGAGACATGTAGAAATGCACAATTTGAACTTTTTAGTATATTTTTTGTTCAAAATATCCAAAACTATACCAGAGCCTTGAAGACCTTTGAAAACTTCATCATGGTTTCTCTTAAAATCTATCAGTAGGGAATGTTTGCAATTTTGCAATTTTGAAAAATGCTTGAGAAAAAAAAATGGCCCTGGTAAAAGTTGCCATTTGAAAACAATGGAGGTGATAAAGAGGCAGACTGAAATAGAGTTAGAATGATGACAGAAAGAATTATTTTGATAGAGTTTAGTGTATAAAACTATCATGACTAAGGAGTACAGCAGGTCACATTGTTGGCAGTTGAGTGGAAATCTCCAGTTGAAGCTGAGAAATTTTGACACCTAAAGAGTAAAGTTCTTGTGATTACCAAGAAAAAAAAAGGTAAGAGAGCCCCTCATTGTGGTTGCCTGGGTTGGCATATTAGTTGTGGGTAGGAATTACGTTTTCTTAGTCACTGCTTCAGACAATGACCTGACCATTTTGCTTTGAAAGAGACTGGCAGAAGAAAATAATACTTGAAGGAGCAGTGTCAAGAGCTGAGGTTACTCTGCTCCATTCTCATAGGCCAGCCTGCAGGTCATGCTCTTTTTTCGTTCCTAGTTCTGAACGAATCTCATGTGGCACTTGGTAGAGCTTCAGGCACAGCTGCTGCTTCATGTATCTAATGGGAGAGGTCCAGGATCTTGTATGCGGTGTTATGGATGCAAGGGCTCCACTTTCTCCCATGCATTGGGCAGGGAAGGTCCCTTCCCAGAGCCTCAAGCTTGGCTTTTAGTTAGGGCTGGATTTGCTATTGCAGTGGTATGTCCTTTTCCCAGGTCTAGCCCTTGGCTTGTATTAGCATGGGGCTTAAAGAAAAGTAAAGTATTACATTCAGCGAGTTTCTTTAAGAAACGGCATCATGTAAAAGATCAGGAATTGTTAGTGTTTTATTTGTGAAGATCATTTAGCAGAGGAACATCAGACTAAAGTGTCAAAAAAGTGCTTTATGGCAGATGAATGGCATTATACTTAAGGGATGTCGCTATCTCTTTAGGGATGGCAGCTGACTCATGAGCTGTACTTTGGGGATCCCTAACTGAGATGCTTTCAAGCAAGTTACCCTTAGGTGTCTAAGCACATATGTTTTCATTTGTAGGCCAGAGTTAAGGCCTTTTTAGTTTGTTGTTTTGTTGTTTTGGTTTTTTTTTAACCAGGTATGCATGTTGTGAGATAGGGAGGTCATTAGGTAGATTAATTAGAGGTCTGTAATTGTGAAGTTGTTATCATTTGAGCATTGCTTTCAATTAAATTAAACATGCAGAGAAGCTTTCCAAGTAGAGGATAAAGGATGGGATCCTGAGCTTTTTTGAGCATGCTGGCATCTCTTCAGCAAAGCACTTAATCACTTGCTTAACTTCCTGTATTTGAAGGCAATTGGAACTGCTCACATACCTTAATTTTAAGCAGGTACTTAAGTATCTGCTAGATTAACATTGGGGGGGGGGCGGTGATGGGCAGAACCAACACTGAGCTCAAAACAAAGGTAGAGGTGGAAGAAATTTAGACCAAGCATATATGAGCCCATGGGAGAATGAGCAGAAAACATCACCACTGTTGGGCATTGATTTTTTTGAAGCAAGTCTCCTCCATTGCTATCTATTTAAAAATTAATGCTGCAATATGGTTTTCAGTGTTTATATGACCAGTTTAATTTTGGGAGCTCATACATTTCTGATAACTCCAGAGACGGAAATATTTCATAATCATAACTCGGTGTCCTTCTTGGATGAATAATCAGTGCCGCAGAGCAAACTGCTTGTCTACCACTTTGCTGAAAGCTTACCAGCTACACTGTGTTGATACAATATAATAAGGATGTTATTTATTCAACTGTTTCAAATAAAGCAACTCATCCATTGATTTTGAGAAGTTGGCCATTTCTTCATTGCATGTTCTTGCTTTTAAGATGATTGGAGCAAAATGTAATGCAAGTTGATGAGTGTCTTTTTCTTTGAAAAAATTACAAATGCCCAAAGCAGTTTCACAATCTCCTTTTTTCCTGTGTAGCATCTATCTCACAAGGTCATTGCAGAAGACAATTCTGTAATTTATTTCATTTTTTTTCCACTGAGTATAACGGAGATTCAGTTGATTTTGTGAAATTTAAAGGATCTAAAATAGATAAAGAAAGACTTCCCCATCATGCCAGAAACATAGCTGTTAAATGGTAAAAGGCAAGCATATGTTCTTCTGTCCATACAGTTAATGTGGAACTTTGTATGGTTTAGTTAAGTGTGTATTATACATTTTAATGCATTACTGCTGCATCGCTTATGCTGGATAAGACTGAAGTTTGGAAATGATCCCAGTTATGCCTGCAGTTGAAACATGTAATATTTTAATTAAATATAGTCTTTTACACAAACGAACCTGAAATGTAATTCAGCCAACGAAATATTTCCCCAGATAAATTAGTAGGCAGCATGCTTTACCCATGGTGTGCAACTACGTATGGACTCTGTGAGCCTAAGGTGGTCTCAGAAGAACCATTTGATCATTTTATTACCAGTGTTGATACACAAATATGGATGTTAGCCAAACATCTTAGTCAGGCTAATATTCTAATATAATTTACTATACGTGTTTGACTCCATTTTGCTCATTGAATGAAACTCTTGAAACGTAACAGACCACATCAGCTTTTGGAACCTTTTTGATTCTTTTTACTTCTCTACAGGTGAGAAATTTGTTCTCTGTAAAGACCATACATGCTTAAGGGTACATTAACTTCAGTGTTCTAGTCATTATAGTGAGAGATACTGTGAGTAAGCCCAGAAGGCTCTGGGAGGTGGAGGCTTGCTTGGAATTCTCTGCCCAACTGGGATGAAGCAGTATCTCTCTGCTTTCATCTTGATGCAGAGGGTCTTTGCTGGCACCATGAGCTGCATTAGTGAGGGGTTGTAGGGATTTCCATAGTATTTGCTTGAATGTACTTCATTTAGTAAGAAGTTGAATGGAAGTTCAGCTTTTCTTGGTACCGAGGTCCAGGGTATAATTAAAGAGCCCGGTTTGAGAACTGGACAGTGTCCCTGACGTCACTGCAGTTATGGAGAATCATGGGGACACCAGGAATTAATTACTGTGGTCAAATTCTTCTTGCGTACGAATTGGAGGCATCATTTTGCCGTATTGAGTGAAGGACCCTCCTCCTCCCTGCCCAGCCAACCTAGCTGCTAAATAGGCCAGCCAGGAGCCCTTTGTAGCCCCTGCTCCTCACAGGCTGTTCCTGTTCATCCTCCACTTTCTAGAACTGCGGGGCCAGCAGGAGACAAATATTTGCTCCCTGCCCTGCTACATTAAGGCCCGTGACCATCTGATTAATGAAAGTATTTTTATGGTCCCATTGCTAGGGGTATCTGGGCATGTCATAGTCTTTAATGTATGTATCCATAAAGCACTGGTGTGAGGTAGGGAAATGACGTTATCCCTGTTTCACTGATGGACACCTGAAACTAATGACTTGCTTGAGACCCCAGAGGAAGAGTGTTGCAGAGTGTGGATTCCCATGCATATCTATCACATCTTAGGCTAGTAATGTAAGTGTCAAACCATCCTTCCCATCTTTCACTGTAGCCTAAGGTGGAGGTTACTAGTATTTATTTTTTTAATAAAAGGAAGGAAACATAATCTTTCAGACAATATATATTTACTGCGTATGTCAGATCATCTGCTGGTAAAAAGAAATAAAAGCCGGTGAGAAAGATGTATAGAACGTATTTTAATGGCAAATCTTTTAGATCATCATTTCCCGTATACAAATGGTGTAATATTTATCCCAGGTGCTCATATGTGGTGTTGTATTTATAAAGATAATTGGAAAAGCATGTTCTGTGAACAAGGGTTATAGACGTGCAGGCAGTAGGTCCTTCGGGGTATAAGTAGTCTTAAGGGAGGTATATGTGTATTATACACAATCAGTAGAACAGTTTCCATAGGAAAAAGCTTTTTGAATAAGAAAGAAGTTAACTGCTTATCCAGTGATTGCTGGTTTTCAAACTGGAATATGATGACATGCATTTTTCTGTTTGATTTGTGTTCCTGTTGAGCCACACCACACTTTCTGAGCAGCTTCTTCTAGGTTTTTGGACTTCTTCATTGTTCATGGAGAAAAGAAACTATTGCTCCATCTCTGGAGAGAAACCAGCTCAGTTTATCATAGCATCTTGTTTACCAAGTTTCCCCTGAGCTGATGCTTTAATGAGCCAAATTTCAATCTACAGGAATAGTTTACTGTTGAGTTTTGAGTCCTGTAAGAATAGATTTTTTTTTTTAATGAGAAATTAACCGTATTTTTTCCTGTATATCCATTAGCCTTTTCTTGATTGAGTTTAGGAGTACCAAGCAATATCCATCCCTCAATCACATTGTATTACAATCATACATTACATTTCTTCTCAGATTCATTATATACTACAGGTCAAGGACTTCAAAACAGACAGCTACCCAGCTTGTTCTTCTGGCTCCTCTACATCTCCAGTGCCATGCACAGTGACTAGGTAGCTGACATTTGCAGGGAGCTTGTCACATGCATGGGAATGGCCTCAAGCTCCACCAGGGGAGGTTTAGGCTTAACATTAGGAAAAAATTTTTCACAGAAAGGATCATTGGGCACTGGAACCCTCCCTCTGCCCAGGGAGGTGGTTGAGTCACCTTCCCTGGAGGTGTTTAAGGGATGGGAGGACAAGGTGCTGAGGGGCATGGTTTAGTGTTTGATAGGAATGGTTGGACTCGATGATCCGGTGGGTCTTTTCCAACCTGGTGATTCTATGATTCTATGATCTATGTGCCCAGTTTGTCCATGCAGTTGCAGAATAATGGAGTGGTGTAGTTTACACTCAAACTGCCTGGTGTGACGTAATGTTATAACTCAGTTCAAATTCATTCGGTCAAAAGGAGAAGGAAGTCCAGAGATCATCAAACCCCAAGATTTTACCCTTAGCTTTTCTCCAAGGAGTTTTGTGAACCTTCAAGGATGGTAAGTGCTGAAAGTAATTCAACAGCATAGTCTGCTCCTGTAGATTAACATTATCCCATTTACCTTCAAGCCGTATCAGAAAGGCTGGCAGAGAAGGGTTTGAGCACCAGTTCAGACACATTCCAAGGGATGTCTCTAGCTAACCCAGTTTTAAATGAGTTATTGTGCCAGATACAGCAGAAGACCTCCCCCCCCCCCCCCCCCCCGAAAAAGGCCAAAGATGGATCAACACAATGCAGCATCACAGCTGCATTAGCTCTACCAGTTTAGTGGACCACCAAAGCTCTAGGAGGCTCTTGCACTGACAACTATGGCAGCTCCACTCTGCTGGAGGAGAGCAGCAGGGTCGTGTTATGGTTAAACCAGTAAGAGTACAATGTGTGCTGCGGGGAAGGATGAAAAAGGATTCAGCATCTGAACTTTTCAAGGGGGTAAATAATGGGACAGAAGTGTCTTGAGATGGAGTTAGCAGAAATAAATACTTCCTAGAGCATGACATGAAGGTAAAATAGTTGGAAGAGCTTTCAGAGAGTTTGAATCCAATTAATGTGTCATAAGAAATTATTTCCAGCCTTGTCAGCCATTTTAAACTTATCTGCCATCTGTTAGAGAAACCTAAAATCTTTGGGTAAACTGCTAATCAGGAAAGCAGCACTTCATACCTATTCCCTCACTCTGCACTTCGCTTGTTCCGGCAGGCTAGCACAGATTTTCCCTTTTTGAGGATTTCAGATCAGTGGGGGAAAGGAGGAAGAGTGAGGAATCCTAACAAGCCCTCTAAAGACATAAACCAGCATAAATATGAGGAAAGAAATGTAGTAGCCATTTTATGTCATCTGTGAGATATCCACAGAGCAGGGAGTATAGCATCCTTGGAAAATTACTGATTTTTGGTCAACTAGAAGCTTACTGTTATACTTAGAGAAACTGAACGTACGACACTTAGGGCCAGATCTGCACTTCACTGAAATGCCCCAAAAGGCTACAGAGGTACAGGATGTGTGCATGAGCGGAGTAGCTGGCATCCCCAGATGAAAGCAGTGGCCACTGACATTGCCACAAGCATCTCTCAAATACTCCAATGTGGTCCCTTGCCCTGCCTTTCATTTTGGTACCATCAGCCACTGGTAGCAGAATCACAGTTTACGGGTGGCTGGCAGGACTTGCTCAGAGAGACACAACTGCTTAGCAGCAGAGCCAAGAGCAGAATGTGGGTCCTGTGGTCCATGACCTGTTAAGTGGGACAGACTGTTATCCCAGTCCTCGTCTGTGTTCTGCATCTATATTTTTACTATATTTTCAGTTTGCCTGCAGTAACTGGCTTTGGGTGAATTCTAAATGGGCTGATATTTATCACTTTATGTTCGTTGCTGATGATAAAGATACAGATTTTTGCTACTTTACTGTCGTGTAGCATGGAAGCTTTAACACTCTATAGTAACTGTCTAGAAGTCCTCAGTGTTTCCAGAATCTCTATGAGAGTGTATTATGAGACTGCCGAGTGCCTGAAGCACTTCAATTTCTGTTTTTCTCCTGCAGATTGTCGATGGCAAATTGTGGTTCCAGTTGGACTGCGGAAGTGGCCCGGGAATCCTGGGAATTTCAGGCAGGGCTGTTAATGATGGAAGCTGGCATTCGGTGTTCCTGGAACTAAATCGCAATTTCACGAGCTTGTCCCTGGATGACAGCTACGTGGAGCGCCGCAAAGCCCCCCTCTATTTCCAGACTCTCAGCACGGATAGCTCCATCTACTTCGGCGCTCAGGTGCAAGTGGATAACGTCCGCAGCCTGACTGACAAGAGAACAACGCAGGTCTTGAGCGGCTTTCAGGGATGCTTGGATTCAGTTGTCCTAAATAACAATGAATTGCCACTCCAAAACAAGCGCAGCAGCTTTGCAGAAGTGGTTGGCCTGACTGAACTAAAGCTTGGCTGTGTCCTCTACCCTGATGCCTGCGAGAGGCATCCTTGCCAAAACGGCGGCTCCTGTATCAGCGTGCCATCTGGTGGTAAATATTTTGCATTACTTTATGGGCTCCCTCCCCAACATTTTCCTCTACAATTTATTACCAGAGATGGTTTTATGCAGAAACATGCTTGAAAAATCTCATGAACTCTATAAAACTCTGATAGGTATTGCAAATTGTGTAAAAGCTGTTTGCTCTATAAATAACAGTGAAATGCTACCCCTTCTCATTGCATTAGTGTTCCAGGAGGAAATTGATTTATTGGCCATTAGCATAATCCTATTTCTATAGAAGCCAATAGAATTACAATTACTGTAATGCTTAGCTAGATTTTTCAGGATCTATTTGCAGCATCAAAGGCTGTACAGAAAGTTGATGATTTCAAACGTCCATCATATGTTCAATGGCACTGTTGCCTTTCTCTCTTTCTGAAGCTGTCACAAATAGTTACGGAGCTGTCTGCAAACACCTTGGTACTTTTGTGAATGGGTAATTAGATTACATGTCAATGTGGAAAATAGTGAGTCTACCCCATTATAACACTCCCTAGAAGTGTATTTTACAGCTCCCTCGGAAGCCTGAGTTCTTCAAGGTCTAAGTAATATTATCCAAAGTTTATAGGGCATTGATTTAAACTGTGCGCATGTTGGATTTTCCTGTCCAGTGTTTATATGGAGGTTTGTGTGATGTGGTGCCAGTGACTTACTCTCCACTAATGTAGTGCATGAGTTACCAAACCATAAGTCAGCATCTTAGCCAGAAAAAAAGCAATGGCATACATGTAGGACCTTTCCTCTTGAGTTATTCTCTCTCTGTAATGTACAGATTTCCTTTTCAGTTCCCCCTTGTTGTATTAGTATGCAGCATTGCTCACTTTTTCTGGCAGTCTAAAACTTCCTTCAAAAAGCAGGATGCTCAGCAGAGAGGTCTTCTGCAAGTTCAGAGGTTTCCATCCACTTAATGTCAGCAATTTTGGTCATGATACTCTAGGGAAGTTTTCCATAAACTCTGTTTTTAATGAAGCATTTATCCACTGTGTAGGTTTCTGGTTTAACGTGTCCATGCAGTTTGCTAAACCCATATTTGTTAATTCTGTTTTTCATTGTTTTAAGCCTTGTTCCATGTTTCCTTTCTGATCACCTTCCCCCAGGAAGATTTTTATAAATGTTAGGAACTTCCTAAACATCTGAAAAGTTTAGTTTTCAAGGCTGACACCTGGTGAGATCTGAGCAAAACTGACTTGTCAGGGAGAATTTTCTCCTTTGAATAACCTTGCCCTGACAATGTGAGTTTTCTGATGCTGAGGGACGTCAGCTAGCATCTCCTCTGGATCCTTGGCTACCTGTTCTACTGTGCAAGAGCAAAGAGTGTCAGGGATGCTATTGGCTTTCCTCTTGGTGGAAGGAGACGGGAGGACAATTAGGAGAAAGAAAGTGCAGCACCAGCAAGTCAGGATATGATGTGCAGTAGAAGTTTGTGGTTTTAAACATCTTTATTTACCAAGGGAAGGAAAAAAACCAGCATGCTGCACAACAAGGGTGACAGAAAATCATGCTGAGGTAAACTGATGCTGCAGCTGCTGAGAGAATTGCTATGCAAGATTATTTAAGTCCCTGGGAAGTATGGCTAATATGTACTTGGACATAACATGGCTTTGATTCAGACTCCATACTTAATAAATGAGGTTAACCGTTCACCAAGCTAGCATCCTAGGAAGCATGAAAACAGCTCCTTCTATTGATTTTATTTGAGTCTATTTACAGTGTCGCTCAGCAATCTTGTGATGAGTAAATTGAAACCTTTCTAACAAAATGCTGTGCAGTAATTCTTTTTTTCCCAGCATCATATGCATGCCAATTCAAATTGAGGGGAGATGTGAGGTGGGGCAGAAACAGGCAGCACTGAATGTTGGACCCATTTTATTACTGGAATGACACACACCATTTTCATGTCAACATAATTCGCTGCTGGAAAACAGTCACACAACCGATTTAACTTGCCTGCGTTCCTGCCTCAGTGAGAGGGCACGTGCCCTGCAGGGATGTTTCGACTGCCTGCCGTTAAAAAATCTGTTTGCTGTTTTTACTGCCTCAGCAGTGTATGTAAATAAAGGATTGTTATAAAGCCATAATTCCAGTGCAATGGGCCCTGACTGTATATTAGTGGTTTTGCAGCCCAGCCCATAAGGAGAAGGCATGTGCATTTTTGTTTCCAAGAGGAAAGCAATTCTGTCATTGGTGTCCTCCATATGCAAAAGGGCCATGAAGTTAAATTCTGTAGAGCAGAGAGCCCAAAAGCATTGCAAATGTTAGTTATGGAGCCACAAATTGCAGTGTGAATTTAAGAATCACGATCCATTGTATTTGCTGACATAGATGTTAACAGCTGGCTTTCATTTAAAATAGAAAAAATACAGTAACGACTCTTCATTTTTTACATCAAGAAAGAAAATGACAGCTTTTTTCTTTTTTTTGGTGAGATGAGACATTCAAAATACACAGTGCAAAGGTCCCTTTCCTAATCCCAAGGCATTCGAAAGCATAAAGATCTCTTCACTAGTATTTGGTGTGATATGCTATTGAAGTTCCCAGAGAATAATGTTCCTTTCCCTAAACAGAGAGTATTTGGCATAATGATAGGATTTGTTTTAATAAATAAATCCTCTAATTTGTATTTTACAGAGCAGATTTCATATAGTGTTAGGATCATTTTTCTTACAAAAGCCCTACTGTGCTTTGCAAGGAAAATAAGAGAGAGAAAGAGAAAGCCCAGATTTATAGCTAACTTTAAAAGAACACAGTCAAGCAAAGGTTACCCAGCATTATAACATGAAAGACTTTCTGGCTACATGCTGGAAATCAAAGGGGCCATGTCCAATTTACATATAATTTGCATAAATTGGTCATCTAAAACACGAACATCCATAATAGTATTCTTGTTGTGAGATCTTCCTTTCAAATGAAGTGCCTGCTGCACCGCTTACCATTAATAAAAAGCTGCCTCTGTTAACATTCCACTTCATTATGGGAATAAGGTGATATTATGGCCCTGTTTTGAGGATAAGAAATTGTGTGTATACACTAGGAGTGTGTCCACACTGCTGCTGTTAGCGTTCATATGCATAAATACACAGCAACTTCAAAGCGTCTGTCTCAGGGAAGGTGCTGTGCATGGGCTGCATCCTGGAGACTCAGAGCAAAGGTGTTGCCCCAAAAGGAGAGTTAGCACAAGGCTAGTTGACCCACATTGTGTCTCTCTGTCTGACCCCTCTGCATATTGAACAGGAGGGCAAAATGGGAATTTTAGCCTGTTAGAGAAAGCATGAATAGCT
Source organism: Clamator glandarius (assembly GCA_033459285.1). Taxonomy (NCBI): domain Eukaryota; kingdom Metazoa; phylum Chordata; class Aves; order Cuculiformes; family Cuculidae; genus Clamator; species Clamator glandarius. Next base: position 1,349,424 of record JAUNZM010000088.1, read on the forward strand.
CAGATGCTGATACGTCACTGAAAGTACAGAAAAACCTCTCTGCTTTCTAAATCTGGTTTCTAGTCCAGCAGAAAGTGACCACGACATGAACCTCTGCTTGCACTCATGTGATCCAAATCAGTGGTTAAAGCTGAGAGAGGGTACTGTGTGCCCAGGGACACTGCAAGGAGAGCTCATGTGTGCTTTAAAAGGTCTAGGAGAGGGCGAAAAGCACACATCGTGTCTGACAGCTCAGGACACTCTTAGCATAAAGAGACTTCTGCTATATATGGCTTTAGGACAATTTTGTTGGAGACATTGGAAACCACAGCCCTGAAGCGCAGGACACATTATTGTAGACTTTTCAGCCCCTACCCATAAATAAAGACCAGAAAAGATATTTTTAAAGACAGTTGTTATTAGTATTTTGAAACCTGACAGACAGCATGACTTTGAGAAACAGCTTGGCTCTTTGGACTGAAATTTCCCAAGAAAATTCAATCAAGTGTTTAAAGTGTGGTCAAGCTATAAGCTGCTGAATATGAGGTCTTAAAATGGGAAATGTCACATGAACTTAAGAATAGATTGGTGTTACCAGGTCTGTCAATCATAAATGTGTGTTTATGTGCATGAATAGTAACATGAACAATCACAGCAACAGAAAGCTTCACTATGATCAAATGCAAACAGTGTGCCAAGCTTTTCAACCACAGAGAAACTTTGTGCTTCTAATGCTTTCAATTATAAGTATAGTTACTTCCTTTTAATTTGATCAGTCCTATATACATCTGGATTTGATTGAAGTCAATGGCTTATAGGAGTAAGCAATTTTATTTGAGCATGAAACGTTTGAGCAGAAATATCTACTGAGAGCAACGTGAGGACATAAAGTCATTGCTTTTCCCTCTCCTGATTTTTTCTCTTTTTTTTTTTTTTTTTTTTAATGAACAGAGTTAAAATCCAAAAGGAAGGAAAAATGCAACCTGGCCATTAGGTGGTGAATTCAAGACATATTTTAAAGCATATTGGCAACATTGACATATAGTGTTCTTAAGGATTAGGTACTTCATAAGAATGCCATCAGAGAAAAATGGTTGCATTAATGAACCGATCTGGTATTTCTTATGGCCTAGATCTCACTTTCACACACACAAACAAACCAGCATGCTGTAATGTGAGCATACCAAATGCACATCAGTTAATGTTTTTAAAGCTTTTTAGAAAATTTAAGGTGTTAATATTTTTTATAGCTACGCTTTTAGAAGTCTGGATTTAAATTCCTGGTTTCAGAGTACATACATGCCAATCCTTTCATGGAAAGCACTAGTTTAACAAAGACTGAGGTTCATTTTCATACCAACTAGTGGCGAGAGGCTGTTGTCTGTTTGAAGTCAGATAAGTTAAATCTGAAGTGGCAAGAATATCTATGGCTGAAAAACACACAGTTCTTGAAGGTGGCCTGGTATGTCTATAAACATACCAAAATACAAATGCTGGGAGTGGTCCTCTTCACCTTCAGTTCTTCTCATCAGTTAACTTGCCACGATACGCTGTGTGAACAGGGCCAGAGGCAGGCCTGTTTCTGGACGCTGAGTTTGTCAGGTCCAGCTTCAAAGCAGGGAAAGTAACTAAATGGGGAGGAAATACAAAAGCCAAAGCACCTAATAGGTAAAAGCCAGCTCTTTTTGCATGTGATAGATAGAAACAGGAGCATACACATGTTCAAAAGAAGAATTGGCAGCAGTTCAGAGCATCCTTTTTAATAAAGCCAAGTTAACCTGAGGATAAACAGACATTCAGATGCTCAGGCTGGCAATGCTAACAACAGAGAGATTCGCTGCGTAACAGCATCCCATCTGCTGATGGCACCATGCCTGCCTTTTGCCACTGTCTCTGCTTATTAAGTGCCAAGTAAACATAGGTACAAGCAGGAAGCCTGTGTAGTGCTCTTGCTTAGAGTAGGATGCTCTTCTTTTCCACTGGACAGGGTCATGCCCACAATACGGGAATAGAAGCTGCTGGAGTCAAAGCAGGAGGGTAAAGACTACATAAGGTTAGTGGAGGACCATGAGAAAAGCTTTATTTAAAACACCAGAAAACCCAAGACCACGTGTAAGCAGGAGAAGATTACATCTACATAATGGTTTAGATCACAAATGAGCTTTGATATGAATCTTCTGATCATCTCCTCTCATTGTGCTTCAGTTCCTGCTGTGGAGAGGTGGTAGGACCACGCTTCTTTCTGGACAGTTTAGAGCTGGAAGTCACGCACCATGAGTGCAGTAACATGATCCTAAAGCACTGGAATGTGTGCACTGAGGGTGATGTGTCCTCAGCGCCAGCTATTTTGCTCCACGGACCTGCTGCCATTAGACCTGCTGCCATTGCTCGGCAGGTTCTAATGTAGATATAGCCTAAAATGCTTATACCACGTTGTGGTCTCAGGTAAACTGTTGATACAGGCTATTATGGCACATGCTGAGCTGCTTGTGATCCCACTCCAACAACATTACAGATGTATTTAACAATTCTTCCTGTCTTTTTCCACTGGTTTCCTGTAAAGCAGTACACTGGTGACATCAGAAAATTTGCTCTCTTGGGAAATGCAAATCAACGTTTTCAGCATCAGGGTGCAGAGTGAAATATACGTATGTCTTAGAGGAAACTCTGATGGACTGTATGATCTTAAATGCTGATAAGTTTTGAAGACTTCCAGTACCTTCATTGTGAATAGGAGTAATTCCTAGATTGCTTGAAAGAATTTTTACATCCTGAGAGGACAAGAGACTAGGACATTAAATTATAAGTGTAATGAAAATTCTGAGTTAGACCTAGAATGCACTTCTGACCAAAAGTGTTTTCCTATGTGATTGCACTTTGTCTGCAACCATGTGGCTATAATGTGCTGTAGCGGGAAAAATTACAGCCTCTGCTGAGAGGTTTGGAGCAGCATAAAAGGTCTGGCAACTCTGCTGGCCAAGTCCCTGTATACTGTGTACTGAGCCATCATGTCAGCTCTTTACTTCCCTAAGTCAAAGATAAATATTGTATCACACACAGAATCACACACAGAATCACACACACAGAATAACCAGGTTGGAAGAGACCCACTGGATCGTTGAGTCCAACCATTCCCACCAATCCCTAAATCATGCCCCTAAATACCTCATCCACCCTCACCTTAAACACCTCCAGGGACGGTGACTCAACCACCTCCCTGGGCAGACCGTTCCAATGCCTAACCACCCTCTCCATGAAGAATTTTTTCCTAATCTCAAGCCTAAATCTCCCCTGGCGGAGCTTGAGGCCATTCCCTCTCGTCCTGTCCCCTGTCACTTGGGAGAAGAGGCCAGCTCCCTCCTCTCCACAACCTCCTTTCAGGTAGTGGTAGAGAGCAATAAGGTCTCCCCTCAGCCTCTTCTTCTCCAGGCTGAACAACCCCAGCTCTCCCAGTTGCTCCTCATAAGATTTGTTCTCCAGCCCCTTCACCAGCTTTGTTGCTCTTCTCTGGACTCGCTCTTTTGGAAGCTTTTGGAAGCATAGTTTTCATTTTGGTCTTGTTAATACATGGCCCAGTAGAGCTCTGACCCATCCAGACAGAGTTTCATCTCCTCTTAGTATAAAATGTTAGTTGAAGTTAGTGCATCTTCAATATAAATAATAGGCAACAACATTAAGGAATAAATGCATGTTCCTGTTATTCTTAGTGCTAAAAGTTTAATTCTTTTACTAAATTAATATTTCTTAAGTTTTCCTGCAATGAATAAATATAACAGAATATGTTACAGACTAAAAACCCAGAAGTTAATCAGCTGAAACAAACAGAAGACATGAAAATAAAGTGATTGAAAGGCTTTGCCTTACAAATATCTTAGGTATAGAATGTTGGGTTTTAAAGTCACTTTAAAATTATGTAGGTTTAAAATATTAGTAGCAAATAGAACATATCAATTCTGCTATTATGTATGGCAACAAATTTGTTGATGAATAAAATGTTATATCTGAACTGAACATTTTCATTTCACTTACACTCACTGAGACCATAAAAATATATAAAACATAACTGCAAAATTTTGAACTATAGATGTCACTGTTCAGTCATAAAAGTAAGCACTGAACCAGCCTTATTTATTCATGCCGTGATTTCTACCTGCAGTAGTTCTAGATCAGCTATTTTGCTCACTAATAGCAAATCTTTCACAGGGATGACATCAAAATGCAGTGCCTGATGCAGTCACAGTTTTGTATTTCTTCAGTCCCAGATCCCTACAGGTCCAGGAAGTTGTTGAGATAGTCAGGGTGATATACGTATAAAACACCTAAAATAATCCCATCTTGCTGATGCTGACCAAATATGTTTTCTAGGAATCCCCAAAGTTGAATAATTTCTCTTCTTAATTTTGAAATCTTGAAAACACAGTGAAATAGCATTATATTTATTATCTATTTTGTTTATTTTCAGTTAAATAGCATTGGAGTCTTGACTGAAGATGCCAGCAAGTCTGGTTCCAAGTTTATTCTCTAAACCTTGTCCTCATGAAAGAATTCAATTAAAGTAATTGAACAAGCCAAATTGAACCGGATAGAACATAAAAAAATGTGGGAGTCTTAATGCAGAATTGCTTTTGCCTCATGCCTCCACTGGGCTTTTCCATATTGTTTCCTTGAAATTCTTTTCTTCATAACTCTGCTGGAAATTCCCACCTCAATTCCAAGAACAGTGGCGTTCAAAATATTTTTTGGTGCGGTGGGTTTTTTTGGTCGTTTTGAGGTTGGGGTTTTTTTCCCACAGTGTATAAGGAATTTTTTAAAATATGTTTTAAAAGCTCACACCTGAGGTATAATATTTCAGCTATGTCAAGTTGATCTCCATTAGTTTTGACATTGAACTGAGTTGCTTTCAGCCATTTCAGCTTTAACTCCAGCAATTAGGTTGGCAAGAAATGTGGAATCAGGACTTGGATCCCCTACAGGGTCCCCCTCCACTTGAGTGGAGTTGTCTGTTGTATCACAGCCACTAATTTATCGGTCTATTAATAGCACTCACTGCATGTAATCATCTTTGATTAGGGCTGGCATTGCCCAGTTCAGTCGCTATTATGAAGTTTATAGTTCATATCTGGATGATGCTCTTTGTGAAAGTGGTAATTATCACTATCAAGTGTTATATTACATTCACATCCCTACTGTGTTGTTCTTGTAAAAGGCAGATGTGGAAAAGCTTTCAGCTCATGTATTTGTTCTTCAGTGAAGCCCCACATGTACTGTGGGCAGCTGCTATAATATGGCCTGTATTTTTGAAAATACTGGGAGATGGATGCTTGATCTAGAATGTTTCTTGTGAACAAAGTTGTGCATGGATAGCATTTATTTTTATATGAATCATGTGTCTGGGTTGTAGCTATTCCTTCAGTCCCTGGTTGTAGACAGGAGCTCCAATTGTCCATTCATCCCAAATAAACAAACTCTTGACTGGCATTAGTGTGGACCACACAGACATACCAGAATGCGTATGAACATCCTCTTTCCCCCACAATACAGCAGATTTTTTGGAGTAAGATAGCCAAATAGGTCCATATGCTTCCAGACAGATACAGTGATAGAGTTCTGATTTATTTCTCTGTGTGCCTTCCCTGCCAGGCTACCAGTGCAATTGCCTCTCCCAGTTTACAGGAAGGAATTGTGAGTCGGAGATCACAGCCTGCTTCCCAAATCCCTGTCGGAATGGAGGCTCATGCGATCCCATCGGCAATGCTTTCATTTGCAACTGCAGAAATGGCCTGACAGGAGTAACGTAAGTGATGCTCTTCAGGTGGGCAACAGGAGCTTTTCAATTTAATGACGGTGCGCTTTTTGATTAGCCATTTTGTACCTGAAAGCTATGATTCACCTAGCAAAAAAGAACCCAAAACTTAGTGCTTATTTCAAATGTAGTCTAATGACAGCTGACAGTAAAAAATGCTTTTCTGAACTTGGATTATTTCAGATGTTATCTCCAGACAGTTTTCACTGCTGTGTGCACGCTTAAGTATTAGAGGCTTTTCAAGCAATCCCATGAACCTGTGGAAGCTGCTGTGTAATCTTTTTTTTTTTTTGAAAATGGTTCAATTATCTAGTCACCTTACCTCTGATATAAAAGCCTAATTTATTGCATTATTTTTTTAAATCCTAGTCTTGATGATATGCTTGGTGTAGAAATAGAAAATGCCCTAACTTGCCCAACAATTTGCTTTTTTCTTTCATCTAGTTTGTGCCTATTTATACTTTCAGTTCTGGCTCTCTTTTTTTTTTTAATCACCTCTTCTTTTTTCCAATTATCTTTTCTCTTTAAGGTTCCTGTTTTTTTCCCCCTCTCATTCTCTGGTATTTGTTCATTTTATCTCCAGCCCCAAACAATTCTACGGAGTCAGCATATCCTCCTATTCTCTTAATAAAAATTCTGATTTTTCTACTATATTTCTCACTTATTTTCATCTTGAATCCTTCTGATACTTTATATTGACTCCCATGGGATAGTCTAAAAACAATATAAAAAGCCTGTGATTCTCTATCACATTCAGTGACCCTCATTTTGGTCAAGGAGCCACTTCATATCAGATGCTTTAAACTCTTCTATTCCTTGTTGATATTTCCACTGTACTGTCTTAAAAAAACTTGGAATAGCTGTAGAAAAAAAATAAATACCATTTAATAATATGATAATAATAAAATCACTTGCCAAACACCAGTAAGGTGTTAACAGTAGTGGTACCACTTTGACAAGATAAGTCATCATGTACAAGCTAGGCTTTTCCATGCATTCTCCAGACTCCAAACTTTTTTTCTTTTCTTCTGTTAAGGTGTGAAGAAGACATCAATGAGTGTGAAAGAGAAGAATGTGAAAATGGCGGCTCCTGTGTCAACATATTTGGTTCATTTCTGTGTAACTGCACCCCTGGCTATGTGGGACAATACTGTGGTCTTCGCCCTGTGGTGGTTCCCAATATACAAGCTGGGCATTCGTACGTTGGCAAGGAGGAGCTAATAGGAATAGCTGTGGTCCTGTTTGTCATATTTGTGTTGATCGTCCTCTTTATCATTTTTCGCAAGAAAGTTTTCAGGAAGAACTATTCCCGCAACAACATCACACTTGTACAGGATCCAGCTACTGCTGCCCTGCTCAACAAGAGCAATGGCATCCAGTTCAAGAACATGAGGAACAGCGGAGACACCAGAAATATCTACCAAGAGGTTGGGCCTCCACAAGTCCCGGTGAGGCCAATGGCTTATACCCCATGCTTCCAGAGTGACTCAAGAAATAACCTGGACAAGATAGTGGATGGGCTCGGTGTGGAGCACCAAGAGATGACAACATTTCATCCTGAGTCCCCTCGAATACTGACAGCCAGACGGGGTGTAGTGGTATGCAGTGTAGCTCCAAACTTACCTGCTGTGTCTCCTTGTCGCTCTGACTGTGACTCCATCAGGAAGAGCACATGGGATGCTGGGACAGAAAGTAAGTAATGCTGCTTGCTGCTCTCACTTTTCCCTGCGTCAGAAAGGGTTGTCTTCAGGGTGCAGCAGGTACACTGGCACATGTACTCTTAATGCTCCAACCTCATACACTTAACAATTGTTACATTTCTCCAAGAAGTGTTTTGGTTTAATTTTGAAAGGATATGATTAACTGTAGGCATACAAGACCTCTACTTCTGTGCATTAAGTATGACTAAACACATTTATTTCACTTGTTCAGAAAGCATATATGACTAAGTGCTCTAAGTGTTAGTTCTTCTAGTGATACAATGCGATCATCTTTCTTTTAGGAAAAAAATTGGGAGCAGAATTCTCAAATAGAAACTCTGCTAGGTTTGGGCAGTTTGTCTCCTGAGGGAATTAAAAACATTTAAACTTTCTGCTAGAAGCAATCCTGTTTTGCAACTGGGAAAAATGAACAGATATTCTCTAATTCCAATGTCTATGAAATGAAGCAGAAAATCATGCACTACTTATACGATCACCTTTTCAGTTCATTGCCTTCCTGTCCACATTTGGTACCAGAAAGATCACAAAATTTCTAATCATTACAGTTACCCTGTTTGTGATGGTTTCTCACCTGATAACACAGTGCCCCCTCCATTCCTGAAGAAGTTGCTGGAGGTATCACAAGCTTCACATATTCTGTCATAGTAGGAAATACCAGTTTTCTGGGACAGATTTATGGCCCTATGTTGTCCGTATTTGCAAGTCAGAACATGTCATATGGACTGGGAAATGTTTGCTTAAGCATACAGGGGCGAGGAGGTATGATGGGTTTTTTTTTTTCTGGAGTTATTCCTAATGCATCTTTAACTCTGCTTTAACCAAAATTGTCAAATAAAACTATGTGATCAAGTTTTCACATTCTCGTAGTTTTAGGCAATAGGAATTGATGAGGAATCTGGTACTGCTTCATACCTGTGCCCTGACCTGCACGTTTTCATCTAAGGCAACACATTTGCTAAGGTCTTCTAGTGAAAAACAAGAATTTATTTTAATTTCTTTGGGCTGTATTTCACAGTAGTATTGTGGTTGACCTTTTTAATCATTAAATACAGTTTTGCTGATTGAAAGCATCAGCATACTAGCCCCCATACATGCTCTGTTCTGTATTCTCGTCAGTGCTTCTGTCGCAGATGCTGCCAGTATCTGTATGAATTTCTGCACAGCATGAGGCCATGCCATGGAGATGGACCTCAGCTGTCAAGGAGTGGGAAGCATTGCAGCTTTGTTACTTCAGCACTTCGTCCATCTACTACATACCCTGCTTCTCAGCAGGAGCAAATCAGCCATTGCTATATGGGGGTATCTCTTGCCGGGTGCCTCATGCTGGGTAGAAATATCTGCAGCTAGCAGGTGGAGATCTGTACTTACATGTTTGCAGAACCTGAGCTTGTTCATTGGTCATTAGCTCAGGTATCGATCTCAGTGCTTACTATGGAGTGTAACTTTTTGTGTTGCTTATTATCCTTCATATAACGTGTAGTCAAATATGTTTATTCGTGTCTATTTAATTACATGAGAATTTATACCATAGGCTGCAGTTACATTTCTGAATTGCAGAAGAGTTGTCAAGACTGAATGTCTCTGATGAAAAGCAACATATATAGAAGCAGAATCTGTAATGTATCAGTGGAGCCATTGAAATCTGATCCAAGGGCTACTGATATGAATAAAAAAATGCATATTAACTTTATTGAGCATTGAATGTGCCTTTAATGAGGCTATCAAGTTAGGAAATGAACAGTGAAAATAAATTTAACTGTAATCTCTTGTATAAGATGTTTATACCACATTTTTAAAGCCATTTTCTTTGCTCCTACATGGCGTCTAAAAAGGCGATACTGGATACAGATGTTTCTTCCATGATTACAGTGATGTCAGCCACTTGAAAGACTTTTTGGGCTTCAAAGACTTCAGAAATCTAGGTGTCTTCATCAATTGCCTTCTTGACCCATAGATAATTTCCTCTGTCTGAAGGAAATAATTTTTTTCTAAGAAAAATACTAGAAGGACACTTGTTGGCAGTATTTAAATGGCTCTGTGGTATAAATAGGCAAATATGCATACCTAGAGAGTACCATTTTGCTTTGTTTTTGCTGTCAATGAAGGTAAAGGTGTTGATGACGCTGAAGAAGTGACCTGTTTTGCAGGAAGTAATAAAGGGAGCAACTCTGAAGTACAGTCCCTTAGCTCCTTCCAGTCTGATTCTGGTGACGATAATGGTAAGAAATTACTTTATCTTTATTATGCAGGGGACAAAGCTATTTAACTCACTAATGTTATTTAAACCTTTTTGGTCACATCTAGAAACCCTTTAATGATGCTAGAAGTCAGAAAGTCCTGGGTTCAAATCCTCAGTTTGTATCCATTTCTTTCATGATAGGAACATAATTAAAATATTGATACTTAGAGTTGTATCAGTACCAAGTTTTACTGGATATTAGAGGTATGATACAGTACAGTCGTGTTGCGAAGATATGCATTACAGGTGAAACTGTGTAATTTCTATCATTTTCCCTCTTGGAAGAGGATGACTTTCATCCTTCATCAGTCAAATTGAAGGGAATTTTTGTGCTGTTTGCCAAGTCTCATTCATGGTCCCAACAACACTCAGGTAGCGCTCAGCATCAACAATGAGTGGACGAACCAGTCCCTGGTGGCTTGGCCTCTCCCTGGCAATAACAGCTCAGCAAACAATAGAGCACCATTAAATCCTTGTTCAGTGCATATTCATTGTCCGCTCTCATGTCCTACCTCATTATCTCAGTGGGTGACATGGGCAGACCCATACGGAGCCAGAAAAAGGCCTACAAAGCAAAACTTTGTTTCTACAGCCCGTCTACACTGAGCAGTAAGCCTGAGAAAAGGCAAGATGTTTCTGCTTGGGAGGGTCAGTGGATGTCAGGGAATCCTCATTCAGATACACAGAAAAAGATTAGCACAAGGAAATTTCACTTCATTTTCTCAGTGACCAGTTAATGAACTCTCTGAAGACTCAATTCCTCAATCACATCATGCAGCTCTTCCCAAGGCACTCCTATACTCCTAAACGTTGGAAAAAAGCACTTAAAGAGAAGAGCACTTGCAGTTCCTTTTGGTTCAGCTGTGGCTGAAGCACCATGAGTATTTTTGTCGAGCTTGTAAGTGCTTTTTTGCCCCTGTTCAGCATCTAACTAAATCCACATCTTCAGAGCAAATAAGAGAAGAATCTTAAATCATCTAAGTCATTTTGCAGAGGTCGATGGAAGACCACATGCCCTTTTTTTGTAGCAGAAAGGAGGGTTTGCAGTGAAAGAGCCTTAAATATAAATACAGGCATAAGTACACATATGCATGTTCGCGTACATGTACATAAGGGCTACTTAGTATCCCTCTTGAAGCCATATATCCTTCTTCTTCCTGTTGTTTTAGTTCTTTGTGCTTTGCACCCCTGCGAAGGTTTAAAGGTTGTCAGTGAAACGGCAACAAATGCAATTCATCATCCACGCTCTTTGGGGAGACAGGACAGGCTACTCCTTCTCAACACTCCTTACTCCAAAGCCAAGAGCGCTAATGCTGGGGGCTCACATGGCTAGCATCACACTGCTGTAAGAATGACTTTGCCAACAATGTCTTGTGAGACTAGTCGATCAGTTATGACTAGGTGCAAAAAGCTCCACAATGTTCAGTTTGAATCAGGTGCAGACAGCCTCCGCTCATCCTCTCCATGGTGCCTGGACCCTTCTCTTACTGGGTTGAATAGGAATTGTATCACTGTGCAGACTCTTTTTGGGTGTGATTTTGAGCCTACTTTTTTTTTTTCCCCCCACCTTATTTGTACTGTGTTTAAATTGCTCAGCTCCTCTAGTCCTTCTGAGAGTGGTTAGTGGTATTAGTGAGATCAAAATAAAAACATTTTATTAGCCATAAATTTTTAAAAAGTTTCCCACCCTTAGCAATAATGTTTTGAAACTTCACTTGAAAGGGAAGTTAAGGTTTGCATGGTAAGCTATTTTGAATGTGCGGATGTGGCAAAAAGTGGATTTTAGATTTACCATTTCACTGCAGGCAAATGGCTGGTTGTACTGGGACTAAGTCCAAGGAACTGCTGTTGATAACACCAATTTCTACCCTACAAGCAATGCTGGATTTGGGTATTCTCTTGCGCTCGGCTGCCTGGGGTAGAAGTTTCCCTCCCTTCTGTGACAATGCTCTGCTCAGTTCTCAGCAGAGCCAGCCCTTAGTCGCAGTGAAGACTGTGCTGGCCCTGATTTTTGACCTTTTTCTTGGTTGTTCTCTTTTCACAGTTTACATCTGCCATCCACCTCTTTTCCCAGCCACAGAGCAGCTAATTACATGGAGTCGCTTCTTTTTCCATAATGTTCATTATGTGTTAGCAAATACAACTCTCCCTTGAACAATTACCAATGCTGTTGATGGCATAAATGTGCTGACTGTAGACATAGAGTGTGGTTTCTTTGGTTTATCAAGGCTCTTTTTGCCAAGTCTTCACAAGGACTGAGGAAACTGGATGAGAACCTTGATCCCATACCCAAAATTTAAAAAAGATATCAAAATATTCAACACATATTTAAATGGCACTATTACTGTTAACATGTTCCTGTGACCTCTAAATCTACTGGTGGTATGAAACAAGAAAGTACATCTTGCCCAACATTTCTGATGCCCCTCTTAGCCTCCTCCAGAGTAATTCGAAATAATCTATTTTGTTGTAATTAAAGAAGACGTACAAGGGACGGATCCAGTACCCACTGAACCAGATCTCTCTCTGATATTGGTGGGTTTTATTTCAGGTCCCTAAATTCAAGAGAGTTAGTTGGTCCAAAATGCTTAACATCTAGATGACCACACATTCTGGGCTGGTTTGACCTCATTTTAAACAATTACATGGTCTATATTAATTATTTCAAATGAAAAGTATGTATTGGTAAAACACCTCAGAGAACACAAAAAGCATTTGTGAAAATATTCTGTCAAACACGGATCCAACTGAGCCAAATGTACTTTGAGCCAAACCTAAATAGATGTATTCTCCTAATTACAGCAGCCCTGGTTAATATCCCAGAGCAATTACATGACACAGCATAAACAGTAAATAAGTAGAGCATTCCTCTTAAGAAATAGATAGAGCTTAGCACTGTTGCAGATGGTGTGGTGTTCTGAAAGATAATCAGAATCACAGAATCCTAGAATCACCAGGTTGGAAAAGACCCACCAGATAATCAAGTCCAACCATTCCTATCAATGACTAAACCGTGCCCCTCAGCACCTCATCCACCTGCCTTTAAGCACCTCCAGGGAAGGTGACTCAACCACCTCCCTGGGCAGCCTGTTCCACTGCCCAATGACACTTTCTGTGAAAATTTTCTTCCTGATGTCCAGCCTGAACCTCCCTTGGTGGAGCTTGAGGCCATTCCCTCTCGTCCTGTCCCCTGTCACTTGGGAGAAGAGCCAATGATCCCTTGGAGCATGTGGCACTGTCTCTGGAGACCTTTAAGCAAGATGAATTGGAAATTAGTGTCAGGTAGACAAGATACCGCTTTGGTTAATTGAATCAGCTGGCCAGTCTGCTTGAATTTATGAGGTGATACACATCATCCTATATGCCATTCTGGAAATGCTGATTTGGAATTTATCACCAGTCTGAAAATGTATGGGATTATATGAAATGAAATGTCCTGTAACTCACTGCATAAATCATACATTGATCAGCAGCCTTTTTTTTTTCAATGTCAGTTCTGTCTGTTTGAGAGAATTTATTGTGGTAATGTATGATGTGTGTTTCAAATACTAACTTGAAGCTGTCCTTCCCTCCCCTTTATTTTCTGCTTTCTCTCCCTTGAAAGCTTCCATAGTGACTGTCATACAGCTTGTCAACAATGTAGTTGACACTATAGAAAATGAAGGTATTTATTTTTTTTTCTTTCTTGTTATGCAACAATGCTTCCTGTTTTCATTATGAAACATTCCAGCAGAACCTCACTAATCTACACTGACCAGCAAACCTGAAGTGGGGATGGGGATTTGCAGATCAGCATGTTCACCAGCAAACACAAAACCACCAGAGGGATGCACCACTAGATTGGAGGTGGTACAAAAGGTGTCAAGGCCTTCATCCTATTCTCTTCAAGTCAATGGTCTTGTTTGCTTATTATTCCCATTACCTTCAGAGAGAATAGCACTGGGTTGATAACAGAGCCAAATCATTGAGATTATCCTAGCTGCAGAGGATGCGAAACAGAAGAAGACAGAGGAAGGCTGTAGAGTATCCCACACTGCAGTAAAGCTGGGCTATGTACTACCAACAGATCCATGTGGAAAGGAACAAAGCGTTGTTAGGGTGATGACTGGTTTCTTCCAAGTAACAGTGTCGAATAGAAGATGTGTAGACAACAGCTCCATGGATGCCATGTAGCCAGGTAGCCGCTGGCCCCAAGGACCTGATACTCAGCTCTGCTGCTGACTCCCTGGGTAATCATAGGCACATCATGTTGCAAGTGAACTGGTTTCCCAACCTATAAAAAAAGAACATCACTGTTTTCCTCTTCTATAAAGCACTGAGGAAATGTAATGTATCAAAGATAAACATCGCTTTTATTTATTTATACAATTTTTATCTTATCCTTGGGAAAATGGCAACTCGCCATCAACTTGAGCTATCCACAAGTCCCAAATTTCATCTGTCTGAGAAAATTTAAGGCAGGTTTTGCAGACTTTAGATAATCCAATCAGAATAATGCTTAAAGATTATAAAGTAAATTCCTTTTGTGAAATGACGGCGTTTTTTCCTGAGGCATCAGTATGATAGTTTTGAGAATAACTTTTGCTCCTAGCTGGCGATGGCGCTTGACTGTTTATCTACAGTATATATTTGCTGATTTCCTGAAGTGTAAGAGTGCCATTCTTCTGGCTATCAAATAAAATTAATTAGCCAAGGTTAATTGAAACAGAAAGTCCCACTCAAAAAGCAAGAAAATAATGCTGAAAAGAAAGCATAGACACTGTAAATGGCCATACCTTCCTGAAGGAAAGCTTAAGCAAACACTTTGGCTCCCCATAATGCTTTACAGGCCAGATAAAGCCAGTCTGGCAGCAGTTCCAAGAAGCTGTCACTGAAAATGCTTTGCCCATTTCCCGGTACTTTATGTGAAATATATGAACCTTGCATACTGTCTCAGAGCTGCAGGAGGATGGGGCTGCTTCCCCGGGAACTTGCTGGAGATTGTGTGAGTCAGCAAATTAGTGAGGTTCTCCTGGATCCTGAAACTAAACAGCTCAGAGGGACCTGATGCATCTTGGATGCAATGTCATTACACTGACCGAAATACAGCAAAATCCGCTTTACAAAAAAGAAGTGAAGAAGGAGAAGAGTGGTTAGGGCCGGTTCAGACACTGCTGCTAAACCTGCGGAATAGTATTCTCTGACCTCGTCTGTGGCTAAGCCCTGGATGTTATGTGCTCTAATGACATAAAGGTGTATTTATCTGGCCAGACCTCTTCTAAGCTATGCAATCTGAAGACCTTGCCCAGTGACTTCTTGCATGAAGCCCAATAACATGTGGCTCAACAAGAGCATTTCATCTAGAAAATGCTGCAGCTTTTTCCCTGCTCTTGTCTCACATAAAACCTCTTTCCTTGCTCTCTCCCTCACCCCTGCACCCTCTCCATACTGGAATGCCTCCCTCCCCACAAGCTAGCATGGCAGTGCAGGTGGGAGGTGGGTGTGGGGTTGTGGGGCATTGTAGCTGATGGCCCCATTAAATGGCTTTGTATTCTATTCTATTCAGGTTCTTATACGGTGCCCATCACCATGGTATCTGAGCCCAGGTGGGCCCAGATTTGTTTGAACCGGCCCTGAGAATGGTAGATTCTTATTTTTCTGTTTCAAAGTGAACAAGTGAGAGAGAAATGTACTTTGCAATTATAAACTGTAGAGACGGTAGATAGCCCTTTTGTATTAAAAATTCTAGCTCTAATGTAATTCTGTATCTGTTCAGTGAGGGTAAATAATTAAGATATGATAGAAAAGGAATATAATACACAACATAATAATTTCTATATATATGTCTGCATTTGACTGGGCAAAGTTTTCTTGTACACTAAAATAAAAAAAACCAATTAAAAATCCTATTAAAACGACACCAAGGCAGCTTTACTTTAGAAAAATGCATGCAAAGTTTTCTATTTTCACATGTGATACAATGCTGGTAACAAGCTCTGAGTTACCAGTTTTTACTTTTCGCTTTGTATCTGACAGTGTCTGTTATGGATCAAGGACAGAACTACAACAGAGGTGATTCTTCTGAAACACTTTCTGCCTGTTGGACTGGGCTGGGGTGGGCAATGCACCAACTTGATCTGTTTTTCTCTTGAACTGCTTCACGTGTCTTCTTTTGTTTGAATTCTTTTGGGTTCAAATTCTGCATGGGAATGGCCAGCCACTGTTTTTAATTCAGGATCCAGTTTTCAGTCAATTAGGTTATTTGCTTGCACCCTTTTTCTTGTAATAAAGTCATTGGAGATGGAAGGGGAGACTAGATGTGGTACCATAAGCATGCTGACTTAATTAATAGATTTTTTTCAGATAACTGTGACAAGCATTAATTCAGAGATTTTTGTCATTTTGATTTCTTGGCCTCATAGTTTCTAATACAACCCAGTAGCATCCTAAACAACAAAATGCCTGAGAGTGGTCATGTTGTGCTTCTTCGCTTATTTGCATTAGCATCATAATAGAATTCTGGTTTTGCTCCCCCACCCCTCTGGTCAGAGCATGGTTGACCTTTGTCGATGGCCTGTGGCGCATGCTGTGATTTGAACATGCTGTGAGGACTAGGAGGCAACTGCATGCAGGACACTTCATTAACAGTCCCATGCTAGCAGCCCCATCCTAACAGAGTGTTGCGATTCTCTTTCCTACAGCGTATCATTGGGATACCTCTGACTGGATGCCAAGTGCTCGGTTGTCCGATATTGAGGAAGTGCCCAACTTTGAGATGGCAGATGGAGGCTCGGCTCATCATGGCAGTACAAGAGAGCTGGAAACAGATTACTACCTTGGTGGTTACGACATTGACAGCGATTACCCTCCCCCTCATGAAGAGGAGTTTTTAAGCCAGGACCAGTTACCGCCTCCTCTTCCAGAGGATTACCCGGACCATTATGAAGCCCTTCCACCCTCACAACCAGTCTCAATGGCAAGTACACTCAGCCCCGATTGCAGGCGACGACCACATTTCCACCCCAGCCAATACCTCCCTCCTCACCAGTTCCCCAACGAGATGGACACCACAGGGTCTCAGACTGGGAATGAGTTTAGTACTTTTGCTGTTGCCCCAAGCCAGAACACAGAAAATGTAAGTGCAGGTAAGATGCCCTTATCTTTGCACAACTCTCTAGATGCCTCCTCCTCTGATGTCTCAGCCAGTTGTGGCTTTGATGACTCCGAAGTAGCCATGAGTGACTATGAAAGCGTGGAGGAACTCAAACTAGAAAATGTTCACATTCCATTTGTGGAGACTCAGCATCAGACGCAAGTGTAAAGGATGCTTCCTTCTTCTCCCTCTTCTTCTTCTTTTTTTTTTGTTGTCATTTGGTCCAATTAATAGTATAAATATTGAGAAGAATTTTGCTGAATGTGTATCTATATATATTGGGAAAGGCAAAAACACAGTATAATCCATTATTAACATGTTCACAAATGATACTGTATGTGCAGACAGGAAGAAATCAATTGTGTTAAGTATTATACATTGCAAAATTGTTACAGACAATCTGGAGATTATGTACCTTCTATTTATTAGCAATAGTAAAACTCAGATTTTGAGGCAGGGAGAACAATAACTGAAAACTAATTTCTTTCTCTACCCTAAAGTTTGAATTTTTTTTGTATTGTATTATTAAAAGTGTTACGGTGTTTATGATGTTATGATCTCCCCACAGTATTAAGGAACTGTATGGATCATTCCAAGACACATTGTTGCATGAAATTTTATGTAGCGGAAGAGTGAAGCAATGGATTGTTGAGGTTGTTGTGTACAACAGGTCAGATGACTGAAAAAAAGAGCTTTTACAGATTGACTTATCAAAGACAAACAACCACTTTTTTTTTGATAAATATTTATCTGTACTTGTTTTGGTTACACAGCATTTCATTCTGTTTTGTGTGCATAAAGAGCAACATACATACAGAATATATTAATCCAAATTGGACTACTTTGGTTACAATTTTTTAAAACTTGATGTCAGGGACGTGTACATAACTTCACTCATGAAGACTTGGAGAAATGTCAGAGTTTGACCTAGTAATGGCCCAGCTTTGCCCCAGCTGCGTATGCTTAGCCTCCGTAAAACACAGTGTGCACATGTATGTGAAAACATCAGGAAACGTAACTGTTTACAAAGCACTGCTGATTTTATTGAAATTCCTTGCTTAGGCAATGGCCTCTTTAACAGCAGTCATCATGCTACAATTATTACAGTAAAATTATTTGCAATTCAGTTGCATATAATGCTACTGTAACCTCAAATAGTTAGTTTAATGTCATTTGGCACACGTCCATCCTTAGAGTTTGTGGCATGAGTTCTCAGCTGCTGTAAACTGACTCAGTCAGTGGAACTGCACAGATGGACTGCAGCCAAAGATCTGGCCTTAGGTTTTCCACTAGATGTGTGATGTTGTGGGATTTGAGGACTTCCAAATGTTGTGTGCAGACTTTAGAATATTGTGGGATGAGGAAAATCATGGCATCAGTGCATTTTCATGCTTCCCTCATCCTGATCTGAGTAAATGGCCTTTCACAGTGATTTGACCTGAGCAGCAAAGTGTGATATAGAAATATGGGATTTTCACTCAATGTATTAACGTAGATTATACATATCCATTGCTTGATACTACAGAAATGGTTTTACCACTGCTTTTTGCAGCATTTCTATACATTATACAGGGAATTTGAGTCTTCGGTCTGCATTACTGCTGGAGTTTCATCCAAACTTTCATACATAATTCATTCTGAAAAGCTATTGAATACATAAATCATTGTTATAGATTAACACATTCATTAACAGATTTCCTTTGCTTCTTTCTCTCAGTCAAACATCTTAAATGAATCATTTCAGCAGCTTTATTACAGGGCAACATGTTCTTGACCAACTTGAGTTTCACTCAAAACTAAATTGTGGGTCATTTCTTTACATACAGAAACTGTTTATTCACAAATTCACACCCCTCCCTCCAAATAAAAAATAAAATATTAATAGAAAGTAATTTAAATAATTGCAGCTTGTAACACTTTTAATAAAACAGGATTTCTAAAATTCTCAGTGTAGGTAAGATATGTTGCTGCTTCCCTCCAATAGCTAATATAGCTGTGGAAGATTCGTATAGATATCTTCTTTGTGATCATGCAGCAATTTTTCACTAGAAAACAGCTCATTAAACAGAGACATAAATAAGTTGAGCAAACTTTCAGAAAGACTATGTACTGCACATACAGGTATTATTAAGTACTTGTCTACAAATAGTTTCTGTCCATTGAATTTATGAATGTCACTTCGTCTTCTCAAAGTAAACATGCTTCTGTAACAGTGATATATTCTGAATGTGCTCATGGTATGTTTCAACCCCTTTTCCCTCTATTATCCCCATGTTTTCAAGAAGAAAAAAATACGGAAATTTGTATCGCGATTGCAAGGAACTGGGGGATTTGCCAATAAGCCATGAAATGGTTTGGTAAATCTAGAGGCACGGATAGAGGATGACTTGCTTTGTTCATGAAATCAATGTTGCAGGAAGGCAGGTACAATTAGATTGATGTCTCTTCAAGAGCAGGAACATCTCAGTTTGAGAAATAAAGCTGCAAATTTAGCTGCAATTTTAAAGCTGGTATGACTTTCTGAGAATTTAATACTCACATAGCATCGGGCTGCAGTTCACATGAGGTTTGCTCCTACTCAGTTTTGATGCAAGACATTTTTATCCATTATACAATTTGTTCTGCTCAAGTCCCAAGTTAGTTATGAAGTGTACTTTTCATCTGTTTTCTGTAGTGAAAATTCTTGAATAAGCCTGAGATACCGATATCAAAACTTTACTAGGACATATCAAAAGTGCTGTGAGGGAAAACAGTACGGGAACGGAGCAATTGCCATACAAAAAAACCCCAAAACAATGGTTCTTACCAAGGTTGTTGCCTCAGCAATATCTTGTTGGCAGTGAGTTTTACTAGTACAATATGCATAAATACAATGTATACTACATTTTCTGGTTTGATGTTGTTGCCATTTCATTTCACTGAACACCTACTTATTAAAGTGCTGTTGAGAAGGTGCCAAGGATCACCCATCCAGCCTTCTCTGTCTCATTCATGGTTTCTATACCTCAATATCTCCCCTTCCGAATCAAGTGGGCCTAGTCCATCTTCAAACAGATGCCCCTCTGTGAATATTGATACTTCTGTGGCCTTTCTGGTTTTCTTCTGGCTCTTTTTGATAGATAAGACCTGAATGCAGATCTGAAGGTGAAATACCTCTTAGGGAACATTATTTTCATAACAACATCTCTCTTGTTAATCCAAACCATTTTATGTTCTTTTTAATTAATGCTCTGGACAAGGTATAATCTCCTAACATGGAATATAACAACATCTTCATAACCTAATGTAAGAATTAGTGTTGATATTATTACATCCAAGGCAATTTTTTTTCTACCCTATGATGCTTTTTATGCTGCTGCTGCTGTCATTGCCAGGTCCCTGCTCTTGTTAGAGATTCCTCTCACAGCTCTGCTTATCCTGTGTGTCTGTATTTCAGTTCACATCCCTGTAGGTGGCTCCACTAAACGGTATTTTCTTTTGGAATCATCCGTAGGAGAGGTTTCCTAGACTTAATAAAGTACGTTTTGAGTGTCAGTAGATTAAAACCTTTAGAATCAAGAGAGTCTTTGCTTTTTGAAAAAGAAAAAAAAAAGGCAAACAAATTAAATAAGAAACTTATTAAAATGCAAATACATGCTTGCATCAGAAATCACTGACTTTCCCAAGGTTGCATAAGTCAGAGTAAAAGGGTGCTTGTTGTCTACATATTGATCAGGTTGAGAATGTCATGCCCACTGACAGCCTTTTTGATAACTCTGCCAATGGAAAGAGTCTTAAAGTGGCTAACAACTTACTTAATGCTGCCAATACCACATTAGTGGCCTTGTGCAAAAGGAAAAATTAGGCTTATTCAACTTTTTAAGGTATCTTGCCTTTTTATTATAAACATCCTATTTAAAACAAACAAACAAAAAAATTGAAATCCCCTCACAAAACCATAGATACTGGATATGATTACTGTCCTGAGTTAGTATCTTGTAGTAGAGCAAAGAGCCAAAGGTGACACCGAGGAACCACAGCAACATGTCCCTCCCATGAGGCCAAATAGACAGCCCCACTAGAAGATCAACTTAAAACTGTCTTCCTATAGGACCCTCCTATAGGACACAGCTTATGAAAGCAACCAGGGAGATGTTGCAATGCAGAGATGCATTACCATGCTGTGATTTCAAGGCAGTCAAGCTATTTTTCTAAAGCTTGATGACATCTTTGATCTTGGGTTATCCCATGGGTTTCCTTAGCCTATAGTTGCAATGTAAGGCTGGAAGGAATCAAAGGCTTTTTATTACTCCTGTTTCCCTGAAGTCGGGAAGTTGTGTGCTCCATCTTTCAAGCAGAATGTCCCACAAAGAAGTTTAATTTTGGTCCTCACATTTATTTTGCCACCTTTTCTAAATTTTCTAGTGTAATCTGAAGTAGTGCTAGCCTTGGTGTGTTATTACCCTCTCCAGTCAGAAACTCAGACTGAGTGCAGTGCAGTGAGGAAACACGTGCCACTGAAATGCTGATTACTGGGAAGGCAGCAGCCTGTTGTTTCTGCAAGTCAGGCAGGTGGTAAACTTTGAGAATATGACATAAAAATTGCTGCTCTTGGCTGAATATAAATTCCGTTGTAAAGAAAAATGAAGGCTAGACAGGAGAGATGGTTAAGAATGCACTTTTTTTCCTTCATCAAGCTCCTGCCTGAAAAAGCTAAATGGATGGTATAGTGTATCCATATAGCTGTTAATAATTGCAGTGATGGCAGAGAGAGCTGAAGGTGCCCTTGACCAGTTCTTCTAAGCTTTGTTTGAAAATGTAGCATCTTTAATAATGGAGAAAATCAGGTATTTAAAACAAGCACTGAAAGTACATCTGCACTTTGTTGGTATTTTTTTGGAGCTATTCACTGAGTAATAATGGACATTTCATACGTTTCCAACAAAAGCACTACATCTTCACATTCATTCTCTGATGGTTTACATCATTTACCATGAAGTAAAACTGTGCTTTTTGCCTGTTTGCGTCGCTGTTCCTCTCAATACTCCAAACTGTGGTTTGTACATTAGAAATTTAGACTATTGACATTATCCATGGCGTTTAGCTTGTGTTTCATAAACTTGACATTTAAGACTTCCTTTACCAGAAGGGCCACTCAGTTAGTAAATTAGCTGCATCATCCAAGGGATGGGTGGATGGGGAGGAAATGACATTAAATTCATTTCTTTATGTAATAATGAAAAGCAATAATTGCAAATATGTTATATTACACAAAGGCCATAAGTAATCCTTACCAGTGTTAAGAGTGCACTTGAACTGTATTATGGAAAGAGATCGGAGCCCTCAGAACTGTAGCATTCTTTTGTCATAGGAATATCCAAATTGCTATTATTTAACAATGCAATGAGCCCATACTGCCACTTTTCAGGAAGTGACAAAGGTGTTTAGGAGTGAAAGCAGTTCTCTTTAAAGCACTGTATCAGATAAGATTGTCTTGTAAATTTTACCTGTCACAAGCAGGCTGGTTTGTAAAAGATGTATGTTTTGGTGTTTTAAAAAGTTTATAAAATAATGTATATAATGGTTTCAAATTACCAGGCTTTTGTAGATATTTGATGCCAATCAGGTTGCTTTAATTTTTTTTTGTTGTTTCTTTGATATAATTCTGCAGAGTCATCAAAGTTGGTTTAAAATTCTAAGGTAACAGTGAAAAAAAACAAACAATTTTTAGATTTGAAAAATTTTTAATCATTTCAAAATGTACTGTAACTTTCCTTTGGGTTCAGCTATTTTTGTTTAACTTTTTTCTGTTTCTAAGAAGATGGTTTTTATTGAATTTTTTTAAATTAATGTGTTTTGCACAAAAAAATAGAGATATGATTTTTATGCCATTTCAAGTAGGTATTCTGAGATGTCATTTCTCCAATGACAAGAAATTCAATCTTATGCAAAAGGGAGGGTTTATCATTTTGAGTGGGTATAGTCCATCATCTGAAAACTGATTGTTCCTTCATTATTGCTGTTGGCAGTATTGTCTTGTGTTCTTTTTCTATAAAAACAAAACAACAAAAAAAAAAAGTGTACAGGTTTGTAACTGCCAAAATTTGCTAAAGTTGATGGTTAAAACAAGTTTTCCAAGTAAACAAAAAGAAAAGCCCAGCTGTGTTGACTATTTCTTGGGTTTTCTCCTAGTTTAAAAGGAGGGAACAAGATAAGATAACAAGGTCTAAAAGGAACGTGGCATTTCATTGGCTCTCTCTGCACGGGACTGCAGGAAATGCTACTTCTTGGATTCTTGAAATTAATTTCATTTTTACATAGAATCATACAATGGTTTGAGTTCAAAGGGACCTTAAATGTCATCTAGTTCCAACCCCCCTGCCATGGGCAAGGGCATCTCCCACCAGACCAGGCTGCCCCTGGCCCCATCCACCCTGGCCTCGAACACCTCCAGGGATGGGGCAGCCACAGCTTCCCTGGGCAACCCATTCCAGTGCCTCATCACTCTCATGGTGAAGAAATTCTTCTTTATGTCAAGACTAAATCTACTCCTCTCCAGTTTATACCCATTGCCCCTAGTCATATCACTACAAGCCTTTATGAACAGTCCCTTCCCAGCTTTCTTGTAGCCCCTTTCAGGTTCTAGAAGGTCACTATAAGATCTCCTCAGAGCCTTCTCTTCTCAAGGCTGAATAAGCCCAACTCTCTCAGCCTGTCCTCTTACAGGAGGTGCTCCAGCCCTCTGATCATCTTTGTAGCCTCCTCTGGACCCGTTCCAACAGCTCCATATCCTTCTTATGTTGAGGATTCCAGAACTGGACACGGTACTCCAGCTGAGGTCTCACAAGAGAGGAATAGAGGGGCAGAATCACCTCCCTCATCCTCCTGGCCAAGCTTCTTTTGGTGCAGCCCAGGATGTGGTTGGCCTTCTGGGCTGCAGGCGCACATTGCCGGCTCATGTCAAGCTTCTCATCGATCAGCACCCCCAAATCCTTCTCTGATGGACATGACAATTCCTCTGTAGGGGCCCCTACGTGCATTGCATAGCTCTCTTGCTAAGAGTTGCTTAGCTGGTGTGTGTGCCTAATTAAATCCACATCCTCAAATGTTGTAAAAGGCATCATCCCATCATGCAGAGAGTGAGCTTCATCAGGTGAGACAATTTCAGGGGACAGTCCAGCTGTCCTGCGTTAGTTGCTTAGTGTGATTACAAGGGATGGGTACATAAAGCAGCATCCTGCTGTGGGTTTCTCCATTATCCAGCATCATGTCTGGCAGCTGGGACCAGCTGGGACAAATTCAGGTGGGAATCTCAGGTGTGTAGGCACTGCCTCAGGAAAGAGCCATCGTTGTGTTAGGCTTGATGCTCAGTCTGCTGAGGAGATTGCATTCAGGAATGCCACGTTTACTTCTCCTTCATCACATCAATTTAACTCCGCAGCCTAAACTTTCTCAGCTGGGCAGGACTGAAATGAGGCTAGTCCAGCTGCAGTGTAAAAAGAAGGGGAGATGTTCCTCCCAGAACTCTTTGAATGCCCTGCCATGATGCAGCCAGAAGGACACTTCGCACTGCAGAGGGGAGGGATGCCTGCAGCATGGTATCCCATTAAAACATGTAAGACACAGAGCTGTCTTTGAAGCAAGCCCACCAGCCGGGGCATAAATAACCTTTATCAAGATTCTTGAAACAGAAGTTTAAGCCATGGAAAAGCAAAATATTAAGTCACCATCAGAAGTCTCTCTTCTCCCAAGAATTCCTCAGTTTTTTCCTAGAATGGATGAGACCCCCTACTTTAGACAATTTCCTATTTCTTTTCCTATTTCTGTTTTCCCAATTGTAGAGGAGCTCTTTTTTTTCTACCTTTTCCGATGGAGTTTAGCACAGTCTTAGTGAAGTGTTTGTGGCTGTAGAGGTAGCATGGAGGTTCAGCAAAACTCCCTGGTATAGTGAGAAAGAGCAGAGCAGTATACAGGGAAGTAAGACTAGAGAATGTTCAAGACTATCGACTTAAAATTCTTACCTCTATTTAATGTGCAAAGCTAGAGATAGGGAGTGACATCAGTATTTCTTTAGGATAGAAAAGGTGAGAACTGAGGAAGCACTACCACTGGTTGTCCCCTTAATTTGGGCCAAAAATAAGCTATTTCTTCTTTCCAGGTATTACAGTAACAGGCTGTGTAAACCTGCAGTGTGATCAGTCCATCATGGTGGAAAACACCTATCTCCACTAATGCTGCAGTGCAGCCAGGGAGTAGAAAGTCACACTGCAGCAGAAGCCGTTGTGGTCTAAAACTAAGGCAGTAACATGTAATAAGAAAAAAATGAAAAGGAACAAACACTGGAACCACAGCTCTAGTACTTTGACTGGACCTGGAGTTTTTTCCTACAGTAGTTTTTTCTTTATTTCCACAGAAACATCTGTAATTCAAAACAGCATGGAAATCAGTTATATCTGTGGCATTTCCAGTCCTTCAGAAACACTCGGGGACTGCCACACAAATCTAAGGATCAGTCATCTGGATGTAAAGAGAGGGGGATTGTCCTTCCTATCTGTGAACTTAATGATTTTCAGATCAAAGACCATTTCCTGCTTGGTAACACCCATCCTGATTCCACTTTTCCTCCTGCCTGTCCTCAAATCTTACCATGCAGTGGGGGAAAAGATCAGTGCAATGATTGCGACTTTCTCTCAAGTTCAGAGATCAATTTAGAAACCCCCTACCACTTCTCAGCCAGCAGTCACATGCCTCAAGGAAGAAAGCCTTTTCCAAAAGGTACGTCAGCCTGCTGGTTAAAGGTCTTCCACCTGCAGAGACAAAGACATGTTGGAAGGAGAGGAGAGGAGGAAATTGTAACACAAGGTAAACTTAGAGATCTTCCTCTCTTAGTTTAACTCTTTGAGGTGTATGTTCTCCACAGTCCTAGCAAGGATCTTTCTATACATTTGTTTAGCTCATATCCCCAGTTAAACTTGCTTCCAGAGACAATATCTACCAGCACATAAAACCTTCATGCTCCTGGTTGTAGAGTGGAGGAGAGGTCATCTAGTATAGAACTCCTTACATGACACAGACAGATGGAGATGTGGTGACCAACCCCAGTGAGGAAAACCTACTGTGTCTGCAAGGCCACTGCCGTATTCCTTATGGGTGAGATATGGCCAGGGATGACCAAATGCAAAACAATTAAGGGAGTCTTAATTCATAGCCATATGAATTCTAAGTCCACTGCCAACTTGGTATGGCTTTTAGCTTCCAGCATCTTTGGGATAACTTTCTAAAACACACCTAACCTGAACTCCCACTAGATCAACTGGGCAGCCACAGGCAGCTCCTGTGGGAGAAGTATTCCAGTACAAGCTGTAGGCAAATCCAACAAGCTCTGTGGACACAGCTGCTTTGAAGCTATTGCCTAGCGAAGAAAGAAGGTAGAAAGAACCAGCTGCACAGAAGCTGATTCCAGCTGTCCCACTTGGCTAGTTCTTGGCTAGCTCAGACATGCCATGAATCACTCAGGGGAAAAATGCTGTTGTAAACTGGCCAAGCAGTGAAAGCAGCTGCCTGATACAACCTACTGAAGAGTTATGTGGGAGTGTTTACAAGGCCATTTATACGAAGAATAAGAAAGAGAAACTGTGAAGAAAACCTTTTTTTTTTTAAAATCTCTTTTTATTTTAAAAAACACAGGAAAATAATTGCATAAATTACTGTTAACACGATATTATAAGTTGATCACATCTTTGAAAAAGTGTGTGAGAAATCAAGCAGCCCAAGTAGTTTGGCCTTAATATGCATAAAAAGTGAGGTGCTGATTTTGTTAAGTCCTCTAAGTCACTCCTGTTGTTTTCACAAGGCCTTCCTGAGAATGAGATGCTTGTAATCCAGGAGCTGGGGTATTACCACTGCCTAAATAGAAGCAGAAAGGTTTTCTCCTGAAATTGTTATGTTACTTTTTGTTAGAGGTCAATTGACAAGTTGTAATGAGGCCAAATTTCGACCATTCACCATATCACTTATAGCAAAGTAGAGTTTCTATGCATTTTTTTGGTCGATGATTAATACCTGGAGTACTGGGGCTTCTTCCTGCAGGGCTTCCAGTGCAAATTGATGTGGTTTGTGTTTCCTTCCCAGCAAAGACAGAGGTGCAATCAAGGGGGGGAGATTCCTGTCATCTACCCTCAGAGATCTACTGTGGCCTTGTCTCCATCAGAGCCAGTCACCCTTGGGATCAAGTATCTAGAATGCAAAGTCACCTAACCTATTGTTAATGTCTACTTTAGAAGTACAGTAGCTGAGAAGATCTTATTTGTCTTCAGTGATCATTAAGGATTCCAGATGATAAATTCAGGCATGAACTTCTATTTGGATCCTATGGATTACTCCTCCAGTACATAATTTACTATCAGGAATCATTGTTTCATGTGATTGTTATAAACATATTTACTCAGACAAAAGAGTGATTAGCAAACTGGAGAGAGGTCAGACAGGAGCCATTAATAGGGTTAGGGGCTAGAATATATGACATATTGGGAAAACTTAAGAGATCCAACCTACTTTGTTCTGTAATTTATCTATTTCTGTGCTTTCTGTCTCAAGAAATAAAATATGTTTTCTATTCTACTGAAATTCCTCCTTTGCTGTGTATATATATTATTTGCTTTTCATTAATTAATTACTAGAAACATAAATCTTATTTCATAGGTCCTCAGGAAAAAAAATTACATTCTATCATCTCTGCTTTCCATTTCAAAGTATTGCTAAGAGATGCTGTCTTACTGTCTGGTGTTGAAAGTATCCATGCACAGTAACCAGCAATACTCAAGCTGTACACCAGTGCAATTGAGAGAGCAGGGAGACCTTCTCAGCCTCAGGGTTAGTAAGGCTGACAAGGAACTCAGTTTGTCCTCACTCCCTTTCTTAAAAATGTGGAAGACATTAGGAATGTTGCTTTCTCCAGTGGCCTGCAGTTATGAACCAATTATTATAGGTTCCTGAGTTTCTGAGACCTCATCACTCTACCAAATAACCTGGCACCTCTGGTAGCAATATCCCTTTGCTTCAAGCTAAGCATAGCATAGCTCTGCCTGAGCTGCTGCGGTTGGTCCCATTAGGTTGCACTGGGCACTGACAGCCCCAAGACACACTAGAAGGAACCTGGATTTTTGTTGTCTTCTCTGCTACCACTGTAAGTATCTCTTTCCTTGAATACTTCATCCTGCCTAGCTTTATTCTAATCCAAAAGATGTTACATCAAATTATTATTATCCTTACTGTTTAGAAGATGTTAGAATGAAAGTCCATAAAACATAGTCCTTTATAGCCTATTCCCCTGTGTAGTGTTACTCAGCCCAATTTTTACTACACTCTGTTTTCAACATATAGGGAGAAAAATAAATGCTCTTAGACTATTTTGTCCTTAAGGATAGGGGATTGGGTAATTCAGTCTCTGTCGAGAGTAGTTGACTATTGACTAGGTCACAACTAACTATAATCAGAGTTCAGATATCTGGCTGTCCCATAGACACCTACATTTAAATAAAATTACTATGGGATTTGGTTACTTACATATAGTGCTCTAGTGTCATTTCAGCTGACAGTTATCCCACCTAGTCCACAATCTGGAAGGATGGATATGGCATAGGACTATAGATGCCAAACTTGGCAGCCTCATACCTGTGTCTTTGACTTAGAAGACTGCAATGTTCAGTTGTCTGTATTTAAGCAATTGATTCAGCCGAACTCCTTGAAAAAGCTTATTTCCTCACTCCTCCTATTCTTTACCTGCTTGAATGGGAATTGAATGATAGACACTGTTTAACTGGCAGCATTGCTAGGCTGCAGTTGCAGGTGTATGATAATTCAGAACTCAATGATCATCTCTTTGCTTCCTTCTTCCATGCAATTTCCATAATTCACATTAAATCAGGCAAAAATTTCCATCCAATCAGAAAGCATTGACCATGGCCATCCAGTTCTGTGGCTGAGCTTCAAACCCTACAACAGACAGTCTGACAGTCTATATGTGTGTGTGCAGAGTTGCTGTGTGCCTCCTTAATACAATAAGAAAGTTTTGAAGATACAGCCACTACGTATTAGCCTATTCTAAAGTTCATTTGGTATATGGCAACTAATATGGGCAAAGCTGGAGCTCAACTTGAATGAGTTCTCAACTAAAAGCCATGGGAAGACAGATAAGCACAGCATTTAGAGTTGAATGAGGCTGACGTAACTGGATGAAAAAACACTAGCATTATAAGGAAGAATAAAGTTGCAGAAGTTCATCTTAAATAGTATAGACATCAGACTTACAGTAATAAATGAAACAATTTTGAATCACTGATCCAGTAAATATGTTTCCAGAAGAGCACAGAATAGCTTTCTTCTTGGCCAAATCTCACTCATAAAAATGATCTGGAAATGTATGAAAGACTTTGTTTGTATGATTACTATCATGTGAATGGTAAATAATTATGGAAGTGGACTGGTTATACAGAACAGAATGGAGCATACAGGAAACAAGGATCATTTGAGAAGGATGCACTTTTTTAATAGAAGCAAAGTAATTTACTTGAGATAAATGAACACAGAATTCTACAAGTTAGAGGAACTATGAGTTAGTGTTATGTCTCAGTAAAAAGAACTCAGAAATGATGTAGTAAATTATCCCTTTAATAAACAATTTAGGTGTAATGGTGGGAGCTTGATCTATGGCCATGAAAAAATCTTTGGCTGCATAAGGCTGGAAATACCACATGGGGGAGGCAGATGATATTTCCAGCTTTATTAAACTCATTAAAATCCCCACAGTTCAAAAAAGGGATGTTGAAAAGCTGCAAAGCATCCAGGAAAGTTGCAGGACTGATTTGAAGGTGGTGATCAAATCTTCAGTGACAAAATACAGAACTGCGAGCTCTATTTATTTAGTAATCAAACAAAGGTTAAAATTACTAGGGAAAACAAAAAAATGTCTATTTCAAATGAGACCCATAGTAAGGGTAGGAATTAACATCTAGAAATCACTCACTCACAGTTTGGCTTGAGTGTCCATCACAGATACCTTTAGATCCCTGTGGTCTTAAATCTGTCTGTCCATAAGACAATCTCCACCTGTCTCTCTAAAGACTAAGCTGTTGTTCAGGCAAAAATTAGAAAACTGACAGATCACCCAAAAAGATAAACAGAAAGCCAGTTGATGTGGTCAAGATCTATCCCTCTCACAGAGAGGAAATGAAAGATCTGTAAGATACAGAAGTCCCTTTGGTGTTGAGAAGACCCTGTCTGGAGAGACCCTCGAGAAGGACTCGCAAGGCACCTATCCTGTTCCACCAAGATGTGCAGCTGGGCACAAAAGCTGAACTGTACAGCCATTAAAGGAGAGGAGGTTGCTTTATGAGCACTAATTCGTCACTAGTAATACTTCTTTCTTACTTCACTGTCCACTTTTTTCTGCCTTAGACTGTATTCTTAATCCAAGGATGTTTCATTATATTGACTGCAATATCAAAACCATTAGATTTCCAGCAACATTACTCCAAAACACTTTCTGAAAGAATTTAGCATTTGCAAAGGAATTACTCATCATGCATTCTGTAGGAAGAAAGAAATTCTCCTCCAAATTGTCAGGGAAGGTGTTTTTCATTTTCTTTTTTTTTCTCTCTCTTGTTTGCTCTGGTTTCTTGAGCCAAAGACGCTTTTGACACTAGATCACTGCTTTGACGTGGTTTCTTCACGGGAGACTAATTTTAGGGAGCAATGGAGTTTATCATGTGGAGAATTACTCACTGCTTACAGGAACCACGTAAGAGAGGAAAACTTCAAATTGTCAAAAACATTCAACAGAAGCTCTAGTTTCAATTGTTTTAGACAAGAAAAATGGCTCTGGCATGTTCCCATACACATATAGGTGAAGAAGGGTCATGATTGAACTCTTGGCAGCACAGAAGACAACAGTGTATGGGCTTTTAGCTAGGTCTTCAAATTAGAATGTGCGTTGCAGCCGTATGACGATGACATCTTGAGATTTGTTATAGGGAAAAATGTTGTGTCAGGTGTTCCTGCTGCATCCCACGGAACTACTGCACCAATTGCCGTGCAAGCACTCACGAAGACACTGTCACGATGTAATGGGCCTCAACAACAGAAGACAGTTACTGAATTTTGCATAGGCATGAATCAAGTTAGCTATGTGTATTTTGCTGAGTTTCGGGGTTATTGCTTCTTAAAAAACTCAATATGGCTTTCCAGGATTTGGAAGATCAGCTACCCATTTAACATGTATGTATTGTTAAGAACCTAAAGGCTTGCAGATTAACAATGCATCCTAGTTCCATCATAGTCCTGAGAAACTTAGAGTTCAAGATGTATATTTTAAGTTACGACTATACAATTTAGTATAACTAGATCAGAATGCCTTAACACATTGCCATATCTCAATTGACTTTTTAACTTGTCTTCCAACAGGATGTCAACACTGCTCCTCTTCGCTTTCCAGTTGTGAAGTTATGCACAATAATCTAAAACTCTTATGAAAGTGTAGTCAAGTAGCTAGTATGTGATAGGCAACACTGAAGTAATGTACATCGACTTACACATCTCAAACTTATCCAGTCCAAAAAATGCCTCCCATTAAATGCTTTTCTGATGGTTACCTGCCTCAATGGCAACCAAAATAAACCTTCTCCCTGTTTATTTAGGGCTCTTCTGAACTCTCCCTTACATCATAGAATCACATCCAAGGCCAAAGATGGAGAAAATGTATTCCTACACCTTCTTTCTTTATTTGACAGGAAATGTGCTGTGCTTTTTCTCCTATATTTTCCTTCCTTCCTTCCTTCCTGAATCACTGAGCAACTTGACAGGCAAAGAACAATTCTCCATCAGCCAGGGAAGTAGCGAGACAGAAGCTGTCAGTTCTTTCCTGCACTAAGACATCTCCATGATTACTTGGGTGTTTTTTTTGTTGCCATCTTATTCTTGTTTCCTTTTTCCTGAAAGGCTGGACCTTGTAGCAGTCCCTACTTTAAATCTTGTCCTTTTTCTAACCTTTGTTTCCCTGTCTGGATGAAGAAGCAAAAAAGCATATAAACAAAGATGTAGGATAAGATGAAGGGAAAGAATAGCCCAGGGAAACCGTGTTGAAACTGTGGATGAAAAGGCAGCTTTAACTAAAATAAGGTTCAAGGAAAAAACAACAGTCACGTTGAAGGAACTATCTCTTCTGCAGTATTTTGGCTGATTGGAGATTCTGGCCGTGAACTGAATGAGTCATAGCAATGGGGGCTGCTCTGTACAAACCAGGCTCATTGATGTGAGCCCAATGAATCATACAATCACAGAATCACCAGGTTGGAAAAGACCTCTTGGATAATTGAGCCCAACCATTTCTATCTGCCACTAAACCAAGTCCCTGAGCACTTCATCTGTGGATCTTTTAAATACCTCCAAGGATGGTGACTAAACCACCTCCCTGGGCAGCCTGTTCCAGTGCCCAGTGACGCTTTCTGTGAAAAATTTTTTCCTGATATCCAGTCTCAACCTCTCCTGGTGCAGCTTGAGGCCATTCCCTCTCATCCTGTCCCCTGTCACTAGGGAGAAGAGGCCAGATCCCTCCTCACTACAACCTCCTTTCAGGTAGTTACAGAGAACAATAAGGTCACCTCTCAGCCTCCTCTTCTCCAGGCTAAACAACCCCAGCTCTCTCAGCCGTTCCTCATTAGACTTGTTCTCCAGCCACTTCACCAGCTTTGTTGCTCTTCTCTGGACTCACTCCAGAGCCTCAACATCCTCCTTGTGCTGAGGGGCCCAGAACTGAATGCAGTATTCAAGGAGTGTTCTCACCAGTGCCTAGTACAGAGGGAGAATAACCTCCCTGGACCTGCTGGTCACACTGTTTCTGATACAAGCCAAGATGCCATTGGCCACCTGGGCACACTGCTGGCTCATGTTCAATCAGCTGTTAACCAACACCCCCAGGTCCTTCTCCTCTGGGCAGATTTCTAGCCAGACTTCTCTTAGTCTGTAGCACTGCATAGAGTCGTTGTGCAGGACCCAGCATTTGGCCTTTCTAAACCTCATGCCCAGCAGTCCAGCCTGTTCAGATCCACCTAGCTTAGTGTTGTCTGCAAACTTGCTCTCTCTGTCTGAAGGGATTGGTGTTTTTTTTTTATTTCAGGGTTATATGTTGCATCACTACCTAAGCTCACAGTGGCAATGCATCTCTCCTCTGAATGCAGTGCAACTGATTATGAAACTACCACTGGACATATAGAATCTTTTCATCTCTTCCCCCTGCCAGTTCCTGATTGTTACAAACCTTTACTCCTCAAACAAGTCAGTTCCATTTATTTTTAACTTTCTGAGAACGCAGGTTAGAGTGGATAAAACATGCTTCTGTAGGCAGAAACTGACGTGAACCAAAGTGCAATGTGAACAGTAAATAAATGGCACTGGAAAATGTAACTTGTGAATTAAGATAGAATGCAATTGGATATCACATTGGAGAGGAGAAGCGTGATAGAAACACTTGTGCATGGCCACAACAGAAATACAGGAAATTGTCCGCCAGACCAAAATGGACTTCATAAACATATTGGTAGCGATTTCCTGAAATACTATGAATGTTTTACCTACTTGGGCTTTGGATTTTCACTCAGTTAAAATGGAAAATTTGTGAGATCCCTTATTACTGATTATTTTCCTCTTTTCTCTTTTTGGCTTTTCTGAGTTTTATGATGAAAAAGATATCAATACTCAAGGGAGAGGAAAAGGGGTTTGCATTAAATAGCAAGTATAATGTATTCTTTATTGGAAGGAGGACTTTCTGATAAGTAGCTAAATACTGCTGAGAGGAACAGAAATTCTGAAGATAGATGCTGCTCACAAAGAAAACCTCATTTATTATCCTGACATGCCGTTTTGGTGTTCTAAACGTCTTTAATCATTATCAAGCAAGAACAAGAATTCAAAACAACTGAGCAGCTGCTTGGTTCCATTTTTCTTGGAATGGAAATGAAATCTTTGCTCTTACTCTAACTCCCTAGATAAATACTTTCTTTCATGGGTATTATTTCATACTAATCCTCCTGGTTTATATGTGAAAGCAGTTGTGTGTATAAATACACAGAGCAGCTGTAGCCATATTGGATAATAGGTCCGTAATTACTTCTCTGATTTAAAGCCTAATAGTTTATTCCACAACTGTTGTGATGCATTTTTATTAATACTGCAATAATTTTGCTGCCCTTTTGCTAAGTTATGTATGATTGTCTCCAAAAATAAATGGAGTACTTACAGTATAAGGGATAATTAGAATTTCGCTTAGTATGGTAATACTTAACTCTCAGTGAACCAAATCAATATGTTTACAACAGGAATTTAGGAACTGGGTTACACTTAAAGTCTGCGGATAAGCTGGGGACACATTCCAGTGCTGACAGATTTTTTGCTGTTCAACATGCTACCCCCAAAATAAAAATCAAGTTTAGAGTTTTTAATTTACATCAGCAAAAAGAACAAACCACAAAACCTTTTATTTTAAAACTAAATGCACTGGAGAAAAAAAAGAATACTGAAGTAGTGAAGGAAGTCTTGAATGCATTTAAGGACTATATTGCCTGGGGTTTTGCCTACATGTATAAGACTGTAGAAAAGGCCATAACAACTCTGGTAAAAGTTCACCTGAACTCAGAAGCTGTGTGAGGACTTGGAACACCTATAGAAGCCCCACTGCATGGATGCTTGTTCCACTTCTGAAGTCTGCACAGTGATCTCTTGCTGCTCTGGTTAGACCATAGGTATCACCAAAAACACATAGACCATATCCAGCATCTGCAAAAGAGCAATAATTCGGGGAGGCAGTGACCTGCCGTGTTGGGGAAGAAAAGAAACTCTTAGTGGCAATAAACAGGTGCTCAGGGAAGGGCAACAACAGGATGAATACGTATGATACTTCCCACTAAGTAGTCTCAGCCTTAAGCTGCGTTAAGCTCAGGACATGTCCTAAACTGATGTGGATTGTGCATTGGGTAACCCTCAATAGGGTTTTAGTTATTTCCCTGTACTATCTATAGAGAGGCGACACTGGTGTGTGAATACTGGTGTCACTTCATGTTGTCTCTGACACATCTGGTCATTCACTTTATCCTAAACACATTTACTAGTGAGCCAGGATTGTCCCATTGTGAATTGATATCTGATTTTCCTAGAATTTCCCCGTGAGTTCTGACAGTTACAAATTTGCTGTGCTTCTAACTGCTATGCTTATTGATTAATTTAACAACAATACTGAGGGAACAGAAGACAGCAGCTGTGATGCCAAATCTTGTAGACAGCTCCAGGTAGAATCATAGAATCATAGAATGGTTTGGATTGGAAAGGATCTTAAAGATCATCTAATTCCAATCCCCCTGTCATGGGCAGAGAGACCTCCCACTAGATCAGGCTGCCCAAGTCCTCATCTACCCTGGCCTTGAACACCTCCAGGGATGGGGCATTCACAACTTCCCTGGGCAAGTAACTACAGACCAGTAAGATTGACCACTGCACTAAGCAAACAAGTGGAAACTATGGTGGAGAATGGAATTTGAGGAGAGTAATCACTGATTTGGTTGACAGAAGTAATCTTGTATGAATCTGCTTGAGTTCTTTACAGAAGTCAATGACTGTGCCTAGGATATTTTAAAAGATTTCAATATGGTACTGCAAGAAAAAAATCACAGAAGAAATTAAGCTAATGTGGAGAGACAGAGAATCCTCCGGGGGAAAACATGGTTAAGACGTCAGAAATTAAAGTTGAGTAAAGGTCATGAGTTTTAATATCACAAAGAGGTTAAAAACATAATTTCAGAAGGATCTGTTCTAGAATCTGGGCTGTTCAACATATACATAAATTATTCACAAAAGTGTGCAAATAATTTAAAATTATTCAGGAGAGTCAAAATTTAAGCTGACTGCAAAGAGTTGGAGAAGGTTATCACAATTCTGGGTAACTGCATGATAAAATGTCAGATGAAATTTTATGTTGATTAATGCCAGATGCTTCATGTTACAAAAAATAGCTCTAACAATATGTGTAGTGGGATCTAATGATGTATTTTTAGTCAGAAAAGAAATCAGAAAAAAGAGTCAATTTGAGCAGTAATTATGAAAATGAGGTTTCCTCTGAAAACATCAACACTCTTTAGAAGTTGTTAAAAACCAATTCTTATTAGGAATTATTATGAAATCAATTGAAAATACAAGAAAAAATGTATTTCTATCCAAATATATGAGGCACTTTTATCTTCAATTCTTTGTGATTTTCTTGTCTTCCATCTCACATAAGACATAGCTAAATTGCAAGAAGGTACAGAAAAGGACAGCAACAGTGGTATTCTACCATGCAGGGAGATAATGTATATTAAGGTATTTCATCTTAGAGAGATATAGCAGAATTTTTTATTACAATGACCTATAAACACTTGAAACATTGTACATTTGTACAGAGAGCATGCCTATGAGACAACCATCCACTGCTCTTTCTAATAAGGAATGAGAGAGACCCAAAGAAATTGTTAAACAATGATTTTGAAACAAACTGAACAAAGTAACTAATTTACATTTAGCTAACTTGTGAAAGTTTTTTCTTAAATAGTTATGGATTCTAAAACATCAATGGAGTTTAAAATGCAAACAGAGTTATATTAAGTTCAAAAAGCGAATGTTTCATAGGTCCCTTGGAGGCTTTTAAATGAAATTGTTTGAATGAAAACTCAATGTTTAAGGCATTGCTGCAGAGACTTTGCCAGTATTACTGCATGCTGATAGTTATTCTACTTCATATATTCTCTCTAAGAATCTTGTATGAGTCACTGTCATAGACAGGACATATGGGTTGTTAGTGTCACTCTGTGTTCTTACATTTGTAATTTAGTATACTATGAAACACAAAACTCAGTGCCCCCTTACAATGTGAGCTGGCTGTATTAACTTAATCTGTAAAAATTTCTTTGAAAGAGATACCTATTTTTTTTGTTTATCTAAGTGAGTTCAGGTAACCTTCTGTCTGAAGGGGCTGGAGAACAGACCTTACGAGGAGCAGCTGAGAGAGCTGGGGGTGTTTAGCCTGGAGAAGAGGAGGCTGAGGAGAGACCTCATTGCTTTCTACAACTACCTGAGGGGAGGTTGCAGAGAGGAGGGTGCTGGGCTCTTCTCCCAAGTGACAGGGGACAGGACTAGAGGGAATGGCCTCAAGCTCCACCAGGGCAGGTTTAGGCTGGACATTAGGAAAAAATTTTTCACAGAAAGGGTCATTGGGCACTGGAACAGGCTGCCCAGGGAGGTGGTTGAGTCCCCTTCCCTAGAGGTGTTTAAGGCACGGGTGGACGAGGTGCTGAGGGACATAGTTTAGTGTTTGATAGGAATGGTTGGACTCGATGATCCGGTGGGTCTCTTCCACCCTGGTTATTCTGTGATTCTGTGATTTGTCTTGCACAGGTTTAATTACAATATTCCACTTGAAATCATAGCTCTATTTTTGAGCCATGCTTTCTGAATTTGTAGCTGTACAACCAGTATTCAAGTAAATGTTTTAAGATTTTTAATAACTGTCTTGCTGGTACCGTAAAACTGGTTGCATTGATGTTCATTTACATTCATTTCCATTGCTGACTTCACCTGCCACCAAGTCCTTGGGAAAGGTTCATCTGAAGTTCAAACACTCCGTACAGTTCCTGGGTTCAACTGACCTGGGTGACATGCTCCCATAATAAGTTATAGCTTTCACTGATGAGATGGATTCAAATGCAGCCGTCAAAGCTGCCAGAGCAGCTGAAACATCAGGACATTGAGGAGTTTTGATATAAGCTATATGCTTAGTACTTTTCAGTACTAAAAATGAATAATATTTCACAGATTTTCCATCCATGCATCTCTCATTAACATTCTCCTCTACCCAGGACTTATGAGAATATTCCTTTTTACAAAATATATTCCCACAGTTTTACCCTTTTAAATTTTCTGTACACTGGCTCTTACTGGCATGACATGGATGCTTTGTGGTTCCCTCAGTCTGTGAAAAACCATATTTTACTGTCATACATTTAAATAATATAGTAATTTTCTTTGTACAAACAGGTTGAAATAATGTTAGCTAGGTTACATACAGCCTTGTGTAAGTGTCTCTGAGTTTCTTATCTCCAGGTTGCCTGATTCAGCATGCTGGCAATGAGAATGAAGGAAGAGTGTGTGCCTAATGAAGAGAATGAAGAGCATATTCAGTGGAGTTCTTCAGTCTGGTCTCTAGCAGTTGCTTTTTCAAGCAACAGTTTGATTTATTTTCCCAAACTGCATCTATAATCAAAATGTTGTGAAAAAAATTGCTCAAGATGACTTAATATTGGATGACCAGTTTCAAGTACATAAATAGCTTGTCTTTTGGGGTAGGATTGATCTCATCTAAATTGCCACCATTTTAAATACCTATTACACAATTATGACAGCTTTGAGGACAAAATAAAAAGCTGTGAAGTATCAGGAGAGTGTCCTTGGCAACATATGTAAATATTAAATATTTTTTGTATTTCACTTCAATTTTAACAAATAAAGTTAAATTTATAGATCACTATTTCAACTACTGCATGATCCTAGGTGCTAAAATGCCCCATCTAGTCCTGTCTTTGACTGTGAACATGTGCCCAATTGACATGCACCTCGAATCCTGTGTTCAGTTCTGGGCCCCTCACCACAAGAAGGATGTTGAGGCTCCGGAGCGAGTCCAGAGAAGAGCAACAAAGCTGGTGAAGTGGCTGGAGAATAAGTCTTACGAGGAGTGGCTGAGGGGGCTGGAGCTGTTTAGCCTTGAAAAGAGGGGGCTGAAGGGTGACCTCAGTGCTCTCTACAACCACCTGAAAGGAGGCTTTAGAGAGGAGGGATCTAGCCTCTTCTCCTAGGTGACAGGGGACAGGACTAGAGGGAATGGCCTCAAGCTCTGCCAGGGGAGGTTCAGGATGGACATCAGAAAGAAATTTTTCACGGAAAGGGTCATTGGGCACTGGCAGAGGCTGCCCAGGGAGGTTGTTTAGTCACCTTCCCTGAAGGTGTTTAAAAGATGAGTAGATGAAGTGCTTAGGGGCATGGTTAGTGATTGATAGGAATGGTTGGACTTGATGATCTTGTGGGTCTTTTCCAACCTAGTGATTCTGTGACTCTGTGACTCTGACATGATTCGTCATCTGCTTTGTGAGGACAGATGGTCTCACACAATAGAGTCGGCAGAAAAGGTAAGGCACGAACACTGCTTTCTATTCCTGTGCTCAAGGCTCAACGTTGTCTACATTCCTGAAGAGCGTCATTAATGATGGCCTGCTATCCATGGAAAACATGAGACAACTAATTCCACGGATTCTTTTCCTATGCGGTAGATTGAGTAGAAATCACTGCAAATAATTATATTTGCATATAATTATATTTGTATATAGTAAGTTGCAAAGCAGGGTCCTTATGTTAAACATGGCTTGGACGATGTGTAGATACACACACACATACATATAAATCAGCATGCACATCTGGATTTGGAACAGCATATATCTTTAGAGAACAGTCTTTTAAAAATCAAATGTAAGTAAACTTCACTGTAAACTCCCTCCTCATCCAAATTCAGTGCTTTAGCTTTACTTCTAGGTATCCTGAGCACAAGCTGTACACTTGCAACAGCTAATTGTGTGGCTAGAAAAATGTGTGTGAGTATTGATCTTCAGGGTTTCTGAAGATTGTTCCTAGGCATGGTGTAGTTGGAAATGTTTTCAGATCACGCTGAGAAAATCAGACTTGTGAGGTATCCTAAATGCAAGCAGTCAAATCTGTTGTTTCTTTTAAAAACTGAAACCAACATAACAGCTGCTTAAAACGTAGTAAGGAAATTTAAAGTTTTTTGATTATGGGTGAAAAATTTCTCTGAATTGATAGCTGAATGTGTGTAAAAAGGCTCTTCTGCTTTAACACCCACAGTAAATGAATGGGAGAAATTGCACTTGCTTGTTAGTATTCCATACTGGAGGCGATGACTAAGAAATATTCATAATTCATAACTGTGACATCAAACCAGTGAATATTGTGGTTCTAGCCTTTACCCTGTGAATGGAAATCTCATTTTCTGTGAGTGGGTTATATTTTTGTATGCAGTGGGACCTTCATGGTTCATATGCAATAAATACTGCCTGAAAAAAGCACTACAAAGTCTTGACAACCAGATCTCAGGTGAATGTATCAAAATCACACAGTAAAGCACCTACAGATGACCATGTGTTTCCTAAACTGTAAGACTAAAAAGAATGCTGCTAATGCTAGCAAAACTGTTTTTTGCCCAGTGTGACTTTAATTCCATCAAAAATTACTTTTAATGGTCATTGTTATTAATTATACTTTTCTTTTGCATCTGGAATGAAGCATGGAGTTCATGAGGGGGAAAAGAAGTCAAGATTTTTCTCTGAGAGGAAGAAATAAGTCACCTTTCTGGCTTCTCTGAAAATTATTCCCTTCTATGGAAGCTCGGCACAGCACCATATAGTTATAGGCAGACTCTTATACTAAACAGCCCAGGAAGGGGCACATGATCCTCTGGATGCTCAGCTAACGAACTCTCCTTAGCTTGATTTTTGCCCATGCCACTTTTCGTGTCCCCCAGCTATGGGGACAGCACAGACCAGGGACTTTTCTCCATCAATTTCATGGATGGACCAACCCTTTTCCTGAAATCAAGTTGTGTCGTGCCACATAACCTTTAGGACTAAAGAAATGGTTCCAGCTCATTTTATTTATTGGAATAGACATGCAAGTCTTCCTACAAAGAAACATAGAAAGGGTGGTCTGTCAAGAGGAGGTTGACATGGGGCTAAGACAAACTGGATTGCATTGCCTGTTCATATTGATTTTATCAATTCCTTTTCAATAAAACTGAGACAGTACTTCACAGCTTTTTGTGCTGATTAAATAATTCATTGGCTTTTAGCCTCTCAAATACTACATAGATATATCTAAACAGAACCAAATAAATATTTGGTGTAGGCTTTACATAAAAGGAATTATGACCTTTTAGTTTTTAAATGTTAAGAAAATCCACTGAGTTCCTAATCTTACTGTTAAAAAGGAAAAATACTATAATCCCTGTAAACCTGTATTCTGCTTTTAGCAACCGGTGTTTCATCTGCTAGAATAACTATCCTTAACCTTCATGTGGAAACTTACAAGAAAATACATAAAAACTACAAATTTCTGTAGACTTAATCCTCTTTCCTTACCACATCTGCCTTAGCTGGGAGGAATGGAGTGAGAAAATGGTATCTGAGATTTTGAAAAAGAATGAGTATTTAACTGCTAAATTGCTTATAAGATATAAAAAAATAATTCTGTTCGTAGGGTTCTTTTTTTAATTTTTAACAAAATAGAAGTTGTGTTTCTGCAGTGTTGGAGGAACGGTTATCCTGACAGTAAGTACAACAAAAAGAAACAAGTGCTCATAGTGAGTGACTATCTGTTAATGGCCACTGAGGTGTCCATCTGCTGGCCTGAAAGGGAGTCACAAGATATATGCTGTCTTCCAGGAGCTAAGATTTGAGATGTTCCTGAGAGGGAGCCACAACATGTCAAGAGCACAAACTACTAACCTTGGCTATTCTCTTGTGTGGGTACAAATGACACCTCAAGCCAGAACCTTGGCAAAATCAAGGAAGACTACTAAGCCCTCGGGGTTTAAGCAGAGTGTTGGTGCACAAATTATCTTTTTTCTTGTTTTCATTTTACCAGTTAGAGGAAAGGGTGCGGCCAGAAATAGAAGTATAATGTAAATCAGCTTCTGGTTTCATGATTAATGCCATTATGAGTAATTTGGTGTTTACGAAAATGGGACCCATTAGGGAGGGATGGGATGGCCCTCTAGAAGAGGCAAAAGAATCTTTGACAGCAGGCTGACCAACTTGATAAGACAGGCTTTAAACTGAAGGACTCAAGGGGTCGGGTCTGATGTGACAACACTTGCACCATTGCAAGAAACTGGGGAATAAGCCAGGCCAACTAGAGCAGTGACAATTGTTCCTTAGCTGCCTCCCAAGAAAAGAACCAGAAAACTAACCACATCAAGTGTATTCATACACTTGCAAGCAGCCTAGGGAACAAAGAGGAGGAATTGCACCTCCATGCCCAGTCAGAAAGATATGATATCACAGGAATAACAGAAACATGGTGGGATAACTCATACGACTGGAAGATCACGATATATAGCTAAAGGCTGTTTCATAAAGATAGGCAGAGAAGAAGAACAGGAGTCGTTCTACGTTAAGGAGAACCTTGAATGTGTAGAAGTCAAATACGGTGATTGTTAAAGCCCTATTAAACGCCTCTGGGTCAATATCAGAGGGGTTTTCTCCAAGGGGGATCTTACAGTAAGCAGCTGCTATCAACATCCAAACCAAGATGACAAGGCCATTGAAGCAATATTTAAGTCAATTAATCAAGCTTAAGGTCAACAGAAGCTGGTTCCTATGTGTGGCAAATGGTCAATGGAGACAGAGTGTCAGGGTGAGAAGCCAAGTTGAGTAAGCAAGCAAGCAAGCTGCTCCTTTATCTTCAGGTTACATAGTTACAGTACTTTTAGTTACATAAACAACACTTGTCTTTCTAATTAACATGTTCTATACTAAGCCTAGCTCATTATTCATGGTCTTGCATGCTGAAGCTACCTTGACCCTTTTCATCCCCACTGGACAGAGCACCTTTATTTTTTGCCTTCAGGGCTTTTGAACTTCTTTTTTCAACTCTTCATATGTTGGATTGGTTCTGATCCATGTAGGCAGAGAGACTGCATGTTTTTCCACAAAGTCCTCACCCATGGGCAACTTCAACTACACAGACATTTGTTGGAAGAACAACATAGGAGCTGACACCAAGTTTCTGGAATTGTAGAGGAATGCTTCTTCATGTAAACATTAGACTTCCCAGCCAGGAATAGGGAACTGCTACTCACAAACCAAGAAAATCTGCATTTTAATATCTCAGCTAGTGATAGCCTTGGCTGCACTGATCAGAATTTTGTGGGGTTTGGGATCCTGTTGGTCATGCACAAGGCTGGTACTAGGACAAAGGTTTTAGATTTTAGAACAAGCTTTGTCTCTCTTAAAGCTCACTTGGGAAGGATTCCATAGGAGGATGAAGGAGCTCTAGTGAATGCTGGGAGTTCTTCAGAACGCTCTGTTAGAAGCACAAAAATAGTTCATCCTCTCTAAAGTAGGCAGAGAAAGAGACCCTTTTGGCTTAACTGTGATCTTCTGAGTCTGCTCAAAAGCCGAAGAGAAGCATAACAGAGATTGAAAAGCAGGTGAATACCCATTGAGAACTACAAGGGCATTGCCAGGGCATGCAGAGATGCAGTTGGAAAAGCCAAAGTTCAGCTTGAACTGACATTAGCCAGACATGTCAAAAACTACAAGAAAAGATTCTTCAGGTACATGAACAATGAGCAAGAACAAAAGGAGAATATTGGGCTACTGTTAAATAAGAGATGTGAATTAGTCACTAACAATGCTGAAAAGGCAGAGGGTCTCAACATTTTCTTCACCTCTTTCTTCACCTGT
Source organism: Clamator glandarius (assembly GCA_033459285.1). Lineage (NCBI taxonomy): Eukaryota > Metazoa > Chordata > Aves > Cuculiformes > Cuculidae > Clamator > Clamator glandarius. The sequence goes on from JAUNZM010000088.1 coordinate 1,392,877, forward strand.
GCTGTTGAGCCTCAGGCTTTGGAACAAAAAACCAGGTTGATGCAAACTTAGGCCCGCCATCAGTGAAGGAAGAGTTGTTATGTGAAGTACTCCAGGAGCTTGACCCTTACAAATCAACAGTCCCTGACAATATGCACCCAAGAGTGTTAAGAGCTGCATGATGTTGTTGCAAGGCTGCTCTCCATAATCTTTGGGATGTCATGGAACCAGGGCACATCCTAGAAGACTGGAAGAAGTCTAATGCCACCCCCACTTTAGAAGAAGGAGTATCCAGGAAATTATAAGCCCATTGGTTTTACTTCAGTCCCTGGGAAAGTTATGGAATGAATCCACCTGGAGGGTATCACAAGTCAAATGAAGCATGTGACAGACTTGATTGCCTTCTATAACAAAGTAAACTCCTGAATTGATGTGGGGTAAACAGTGGATGTGTTCATGTCTGTAAGGTCATTAGCAAACTCTTGCACTCAGCAGTCAAAGGGAGAAAGAATCATAGAATCATAGAATAACCAGGGTGGAAGAGACCCACCGGATCATCGAGTCCAAACATTCTTATCAAACACTAAACCATGCAATTTAAATATACCATGATAGCACTCAAGATCACCTGTTCCATGACTTTCCCTGGCACTGAGGTAAGACTGACAGGCCTGTAGTTCCCTGGATCCTCCCTGAGACCCTTAAAGTTTAGTAAAGTTTATTATGAGTAAAGTTTATTTTTATGTGGCTGCCAGTATTCCAGCAGTTGCATCAGTTGTACTGGGACTGGAGGAACTCATAGGTCTTAGACCCAACCAACATCACCTATATTGTAACTAGAAAAATTACCCCACCCTGAGTTTTAGAGTCCCCCATTTTAGAGATTTAAGGAATATGTACAGCCAAGTCATTTGTTCCTGAAAACTGTTTGAATGGCAGTAGTGTAAATCCTATCATCATTTCTACTACCTCACCTTCCTCAGCACATCAGTTTAGGTAAGAAAGGAACTGCATGAAATTAGTTGACTGTGCACTTGCAGTGGGAAGAAAGCATTTCAGTCTGTCCCAGTATCAGCATGTAAACTTTGATTCCAAATTAAAAACACTTTGAGCTTCAGGTGAATAAGAAATCACTTTAAAATTAGGCCATAGGAAAATATTGGTGGTTTGAATATGGATTAGTACTATTTCCCATTGAGATTAAGATTTATTTCCACTAGCCCTCTTCCAAAACTAGGTATTTCTTGTATCTCTTGACTTCAACCATTTGTTGTGATGAATAAAAGCCTTTCTCATCTCAAAGAACAACAGTTTTGATGTAATAAATTAAAATTGCCTAAAAAAATTATACTCCATAATAAGCTTATGAAAGAGGATGTTAGGATATTTTTGATGCCACAGCAGAATAAATGCTGTTCATAGAGGACTGTGTGGATAAGCAAAGAAAAGGAATTGCAATCTCATGTATTTATCTTATGTCTCATAGGTGATAGCCGTGCCATGTGCCTGCAGACACATAATAGGAAAAGATGAAAATTATATCAAACCTGAAGATTTCTTAAAAAAAAAAAATAAAAAAGGGAAACCTTGATTTAGTCTGGTAGTTGTCTATAATCTCACTTCAAGTTCTTACTGAAAATGTGGGTCCATCACAACAAAGAACCAGCTTCTGATTTCTTTGTGCTCTAAAATAACAATATTTCTCTGGAAGACTCCTTAAGTTCTGCATTAAAAGAAACGAGAAGATGGATCAAGAGACAGAAAAGACACAAAATGGGAACTCAGCTCAAGGATGCCTGGTTATTCATTCAAAAGGAAAGAGAATTTAGACTCCGCAAGTACCATATCGAGTCACTGTGCTATAGGTAACTGGTACAAGAAGGCCACTGCATTCAACTTCGCTCCAATTTCAAGCATCTACTTTGACATTTAAGTAGATGACTCATACACAGGAAGTATCTGGAGGCAGGGACACATTTATTTTCTTTTTCTCCTGGTAGCACACTATATTCTAAAATACAATGATACTTAAAAAGTTTGCATCAGTGGATTCTGTTTACTTTAAACACAAAACCAGAATATCCTTTTTTAAGCATGTTTACAATAAATTCATAAAGGAGATGCATGATTTACCTCACTCTTCTTTGATCAGAAGCAAGTGAGAATCAGGAGGTTCTCTTTTGGGTTTTTTGGACCCTAAATCCAAAACATTTTATAGAGACAGCTGAAACACTGAATTGAAGTTGACATTGTTAAGTATATGCTTTTGCTTCTGCAGCACTCACTGAAAGGAGAAAGGAAGGAAGAGGACTAGAGGTCTGCAGATATATGTTGCTCGGGATTCAGACAAAACAGCTGGCTTACAGCTACCTATTGACTGAGAGATCCAGGAATTTTACAGTGTGGTAATATATATTCATAGCTGAACTGAATCATTTATATACCATTTTGTCCCCTCAAAGAGTAATACTGTCATTACCAGCAGACAAAATGCTTATTTCTTCTCTTAAGTGCTTCATACACATCCACCTCATTCCCATCTCTCTGTAAGGAAATGATCAAGGGGGAAAAATTTTAATTTCAGTAAGCACTTAATGGAAGACTCCCAACATGCTGTCAGAAATGCATGTGAAATAAGAAACCAAATCTATTGAGTGGGGATGGCAGATGGAGAAGAAGACAAAAAGGAGTGGGGAAAGACAGAGAAAAGTAATTAAGTAAGTACATCAATTTTCTATTCTAGATCTGATGAAAACAGTGATGATTTGCACCATAGTAATAATACACTGGGAGTAAGAAGGGAATTAGAAATTTTGCAGGAGTAGTACTCATGGCTCTGTTTTGTTATGTAGTAAGAGTAAGAGGCAGAAATTGTCATGTCATGCTCAGGCAGCTGCACGTTCTTTTCATCATTTTCAATAATCAACCACATTGAGGCAGGATAAAACAGTAAAAAATGAGTAGTCATACTGCTTTCATAAGAAGAAATGATAGTGCCCTGGAGTGCTTGGAAAAGGTCAGAGGAGCCCATGATGATATTTACACAGCCTTCCAGAAGCATTTTTAGTCCACAAAAAAAGCTGTACTTGGAAAATCTCTGTTTTTAAAAGCTACGATAAAGAAATCATTATCACTGCATTGCCATAACCGACAAAACTCATGGCAGGGAAATTTAAATTTCAGCAGTGGTAATTTGTGGCCAAGGAATGATCTGGCATAGAGGGCAAGAAGATTCAAGGGTTTAAACTGACTGGAAGCAGGAATGCCAGAGAGAGAACAGACTCCTAGTAAGGAGGTGAAGTTTCCCTTGGAGATAAGAATGAACGCAGCATTGTCTTGTGGCTATCCTGGAATGGGAGGGATCAGGGGCCACCTTTATGCATCAGAGCTGGTTTTAGGGGATGAATCCAACACTAACCTGAGGCACTCCACGTCAGTGGTCACAGGATTGATGCTGGTGCAGATGTGTATAAGGAATTGGTCCATGATGCACCTTTGCAGATTTGTAGAACTGCTTATGGCAGTAGAATTCTGTCCAATGCATTGTGGACTTTCGTTCTTTTTTTTTCCTTCTGGATTTTTTGGGGTTTTTTTTTTAGTATTGAAGAACAAAGGTGTTTAATTCACCTGAAAGGGAACAATAAAAATTCCCCAACAGCATGCAAGCTATAGGAAGTCAAATAAGTCACAGTACCCACAAACTCTGACACAAGCATTAGACCACATAAAGCTACTGAACAAGCTTGCATTCAAATGCAGAGGAAAACTAGAATTGATGATAACTAGAGAGAAGCTTCATCAGTAGCCTGGAGAAAGCAGAGAACTTACACAAATGTACAAGCACAGGCAATGGAATTTAATACAATTTTCTATAAAAATACAAACAGAAAGCAAGCTAAGCTAAGAAACACAAAAAAAGTCAAATCATAGTAACAAAGTAAAAAGAGAAAAAAGGCTCTGCATGTGAAATCACAAGCAGTAGTTGCTGTGTGATCAAAATAAATAAATAAATAAATTATTATGCCAAAGCCTCCAGCAAGAAGAAAAGACTAGTTAATGTATAAAAACACAGAAGCATCAGCCCAAAGGATGAGATTTTACAGGTAGAGAGATAGAAGGTGGCTCTTCATTCTCCACTCGTTTGTGCCTTCAATCTGCCTTTGTCTCTAGACCTTTGCCAGCTGTGTAGGAAGCTGAGCACCAGCTTTTAAAGGACCTACCTGGTAAAAAATAACTTCCTACCAGAAAAAGAAGTGAAATATGTCACACAAACCTTGAGTCAAACAGGGGTCATGATTACGTACCCACAACAAAATATTAAAGAACCTGAATTTAGTGTTGCAGCATAGAGACTCAGGCAGATGCTAACAGGTAATGTCTTCTTACAGCTACAAAGCACTTGACCCCAGTGCCAAAACTGGAATAGGTATCTACAGGACAGATGAAAAAACAAAAATATCAAAACAAATAGAGAATTCAGCTCCTCCACAACAAAACTGCTAAGAGATTGTTTGAAAGATGTTGTCTAAGCATATTACATCTGAAAAGATATGAATAATTCAGTGGTGTGTCACTGCTTCATAGACTATCCAGACAAAGACAGAAGGCAGTCATTTTTACTAAAGAAACAGACCCCATGACCTGGAAAACATTAAGGTAGCAATTTAAGTAGACCACTACAAACAGCTAACTGCTAAATGCCCTGCACTGACTCAGGAAAACTCCAGCAGAAATAATATTCTTAGCACAGAATGTGAGACAAATATTGGCAAACTCTTCTAAATAAAACAAGAGGCTACCTCACCACACACTAGATAACAAGAAACAGAGACAAGCAGTCAAAAACACTGTTTGGGATCCAAACCAATGCATACTGCTGCATTGTAGAAAAGCCAGCTATAAAACTTGTAAGATCTTTGAGCAGATGACATTTCCAGGCTACTGCCCTGAAGAAAGCAATAGCACTTCATCACCAAGGCCTTCTTTGTCTGCTGGGAAGTGCCTAGTAAGTAAATATAAATGGAATAAATAAAGATAGTGCTGTGCTTTACTTCAGTATCACACATACATACAACATGTTGGCACAACTAACCAGTAGATAAAATTCTCCAGAGAGTTTTGTGGGTATCACGATCACCTAGGGCATACTATGTCTTTCCTCTCGCTCACATAGATGAGGGGTTTTTTTTTTCCAAAGAAGACCCAGCGAGGGAGATGGCCTGTGCATACCTCAGCTTAGTTTCAATGTTAAATCAGGACATAGGCATCCAGTTCCTGAGTCAAGCAGCGCTGCTAGATTTCACCATTTAAACAAGCCTAATCTTCTCTCCTGGGATCTATGACCTAACCTTCTTTCCAAGAAAAAGCAAGACAGATGGTCCTTGTATCTTATACAGTACCTGCATAACAACTTCCAGGACTCTTGGAGGCCCCAAGAAACCACTGCTACCTGATGAATCACAGAATAACCAGGTTGGAAGAGACCCACTGGATCGTCGAGTCCAACCATTCCCACCAATCCCTAAATCATGCTCCTAAGCACCTCGTCTACCCTAACCTTAAACACCTCCAGGGACGGTGACTCAACCACCTCCCTGGGCAGACTGTTCCAATGCCTAACCACCCTCTCCGTGAAGAACTTTTTCCTAATCTCAAGCCTAAATCTCCCCTGGCAGAGCTTGAGGCCATTCCCTCTTGTCCTGTCCCCTGTCACTTGGCAGAAGAGGCCAGCTCCCTCCTCTCCACAACCTCCCTTCAGGTAGTTGTAGAGAGTAATAAGGTCTCCCCTCAGCCTCCTCTTCTCCAGGCTAAACACCCCCAGCTCTCTCAGCCGCTCCTCATAAGGCCTGTTCTCCAGCCCCTTCACCAGCTTTGTTGCTCTTCTCTGGACTCACTCCAGAGCCACAACATCCCGCTTATGGTGAGGGGCCCAGAACTGAACACAGTACTCGAGGTGTGGTCACATCAGTACTCGAGGCAGGGGTCACATCATTATCTCCTCACACGCAGCCATCTCACATAGTGGGGAAATGATCAAAGACATGGTGCATCTGAAGAAACACCTTTATGATGTAAGCAGAGGCCCTGCCCTTAAAAATGTGAACAGTCAGTAAAAATCAGCCTTTTAAACCACGGAAGACAAGCCTATCTGACAAAAAAAATTTCTTGTGGTATACATCATAATTAGCCTCCATAGTAACTACATTCCTGTCAAGGAAATGCCTTTGCTAGTAGGTCAAGAGGGAAAAGAAAACTAGATCTTATTTTCATATTAAACTGCACAAACTATAACTCCTATTTGTACAGTAGTATGCACCCTCATAGGAATGAAAATATATTGGAGGATACCTAAGTGACCATTTCAGGGAAAGCAGCAAAGTATTTCAGCAAGCAAAGAGTCTCTAGCTGTGCCAATTAAGAGCAAGGATCTCAGTTTGCTTGGAATTACTTTGTGCATTTCCCTTGGCAACAGGTGCTTACTCATCACCATTTAGTCACAGAATCATAGAATCATAGAATAACCAGGTTGGAAGAGACTCACCGGATCATCGAGTCCAACCATTCCTATCAAACACTAACCCATGCCCCTCAGCGCCTCCTCCACCCGTGCCTTAAACACCTCCACGGAAGGAGAGTCAACCACCTCCCTGGGCAGCCTGTTCCAGTGTCCAATGACCCTTTCTGTGAAAAAACTTTTCCTAATGTCCAGCCTAAACCTGCCCTGGCAGAGCTTGAGGCCATTTCCTCTTGTTCTGTTCTGCATTTGGCAGTTACAATTGCTAAAGTTCTGTTATAGAACATGGTGTAAAGCAAAAGAAATATACTGCAATGACACTCCTGAACAGAGAAATCTCTGTCCAGAGGCCTTCATAATAAAGTGGCATAACCCCAGTAGTACTTGCAGCAGAAGACACAGACATACATAGATTAATGCTGGTTATGCCAGGCAAACCAAGGATCTCCCAGAATAACAGTTCAAGGATTCCACCAGAATGAAATGATTCCTGCAAGAAAAAAGGTGCATTTTGTTTACTCCTATATGAAACTTCTAATTTTACTGTAAATGCCCTTTGTCTTTACTCTTTCTTGGGCAGACCTGAAACAACAAGAAGTTCACTCCCTCCACTTGGATACAGAAAAATGGATTACTTTTGACTTAATCTGGAGGCTCCTACCATATCTGATGCTCTGAAATCAGGCTCTGTATTTTAATTCACATATTTTTTGTTTGGTTCACAATAATGTATCTTTTTTTTCCAACAACATATGCTCTAAGAAAGATGGAAACCTTGTGTTCTAAGCAAGCCACATGGCTATAGAGTTTGCAAAAGATATTGAGTTAGTTATTAAGGAAATATTCAGCAGAGGAGGAAGAATGAAGCAGTGGACCTCCATCTCTGCACTCTTTGCAAGAGTAGTCTGAGCAAACACATGGCAGATAGTGTCACAATGGTAAATCTAATCTGGGTTGGGTGAACAAATTATTCAGCATCATGAGGCTCTTTTTATGGCTGTCTTGTCATTTTGGATTCTCTGTAAAATATAATTTTGTTACAATGAACAACCAAATCTTTATTCATATCACAAGGCAAATCAGTTTTTTTATGTTGCTCAAACGCATTCCCAAAACCCACTAGAAAAGCAAGATACAAACATCTAAATGAAAGATCACCAATTATGCACAGGCTAAGACGTCCTCAGTATGACATGGAAGGATCAGGAACACAAATGATAATAGTTATCAGAAGAAGATTTCCCAGGGTGAAGAGATAAATACTACTTACCCCCCTGCCTGTGTAAGGACTGCACGTCTTTGCTCCAGCCTCAGGGCATGTCATAGGCATGAAGAACAAAGGCAGAATAGCCAGCCAATTCCACAGCTGAGGTCTCAACCTCAAAACTCCTTTTTAAGGAGATCTGAAACAGGAAACAGCAGTTGAGCCACTCCACTTGGGTTGGGAGGCAGGCCCTGTGGGTCTTTCAGAGTAGAAACTTCATCCTCACTAGTAATTTTTTTTTTCTAATAAAGGCTATTCACTTCTTATGCAGGGTTTAGGGGCAGAAAACTACAGCCTGCAGGTGCAAGTAATAAATCCTAAGTCTTGCTTTGTCCTGTTTTCCTTTTTCCCCATGGGTTTGAGGAGTGGACAACTGCAGTTAACTTTTAATGAAAGTCTTAGAAACCTGTCTCTCTGGATTAGATTTCTAATCCAGTTCATCAGGCAAATGTGGATATTATCTTCTAATAGCATTCTACTCTGGGAAGCACATGGTTTACAGAAGTGTCTGAGCAATGCTGTTGTCAGCAGCTCACAGACTTAGAGCATCAGTTCCTTATCAACTGTTATTTTCCAGCAGGAGTTCCTTTGTATGTCATCTTAACCTAAGACTCCAGTCTTCTGGTGAGGATTTTCTTTTGATATCAAAAGGTATGGAAAAGGTGGAGGGAAAACCTGATCTGGACTAATGGATTCACTGATTTTCCTAGTCCCCTAGTAAGAGCTTTTGAACTCATTTTGAAGAGCTAAAAAGAATTTTAAAAGGCTGGGAAGAGGCAGAGTGTGTGACCAATGGAGCAGAAGAATGTGATATGGCTGCCTGGATTCCTGGATTTCTCTACACTTTCTTTCTTTTCCCACACCTTGCTTGCTCTCCTCTCCTCATGTTCAATCCTCTTTCTTTGCTGTCTTCTTTCAAATGCAGATTTTTGTTGGCCCTCAGTTCCATTTCTCATTTGGGTCTAAGGCATAAAGACGTCCATCAGTGACATGGGGATTCCTGACAAACAGGTGCTTGGTGCCCACCCTGAGGGCTTATACAGTTTGTAGACCATTCCCCAACAAGGGCTTCCTCAAACCCTTTCTAGTATCCAGTTCACTGCATGCTCTGCCTTCTTCTGTGCTCTCTGCTGAAGAAGACTGGCTATATCTGCAAACCACCACACAAGTCTCTGTTATGTGTCTGCTTGTTTCCACGAAGAAAAATATTTACCAAAATGCTTGCAAGTTTGATGATTTTATCAGCAATACTCAGCATGCAGCAGCTGCTGTTGTTTCCTGTGCCTAAAAGAAAGCTGAGGCAAACTGTGAGATGCTGCCAGCAGAAGCTGGAAGCCATGAACACATGACGAAAGAAAGCTGGGGTCCAATGCCTGCTCCTGTAGACTGCTGGATCCCAGCAACACTGGGGCTTGGCAACAGGGGCAATGAAGACATGGAAGTGTGTTTACCAGTAGGGAATAGCAGTTTTGTTTGTTTGCTTTTTTGATACAGATCTACATTGGTGAGCTCTGGTTGAAAAGAATTATTAAGCACGTCAGTCAAATCCCTAAGTTCCTCTTTATTTAAGTATCCATACCCAGAAAGAAACCAAGCACAGCACAGAGTAAAAACAGTGTATGTGTCATCCTGTGTCCCGCTGGCAAACACAGAGCTCAGTTTTCTTTACCAAAGGTCAAGTCACCTTCTGATCATGGACAAAACTCCACTTGAGGAAAACAGCAGACTGTGCATACACCTACACTGAAAAATAAGGGGCATTATTAGAGGAGCTTGGGAAGGTATTGCAATTGCTAGGTGGGGTATTTGTGTTTGCCCCCTTCCATACTGCGCACAGGTGTGGGGTGCTGGGATTCCATGCTGGATGGGCAGGGGGGTTCTACTCGAGCAAGGCAATTGCATTGAAGAGGGAGAAGGGGAACCTGGGGCTGATTGATAAGAAAATAGGGGTTAAGCCTCTACTGTTGAATACAGGAATTATTGAACCAGAAGAAAAGTCCTTAGTAATAATTCCCTTGGTGAATCAGAGGAAACTTGTCTCCTTTGGAGGTTTACTAAAGCACAGTCCTCTCCAGCCACAGGACATTTGAGTTTCCTGGTGATGACATGGAAGCCTCTACAGTAGAGACCTGCTGAAAGCATCACAGGGCTGACATGAACTTCAAGGCAGTATGAGAAGTTGGTGTTGGTGGGGAGAGAGTGAATGGACAGCAATAATATACATATAACTTCTGCATGCTTTAAAAAGCAAAAATGGAGAGAGACAATACTCTCCCTGGAGACCTTGGCCTTTGGAGCACTTCAGTCTCACCTAAGTGCAAAGGCCTGTCACATCATTGCAGCTCAAGAAAATTAATGTCTGCAGCTAAAGACAGAATGGAAAACAGTCCATTATATAAAGTGCTGTCAATTATGGTTCTTTTATTCACACACAGAAGTGACAGGTTGGTACACGTGTGCCTAGTGCAGAATATTTCTGCTCATGAAGTGCCCACTTAACTCTGTTTAGATCCCTTCCTAGCCCTAAATACCAGGCTGACTTCTACCACTCTTACTCAGATGAATATAATGGAGTGTGACCTCTGTGCAAAATGCAAGTAAAGATGGGGACAAATGAGCTGGTGCCAGAAGATGAGGTTAACAGCAGTCTGGAAAAGTGGAAAGCAGGCTTATCTCCTGCGAAGCATAACGTCTGATGGTACATTTTATTTTAGCATAAGCCTACATTAGTATTCCTATTTTATTTTATCACCAAAACACAGGGACTAGTGCAGGTATCCTTATTCCTAGCAAGCAGTATATTACTATGTAAGCTACTCCATTGCTCTTAATGGCATAGTTCCAGACTAATATATTCAATTTCTATTTATCGTAAGCAAGAGTATTGAAATTTGGGCATGTATAACGATGAGGATACTGTGAGCTTTTAGAAGTGAAGCTTTCATTTTAATGTGTTCTGTGCAAAATGCCTGCAATATTATAATTTCTTTAGCAACACGTTCAAGAAAACAGAACTGTTCTCTTAGTGTTAATGATCCTTGTTAGAAATAGAAAGCATCTTAAAAAATAGAATAATAAAAATATTAATATTTTATAAAGATCTTGAATAATAATCTAATAAAATTAATATAACTTTCTAGTAATGGGGCCATTTTAATTTCTTGGGCTAAAAGCAATGAGGCATGTACAGCAGCAGAATCTACAGTCTAAGGAAAATGGAAATTCCTTGACCAAAGAGGTAAAAAGATTATAAAGATTTTAAAGGTTAAAATGATTGTTCCTACTAATTTAAAACCACCTCTTACTCATGGTATTGTCTTTTGAGTATCACAATTCCCCCTCCTCCCTTTTGTGCCAATAGAGTACAAAAGGATCAGGAGGGACTGTTGTTGGGTTTGGGATTTAAACAAAGCAAGGAGAAAAAAACCTGCTTTTCTTGGGACCCTGAAGCTGGGGAAGATGCTTTGGATCTCTACCCCAAGACTGTAGCACATGCTTCAGAAAAGGGATTATACTGTTGCCAGACCACTGGAAGATTCAAAGCAGAAATCAACAGAATTTTACAGTGACTAAAACCAGAGGCGAGGCTCTGCAGGGACTTTGAAGGTTTACTCAACACCATATATCTGAGCTAATGACAAGCCACATGATGTACCTGATGCATCAGCTCAATTTAAGGAAAAGTTTTGTTTCTCTAACTAAATCCTTTGTTGTGTCTCCAGCCCTTGAATGGAAAATGAGAACTTTATCATGTGTCCATCTACATAGAATCATAGAATCACCAGGTTGGACATCTAGCAATTAAGTCAGATTAAGATCTGTTATGATGCTAAATGACAGTAACTATTTCATGACTGAATACTTATAGAATCATAGAATCATAGAATGGTTTGAGTTGGAAAGGACCTTAAATATCATCTAATTCCAATTCCTCTGCCATGCGAAGGGACACGTCCCACCAGATCAGGCTGCCCGAGGCCCCACCCAATCTGGCCCTGAACACCTCCAGGGATGGGGCAGCAACAACTTACCTGCACAACCTGGTCCACTGCCTCACCACTCCCATGGTGAAGAAGTTCTTCCTTTTGTCTAGTCTAAATCTGTTCCTCTCCAGTTTATAGCCATTGCCTCTAGTCCTATGACTACATGCCTTCATAATAAGCCCCTCCCCAGCTTTCTTGTTTGCCACCTTCAGGTACTGGAACTTGCCAAGTAAACCTCTTCATGAGATAGTAATTATAGTTGTGCTGAAATAGCTATTCCCATGTAACTGGTTATCCTTCAGCAGTTGTGAACTGTTTGCACTGATTCACTTGCAATTAGCTTACCTAAGCTCATGCAAGTTCTGTGAATTGAATCCGTTGTGTTGAATGGAAAATATACAGGTACATGTTGAACCCTTTTGTTAAAATAATAGCAGTTTCAAAACAAGTTCAAGTGTTTAATGAACTTTTTTGACTTGGTTAAGGCACCTTTGGGATAAAAGCTTTTCTATTTAAAATGCACTAGCTCTCTCATTCAGACATTCCCAAGGTATCCAGGTGTTTGGGACATGCTGGTATCCAACCCAAGACGGTACAAAATTCACTTAATCTTTAAAACTTGTATTTCTTTATCTGAATACTGTTAGGTTTTATCCCCCCAAAAATGTGTGTGGCAGATAATCAGCTCCATCCGTGTAAGAGAGCAAGAGAGATCCCATACACCCAAATTTTGGTTTTGTGCTTTCCTTCATTTAAAGTTAATTATTATCTTTTATTACCAGAGTTCTGCTTCCAGGCCCCAACTGAGAGTAAAACTCCTTTTGATGTGATGCTGTGCAGACATGCAATAAAGATTTTGTCACAAGCTTCAATGATTTTACAGTCTTTCTTACTGAGAATGAGCCAAAGTATCTAGTTGCTGATTCCTAAGACACTGAAGAGGAAGTTAGGCTCTCCAAATACTTATCTGGTTACCATCACTCCATCCTCCCTACCTACACAACTAAGATGGCTAATGTTCGAGAAGACACACAGTACTTTGTTCATAAAAGCAAATAAGAGCTGACAGAATAGTGTTATGTTTTTCTCAGTAAATCCATATTCAGTGAAACCAATTATTTGGTGTTTTTTCTGTTGTTTTGGTTTTGTGTTTTTTTCTGGAAGTTCTAGAAATTACAAGCTGTCTAAACATCTAATCTCAATATTGTTGGATTTGGTATTCTTCAGGCAAAAGTAGCTTTTCCTTTAGAGAATTGTTTAAGCCATGAACATGAGGAATTAAAATTAGGATTAAAATGTTTGAGAAGACGGTATTAGCTCGAAGAAAAATATTTTCATAATTTCTGTTCAAAAGAAAATTTCATGTTTTGAATTATCACTCAAATTTTAATATAATATATTTTTCTACATAATGAAACATATATGAAAGAGAAACAGTAGCTTTTTAATAGTTAGATTCTCCTAAATATTTAAATAGTTAAGGTAAAGACTATTGTTTCTGTAAATACTTTTCAAGGAATCTCTGAAAACTTTTACTCTGATTTCAAGTGAAGTATAGAACTTTCTTGAATTCCAGTTTTAAAGCAATATATAATAAAAGCACAATATGTTCCGTTAATAAATTTGTCCTTAATGAAGAACTTAGCATAACATAATTACACTTTTTCAGACATTCTGCTTTAATGCTGGTGATCTTCAAGCAGGAGGATGGAGAGAAAACCTGCTGGAGTGAAAACCCTTTCAACATTAGTCCTCGTTCTTACATATACATAGTCTGAGGCTTTCATACAGCTTTAGGTAAGTTTTGCTGTGAGGTTGCTGATGTCTCCAGGTGCACCTTTCTTCTAATACTGACTGTCCTTGCTCAAGAGTCAGCAGAATGGAGCCCAGGTCCCTGCCTCCACTGTTCCCCCACAGTCATGGCACGCACACTGAGAATCAAAGACTATGCACATGGTTGGCTTCACCCTCTCCGATAAGGAAGGGGCTGTGACAAACCTTTGGCGACACAGTAAGAACTGACAACCCCACAGCTGTTTGCCAGGCCAACTTGACCTGGCAGACTAGACTTAACCGCATTTGCAAGAACAGATTTTTCAAGCCTTGCTGAATAGATCAATAGAGGTGTTATCTATCCTTCCCACTTTTACACTTTTGAATGCATGATTAATGAAGGAGACCTTTATTAAAAGAGGGCGTATGTGTCTCTGAGCGGTAATATTCACGAAATGTGTTTGCTAAAAGGATTAGCACATAATAAGATTTTTCTAGCCTTGAACCCACCATATTCAAGATTGATCCAGCCAAGGGGGGACAAAGTGATAAGGAAGGTGATGACAAGATTCTTACTTGGGCCACCAAAATGCTCAAAAAAAAGACAGATTACAAAATGGCTGATCCTGCTTTTTCTGTGGTGATTAATTTTCATCTGCTATTGGAAATAGGTTTACCAATTCACAGATATAAGAAAAAGAGTTCTTTTCTAGTTATATGCTATAAATCCTCACTATACAACTTAATCATGCAAAATGCAAATCATCCCACAAGAAGAAGCTGTATGGTGCCCTTCTAAGCAAAAAAACCTCTTTTACTCTGAACTGCAAATTTAAACTTCCCAGGAAATACAAATAGCTCAATATACTCCAGAAAAGCAAGTTGATATATGCTCTGTTTGGCAATATTAGTGTCACAGGTCTATTGGGTCGGATGACTGCTGCTCTCCTTTTGTATCTTGAGTTAATTCAGTACCCAAACCATTTTGGTTGGGGCAAGAAGCACTTCAGGGCTTTAGATAAATAGCTGGAGTGAAAGAGCAGTCAAACTGAAGAAATGAGCATGTTGAACAGACCATAAGACTGTCCAGCCTCGGTCAGCATGCCCCTCAAAGCCCAGGTACTTCTGCAGCTAGAAGCACACAACGTCCTTACTGGACTTCTTTATGCTTTTTTCTTTATGCACAGTGCAGCCCATGGGTGAGGCAGCAGCCTTGCACAGATACCTTTATGCCATGTTGGGTGGAGGCTACAGAGATCGATACACTTCCCCAGATTATGGCTGCTCACTTGGGTGTCTCCTTGGTGCATTCACTGTCTTTGCAAGTTAGGGAGAAGGAGAGGTAACATCTGTGTTTTGATGCTCTACTCACTTGCAATGCCAAATACCTTCAGATCAGACCTCATACAGCACAAAAACATTACTCGGAGTGTGATGATCATCTCTCATTACCAGTAGTGGTGGCCCTCATCTGCATTTACAATAGTAAATGTATATCTTTACAGAAGATGGCTTGTTTAACCCAATATTATTTTTGGACATGGATATGCTTCTTTTCTTTTTTTTATTCTGGTGGATAAAATCAAGCCCAATATTGGACACACAATGTAATTATTCCCTAAGAATATCTATACGTCGGACAGTAAACTTCTGAATACAGAAAATAGGATTACTGCAATGTTTTGGACTCTAGCCTTCTTAAAGCATAAACCCTGTTATCAAGACTTTTGGTGGGATTTGTCAGACTTCACATGTCCATCAACCCTCCCTTAGTGTCCCAACAGGCAGAGAGAAATGGGCAATTCAAGGGCATAATTCACTGAATCCTGATACAGACACCTAAAACAAATTCATTGGTTTAATTGCAAAAGCCCTTGTTTCTCTCCATTTCATGGGAGGGAGCACAGTGGGCTAGCTCAGATGTAGATGCCTGCACTGCAGACATCTCAGGTTGGGCAAGACTGTTCCTGATTTGTATGTTCCCACTTAATAACAGATAAAATGTTTGCAGGAAGAATTTCAGACTTTGGCTTGTAACTAGAACTTGTCTTTTTTTTCTAACAGCCAGGAGCCATAATCACAAAGAATGATTTCCTACTGCAAGATTTGAGATTTTCTTCTTTGTTCCACCAGATGCAATTTTATCTACACAATACCGGATGCATTTGATGCATTTGAGCCCCAGTGGCCTATGTATAAAAGCTTTACTTGCCCTCAAAGTAGTATCTGTGCACTGCATGTACCTGTATCTTTCTTGAACAGCTCTCACAAAGATTTCTCTTTCTCTAAGTAAACAAGGAATCCTTTTCTTTAACTACATTCTTTGCTTTTTTGAAGATTTTTTTATTGGATCTATTGAGATGGAATTAGTTTTCCTCATAGCAGCCCTCACAATGCTGTGCTTTGTACCATTATCGAGAAAGTCGTTGATAACAGACCAATGTTTTGGCTACTGCTGAGCAGTGCTTGCACAGCATTATGACTGCCTCTCCAGGATTTTCATCTCATCAGTAGGCTGAGGAAGATCTTGGGTGGGGACATAGCCAGAAGAGTTGACCCAAACTTACTGAGGGGATATTCCGTACTTTATGA
Organism: Clamator glandarius; assembly: GCA_033459285.1. NCBI lineage: Eukaryota > Metazoa > Chordata > Aves > Cuculiformes > Cuculidae > Clamator > Clamator glandarius. Next base: position 1,408,982 of record JAUNZM010000088.1, read on the forward strand.
TGTCTGCTTAGTAGTAAAGTCTAATTGTAAAGGAGAAGGAGGCAAAGGTTATTATGTTTGTATTCCTGACTGACTGCTATGCATACTGAAACCCAACTTCCCAGGAAATGACTGGACATCATCTGCTGATGGGAAGCAGAGAATAAATATTTTGTTTACTTTTGCTTCCATGTGTGGCATTTGCTTTTGCTGTGACCCATGAGGGTTTTTTCATCTTATTTTTTTCTCCCCTGTCTCCTTTCCTTCCCATCCTTCTGTGAAAGGGAATGATAGAGCAGGTTGGTAAGCAGCCAAGGTCAAACCATCACAGGTTTTTACAAAACAACTGCTTCTCAGAGGCGTACTGGCTCATCTCAAAACAGACTTTGTTTATCATGCTACTTCTTGCAAATCTCTTTTTCATAAATCCTTTCTTAGGATATATGATTTTGCTCTTCCTTTTTTTTTGTTGGATCTTGCTAACCTTGCAATCCACTGTGCACTATTCTATTTCCCTTCTATTTCCTGCTGGTTTTTGGAGCTTGACAAATTCTGACTGCTTTTCCTCAACTTAAAAAAGCAATTTTAGCAGTTCTGTTTCTCTTTTGAGCGTCTGATACCCCATCTGGGATCAGATTTTGCAAAATATCCAAAACTGCATATTCAGCTCTACTATCTCAAATTTGTTATAAATGATGAAGCTGTTCCTCCCTCATTTCTTCCTGTCAAGCTGATAGCTTGCAAATGCATCATTCTTTCTCAAAGCACAGTACTCTTCAAATACTTGTGACTGTCTAGCTGCCGTACTCTTCCTCACTTACATATACCTATTAAATCTAGTGTGTCCAACCCATTAACATTAAAATAGAGCTGCTGCCTTTTGCATGTCTTCCTTTCCAGGTCTATTTGCATTCATGAATAGACAAAATTCTTGCCAGCTATGTTTTCAGTTGGCAGAATTTAAGATCCCTGCAGGTTTTTACCTTCTGCTCCAGTTTCTGAAGTCTTTTCTTCCAGTTTTCTTTTTCCACCTCCACTACTACTATGTAGTATGCCTAATGTGATGACTCACATGAATCTTGATTCAGAGTGCATATCTCTGATGAGTCTTCCCTATAACAAAAGATAAATGAACAAAACTGGAGACAAGAGCTTGAGAGAGAGGTAGAGGGAGGAAGTTTCATGCCTTGTTCTCTGTCAGATTATTCATCAATTAACTGCAATAAGCCACTGTTCAAAAGCAAGATGAAGTAAACCTTTTTAATGCCCGGTCAGCTGTACAACCCAGAAATTTCCATATCTCTATTACAAAGTCTGAGTGTCTTTCGTAAGGTTCTTCTAACCTCTTTTCTAAATCAAGAGAAAAAAAGACATGATTGGGAATTACTGGAAAAGACTCAGGATGTGCTGGAAAATAGATAGAATGCTGTTTTAAACAATAAAGGGAAAACTTGGAGGAAATATGCTATGTTAATTTGTCTCTCCAGCTAAGTAGTATGTCTTTCCCCTGTTTGTTTTAATTCTGTAACTCTTTTCTTCACAAGAAAAAGCCACATTACTGGTTTGAGGACAGAGAGAGAGGGGAGGAATTCATGCCAATACCACAGAAATGCAAAGTTTTGTTCTATCAGTTATATGTCACTTAAATTGTTATAAACAATAGGTTGTATAAATTGCATGGAAGTGGTTTATTTTTTGTACAGTGAAGGGAATCATCCAGATTGTTGATTTTGAGATGAGCTCTCACTTTTCAGATTTTGAAGCTCTCACTTTTCAGATTTTGAAGGGGTCTGGCCTCCTTTAGTGCTGTGGAAATTGTCACTGAGGTGCAATGAGTTTGGGGATTAAATCAAGCTGGGTGGTCTTGGCTGACTCAGAAACCAAGCTGATATTTCCAGGAAGAAAATAAGAGAACATTTAAAAGTAAGAGGCTTTCTGATCTGGAAGAAAGTTGAGACATATGGCTTGCATGTCTTTGTTGCGTTGACATCCTTTATTGCCTGTCCTGAATTAGCTGCTGATATAGAAATGTTCCCACTGCTTAAAGTTATAATTAAAATGGTGTTTCTCCATTTATTTTAAACAGTAATAGTGGTAAATGTATGAATTATAACCATTTATTTATTTTTTATGCAAAAGAATAGGGCATGGAAAAGAGGGCAATTGCTGGGCCCAATGCTGTTGTGAAGACATGAAGAGGAATGAAAGATAAAGGCTAGAAAAACCACAGAACTTTTCCCCTCACTTTCTCAAGAAATAGAAACTTTTTGTGACTTTGGATACAGATTTCAGCAAAACTGAAGCTTCTCCCCTAGTAGTACCATGTGGTAATATAAAGTTTACGTCTTTGTGGGAAAAGGGTTGCTGTGGTGTATAGGGCATTCAGCACAGTGGTGTCTATCTAGGACTACTCTCATCACACATTGTTCAGGGCAGAGCCATGCTTTACCTTGATGGTCCTCTTGTCCTTTGTAAGCAAGGTAGACACGGCAGAGGAGCCCTCTATTAAGTAGGGATTAAAATAACCGGACATTTCTAAAAGGTATTATGGGGAAAAGTGTGGTGGAGATAGGGAACATGGGAGAATATATAAAGCTGAGGACATTCATCACTTGGTTCACATTTCAGGTTTTGTTGACTTTCAACATCTATTGATTCTCAGTTCCTTTCAGCAGTTTCACCTAATTAGGAAGGTAAATTACTGACAAGAATTGAAAAAATTGCTATCACGTACTGCTACAAAAATACTGTGTGATTAGCATGAAGTGAGTCATATGTTTTCCACAGTGTGGGAGAAACTTACCTGCTGAAAAATATTTCTGTGTTGTCCTGTATAATCCTCATGGCATTGCACTCTGATATGTAAAAGCAGGGTCACGGTACTCTTAGTCAGCTCTCAAGTTTCAGAGGTCTCCTAAAAAACACCACCTCCTGGTACTTTTAATCCTTAGCACAGTGGTGGAAGAAACCACTTCCTGTAGTGTACTTAACGGAGCCTTCTTTGGGAAAGGGATAATTAAAGGGAGATTGATAAATTTTTACCTGTGAAACTATATCTAAGAGATTGTAGGTCAGTTGACTAGAGTTCTATGACGTTCATTGCATGGTGCAAAAAAAGCATATTGTAAGAGAATACAGCCTCAGTCTATAAGATATTTTACAATCTCATATGAGAGATCTACAGCCCAGCTGAAGAGTATCTACACCAATTCATGCAGCAAGGGGAATAAACAAGAGGAATTGGAAGCTATTGTTGGGCAAGGAGACTATGACGCAGTTGCCATCACAGAAATGTGGTGGGACGACTCGTATAACTGGAGTGCAGTTATGGTGGGGTATAAACTCTTCAGGCGGGACAGGAAAAGTAGGAGAGGTGGCAGAGTAGCCCTCTATGTTAGAGAGTGCTTTGATACCCTCGAGCTCAATTATGGTGATGATGGGATTGAGTGCCAGTGGTTAAAAATCAGAGAAGCCCACAAGAAGTCAGATATTGTGATGGGAGTCTGTTATTGACCACCCAAACAACAAGAAGAAGCTGATGAACTCTTCTACGAACAACTGGGAGAAGTCTCAAGACTGCTAGCTCTTGTCATTGTGGGAGACTTTAATCTACCATGTGTTTGCTGGAAGTACGATACAGCAGAGAGGAAGCAGTCTAGGACGTTCCTGGACTGTGTGGAAGACAACTTCCTCACACAACTAGTGAAAGACCCAACAACAGAAGGCGCCCTCCTGGACCTGCTGTTTGTGAACAGAGAAGGCCTTGTGGGGGATCTGATAGTTGGATCATGAGATGGTAGAATTCTCAATCCTAGCTGAGGAACGGGATTAGCAGAACGGCCGCATTAAACTTCCAGAGGGCAGACTTTGGCCTATTCAGAAGGCTGGTTGATAAAGTCCCATGGAAGACAGTCCTTAAGGGCAAGGGAGCCCAAGAGGGCTGGGTGCTCCTCAAAAAGGAAATCCTAGAAGCTCAGGAGCAAGCCATCCCCATGTTCTGGAAAAGGAGCTGGTGGGGGAAAAAAAACAGCTTGGTTGAGTAGGGAAATATGGGTGGACATCAAAAAGAAGAGGAATGTCCATGAACTTTGGAAGAAGGGACTGGCATCTTGGGTGGACTACAGGAAGTGAGATCATGTAGAGGAAAAATCAGGAGGGCTAAAGCCTAGACAGAGCTTAGACTGTCCAGTCCAGTGAAAGATAATAAAAATCTTTCAACAAATATATCAATAGTAAAAGAAGTATCAGGGACAATATTCAGTCTTTATTGGATGCAAAGGGAACAACTGTGACAAAGGATGAGGACAAGGCTGAAGTACTTAGTGACTTCTTTGCCTCAGTCTTTAACAGTAAGGAAACGTTGTTCCCTGTGTGTACAGACCCAGGAGTCAGAGGAGCAGAACAAAGCTCCCATGATCCAAGAGGAGATGGTTAGAGACTTGCTTGGCCAATTAGACATCCAGAAGTCCATGGGGCCAAGTAGATCCATCCAAGGGTATTGAGGGAGCTGGCACACATGTTTGTCAAACATCTTTCCATCATCTTCCAGCTGTCCTGGCTGACTGGGAAAGTTGCAATTGACTGGAGGCTGGCTGACGTTATACCCAGTTACAGGAAGGATCAGAGGGAGGATCCAGGGAACTACAGGCCTGTCAGTCTGACCTCAGTGCCAGGGAAAGTCATGGAACAGGTGATCTTGAGTGCCACCATACAGCACATGCAAGATAACTGGGTGATCAGGCCCAGTCAACACGGGTTTATGAGAAGTGGATCCTGCCAAACAAACCTGATCGCCTTCTCTCACAAGGTGACCTGCCTGCTGGACAAGGGAAAGACTGTGGATGTGGTCTTCTTGGACTTCACGTAAAACCTTTCACACAGTTTCTCACAGCATTCTGCTACGGAAACTGTCAGCCTCTGGTCTGGACAGGCGCACACTCTCCTGGGTGGAAAACTATTTGGATGGCCGGGCCCAGAGAGTGGTGGGAAATGGTGTTAAATCCAGCTGGAGGCCAGTTACAAGTGGGGTTCCCCAGGGCTCAGTGCTGGGTCCAGCCCTGTTCAATGTCTTTATCAATGACCTGGATGAAGGCATCGAGTGCACCCTTAGCAAGTTTGCGGATGATACTAAGCTGGGTGGAAGTGTCGATCTGCTGGAGGGTTGGGAGGCTCTGCAAAGGGATCTGAACAGGCTGGACCGCTGGGCAGAGTCCAGTGGCATGAGGTTTAACAAGGCCAAATGCTGGGTCCTGCACTTGGGGCACAACAACCCTATGCAGGGCTACAGACTAGGAGAAGTCTGTCTGGAAAGCTGCCTGGAGGAGAGGGACCTGTGGGTGTTGGTTGACAGCGACTGAACATGAGCCAGCAGTGTGCCCAGGTGGCCAAGAAGGCCAATGGCATCTTGGCTTGTATCAGAAAAGGTGTGGCCAGCAGGTTCAGGTGAGTTATATTGCCCCTGTACTCAGCACTTCTGGGACCGCACCTTGAATCCTGTGTTCAGCTCTGGGCCCCTCATCACAAGAAGGATGTTGTGGCTCTGGAGCGAGTCCAGAGAAGAGCAACAAAGCTGGTGAATGGGCTGGAGAACAAGTCTTATGAGGAGCAGCTAAGGGAACTTGGGTTGTTTAGCCTTGAGAAGAGGAGGCTGAGGGGTGACTCTATTGCTCTCTACAACTACCTGAAAGGAGGTTATTGATAGCAAGGATCTGACCTCTTCTCCCAAGTGACAGGGGACAGGGCAAGAGGGAATGGCCTCAAGCTCCACCAGGGGAGGTTCAGACTAGATATCAGAAAGAGATTTTTCATGGAAAGTGTCACTGGGCACTGGAACAGGCTACCCAAGGATCTGGTTGGGTCACCATCCCTGGAGGTGTTTAAAGGACAAGTAGCCAAGGTGCTCAGGGACATGGCTTAGTGGCAGATAGGAATGGTTTGACTTGATGATCCAAGAGGTCTTTTCCAATATGATGATTCTATGATTCTTCCAAAATTCTGAGCCTTGTATTGCATTAGTATTCCAATAATCTTCCCTCTTGTGCTTGCTGCCTGATGTACTTGCTTGGTGCAGTTACTTTGTCCTATCTGCCAGCATGTTTCCATAGGTAATATGGCACTATGGTGTGAAGCTTTCTTATGGAAATATCAGCATTTGGACTACTAAGATGTTCCACAGCCAGGCTCTTCCTTTAATTACGCATTCCTCTATCAACTGAACTTAAAACTCTGCTGTATCACAGGTTGGCTGCATTTTGAGGCATTTTTGTTGACTAAAATACTGCATGAGGTTCAAGGTCCTGGTGAACTGAGCTCTGGTGCTGTAATAACTAGATTTCAAAGGAAAGGAATGAAAGTCAGGGTCCTCCATCTCATAAAGTGAGACTGTTGGGGCATGTAAACCTGTTGGTTTTTCAGTTTTACATCCAGATTACCTTTTCGCTAAAGTTGATTACATTTTATCAGGTTGTTACTATGTGTTCTTTTCCAACTCTTTCCCAAGAATAGTTTAGTGGTTGAACTTTAACTATTTGGCCATGAGTCGGAGTACAAAGACAGTGTTAAGTTGTAGCTTACATAATGAAACACTTTACCTGGAGAAGAAATTTCTCCATCTTCAATTCTCTTCCCAGATGCCAGTCATTGTAGGTCAGTCTCCCCACTGCATACTTCTGTTCTCCCCCAATCCACTGCTTGCATTCAGAAAACAAATGTTTCTTGAGTTTTAATTCATTCTTTAATTCACCTTAAGCTTAAAATCTCCTAAAACAGTACATAGAGAAAACACTCTTTAGAAGTTCATTTTTGTCATCATCACAAACTGTAGATTTACTATTCTAGATTGGGTACCACCACAATATAAATTAATTGCAATGACAATGATTGTAAGATGGCTTGAAATGGATGGCAGAGTGAACAGATACTTACAGCTTTACCTCAGCATTAAACTGTAACATTTAAAAGCTAATGAGCTAAAAAGGAATGAATGAGAAAATTAATAATGCACTGCAGAGTACAGCACTTTTTTCAAAAGAAACTTCTACTTCCCTCCATACCAGGGCTAATTAATGTGATCTATTCTAATAAATATAACCCTGAGCACTACTTACTCATTTTTAACATCCCTTTTTCCAAGTTAATGTATAAATGCTCTTTGTAAAAATACAGAATTTGAGTAGTTATGAATCATGCCACTTAAAATGGTACTTTCAATTGTGCAAGAAAATCCAAGGACACTGATTTTTTGAGTGGTTTATTGTATTCATATTGCTATTAAGGAGTCAAAGTGATTGTTCTTTCAAATAAATGCTTTTCTTCTTGTACCAGTGCATGTGTTACATGTTCCCAAAAGGACACTAGAAAGTTTGGACCAATCTTTTGTGCTAATTTATAGTTCAGTCTGTCTTACTGAACTCAAAGGGGTTGCACAGGATGTACCTGGTTGAATTTTTGTCCTGCTCTGTTAAAATACCAGCAGTAGGCAAGAAATTGCTTTAATGGTCACCACAGAATGCAAATTAGCCAGTTCACCTTACAAGGAAATTTATCTCACTCTAAGAAAAACACGACTTTTAAGCTGAAGTAAACTTACATGAAAACTGAAGGCAGTCATGAATCAATGGGTTAAATCTAACCCTCCCATGTTTATAGACATTCTCCATGATATTGAAAAGCAGTGGCAGTCAGGAGAAGTCCCTTGTGACTGGAAGAAGGGCAAGATTGTACCCATTTTTAAAAAGGGTAGAAAAGATGACCCTGGGAATTACCCACCTGTCAGCCTTACCTCTGTGCTTGAGAAGACCATGGAATGAATCTTCCTAGAAGTTGTGCTAAAGCACATGGAGGATGGGGAGGTGATTGATAGCAGCCAGCATGGCTTCACCAAGGGTGAGTCCTACCTGACCAACCTAGTGGCTTTCTAGAATGGGGTGGCCACATCAGTGGACACAGAAAACCCAGTGGACAAAATCTATCTGTATTTCTGTAAGGCCTTTGACATGCCCCCAAAAATCAGCATTCTTCACTCTAAAGTGGAGAGATATGGATTTGATGGGTGGACTATCGAATGGATAAGGAATTGGACGGCCATGTTCAGAGGGTAGTTGTCAACAGCTCGATGTCCAGATGGAGATCCATGACAAGTGGTGTCTCTCAGGGGTCCATATTGGGACCGGTGCTGTTTAATATCTTCATTGATGATATAGACAGTGAGACTGAGTGCATCCTCAGCAAGTCTGCAGATGACAACAAGCTGAGTGGTGCAGTTGCCACACCAGGAGGATGAGATGTCATCCAGAGGGACCTGGATATGCTGGAGGAGTAGGCCTGTGAGAACCTCATGAGGTTCAAGGCCAAATGCAAGGTCCTATGCCTGGGTCAGGGCAATCCCCCATTTCAGTACATGATGGCCAATGACAATACTCAGACCAGCCCTGCGGAGAAGTACTTGAGGGTGCTGATTGATGAGAAGCTTGACATGAGCTGGCAATTTGCACTCACAGCTCAGAAGGGCAACCGTATCCTGGGCTGCATCAAAAGAAGTGTAGCGGGTTTTGGGAGGTGATTCTCCCTGACTACTCTGGTCTGGTGTGACCCTACCCTGGAGTATTGTGTCCACTTGTGGAATCCTCAACACAAGAAATATATGGAACTATTGGAATAGTTTCAGAGGAGGGCTCCAATGATAATCAGAGGGTTGGAGTGTCTCTGCTATGAGTACAGGCAGAGAAAGCTGAGGTTCAACCTGGAGAAGTCTGTGGAAGATCTCCTAGTGGCCTTCCAGTACCTGAAGGGAATGTACAAGAAAACTGTGGAGGAACATTTTTTACAAGGGCATGTAGCAATTGGAAGAGAGGGAATGGCTTTAAATTGGAGTGGGGAAGATTTAGACTAGATATTAAGAAGAAATTCTTCATGATGAGGGTGGTGAGGCACTGGCACAGGTTGCGCAGGGAAGTTGTGGATGCCCCCTCCCTGGATGTGTTCAAGGCCAGGTTGGATGGGGCCTTGAGCAGCATGATCTAGGGAGATATGTCCCTGCCCACAGTGGGGGTGGGGTCTGGAACTGGATGATCTTTAAGGTCCCTTCAAACCCAAAATATTCTATGATTCTATGAAACAGCTGTGCATCCACTACAACTGTCCTTCCTTTTATGTCTGCAAAAATGCTTGCACAGTACATTTGTAATGTGAAAGATGTATGCCACATCAGCATAAAACAAGGGAGGGCTTGTCTGTTAGCTGTGTCCTATTGTTTCAATAGATCACTGTAGCCTGCACTGAAGGAGAAGACCTGTAGACAAGATAAATAGTGATGACCAGTCTGAAATGCTCATGTTTCCAATGCTCAGTGTTTATGTAAGTGAGCTGGCGATGGAGGAAAGAGAAGACAGGACTGTAGGAGTATAAAACAAAATATTCAGTGATTTACTAAGGACTGTCTAACACAGGCCACTCATTTCACCTAGGTATCCATGGACAAGGTTCATTCTAGAATAAACGAAATCTTGCAGACTAGCATGTAGTTCAAATAGGAAGATATCAGGGAACACAGAGCCATTCCTTCCTTTGCTGGTTTGTTTCTTTGGTTAATCCCTTCCAATAGAAAAAGTTATGGCTAATTCTTCTTTTGCAAATGATTTTTTCCATCTTCTGACTTTGACTCTTCTTATTCCTTTCTCTCTAATTCCTCTTGGATATTCTTATAGGTTGCAAACAAGTAATTTGTCCAGTTTATTCTTAACAGATTAAACACACTAAGCTCATTAATCTGGCCCCAGAAAAAGATTTACTTCAGCTCTCAATATTTCTGTGGCTCTTCATTGATCATTTAATGATTTTAAAAAAGCAATCCTGAACACATGCAATACTCCAATGGTGGGTTTATTTATCCCAAATACAAAGGGAAAAAGCAGTCTGACTATGTCTACTAATTATTACGCTAATTATATATGTGATATTAGTTCTTTATACTACCACATCTGTTTGTTCAATGCAGTCTCTAAGACAATTTAACTACCATTGCTTCTTAGGAGTCACTCTTCCATTCTGCATGTTCTCTATATGGTGTTACAACCTTATACTTGTACTTACATATGTAAATTTGCTGTTGGCTGCATTAAAACATAGCTTGGATGAACTAAGTATACTAGGCAGTCCTGATCAATCATTCTGCCTGCACGTTCTTGTTAGTGGTGATCTGCAGTTTGACAATCTGAAGCAATTCAATGACTTAAACTACCTCAATGGACCTACACTTAATAATTCCAGTGTTTCAGATGTTATTCATGTTTCCTACCACCTCTTATATGTAAGACCCTTACACAAAGTGTGAGCCAACTCTCTTCTTGATTCTGCTTGCTAATCTGCGTTCTTGCTTGGATCCACATCAGGGGTGGTAATGAAAAAAATCTTAGGGCATATTGCTAGTCTTTCCTGGATGGACTCCACATTGCCTGCTGCCAAGATTGATTAAATGGGTGGACAGCTTCCACTCAAGTTTGCCTTTAAGCAATGCAGATACTGGACACGTGGCTCACATGCTGCCTGTAAGTGGCACTGTGGCTGCATGGAAGTGGATGAGCAGATGGAATAGTCTCCAGCAGTTGACTCTGAAAATGGTATGAAATTCACCTGACTTACTAAGGGATTAATCCATTCAGTTTGTGCTCTGTGACACATTTATGATTTTTAACAGGAATGCCAATGCAAATTAAATGCTGTAAAGAGTCCGAGTTACATATATTATTACCTTTAGCAATAGAATAGAATCTTAGACTAGAATAGGAATATTACTCAGTATTTTGTAACTTTCCATACCTCTCCACCTAAGGACAGGACTTTACTCTTGCTAGAGCTTCTTTATTGCTAGCACTATTTTATTTTTTCCCCTTTCATTTCCTTAGTTCTATGCATAATTTACACTTTACCTTGTGCTATTTTTCTTAGCTTATTTTTCATCAGTGTCTATATTCGTGTTCACTGGCTGATCCCTTTTCTCTGTTGAAGAAGGGACATTAAGTTCAACACTATGGGATTTTACAATCTTGACCACATAAGAACTCACATTCACTGAATATGGAAGCACCGTGTTAAGTTAACATCGACTGACTTGTTATGCAAGGCCATGAAGATGTATTAGATTTGACGTTCATATTTGAAGAGCATACTGCCTCAGCCACCAAACTCCGGCAGTTCCTCTGCCATCTCTGACCACTGCCTCCTTTTGCAGTGTAGCTATAATCGAATAAACTCCTATTCAAGGCTTGCTCCCTTTAATCCACTTTCTTGTGGCCACACTTTTCTCATGATCTATTTCACCAATAATTTTCCTCTTATATGCATAATCTGTCCACATGAAAGAGAAAATACGTATCTTACACCTGGGACCTTCACATATTCAGACTAATCAGGGCATGTTTGTCAGTATTCATTTCAGAAATTACTTCATTCTTCTGAATTCAATACGGCCCTGTAAATCTTCAGGGCTGTTTTAGGAAGAAAGGTGTCATAATTTTTCCTAAAAGGAAACAATACTTCAGGGTAAGCTTATTGCAATTATATCACATTGATGGTGAGAAATGGGGGTGCATACAAAAAAATATGGGAGAAGAGGCCAGCTCCCTCCTCTCAACTACCTGAAGGGAGGTTGTGGAGAGGAGGGAGCTGGCCTCTTCTCCCAAGTGACAGGGGACAGGACGAGAGGGAATGGCCTCAAGCTCCGCCAGGGGAGATTTAGGCTGGACATTAGGAAAAAGTTCTTCATGGAGAGGGTGGTTAGGCATTGGAACGGTCTGCCCAGGGAGGTGGTTGAGTCACCGTCCCTGGAGGTGTTTAAGGTTAGGGTAGACGAGGTGCTTAGGAGCATGATTTAGGGATTGGTGGGAATGGTTGGACTCAACGATCCAGTGGGTCTCTTCCAACCTGGTTATTCTGTGATTCAGCTGCTCACTAACAACTGCCTCTTACATCATCATATTAAGGTATTGTCTAATGGCTGACTTGGAAATCAATTAAAAAAAAAATTCAGTTCCTAAAAATTACCTTTTGGGGTAAAGATGGTTACTCATTACAATGAGCTTTAAAGGAATCACTTTCTGCAAAATACAAAGGCCCAGTTGCTTCCTAGAAGTTGCAGTTATATTGTAGTGCTCAATGTGTGAACACCAGTATGTTCCCAGCATTTGAATTCCTCATATAAAGATAATTTTTCCCCAAAAGTTACAGAGGTATATTAGGAGAAAGATGTAATGGTTCCACTGCTTTGATTTAGGATTGTTCTAGAATTTTTCATGTGCCAGTGTGATTTTTCAGCTTATGCCTCTGATTTTCTTTCCTTTGTGTTTTGAAGTTTATGGCTAGCAAACATATTTGGTCTTTGCCTTCACTTTTTCAGTACTTTAAGATTTCTTGCATATTCTCCCATTTTAAAATGACTGTTCAAAAGAATGTGAGCCTATACATGCTTCAGGTTGTTACTGCATTCCTTTGAATGGGTGATTGCAGCTCTGTGGAACAAGCTAGGTAATTTATTTTTTTAGGATTTGTAAACTGTACTCAGCAGCAGTGATTCTGCACAAATAGACCTCCTGTACAGTCAAGGTAAAGCTAGTTAGCAAGGCCCAGCAAATTAAGGAGAGATAACTCTGGGGAAAACATATTTCTACAGATCTCTGAAAAGTACAGTTCAGATAGGAAAGAGCTTCAGTGAAGTAGAATTCACAAAAAAGAACAACCGATTGAAACTTTTATTGACATTTGATGATTGATTGATTGATACATTGAAGCCTTTAAAAGCCAGATGCTGATGAGAGGGACTGGTTTTAGCAGACATGAATGTCCCATGGGTTACTAGATGAGACAGAAAGAAGAGAGCTGAGAAGGCAATTGACCCCATTGGAAGAGAAGAAATGTAGGACCTGTATCATAAGAACTGCGAGCCCATGCCTACATAGGAGCTGAAAATGTGTAACAAGTCGTCAAATGGAAGGCAGTCCATGTGTAAGAGAGTCAACTGAATCCTGCTATTAGTAATATGCAGAAGATTGTGGTGGCTGGAGTTGCAGCTTTATTTACAGTTGTACTGCAGGGACTGACCTCCACAAGCTCAACCTGAGGCTTTCAGTCTGGGACATTATATGGATAACAGCTTCTGATTCTCCTCCTACCTTTTTTTCTCTTTCTTTTTTATTCGTTGTGCTTCAAGCCAAAGCTTGAGGCAGCAGATGCATTTAACAGCATGGGATCAGCAAATTCCTGTCATGATGAACTGAGAGAGAGAAAAGCCCTAACTTAGCTCCATGTAAAGGGGAATAATTGCCTATGAGTCAGTGGAGCTAGGATTTCACTCTGAGCCTCTAGACTCCTCCTGAGTACTTGAAAGTGGAAACTCTGGGAGGATCTGGCTCTTTTTATGTCATTCTTATGGACATTGCAAAAGATGTTAATAAAGTAAAAAAATATTGCTAATACTTATTTTCTGTGAAAAATCTTGTTAACAAATTGAGCATGATGATAGTTACAAAACAATGACTATTTAAGTAGAGCGAGTTCTGTTTCTGATGTTCCTTGACTTCCTTAAGGAATATGAGGAATAATTTCTGTTCATTAACAAAAGATTGCTCTCTTGGAACAAGTTGGCTGAGAAGGGTCATTTAAGGAAGTGACCATTCTCTTATACTCAGCTCTGGTGAGGCTACACCTCAAATACTGTGTTCAGGTTTGGTCCCCTTACTACAAGAAAGACATTGAGGTTCTGGAGCAACAAAGCTGGTGAAGCATCTGGAGCACAAGTCTTATGAAGAGCATCTGAGGGTACCGGGGTTGTTTAATCTGGAGAAAAGCAGGCTGAGGCTCTACAATTACCCAAAAGGAGGCTGCAGAGAAGTGGAGGTTGGTCTCTTCTCTTAAGTAACAAGTGATAGGACAAGAGGAAATGACCTCAAGTTGTACCAGGGGAGGTTTTAATTGGATATTAGGAAAAATTTCTTTACTGAAAGACTGGTCAAACATTGGAACAAGCTGCCCAGGGAAGCTGTTGAGTCACCACCTCATCTGAGGTATTTAAAAGATATGTAGACATGATGTTTGGGGACATGGTTTAGTGGTGGAGCTGGCAGTGTGAGGTTAAGGGGTGGACTTGATGATCTTGATGTTTTTTTCCAACCCAAGCAGTTCTATGATTCTATGGACAGTACGCTGTACATTACAATGTAGGTGTTAAAAGTAAACAGTAGGTGGCCTCAGAAGATTAGTATTGCTCCTCGTTGTAACAGATGTAAGGTGAGGGCAGAAGCCCTGCTGGGGTACAGCTCCTTCTCTAACTGTATGAGACATGCTGAGATGCATTCTGAAGCCCAGTGCTATCACTTTCACCTGGAACAGAGCCATATGCTAAACCTTAATGTAAGCTCATGGGATCTAATTTTTCCTTTCCTGTCTTAAACACATTTTGACCATTTTCATGTCTCAGATGTTGGAAGAAATATTTGTGTTGCACAGGAAAAAATGATGATATATGCAATTCACATTTTTTGATGTGGCATACAAGATAGACCAGCTACCTGTGGCAGTGAAGAAAGACTGGAAAATTTACTTACTGCTTTACTGACAATTATCTTCTACTCACATGCTTTGGTTTTAAAACAGCCAACGATTAACAATATCTAATTGGTTTGGATTTGATCACTGATTAACTACCATGAATCAGTTCAAGAGTTGGCTTGTCTTCTTTAGGGAAGTTATTGCAGATCATAAAGAAACCAGAAAAAACCTGCAGGCCTCAGGGACTTTTTCAATTTTGATCAAGCTTTGGTTGGTGTAATTTATATCCTCAATCTCTAATACTGGGCATAAGATCTTGAGTTTCAGAAGAATCCTTGATTGCAGAGTCCAGGACCTATGTGTGTTGGAAGGCAGTTTGTAATAGCTTTATCTGTTCCATCGATGATCTTGCAGGCATCCAGATCATTACAATAGCTTAGAAAGAAGGGTCTGTAACTGAACCTACTGTTAAATTTTTTCATTTTTGACTCCTCAAAAAATAAAAGAGAATTCAACCAAAGACTGTTCAGTGGTTAAAAGTATAGTGTCTACTTATCTTCTGTCTACTGAGGACCTGAAGAGACTGGGACAGCAAAACAAGAGGCTATCCATACCACAGGGCCCTCCTGCATACACTCTTTGTCTTTGTAGAAGCATTCAGCAAGAGAAAAATTAGCAGAAAATTGGAGTTTTCTATATGAAATCTAGCAAGAATCTTCTAACAGAGGTTAAAAGGCAGAGTTGTCATAAGAGCCAAGTATTATGCTCAGATATAGCTGAGGTCTTTCTAGTTATGGAATAACCCTCATCTTTTCCATTATAGGGTGCATGCAATGGCCTCGCTACCCTGTACTTCAACCTGTGGTGCATCCACAGAGATATTTAACATGCCTATTCTGTCCTGTATACAAACTTTAAAAGAGACATAGCATTTTCTGTTTGAAACTGTGGAAGACTCAATGCTAGAATCACTCCAGTACTGTTGAACTTTTTGCAATTACATGGGATGTTTTTTAACAGTTATATTCCACAAAATATATTAGTTGACTTCTGACTGATTAATTGACATTCATTCCTGTCAAATGAGTTTGTTTTTCACTCTATGTTCTCTGGTAAAATTCAACCAGATTTAGTTTGAGTATCTAATTTCTAAATCGATCGGCACTTGAGTTCAATGTTGGATTCTTCTTCACATTTATAATTTGCCATCAGAAAAATCAGCCACGCCAGTGCTACTGAGACAGTGACCTATGCAGTGCTGTAGGAAAAGTCTTCTGTTCCACAGCTTTTGCTTCTCTGGACATCTATAATTCCAGTCCTAATCCCACAGGTTGGGCAGGAAAGCAGTTTTTCAACAGGTACTCAAATGACAAAGGAGCATCAGGATTGCCAACCTGGAATGGAGCTACAAATTCCTCTCCTTTGGTGTGTAAAATGTCATCTCCTTTTCAGGCTAAAATGTTGTGCTTGGAGCAAGAGTAAAATATGTTCTTGGTGCCCTCAGTTGTTCCACAAACACAAACTGCCATCAGCTCATCCTTAAAAGCATTAAATCTTTCACAAAAAAGAGGACAGAGAAAGCAGCTTTGCCTGGAGGGAAAGTCATCCTTGCTCTCTCTAACAGTTCATAGTGCAGTATCAACAATGATGCCAGGACATGGCACTAAGCCTGTTTTTGTTGCTGATGGATCTTCATGTCTCTGCCAGAGAGAATCAGCACTGAAGAAAACATACTGGCAGGTCCAGCCTTTCTAGAAAAGATCTCCAAAGGAAAAGTTGCTGTGGTAATGCTGCCATTGGAGTAATTAAACCCTTTGCCTGAGGAAGGAGTGTTTTATTTTGCATCTACATCCATCAGCAGAGCCACCTCTAAACATCTCATCCATTAGGTAAAGTTGAACCTGCATATCAGGATGGCTGGCTGACATTGCAAATGAAGAGCTGTAGGGAACACAGCCTGTCTTAAAGTCTGCTCAGTCTATCCTATGCTGCTTCACTGCTGCAGCTGTCCCTGTAGGCAGAACACTGGATTCACTCTGTTCAGAGAGATACCTCTTCAGCCTGTCCCCTTCCTTTCACAGCTTCTGTAACGCTCTGCATGCCTTTATCACCTCCCTGTATGGTAGCTACTGGATCAAATTGTAGCTGCATGGCAGATACGGAGTTAGCTCTCAAAGCAGCAGGGACAAGCATGAGGTTAATTACCATTTGACCTGCCTGGAGAGTGAATACATTAACGATTTATTGAGCCTGTCTTTCACTCAGTATCCCATGTGGAGCAAAGGATGGGCCTGGGCAACATTGTGCTGCTGTGGCAATGGCAGCAATCAGCATTTGGCTCATTAGAGAACATGATTTGACCTGACTGAATTTCAATGAGTGCTGACATTTAGCTGAGAAGGGAAATCCTCCTGAAGTGTCCCAAATCCTGTCATTCCATTCAAGTTCATCTGCATTATCCTGCTGCTGGCTGCTCTCCATCACAGGGAAATCCCCAGTGCCCTCTGCCACGAATGATTAACTGGCACTGCAAGAGTGTGTGAAGCAGAGGGATAGGATGTGCAATTTTCCCTTCCCATGGAAATATAATTCATGTATGAGATAAGAACATCTCTTGTTCATTGATGTGATTTCAAAAGAACCCTGCAATTTCACTTGCATTGCAACTGACACTGGCCTAACAATTTGAAATGCTGTTTGATGAGTTATCAGTCCAGACAACTGCAGTCACAATTAGATGATTTTTTGTGTGTTTATTGAGTTACATTCATATTTGAATTTAATTGCTTTAATGCCACCGGATTAGCTGGAAGTATGCCAGTTCAGACTGTTGAAAGTTCGACTCTTCATTAAGTATCTATACCACTGTTTCACAGGCTGAAAATGCCTTCTAAATTGCAGGAAAAGCTCAGAAAGCATGAAAGTACAGGATTTTGGTTTAAATATTATTACATTCTTATTCTTCTAAAAATGTGAGCACGTTTTTCTTCTTGTACCATTACTTTTACAGTCTGAGTTAATTGAATATTGGTCACTTAAAACAGCTTTGATCCAGAGCTGAGCTGGGTCAAATAATCATCATATGGTTCTTCTCTAAAGAGATGCTATGTTCAGGATGCAAGATTCAATATACAAAATTCTGTGCCTTGTTTATATGCTCTTGACTATATCATAGACTACATCTGCATCATAGACTACATCTGTCTTGCTATATAAAACTGAAGTTGGGGAGCATCTTACTGAGACAGTTTCTTGCCATGAGGTCAGGGAGAAAGGCTAATTAGCCCTAGGCCCTGGGTCTCTTCTGATCTGTAGTATTTCCTTTCAAGGTCCTAAACCGTAATTACTACTTTGTTCATGATGGTTTTTTTCCAAGTTTAGATCCATAGCAGATGGAAGGCTGTGGATCTCAGAACAGTAGGAAACTGCTTTTATAGTGGAAAGCTGTATGTGATTTGTGGGGCAAGGTTTTGGTAGCAGTGGGGCTAGATGGATGGCTTCTGTGAGAAGCTGATAGAAGCTTCCCCTATGTCCAATGGAGCCAATGCCAGCCAGCTCCAAGATGGACCTGCCATTGGCCAAGGATGAGTCCATCAGTGATGGTGGTAGCACCTCTGGGATAACATATTTAAGAAGAGGAAAAAGTTGCTGTGCAACAGCAACTGCAGCCTGAGAGAGGAGTGAGAATATGTGAGAGAAACAACTCTGCTGACGGTGAAGAAGGAGGGGAGGATGTGCTCTAAGCATCAGAGCAGAGTGTCCACTGCAGCCCGTGGAGGTCAACTGTGGAGCATATATCTACCTGCCAGAGCAGGTGGATGTCCAAAGGAGGCTGTGACACCATGGGAAGAGCACACTGGAGCAGGCTCGTGGCTGGACCTGTGACATCATGAAGACAGCAGCCCACACTGGAGCAGGTTTTCATGAAGGACTTGTGACCCACCAAGGGACCCACACTGGAGCAGTCTGTTCCTGAAGGACTTCACCCTGTGGAAGGGACCCACACTGGAGCAGTTCACGACCTGTAGCCCATGGGAAAGATCCATATTGGAGAAGTTAGTGGAGGACTGGTTTCTCCCATGGGAGAGACGTCACACTGAAGCAAGGGAAGAGTGTGAGGATGAAGGAACAGCAGCAGCAGAGACACTGTGGAATGAACTGACTGCAACCCACATTACCCATGCCCCTGCACTGCTGCAGGGAGTGGAGGTAGAGAAATTGGGAGTAAAGGTAAGCTTGGAAAGAAGGAGTGGGAGGAAGATATTCTAGGATTAAGTATTTAGTTTCTCATTATCCTACTTTGATTCAATTGGTAATAAATAAAACCAATTTCTTCAAGTTGAGTCTGTCTTGGATGTGATCTCCCAATCCCTATGTTGACTTTTGTTACAGTTTTCTTACTCTGTCTAGCTGAGGAGGGAGATAAATAGAGCAGTTTTTGTGGGCATCTTATGTTCAGTCACAGAAAACCCAGTGCAGGAGTTCAGGGTTTGTGTTGCATGCCCTGAAAAGGGAGGTCTGGAAGCACTGTTGGAGGGCTGTGGCTGGTAGAGGCAAGCAAAGCTGAGGCAGAGGTGCTCAACTAGTTTAACAGGAGTGGGTCAGGCCATCTTCTGTTCTGCTTGGGCAGTGTTCTCTCTTAAGAAACTTCTTAGATTTCAGTAATGATATGGCAACCAACACTGTGATTCATTTGACCTGACTTTTATTATATAAATATTAGATCTTGGTCAATGCCATCATCTCACTGCACTTGACAGTAAAAGCCACATCCCAATACTGAGATTGATAGTGTGAGATGACCTGAATCTTACCAAAAGTTGCTTACAGGGAAACAAGTGGTGGATGTTTGGGTTGGGTTTTAGTCCATCTGTTGACAATTCTTAAGCAAAACACTGAAGTTTAATGTCTGCCATAAAGCAATAAGAAACTCTACCTGTCTTTTAAGCGAAGTGCTACAGGACTGCAAATCTTTTTGAGATCCCTGGCTTAGAAGTGTGTCTGTGCAACTGTAATCAGCAGGAAGGATAACTGTTTATAACTCTGACATGCTGGCATGGTTGTGAATGAGAACAAAAATTGTATTTATGGCAGAAAAAAATAAAGCACAGAGGTCAAACTCATAAATAATTCCTGCAGTGTTATGGATTACCCTACTTCTCTACACTAAGTTAAAAGGCAAGGCCTGTGACCTGACAAATGTGCTACCTCATTCAGACAAGTATAATGCACTAGAGGAATTCAAACACAAAATATTCTTGGAAAAGACACATAAAAAAGACTTGAGGGAAGATATGATTTAAGGAAAACCTTGCAGGAGGAGGGAGAGGATAAATGATACACAGACATGGGAGAAATAGACAGAAATGTCCAAATTTTGGGTTCAGTTACGCTAGCATAAATTATTTTTTCCACAGTAGTACTCACCTTTGGAGAGCCTAGATTTTTCTTGACTGCTTTTCTCTTAATAACCAAAGACTAGCCAAAGCCAGAAAAAGAAATCCATACAGGGTAGTCAGTAGTCTGATGTGGGCTTATAGAATTTGTTATCTTAGAAGCAAGGAGGATGGATGGGTACATTTTCTCCCTGTGGGATGGGATACAGTTTGTTTTTCTGAGAAATGAAATAGCTTGTTGTAATTTACAGCTTTAGACTTAACGAGGAGGTAAGGAATCTGGACTATTGTTTGTCTTTAGTGGAGTAGATGACTTGAAAGTTATTCAGCTCTTAGATTTGATGCCTATGCCTACCCTGCAGGTAGAAATAAAGCAAGTTCAAGAATGTAATAGCTAAATTCTTGGAAAGTAAGTACATAAAAAGATGGTTAAAGGACAACATAGAGCCTTATCTCTAATACCCTTAAACCACTTATTGAACAGATCAGGCTTACGTGTTCTGCCTGATTATAATATCTCACTGCTACTATTTGAGATGCAGTATTAGGCCAGATAGGCCACAGGGCAAGGCGGAGCATGCCTTACATCCTTACTCTCTGTGCCTTACAGATCACACTTCAGTTTTAAGGTTAAACTCTTCTGCAGACTTAACTTAAATGTGTATTCACAAGATCTTGGTATACATGCGGGAGATCAGTTGGGTTGCCCATGGTAAGGTGAGGCCAGGCGTTGGAAGGAAGCTGGTGGGATGGGGGTAGCAGTGCTCTCCCAGGACACTGCCAGAGTGATCCAGGCATCACCTGCCAAGCAAGGAGACCTACAAAAACTTCACTGGATCAATGGGAGACAAAACAAACAGAATTTTGCAGAAAGGGAAATACTAGGATAGCATTCAGGGTAGTGTAGGGAGTGCAGACAGAGCAGAATGAAATATCAGTTGACTGAAACTTTCTCTGTTGTCTTATCTAATGTTTAATACCCTTTTCAAAGTGTGACACATACCAGCTGAAGTGTGGGAGGTAATTCTGTATCACTGGCCTAAGTTTCCTCCCACACAAAGCAAATGCTTTTACTGAAGCCTATCCTCAGCTTTCACTTTGAGGATACACAGAGCCAGTGTATCCTCACCCTTTGGAAGCTCTATTTTTAATTTAAGAATGCTTTCATACACACATTTGCAAGTAAATCTGCACTGAGCACACTGTAAACAACAGCAGATACAACAAGCCATGCAAACTCTGACTCTTGAAAACTGTTGTTCTCTAGACTAGGATTCATCCTCATTAACAGAGGCCTCAAAAAAGCAGGTAGACATTCCTCCAAAATGCAGCTTATTGCAATACCAATACCTACAGTCAGAAATCTAACTGCCATGACTACTCTTACACATGTCGATCAATCCAGGTAAACAGGCCAGAGTACTCTGCCTGTAGTAGATTTTCAGGAATATGTAGGTACTGTGACAAAGCTACCAGCCCTATGAACACACTGTGGATACGGTGCAGCTGGGACTAGATTTGGTCAGACTAGATGTAGGCACATGGACACCAGTCCTCATGGTTGATTTCTACTGAACTGCCTTCTACTCTTACTTGATTGTACCAATTAGTGGAAGTACTCATATATCTAGGCACCTATATTGCCATTTGAACCTCCAGCCACCCCTTTCAAAAGAGATGGGTTTCCCATAGGCTCTTTATCATGGTTGCCAGCCCTGTGCAGTGAACTTACATAGGGAAATTCTAATGGCATGGCATAAACCATGTGTTTCAGCAACTGAAGGTTGTTCCAGGTCTTCGTTGTCTGTAACAGGATTTTAAATACCTGGCCTACCCCTACTTTCTAGTGACTGAATTGCAACTGAATGTCACTAGGAGGTGGAAAGTGGATTTTTTCCAACTAGATAGGCCAAACACTGTGATCAGGCCTCCTCTGGGTGATGGTCTTCCAGATTATAGGTATATTTTATAGATTTTTTTTTTTTATTGTGGACAAGCCCCTTGAGTCTAGAAGAAATCTCTATTAAATGAAGTTTTGCGACAGTCATTGAATTAGACCATAGGTAACAACTCTGTGTGGTCATCATGTGATAGCATTGTGAAAGAATGGCTTCCAGACGTTCAAAGAATCAGAATCATTGAGGTTAGAAGGGCATCTGGTCCAACCTCCATGCTAAAGTAAGGTAACCTACAGCCAGTTGCCCAAGATTATGTCCAGATACCTCCTGAGTATTTCTAAAGGAGACTCCACAACCTCCCCTGGGCAATGAGTGCTGGTGTTCAGTCACTCTCACAGGAGAAAAAGGGTTTCCTGATGTTCAGGGGGAACGTGAGTTTGTGCAAATCATCTCTGGTCACTGAGCAGCATTTAAAATAGCCTAATTTTTTTCTCATTGCACACTCCATCCAGACTCGCCATGAGCCTTCTCTTCTCCAGGCTGAACACACCCAGCTTTCCTTATACATGAGATGCTTCATTCCTTTAATCACTCTTGTGACCCTTCACTGAACTCTCTCCAATATATCCATGACTCTCTTGTACTGAGGAGTCCAGAACTGGACATAGTACTTCAGTTGTGGATTAGAGGGGATTGACAGGATAGCAATATTTGCCTAATGCAGCTGAGGATTCCATTTGTCTTCTTTACACTAAAGGCCTATTGCTGGCTCATGTTTGTCTTGTTTTACATCAGGACTGCCAGGTCCTTTGTGCCAAGCTGCTTTCCGGGTGGGTGGCAGACAGTACACATTGGTGCATGGAGTTGTTCCTTCCCAGGTGCAGGACTTTACAATTCATGAGGACAAAGTTTGAGCGTATGATGAAATAATATAATGAAGGTAGGAGAAATATAAGTTGAAAATATTGATGAGTTTGCCCAGAAGCTCAGAAGCCATTGATTAGACAGTTGGTGCTGAAAGGAACTTGTGGCACAGTACTGTCATTCAAGGACAATGATGGTTTTGGTTGGACTGTTGAGAAGTAATCCTTTCTAAGGGAGTCACATGAGAATTGAATATTTGTCTTTACACTGGAGTTTGATGCAATTTGCCCATGAAGTATATGAAGCACAAGTACGAACAGAAGTCCAGAAGTTATCACAGACAGGAGTTACTCTTTGAAGTGGTGAGAGACAAGGGCATTCTCCAAGTAAACATGCTGGCTAAGTTTACATTAGTCACTTAGTACTCAGGAATGTTGTAACGTCCTGGAGGTTTAGACTGTGAAATTGTTTTGGCGTGGTTTTGGCCAAGTCCAGTGAGCATCCTCTTAACTATTAACTGATCAGGATGCTGGACTCAGCAAGGACTCAGGATCATTCCCAGTTAATGGCAGTAAGAGGTCACCCATAATAGGGATAGACAATGGTTGCGTCCATCTGTCTTCTCCATACCAGATAACAATCCTCAGAACATTAGGTACAAGGAAGATCAGGGTACTTACAGCAGCTGACTTGCCCTCAGGCTTTGGATATAGCCTCCACTCACCTTCTTCTGGTCCCCAAACTGAATTCTCACTGATGCCACTTCCCAGCCAAATGACCTACCCTGCCCCTAGACTAATCATGATCCATATACAACAGTCTCACCAGCCATAACAACACAAATTAAATGGTCTGGGGAAACTCTTGCCCTTACTATCGTCTCTTCCTTGTAGTACAGATTTTTGTCTACCCCCTAACCAAAATGAGTGTCTTTTATATCCAAACTTGTTTCCAGGTTCTGGTTTTTTTGTCTGCCACGGTTAGCACAGAACCGGAAACTGGGAACTTTGGTGCAGCAGAGCTGAGTGTGGATTAGATGTTTTCTTTGAGATGAGATGAGTGAACAGATGTAAAAGAGGTCTGAAAGATGCCTAGAAACCCTTGTGCATTGTACTACATGCAGATACTGAAAGAGGGACATAGAACTACAGATAAAAACAACTGCCTAGAGCCACTTCAAACATAACTTCAAGCGGGTGAATCTTACTTCTACTATCAGGCCTTGCAGAACTCTCAAAACTATCTCTGAAAAAAAACCCAAACAAACCACCACCACCACCAAAAAAAAAAATACAAGAAATAATCTGAACAGGTTATTTCATCAATCACTCCTATGATTTTCTATTAAATGAAAATGACAGTCCAGTCACGCTGGACACTTAGAGGTCAAATACTCAGACCTTGAAGTATTTCTAACATTTTTTTCCTCCAGCTATCAATCTCCAAGTTTATTCCTTTATCCTGAGGAAAAATGTACAAAGTAAAATGCACCTGTTAGTAAAACATTTCTCCTCTCATTAGGCTCCATTGTTATCGACACAGCTTCATCTGCCATATGTTTTGTATTTTAAGCCTTGCTTTAGATATCCTAAATTATTCCTGGAAAGTATGAAAATAACTATGAATCAAATAAAATTTGAACTATAACATATTCTTGATATGATTTTCATGTTTACATGACAAATTGGTGTAGTGGAACCTCAATTTTATTGTTCCCCCTTGAAAATAATTTTAGCTCCCCTGGAGCAAGAAATTAATGAAAGTAAGACAATTTTTATCTTCAAATTGTGAGACTTTTTTGTCACAGGAAGTCATGTGCATGAAGATGCAGAGCCATTCTGCTGATTCACTCCCACAGCTGCACCACATCAGTTCTATTAGTTTCAATTCAGAAAAACAGAGAAGTAGCAAATTTCTCAGAGGCAGAATATGTTAAGTGTCAAGACACAGGAAGGAATTCCTCAATATAGTCATGCTCAGTTGGGAGATACATAACTTGGGGTACTTAAGGCTGACCTAAAAGCATCATGTTGGACTCCCCACACAGCATTTATGCATCCTTTTCATGTTTATGAATGGAGTGAATAAAAGAGGAATCTTATGATCTCAAATATATCTGACTACACCCTGCACTTGCAA
Organism: Clamator glandarius; assembly: GCA_033459285.1. Taxonomy (NCBI): domain Eukaryota; kingdom Metazoa; phylum Chordata; class Aves; order Cuculiformes; family Cuculidae; genus Clamator; species Clamator glandarius. The sequence goes on from JAUNZM010000088.1 coordinate 1,433,796, forward strand.
CTCTGAGGCACTCACATGTCACTATATCCATGCACTCTGTGTATACACAGAATCACAGAATCACAGAATAACCAGGTTGGAAGAGACCCACTGGATCGTCGAGTCCAACCATTCCCACCAATCCCTAAATCATGCCCCTAAGCACCTCATCCACCCTCACCTTAGACACCTCCATGGAAGGTGACTCAACCACCTCCCTGGGCAGACCGTTCCAATGCCTAACCACCCTCTCTGTGAAGAATTTTTCCCTTATCTCAAGCCTAAATCTCCCCTAAATCACCAAAGGACAAGGGAAGTCCTGATTATGCCATGGAGATGGATCACATACCATGCAAATGTAGTCATGAGAGAAAAAAATGCAATCTCTTACCCCAGTAAGGACATGCAAAATAAAGCTTTAAAACTTTGTAACTGGGCAAGGTTGAAGAGCTATTCAAAGAGATTTCAATAAGCGTATAGGGCATTTCTAAAAATTATGAGAGTTGGGAAGTTGAGATAAGGCAGAAAAAAAGACACAATTTTTGAAGTCTGTAGTGTATGCCATGTAAGGATGCTGTACTGTGGTGAGTTGGCCTCGGCTAACAGCTTATCTCCTACCTAGCTGCATGTTAACTTCACACCTCACTGGGACAGTGGTGGCAAAGGGATAAAAACAGGAAGAAGAGGAACAAAAAGCTCTTGGATGAAGCTAAAGACAGGAAGTTTTCTTACTAATTGCTGACATGGGTAGAATAGATTCAACTGTGGGAAATGAACTTAATTTATGGTCAATTAAAATACATTGGGCAGTGAGAAACAAAATGACAAATATTAAAGCAACACCTTTTCTCCTCCCTTCCCTAGGCTGAATTAGTCTTTCTCTCCAGACTCCTTTACCTCCATGGTAAGCAATATGGGGCAGAGGGGGCCAGACTATGGTCAATACATAGCATTTTGTTCTTCTGCTGCTTCCTCCTCACAATATCCCTCTGCCCCAGCATGGGTTATCCATGGGTTGTTGGAAAACCTGCTCTGGCATTCAGTTCTTAACACCATGCCATGGAGCACCTCCTCCCCCTCTGACCTTGGTGTTGCCTCCGTTGTTTCTCACTTTGTATTCCTTCCTTCTCTCTCCATCTGATATTTTTGGCCCTTTCAAATATGATTTCACAAAAGTGCCACCACCTTGGCTGATGGGCTTAGTTATGTCCTTGGCTGGGTCCATTGGGCTGGAACTGGCTGCAATCAGCTGCAACCAGATATATTCAGTGTGGGGCAGCCCCGTCTTGTCATTATAAAGGTCACCCCAACATCTGCCCTGCTACAAAAACCTTGCCAAAAACACCCAATATATAAACTTTCATCACTGCAAGTTGAAAATCATGTTGTTAAAAAAATTCCTTTTTTTTATGATTTATGAGTTATGATTCAGAAGGTTCAAATACAATCTCACAACTGCTGAAAACAAAAAAAAACTATCTTCAAATTAAAGAAATTGAAGAAATAACTTATTAGAAAAGTTAGAGAAAAGCAGGAATAAATTTGACCTTCTACACACAAAATAGTAAGGAAATATCCCTCTGAATGTCCCTTTATTGAACTTGTTTTACGTACCACAAGAAATGGTGAAGGAGGTGCTGACAACCGTGGCTGGTATAAACCCTAATTTAGATGTTATATCAAAAGTCATGCAATCCATATAGGAGGGAGCTCTTACATATTTAAGATACACAATCCACTATATAAGAACTTCTGCAACAATTACTAACCTTAAGAAGTAAATAGAGAGTGACCAGCCCCTCAAGGCATTAGAAGATCTTCAGTGAAGAAAGGACAATCCTACAGAGCAGCTAAAAACAAAGCTGACGTTCAGATAGGTTGTGCTACAGTGAAATATGTTCTGGTCTTCGTAACAATGTTTCTGGGTTGTAATATATCGGCCAACCTCGTACTCTGCAAGAAAAAAACTTGGCTTCTACCCTAATCTTGCCTACTAGGAAATTTAGGCTTGAATTTACCCACCAAGTCCTCCAGTTTCTGTTTCCAATGGACTGATTGGTCTCCAACATCAGGCACTGCTGATTCTCTCCTCAAGTCCGTTTGTGAACATGTTTCCAAGCTCTGATGGGCTTTGCACCAAACTGTGAGAGTCATTGTGTGTACTAGCAACATTGGCTGTCAGGTAAACAGAGAAAATGTGCCATAATGTTGGGACTGGAACAGGCAACTCTATCTGCACAGTCTGGTATCAGCATAGAAAAACATTAGCCTATAAAGAAATCATATAATCATAGAATCACCAGGTTGGAAAAGACCCACTGGATCATCGAGGGCAACCATTCCCATCAATCACTAAACCATGCCCCTCAGCACCTCGTCCACCCATGCCTTAAAAACCTCCAGGGAAGGTGACTCAACCACTCCTCTCAGCAGCCTCTTCCAGTGCCCAATGACACTTTCTGTGAAAAATTTCTTTCTAATATCTAGTCTGAACCTTCCCTGGTGGAGCTTGAGGCCATTCCCTCTTGTCCTGTCCCCTGTCACTTGGGAGAAGAGGCCATATCCCTGCTCTCAATAACCTCCTTTCAGTTAGTTGTAGAGAGCAATGAGGTCTCCCCTCAGCCTCCTCTTCTCTAGGCTAAACACCCCCAGCTCTCTCAGCTGTTCCTCATAAGGCCTGTTCTCCAGCCCCTTCACCAGCTTCGTTGCTCTTCTCTGGACTCGCTCCAGAGCCACAACATCCTTCTTGTGGTGAGGGGCCCAGAACTGAACACAGTGTTTGAGGTGTGGTCTCACCAGTGCTGAGTACAGAGGGGGAATAACCACCTCAAGGTCTTTCTCCTCCAGGCAGCTTTCTAGACAGACTTTTCTGATACAAGCCAAGATGCCATTGGCCTTCTTGGCCACCTGGGCACACTGCTGGCTCATGTTCAGTCGCTGTCAACCAACACCCTCAGGTCCCTCTCCTCCAGGCAGCTTTCCAGACAGACTTCTCCTAGTCTGTACCTCTGCACAGGGTTGTTGTGCCCCAAGTGCAGGACCTGGCATTTGGCCTTGTTAAACCTCATGCCGTTGGACTCTGCCCAGCAGTCCAGCCTGTTCAGATCCCTTTGGAGCCTCCCTACCCTCCAGCAGATCCACGCTTCCACCCAGCCTAGAATCATCTGCAAATGTGCTAAGGGTGCACTCGATGCCTTCATCCAGGTCATTGATAAAGACATTGAACAGGGCTGGACCCAGCACTGAGCCCTGGGGAACCCCACTTGTAACTGGCCTCCAGCTGAAAAGTTACCAGCTTGAGATGGTAAAGATTGATGTAGCCTCTGTTCAGTTTCCTTCCTGTGTGGATCTGTATTGCCAGATTTGGTTCTTATTCGGCACTAATTGTATCCACACTGCATGCATGTGGAGCTAGTTCAATAGCATGGCCAGCAAGGCTGGATGGAGGGGTTATCTGCTTGCTTCACCTTGATCCTGTGAAACATACGTATCTTGACATACCATACAGCCAAGATAGATACATACATTAGGTTACTGTTTATTGTTCTCAGACATCTATCACATCTCCTGAAGTCACCATACAATGAAGTTACTCCTATCCACAGTCTAGGAACAACCTCCTTTTTATATTTCTATTGGTCTTTCAGCCTTCATACTATTCAGGTAACCAGATGCTGGGGTACCACCCCAGTGAAGTATCATTATGACTCTGTACAGTGCAATATTCCATTCCTTCAGGGTTATTTAATGACACATTTCCTTCTTCACAGCTATGGAAGCCAAGAGAACATATGGTCCATAGTTTATAAAAAAACCCTGACAGTCTGCCTCTACTGATGTTTTAGCACATTGTGGGGACTTGATAGCTTGCAACATTTCCTTCCCAGACAGATTATTTCCTGGTAGTTAGGGTTGGCTGTGTTGACAGCTGCAAGTTTTCGCTGGGGCAAAGAAACATTAACATGTAATGAATAGCAGTGAAATGCCTGTGTGATAGAGCATTGATAGGGGTTTGCACTAAGAGCTGGACTGCTGGCCTCCTTGAGATAGAAAATGAAGAGCTTTCTCTCATTGTAAAATGCAAATCGATTTCCCCCGTCCATCAGATCATTCATAACCCTTTTTCTTAAATGCAGTGGCAACATTTATATTAGTCTATCTTCAGGACAGTGGATTTCCAGATTCTGGGCTCACCTAAAGATATCTTGCACATATTTTTCTTCAAGGTTATAGGTGATAAGAAGTATCTTCAGTAGTTACTGTTTCTTGTCCCTGAGTCACAACTACTGCCCCATGCATTAAAGTGATGCAACTGCTTGCTGATTTTCCTGCCATAAGAGTTCCACAAGCATTTGCATTGAATGGCGAGGCAGCTGAACTGTGCCATGTGTAGGAAGCGATCTGCTTGAACTGAGATTGAAACCACATGACATGCATCACTCTATTCATAGATATTCATCCTTTCATGTGTCTTCATTTTTTTATTTTCCTTCTAACTTTACAGTGTTCCTACCTCTTCCAAGACTCAAATTCTGGTTAAGTCATTTCCCCTACTGAAAAATGAGGAGTTGAATTGAAGGTAGAACTAGTTGCCTAAAGAAAAGTGGGCTAGTAGTACCATAGAATCATAAAATCATTGAATCAGAGAATGGTTTGTGTTGGAACTGGCATTCAAAGACCATGTAGTGCAAATATCTTGCCATAGGCAGGGGCATCTTTCACTAGAACAGGTTGCTCGTAGCATTTCTAATGACGGATCATCCACAACTTCTCTGGACAACCTGTTCCAGTGTCTCATTATCCTAACTGAAAAAAATTTCTTCCCTTATGTTTGATCTAAATCTATTCTCTTTTAGCCTAAAACTGTTGCTCCTTGTCCTATTACTACAGGCTTTGGTTAAAAGTTTCTCTCAATTTTTCTTATAAGCCCTCTTTATGTAATGACAGCTTGCAGTTCAGTGTCCCCGGAGCCTTCTCTTCTCCTGGCCAAACAACCACAACTCTTTCAGCCATTCTTCACAGAAGAAGTGTTCCATCTCTCTGATCACTTTTGTGTACCTCTTCTGGACCTGCTCTAGTGGGCCAATATTTTCCTGTAACAGGGACACCAGAACTGGATGCAGTGCTGCACGTGGGGTCTCACCAAAGTGGAGTATAGGGCCAGAATCACTTTCCTCAACATCCTGGCCATGCTTCTTTTGATGCAGCCCAGGATATAACTGACCTTCTGAGCCACAAGTGTATACTGATGATTCAAATCTATCTTTTTTATCCATTTGAGATGCCATACAGTATCAGGACACTATAGTGTTATCTGTGCCAACATAAAAATTCTGGCATAAGTCCTATATAAGACTCATACTCTCCTATGTAGGCAACTAGAAGACAGACAGAATAGTCTGTTCAGACTAATACATCCCTGAACACCTATTCAGGCAACAGATTTACAGCCATGTGAAATGTAGCTCCCAGAGTTACCTTGGCCTTGGTTTTCTAAATCCCTCTTTAGGGACAGGAATTTGTCTTTTTGCTGCTTTTATACACTCAGACGTATAATGTGGATAGTAAATAGACAACAGCGACTTATTTTTTTTACTCTTTTTTACCCCTAGGCAAATGCTCCACTTCAGCATCTTAAACAGGACCAAGAGAGACAGCTCTCTGGCTTACAGAGAGCCAGCTGCACACTCTGGCTACATCTAAGTCACAGGAATGGGACCAAGAGCACAGAAAAAAAGCCTTTTCTACATATTACACCTAGCTGAGGTGGTTTCCACCCCCAATCCAACCCCACCCATTCACTCCTGCTTCTGTCAAATGATCTTAGTTTTGAAAAAGACTTATCTTAGAATTGTATTTTTTATGATTTGGATTATTTCACACTTCCAAGGGCAGACACAGTTTCATGATGGTGTAAATCCACCAAAGTGAATTGTAACCTCTGATGATGGGGAGTGAGGGGAAAAGGAGGATAAAGGTGCATTTCTTAGTGGCGGAAGGCTGATGGCAGGAGCCAGTAACTAGATCTGAGGATTATCATTGGAGACTTTGTTCATCTGGGATTTATGCTGGATGTCTACACTTCATTTGTTGACATGAATTAGCTTGGAGTAGTTTGGAGTTTTGTTGTCTATTATCCAAAGGTACTATGCATAGCACAAGGGAAACAGAGACTATTTCTGCTATCTGACCTCTACCTTACAAGACTTCTCTTCTTAATTCAGCCCAGAGCAGATTCTCTAACTTTATATTGCAGTTCTCCAAGGACGGGTTTCTTCCCATCTTACAGCTACTTCCTAAAAGTGGCACATCCAGTTTCAGTGAAACTGCTATGGTCCTTTGAAAAGTGAAATTGTAGATATTTAGTTTAAGTAGATAACACAGTTGATTTACCAAGAATAGATATCCATATTTCAGACAGTTGAAGATGATTGAATTGACTCAAACCATTACATTTCTCCTGAATAATGAATCCAATGGAATTATTTTTGTCCTCTGCATCCCATGGAAGTTTATTCCATCTTCTTCCTTCCAGCATTCTCATATACCCCTCAGTTCACTTTGTTCTCTAGGAAGAAGGTCTTCTGGTCCTAGTTTATGGTGACTTTCACTGAAATTTCTTCAGGATTAAAGTAAGCTCTGTGGAAATCCCAACTTGCTTATACAGAGGCAAAGAGAGGAAGGAAGCATCCGTGAGGGATCCTGAAAGCAGGAAGCCAGTCAAGACTCCAGCAAATCCTCATCAAAGTGATTCGATGACAAAGTGACAAAACCATATCTCATCTTTAAGATCTTACTGTACAGAGGATCATACCTCCTCTCTCAGGCAGAAAGTCCAGGAGGCTGGTGTTAGTTGCTCTGATGCATACAGTCAACATTGCCAGTGCCAATACTCTTCTGCCCCTGATACCTCCTTGAGCAAACCATCAGGGCTGAGAAGGGGCCGAAGCAGCTGATCTTGTGTAGGTACAATGTGCTGGCATTTTATTAAAGTAGCCTCTAGCCTGCTGCACTCTGTGTCCCAGCCTATGAATAAATCAAAGTGCTATTAACTGGCTTCCTGACAGCACTGATCTCTGCTACTCTGCATAACTGGGTGCACAACAAGTCTAGCCATGGAGATTTAGATAGAAGTATCTATCACTTAAATTGTGTCTTGTGGGTTGTAAGGTGTATATTAGATGCTAATGTATGGCCTCGGATAAAATGGGCTTTGAATTGTGTATTTAATAAACTTTTCTCCTCACTTGTTTTTTATCCTTCTGCTTTCTGCTTCCAACAGGTCATTAAAGCTGCTGAGGACATACACTGCGACAGATAAAGGCTGAAAAAAATCAAGGTATTTATAAAATTGGTCCTTCATTTGTTGACTGTGCACTAAAGCATTCAGGTGTATTTTGAAATGACATTTTGAGGAGATGGCTGTGCATAGCAATGGCATATATTACTTATCAAGGAGGGGGGAATGTCAGATTTTGCCAAATAAAAAAAAAGATTTCTGAAATAGGATCCTCACTCAATTGAAAAGCTTTGAAAAGGGAAGATGGGAAAGAGATGAAAAATACAACGGCATTGTACCTCACATGGATGACTGACTGCAGGCGGAACCCAGGGGAGCAGAAAATGAGACTGCATTGATATGAGGCAATAAGACGAAAAAATCCAGATAAAAAAAGAGACACAGTCTTGAGAGTGGTGACGTACTCTGATAACAATAATTGATGGCATGTAAACTTGACTGAAAACATCTTTTAAACATCTCTGAAGTTCACTTTGCTCCTCAGATACGTTGCTCGTTTCACACTCCTTTGAGGCCTCGCTTTTTAAGGTTGGAGGTTTCCTGGGTTTTATACAGTGCTTACCATAAAACAGCACGAAATATTGTTGGTTGGTATGCTATATAAATGAATTCAGGTGTTCCATGTCTCTTTATGACTGCACTGGGTGTTGGTGGCAAGGCGATGGCCACAGGAGGGGCTGCAGGGGTGCTTCAGGGCACAGAGGGCAGCCACAGCTGGCTCCAGCTGCCTCTACAGCAGCCCCACTGTGGGATGCAGCTGAGCCTGTCAGCCCTCATAAGACAAATGGAGTTTGCTGTATCTTAAACCTTAACATGCAACAACTCAAGGTAGCACCTGTCTGTCTATGGAGTGGAGGCTTGTTCTGCCCTCCCTGGGAACTAACGTGTGCCTCTCCTTCTGCTGTTCTTTTTTCTTCCACAGAAACTGCCTGGGTGCACTGGCAGGCATCTTCCTCAACCTGTAGAGCAACAGGTTGAACAATACACACAAACTGCACCAGTCACACTGTAGGAGTCTGGCTGTGGTGTTCTTTGTCTCGTGTAATATTTGTTCCTGGGCAAAAGAATAATCTTTGCTCACAGGTCTCATTACAATCTCTTTCATCTTATTCAGTTCAACTAGCAAGACAGATTGAGACCCTTCTGCTGCAGTGATCAGAAGAGGAACAGTTACACTTTCTGGATGCTGCTCTTTGGAATTTTCATATAGAGTAGAGAAGGTGGCATTTTCAGAGTTCTCAAAAACATAGCTTAGTGTGCATATATCTGAGAGAAGATATATCTGTCTTGGAGCAGTGCTCTCTTCAGCCCATGCATTATGTAGGGCTGCCCATCTATGAGAGCAGGGTGCATTTAGCCCTTCCTGGGCTTTAATGTACCTCACTCCTTGCAGCTCCCTAGGAATTAATCTCTTTTGGACACAAGCAAAACAGATCCACGCAAACAGGGATCCAGGCCAAACAGATCCAAGCCCCTGGAGAACAACAGTTGCTCGTCTGTAGAGTGGGAGTTCAGTCTTCTCTGGGAGTTACTGGATGTGTCTACCTGGAGCAGGTGACAATATCTTCTTGGATGAATGTGCCTGTCCTTTCAGGAGTGGTCAATTCTGTTAAGGGGTCTTGTGAGATGTAGTCACTCCAGATCAGGATTTCTCCTGCCCAGCCTCTGAAGCCCAGCCCAGCATGCAGCAGGGATGTGTCTGTCAGTTTTCAGTTGCTGGTTCAATCACTAGTGAAGCTGAGCCCATATTCCAGATATTCACACACACAGGGATATCCACAGGGAACACTGACACAGACAGTCACACCAACAGCCATAGACATAGTGTGACACTGCCTTCAACGGCACCCACGTATAGAAATCACATAGAACAAAATAGAAAGCCAGATACCCTCCCCCTCCTCTTCAGCTGGTGTGTTGGGCCCTCTTACCTGCTTCAGGGGCCCAGCGTTTGCCAGCCAGTCCAATTTAGTGCTCACTAGCCAATACATGGAGTCACACTCTTGTCCCACACCCCACTCTTGCAAGTACCCCTGGGAACACTATTACAGACCCTTGTCTGTCTGCTACCCAGGCCCAGATGTGAGGCCACCCTACTGACCATCTGGTCCAGCTTGAAGTTTGCTAGAAAATACATTGCACACCTCCCTTCCTCTCCCCCTCACAGGTTTGGGAAAGATACACACAGTTGCTCTCCCTAGCAGAAGGCACCAGACACAAAGGACATCAAGTTCTGCTCCAGATGCTGATGCTGAGCCCCTCATCCTCCTCACTCACACTATACCCTCCCAGCAGCTGTTTTTTTCAGGACACATAGCATTCCACTCCAGTGGATGGTGGCCAAAAACCCCATTTGTTCCAGCAGCTGAAACTGGATCTGTGCTGATATCGTGGGCCAGGGGTGCCTACACTCCAGTCTGATTCCAGAAACTGGCACCCTGTCCACTCACACTAGTCCCTCCTGGCACTCAAGAGAGACATGACCCATCCTATTACAGACCTTCACTCACTTCAGTAACTGACTCCACAGGTCTCATCTGTAGCCAGCTCTCAATTCTTGCAGCAAACATACACATGGGCTAAAGACTGAGATTTTGCAGAGATAGATGAAAAAAAGGTTTAATAGGAGGATAAGACAGACTGTGGTGATCAGGTGCAGGGCTCAGCCACACAAGGGTACTGACCAGCCCTGGTTTACATGCAACAGGCTCCTTTTATACCTTTTTTTTTGTCTACAGGTCCCCCCCCCCCCCGCCCCCCGCTTTGTTCTTCCTTCCTCTCCCTTCTTCCTGCATGTCCCCCACCCGGTTTGTACAGCTCTATCAGTCCCCACACCCTTCCCAGTCAGGTGTCTGTGGTTTCTCCTGGTTAACAGTCTTATCAGGCCTCTGCTGGAATTTAGTAACTGGAAACTGAAGACAGGTATACTCTGACTAGAAATAAGATGACAGTTTTTAACAGTGGGGATATTTAAGCAAATTATAAAGTTTGCCAGTCTGCTCGCACAGAGAACTTCAGTAGTGCCTCAAACATTTCTCCATCACTGCCGTTCTAAACCCTTTCCACAAAATAATAATCAAATTTTATTGGATAAATTGCAAAGAGGATACTGATAAGCTAATGACTGAGGAAGCAAGGGAAGTAATTTGGGAGGAAGCCCTCCCAAGATGACCTGGCACTGGCTCAGGACAACAGGCTTTTGTACAGGCTGGAGAACAGAACCACTGTCACATTAGTTATGCAAACAGTAACTAGCTATGATGGCAAAAAAAAGACCTAAATATTGGGTGATTATACAGTGGAGGAAGATACATCACCAAGCTGAGCTTCTGTCCTCAGCCATGCCTATGCAACCACGTTGAAATCAATGTGGTTACATGACTGTGACTGAGGACATCCTTTGGCATAATGTTCCACGAGGTCAGTCAGACAAACAGAACAGTTACATCACTCACAGTAAAGAACATTTGTTTCAGAATCAAATGAGCAGCTCACTCAGGAGGTGCCAGTTTTCATTTCTGAGTGCCTCCTTTGCATGTGTCCACACAGTTGCATACATGATCTAAGTGTGTAAGTGCATACTTGCATGCTTCTTACTTTGGTCCATTACTGAGTATCTCTTGAGCATTTTTTTGTATTAATGCAAGTTAAAAGGGAAAAACATTTAAAGGTGAAGATTTAAGGGGAAGGTGGGAGAAAAAACTTATCTTGAGGACCTCACTGCAAGGTTGTGGTGGGTTAATCCCCACTAGCAGGTAAACCCCCACCCAGTCACTTGTTTACTTCCCTCCAGTAGGATGGGAGAGAGAATCAGAAGGACAAAAGCAAGAAATACGCATGGGCTGACGCAAAACCAGTTTCATAAGTGTGGTAAAGCAGCACATGCAAGCAAGCAGCACATACAAGCAAAGCAATACAAGGAATTCAGTCACTACTTCCCATCAGCAGGCAAATGTTCAGCCCTTTCCAGAAAGCAGAGCTTCATTGTGTGCAGTGGTTACTTGGGAAGAAAAACGCCATAATCACAGATATCTCCTTTTCCTCTGTCTTTCTGTGAGCTTTTATAGCTCCTTGCCATCATATGATATGGAACAGCTCTTTGGTTGGCTTCGGTCAGCTGTCCTAGTTGTTTCCCCTCCCAACATCTTCTGCACTGCCAGCCTACTTGCTGGGCAGGGCACAATGGGAAAAAGATAAGGCCTTGATGCTGTGCAAACATTGTTCAGCAAGAGCTAAAACATTTGTGTGTTTTCAGCATTGATTTGGTAACAAATCCAATTCACAGTGCACTACAGGCTGCTATGAAAAAAAATTAACTCTGTCCCAATCAGACCCAGCACGAAGGTTCAGTTTTTCTTCTAACACAGTTCATAGCACAGTTAATACTATAAAAACACTGCTGACAGATGCCTTTCATGAATTCTTCCAAAGCCTTTTCCCAGCTCTGCTCACACTGATCCCTCCACAGCCAGGAAGCTGCATTTTTATCCCCAGCAGCTGCAAGGGAAGGGGGACAAAGAATGTATCTTTACTGGCAAGAGGCTTAACAGGGACATGCCTCTCAGTTTCCACATTTTACTTTCAATATATTTTGGTTGCTTTACCATCCTGTATACCCAAACTCAGTTAATCAAAATTCTTAATTAAATAAGGATTAGTTTTACCCCTCAGGACTTGACAGCACTATTTCCTGGATCCAGAAAACCAGAAGTCAATATCCCCTGGACAGCTTCCCAGCACAGCACTTGAGAGAGCCACACTGCAGCTTGCTGAAAGCCAGTTATGTTCCAAGCTCCCACACATCCTACACTCTTATAATGGATGGCACAGTTGTTTCTATGAGTTTGGTTTCTTGTAAAGTGTTTAATTCAGTAACCCCCAATCTACTTCTTAAGTTACCTAAAGGTATGTATTCTAAACTGCTCTTCCAAATTTGTAAATTTTAATGCATTTGAGTTCCAAAAGATGTATTCACCAGACTGCTTTCTTGCCTTCCCATATATCTCACCTGAAAAGAGAGCAGCAGGTGCAGTACGTACAGATAAGACATCTTTCACTACTTGCCTTTATAAAGCACAGATAGCTTCTCATAATAAATTTCCAATAACAAATTATGACTGGGAAAGGCTTTGCTTTGCATTTGTGTCAATGTACAGCATGTAAGATGATTCAGCAGAAGCTTGTATCAGGGAAATGCATTTGCAATGACATCCATTCATTTACAGTACTTCTGTTCCATGAAATGTCATCAGTGATATTGTGCTGCATGTAGGTAGCCAGGACTTTTTTGCAAATTTTATACCAATAAGGATGTCTTTCTAGATGTATGTGTCACCTAAATCCTGTGTTTTATAAAGTCATAAATCTTATTTTAAACTCCACCAGTATCTACTTTCCCCACAACGTGATGTGACTAGATGTAACTATTAGCACTTTCCCTGGGACTTGAGTCACTCTTCTATAGAAAATGTATTTTAAAGATGAACACCAGCAGAAGTTTTAACTAGATTTAAAAACAACAAAATATTAAATTAGCATCCATCTGAATTTCAGAAGACTGTCCTGATAAAAAAGCCTGGAGTGCCAGGTTTTGAATGCAAATAATTTATACAACAGTTCCATCCTTATTATCAGACATGTTATTGACATTAAATTCTGTATTGCCATTTGCTGTTTTTACCTAAAAAAAACAGTGACAAAATACTACATATAAATGACATTTGAAAATACCGACTCAGCGTGTTTACGTCTTGTGGGGGTTTTCTTGTCTTTTCTTCTTTGTGTGAAGAACTCTATTTATGTTAGGCATAGTTTGGAGTTTTATCATAAAAGATGATAGCTGAAGTTTTCAGAAAATTTGCCAGACAAGTGCACGTTGAGACATTCTAACTTCAAAGGTTTTAGAAACAAAGTTCTGAAGCCTGTGGAGCAAATCTCAGTCTGCCAAATAAATTTAAGCTATTATATGTATGCCACAGGTTACAGAAAAATTATGTTGTTTTGCAGATATTTCTCATACTCAAAAAATTAAGATTTTGCATCCTTTCACAGATGAAGCTAATGCTCCTGTTTTCATTAACCCAAGAAGTTACGCTCAGAAGGATCATAAAACCTCCTCCAAAGTGACATTTCTGTATTGAAAATGTCACTTTCAAGGATGGTAGTCTGATATCTTCAAAATTCTAACAAATATTGTTTGCTCCCTTCAGAAACTCCAGGTCTATGCTTGTCTATGTTGCTATACAGTCTTAAAAGGAAGCTTCAGACCTCGAAACTGATATACTGGAAAAATGTTACTGGCCCAGAAATGAGTGTTAATCATCTTGCAGTGAAGTTGGTCTAAAGAATAGTTCACTGTAGGGGGAACACATTTATCTGCAAGGACATCCACCCTCCCTCAGTTTTCTAACAGGGAAAATTCTAAAAAGATGGAGTTTTATCCTACTCAGGAGACTGGAATATCAGAAAAGGAATGGATTAGTATGCAAACGTGACTACAGTCCAATGGAGAACACTGCTTTTCGACTTGTAATACAATTTTCAACTGTCTCTTCAACTTGTAATGTAGTTTTCCAGTTTGAAATGTCACTGCTCATTTTTCTTGCAAAGTTTCTGTTATGTGGCACCTTACAGAGTTCTTTGCTTCTGTCTTCTGATTCCAGGAAGAGTTCCTTGTGGAAATCTATCAAAGAAGTAAAGTAATGCAAATGGACACTGAAAAAAATAGCAAGAAAAAATTATCAAGGGAGAGTGAATATTAAATGCACTGTTGGCAGCAGTGCATCCAAAAGTGCAGGAGACAAATGCAGGAGGCAAGTTTTGCAAGTGCTTAAAGAACACATTGATATTTCAGTGTAATGAGCATTTAATGCCTTGGACATCTTTCTACAGAAGCAGAAATGCAAAGACGTTTATGTGGAGCAAGCTCTTAAGCTCAGCCAATAATTACAATTAAAAAAAAAAATGGCCCCACTACTAAATATATAGCTATCGAGGCAGGGGAGATTTTACTTTTATGTTATTTTCAAAGAAAAGGAAGGATTCTGAAACTGGATATTGTAAATGCCAGAAGTGCAAAAAAAATTGAAGATATGTCACTGTTCCAAGAATTACTATTCAGAAAGGTTCTGATTTATTGCTTTCATCAGGAGGAGGTGTGAAAAATAGGATATGTTGCATTACATTTTAAAAGTATATTTTATTAAAGTCTCTATGATATTTTTTAAAGCAGTGTGACATTTCTTTTAGTGAAAATTATTTGATTGCTGATAATTTACAAGATGTGTTTCTTCAAGAAAATAATAACAATAATAATAATAGCAACAACAGCCCTAATGCTTCACCTTTCTTCATGTGGCACCTACTTGCTTCTGCCTCCAAAAATTATCAGCTTCCAATGGCAAAGTGAGCATTTGGTTGAATTTAAACAACAGAAGCTGATTGTTGCTATCATCACACCTGATATTTTTGCAATAACAGCAGAGTACTGCTCCGTGGCCTGTAATGGGCTGATAGTTTTTTGGCAAAAGTATTTATAACTGTCATAGTTTCTTTACCTGGAGATCACCCAAATGCCTGACATAAAAATGCTTTGCCTCAGGTGACACTGAGAAATGTGTACAAGAGCACATTTTTCCTCATTTAAGATGATAACCATGCCTAATGGGATTTATAGCTGTGTTGAAGGAAGTACTGGCTGGGAAAGAGGTATTTGTAAGAATAAGGATGTGTAGAGACCATAAAGTACACTGTGATGTTACATTTTGTAAAGAAAATCACCCCTTAACAGGGTATTTTGTAGACAGTGCATAGAGCTTCCTCTGCAGTCCTGATGAAGCGGAAGATTTTACAATAAAATACACATGAAGAGAGAAATTTGGGCTTTTACAACACTTATTACTGAAAAAAACTTTGAGAGGACCTATTACATCTGGCCTATTTCTGCCAGACTTAGGCCATCCTGCCCTACTTTCCTCTGGCAACTCTTTCTCCTGAGGGTAAGCAGTTTTGTTTTCCTAGGGCAAAAGCTCCAAGGTCCTTTTGCGAACAGCCACCTGGAAAGGACAGACCTATTTTTGCCTAAATGAAGGTGGCTTGGCCAGGCTGTTGAAACACAACAGGAGCTTAACGGTTAAAAAATATCTTTAACAAGGTCTGTGCCACCACAACTGCTGTGTCTCAAGAATTGTACCCACTGCACACACTATACTCACCTAAGTGGATGATTTTAGCTACTTCATATTCTGATATAGACTCCAAAGTTCTTTTTCCAACCATATTGCATGTGTGTGTGAGTTTGTGTGGGTGCAATCTCTTATGATTCTTCCCCATTTGCCCTGCAACTATGTCCCCAGAGCCCATCTCTGGGACTGGCTGACACTGAGTGCACCGTCAGGCCCATGCAAGTCTCCTGATGTTCAACAAGATCACATGTAAGGTCCTGCACGTAGGTCAGAGCAATCCCAAACATGGGTACTGCCTGGGGGGTTGAGTGGATTGAAAGCAACTCAAACATACAGCAGTAATGGCTAAAACTGATTACTAGTGCTTCATCCAAGCTTCAAATGACACAGAAAGAAATTGTTCTTCTCATGGTGGGAAGAAATCCCTATACCTGGACAGCTACTAGGGAAGCATCAGCACTCAGAAAGCTAGTGTGGGGATGCTGGTGGGCAGCAGCTATTGCTCCGTCTGGGGCGGAGATCACAGGTGTTTGGGGAGAGAGGATAATAAGGTTTAGGATAAGAGTGTAAGATGCCCTGCTTGAAAGATGAGGCAAGTAAAGAGGATAGACATCATAGAATCACAGAATCATAGAATGCCAGGTTGGAAGGGACTTCAGGTATCATCTGGTCCAACCTTTTTAAGTGATAAATAGTTTAAGTGAGATGGCCCAGAACCCTGTCAAGCTGAGCCTTAAACGTGTCCGGTGTAAAGGAATCTACCACTTCCCTGGGGAGAGTATTCCAATGTTTAACTATTCTCATGGCTTAAAAATGAACATCGACATGCAATCTGGATTTCCAAAATAATGTTCCGCTCCACCTTCAGTATAGGGGAAATGATCAGTTTTCAGCTTGACTAAGAGGAGATGAGTGCAGGTTGGAGATGAGGAAAAGTTGTCAGGCCATGGGATGGCTATTCA